>OY728153.1:1857054086-1858445752 GCA_963277665.1 Viscum album | reverse complement strand
AGATATTAATTTACATTAAAGTGATAACATACTCTGAAATCATGGGGTGTTACTTTATCCTTTCCTTAAATAAATCGTGTTCTCGTAATTTGTAATTGTTCATCAGAATTAAAAGGTTGAAAATAGAAAATACATTTGGGGAAAACCCACATTAGAAATATGGTTAATATGAATTATTCTTAATAAGAGAGAAAGGGTAATGAAAATTCCACCACCAAATTAGGATTTAGAATAGGAGAACATTGGTGGAAATTATAGTCACATAATTGGAGTAAAAGATAAATATTTATAGGGAGTGATTGAGTTCATCAATCACAAACATGTGAACAATAAATGGAAAATTGACTGAATTAAATGTGTTAATCTAAGAAGATTTAAGATATCATCGGTTCAAAAAAAATAAGGAATTCAGATAACACATTTTTTTAGATACATTTTTTTGGTATAGGAGGGATTAAATTACTATCAAGGTAAGAACTCAAGAAAACATTATGGATTTCATAACATATCATAATAATAATCTCATTATTTGTTTGTTCCTAGATATATTTTCATTATATCCATTACACTACAAAATGAATTTGAATTTTGTCATTCTTGAAATGTTGGAAGGTCATGTGATCCATTAATAGAATGATTTTTTATTCCATTTGTCTCAAAAAATGTTATAGAACATGTTTTCAAATATAAATAGGTCCACCTATAGCGAGGTAATACATTAATCTAACATACATCAACTAGATTATAACTTATTTTTTCCAATAATGGATAATCTAAAGATCCTTCCAGAAAACTGTAAATCAATAAAATTAGAAAGAGTTGAAAAAAACCAGCTTCAAATTTATCTCCCATATCTCATAGGGATGTTCTTGGTTATCAAATTACAAATATGTAAACACTTTCATCATGTATTCTCTTGAGTCATGGTAACAACCTAAATTATCAGATATCTTTAATGAAAACATGCATTTTTCATTTCCCAAAAACATAGATGATTATTCATTAAGTCCCAAAAAGTTTTCACTTCATCCATGATATCATAAACCTCTTGTTAAAAAGTCAAAAATATGATATAAGGATACATTCATCATCCAATTTACTTATTAAAACATTACATTATTATTTTAACATAAGTAACATATTAACCGTTATCTTTACCTTAATCATATGTTCTCAAAATATAATTTTACGCTTATAGATTTTCTTGTCCTTTATTACAATTCATAATATTCTTGAAAATACATATTAAAAAAATGAACTGAATACTCTTCATATAATTCAATTATTCATAATTCTTATATCCAAAAACATAAATACTTCAATCATTCCAATTTAATGGTTTTCATTGAACATCTCTTTCCTTTGTTTAGTGGTAGATTCTTATGTATGGGAATTATTTTTTTGATGCTAATCATTTAAAATGTTTGGACATTGATCTCTATAACAATTGGTTACTCTATGTCCCATTTTCCCCGTAGTGATAACATTTTCCCTTCCATTTGATGTATTACTCAAGGTTCTTCTTCCCTTCCTCAACATATGTATGAAACCGAATATCCATTACTCTATGATTCTTAAAATTTGAACATTTATAAAACTTTATCTTACGCTTAAGTAATTTGTTAGTAATTTCATCAATGATCACATTGTTAATCATATATCGTGATAACTAATTAGACATATTCACAGTATCTTTATCTAGAGTAATTATCTGATTTTGTTTCTCAAAATCACCATATGTTCCATCATACTCAATGTTAATCCAATTTCTTTTGGTTTATTCCATTAATAAGACCTGAAAGAACAGGGTGAGAATAAAATCTCATTATTGAAAACAAAATAATCATGGGATGTTATTTTCAATCTATAACATCTTAGGTTTAATCCTAGGTTATCTATGATCATTACCAAAATTCTTGTGGGTTCTTATATAATTATCATCAAAGTCAATCGTAGGGTTATGAGACCCAGTAAAAATTTTCCAAATATATATTCTAGGTTATTTCTAAATGTCCTCTAATACCAATTGTAATGATTCAACCCCAGTTACCTAGAAATGGTGCATTATTACAAAACATTGGCATGAATACAATGAATCATGTCTCAAAGGACTGATATGTATATTACTCTTTAAAAATATATTACAATACATAAAAATTACATAACAATTGTAAACATATTACCTAACATTGATAATCATTTTAGAATTACATTATTCACTTAGTGTAACTCTTCATATAAATAATAAAACACTTCTTGTCATCCATGGAAAATAAAACATAAAAAGGGGTGACCTCAAATGCTCAGAAAGGGTATATAATTTAGCGGATGCTATAAAATTTTATGGAAACATGTATAATAAAAACAAAAACCTTTTAAACATAAAACATGAACAGAATATATCAAAAATAAGTAAAACATTACCATATAAACAAGCACATGAAGATTCTACTAGTATAATAATCCCACCTAATAACTAATTTCATAACTATGGAATGAATAATTCCATACATAATAACTACTATGTCAAGGACTTATGCAAAGATAATTTGCAAATATTCAGTGAAATACTTTTTCTAAAACACTAGTTTTTCTCATTAGACCTTCTGATTAATTGAGGGGATATAGCTGGCCCCGCCCGTCAGTTACTAAGCCTAGATAATTACACATATGAAATGGAGTGATACATAACATAAACATTAATATTAAAACTAGAATAAGAAATGTTAATACTTTAATCATAAACCATTAATGGTTTAAAAATAGAACATCCATAGTAAAAAATATCCTAACTAATTCAATACAATAGGGAATATTGTATTTTAATAAATCAACCTCAATCAATAATAATTTTCAATATAGGATTTTGAAAAAAATTAAAATAATCAATAGAACTATTTGAGGGAAATATCCCATTTTTCATGAAATAATTTAAAAATCAGAAAATTTATAAAAGATTTCCTTTTATAGATATTTTTGAATAAAAGTGTCCAATACTAGTTTCAATCTCTTGATAGTAATTAACAATTTAAAACAATCATGTCCACATAAGTAAATCACTAAAATCATTTTGAAAACATGGACATTAATAAATGATATTTTTATAAATAAATCCTTAAAACATTTAAAATGAAGATATAGTTAAAGGGTAACTTTCGTAAAACATAAAATATTCCTTTTGAAATTTTTTTTATTAAACATGGACATGGATGATAAATATGTCTCAAAAAATACTTACTCTAAAATAATATCAAGTAATAATGTGATTGAGGAATTAACCCTTAGCTTGTAAATTACATTAGTCGAGCGTATGTTTAACCTCTTATATAATGAACATAGTATGTTATTAAATTATACCAAAACCATATTAATTTTTATGATTTCATATATGATATATTTAAGAATTTATACTACCCATTTAATAATATTTTCAATGTTAATGTAACATTCCGGTTAATAATTGCTTTCTTTATCATACATGTTTTTACTTGTTATTCTTGATCATAGCACATAGATCACTATTTAAATAATTCTGGAATACAAAACAGGATTTCTATATCATATATATTCCCGATATAATTATGTATGACATATATATATGTCAAATGGTAACACCGTTCTACAATACGGTAGTCCGTACATACGCATGAACGTAGTTTCCGTTTTTTAATGTATAATATGGAAGTAAATAAATGACATATTTTTATATACATAAATATATATTATTATAGTAGTGATATTATTCAATATATCTCATAAATAATCAATATATATATATATTATAAAAATTATTAAATGATGATCGTAGAATATTAATCTCATCGCCTCGTGAAGACGGTAAGCCGTTTGTACGCATAAGCGACAATATCAATATATTGACGAGGAAATAGTGTTTAATTGGATGTTATATTAAATATAAATAATAATTATCATTTTATATTTATTATTTACATCAATTATTCTCATTTTTATACCCATCCAAAAAATGAAATGTTGAATGAAAAACTACAGCATGGCGTGGAGATGGTAAGCAATACGTATGCATGTATGGTGACTTTTTCATTCATTTGATGGATAGAATAATAAATATGGTTGTACCATATATTTAATAATATATCATAATATAAAAGTTACTACAGGTATTATTTTAATATGCAATTAACAAAGAAATAATATGTATAAGAAGAAAAGAACCATGAACGAGATGATTAAATTAATTACATATTCTTCTGGTGCTTTCTTTTTATTTGTAAAAAATGGTACCATATGATATATTTCATATCAATTTTATGAATCTAGGATAAACATAAGTTAGTTTTAGGGGATTTAATTGGGGGATTTATAATCCAAATGGCATAAGAGGTGTGAAATTAAGTGAAGATTAAGTACCCTTTTATAAGAGAGGTGAGGGGAACGTGAGAAAAATCATGAAATATCATTTTAATATAAAACTATTTTCATTATTTAATAGATCCAAATGGATTTATTTCAAGTATAAGGTTGTTATGGGTCTAACCCCTACCAAATAATCATTTTTCGACTATTTTTGGTCACCATATTAACCTTATCTTTAGATTTAACAATTAGATAAATTGTTTAACATTTACCATGTCTTCTTGTATTTTTATACTACATGGTTAATAAAGGTACAATAAAATTCCCAGATAAGAAAAAGTGGTTCTTTAATGACATATCTAACTTTATCTACGTCCATTGGATGAATCATATATTTTTAGGAACATTTTATCATTTAATAAAATAATAATTTTTTTAAACACTCATTTATATCAGTTTTGACTCTATTTTGTATTTTGTTTTTTTGAAAGTCATAACAACTTATAAATTCAAAAAAATACATAAAATCGACCCTAACATGTTATATTAACCTATAAAATTATGTATGGAATAAAATTTTTGAATTTAAATTTATTTTAGTATTTATAATATCAATTATTTCAATATTTCATTAATAAGGTAATTACTGCATCATCATTGTTTCATTACTAAATTTAATAATTTAATTCATAAAAATAATCCATAAAATAAAATTAAGTAGGAATTAATTTTTTTTCTAGATAATATTTATAGTCAAATTTTTATTATTTTTAACCCGATATCAGAAATGGTTTAGTTATTAAAATTTGAATTTAATACTTTTAACCCTTCTTTAAATAAATTTTGTAATTTTCCCTTTCTAATCCTATTGGATCTCAAAGGATCATTTTTCTTAATGTTTATTTTGGTGTAAATAAACTTATCCAATAGAATTAGGACATGTTTTGGGGTAATTGTTTGTTATTATAATATTATATGTACCTTTAATTACCTTATTCACTTTTATCATTGGGAAAAAAATCAATACATTCTATTCACTAATTATTATTTTCATTCAATTGAACCAAAGTTTACATACTAATGAAATCTGTGTCTATTGTATTTTTAAAATTAAATTCACAAAAGCAGTAAAATTACATTTTATGGAAATTTGAAAATGTGCCTTGTAGATGGGTAAAAGATGTTAAAATTTTTAATGAAATTTTTTATAACTAATCTTATTATAAAATGACTACAATGAGTTACATTAAACTAATATATCTATTATGTATCTATTTTTACATTAAAATAAATTTTTATTAAAAAAATATTTAAATGAAAAAGTCTGTTTTTATGTACCATGGAGTATTTTTCAATATTCATAAAAAATTACATGTTTTCAAAAAAATTAGTAAAATTCACTCGAAGCTAATTTTGGTATGAAAAATTCAATAATGAATTATATTTTCCCAAATTAAATTTTTAAGAGTGTATAAAAATAATTTATTAATATTTCATAAAATGACATAAATAATATTCTCCAAAATACAACTATTTAAACAAAACTTCTAAATTTCATTATAAAAATGTTTTATTTATAAAAAAATAATTAAAAAATTCCAAATTTAATTTTTAATATTCATATTAAAATTTTTAATTCATAAATAAAAATATCTTTCAAATAATTATAATACTAATGTATTGTATCTTAGAAACACAATCTTGCGTATAATGCAAGCCAAGTCAGTGTGGCATGCAGTATAATATATTAAATTAATTAAAAGATATAACATAATATGAAATCTTGGTGTGTTACATTCTCCCCCCTTCAATAAACTCTGTCCTCACAATTTTAAATTGTTCCTCGAAAATAAAACTTTTGAAATAGAAAATACATTTGTAGAAAACCCACATTGGAAGTATGGTTAATAAATTTATTTTTAATAAGTGGGAATGGGAAATGAAAAGGTCAATACAAAATTAGGATTTGGAATAACAGAACCTTAGTGGAAATTATTGAAAAATAATTGGATGAAAACATAAATACTTATATGTATATATTGAGGTCATTAATCACAAACAAGTGAACTGTAAATGAATATTTGAGGGCCGCATAGCCATAAATCTATAATGATTTAAAATATCATCAGTTGAAAAAAATGTAAAGCATTATGATATCACATTTTTTAGATAATTTTTTTTGGAATATGAGGGATTAATTTTCAATCAAGATAAGAACTCAACATAACATACATGATTCCAATACTTATCATAATCATAAGATCATCATCTTGTGGTGCATTAATCTATTTTCACTTCAACTATTACACTAGGAAATGAAGTTGAATTTCACATTCCTAAAATATTGGAAGATCATGTGATCCATAAATGGAATTATAGGTCATTCCATTTGTCTCATCAATAGTGCTAGAAAAAGTTATCACATATACATAATTCCACATTTATTGAGATAGTACATTTATCTAAAAAACTACAACTGGAGTATAAATTATACTATCCAATAATGGATAACCATACAATCCTACCAAAACTAAAAATCTAAAACGTAATAAATTGGTGAACTAAACCAGTTTAGAATTTATCTTCCATATCTCATAGGGGATTTCTAGGTTGTCCCATTACAAACATGTAAACAACTTCATCATGACTTCTCTTGAGTCATGGTAACAACCTACATTATGATATTTTCTTATTAAAAACATGCATTTTTCTTTGTTCATAATCATAGTGGATTGTTACTTATGTCCCAAAAAAATTTCACATCATTCATGATAGCGTAATCCTCTTGTAAAAAACTCCAAAATAAGGACTCAAGAAACATGCATTATAAAATTTAATTATTCAATCACAACACTAGTATCTTAAAATAAAAAAATAATAAGGGTCATCTTTACTACAATCATATTTTCTCCAAATATCATCTTACCATTAAATCGATTTTCTTTTCCTTTACAATAATTAAACATATTCATTACAATACTTTTCAAAAAAAACATAAACTGAAAACTCGTTATTTAATTAACTTATTCATAATTAATGGATCCAAAAACCGAAACACATAAATCATTCAAATTTAATGGTTGGCATGGAACAAGTCATGTGTTAGTTTAGATGTAGAGTCTTATGTCTTGGCATTGAAATGGGTAATTCCCATGATTTAAATAGATTATACATTGAACTCTATAACAATCGGTCTCTCTATGACCCCTTGTCCTACAAATATAACATCTTTCCTTCCATTTCAGATATTTCTCAAGGATCTTCTTCTCTTCCTCTTGACATGTAGAAAACTGAATATTCATTCATCAATGTTTTGTAATATTTGGCCATTTATAAATGTTTATTTTTCTTTTATGAAATTCATTAAGAATTTCATTGAAGATCACATTGTAAATCATGTATAATGATAAATAATTCAGCATAATCACAATATCATTACCTGTAGTCATTATCCAATTTTAGTGCTCAAAATCACCATATTTTCCATCAATCCTAATGTTAATTCAATTCCTTCTAGTTTCCTCCATTACTTATAATAGAAATTTCATAGTGAGAAACAAATATCATTAAAGAAAACCAAGTAATAAAGGGAAGGTAATTCCAATCTATAAAATCATATGTTTAATTCTATATTATCCATGATCGTTATCAAAATTCTAGGGGGTTCATCTATTCTTATCCTAAAATTCAATCGTAGGGTTAAGAATCTTAAACGGTGTTTTTCAAATATATTTCTGATTTGGTTACTAAACATCCTCAAATACCAACTGTAACTCTTCGACCCTAGTTACCCCAATCCAGTGCATTATTACATAACATTGGCATGATTACAAATAACCAATCCATGAATTACCAATCAGTTTATCCATTTGGAAAATAGATTAAAATACATGAACTTTATATTATAATTTTTTACATAAAACACAAAAATATATAATCGGTTTATAATGAAATTATTCTCCTAGAATAACCATGCATATCAATCATAAAACACTTCTTGGCATTCTGGGAAAATAAAACATAAATATATGTGAGATCAGATGCTCAGTAAAGGCAAATAATTCAAAATAAGATATAAACTTTTATGGAATGATGTATAATAAAAAAGAATCATTTTAATAATAAATTTTCAACATTATATGGTAATAATAAGTCAAACGTTACCATAAAAACATGAACATGGATATTATATTTTTCTAACAATCACATGTGACAATACATTTCATAATGAGGGAATTCCTAATGTTGTACATAAAAACAAATATGTCAAAGAATTGAGCCAAGGCCATTCCCAAATATTCATCCAAGGTTGTGTTCCCAGAAACTAGTTTTACTCATGAGATCTACTGATACATCTAGGGGCTATAGTTTTCCACACCCTTCCCTTACTAAATCCAATGCATTCCTCATATGAAATGGGTTGAAACATAACATAATCATTCATATTCAAACTAGCATACAAAATGATATTATTTTAATCACAAACCTTGAAACCTATTAAAGTAACCCATCCTAAGTTCACCATATCATAACTCATTCAATTAAATATGGAATACTGTATTATAATTAATCAACCTAAATCATGAATAATATACAATAAATAATGTTGACATAGATGAAAATAATATGTAAAACTCTTCTCATGAAAATATCCATTTTTATTGAAATAATCTAAAAGTCACAACATTTATAAAAGATGTCTTTTAATATAGATTTCTGAATTAATGTGTCCCATACCACTTTGAAACATTTTAAAGTAAGTTAAATTTTAAAACAATAATGTCTATTAAAAAAATCACTAAAATCAATTTGAAAACATGGACATTAATTAAATATATATATAAAAATAAATCATAAAAAAATTAAAATAATGATCTAGTTAAAGAGTAACTTCCATTAAACAATAAATATTCCTTTTGAAAAAAAATTATGAAACATGGACATCGATGATAAATTGTTCCCATAAAATACTTACACAAAAATATTCTCAGATAATAAGGAGATTGAAGAATTAACCATTACATTGTACTTTTGTTTAGTTGAGAAGACATTTAACATCATGTATAATTCCCATAGTATGTTAGTATATTAAACCAGAACTATTTTAATATTTATGATATCATATATTATTCATTCATGACTTTATACTACCTATTAAATAATAATTTCCATGTTAATGTAATTTTTCAGGTAATAATAGATTTCTTTATCAAACATGTTTTGACATGTTATTCATCATTGTATCACATATATCATGATTTAAATACATCAATAATATATAAAAATTATTTATATATCATATATATTCAAAATATAGATAAGTATAATGGATAGATATATGAAATTGAAACACCGTTCACGGAGACTGTAGTACATACGTACACATAAAAATTGTTTCCATTTTATTATTGTATAGTAAAGAAGTAAGTAAATGAAATATATTTATCAACATAAATATATATTACTAAAGTTTAAATATTATTTCATATATCATATACTTAATAAAAATATATATATAATTATAAAAAATCATGAATGATGATAATTGAAGATGAATCTCATTGCATATTGGAGACGGTAAGTCGTACGTACGTAGGAGCAACAATATCATTCTATTGATGGTGAAAAGGTGTTTAATTATATATAATATTATATTTAAATAATCATTAATATGTTATATTTATTATTTACATCAATTATACTCATTATTATACACATCAAAATAATGAAGTGTGGAATAATAAACAACACCACGACATGGAGACGATAATCCATACGTACAGACGTATGGTTTCATTGTCATTAATAGGATTGATGGAATAATGAATGTGGTTGTATCAAATTTATAATAACGTATCATTATTTAGAAGTTACTAGAGTTATTTTTTTTAATAGAAACAACATTTAAATATGAAGTAGAATTAGAAAAGAACATTGAAAGAGGTGATGTATTAATTACCTCTTCTTCATGAAATTCCTTTTGATTTGAAAAAAAAGTGATATTTGGTTGGATTTAGGATCGATGTAAGGCCTCTATGATAAATTTAGTATATTTGGGAGGATATTTTTTCAATTTTCAACCAAGACATATGTATTTGGAGGTGTAAAATTAAGATAAGGGGATGTACCCCATTATAAGAGAGGAGAGGGGTAGTTTATGAATAGATTGAAATATTATATTATTATAAAATTATTGTAAGTTTCTAATAGCACCAAAAGTATCTATTTGGAGTCTATGGTTTTTATGGGTCTAAATAATCTCAACCAATTGGTTTTAGACAAGTTTAGGTCACCATATTGACCATATCTTTAGATTTAACTCTTAGTTAAATAGTTTATCTTTTACCATGCCTTCTTGTTTTTTTATACCACATCGTTAATAAAGATAATATTAAATTCCTAGATAAGAACAAGTGTTTCAATAAGAACATATATAACATTATCTATGTAATGTATATGAATATAAGATTTTTTGAAAAATTATATCATATAATAAAATAGAATTTGTTTTAATAACACATTTATGTCAATTTTGAAACAATTTAGTATTTAGTTTTTGTGAATGTCATAAAAAATTATTATTTTGAAAAAAATATATTAAATTAACCCTAAAATGTCAGATTCATCTTGAAAATTAACGTATGAAAACAAAAGATTCAATTTACATTTATTTTAATGTTTTTATTATCGATTATTTAATAATTCATTGGTAATGTAATTACTCCATCATCATTGTGTCATCAATAAATTTAATTATTTAATGTCAAAATATTAAAAAAACGTAAAATTATGTAGGAAATATATTTATATTCCTAAATAATATTTAAAATAAATTTTTCTTATATGTAACTTTATATTAAAACTGGTTTAGTTATTAAAATTTTAATTTATCACTTTTAACCATTCATTAAATAAAAAACAATAATTGTCGTGTTCTAATCCATGGGGATCAAAAAATGATTATATTTTTGTCCTAAGGTTGAATTTGGATGAAATAATCTTATCGATTAGAATTAATACATATTTTGGGGTAATTGTATGTTATTATAATATTTTTTTACATTTAACTACCTTATTTACTTTTAATCGTGGTAAATAAAATTCCAAAGTAATTATTCACCAAAAATTATTTTCATCCTATTGAACAAAATTTTACTTACTGATGACTACCGTGTTTGTTTGATTTTTTTAAATTCAATTAAGGGAAGTGGTAAAATTACAATATATGGAAATTTGAAAATATGCCTAGAAGTTGGGTAAAAGGAAATATAAAGTTCAATGAAATTTTATATATATAATATTCTTCAAAAAATGAATCAAATGACTTAAATTGACCTAATATATTCATTATGTATCAATTTTTACATTAAGAAAAATTTTAATAAAAGAATTATTTAAATTAATTTCTTTTTTATGTAATATCCAGTAATTTTCATTATTCATCAAAAAATGAATGTTTTCAGAAAAATAAAAAAAATCCACCAAAAATTAATATTGATATTATAAATTAAAAAATGAATTCTATTTTAGAAAAATTCATTTTTTAGGACTGTCTAAAATTTATTTTATTATTGTTCATAAAAGAAAATAAACAGTTTTTCTAAATATATATCTATTTTAACAAAGCATATACAGTTCAATATATATATTTTTTATTTATAAAAAAATATAAATAAGATTTAGAATTTATATGTTACTATTCATATTAAAATATTTAATTGATAAAAAAATATACCATGTAAATAGTTAAAATATTAATATGGTGTTTCGATGAAACTCAATATTTCATATAATGCAGGCCAAATCAGTGTTGCCTGCAATATAAGCTTTTAAATTTCATTAAAGGGATAGCGTAAAATGAAATCTTAGTGTTTTAGATAATAAACCTTATCCTAGGTCATGATCTCACTGGACAACCTCTTCAGGATTCCAACCCTAATTCCCTTAATATGCACATTCTCCTTAGTTGTAATCTTCGAATTAATCCCCCCCCAATAATTATGAGTATAGACTTCTCTCATGGACCCTGTTAAAAGGGAATCGTTTTTTTAGTAAGCCCCAATATATTTTTCTCAATGGACTATACTCCACTATGAGAATTACCGAACTGTGTGGGCTTTGATTCTCATCCAAATGTGATACATAGGATTCCTCCATATGATTCATGCCAGAAAACCCAAATAAAACATGTTCTCTTTGGCACCCATTTCCAACAGGTTCTAATTCAATGTGTAATCTTGTGTCCCATCCAAATTCCTTAGTCTATTTCCTCAAAAGTCCCACACCAAGCTTTAACTCTGAACCTTCAACCTAGATGTCCTTACCACACAACATAAATATGTATAGTTCGGTCCTTATCACATGACAATAAATGTTATGATGTGTCCCATTATGTGCCACCAAACTATGTGGGTTATGATTCCATTCATGTTGATATGTTTGTATCCCATCTATTGTTTTTATACCAAAATAAAAAAACGTTCTTCTACCAATATGATGAAAAACTCAAGAGTAAATTTCTATCACATAAGGAGAAGATAAATTCTAGAATGAAATTTTTCTACCTGGATGACTATTAACTTCCTAGTACATTATGATGCGGTTTATAACCTAATATATTCATGATAATGACCAAAGAATCACTAAGTTGTATATTAGATGATACTATCAATGTAGAACCTCGAATACATACAGATATCTCCATTAATGAAGAAACTAAAATACTACGGTTCATTCTCAATTATACATAGTCCAAAAATTGATTTATAATATATGGACAACTAATATCATACATGTAAATTAATGAAGGATTCATGAAGATAGCTTAAATCTATAAGAGAGACCTGGATTACGAAGTAACTCCCCCAAAAAGGTGTGATAAACCTGGCCTCCCATCCTGTCAACCAATGCAAGTTCATAAATTTTGTAGGTCAATAAACCTGAAGAACCCCTATATTTGGAAAGAAGGTTCCATTGGATAAATACCCCTTTGAGATTCTAGTTTCATAAAAAAATCCATTGGAAACTTTTTGAAAATATGGATTCCTTACCAAAACATGCATTCTGTGGGAAACTAATTTATTAGTTTCTCCCATAGAATTTTAATAATTTGCATATATGAGTCCCATAATATCATAAAATACCCATCATTTAAACATTTAAAACCCCATTGAATGAAAAAAATTCACTAAAAATTTCAATATCATAATCATAAACCATCCAGATAAAGAATAAATACCATAGTATTGGATCATCTCCCCTAAAAAGAATGAGAAACATTAATGTAATTTTTAATAATTAAAAAACATTAAAATCATAGAAGAACATTTCTTCATGAAAATACCCTTTTCATTATCAAATAAATTAAATAACATCAATTTTTTAAAAAATATTAAGAAAACAATGTCCTAGAAAAATAATCACTGAATTTTTTTTAGCATGATTTAATGTAGATGTTGGTCATGATAATGGAAAAATTTGATCATGTTGTGTATTTTAAAAAATAATTCCCAATAAATTTTTGGTAAAATGTTCTAAAGTACCTTGTTTATAAAAATAAATGTAATCACCATTTAAAAATGTTTAGATAAATTAAAAAAATTAGTAGAAATAACTTTAATAAATCATTATAAAATAGTAAAATCATTCCTGAAATTGTTGCAAATAAATTATGTAGATTAAATAAAATATTACTAACTAAAAAGTAAAATTAAGTGGTGTTTCTTTAAAAAAAGTCATTTAGACTCATGAGTAATTAGAGAAAACAAATAAATATAAATTATTTAGAAATTCATTGAGGAAAAATTATATTTTATTAGAGATATATCATATAATTCCATCATCAATGATTGTAGCGTAAATAATCCTGATAAAAATCATATGTATCATATAACCCTTACTACTTTAATAACTTTGGATTCTTTTCCCATTTGAAATAAATAACATCATATAAATGGTTAAATAAGATGAACATAAATATATTCATGATACAACATATATAATGTGTAGTATATAAACCTAATAAATGAATATTCGTGTATATCATAACATATATCCCAATAATAAAAATTTGATAGGATAAACCATTATCACATTGGAAAATTTTGAATCAAATACCATTGGATGAAATCATTTGAATTATAACTTTAAATAACATTAATTAAGAAGGATAAATTATATAAAAATTTAAAATAATTTTAATTTAAACCTTATAAATAGAAATATTTTCATACCATCATACATGTATCAATGATAAAAAATTGAGATGTAGAAACATTACCTTATCTTAGTCTTGACTTGTAATCACTCAATCTTCTAGTATAATAAATCAATATTTATTATAAATCTATACCAGAATCACTTTCCCATTTATAATGTCATATATAATCTACTTATAACATCTTAACACCTTTTTATTAACTATTATCTATTAAATCTGCCATTTCATGTGTTAACTACTTCATTTCTAAGGTATATTTTATTTCAATAGTTCTGATACTTGTACATTGATCATGGTTGCATCATCTCTATATTATTAAACATTTCATAAGTATCATATTTAGTGATTATATACACTTTTATAAACATTTATATAATGTAGTTGTGATATATTAATGACATCACTTTATGGGGAAGGAAAACCATAAATATGTTAGATTTCTTTTCAATTTTTCAATGGATGTAATGAAAGTAAGTGATGTAAAATTTTATGTACTCATTTCCTCTTAAATATTTTAAAACAGTTTTTTATTATTTTTAATATTTTTTCATCAATTTTTATATTTAATTAATTGTTTATTTAAAATGTGGGAAATTAAAATTGATGAAATAAAATATATGAAAATAGATAAAAATAATGAATTTAGAATTGGAGAATTTACTTATAAATTTATAGTTAATTTGACTATGTGATTTTATTTAACAATATGTCCAACTAGCTAAACCTCATCCTAAAGGGGCCCAAATCCACATATTCATCCAAAGTCGGGCCATCCTTCCAAGCAGTCCAATGGGGAGAGTATTCTATATAGCAAAAGAGGATTGAGCAATGCAAAAGTGTGAGAATGTAAAACATTAGGACCAAGGCGTATGTTGGATATGCATGTTGGAATAACAAAAATAGGTTTGTGGAATGTTATATAGGATCACATCCCCATAGTAGTTTTTTGAGAAGATGATGTTGTTATTATAATTATATATTAGGAAAAGGCCAATATACATTACAATGTTGGATTAATTCATCATTATTAGTATTCCTAACTAATTTGAATGGTGTCATCCCAACTTATACACATTTCCACTTGCATGGAAACAACACCCCCACCACTTGAAATATACAATTCAACTCTATATAATAGGACCATCATTCATGTACAATGATAACCACTATTAAATCAACTTAAGAAGATTTACCTCAATCAGATGACCTCTTCAGAAGCAATGTACTGTTATGGATCTCATATGGGAGATTTGGTGACTTTGGTGAATACCATTCAAAAAGAAAATGAAGTCATGCATACTAATATGGCCACTATGAAATTTTTATAGTTTAAATATAAAGCTGATATCTTTCTCACATCCCCTATGAAATGTGTTCTGCAAAAATATTCTCTTAATACATAGTGAATATGACTACACTATGGAGAACCCCATATTAGAAGATTAATTTATTAGAGAGGATGAAATGTGTGGTTGTCGATGAACAGTTCTACTATATAACTCAAGACTGACCACATGTGATAATTTCTATACTTTTAGGTGTTTAAATTATGGTGTAGGCATACGCATATTGGTTATGGAATATTATAGTGGAAATTTAGTTTTATTGGTATGAATCATGGGTATTACTATCTATACCATAGCATTTCATAAATAAACAAGAAGGATACACATTACTATGGAGAATAAGATTAAAACTGGGAATACCAGTAATGGAAATGGAAATGTTTTGAAGATAATAATAATACTATTCCATGGATTCCACATTTCACTATAAGCCAAGAATTTATATTCAAATTTTAAGGAGGATATGAAAAATTTTATCATCCCACATCATAGTATGATTTGATTCTAAAATAATATAAATCCTGATATTTTAAGAGATCTAAATTATTTATGAACCAAAATTAAAAAAAAGGAAACATTAATTGAGATAATAAATATTCTAATGTGGAAGATATAAAGATTACACCATCTACAAATGATAGGGTTGGGTGATGTGCTAAGGGATTAAGATGGTCAAATGACTGGGATAAGTTCATATTAGTTTTTTTCATTGTTGATGAAGAGTATATTTCAATTTTCATTTATTTCATGCATATTTTTTTTAATTCAAGTGTTCCACTATTTACTTCCCTTTCTTTATCAATAATTCTCTTTCCCTTTATCTTCCATCATGACCACATACAGTTGAAAATGAATTAGTAATCAATGGTTTGTCCTTGGTTGAGGATTTCTAGTTTTTTACAATTATTATTCTTATTTTTCAATGTATTTATTTTGCTAATGGTGACTGTGGGTAAATTGAATGAGTGTGACGATTTTCCACCACAGTATGGGTCACAAACTCTATTCAATTATGTTATACACATCATTTTCCCCCCTTACATTTACTAAAAACTCTTCACATGATAGAGTTATGGTTTTTAATGTAAGAAATGGTATAAGATGGTTTCATGTCCTATAAGGAGCCACACTCTCAATTGAGGTGTTTCATCAACCTTGATTATAACGGGAATTAGAATTTATTTTTTCACAGAATTAAATATTACACAACAAATAAATAAAAGGACAGTAATTTAAATGTTATATTTCTCTATAAAATTATCAAAATAAATAAAAAACATTAATAATGAAGGAACCAAAAATTATACTACAAGTCCAAGTAATTACTTATTAGCATCATTCTAATTTTCATTTCATTATAGTTTATAATATCATTATCATTCTTATTCCGCCATTTATTTTCACTGATTTCATATAATCATAAAAATTATCTTAGATAATTATAATTTGTGAGTGAAAAATTGTGGATACCCTCATGTGAGACTACCATGGTCAACCACTATGTTGAATTAAGAAAACAAATAGATTATTTTGACTAGTAATACAACACATGTACATCAAAACATGGAATCATTTATTTTTATTTAAACATTATTTTATTTTATTATTAATTTCACATTGTAAATAGATATCATTTCTTTTATAGAAAAATATAAAAATATATTTTTTTCAATGATTTATTCAATTTTTTATTATTATGCTTGTGTATATTACTCACTAATGTAGGAAAAAAAGGGAGAAATTGATTCTGGTAGAGGATAGGTTCATGATCCCAGAGAAGATATCTAAAAGTTCAAGATCCTTGTAAAAAGGTTAATTAAATATATTTATGTATTACTATAGAAACCAAATCCTGAACATAATAAAATTATTTAAGAAACATTGATGCTTATTTTTGAAGTTAAATAACCCAA
This sequence comes from Viscum album, assembly GCA_963277665.1. Taxonomy (NCBI): domain Eukaryota; kingdom Viridiplantae; phylum Streptophyta; class Magnoliopsida; order Santalales; family Viscaceae; genus Viscum; species Viscum album. Next base: position 1,858,427,939 of record OY728153.1, on the reverse strand, counting down.
GGATATAAAATACAATACACATGAAATCTAATTCAAAATCACTCAACCATTATTAGTGTATATTAAATATGAATATTTGACTACTGAGATATAAAAAGAGAAAAAAAATGTCTAGATAACTTCTAGAATAAATAGGAAGTGAAAAGGTATCTTCCAATATATAAAAAAGAGGAAGATTCAACACCACTCAACATGTATCTCTCATTGGAAGTTAAGGAAAACACATGTGTGATGTATTTTAAAGAAAATATGGATTACATTGATTACCTATCTCTATATAGTGAAATCTAACATCAAGTGGAACTTCCCAGCGAAAAATATATTCAAGCCACACCAACTCAGGTAGATGATTATTCCCTGAACTCTATCTCTTTTAATTGAATTGAAACTGAATTTAGTATCACTCCCTAATATTTTGAAATATTATATTTGGATAACTATTATATTTATGTGGAGGAAGTTTAAAAATAAGGATATTCACCCGTTGATTATAATATAGAGCCTCCAACACAAATTGACCATGCATAAATTGAATTCCATGAGAAAAGAAAAATGATATTTCAATATAAAAAAAAGGTTGTAGCTACTAATTCAAAAAGGTAGGAACATCATATTGATTATTCATGATTGAATTTAGTTCCTATTAACTTAAATTGTTACTCTCCCTTTGAATATTCTATCTATGAATCCTGCATTGAGAAAAAATTGAATCTCAAGAGAATTTTTCACATTAAGAAAAAAATAAAGAGAATGATTAACTATTCATCTTATCACTATCATGAAATTTGTAACTTATTGAAAATGGGGTAGATTTATTTTTACTCCATCCATGGAATCCACACCACCATAAAAAAAGAAATGTAAGCTGGGAAAATCATAATGTGATGGCTCAAACCGAAGATACTCCACCAATAAACATATTATATATAATAGCTGATACTTCCCTTCTAGTGGTAATAAATATCCAAGTCCCACATGGGGGAAAAATCTAGTCTTATATCTTTACTTGCATTATATAACATTTGATTTCTATTATATTAATGAGTATATAATTTATCCCAATTCTTCATTATTTTTATAGATGTAATGAAATATTCCTTTTTAATAAATGATTAATTTTCATTTTTATGTCCTTGATGAATCATGGAAACCCAAAAAAAAAAATAAAAAGTATTAGGACAAGAGAATTATGAGAAAATTTTAGTTAATTGTAAATTATTTATTCCTCAAATCTACATATTTTTTTAGTAAATGTTTTTTTGAACTGGAAATTCTAGTAGGTTTGTTAAACTGAAATTTTCAACCGTAAATTAATTTTTTTATACATAACCAAACTAGGGGTATTAAGTATTTTTGGAACCCTATAATTCCTTGTTTTAAATTTCAATAATTATTATATTAAAATGACTAACATGGAAAATTGAATGATTAGAGTAAATTATTGATATTGATTTGATGAATCTAGAAATGAGGGAGTTGGTTGAATTATTTAAATGAAATTTCCTATATATTTTTCATATATTGAATTTATAAAATTTATGTCAATTGGTTTATTATTATTATTTAAATCCATGAGTGATTGTCCCAAATAATATTTTTCATTCTTCAGAGTATTTATAGACAAAATAATATTGATATTATCTATAGAATATTTATTGATTGATTTTGGGGCGTGGAAACCTCTAGAAAAAGCAAGTAACTATTAAAAACAATAAATGTAAATAAATATTATTAAGAAATTTTTATTGATAATACATAATCCTTGAGGACACATTTTACACTAACCCATTTTTATTCCCTAGAGACCAGGAAATAAATTATTTGCATTGATCCACAATTCAAACCATTTATATCAATTCCTACATTCATCAGAGAATTTTTCATGGAATATTTATGTTTATGTGTGGGGGTTATATAATTCATAGGGAAATAGAAGCATTAAATTGTATGGAAAACATATATAGGTGCTATTTTGGGTAGTGGAATTGCTTATTGATCCATTCTGTTTACTTTTATTTTTTAACCCTCTTGAAATAATAATGGAAAAAACAATAAGTTCTATGTTGAGAAAATAAACTTTCATTGTAATAGGACCTATGGTTTCTATCTATTGTTATTTGGTGGTGTATGTGACGTTTTTTTAAAGTATTTCATTTAAAAATGTGAAAAAAACATGAGGAGTGGTTTAAAAAGTAAAAAATATTAAAAGAAAAGATAATATCCATGATTGTGTACTTATTTCAATATACAATAAATGATCAAGACTTTACTGAGAGTCTTGGGATGTTGGTGTTATAATTTTCAAGGGGATATTTTCATTGAAATTTTAATTTTGATACCATGAATACTTATTAGGAAACAAAAATCTTCTTCTAAGCCTTGATTTTTTTAAATTCATACATATCAACTTTAATCCCTAGAATAATTATATCATACTTCTTAAATAAATCATTATTTTATAATATCTCATTCATTACAATGTGTAGAATGTTGTTCCATTGAGTGATTAAGGAGAAAACATTTATTCATGTAATGAACATAAATTGGGCTCAATTTGTACATTGAGTGATGAGATAAAATGCTTAAAAGGGACCTATATCATTACATAGAATATTAGGTAGTAATGAATTGGTAATGTTAAATTGATGAAAGGATAATTTCATCTATTTTCAAAAGGTATAATATATGATACATGGATTTATTGACCTTTTAGAAAATATAAAGTTGAGTTTATTCTTTATGTCGAACATGTAAATTTGATTTAACATTGGTAATTATTTTATTTTATTTCCTTCATATTTATAAATTGTTTATATAGGTGACCTATTTAATTAATTATTGAGATCATATGCTTCATGGAATGCATTGATCAATTGTGGTGGTATTTTAGGAAATCATTTTATCATTAAAAAAATTAAAAAAATTAACATGGTTTTTTATTGTGTTTTAATAAATTTACCCATTTAATTAATTGTTTATAGAATATTTGGTAAAGGAAAATTGAGGAAATAAAATAAATGTAAATTGATCACAATACACTATTTATTTGTTTCGAATTTACTTATGAATTTATAGTTATTTTCACAAAGTGATTGTTGGTAAATACTATATTAAAAATTGGATAACCATTAATTTAATGAGGATGTAATTTACATAGCTAGTCCAAGTAGTGTAATCCATAATTTATCCCAATGGGGAGATCCCTCCAAGATAAAACAGAGTATTATACCACATAAAGGTGTGAGTGCACTCAATGTTTGGAAGAATGCATATGAGGGCCATGCGTTTTTACATAACCCATGTAGATGTGTGGATAGTTTATACATGATATCATCCCTATATTTTGATTTTTAGATAATAATTAAACATGTTAATGTATATATGAGTTCCTGACCAAGATACACTCTGATGTAGGATGGATTCAACCCGATTTCTATTCATATATTACTATAATAGTCTTGTCCATCCTTTGTTGCATTATCCCATGCAAGGAAATACCACCAATGATTGTCTTCATCACCTTACCGTCAGGCCTAAATGTCGAGAACAACAATGGACGCCACAAGAGAAACCTGATCATGAGCTTATAACTAATTATGAATCCATTTATTTCTATGGATCACATATGGAAGCTCATAAAACTTCATTGAAACCCATTTAGAAGTTGAATAAAACCATGCATATCGATCCGACCACAAGTAAGTCTAGTCAGTTTGAAGATAAACCCTATATTTTTCATCTATATACTATCTCATGGTCACTGCATAGAGATTATCCTATATCTCAATGAATATCACCACACCTTTGTGGAATAATGATTTTCATAGTTATATTTTTTAGTAATGATGAATGTGATAATATTGGATGACAAGCTGCATCGTAGCTCTGCAATGGGAATAAACATAATAATAGCCATGCATCGTGGTGGTTACACAATGGAATGGGAATACTTATATAGGAAGTTGATGTTATTTAAGGAAATTTGATTTTATCAAGCTATATTGTTGGCATTATCAACTATTATATAATTTTGAAAAATTAAAATACCCATATATGTTTCACCACAAAGAATAAGTTATTCAATGGGAAAGATAGTAATTGAGATGGATATTTTTTTATGATAAAAACAATATGATATGGATGCCACATTTCACCAAAATCCATGTTGTTACATACACAAGTGAAAGAGGATACAATTCAATTTATCATCAAATGTGATTGAATGATTTTACAGTGATATTTTTGGAGATATCCATGTATTGAGATCTAAAATTAAAAAAGAGAAAAACTGACTGAGATATTATATATTTCAATTTCAAAGATATAAGGACTCCTCCATATAAAAATATTATGTTTGGGTGGTGTTCTATGGGATTGATATGATCACATGAATGAGATGAATATTGCTCTATTTTATGCTTTAATACTGTAGTGTTTTTCTGTTTTAATTTAATCCATGTATTTTGTTTTAATTCATTCCTTGCACTATTTCTTTAAATTTAAATCTTTATCTCATATTATTTTCCACATTCTTCCACCATGAACACATATACTGTGAAATGATTGACTGACATGATGATTGGACATGGGGGAGGATGTCAATGTTTCCTAAATTCTGCAATTAATTCATCAACATTTTGAATCTGGTTATAGTGAATAAGGGTGAATTATATGGGTATTGAGACTTTTTACCATGATAGGGAAATAAAACTAATATTATTCTTTTATTTATATATTTTAAATACATTAAACTAAATTAAAACTCTTCATGTGATGGATTTTATTTTTTCAATACATGAAACAGTATATGGTTGTGTTGAGTCCTAGAAGGTGTTGCACTCTCAATTGATGTGTTTCATCAGCCTTGATTATAAAAGTCTCTAGAAATTCATTTTCCTAGGAATTAATGATTTTACAAAAAAAATAAAAGGATTATAATTTAAAATTTAGATTTAAAATTGAATTTTCAAACTGAATTTAAACAACAAACATTAATAATGAATGAAACTGAAACTGAACCATTTTTTCACATATAATCTCACTCACATCATTCAATATTCCATTAAATAATAGTTTATATTTTCATTCTAATTATCATACACCCACTTATTTTAATTGATTTAATAAAATAATAGAAATATAGTTTTGTGATAATTAGAATTAGTGAATGAACAAATATGAATCTCTTTAAGTGAAATAACCATAGTAAATTATTATGTTTCACAAGGAAAATAAATAGTAGAATTAGAGTATCCATATAATAGGAATAAAAAAATAATTAACCATTAAATAATTATTATTATATCATAAATATGATTTCTAAATTCATTAAGTCAATCATTATTACCATCCAGGTAAAGAAAAATTACAAATGAATCACATCTCTCCATGAAGGATGTACTGCAAACATACACATCAGCAATGTAATCATTTTCCAATGTATTAAAAGGTAAGAAGGTTAATAATATATTACAATTAAATAAGAATAACCATATCATAAAAATCATAAATTAACTTTTTTTTCATCATAATAACCAACCATGATATATTTTTATTTAGAATAAATCATATTGTTATATAGAGGTAGTATACCACAAATATGTGTGGTAGACACTTTCATCTCCCATATGATTGATAGTAGAGGGGAAACGATTTTTACATCATTATGATAACATATAAGTATAATAATGATACTAGATTCATCATTTTATTGATTGATATTACTTTTTTAGGGATGGAATAAGAAGAAATAAAATTAAATGAGCTCGGTTAGGATTTATACCTCTTCTTTGAGACACCTCTTTGAGATTACACCTTATTCCATGAATTATTGGCCTTAAGAAAAGAACATATTTTCTATGATGAAAGTAATGAATATATGGTGGTTTTTTCTATTGATTGGATATGATGGAAATATCAAATTGGTTGAATAATAGAGGAGAAGATGTGTCAATTTATATGTTAAGGGGGAGACACTCAAGTAATTTTATAATATATTTCAATAACATAAGGTCTCTTTCATGTGAAATTTTCCCAAAAGTCCATTTAATAAAATTTACGACAAGAAATGGTTGATATATATTCAAAATAACATTAAACAAGTTTATGTGGAAGTCCTACCCTTATCTCATAGTTAAATCCATCCTGCAAACCTATTTTAATCTTTTCCATTGTAAGAAAATTATATTGTTTTTACTATTCATTATGTTCAAAAATTATGTTTAACTAATAAAATCATATTAATTATTTTGATTCTAAATTTGGGATCAATTTTAATAAATTTAATTTTTATAAATGTATGGATTTAATTTAAAATAAATGTACAAAACATATGGAAAATATATTTTAAAAAAATAAATTTAAACCATGAAATTGAATTTCATAATTTTCATTCCATCTAAAAAATAGTAAATGGATTTTAAACTTATTTATTGAATATATAATCTAAAAAATTCATTAAAAACATTAATCAATATGGGTTGATTAAATTTATTAATATAAAAACACATCATCCACATAATATACATATTATTAAAAAATTTCTTTTTTAACCCCCAAAATAAATTTACACCATAATATAGTAATTTTTTTATAAAATAGTGTTTTTAATCAAAATTAATTACAGTTTTATAGGAAATTGATATTTTTCGCAATTCAATGAAAAATAAATCATTTCAAATAAATCCGAAAAATTCACCCTTAGGAAATATTAACATGTTGCTTTCAAAATTTAGATTCACTAACATTATTAAAATATCTAAAAATGGTTTAAATTAATAATAATTTTGTTTCACAAAAATGAAATAATAACAATTCTGGATGGAAAAATTTTTTTGACAGAAAAATTACCTTACTAAAAATTTAGTATTTATTTATTATTCATTGATAAATACAACTAAATTATTTAAAACATTTAAACACATTTTTAATAATTATTTTATTAATATTAATAAATTTCTTTAAAAACTAGTTTATAATAGTCATATTCGAATAATATTATTGATATTTTTTATCGCAGTTTGGTTAAAGCTTGGTGTTGCATGTTAGCAAAGATATCGAGAATAATATTCTTTATATCTTGTAAATAATGGTTTAATATTTGAAAGTAATTTTTTTAAAAACCCACATCATAAAATATTATAATAAAACCACCTTCGAAATGGGGAAGTGGGAATTATAAAGGTAACCTGAAATAACAAATAATTAGATTCATAGATATATTTTTTGAGATAAAATAAATAATATACTACTAATCAATCTAACAAGGCATATAATTACAATTAAGGAAAGTGGTAGTCCAACAATGATCAACCCAATAAGATCTCTCTAAAAGTTATTCCATGTGATAAAGTAGATCTTGACACTAATAATGTAATGCACACACATCCAATTTTACATATGTCTCCACCCACGAATAAGACTTTGGCCCTACTAGATGCTTTGACATTTCCATTTCACACTATGTTCAATCCTTCATTGTCCCTCCATAACCATTCCAAAACCCTCTTACCATAAATTCTAGTGCATTAGTCTCCTCTGCTTCTAGTTAAGGAATCAATCGTAGGCCATGCCCATGAAGTAAGTGCTTCTCACTCCATATCCATAAAGGTTGTCTTAACTTTAACTAATTCTGAAGATTCACCTTGGTAGTCATCTAGTGGATATAGTAGATGGTTCTTAGGTAATCAAATTCCCCATATAATCCTTCAATGTGGCTATGAATTTCCCACAGTGGATGTTGGTGGAGACATTTAGGGAAAAAAACTCGATCATCACTTCTTCTAGAATTCCATCGCTTCCTGGGGTATAATCACTAAAACCTGATTTTTGATTATCAATCGAATGTTCTACTTTTTGGTGTTGGCATCCCATGAGGATTTCATGAAGGAAATGTTTCGAATCCCTATATTTGATACATAATAGAACATAAATCTCTGTTAATGGTCGATGGAAGCACACATCAGTCATGACTCCCCTCAAGTTGAATTTTGGATCAACATCCCAGGTCTTGAACTTCAATTTCACAACATTCTTATTCTGTGATGTACATGAGATACTCTTTGATACTTATTATGTGTGCATAAATATACATCCTAACTTCATGATGTGAAGTGTCTGATGTTTGTATTGAGATAGATTCATCCTAAAATCTTGTGAATTTCATCCTTCTTTGAGCTAGTGTAGAGTTTTCATGGTTGAAACCTTTGATCATCATTTACCTTATTAGGTTCTATTAAGAATTCAGTTTTGGAGTTCATTTTCTACTGTCATTCCATAAGATTCAGGACAAAGTAGTAATTCCCACTTCTTCGTAGTCATCAATACACTGTTCTTCCTCTATGAAGTATAGATCTCCTACAGTGGTGACCAGACTCCCAGAGGCCCCTCCTATATCTCCATGTCTCCCTTAGTGGAGGATCCATCATTGACACTGATGAATGTATCCTTATATAAGAAGAAGTCAATCACAACATCATTGCCTATGATAATTCATATTTGGAATTCCTATTGGTTTGTGGACTAGCTGGAGACCAACTTCAATCCATATAATATTCATTGAAACAAAATTGAGTTGCCAGAAATCCTTAGGATCAATTACCTCCATTAAAACATCACGATGACACTGGAAAAATCGAGTTGCACAATTGTCTTCATGGAGAATCAAATTACAAAAATATCTAGATTTTATGTAGTAATAATATTTCATGAGATATTATTAATGTCTCTAATTAGAACATTTCCATGAAACTTTTTTTGATATCTATTTTTCTTCACGTCCTTGTTAGGATAAATTTAAAGGGTGGGAGAGAGTGTATATTTGGTAATAATTTCATATTCGTCCCGGTGGATGAGGTATTGATTATAGGATTATATATAAATTCCATCAAGGAAATATTTTAGGGGATAGGTGGTGTGGAATATCTATTTTGAGATAGATAGGATTTTGAGAGTTTTTCATCTCATAATGGCCTCTGGGATACGGGGTACATAGGAAATAATTATATGTGGTGAAATAATCAAAGGTATAGATGAATGTGGTTCCAGGAAGATAATGTTTTAGCCAATTATTTGGAAATGTCCTCATAGGTAAATTTGAAAGTTGAACACTATTTTTGAGTACTCTCTGGACACTCTCCCCTCCTTGTACAACTTATTAGTAGGGGTGTTCTCTATGAGAACTTTATTTACACGATCATATAATAGGATGACTCCTCTTATCAACGTGTGGTACATTCATATTGGTAAAAAACACAAGCATGATAGATCATGGGTAGGATTTCATAGCATGTATAGATGACTAAAATATGAACCATATCTATAATAGAAACAAGCCTTCCTGATTTCTAGATCTATATATTCTTAAAGCTCATATTAATCCATTAAAGTGGGGACTTCAAGTTTAGTGGAAGGATGATATGTTCAACTATATTTTTTTTCTATAAATACTATTTAGCTTACATTCTTCATGAATAGGAAAGAGTGATCAGAGAATGTTCAAGGGTTAAATAGATTATAGTGGGAGATAAAAACACTACTTACTTTTAGGAAATAATTAAGTAGAGGAGGCAGTCTAATGTATCAAATGTTCTACAAGAATATTGATCATTCCAAAAAATAACCTCGAGTGGTTGAATGTATATTTTAATCCAAGTTATATTACTTATTATAATATGATAATACTCATATACACGAAAATTATACAAGAAGACAGGCTGATCATTTTTATTCTATAACTCATGTGATCTCTCCTGTCATAAATGATTTTTTTGAGAGAATTCAAGATGATAAGCGGATTTAGGGGGATATTACTAGCCTTAATGCTAGCAGTTCCATGGTATGGAAGCATCAACAAGTTCATTATATATGTCATATTGGGATATCATCAAGAAGATTCTCGTGGATGTCATTCAAGAGTGTTTCATAGGAGGGAGTGTACCTAGAGTTTCTTGTGCTTCAACCCTCATTCTAATTCCTAGAGTTAAGTACCTGTCCTCTTTAAAATAACATCCTCTAATTATTATTTGAAAATTACCTATAAAAAATTAATGTATTAATAAATATAATTTTTTTACTTTATCTCTATAGTTGGATCCCTGAATAACAACATGGTTTCATTAAAGGAAGGTCCACCCAAACATCTATTTCCATGGATCATGAAATGATTTATAATATCAATGATATGTTTATGAGTTACCACATTTCCATAATGATTGATATGAAAAAGTAATATGATAGTATAGAGTATAGATTCATAATTAGTGTCATGAAGAGCGTGGGCTTCTCTGAATGGGTGGATGATCTTTTATTTAGATGCATTGGATCTCCGAGGTTTTCTATCACATACATGGGGAAAATTTATGTATTCTTAATGTGTGATAGTGAGAATATTTAGGGAGACCCCTTAACTTATTATGCCTCAATTATGGTCTATGATTCTTTTAGTATATATATTAAAAATATAATACAGATGGATGAGTTTGTTATTTCAATTGTAGGACAAACAACATTGGTATTACTCGCCTTTTCTTTGTAGACGAACATCTACATTTTTCCAATGGTTGTAATTTTTATATATAGGGGTTCAACAAGATTCGCAATGTATATAGCATGTGGAGTTGTCAACAAATAAACTATGGAATGAGTAGTGTATTCATATAATTGTATTTCTATGATAGATTAGGTAATAATATTGAGCAATGGATTGGGGTCACTAGAAGTCAGTTTCCAATGAGTTATTTGGAATCTCTAGTTTCCCCTCGTAAAATAAAAATCCACCACTTTAATGGGATTTTTGATATTATGACCTCACATATCCTTATATGTAAAAACTGTTTTATCTTTATTGGGGAATATTACTCTTGTTAATAGTATACAATCATCAAGTCGCTTACATTTTTTGTAGTCCCTTAATGTCCCAAAGATGGTTCTCTGAAATATATTGAATATCTTGGTCAACTACATTTCGGATGTTCATGATGAAGGAATGAATCAGTGGGCATCATGAAATAATATTTCCCAAGAGTCAGAGGAGAGTGGTATTGAACTATGATGTGTTATAGAAAACTTTAATAGGCTCTAGACAAACCATTCCTAGGATTTTATGGAAGGAAATTTATTATGGACTAGGATTATGTCTATGAAATATGGGATACATATAGATGTATTGGGAGGATAATGATAATGACATTGGACATCCACTCATATTCACATACACACTACCTAGCTTCACTCATGGTAGATTTTGGGTATGATATGATAAACTTATGGATTGATAACAGGGCTGGGAATGCACTAGGGTTCCCTTAATGTCCATTTCCAGAGCATTATAGTGTGCATACCAGTACCTTTCTAGCATTCATCAATTCTATTCTCAATATCCAATAGTTATAAGCCTTTTTAAGTATTTGAATTTCCAATAATATAAATATACTTGTTTCCCAAACTATTCGATTATATTCTTCTCAACAAAGTCCTATAGATATGTTCTTCATGAATACACTAATTATGATGCACACAGAGGTATTTTTTGATGAATTGTTTTTCATGCTAAAATGAATTTCTTTATTTTATGCATCTATAACAAAAAAATCCCCAATGAGGATATGGAGATATTAAAGGGGGTATATATGGTCTCGAAGTGTTCCCTATGTCATGAACCATAGGTGAAATCAACATCACACATATTACATGAATGAAAACAATAATTGTTGTTATGGATGGTCTTTATCACATTTATTGGGATAGATGCTCAAGTTATTTCAAGATATAGTTTCCTCCACATGTCATTTTCCAGTTCAAAAGATAACTGACTGACCAAAAATCATGATCATTTTTATTTTTATCTGGTTTTTCGATTTCTTGAATGAATGAAATAAGGTTATGCGAGATGGTGTTTCTAGCTCACATATGGTAATTACGGTTTAGGAAAGATCAATTTTTGGGGAACAAATTATAATTATAATATGTTGGGATTATCCCCCTAACTATGTTTATTCAGGGATGGTAAGGGACCTTCTCTCTCATTTCATAGATTCTAGAACATGGTAAATAGTTTTGATGGAATCCCCTTGAAAGAGGACTTATGCAGAATATTGGAGATTAATGTATGGATATCTCCATGCAAGGAGTAGGGTTTTTCAATGATTTCGGTGGAATTATATTCTTTTCATTCATTTTATTCAATGGTTTGGGTGAATCACTCAAGGATGATGCCATTACTCTTTCCAAAGTGCTCCAATTTTTACTCTTTGATAATATTAATTTGGAACTAGTAGAGACATAATCCACTATAATTCAAAAGTCTATCCATGGAGTAATCAGCATTCCTTGGACTATCATTAATCTAGTGTACATGTGTGAGAGTATTATTAAGAGTTTCACTACTATTAAACACATATGTAGATAGGTAAACATGGTGTTGGAATAAATTGATTCCTATATCACCCCATGTAACCCATGTTTTATTTTTAATAGTATATGTTCCCTCCCCCCTAAGTGTGTTAACCAGGTATGGGCGGACGCCCTAGGCTAGTATTATTTCAGTCCTCCAGGACTTGTTTGGGCATCCCCGCCCCTCTATTTTGAATAAAATTTCTTAAATATTTGTGACGGTTCTTATATAATGAAAACATTAGTTGTATGTGAATATATAAAAATAATGCAGAAATATAATGTCTAAATAAGAATAGAGTGTGATTGAGAATTTTTTTAGATGTTTTATAAAAAAATACAATAAATCATTGTGGGGTTAAAAAAATCAATTCAATAGAAATAATTTTAAAAAAAAAATCATTTTAATTTTCAATGACATCTTTTATAGATTTGAGGAATTATTATACCATGGAAGATGAGAAAATATACATACTTGATTTCTTCAAGTCCATAAACTTACTTTCATCCTTTGGTTTTGGTTTTCAATTATTTCCACCAATTTTCATTCCATATTCCAAATTAAATAGAACATGATGTTTTTTTAAGATTGAAGTGATAAATTATTCTTTAAATGGATTATAAGAACTATTAAACAATGAAAATTGGTTCCTTATATATCTATATATTTTCCAAGATGGTTAGTGCAAGTTATCCAATATGTGAAAGTATTCATATAATGTAGTAATACATTAATTTCTAAAACCATAACAATAACACCCAAAATTCCGCATAAATCCTTTCATAAATAGCCAAACTAATAACTCCTCCAAAATATGTATTCCCATATTCCAAAAAAATTAAAAACAATGACAATAATGTTTCTAAATTAACATACAATTAATCCCTATACAATGAAAATTTTCTCTTAATTTCAAATACTAATCATGTGAATACCAAGATCATATATTCACAAAAAATATTCTAATAACCTAAATCCCCATAAAAACACAATGAAAATATATATTCTTCAAAATAAATAACTTTATAATTATTTATAAAATACTATTACAAACTATACAATATTTTCCATGGATCCAAAAAAGTAAAAACCATCATCAAAGATAACATAAATAACTTTATCATCAAATCACTAATTAATTTCAAGGTCACAAATGCAATAAAATTAACTTTATCAATATCAATAATCTCTAAATCAAAATTTAACATTTTTATATCAACCTCAAGAACATATTAGCGGTTATCTATCACTCAACCATTTTTCCGAAAATATTACCTTACCAATAAATCAGTTTTTTAGATTATCTATATCATTCCATATATTCCTAGAAATCCATAAAATAGAACTCTTATAGAAAAATAAATTGATATATCATGATACTTATAATCAAAAAATCATTAATCAACTAATTATAAAACATAACTCTCAAATCCAAATATATTTGCTCTCTAAAGATTATACATACTTCTTAAACCAATAACCCGGATTCATCATGTTTTTCGATAATACTTCTTATAATATAAATTGAGTATTATGCCTTAATATTAGTAATTTTAAATAAATCATTTTATTTGTTTCTCGATAAATAATTAATACCTTTTATATGTCATTTGTGTCCTATTCATCACACTCTTCTCTAGCATTCCCTATAAGTCATATAATTTAATATTACCCATACATTCCACATATAAAAAATTCAAATATATATGATACCTTATAGAAACAATTATTATCATCCAATACATTAACCAAACATTTCATTTGTCCTCATCAATTAAATACAATATTTCTATTTTTACACAGGAATAATCTTCTCACTCACTAGTGACATTTCATCGTGTTCTTCATTCCACATTCTCGAAATATATAAGTTGAATCTTCTTCCCTAAATAGTATTTATAATGATCTATTGTTCTATTATTTAGTTCATCTATAAAATCACCTATGTTTATGTTTTTAGTCGTTTTTATATATAGATTTTTAGGAATAATCATAATGCTTCACATTACATATCTCATTTAAGTTTGTTACTCATGAGGGAAATCCCTACATCTTGAGTCACATTCAGTGTTATAAAAATTACTTTTAGTAAAGTCCACTTACAAAAACCAAATATAAAATTATTTGCAATAATTTTCATCGATGGAAATCATGTATTCCGGAAAATAATTTATAATATGTTTAAATCATTTCTCCATTTTTCAAACTATGACAACGTATCTTTGAACTAGGACATCCTGGTTTATAATTTATTCATATCATTCATAAATGTTTTTAAATATCATTTAATTCAACCAAAGAGAATCCCCAAATAGTGTCTAAAAAGATATTCATTTTTGGTCCCACTAATCTATAACTATTGATGATCGAGTAAATACCCAATCTTCCGCATTCAAAGTTGTTACTCCTACGTATATATTCTATATTCAGAATTTTTATAATTATTCAAACTAATGTTTCCTCATCCTACATTCCAAAAATAACTAAATCATTCTTTGAAACAAAATATAGTTTCCCTTTATTTATATACATAAATATGACATCTTATTAGATGAAAATTCATTACACATCATTATGATCAATTCAATAATTGTAAAGGTTTAATTTTATCAGAAACATTGATTCATAAACAACATGACCATAAAATATCTACATAATATTTCATTATATTCATAAAAACTAGCAACATTAATAGACATATCATACTCAAAATATTAATCATTCCCCATAGAACGAAAACATAGGATATGGTGATCTCAGATACACTATAAGGGAGGACATAAGAGATATCAATCTATTATCATATGTGAGAATAAGATAAGTATTGTAGTTTAAGAACATTATCACAACATTTAATAAACCTACTGAATCAATCAAAGATGAGTAATAATAAAACAGGGATTAATTCATTGTTATAAAAATAAAAATATATCAAAAGTATTAAGATTCATTAATAATCAATATTAATATATAAGAACATTAGATAATAATAATACATAAGTTTTTTTCATACAAAATATCATAAATAAATCATTTACATATTCAACATTCACTCGCATAATTATCATTGTAGGAATTTTCCCATAATAGAAATTCATGCTCGATCATTTCCAACTTCTCTTAAGAGTAAATTCCATCTAGATAATCCGATGATCACACAGTAGTTTATTAAATATATAATCTATTATGATTTTCACCACTAATCAATAATTACACAATGAATTGGACGGTTATAATAAATCTAAAAATCATCATGATCCACATTGGGATCACCTATCTCATAATCATAATTTATACATATGAGTTCCAAAATGTCATAGAACATTCATCATTTCATCACAGCACAAATCCTTGAAAGAAAAAAGGTTTTATAATAATTTTATCATATTATTCATAAACCATCAAAAGAAATAATATGTAATGTAACATGGGATCACATCCCTTTTAAATAATACAAAAAATCACAGGATTTTTTCATAGGTTAAAAGATTTTTTTATAATTTTTTGATCAAAATAACATTTTTATTTTGAAATAACATATTTGAGATTTTAAAATATAAAAAATATTAAGTAAATATATTCATTAAAAGGAATAGTGGAAACTTTTAATGTTACCTCAAAATAAAATATTATATATGCTACCTAGAAAATTCATTCATGTGGTGTATCATTAAACTAGCATTCCATTCACTTGTTAGGTAAAAATTAAAAATTTACTACATTCGGAAAATAAAAATATTATTTTGAATCATTTTTTAAAAATTAAAATGTTAGTAAAAATAAAATAAATAAAACTTTTCATATTATTAAAAGAATTGTTGAAAAAACTATGATAGAAAATATTGACATGAATGAAAAGATTACATACTTTAGAGATAAATATAGTTTATTTTACCGAAAGACATTCTTTTAGTATATTGAGTACAGAAAAAGAGGGAAATGAAATCAAATAATTAAAACTCTAGAAAAAAAATTCATAATATTATTCACAATATTTGTGAGTTATATATTATATAATTTGTTTATCACAAATTTAATGATAAAACAATTATTTAAAAATGAGATTATAACAGAAAACCATTAACACATTATTAACATCTGATTCAAAAAACCCATGAAATAATAAACATAAAATGAGTCTTTAAAAATATTTAAAATAAGGATAATAACGATACAACATATCAAATGGGTAGAATACACACCTTAAAAAGATAATAGGTGTAAATATAACAAATGTCCCTGAGGAAAAAAAAATTTGATGAAAAACCATTACCGCTTTCATTAAATTTGAATAAAATATCATGAGATGAAATATTTTAAATAATATAATTAGTAAATACTGATAAAAAATAAAAAATTCCAAATTATTAGTATATATACCTCATATTCATAAATAGGTGCATACCATCAAACATGTATCAATGAAACAAAATTAATATGGTGAACCCTTATCATTTGTCCAAATTGATTTCAAATTGCCCTAAATTCCTAAATATTAAATTTATATTTATTATAATTATTTAAAATAATAATATCAATACTTATAATGTTATATATGATATACATATAACACTTCCACGCCTATTTATTAACAATTTTAAATTAAATTCATCATCTCAAGTGTTAGTTTCTTCATTTCTCTTGTATATTTTGTTTTGAATGTTCTGGTTATTTTACATTGATAAAGATTTAATAGTCTCCAGAATATTTATATTTTAAAAAATATCATAATTATTCATTATATACATTATTCTAACCAATCATATGTAGGGGTGATGCAAAATGAATCACATAAGTTTACGGAGAAGCTAATATGTACAACGAATGAATATTGTTTCCACTTTTTGATGGATGGAATTCAAGAAATTTAATTGATAATTTGAATTCACAAAACATTATTTTATCATAAATATCATATATAAATTCTTTAAATTTATCCTCATTTCAATCTTAGTAAATTATAAATGTAAAAATAATCACAACGCTCTATACATGTGGTAGTATACACAAACTCATGAATGACATTATTGTTTTCCAATGGAACAAATGATACGAATATAGATATTCTATTATAAATAAAGAAAAGTAAGTATTTCATAAATATTATATATAAAATATAAATCCAGTATAATAAACAAATATTAAATATAGTTATGGAAAATGAATCATATCGATATATAGATGTTGTAGTACATATGTTCACATAGACGATACATTCATCTCACATTAGACGTCGAATACATTAGAAATGGTTCTGATATATCTATAATAACAACTCATTATATTTATTAGAATTTATTAATCATGTTTTTAGGGATAATAGTTGTTCATAGGAGGTGGGCGAATAAATTAAATTGATAGATTTTGAGTAATATTTATACTTCTTCTTTGAGATTCCACTATTTACTTACCCCTCAATCCTTAAAATATTTTTCTTATGAGAAAAAATATATAGTATTATGGGAAGGAATATGCTAAAGTTTATTATGGGTTTTATGTAATTTAAGGCTCAAATTGTGTGAATCATAAAGTATAATTGGTTTCCTTTTTCCAGTGAGGGGAGGGACACATAGAATTTCTAAAAATAGTTCAACAAAACAATATCAATATCATGTGAACATGGATAAAAAATTGAAATGAATTATATGATAGGATAGTATAAGTTTAAAAATCAACCACAAATAATAATTAGTTAATTTTATTTGGAAATCATACCCTTATATCATAGATTAACCACTGGTAAACCCATTTGAACCTCAATTGTGTAACAAAATTCTATGGTTTTTAATATTCTTTATGAAAAAAATTGAAACTATTAAATAATATTAGTATTTTTATTAAAAATTTATAAATCATTTTAACAAATTCGGATCTATAATTTGAGTAATTTAACTTTAAATAAATAAGAATAATGCATGAAAACCCCATTTTAGAAAAAGTCATTTTTAATTAATAAAAAAATTAATAATAATTTTTTAAAATATTATTGAATATATAATAAATAAATTATATTATCCTCAATAATCATTAGATAATATTTTTATTTATTATGATGAAAATATAGCGCACACATAAAAATGATTTTTATTAAATTGTTCTTATATGCCTAAAATGAGTTTATACAAAAATAATGAATAATGTGGAATAATATGTAATTAAATATAGTATTTAAAATTAATGGTGACTTAAATTACTTAAAAATATTATTGTACTCTAAAATTACATTATTTAATGCAATACCTAACAGCTTTATATGAAATCGATATTTTTAATATTCACGAATAAATAAATCTCCTTAGAAATATCCTAAAATTTCACCTTAAACTAATGATTAAATGATGATTTAATATATAATATCCACTAAATAGGATAAAATTTCGATAAGTGGTAGACAAAATTTTTATTTTCTACATTAATAAACCAATAAAAACATATTTTAATTAAAACATATTTTGGAAGCACAAAATTACTTAACTATAAATTGAGTACATCTTTATTATAAATAAAGTAATATATATTAATTAATCTAAAACTTTATACATAATATTCATAATGTGGTTATTATAATCCATACCTAATTATTTAATTTATGGTTTATAATATTCATATTTAAATAATATTATACTTATGATGTATCAAAAGTCACATAAAGCTCGATGTTGTGTGTTACGAATGCCATTTTTCATAGTATTCTTTTAAAATTTTATAGTATAAAATAATATATATATATATATATATATTATTGTATTAGTTTTCATTCTCTAAGATATTTTAGAAATACACTTTCAACAATATAGTATCTTACAATTATTTTTTTGATTGTGAGAGATTCTATAAGAAGTTCCTAAACTAACATTAGTGTATTTTAAAGTGCCTTATCATTTAAAATATGAGTATTTTATAGTATTTTTCATTGGGTATATATATGGAAGCCTAACATTTTAGCTGTATTAATGAAATAAGTATCATTATTGGAGGATATATGGGAATCTCTAAGCTCTTTAGAATAGTTTTGATGTTGTAGATGGTGGTTGGGAAGTTACACTCCCTTAAGATCTATTTTAAGTTATCCTGATTGATGGTTTGAACTATATAAATATCAACAGATCATTTTATTTGGATTATTTATTACTCACTGAGTAGAAAATATACTCCATAATGTGTAAACCCAATATATATGGTGATAATATGTGATAGAGGTGTCCATTACAATATATCATAATGATATGAATATGAATGGTGAAATGGATTGTGGTTATAGTTAATCCAATCATAGAAGGTGTTATCATAAGGTTAAAATTAGATAGATCAGTTTCATCTAAGTGGTCAAGGATATTCACCTCACAATGTGGAGGAATGGTCCACTAACTAGCTTTTGTTATATTTTATGGTGGTTTAGTAAAGATGATGCAACTCTAGGTTTTCTTGTCAATAGTTTTCTTTGTAAGAGTGAATAATACCAAACTACTTATTCTTTGGGGTTTGAAAAGAATAAAACTACAGCTATAAGTGAGAGTGTTTCTCACTTTCAACATTAAAACGAAATAGTGGGATGAGGGTTTTTATGGTTCCCTCAATCTTTGTAAGGGTGATATTTTTATGAAAACCATTCTGGAAGTGGAAGGCAAGTCATGTTAGTCCGCATGTAAATATACTATTGTATGATCTTATGAAGATGGTGTACTGTTAACATGGGTAAAACTTGTGTTGGGTTTTGATTTAGTTAAGTTATATTAATGATGTATTCTTGTAGGTTAATTAATTAAAATCTGTGCCCCTCAATTATTCTATAGGAGGTACCCTAATTAAAGAACATAATATAGGATGATATCAATGGATTATGGTATCAAAAACCATTAGTGGTTGGATTGGCCTGCTCATCGAAAATGGTTTGGGTGAAGAATCATGATGATATTTTTGGATATGAAAACATGAGTGTATATCAAGGAATTTCCCAATAAATCTTGTGAGATAATCATTGAATATGGGATAATTGGATCCCTATATAAAAACCATCACATATGAAGGTATATTAACATTTTTCATATGTTTTTATTATGCATTACCTATTTGATGAATCAAGTATACTTTTTAAATATAAAATGTTAAAAATTGTAGATAATTTAGTGACATATTTTTCTACACAAATAAAAAATATCATGTTTTTATCATTCAAATACACATGCACTAAAAAGGGTAAATATGTAATTTTACCCTATAAAATCCTTAAATAATTAATGGTTCTATTAATATTAGGGAATAATTGTTTATCATGTGTATGAATATAGACATAACATAATTATATCATGTTTTTTGGGATATTTAATATTTATTAATAAAAGAAATCTTAATCCCATGGTTCTGAAATCAATTATCTCTTAAATATAGCTCTAGAAAATAATATAATAAAATACTTTGAATCAATTAATTATATAATTTTTATACCATATAATAACTATTAATATATATTTTTCTAATTATATTCTCTTGAATTATAAATTATTTTCATTTGGATTCATCTCACTTAATTTGGTATTTTGATAATGACTACAAGATTATTATTAATATTATTATCATTATATAAACTTTTGTTCAATATGGAATGAATAAAAAATAATGGGAGACCACTCAATCATCAACCATTGTAATTAATCCCCTCCTTAAATATTTACCATTCTCATGATGTGTTTTCTCCATTAGCCTTAATATGTCTTATAGTTTGATAATAATAGACTGGGATAGTGGAATGAGAGGATACTAGTGAGGTTTGGTAGTATAAGGAATGGTAGAGGTTGGTGTAGTGTTTTGGTGGTCAATAAATATTGGAGGAACAGTAATGATATCATGGAAATGGTATTAAATTTTAATGGTGGTTATGGGGTTGAGGATCATCACAAAGGAAAACGTGACTATTGGGGTGGAGCAGATGACCACTGAAGGAAATGAGGCAACATTATAACATAGAGTGCAATGAATGTTAAATAAAGAGTATTGAAAAGGAACACAAATAATGGATAAAATAGAGGATAAAAATATTTCTAATTTTAGGATATGGTGACTTATTGTGCAACCATAAAGTCACATGTCATGTCACCTATTTGTTATGGCCAAGTATTAGAGAGTATAATCAAATATCACACATGTGGAGTTTTGGATAGTTTCTTGGGTTGTATATTTGTGTCTAATATTTCTATAAGTTAATAAAATACAAATAGTGTGTGATTTTATAATAAATTATATGTTTAATGTAACAATCCTGACTATAGTAACCCAGAGGCGGTGTGTACATTATTAAATTGGAAAAGATACAAGGGTTCAAACACCAAAGAACTTATCAGTTTATCAATTTTGGAGAACAATATTTACACATGATATTTATTTTTCCTTTGGAATATAAAATAAAACAAAATACATAACAAAATAATATGACATGTATCCTTTAAAACTCATTCAAATATTTTTTCTACATATACAAGTAAAAGGAAAAAAATAACTATGATCTCAAATACTCGGTGAGGGTTATATACAATGAAATCCATCATGAATCAATGATGAATGAATAATATGAAAAGGTATGTAATTAAACACCTGGAAAATTTATTAAATAACATAGATATAATAATTCTATAAGGTATAATCAATATAAAAAGGACAATAACTAAAATTAAATTCCATTTAATCAATAAATTAAGAATAAAATGCATCCAAATATAATATAAATTTGAAGATATCATGAATAATAATAATAACTAAATTCTTAACGATGAAAATTATTAATTGTTTTACTTATTGATCTCAGACATCCTAATACTTCACCCATCAATACTATTCAAAAGACAGTTTAAAACTACTACATGAAACCTATTTAGTTTAAATAACTAATTCGTATCATGAGACTTGTGGATGAATTTTGGGATTATAATTTTGGTCCCCACCTGTCACTTCATTAACAATGTAAACCTCATATGTTGAATTTTATGTTTCTTTCATTAATATCTTTCATTATCAACAAATATCCACATTGAGTAAAGAACATGGATTTATAAATATTTCAATAGTTAATCAAATAACATTAAATGTAAAAAAAAATTAATAATTTTATATGATTTAGGAAATATTTTTTCCATGATACAAAGATTATGGGTAAACTATAATTGAAACATTAATCATTGTGAAATTTATTTATTCATATAAAATACATCAATAGGGTAGTATATACAACAAATTAAATTGAATAGGTTTATATTAAAACATATGGCTCAACATTTTCAATAAAACCTAAGATAATAAAAAATCATTATACACATAATATTATAATATAAAAAATAAAATGAATTAGTAACAAAATCTGTTGAAAATCAATTGAGTTATGAAGTTATTCACCACTGGTCCACATTGATATCAAATACCAATTGATGATATAGATAAAATTAAAACATAAAATACCATGAATTATGATGTATTCAAGATATTACATGTATAACGTTATGTATTTACACCACATAAAATAAATTTGGTGTTCCATAATATAATATGCCTCAGTGAAGAAAAATTGAGATGAAGGCACCTACCGCATGATTTTGATTAGTTAAAAATTATTTTTACATCAAGTATACTAGTTTAAAAATTATTATCAATTTATACCGTAATAATATTAATACTTATAAACATATATTATCCTCTTATTCCATTTTACCACCTGTTTTTTTATTGTATTTCATTATTTTTATTTTTTGGTGTTAATCCCCTAGTTTTCTCTTGCATGTTTTATCAAGAAATTTCATGCTATTGTGTATAATATTTATATAAATTTTTTCTATAATTATATTAATGTCATAAAAATCATATTTAATTATTTAGTTCCATTTAAATCAATTTTGAAATGTGTTCTTTGAAATTAATTGCATCATTTTATGGAGATGGTAAGTCGTATGTATGCTTGAGCGGTGATGCAATTCCCTTAACAAGTGAAATGATAAGGCAGAGGGTGATATAATAATTTTAAATAATACGTATCTCTCATATATATCACATATATTTTTAATATTATTATTATTATAATACATTTAAAGCATAACTAAAAAACGAATGACATCGCTTCCGGAGGTTGTTGTTCGTCATACACACGTGTGACATTATCATATATTAAATAAAATTGATAATAAAAAGGTATATGTGGTATTAGTATTACAAAATTATAATTATATAATGAATATAATATAAATTATTAAAATCCAAAATTATATTCAATATAGAATGGTGGTGATGGAAAATGTATTAATTCAACTAACGAGGCAGTAGTCCATCTTACACGCAATTAATAGATTCACTTCACATTATATGGAATAGGATATTTATATATGTCAATAAATCAACATAATAACATCAAATTTTATGGGAGATAATTTTTTTACTATCGTTATTCAATAATATTTTGTGGATGTGGAAGATGAACTAAACAAAAATTGATCATTTTAAAATGTTTCCTCTCCTTCTGGTGACCACCTTTGGTTTACGCAAAATTCATTAATAATATAGATTTATGATAGAAAAATCTCTTATAGTATGAGGTGATTGAACTATTTATTTTATTTTGAACATTATTTTCAAATGAAATAGATTTTTATATTTGAAGAGGGGAGGATAGGAATGACCTTTTATATGCAGGGGAGAGGACAAACATAGAATTCATGAAAAGAAATAGTTACACCCACATTTGTATCATGAAATAAGACTAAAAATTATGAAATTATAGACCTTTAGAGGATATAAGGTCTAAATATGGCCATATAATGGTTTTTAGATATGTTTTAGCTCATTTAACAATTATCTTTTAGTTTAACCCCTGTGTAAATCAATTTTTATAAGAAATGTAGAATTTAACTTTTATTGATTTTATAATTAATAAAGGTCAAAAGTTATGGTGAAATTATTATATAATATAAATAAATATTATTCAAAATATTCAATTAATTTTTACTAATTTAATTTACATAATTGGTAGAATAATATTTAATATTATACCTTCAGACGTGACATAAATGCGGTTTTCAATAGATAAAACTCTCATTTGTAGGGAATGTTTCTATATTGAAATTGAATATAAACATGATCTTATTGAACTAAATTGGTTAAATTTTAATAAAATTTATCTAATTTTAAATTTAATCCAATTTAAAATTAGTTTAGTTTTTTTAATTTTTAAATAAAAATTCATTTTTTTTAAATAAATATTTTTCCCTATTTATGGAAAGATTAAACATTAAAAAAAATACAAAAATAATTACCTATGAATATTTTGTTATTATGATTTATCAATTAAGGAATTTTTTTCAAATATATTTTATAAAATTATTAATTAACTATATACTAAGTGCAAAAGATGTGATGAATATTTTTTTGAAAAAAATAAATTGTTTCATATAACATTTATTTTACATTCAAATGAATTGTATTATTATTTATAATCAATAGATAACCCATGAATTCGTGTAAAATTTATATATTTTTTATAACTTAGTTATTATTATTCATTGCCACTAATTTAACAGTTAGGTTGTAATGGTCATGTTTGAGTAATATTTTAATAGAGTATCGTATTTTTGAAACATGGTGTTGTGGGGATAATTAGCTATCAAAGAGATTGAATTTATTTAAATTTAAATAAATAATAAAGTATCATGGTGATAAATTATTCCATCCAATAAATATTTCATCCAAAAAAATTTAATGGTATATTCTGACCATGTTAGACTTTTTATTCATCATAACATCCTCTGGTTCTCGTGATTCTTCGTTTATTTTGTAATTTCTCCTAATTACCATTATTATTTGAGTCTCTAAATTCATCATTACATGATATATAGTATCAATACTATGGTTGGTTTCTTCATGTAACACCTCACGATTTCATAGTGAGTTATATATTTAAAGGAATTCAATATGTTTTCAAGCATGAAACACTGACTTTTCATTCTTTATATGCAAGATTGTGTTTCTGCAAAACAACACATTAGTATTATAATTATTCAGAGGATATATTTTTATCTTAAAATTTTAATATAGTAAAAAAAATATTCACAAATAAATTTTAAATTTAAGCTATTATTCTGTCATATAAATTAACCATATTTATGAGGAAATGTATAAGTTTCATTAGAACATGAACCTCAGCAAGTTGGTGAGGACACCGTAAGTGCAACCACGAGACCCATGTTCGAAACCAGGTGGATGAATAATTCGAGTACTGTAATATGAACTAAATAAGTATTGTGGGGGGGGTACTGTAGAAGTATTGTGTGGGTACTATAGCAGTTACTGTAGCGGCTACTGTCACAGTTAATGTAGCAGTACTATAGCAGGTAATGTTCAGTATTGTCATAGCCAGAACTATTCACCTAGGGCCACCGGTTTGGTCTCAATGTTTTTAAGGCCTTCAGACCACCTAGGCCTTCGATCAGTAAGGATTTTAGTCCAACTTTATGGAATTTGGGCCACATCACTGTCTTTGGGCCTCATGATCAGTGTACTTTTCCAGACAGACTCTACAAAAAATAGCAGCCGTAGAAGAGGATTTAGAGCAAGTGAACTCATGAGAGCATAACCAAATAGATTTTAAAGCATGAAATTTTAAGTCTATGCCACTAATATAGGCCTATGATTTCATGGGAATCCTAGACACACATCAATGAGAATGTGGAGAGCTATCATCACGATACAAATCCTAGGGAGGGGCAGTTAATTGTAGTAATAGTATGGTTTGATTATCAATGACCTTCGGGTCATGTAATCTATTAATCCTATGAGCCACGTAATCTCTAAACCAACAGGCCTTAAAAGGGATCCCCCATCTACCCTCTAAATAGGGGTTATCATAAATTCAATAAAAATGAAGGCCTTTGGGCCATTCGAGTATAAGTTTCATTAAAATATAAGTACTATTTTGATAAAGGAACTAGATCTTATGTCTATTTCTTAACAATAAAAAATTAATATTAGAAACTAATAAAAAATAAAATTTTCAAAAATATACATCATTTTGGGATTCATACTATTAAAATTGGATTTAGGTGATTTTTTTTGCATTTTCCTGAAAACATTCAATTTTTGATAAATAATGAAAAATACTACATTGTACATAAAAACATAATTTTTTATTTAAATAATTATATTTAGCTCAAATTTATTTTAAAGTCGGAATAGAAACATAATACATATATTAGTCCAGTATAATTTATTTGAGCCATTTTATTATAATAATAGATATATAAACTTTTATTGATTTTTAACGTCTTTTACGCACCTTCTAGGCACATTTACAAATTTTTATAAAACATAATACTAATACTTATGTAAATTGAATTTAAAAAATCATAAAAACATGGTTGTCCTCTGTATGTAAAATGTGGTTCAATAGGATGAAAATAATATGTGGTGAATAGTAAATTTTGAATTTTATTTACCATGATTAAAAGTAAATAGGGTAATTAAAGGTAAAAATAATATTATAATTAGTCTAAAACATTTAAAAATTATATATGATAAATTTATTTTGACCAAAATCTACCATAGAAATAATATATTATCCTTTATGATCCACTTGGAATAGATTAGTACATTTATTATATTTTATTTAATGTCGAGTTAAAAGTGTTAAATTCAAATTTAAATAACAAAACTAGTTTTAATATGGGGTTATACATAAGATCAATGCTAATATAAAATTAAATTAGAAATATTAAAATATGTAATACAACATGTTATTTAATTTTCAATTTTTAAACACTCAATAATTAAATATATTTATGAAACAATGATGATGTAGTAATTACCTTATTAATGAAAGAATAAAATAATTGATATTATAATATAAACATAAATATAAATTAAAAGTTTTTATGACATAAAAGATTTTATTGTGTTAATATGACTTTTTATAATTTATTCAATGTATTTTTTCAATTTAATCATGTTTGGAAGACTTTAACAAAAAAACAAATACCGAATAGTGTCAAAATTGCCATAAATGAGTTTTTAAAACAAATACTATATAATAAAATGATATAATATTACTAAAAATATATTATTGTGAAAAGGAAAAAATTTATTTTTATATATTTCATTAATTAACAACTTGAGGTTTGATTGTCATTTTATTGTAAAAATATTACCCATATAATATAAAAATACAAGAAGACACGGTAAAAGTTAAATTTTATATCTTAGAGTTAAATCAATAATATATGGTTAATATGGTGACCTAAACATGTCTAAAACATATTGGTTTATTATTAACCATACGTACCTTAAACTAGAAATAAATACATATTTATCTATTATAAACTGATAACAAATTTATAATAAATTAACATTTCAAGCGTTTCTAAAAGTGGCCATCACCTCTATTATAAAAGGGTACATCCACTTATCATAAATTCACACCTCCAAAGCCATTTATCATATCCAAAAAATACTAAAATTTCCTCCTTAATACAATTACTTCTACCTATATTCCTTACTTTGATCTTAATGTCATCCTAATTATCCCTTTTGTTCAGACCGAAAGGAAGCACCCGAAGAGGATGTAATTATTTTATCACCTCTTTCAAAGTTCATTTCTTTTCCACGTACTATTTCATTTTACATTCCATAAAAAAATAATATATCCAGTACGTTATACATAATGATATGTCATTATAAATAGGGTATAACCATATTCATTATTCTATCCATCCTATGATGGAAAAGTCACCAAATGTGCGAACGTACGGCTTGCTGTCTCCATGTCGTGGTGTAGTTTGTTATTTAACACCTAATTTTTATGGATGGGTATAATAATTAGTATAATTGATATAAATAATAAATATAACATGTTAAATATTTGTTTTATATAATATACCATCCAATTACATACGATTTCACCATCCACATAATGATATTGTTGCTCTTGCATACTTATGGCATACTGTCTCCGCGACACAATGGGATTTCAATCCCCATCGTAAATATTCAAGAATAAATTTAATTTGATGATTAAAAATAATGTTTCAGAACATAATATAATTCTGTATCGTAATAAAATACATTGTATCCATAACAAACATGACATACGTAACAAAATAGATAATGGAAAATGAATCAATTAACACCCAAAATAATGATACTACTAAAATATTATTAACAAAGAAATATTAAAGGATAATATATGTTATCAAATTTATATATGTGGATCTGGTATAATTTAATAAAAATTATTTAACCATTATTTAGGAGGTTAAACTTACCCTCGACAAAATTAAAGTATAAGGCAAGGGTTTTCATCTCACTTTTAATTCCTGTGAGATTCATGCTAT
Source organism: Viscum album (assembly GCA_963277665.1). Lineage (NCBI taxonomy): Eukaryota > Viridiplantae > Streptophyta > Magnoliopsida > Santalales > Viscaceae > Viscum > Viscum album. The sequence goes on along the minus strand of OY728153.1, from coordinate 1,858,399,196 downwards.
ATTTGCAACTATTTATTTTTATGTGGTGTATATGCTGCCCATTATTGTATTATTTGATTAATTTAATTTAAATTATGGGTATTTACATATTCATTTTATTATCATTCTTCCATAGGTTTTATTTTGTGAATGTTACCAATTTGATAAGAGAATTTCTACTTTCAATTTCCACTCATTGGGTTTTACGCATACTTCATTGATTATTATACTCCATGATTATCTATGGAATCACATTTAATTTATTAATGTAATAATATAGACTTTCATTTGTGTGGATATACTTTTTATACACATAATTAATCCATTGATAAATTCTCAATTCATTGATATGAACTTCATATGGGGAATCTTATCTCAATTTCCATTCATTGAGTTAAACATCCAAGTCATTAGTTTTGTTTATACACGAATATGTGTGAATATACTATGATTTATTTACCTTGAATATCCATTAATATTAAGTTTATTTATATTTTCACAAATAATTATGTCATCTATTAATCCTTAATCTAAGGATATTGTCTTTATAAGATATTTCATCTCAATTTACATTCCATTGAGACTTCTTTGTTTTTATGTGCCAATTATATTTTGTATTGTGTATATACATTCCTTTCACATAGTATATAATGAAACCATTTATTCTCATGATATTATAATGTTTTTATTAATATTATTCGTCGATTATTTGTATTCATGTGTCTCTTATTTTCTTAGGATCTCTTTTACTAAAATAACATTTTAAATGTTTAATGATTTATTCTTCTAATTGTTTCTCATTAATGTCCATGTTTTAAAGATGGTTTTAAGGATTTATTTATATGTACATGAATGTTTGGAAATTAAAAATACATTAAAAAGATTAAAATTGGTATATTACACTTTGATTCAAAAATTTCTTTTTATCAAATTCATTGATAAATAATGAACTTTTTAAATCTTTTCAAGAAAAAGATGATATTTATCTCAAATAGTTTTACTAGTTATTTTCATATATGTTAATGTACATAATATTATTTTATTATTTATTGAGGTTGATTTATTATAAAAGAATCTATTATATTTTATTTAATTAGTTATGTTTTACTTTAGATGTGCAATTTTTATATCATTCATTATTTCTGGTTAAGGAATTGACATTTATTATTCTATTTTAAATGTATATTTTTAGATTATATTTCACCCTCTTCAAATTAGATATGAATTTGACTTAGTAAGTGGTGGGTGGGGCCCGCTGTAGAAACTCTATGCATTAGTAGGTTTCATGGGGAAAACTATTGTCTCAGCACAAGGCCTTGACAAAATTTATATTTAGGGTCTTTGTACGAGGCCTTGAAATTGTGTTTAATATGACTAGTATTATTCATTTCATCATTATGAGATTTGATATTGATGTCGCATGTGATTAGTTAACTATTATAATATACTTGTGATTAAGTAAATGGAATTATATGACTTATATTTTCTATATTATGTTTATTTTTATGTTTAAATGTATCTTTTTATAATTTTATACCTTTTTATAAATGTTTATGATTATTTATGATATATTCCTCTATATTTTTCATCCATACTGAGTATCTGATATCACCCATTTATTATATTTTATTTTTCAATGATGCCATGGCATGAATTATTATTTATATATAGGATTAAGCTAAGATTATAATTTCATTCTCAAAGGATTATCTATGTTGTATTTTATTTTTAAATAGTAATGTGAATTTAATTTATGTAATCTAGTTTGCAATATTACTAATATTATTAGTCTTTCAAGACTAGATTCCATGTAATCATCCCAATGATATTTCATAATGCACTGACATAGGGTCATTGGGTCGGGGCATTATAGTTGGTATCAAAGGTTTTTTGGTACAATCCTTTGGAACTAGATATAGAAAAACTCTAATTATAGAACATTACCCTAAGGTAGACATTGGGGAATAGTATAGAATAACTTCCTAGAATTTTGGTAATGTAGATATTTTTTGAGTTTCTCAAGAAATAAATCCATGTTTGTATTCTACAAGTGGGCATGGTTCTAGCATAGATACACCTAGGAGTGAAAACTCTAAAAGGGAGTTTCGGGCTTCACCCATATCCTGCTACAAAATAACGGGCCTTACTACATAGCTAGTTTGACACTCTTGGGGGATATGGATAGGATAATTCACATTTTATTTACAAACCAATTTGAAGGATTTTAACATAATATGGGAATGAATAACATTTTATAATCTTAAGGTTTTTTTAGATTGAAAATAAAGTATCATTATATTCTTTAAATTATTTTATGACTATTGATACTCACACTATGGTTTCTAGTTTATTCAATCGCTGGATTCCATCGAATTAATAGTAACCTTTAACATAATGTACAATGTGTTAATGATGGTGGAAATGTTTAAGGAAATGGAATATTAATAGTGTAAAATATTTCATGTTCATGCAGAATCAGTTTTCATAAAATATAATCAACAACATATATAATAACAAACTCCCAAACACAACAATTAATAGAATGGAAAAGAAATATTATATATCCATTAGTGGAGACCATGGATAAAATGTAGCTCAATTTATATCATGAAATAAATGTGGAAGGAGATATTCATGAGAGTGTCTCAATGCAACAACGAAATTATTTATGTGTGGGAAATAAAGACATAATGTAAAGAATTTTTTAGGAAAAATTTGGAGTACTATAGAGAAAATTAAAAATGATCCTATAAATCCATTTATAGACATTTTCCATAAATATAGGGGTCCTAGGCATTACTTGAGTCAGTGACTTATTCTATAAGATAACCATTAGGTAAAGGAAGAACCAATGTGGAAATAAATGGATTGATAAATGTTTAAATATATTAATGATCTTTTTTGAAGGGATTAAATTTGATGACATTTCACTTGATATGTTACCATTAAATTTTTTATGTGAAAATGATATTTGAGGAATAATTAACTTTTCTTTTGTTGATATAGTTATAAAGAACCATTTGGGTTTATATGATCCATAAATTTGAGGAAATTATAGGTTAATACTTTATGGGATGAAAATGCGAGGTATAAGATAATATTTGTGGTTAAAATATGTTTTGATTATATTAAAGGAATTTATCTCCTTTTTTGGTAATGTTAAATGACTATACAGATTTTTAAAAAGGACAACACATATATCGTGTGGAAACCCGTCGTGTTAGACAAACTGGAAGGAATGAAACCCACAACTAATGTGTGACTAGGATTTATCACCTACTACTAGAATTCATGAATTATCTGGTTAGCATGAATAATTATTTTCAGTTAAATGATTTTATTGATCAATAATATGTTGATTTTGGGAACTTGTGATCTATCAAATGGATATCCATAGTATAGGGACTCGATTTGGTGATTATTTGATAAATGTTTTATTTGAAGACGTTCACTATTTTGGGATCAATATATACCAAAGGAAAATAGAATACTATGGTATTTCATGTGAGAAGTAATGGTGGGTTTTATTTTGGAAGAATCTATATTTTTTATTTTGGACATATAGATATTCGAGTTATTTATAGAAGTGATTAACCAATCATAGAGAATACTTGATTAAGTTAATTATTTTTATGTATGAAAAATTAAGACTAATCGATGTTATTTGGAGATAAATATAAAGATTTGTTGTGGAAGACTTTGTGATCAAATACTTCTTAATTTTGGTCTTAAATCATAGTTTTTAGTATTTTAATAATATTAAGGACAATAGTTTATTGTATGTACTTTGTTGACCATTTGGTATTGTTCGTTTATTTTTAGAGATTAAGAGTAGTATTTCATTCTATAAAGGATTATCCTTTTTGAAGATCATCTAATATTGTACTAACTATTTTGTATTTGGTTAAATTATAAAGACTATGGTAATATATAGTTTATCTATTGTGGATCATGTGATCCTCTAGAAGTTGATTCTAGCGCTTCAAGTGTGACCAATTCATCCTGAATACTCATCATTTGGAGAAAAGATACTTTATGGAAGAAATTCATTAAAGGATGAAACTATACATAAAAATTAAGTATATCACCTTATGGTATTAGTAAATATTATAAATTAATTCGTAAAAATTATAAAAAGGAACATAAAACAAAAATCTTTTTTGTTTTCTCTTCCTTTTCGGTAATCAAAATTGTTTAACCCATCACAGGTTTACTGTTTTCTAGTAGGTATCTTTCTCCTAATAAGGTTTTATATCACTCTCTATAAGAACGTGATGGTCTTTTTTCACTTCCATATACATGTTTTCCAATATGGAACACTATAATGGGTTATCCCGGGGGAACATTGTAATTATCATTCTTTCTTTTAAAGTTATAGTTTTGTTGACTCTTTTTTCGATGTGGGACATTCAATGAGGTTTCCAGGACCAATTTTAAAATTTCGAGGATGAAATATTTGAAAGATTGATGAATTTAAATCCCTATGATTCGATAATGAGTTATATCATTAAAGTAATTCAATATCTTATACTGCACACAACAATGACTTGGCTCACTTTATACGCAATATAGAGTTTCGGCGAAACAACGCATTGTTATTATAATTATTCAAATGATATATTAATAACATACAATTTAAATATAGTAATAACAATAGTAACAAGTAAATTTTAAATTTCATTTTTAACACTGTAACAAAAATAAACAATATTTAAATGGAAATGTAAAACATTCATTAAAATATATGTACTATTTTGATAAAGGTAACACTTATTATTTCCTTATGTGAACAATAATAGTATTAATATTAGACACTCGTAAAAATTTTATTTTATAAAATAGACGAAATTTTTGGATTTGTATTATTAAAATTATCATAGGGTGAATTTTGGTTATTTTCCTGAAAACATTCAATTTTTTATGAATAGTGAAAAATACTACATAGTACATAAAAACAACATTTTATTTAAATAATTATTTTTAATTAAAATTTATCTTAAAATAAAAATAGATACCTAATTCATATATTATCCAGATATAAGTCGTTTGTGTCATTATATAATAAGATTAGATATATAAAATTTAATTGAATTTATTAACATCTTTACCCACCTTTTTGGCACATTTGAAAATTTCCATAAAATGTATTTTTACCACTTCTTTGAATTGAATTTCCAAAATCCAACAGCCACAGAAGTCATAAATATGTAAAATTAGGTTCAATAGAATGAAAATAATTTTTTTCTGAATGGTAATTTTTGAATTTTATTTACCATGATTAAAAGTAAATAGAGAAATTAAAGGTAAAAATGATATTATAATTACCTAAACACATGTACGAATTATATTGGATATGTTTATTTATTCCAAAATTAACCTTATGATTAAAATATTATCCTTTTGGTTCACATGTATTTGATATGATATATTATATTATTATATATAAAGTAGAGTTAAAAGTGTTAAATTAGAATTTTAATAACTAAAGTAGTTTTAATATTGGGTTGTAGAGAAGAAAACTTATACTATAAATATTGATTAGAAAGATAAATATATTTCCTACTTCATTATATTTTATTTATAATTTTTAGATATTAAATAATTATATTTATTTATGACACAATAATAATGTAGTAATTATCTTATTAATGAAAGATTAAAATAATTGATATTAGAAATATTAAAATAAATATAAATTGAAACATTTTACTCTATCTCCAAATTTTATAGTATAATATTAAATTTTAGGAATGATTCAATGTATTTTTTTAAAGTAATAAAGTTGTGATAACTTTAGCAAAAAAATACTAAATTGTGTCAAATTTGAAATAAATGAGTTTTTAAAATATAATATTCTATTAAATGGTATAATATTCCTAAAAATATAAGATTTTGTAAAAAGACATAGATAATGATAGATATTTCATTAATTAACCAGTTGATATTCTCTTGTAATTTTATAGTAACTATATTAACTATGTAATGTAAAAATACAATAAGACATGGTAAAAGTTAAACTGTATAACTAAGAGTTAAATATAAAGGATAAGGTTAATATGGTGACGTAAAATTCTCTAAACACACTTTTTTGAGGCTTCATTGACCCATAACAACCTTTTAATATAAATAAATACATTTTGAGCTATTAGAAACTAAAAATTATTTTATAATAAATTAATATTTCATGTTTTTCCAAAAGATCCCCTCACCCCTCTTATAAGCGGGTACTTCCCCTTGTCATAAATTTTAAACTACCAAGCCATTTTTCTCAGCCACTATCTAATCAATTATTATCACAAATACCCTCACATTAACTTAAAGTCCTTAATTTGGTCATAATGCCAACCTAAGGATCCCTTTTGTTCAAACCAAAAGGAAGCACCTAAAGAAGATAAAATTATTTCATCACCAATTTCAATGTTCCTTTCCTCTTCCACTTCCTCTTTCTTTGTTGATTCCAAAAAATACCTCTACTACCATGAACATACTGAGATGTTATTATAAATATAGTACAACCATAATCAATATTTTATCCAGCCTATGAAATATGACATCACTATATGTGCGTGTGTATGGCTTACCGTCTCCATGTCATGGTGTAGTTTTTTATTCAACACATAATTTTTTGTATGGGAATAGTAATGATTATAATTATTTAAATAGTAAATATAACATGTTAATTATAATTTTAATATAATATTAAATCCAATTAAAAATTATTTCACCATCAGTAGAATGATATTGTCGTTCGTGCATATGTACGACTTCCCGTCTTCACGACACGATGGGATTTAATTCCCCATCATAACAATTATAGAATAATTTTATTTTTATGATAAAAATATAATGTTTTATGTCATAATACCATTATTTATATCAAAAAAACATCTTATTAATAACAAAAATGACTTACATAACAAAACATATAATGGAAAACCAATCAGTTCACACCAAATCAATATTACTACTAAAATATGATTAAAAATTAAATATTAGAGGATAATATATGATATCATATATATGTTTGAGGTTCATGTATAATTTAATAAAAATTCATTAACCATTATACTTGAGGTTAAACTTACCCTCTACTAAATGAAAATATAAGGTAAGGGTTCTTTGTATCACCCCAGGTAAATAAAGAATATGACATCTTTATATTTACCCATATTTGTGAATCAAATATTAATATGACTTCAAAGGGGATGCTATGCCCGATGGCGTACCCAATACGCAACAACGAGTTTCTTGGGAATCTTACGTTGCACTCTAATAATAAAATAATATTATTTTAAATGGTATTTAACATGTAGCTGTTGTATTGGCGGGAATGGATAGAAATAACTAAAATATGATTATATATGTTTTTAAATGTTTTTACATTTATCCAATAAAATATAATGGCTTAAAATACGGAAAGAATTCAATTTTAGGCGTATATGCCCTAGTTTTCACGAAAGGTTCACTTATCACCTTTTGATGTTGAACCATCATTAAATATAGTTTTGTTCACTCTTATACATTCTATTGGAGCAAATAAAACTCTTCTTGAGAATCGGAAAATCAAAATTTACTTTGTGTAAATTTTTGGTATCTTTCTGATAAAGTTCATTTTTTTAATGAATAGTGTAAAATGTTGTATTTTAAATTCAAAACCTCTTTTTAATCTAATTTATTTATATGATTATATTATATTTTGAATTGGTATTAATGTGTAATATGAATATATTTTTACCATTTAATCCAATGGTGGTCATTGGAATCAATATCACTTTGAAATTAGACTTAAACTGGTGCCAATCTTTTGATACTTATTGTTTTATAAAAACACGCTATTTGCTCTGACAGCGGGAATTAATTATTAAATTAATTAATGTGACTTATATGTTTTGAATTTTTTATAATAGACTTCATTTTTGAATTCGGAATATCAAATATAGCTTAGGGTGAATTTTTGGTAATTTTCTGAAAAACTTCAATTTTTGATGAATAGTGAAACCACTAAGTGGTACTTATAAAGACTGATTTTCCGTTTAAATGAAATTTTCCCATCATTGTGTTTTGAATTTCCAAAATCCGACATACATGGTTGTCATTAAGAAGTAAAATGTGGTTCAATGAGAATATAATAATTTTTTTGGTGAATAGTAACTTATTAAGTTCTTAATCGCGATTAGTGGTAATTAGTGTAGTTTAAGGTAAAAATAATGCCTTAATAAAATAAGATGAGCTTTACACATGTCATACCCTCATTGGTTGTGTCATGGCCGACCAAGACAAGCCATGGGTCAACTTGGGGACCCCATGGAGACACTTTGGTTGAGAAATGACATAAATAACTTATTATTTAATGTAAAAGTAAAAATGACACAAACATAATATGTTTTACAAAAACAATTTTTACATGGGGTTATAAAGATCAGATTTTTGATTATAAATAGTAATTAGAAAGATAAAAAGATTTCCTACATTATAGTATTTTTTTTATAATATTTAGAAATTAAATAAATTAAATTATTTATGACATAATAATGATGCAGCGATGACATCATTATTTGAAGATTTAAATAAAATGGAATGATAATGTAAAATATATGAACTACAATGTCCAAAACCAATTGTATGAGTGGATTTTGAACCCTAATCACCTTATCCAAGAATTATATCAATGTGGGACCTTTTAAAACCGAAACACATTTTCAAATAAAGTAATATTTCTTTACTTTCCAAAAGTACCCCTCCTCTTCTCTTATAAAAGGCCCCCACCTCTACCTCATTTCACACACTTCACAAGCCTTTGGCTCGTCCAACCCCTTCCCATTTACTCTCTCCACATCCCTCTCCTCATCCTAGAGGATTCCCTTTGGGCATAATCCTTTCAAAGGAAGCATTTAGGCTCAAATCAAAAGGAGTTACACTTTTAAAGGTAATTCATTCTCTCATGTTCATTTGTTTTATTTTACTTCTCCAAACCCTAAACTCTTTTTATTTATTTCTATTGTAACAACACCAGTATCTTCAATATACTAGGATGTTGTTATAAGATTTATTCGAGCTACACTCTCACACAACTACATCAAATGGTTAAAGAACATACGGTTTCCGTGGATGGCGAAATTATGCCTCCCGAAACGATGATTGTTCAATACTCATTTAACACCTTCAAATGTGGCCATTATGATGTCACTATTTTTATATATGATATATAATATGTTTATGTTTTACTTATGCTTCTTTATTTTTCATTTGTGTCTTACCTTGATGGCTTCCATTATGGGTATACGCGATATCTTCATTTTAAGGAAGTGCGGACTACCGCCCCCTCAAAGTGATTTGATTCGTTATATACCTTATGTGGGACGTATAAAGGATGGAACTATGATATTATATATGATATTATACTGTAATTATAATATACCTTTATATTAGTATTATTCCATTCTATAAAATACGAAATAGAAATGAAATTAGCGTTAATTCGTACGTACGGCTTACCGTCTCCATGAACGGTTCCTTTCATTTCTTACCTCTAAATGATTATGTAATGTTATAAATGCATGCATGTACTGGATATATATGACATATATGATATCTAAATCATGAATACAATTCTCTATATAATAAACATTTGGCCACATGAACAACATGTAATTGTAAGAAGTCCACTTTTGACTTAAGAACCAAATATCGGCAAAACAAATATTATTAACTTAAATGATTACATAATGTTTATGAGATCGTAATAAGTGATATAAAAGGAATAATGAACTTGAAAAAGTTTCTTAAGGAAGTAGAAATTAACACATGTTTATTATTCAGGAGATTAAACAACGATCGAGTCAAGTCGGACCCGAGGTAAGGGATCCTACAACTCTCTTTCTTTTTAAGTACACTCTTTTATGTCATTTCTTTTAAGCTCATATTTCTTGTGATTGGGATGTTATTTTATATTACTCATACTGTAATTTTTATGTTCATGTGATGAGAGACCCTATTCTCTCTCATCAATCCATTTTGGAAGTTTTGATTGGCGCCGTTAGGCTGCCGAACTTTCGTAAGAGATCTAACCTCTCTCTTTCTTTTTAAGTACTCTCCTTTATGTCACTTATTTTAAGATCCTCTTTGTAATGTTGGGGGATGTTCTTTTATATTTATCTTGCTGTAAATTTTATATTAATGTGATGAGATACCCTATTTGATCTCATCAATCCATATTCAGAAGTTTTATGTAGCGCAGTTAGGCTGCTGAGTTTTCGTAAGGGATTTTTCATCTCACTTTTATTCCCGTGAGATTTATGCTACATTTGCCACAAATTCCATTTAGTGGTGTATGTACTGCCCATTATTCTACTCTTTGTGTAATATAATTTCGTTTATGAGTATTTACATCAATGATCTATTGTCCTTCTTTCATGGGGTGTATGTTTTGAAAGATACCCAAGTCGGTAAGGGAACCTTTCACCCTCCTCTTTTTTAAAAGACTTCTTTTGTTGGGTCTTTTAATTTACATATTGTTATGCTGGGATATGTTCTCATATATCCTTATTGATGTAAATTTTATGTCCAAGTGATGAGATACACATTTTATCTCTCATCAACTCATTTTGATGTGATGCCGTTAGGCTGTCAAGGGAACTTTTTAACCCAATTTCGATTTCTTTGGGTTCAACATGTGGTCATTGAATATGTCATACATTGAATATGTGTGAATGACCTTTTATTGTTTTACACTTAATATCCACTTATATTGGGTGTATTTAAATTTTTCACACATATTTTTGAGATTGATTTGTCCTTAATTTAAGGATACCTTCTGTATAAGGGATTTCATCACATTTGACATTTCTATTGAGGGTTCATTGTTGTTATGCACCAATTCACTCTTATATGGTGTATATACTATCCTTTGGAGTATTATATCATGAATAAATTTATTCTCATGATATTATAATGTTCTGACTAAATGTTATTCCTCAATTATTGTATTCAAGTGTCTCTAATTTTGGTAAAACCCCTTTAAGCAAAATGTCATTTTAAATGTTTTAATTATTTGTTATTATTAATATCCATGTTTCCAAAATGGTTTTAAGGATTTATTTATATGGATATTAATGGTTTAAAATTTTAATCTTCAAGGTGGTATGGGACACTTTGATTCAAAAATCTCTTCATTAAATGTTGTAAATGGTTTTGAAAATGGTTTTGATAAAGGATTCTATTATGATATATTGTGATCATTCCTTTATATTGGTTTTATGTTTTATGATTTTATATTGGTACTAGGACATTTTAACAAGTGGTTACGTTATAAACCATATTACGGGTGGTGCCGTGAATACCAAGATGGTTGGTTACGTTATAACCTCCAATGCATTGGGTATGGAAGTCGGCCGTATAGATATTCCATTAAGTATGTATGGAAATTGGCCGTATGGCTATTCCATTAAGTGATATGTGTGGGAGTCGACCGTATGGTTATTCCACTTAAGTATGATTATGTCCCAAGTTACCTTTATATATGTTATGTGTTCTTTATAAGGGTTTTATGGTAATCCTTTGGTTACAAAAAGGTAAGTAATGATATTTTATTCAGTGAAGAGTTTTTACTACATCATAAAGGTGAAAATTATTACTTTGATAAAGTAAACATGGTTTACTTTTTGTTTTGATAAACTAACAGTTTTTATTCTTTGTGTATCTCTTACTGAGTTTTTATGCTCATCCCAAGTTTTTGAAATGTTTTTCACAGGACTTAGCGTGGAATAGGGTCAAGGATGGGATCAAGGGAAAGTCATGCTACCTAAAACATGAAACTGGACATGTCTCTTTTTACGAGTTTTTATTTTATGGAAATTTATTAGAAGAGACTACTTTGTAATCTTTTGAGATTGAATAGTTATGTCCTATTTCTCTAAAACTCTAAACCTGAAAAGATCCTCAATGTGAATTATTCATTTAATTCAATTTTAAGTAACTTTTAAGGCTGGGGCCATATAGTTGGTATCAAAGGCCGATTTAGATAACTTTAGAGGTTATGGTATTATTTAAGCATAATTGACATTACCATAATGGTTAGGATTTCATAAAGAGTCATAGTTTTTAGACAAAGTGAATGAGTAAGTATATCTTCTTCATTAGTACATGATGGTTTTGTTGATATACTCACACTGACTTTTCTGTTTTTAGTGAATGGATGGATCTAGCAGGCACCAAAGAGACAACAGGTTTGAAGGAAACTATGGTGGTTCTCTGATTAAGAGACTAGATAAAATGGAGGATTCAATGAGGAAACTCATGGTTATTATAAACCACATATCAAGGAGTCATGATCAACGACTTGAACCTTGGTGATTTCTCTAGTGCATCATGTATGATATGGCCAACTCGATGTGGAAATTCAGGTAATAATTATTAAGGTAACCATTAGGGTTTATATGATCCTTATTTTTTTAGGTAATTATGGGTTACTCTATGATATGATGGAAAATTAAAGGAATGAGATAAACATGAGGTTAAAATATGTTATGATTATTCTTGAATATTTTATCTCATTTTGGGGAATTTTTATAAGAATTATATAGTTTTGGAAAAAGGACAACACGCAGACCGTGTGACAACCCGTCGCGTCGGACAAAGCCGCGGGAATCGAACCCACAACCAAAGTGCGACTGGTATTTATCTCCTACCACTGGACTACGTGAAGTCCCTGGTTAGTTTGACTGATTCCTTTTTTTAAGAGTAAGTTGATTTTGGGTTATTTATGAAAATGATTAACCTATCATGGAGGATATGTGATTAGGATATTTACTTTTCAATGCGAGACTTTAAGAGCAACTGATTTTGTTTGGAGATAAATGTTACGATTTAACTTGGAAGACTATGTGACTAAATCCTTAAAATGTTTGGGTTTCAATCTTAGATTGGTTTACTTCGAGGAATTTTATGGAAAAATTGCTTATCGGATGGTCCTCGTTGAACTTTGGGTTTTGTTGGACAAATTTTGGAGATTAAGAATAGATTTTCTTTCTAATGGGTTATCCTTTCCTGGGTTATCTGATCTTGTACTAGCCTTTTTGGTTTTGGTTTTGGTTAAAGTATAAAGACATGGGAAGTATATAGTTCCCTTTTGTGGATTAGGCGCTTCTCTAAAAGTTGATTATAGTATTCTTAATGTGAACAAGTCTTCCTAGATACTCACCTTTTGGAGAAAATAGGAGTTTTTGTAAGTAATCTAATAAAATTTGAAAGTCAACATGATAAGTGATTATGTTTCCTTATGAATAAATTCCTCAATAAAAAGTAACTTAAAACCAAAATTTTGTCTATTAACTTTTCCTATTTGGGAATCGAATACCGTTTAACCCATCACAAGTTTGTGATTTTCTCGTGGTTAACTTTCTCCTAAACATGTATTCTATCACTCTCCATCAGAACATGACCCTTTGTTTTTTCCTCCATGTCCATATTTTCGTAAATGGAATCCTAGTATGGTTTAACTCGGGTGACCTCTGTGCTTATATTTCTTTATTTTAAAGTGATTGTTTTACCGACTCTTGTTCCGATGTGGGACTTTCAAGGATGTTTCCAAGCGCAATTTTAAAATTGTGAGGACGCAATTCCCAAAAGGGGGGAAGGATGTAACACCCCAGGTAAATAAAGAATATGAAATCTTTATATTTACCCATATTTTTGAATCAAATATTAATATGACTTTAAAGGGGATGCTATGCCCGATGGCGTACCCAATATGCAACAACGAGTTTCTTGGGAATCTTACGTTGCACTCTAATAATAAAATAATATTATTTTAAATGGTAGTTAACATGTAGCCGTTGTATTGGCGGGAATGGATAGAAATAACTAAAATATGATTATATATGTTTTTAAATGTTTTTACATTTATCCAATAAAATATAATGGCTTAAAATACGGAAAGAATTCAATTTTAGGCGTATATGCCCTAGTTTTCACTAAAGGTTCACTTATCACCTTTTGATGTTGAACCATCATTAAATATAGTTTTGTTCACTCTTATATATTCTATTGGACCAAATACAACTCTTCTTGAGAATCAGGACATCAAAATTTACTTTGTGTAAATTTTTGGTATCTTTCTGATAAAGTTCATTTTTTTAATGAATAGTGTAAAATGTTGTATTTTAAATTCAAAACCTCTTTTTAATCTAATTTATTTATATGATTAGATTATCTTTTGAATTGTTCTTAATGTGTAATCTGAATATATTTTTACCATTTAATCCAATGATGGTCATTGAAATCAATTTCACTTTGAAATTAGACTTAAACTGGTGCCAATATTTTGATACTTATTGTTTTATAAAAACAAGCTATTTTCTCTGATAGCAGGAATTAATTATTAAATTAATTAATGTGACTTATATGTTTTGAATTTTGTAAAATAGACTTCATTTTTGAATTCAAAATATCAAATATAGCTTAGGGTGAATGTTTGGTAATTTTCTGAAAAACTTCAATATTTGATGAATAGTGAAACCACTAAGTGGTACTTATAAAGACTGATTTCCCGTTTAAATGAACTTTTTCCATCATTGTGTTTTGAATTTCAAAAATCCGTCATACATGGTTGTCATTAAGAAGTAAAATGTGGTTCAATGAGATTATAATAATTTTTTTGTGAATAGTAACTTATTAAGTTCTTAATCGCGATTAGTGGTAATTAGTGTAGTTTAAGGTAAAAATAATTCTTTAATAAAATAAGATAAGCTTGAAACATGTCATACCCTCATTGGTTGTGTCATGTCCGACCAAGACAAGCCATGGGTCAACTTGGGGACCCCATGGAGACACTTTGGTTGAGAAATGACATAAATAACTTTTTATTTAATGTAAAAGTAAAAATGACACAAACAAATATGTTTTACGAAAACAATTTTTTCATGGGGATATAAAGATCATATTTTTGATTATAAATATTCATTGGAAAGATAAATAGATTTCCTACATCATAGTGTTTTGTTTTATAATTGTTAGACATTAAATAAATAAAATTATTTATGACATAATAATGATGCAGCGATAACATCATTATTTGAAGATTTAAATAAAATGGAAAGATAATGTAAAATCTATGAACTACACATGTCCAAAACCAATTGGATGAGTGTATTTCGAACACTTATCACCTTATACACGAATTATATCAATGTGGGACCTTTTAAAACCGAAACACATTTTCAAATAAAGTAATATTTCTTTACTTTCCAAAAGTGCCCCTCCTCTCCTCTTATAAAAGGCCCCCACCACTACCTCATTTCACACACTCCGCAAGCCTTTGGCTCGGCCAAACCCTGCCCATTTACTCTCTCCACATCCCTCTCCTCATCCTAGAGGATTCCATTTGGGCAGAAGCCTTTCAAAGGAAGCCTTTAGGCTCAAATCAAAAGGAGTTACACTTTTAAAGGTAATTCATTCTATCATGTTCATTAGTTTTATTTTGCTTCTCCAACCCCCTAAACTCTTTTTATTTATTTCTTTTGTAACAACACCAGTATATTCAATATACTAGGATGTTGTTATAAGATTTATTCGAGCTAAACTCTCACACAACTACATCAAATGGTTAAAGAACATACGTTTTCCGTGGATGGCGAAATTATGCCTCCCGAAACAATGATTGTTCAATACTCATTTAACACCTTCAAAGGTGGCCATTATGATGTCACTATTTTTATATATGATATATAATATGTTTATGTTTTACTTATGATTCTTTATTTTTCATTTGTGTCTTACCTTGATGGATTCCATTATGGTTATACACGATATCTTCATTTTAAGGAAGTGCGGACTACCGCCCCTCAAAGTGATTTGATTCGTTATATACCATATGTGGGGCATATAAAGGATGGAACTATGATATTATATATGATATTATACTGGAATTATTATATACTTTTATATCAGTATTATTCCATTCTATAAAATAAGAAATAGAAATGAAAGTAGTGTTCATGCGTACGTACGTCTTACCGTCTCCATGAACGGTGCATTTCATTTCTTACCTCTAAATGATTATGTAATGTTATAAATGCATGCATGTACTGGATATATATGACATATATGATATATAAATCATGAATACAATTCTGTATATAATAAACATTTTTCCACATGAAGAACATGTAATTGTAAGAAGTCCACTTTTGACTTAAGAACCAAATATCGGCAAAACAAATATTATTAACTTAAATGATTACATAATGTTTATGACATGGTAATAAGTGATATAAAAGGAATAATGAACTTGAAAAAGGTTTTTAAGTAAGTAGAAATTAACTCATGTTTATTATTCAGGAGATTAAAGAACGGTCGAGTCAAGTCGGACCCGAGGTAAGGGATCCTACAACTCTCTTTCTTTTTAAGTACACTCTTTTATGTCATTTCTTTTAAGCTCGTCTTTCTTATGATTGGGATGTTATTTTATATTACTCATACTGTAATTTTTATGTTCATGTGATGAGAGACCCTATTCTCTCTCATCAATCCATTTTGGAAGTTTTTATTGGCGTCGTTAGGCTGCCGAACTTTCGTAAGAGATCTAACCTCTCTCTTTCTTTTTAAGTACTCTCCTTTATGTCACTTCTTTTAAGCTCCTCTTTGTAATGTTGGGGGATGTTCTTTTATATTTCTCTTTCTGTACATTTTATTGTAATGTGATTAGATAACCTATTTGATCTCATCAATCCATATTCGGATGTTTTATGTGGTGTCGTTAGGCTGCCGAGTTTTGGTAAGGGATTTTTCATCTCACTTTTATTCCCGTGAGATTTATGCTACATTTTCCAAAAATTCCATTTAGTGGTGTATGTACTGCCCATTATTATACTATTTGTGTAATATACTTTAGTTTATGAGTATTTACATCAATGATCTATTGTCCTTCTTTCATGGGGTGTATGTTTTGAAAGATACCCAAGTCGGTAAGGGAACCTTTCACCCTCCTCTTTTTTAAAAGACTTATTTTGTTGGGTCTTTTAATTTACATATTGTTATGTTGGGATATGTTCTAATATATCCTTATTGATGTAAATTTTATGTCCAAGTGATGAGATACACTTTTTATCTCTCATCAACTCATTTTGATGTGATGCTGTTAGGCTGTCAAGGGAACTTTTTAACCCAATTTTGATTTCTTTGGGTTCAACATGTGGTCATTGAATATGTCATCCATTGAATATGTGTGAATGACCTTTTATTGTTTTACACATAATATCCACTTATATTGGGTGTATTTAATTTTTTCACACATATTTTTGAGATTGATTTGTCCTTAATTTAAGGATACCTTCTGTATAAGGGATTTCATCACATTTGACATTTCTATTGAGGGTTCATTGTTGTTATGAACCAATTCACTCTTATATGGTGTATATACTATCCTTTGGAGTATTATATCATGAATACATTTATTCTCATGATATTATGATGTTCCGACTAAATTTTATTCCTCAATTATTGTATTCAAGTGTCTCTAATTTTGGTAAAACCCCTTTAAGCAAAATGTCATTTTAAATGTTTTAATTATTTGTTATTATTAATATCCATGTTTTCAAAAGGGTTTTAAGGATTTATTTATATGGATATTAATGGTTTAAAATTTTAAGCTTCAAGGTGGTATGGGACACTTTGATTCAAAAATCACTTTATTAAATGTTGTAAATGGTTTTGAAAATGGTTTTGATAAAGGATTCTATTATGATATATTGTGATCATTCCTTAATATTGGTTTTATGTTTTATGATTTTATATTGGTACTTGGACATTTTAACGAGTGCTTACGTTATAAACCATATGACGGGTGGTGCCGTGAATACCAGGACGGGTGGTTACGTTATAACCTCCAATGCATTGGGTATGGAAGTCGGCCGTATGGCTATTCCATTAAGTATGTATGGAAATTGGCCGTATGGCTATTCCATTAAGTGATATGTGTGGGAGTCGACCATATGGTTATTCGACTTAAGTATGTATATGTCCCAAGTTACCTTTATATATGTTATGTGTTATTTATAAGGGTTTTATGGTAATCCTTTGGTTACAAAAAGGTAAGTAATGATATTTTATTCAGTGAAGAGTTTTTACTACTTCATAAAGGTGAAAAGTATCACTTTGATAAAGTATACATGGTTTACTTTTTGTTTTGATAAACTAACAGTTTTTATTCTTTGTGTATCCCTTACTGAGTTTTTATGCTCATCCCAAGTTTTTGAAATGTTTTTCACAGGACATAGTGTGGAATAGGGTCAAGGATGGGATCAAGGGAAAGTCATGCTACCTAAAACATGAAACTAGACATGTTTCTTTTTAAGAGTTTTTATTTTATGGAAATTTAGTAGAAGAGATTACTTTGTAATCTTTTGAGATGTAATAGTTATGTTCTATTTCTCTAAAACTCTAAACCTGAAAAGATCCTCAATGTGAATTATTCATTTAATTCAATTTTAAGTAAGGTTTAAGGCTGGGGCCTTATAGTTTTCCTCTCACTTTTGATTCCCGTGAGATTCATGATATATTTTCCACTATTTCTTTTTGTGTGGTGTATGTACATCCCATGATTTTTTATTTTTATAATATAATTTAATTTATGGGTATTTAGATCTTCATTTTATGATCCTTATTCAATGGGGTGTTTTTTTTGTAAGTTTCCAAATCGGTTAGGGAATTTCTAATTTCATTTTCCACTCAATGGGTTTTACGCCTACTTCATTGATTATTTTACTCCACGATTATGTGTGTAATCACAGTTTATTTACTTATGTATTATATTCCACACCTCTATGTGTGTATATAATTTTGATACATACAATAACACCATTTATAAATTACCTAGTCATTGATATTAACTTGATAAGGGTAATCTTTACTCAATTTCCATTTATTGAGTAAAACAACCAAGTCATTGGTTTTGTTTTTACAAGAATATATATTAATGTATTATGATTTACTTACATTGAATATCCAATAATATATAGTTTTTTTTATATTATACACGGATAACAATTTTATCAATTTATCCTTAATCTAAGGATACAGTCTTTATAAATGATTTCATCTCAATTTTCATTCCATAGAGACTTTTTTGATGTTATACACCAATTAACTTTTATATTGTTTTATACTATCCTTTGATAGATTAAATCATGAATAAATTTATTCTCATGATATTATAAAAAATTTATTAATGTTATCCCTCAATTATTTGTATTCAGATTTCCCCCATTTGGTTATGAACTCTTTAATTAAATTATATTTTTAAATGTTTTAATGATTTATTCTTTTTAATTTTTCTCATTAATGTACATGTTATAAAAATTGGTTTAAATATTTATTTATATGTACTTTAATGTTTTGAAATTAAAATTAATTTCAAATGTCTTAATCTTTTATGGGAATAATTGATTCAAAAATCTCTTCAAAACAACTTTTTTGATAATTAGTGAGACTTTTAAAAGTTTTTACTATAAATGGGACATTTCAATAAAATAATTGTACAGGTTATTTTCGTCTATTTCAATATCCTTCATTGTATATTATTCTTTATTAAGGTAGATTTATTATAATACAATCTTCCATATTGTATTAAATTAGTTATGTTTTATTGTGGATGTTCTATTTTTATAACATTCATGGTTTATGGACAATGTATTGACATTTGGAATGCTCGTTTTAATACGAATGTTTATATTATATTTCATCCTTGTAATATGTGGAATGAATTGGACATATTAAGTGATTGGAGATCCCACTATATCACCTTAATGCATCGGTAGGTCTCATGAGACAAACTAGTGTGTTGGCATAAGGCATTGGAAAAATTTATTTTTAGGTTCTTAACACTTCGCCTTGACATAGTAGTTTGGACGTCCGACATTATTCATTCAATAATTATGATTTTAATTATTGTTTTTACATGTGATTGTTCAACTAGTATAATATCCATGTGAATATGTAAATAGAATTATATGATTTACCTTTTCTATATTATGATGAGTTTTCTGTTTAAGGGTCTTGTGTTACAATTTTATACATTTACATTAATGATTATGATTATTAATGATAGCTTCAGATATATTGTTTATCCTTACTGATCAAATGAGATCACCCTTTATGTATGTTTTATTTTTCAAATATTACAAGAAGTTTATTTTGATTTATAATAAAGTTTATGCATGGATTATAATGTCATTATCAATGGATTATACATGTTGTATTTTATGTTTCAAATTGTAATGTAAATTTCATGTGTGTAATCTATTTTCGAATACTTCTAAATTGATCGGTACTTTGGGTCTTGATCCATTGAAATCATGCCAAGGTTATGTAATAATGAACATACTTTGGGTAACTAGGTCAAATAATTACACTTCATATTAAGATAGATCATGTTCTAATTCTATTTCATCAGTAGTGAGAACATGTGTTGGGTCTTGGAAGTACTTTGATAACAGTGATATATGGAATATATCATGTAATTTTGATAAACATAGCAGAATTATCAAACAATAAGACAAAAACATTTTTTTTAGAGTTTAAAGGGGTTAGATGTACCATGGTCTAACATTTCATGTTACAGCTAGGCCCCGCTAACATCACAGTCACCCCGACTTAACTTGGTTTTTGGGTCATGTCCTCTCAGGTACCCTGCTAAGACGTGGTCCTAATCTGGGTCCCATCCATATTCCTAGGTGGGTCATCTCACTAATGATAGTCTCAACATGATAACACATTCCCTTTCTAGTTTGTTTTTTCCTCACCCCCACACACCCTAGGAAACTTCTTAAATGGTCACCCATCAGGATCACTACTCCAGGAGAAACACACTGCACTGTGGAGTTCTAGTAAGGTAAGATCATGAAAAAAAAGGTTCACAATGTTCACATGAGTCATATAATTTAGTCATTTAAACCTTTATCATTTTGGGGTGTCACATTTACCTTATTTTTTAACCTTATAACACCCTTACATAGAGAAAATTTTAATATGGTTGGATATCCACCATGAAATTACCAATCCTGCCTCCAATTTTCATCATAATCCTTAAACTAACTTTTAACCTCATTAATTTCATATAGAATAGTCATTACCATTTTCATTTTCAATTAAAAAATTTTATTCCTAAAATTTTAAATTCACTATCTTCATCCCAACAATAAAGATTTTGAAATATCTTTCCATATAATGATTCATATGGATCCATTTCCATACATGAATAAAAACATCTGTTATAGTAAAATTCTTCCAATTGTAAATACTAATCATAAAATCCATGAAACTCATTGGAGAATATAATGACATGGGATTTAAAATATAAAAATTACATATTTATGGATTAATATTCTATACACTATATAAAAAACTTCTCAAGGACTGTATATGTTTAGTGTTTTTACAGACTATATATGAAATCCTGTTATTTCATGAATGATCATCCACATCTTAGATAAATATATCCCACATTATAACTCTTCATAAAAATTCCATACATTAAACCATTAATAAATGCGTGGGGAAATTAAACATAATAAAGGTTTATCATATATTATTATAATGGGAAAACAAGGGATATATCGATCGATGGTCATAAGAAAGACTATGATATGAGTAAGGGTATGATATCATAGCTTACAATGTTTAGAAAAAATATATTATGGATCATAAAAAAGGGTCATGGAATAAATATCAGTTGTTCATAATACACGAATCATGGGGGAATCAAAGAACATAATACATAAGAGAATCACATTGACATAATATATGGAACCTTGGAGTAAAATTATTAATTTTTGAAGATAAATAAATAGAAATATTTTAACTCATTAAGTTAAGTATATGAAATTAGGCCCTCCAAATACATTAAGGACATGAAAACTAGTCCACTAATTGTATTATTGTCTTTAAATATAGGTTTATACATAAACCCCTAGAAAGGAAATCTCAAACCAGGAATAAACTTTTAGACATGAAAACCAGATCCAAGAAAAAAATATTGAAACCTAAATCATGTTCACGGATAACATATTTACTTCATGATTTATCTATATTTATAAAATTTATTAAAGGGAGATATATGTACCACCCCTAAAATTAATAAAATCATACATATTTGTGTGAAAATATCACAAAACATTCATCATCTCAGAATGCAATAAAAAAAATTCATAAACATTTCATCAAAGTATAAACATTTGGAAATGGAACAAGTCTCATCCATATATTGTTATAATAAACATAACCCATCAAATGAATAATAAGTATTTTATCCTTGGATAATATCCTCATTAAAGATTAAGAATAAAATAATTCTGTCATATTATATGAAAAAAATATTTTGAAATATCACTTGAAAAAAGTCTTGTGGGAAATGAATTTTCCATTTTGAAATAACTTAATTTTTTAAAAAAAGTTCCACACTTAATAATGAAAAATATTTCTTTGAAAACACACTTGTAAAATTATAAAGGAATTCCAAAATCATTGAGGGTTGTTGGTATTGAAAAAATATTCTCATGAAGTATAAGCTAAGAAAACATTCCATTCAAAATTTTTCAAAAATATCACTATGTTCTTTATTTGAAAAATGATAACAAGATTCCTTACAAACCATGTTGTAAAAATTAAAAAATTGTTAAAAATGAATTTAAATTTTTTTAAGAGAATATTAAAAACCCTTTAAAAAATATTTTTAGAAAAGATTATAATGGAAGAGAATTATTCCCTATTGTATTCATAAATAATCAAGTAAAATGATGAGATTGGGAAATAAAACCTTACTGCTATCGTGCCATTTAAATAATAAATCATCTGAAAGAATGAAATTTATATGGATATATATGTCCCATAATTATAATAATTGGAATATTAAAATAAATTCTTGGGATGTATATAAAATATACAATGAAACTTTTAGTGTATAAGTTTTTTGTCCAATAAATATAAAAATGAGATGAAAATATCTTACCCTAGGTTCGACTACCTTAGAATTTTTTTAACATCATGTATAATAAATATAAATAAATTATTAATATAAACTAGAATAATTTTTAAAATTACTATATCATATATATTCATTATATATATGTATTTAAATTCATCTGTAATGAGAGATTTAGAAAATGAATTACACCCTTCATTGAGACGGCAGGTCGTATGTCCACATAAAATGTGTATTATCCTTTTGAATGAGGGAATTAAATAGAGATAAATAATAATTTACCATTATATAATAATTACTATATCATTCAAATAATTTAAATTCATCATATTTATCCTCATTACAATCCATGTAAAATTAAATCAAAAAAAGAATCACATTACGTCATGGAGGTGGTAGTCTTCATGTATGCACAAACAATGTTATAATTTTGCATCAGTTTGTAAGATAAGACAGTAGATATGATATTATAATTTAAGAAGTATACTTATTTTATAAATATATTTTATAAACATTAAAGAAATCATAATAACCATAAAAAATATGGGGATGAAAAATGAATTGTATTGCTACGTGTACATGGTAAGTTTTACGTACACAAGAGTGATACTTTATTTCTAGTTTCTTAGGAAATAGGTTGTATAATTTTGTCTTTATAAACTTAATAACATTTAAAAATATTTAGGATATGTATGTTAATATTTTATTATTAATATAACAGATTTTAGTATATAAATAGGAGTAGAAAAAGAAAGTGATTGGTTAGGGCGATTACCTCTTCTTTGAAAATAAACCTTTAGATCTCCAATAATGTGAATTAGGGTTGGTCATTTAGAAAGAATAGAAACTAAAAAATATGAATAAGGAATTTGAGAATATATTTTTAAGGGATGGTGGATCTAGAAGGCTAGATTTTGTGTAAATAATTTGGGGGCCTTTTATAATTGAGGTGAGGGTAACTTATGAAATTTTTCAAAAGATTAAATTATAATAAGACTATTCTAGATAAAATTTATTCCAAATGGACTATAAATTCAATGGGAATTAAATTTTCAACCATATATTATCCTATTTTCATTTTTTATATTTTTATGATTTCTAAATAGTATAAAAATTATTATTTTTTGAAAATATCATCATTGTCAATTTGGATACTATTCATTACTATGACTTTAATAACATAATAAAAACAATAGAATTTAAAAAAACAAATTATATGTCAAATATATATATATATATAATTCATGTATCACATAAATATATACAATTTTGTTTATTTTAATATTTTTAATAGACTTAATTTGATTTCTCAGTTAATTTAATAATTACTACATCAGCATTCTGTAAGAAGTTAAGGTAATTACTTATTCCGCAAAAATTAAAAAATAAATTAACATACTAAAGATAAATACTATATTTTTATATTTATAATTTATATTAATTAATTACATATGGATTACAACATGTTAAAAATATTTTATTCATTAAAAACATGAGGGTTATACGATTGACTTTAATTTAAATAAAATATTATAAAAGCCATAATATAGCCCATTTGGCCCTAAAAGGTCATATATTATACATATAGATTATTATGGATGAGATATAATCATAAAATAAATTTTTTAAATGTTTTAAGATAATTTTATAGCCTTTGTAATTTTATTTTTAACCTTTCTTTACGTATTTTACACTTTACTTTGGTAACAAAAAAACACCATATTTAATATTCAAATTGGAAAAAATTAATATGGACCATTCTGAAAAAATTTATAATCACTAATTCCAAATATGGAATCCATTCTTCAATATTCAACTCAAAAGAAGGTGAATAATGTAATTAAAAATAAAATTTAAAATCACTAAAAAAAATTCAAAAAAAAATCTCTTTTCAAGTATATATTTTTATATTAAATATAATTATAAAATCCTTTTCAGAAAAAATATTTTAATTATTTAAAATAAAAAGTAAATATTAATATTTTAATAATATCAAAAATTTATTTTTACATTATAAATACTTTAAAAAATTTCAAAAAAAAATTATTTTCAAAAAAATATTGTTTTTCTCACATTTCATTAAAAATATAAATATTTAGAAAATTCTCAATAATTTATCTTATCATAATTTTTACATGATAAATTAAATAACTACTTTTTTAAGAAAACTATAAATTTATTATTATATTTACTCAAAGGAAAAAAACCATTTTTGAGAAATCATATTTTTGAAAAATAATATGACTTTAAAAAATGATCATTTAATAAGAATTTATCAAAAACATTATATTTAGTAGGTAATATATATTTATTTCATAAATTAATATATCATATTCATTCCCATAAAATAAATGTCTGATATAATTATAAAATTTAACAATAATATTTTAATAGTTTATCATGAATCAATTAAACTCAATGTTATGTGTAATTCAAGACATCAAAGAAATAAAATTATTTAAAGAGAAATATTTCTTAAAATCTCAAGGTGTTACATTCTAATACCACCTTAATAAATTACATCCTCTAAATTTTAATTTATTCATTATAATCAAAGGGTTTAGATTTGAAAATTCATTTTTGGAAGCCCACATTACTAAAATGGTTAATAAAACATTCTATTGAAAAGAGATAAAGGTACGTATGAAGATCATATATGATTAAAAAAAACTATCTTTAAAAATATATTAAAATTAGTGGGATGTGAAGATATGGACATAGAAAAAATTAATTTCTAGAGATCATTGATCATATAAAAGTCACTAATCTTGAGAAAGATAAATATTACAAAATCATAACCCCAAGAAGTTTAAAAGAACATCAATTCATAAATATTAAGGGTTATATGAAAAATAAATTTCTTAATATCCCATTCATTGAGTTTAATAAATCCATTATCATCTATAATAAGAACATATGTAAATATACTTACATTAAAAGTATAATATCATCCTTTAATCAATTTCCACCGTAATTCCATATTTTTTCTAAATGATGAATATTAAAGATGGATATTTATTTTCAATAGAACTAAGATAAAATTATAATTGATCAAAAATCCTCAAATAGATGAAAATATAATCATATGTTCTTCATATATTAACCAAAATAAAAATTTGTAGCGGAAGATAATAAATTTGGATAAATACATTAATTTCTAGAACATCTAAAATTATACACAAGGTTTATCTTAATCTAATACATAAGTATTTAACCATAAGAACAAAATAATTATAAATAAAATCACTATGATTCAAAAATCATCTTAACATTAATCCCCAAAACTAAGTCTTTACATCACATATCTAATGTCTGAACTTCTTTGTCATATATTCTCTGGAAACATGGTTAAAACATAAATTACCATAAAACATTAATGAAAACACAAATCCTTCCTGAAATTAACAATGTCGTTTTCCTAAAATAAAACAACATACCCTTGAATATATTTCTTAAATCCAAAATTCAAAAAAAATTATCAATGATTACATACAATCAATAACCAATTTCAAGATTACTAATACTATACCATCAGTTTCAATCATCTGTTTATCCTAAAAATTATTCTAATCACTAAATTAGACAAATATTAATGGTTATCTTTCTCTAAAAAATATTGTTTTTAAAAATACCATCTTCCAGTAAATAACTATTCTTGGTAATTATTACCATTAAACATCTAATGTCAATTCCTTAAATAAATATCCATGGCACAATCCGTAGAATTTTCCGGAATATTATAATCCAAAATATTAATTATAAACAAATTCAACATATTTCTCAAATACCATTACCTAAACATATCAGTTATTCCACATTCTTATTAATCCATTAAAAAATATTCCAAATCTCATACCTTAATAATAGTTTACATTCTTATATCATTGGAAATATATCCATCATTAATGGAAAACCCATAACATATACAACCTTGTTAATACTTTTCTCGAAATTTCCCCCCATGATATATATTCTTATAATTACAAAAATTTCCACAATTAATACATTAAACTATCTATTATTCCATATTTAAACAATTATTCTCTTCCATTTAGTTTACCATTCCATTCAATCTTCCTATGAAATTACATTCTCTAAGTACTTCTTTTATACACCCAAGGCATATTTTTATTACATTGAGGAATTCTAATCCATGATTCATCCCAATTTCATGAGTTGAAAATAAGTTATCATTATTTCATATATGGTAAACATGAAACTACAATTTTCTATTTTTAGTTGTTTTAGGGGACCTACCATAGCTGATGTTTTTGATCATATGACCAGATTACTAATTGGGAATAATAACAAGGTTTCCCCTTTAATTTTTTGTTTTAATTTATTTTCTAAAGAGTAAAATCATTCAATTTTACATTAAATTACCAATTTACTTTAATCATCTATGTTTCATACTTTATCTAAAAAAATCCTAATTTGTGAAACCATAATCATGATTGGAAACCGTAGAGTCAATTCTGGGATGCCTACATCATGTGACTTTATTTTCAAGAAATGATACCTTATGTTTAATCTATGTAATCCATGATTATCATCTTTTCAAATTGCATATAATTTTATGTAATTATAATAAAATTTAACCCAAAGCCTATCCCATGGGAGTGTCAAACAAGGTGTGCAACAAGGCATGTTTTCATGTACTAGGTGACAATCGATTCTATCTCAATGGACCTTTTTTAGTTCAATTAACACTAGTTACAAATTCACTGGATACAAATCCACATTTATTGTCCCAAAATGGATGTAATTTTATATAAAATGACATAATATCTACTTTTATGAAATTTTACTACGTTATCCTATACATAGACTTACCCATAGTGTTTTTAAAAAAGTTTTATAACTGTAATCTCCAAAGGTTGAAAAAACATTTCAATGATTCCAAATATAATGACATAGGCATTTTATTTATAAATATTATATTTTAATATATTAATATTCAATAAATTTTACAAATAAAATATGACGTACCATATAATTTTACTCACATTGGAGACTAGGTACACAATCCCATTTTTAATGGATGATATTCATCATCTCCCATAAGTAGCTCCCTATTTAGTAAACTACATAGACATAACCATCATAAAAAAATCATCATAACCATAGAATAAATCATACAAAGGGTTTTATCATATGATTTTTAAATGTAAAATTGATATATATCAATTGATGGTCATATGCAAGCATAATTTAGTAAATACGGTATGATAACATATCTTACTATATTTATACGCAATCCATCATGGATCAAAAAATGATTTATTGAATATGTCCATATTATTCAGAAGACATGAAAGATGATGAATTAAAATAACATAATCCATGAGATTATAATATTGATATAAGTCATGGAATTGTGGAAAAATTTATAACTTTGTGAATACGTACAAATAGAAACCAGTTCAGTCATTTTTCTAAGGACATGAAATCTGGAACTCACATAAATTTATTAACATGAAACAAGGTCCACTTATGATCTTATTCACATTATATAATATTAGATGTATGAACTTATGGACATACAATTCATGTCTACACATAATCTTTGGGAAATGAAGATCAGATCCTTGCATAAAATTGTGAACATGAAATCAATTTCACACAAAATAGTTTTACCTCATGAGTTATCCGTATTTACCCAATACATTGGAATGAGATATAGTTCTGACATGTAACATAAATAATATCATATATATGTGTTCTAAATTAACAAAAAACCTTCATCATCTCAAAACTCAAGAATGTAATTGAAATTCATAATCATTTTATCAAAGAATGGCATGTGGAAAAGGCAATGGGTCACATCCACATCTTGTAATTATAAACATAAAAATCCAAAAAAATATTAATTATGGCATCCATGGAGAATATCACCCATAAATATTAATTATCAAAAAATTATTTCATCATATATGTAAAAATTATATTTATATATATCCTGGAATAATTATTAAGGAAACAATATTTTCCATTTTGAAGTCACCATTTTTTTTAAAAGAAAATTATCACACATATAAATGATAAAAATTAATCAAAAATAAACCTATTAATTTTTAAAGGAAGCATAATATCATTGATTTATCATGATGATATGAAAATATTTTCATTTTAGATCATTTAAAAAACAACACTTTTATATTTTTGTGAAAAAACAAAGTACCTTGTTTAGAAAAAGATTAAAATATTTCATTCAGACTATTTTGTAAGAAGTGAAACATGGGAAATTTTATATTAATTTCTTTAAAAGAATATTAAAATAAATTTAATTTTTTTAAAACATGGACATTGATGAGAATTATAACCCATGGGAGACATATAACATCCTAAAGAATTATGGGATTATGAAATAAACCATTTCCGCTTAGGAATCATTTGATGCATAAGCCCCATGAAATAAATAAAATTATATGGTTATATATATCTCATAATTTTCAGTATAAGAATAAGAAAATTAATTATTATGGAGTATATATAAAAAAATACATTTTTTGTATAGGGAATTTTTTCCATGAACTAAAAGTGACATGAATATCATTTTCCTTAAGTCCCACTTCTTTTAAAGCTCTTGATCCTCCTGTAAAATAAATTAAAATTTATTTTATATATATATAATATTAAATTTAATTATTATTATAAGATATATATTCATTATATATATATTTATATTTAATTTCATACATAATGACTGAGATAGAAAATTAATTACATCATTCATGAATATGGTATATGTATGTTTGCAAGAACATTGTATTCATTTTTCAAAGAATGGAAGAAAGGAAAGGTAAATAATAATTAAAATTTTCAGAGTAATTATTATAACAATCATATCATATAAATGAATCATATCCAACCTACTATCAATCTAACTAAAATTAAAATGTAAACTAATCACATTTCTTCGTGATGGTGTTAGTCCACACGTCTTGATGAGTGACATTATTGTTTTCCAATTGTATGAAACATAATAATATAGAAATGATATTATTATTTAAGAAGTATAATTATGTTATAAATATCATATATAATCATTATAAACTTCATAATATCCATCCATAAAATATTATGATGAAAAATTAATTGTATTGAATTTGGGAAATAGTAAGCTGTGCGTATGCACGAGTGATACTTTCACTTAATATTTTATTAGAAATATGGTTTAAGGTGATATATTTATAATGAAAATAAATATAATAAATATTTGGGATGTATAATTTAGTATTTTATGAAAAAAATCCTAGAGTTTAGGGACAAAAATAATAGTTGAAAAAGAAATTTATCGTTTAGGGCGAGTACCTCTCCTTCGAAATAAATCATTTAGATAGCCTCTAAATAGATCAACGGCTGGTGTTTTAAAAAGACCATAACCTAAAAAACGTAACAAATTAAGTATATATGACTATTATATATGAAATATTCAATCTATAAATCACAATATGGTTTAATTATGTGGGGTCAGAGAGGTCCTTTTATAATTAAGGTGACGGTCAGTTTTGAATTTTCTGAAAAGATTAATTTATAAAAAGGAAATTCTAGAGAAAAATGATTCAAAGGGCCTATAAATGAACATGATATGAAATTTTCAAAAATTTATTATCCCCTTTTTTCATAATTATTATGATTATGATTTTCGAACAATTTAATGAAATCATATTTTCATAAAATATCATTATTGTCAATTCTGACACTATTCATTACCATGAATTTAATAACATCAATACACAATAAAAATTAAAATAAATTATCTTAATAAATTTATAATATATATAAAATTAATGGATCACATAATTTATATAGTGATATAATAATTATAATAGTTTTAATATTATTTATTTGACTTTTCCTTTTATTGAATAATTACTACATCCGTGTTATGTAGCCATTTAAGCGAATTATTTCACCCCTAAAAATTAAAAAAAAATTACCATGTTGAAGATGAAGCCATTAATTTTAAATATAATATTTTTATTCTATATTGTCCTCTAGAATAACCCATGTTTAAAATATTTTGGATATTAAAGACAACAGGTTGACGTGTTTGACTTTACTTTAAATAAAATATTACAAAAGTCATAATCTCATCCATGTAGAACTAAAAGGTCATAAATTTGATATTTGTATGAATATTTAAATTATATAAGTATAAAATAAGATTTACTCATGAGATAAGGTAATTTTATTAACTTTATCATTTTATTATTAACCTTTAATTTCTTATTTATTTCATTTACCGTGGTAACAAGAATTACAATGTTTACTATTTATATTGAAAACAAAAAAAAATTAAAATGTAACTATTTGATAAAATTTAAATCACTGAATCTAAATATGGAAAGAATTATTCTATGTTTGACACATAAAAGTGGAATCATTTAATTTATAATTATACATAAGACGCTATTGAAATAGTTTTTTTTAGAAAAGTAACATTTTAAATATATAATGTTAAAAAGGTAAATTAATGTATAAAATCCATTTCAAAAACAAAATTTTCACTATTTTAAATAAATATTATGTAATTAAAAATGAATACTAACCAAAATATAATTCAAAATTATAAATAAATAAAAATAAAAATATAATTTTCAATAAAATTAAATATCTTCGAAAATTCATTGAAAAATCAATCTTTTGAAAAGAAATTCCAAAATTCAACATAAGATAATTTTGAAATTATTTATTAAATAATGATTTTAATTGTTTTCAAATTATTATTAAAATATTTTTAAATTAATTATTTTATTTACTCACATGAAAAAACATCTTGGGGGAATTTGTTTCATAATAAATAAGTTACTTTAATAAAATTGAATAATCATATAATAAAAATTTATAAGTAAGTTTATATTTAGTGTAAAATAAATATTTATTTCATAATGTAGTTAATCATATTTATACCCACCAAATTAATTTCTATTTTATAACCATCACATTAAATAATAGTTATAATTTAATAGTGAAACAGTTTTTGTTTGAACACGGTGTTTCGTGTAACATAATAAATAAAATAAATATAATTATTTTCTAAAATATTGAGGTGTTACAAAAAATCATTATTTCATAAATTATTTGAATAGCATGTTCATATTTTCCATCAATTTTAGGATGGTAAGTGGTCCCCAATTGATTATCAGCATGCCTTCTAATGACTCTTACAAAATTTAAATGTAAAACGAGGATCGTGATTAGGTACAATAAAATGTGGTTCACCATGAAGCCTTAGAACTTCATTAATATAGATCTTTATTAGACACCCAAGAGGTAAATCTTCTATTATAGTGATGAATTATTAATATTAATTCTAGTGATCAATAATTACCCATATTTCATCATTCTTTCATAGTGTATTTGGTAGTCCTCTAAAAAATTCAATAGTAAGGTAATCACATTTCCACACAAGAATAGTATGAAGTTGCATTATTGGTCTAGGATTATTTCTCTCAGTCTTAACCTAATGAAAAATAAATCATCATGAGACATTGTTCCCAATGTTCCACATTATGTTATCCCACAAAAAATGTTCCCCCAAATCTATATACATCGTGGTTTTACAAGTGTGTATAGATAAATTTTAGATATGGAATTCATCTAAAAATAACTTTTTTAGCTCATGTTTAGAGGGAACTCATATTTTATTTGAAAATTTTAGGATTCCTTCAAAATAAAAAAACTTATAAAAACATCCCATTATTCAATGATTTAGTTTTCTTTTGAAAATTATCATCATTAGGTTGAATATTTTTTAAATTTTACAATGATTATAGTATTTAAATAATTAAATATGGTGTGATTTATCCCCTTACCTAATAATTACTATTTCAAAATTTACTAGATATGTGAACTTAAAATATCTCTCTCTCTTCCCTTTTGGTCATAAATCCAAGACCATTATTACTCAATGCATCTGCTATATTGTTTTCCTTACTTTTTTTTAGTGTATTGAGTAAACATTATCCATGAGTATCTAAAGCCATCCCCATTGTCTCATATTGATCTATTTCTATGAAAATATATATTTTTTATTTTATTTCCTTTGTATATCAAATATCTATTCCCATAGAGATAATGTATCCATATATTCATAGAAAATATTATAGTTTCCATATTTATATCATGCTTTGGATAGATCTATTCAAAAGTCTACAACTACAATTATGAATTTGTAATAAATTTATAATTTTTTGTAAGAAAAAAACCCATTATTTTATTTAATGTATCACTATATATAACAATCTGTAAATTTATTAGTGGTAAATTATAAATTTTAACATTGACCAATATACTCATGAATTCATCAAAATATTCTTCACATTCCTTTTTCAAAAAAAACATAACCACTTTACATGTAAGCTTGGTTAATAGGGTATCTAATCTGGAAAAACTAGACATGAATCATTTATTGTTACCATCCAAACCTATTAATGAACATATATCAATTATGTTCATTGGTTTAGTCCATTTTATGAATGCCTTTTTATTCATGGGATCAATTAAAATTCAACCCTTAGAGACATGTTGGCCTCCAAAAGATATATCCTGAAGCCAGAATCCAGTCATAATAAAATTTTCATATTATAATTGTTTTATAAGAGTCTCAATAATAACTTATATGGGATTCTCATACCGCGTGTTGATTTTAAAATACATTACGATATCATCAATTAACACCACAAACAATTATCAATATATTCATTGAATACTCTGTTTATTATATCCATAAAAACAAAAGTTTCATTAGTCCACACAAATAGAATTACTGTAAACTATAAATGTTCATACCTCATTTGAAAATATGTCTTTGTTATGTCTCCCTTCATTACATGAAATTGATGATACACAGATAAGAGGTAAATATTTGAAAAATATAGATATATATTTTGTTTATTAAATAAGTCAGTAATACGATGTAAAATTTACTTTTTATTTATCATAAATTCATTGAATTTTTTATAATATTTGAATAACCTAATTGATCTATCTTTCTTCATGATGAAGACAATAGGGGTTCCCCATGGTGAAACTCTTGGGAGTATAAATCCATTAT
Organism: Viscum album; assembly: GCA_963277665.1. Lineage (NCBI taxonomy): Eukaryota > Viridiplantae > Streptophyta > Magnoliopsida > Santalales > Viscaceae > Viscum > Viscum album. Next base: position 1,858,365,183 of record OY728153.1, on the reverse strand, counting down.
CACATAACTCCCTTATTTATTTCAACCGTTCCAATAACTCTATTGTGTCTATTCTATATGGGGTTTTGATAATTGTATTTAATTAGGGAATAAATAAATGGTAGATCAAGTGCCAAATCTGGTGGATGTCTAGGTAATTCCTCAGGGAATAAATGAATGTATTCCTATAAAATCGGTACATCTTAAATTTGAATAGTTACTTATACATATATTAATTTTGTTTATATTAATCCATAAAAATCTCATTTAGAAGAGCTAATAGGGTGGGTCTGAACTTTAATCAGATGTTCAAGTCTCCACATTAATGATATGCGTTTACATATGTTCACCATAGATCATAATTTCATTTTCTTTCAAATAAATGTTTTCCTCATGTTTATAAATCTAGTCCATACAAAGGATTTTGTAAAACTAAACCATTTGTATAATAATAAAGTCCAAAAATGGATTAAATTTGTATGCCATAATGTCGATTGAACAACACATCCTTGCTCTAGTGATCCTTCTCTATGGAATTTTGACTAAAAACATCCCTCTTAAATTAAAACGAAAAATTATAATTTTTTTGGAATACAGGATAGATATAAAAGTATGAAAGGCTCTAGAATTTTATGAATAATTATATAAATTTAAGGATATTATTATAGTACCTACCACCAAATCATTAGGAACGTCCACCTCAAATGCAGTAAATGTGTAATATTAGCATTCTCCACCTGTCTACTTTTATTATATATTCCTTTGATTCTTAGGATAATATTGGTAAGAATTCCCCATTTCATAAAAACTGAAGCATTGTACATAATTCTTTTTTGTTTCCCATGAAATCATTATATAGATGACCCTTTTCTATAATCTAATAATAAAATTACATTCCCTTCAAGAATATTCCATGTTGATTCTTTCTATAGGTTTCACGAGACATAAATTGTTGTGTAATCTTCTTCTTCTATAACACATTTTCATTTATCTTATGTTTGGATAACATATTCTTATCTTGATTTCCCCTAAATATGTATGATCTAGATAATTAATTCTATATTTTGTTTTCATATAAAGCTAAATCATCATATAATGAAAATGGTTTGGATTCCATCTCCCTTCAGATACATGTCTTATACCATTCAATAAAATGGTCAATCTTTCACTTTGTGTTTCATATATAATCTATATAATACATAGATAAAATTGAGAATGTATCCTCATACATTGAAAAAAATTACATTTCTATTTTATTTACTATGAGTAACTTTATAATCATTTTAGTTAGTTTCTTATGAGAAAAATATTTCTAAATGAATATATCCAAAATAATTGCATTCTATGTAATTTTTCCCCTCTTCCTCCCAGGTATTCTAGATCAAATACCACCATTAATCAAAATTTCCATTGAGACAATACAATTAAGATGTAATATTTTATTTTTCATCACATCCTATGGGTATAAATTACTTCTCCATATAATTAATCCATTTCTCAGTTGCCATTAGATTATTAGTCCCACCAAATATTGGGGGATTTAATTGATTATAGTGATCCAATATAGAAGTATCATATTGTGGAATTGGTTTATACCTAGAAGAAAGGTAAATTTTCATATCCAAATTAATATACTCTAATATATACATAATTTTATCAACCCTAATACCATCTATATGGTCTTCCTCGGTAGGAAAATATCTATATTGGAAATGAGATTTGATACCCTTATTTAATCCATAAACCATTTCTAAAAAATGACATAGACTGGATGAAGTAATAATGATATTAATTTTAAATCCTAAGTTATAATTCCTAATATAGTCTAACAATAAACATAAATTAAAAATTTATTCACTGTCAATATCGTAATAATAAACTTTGTTTTTTTGGGATATCATTTTTTCAAATATTTAACAATAGTTTCTAATAAAAATGTGAATTATACTAAGAATATACCCCAAGATTGTCAAACAATGTTTACTGTAATCCATGTTTTCATGCACTACATGATAATTATGTGAAGCCTAATGCACCATTTTTAGATTAATTACCCTTAAATAAATCTATGACAGAACCAGATACACATATATTATACATAAATGGGTGTATTTATAGTAGAAATAAAATAATCTATTACTTACCAAAACTTTATTATGTTATTATATACTTATCCTCAAATTGTATCATAGGGTTATGTTCCCTAATATATTTTTATTAATATAGTTTTTAAGGTTTATACAAAACCTCCTCTAATACCAACTATATAAACCATGAATCCCATAACCATATTTTGGTTCCTAACTTATTATATTGGCCATGATACAAGGGGGCCAAAACCCAATTAACAAATTAGTTAAGTAGTTTTGGAGAACTAGATACCTACAAGATACCCATTTCACATTGAAAATATAAAATAAAACATAATATATAATATAATAAAATGGAATACACCCTTGAATACTCATTGAAATATTATTTCTTCAAATCCTATAGAAAAAAACAAAATAAGGGTGAGATCAAATGCTTAGTAAAGATATTGTATAGTGGAAGCTATAGTAAATCAGTAAAGCCTAATAAATATGGTATGGTAAATAAATGAAAAAACTTTCCCATTATTTAATAACTTTTATATCATAATTTGATAAGTCATAATAAATATTTAATCATAATTAATTGAACACACATTCAATTTAATAAGTAAACTATTAATGAAATGAATCGAAAGATAATGTCATTGTGAAAGTATCATGGATAATATTAACAACATAATTCTTAATAATTTAAATTAATAATTATTATGTGTTATTATTGTAGTAAACATGATTCCTCTACCATATATATTGTTCACAATATAGATCAATACTATATGTAGAATATCATTTAATTTGGCCAACTGATTTTTCTCATGAGACCCATTTAAGCATCATGGGGATATACAATTCTAGGCTCCACCCATCAGTGAATCTCAAAATAATTCTTCATAGATATTGAAATTGATTTAATTCATGAATAATATGTATTATATATACATATAATCATTGATTAATGAGAATGGGTTTATCAATATTTACCCTGTTAGTCAAATAACATTCAATGTAAACACTGTATCTAAAAATTTTATATAGCTTTAGAAATATTCATATCCATCATACAAAAAATAACAATTAACTACAATCAATTTAATAAAAATCATGAATAAATAGTAATTCATGTTAAATAGATCGACATTCTTGTTTATAAACCAAATGATCGTAAATAGGCTCATATTAACAAATATATCTTAATTAAATGAAAATTGAGACAATATCAATTATAGTTTTAATACAGTTGAAGTGAGAATTAGTAAATGAATAGATTATGTTAATCACATTTAAATCAACATAAATAATTTTAAAGACAAAATATAATAATAAAAAATTATTATACACACATTATTTTAATATCAAAGGAAAATGAGGATGTAATATAACCTAATGAAAATAAATTGAGTTATAAAATTATTTACCAATTCGTAAAATTCCTATAAAATATCCTTGGATGAAATAATTAATATTAAAGAATAAAATACCATGAATTTTGATTTATTCATGATATTATATATGAAATGGTATGTACGTACATCATATAATGGAAATAATGCACACAAAAATATAATATGCCTCAATGAAGGAAAATTGAGGTGAAGTTTCATACCACACGCTTTCCATTCATTGAAAAATATTTCACATTATTTAAAACTGTTTTAATCAGGTTATTAATTTATAAAATAAATATATTTATACTCATAATAACATATATGATTCAATAGTTACATTTTACCACCAATTTGATAATAATATTTCATTATTTTCCATGTTTCAAGTGTTAATTTTATTGTTTTGTCATTATTGTTATGGATCTTGTGTGTAGGATATAAAAAAGAATTATACATAATGATATTAATGTTATGAATATCATATTTAATCATTATACTCATTTTTATAAACATATATGAAATTTGGACCAGTGTTTCTGACACTTTCGTCAGGGCGCGCACATCAGCCTTTTTTGGAGGACGCACTGTTGTTTCCCTGCATTCCCGATTTCCAAAGGTGACTGGAATCTTTCACTTATTCAGGGACGTTTTCTCCTTGATCAAAACTGGATGATAGGATGCATGTTACTTCTTCAATTGATTCATCCTCGAAACTTGTTACCTAGTTCGGGACTCCCTTATAGATTAAGATGCTGCTCGTGAAACACTTCTTGTTGCCATATCGTCAGGGAAATCAGTTAATTACACTACCTTTATCGGGACATTAAAAGGTATTTGGTCAGGGTAGAAACCTTTGGTCAAGAAAGTAGTCATGTTGGAAATCACAAGCATGTCTGGATGCTAGAACACTGACGCATCTGTGTTTCTTCCCCTAATGATAGGCAGGGCCGGCCCTAGGGCAAGCCCAGAGAGCCCACGGGATAGGGCAACAGGCAATCAAAGAAAACAAATACAAAACCAAGGGAAAAAAATTCACCATTTCACTGTAGCTCGTAATACATTTTAGAGCAAAATTTCATAGGCATTCTTGGACAACAGAATTTACCGGGCCGGTCCTGATGATAGGGCTTCTCAAGGGAGCGGAAGCCCAAGGAATCCCATGTCGAATACGGGGAATTATATGTCATAGGAATGCCTATGAGATTTCCCCAGCTTCCCATGTCTAACACCGGGTATTCTATGAGTTTAACTTCAAGAAAATACATATCAGACTGATTAGAACACTAACAAGATTGGATTAGATGGGTGCAACCCCATGAGGGAACACTGATGTTGGGGATAACGTGTGGTTTGTTACCGGGTCGTAGTAGGGAATAGTGAAGACGTGAATGGAATGATCTTACCAGTATGTGGTGGCCTAGGTATGAATCATGATGGGTATGGGTTGATAAGGGTAGAAGGGGAATGAGGTGGAGCTGCCGTAAGAGTGACGGTGATGTTGGGTGTGGTCCTTGAAGAGACTTTGTAACACCCCGAGATTTTATGAAAAATATTATTTTAATTTCATTAATGTCTTATGTTGTATTCTACACCAAGATTACCCTGCGCTATACACAACACCGTATTAGCTTGCAGTATACGCAACACTATTCTTGGACCGTGTTACACACAATTTAGATAATAGTTATTCTACGCAACATTGAGTATATATATATATATATATTAAATGTATAAATGAAATATGGTTGGATTCTGTTATACGAAACAATGAAGGATTCTTTCACAACACGCAACCCTGACTTGGCTTGCATTACACGCAATCACGACCTTCCTCGATAGCGTGTGTTGTACGCAATACCGGGTTTTAATAAACAATGCTATATTATTATAATATTAGCCGTTATGAATAGTATTAACTAAATTTCGAATTTTATAACATTATTATTCATCTTACACATTTCTAGAACATGGTATAAGAACAAAATAAATTTTTCGGGTAAAATAAGTATTTTTCAAAAAATGCAGTTTTACCGCCTTTTGATGGAGCACCCACATTAAATATAGTTTTTGACATGTTTATATGTTCAATTTGACAAAATAATATTCTTCTTTTGAATCATGATATAAAAATTTACATTAGATAAAGTTTTGATATTTTTCCGATAACTTTCATATTTTAATGAATAGTAAAAACACGCTATATTTTAATTAAAAACAACTTTTTTCATCGTAATATCTTATGTGGTTAAATTATAATATTGAATGGTTTTAAAGTATAAATTGAATATATTTTTACCATTTAATATAATGTATGTCATTAGAATTGATTTTACCTTGAATTCGTAGGTTAAATCAATTCAATCTTTTGCAATGTTTTAAACAAAAACCCGTTTTTATTCGACAACGGGATTAATTTTAATTTAATTTCTGCAACTTCTGTGTTTTGAATTTTAAAAAATGGATTCCATATTTGGAATCAGTGGGTCCAAATTATGTTAATAAGCTACTTTTTATTTTTGGGAATTATGAATAGTAACTACGGTAAATTTTATTTACCATAGTTAAAGGTAAATCGGGTAATTAAGGGTAAATATAATATTTTAAAATTACCCTAACAAATGTCAAAATCCTATTGGATGACTAAAAGTCGACCCATATCACCTAAGGGTCGGATTAAAATCATTTAATGGACATTTTTCCATGAAAATAACTTAATTATTATTAAAACCAAAGAAAGTGACAACATGTCACTTTCTTAAAGCTTATAAGTATATTAATTTTACTTTAGTGATAAACTTCATGAAACTTCGAACATGAATAGTCTCCAGAAAGATAATGAAATTATCCACATCATATAAATTTATTTATAATTTTTAGGGATTAAATAATTATCATTAATTATGAAACAATAGCGATGCAGAAATTGTTTATCTAGTGAAAAATCAAGAATATTGTCTTTATTAAACTAATAGTGACCATAAAATGCACAAATACCTAACCAAAACTTATTTTCCATGTAAATGTAAACCATAAGCATCCAATGGTCGAATATTTGACCATTTTGAGCCTTATAAAAGCGATTATGAAACTTATATTATTTTATTTTAAATGATGCCAAAGTTGTCACCTTCATAATTTAATAAATATAAAAATTTAAATATTATGATTTTAAGATGATAAATTCGAGTAAAAGTATTATTGTGAAAGTTAATATATTTATATTCATTATAGGATTTTATTTTAAATTTTTATACAACAAATAAGTATATTAAATAATTATACAAAAATGATGTAGTAATTATTTTATTAAGAGATAAACCAAATAAATGGTTTTAAAAATAATAAAATAAATATTATATGAACTATTTAATGTGATAAACTAATTGTATAGATACATATGAACTTTTATTAATATATTAATGCTTTTATTTCGAACATATCTTCTGTATATATTTTATTTAAATTCAAATAAATGAATAGTGTCAAAATTGACACTATTGTTATTTTACAAAAATAACATATTATAAAATTGTTTAAAAATCACAAAAATCTTTAAAAATTATAAATTTATATTTATATGGTCTATAATGTTATAAAGTAAAAAATTATGGAAAATTCACAACAAATAAGTAATTATTTGTTATAATTTAAAATTTAGAATTTTATTACCACAAATAAACTTAAATAGATTAAATAAGGATAAATCAAAATGATAAGGTTTAAAATAAGATCCAAACATGTCTAAATTTGATTGGTTGATGAGATTACAACCCTATCTCATCTATTCTTCGAATATGAGTCATTTTTGGAGGTTTTTATGTGGGGTTAGATTTATTATAAATTAATATTTTTAAGAATTCCAAAGATGCCCCTCTCCTCCCTTATAAAAGGGCACCTCCTTCCCCTCCTCCTCACACCAATTTTAGCTCTCAAGCTCGGCCAACCCCTGCCAAAATCTCTTCTCCACTTTCCTAGAAACATCCTAGAGGTTCTGGTCTTCCTCAAAGACCAATTTTAGTGCCCTAAGAGGAGGTCTCAAAGAGGCGCTTCAAAGAAGAGGTAATTACCGTTACCAATTATTTCATCTTTATTTCTTCTTCCACTTCTTCTTATTAGGTTGTTTCATTATGAAGTAATAACATCAGTATCACTCATATACTGATATTTTATTATAAGTATGAAACATCCTTATTTCACCATCTATCCATCCTACGGAAAAAGAAATCACCGCGCGTGCGTACGTACGGAATACCGTCTCCACGTCGTGGTGTAATCTATTTTCCACCACCACCTTACATGGATGGATATAATGGTGTAAAGAATAACTATACATAGTTATTACAACATCATATTGATTCTGATATATTGTATAATCCACTCCAATTCAATTCAATATTTATAGAAATGATATCATCGCTCGTGCGTACGTACGGACTACCGTCTCCACGACGCAATGAGATTCATTCTCCATGTTAACCATTTAAGAATGATTATAAAGTATATATAAGAAATAATAATGAAATATATGACATTATAAAGCTACTGGATTTATGTATATATATATATATGTATGTCATCTACTTACTTCCATTCAAGACAATAAGGAAAGGAAAATAGCGTTCATGCGTACGTACGGACTACCGTCTCCATGAACGGTGTTTTTCATTTCATTTATCTATCTAGTATATATATATATATATATATACTGAATATATATGATATATAAATCATATTTTATATTCTGGAAGTAAGTAAATCATGATATAAGTAATAATAATGTCAAGAACAACAAATCAAAACACCTACGATAAATGAAACGATTTTACCCAAAATGCTTCTTTAACATGGAATTTACAAAAGAACGGGTAATATAATGTCATAAGTGAACCATATATGATATCATAACAATGAATATGATTCTGTAATAAGTCAATAACATGATTTAAATCATTATACAGGAGGTTCAGACACTTACAAAGCAAGTCGGACCTAAGGTAAGGGAAATATCGCAATCTCATTTTTATCCGAGATTGTTTGTACTTTGAAATTTACTGGGGTATATTTTATCATCCACATCCATGTTTCCTCAATATGTAATGTTATTTACATCAACCTACAATTGTTTAAATCCAATTTTACCCTTCTGTGAGTTTTTAGTAAAAGATATGAAAGGAATCTTATGTCGTTTTTCGTACGAGGTACTTTTTAACTTTTCCGACAAAAGTATGAAGAATGTTTTTTAAACTTAAACGGAACGAACGGATTTTTACGGTTTTATAAAGCCATATTTTCATGAAGCTTCCTAAAAAAGATTTCATGACTATTTTTAATAAAATCTCTTTCTTTTAAAATTTCATGATGTTTTGTGAAAAGAAATTGATTTTGAAGAAGAAAGGATATTTTCCTCAAGAATTCATTTCAAGTGTTTTATCAAAATTATTTTCCATCTAAGATAATAAAGGGTTCTGTTTCTATCCTTTATTTTACATTGATTTGACTATGCTGTGATGGAATTATGTTTATGAATTCCTTTATCTTATATGAATGGTTTTATGATGTCATGTTGTTTAAGAATCCCATTTTTATTACATGGGTTATGAAATAATGTATGATTTATGATTTTGTGGCACACATAAGAATGGTATCATTATGAGATGGATGGGACCTATATCTCCCTCCAATGCATTGGGTAAAGATTTTATATCTCATGAGATAGACATGGCTGGAATGGTAGGTTATACCAGTTCAGTGAAACAGGACTGAAACGAGGGTTACTCGATTCAGAAAGGGACTTTGTCCACTAAGATAGTCTTGGCAATGAGTCATGACTAACAAGAAATGATTTTCCATGATTATGTGTGCATGCCACAAAGTTTCAAGTTTCATGTTATGATTATGGTGATCTCATTTTCACTTCTATGATTTGTTCCATGTTAAGATATTATGATCTCTTTTGCAGGTTATGATTTTCAAAAAGATATGATATGATTTTTATTTCTTTTGTATACCCTTACTGAGCATTTGAGCTCACCCTTTTATGTTTTCTTTTCCCCAGGATATAAATAAAGGTTTTAGGTAAAAAAAAGGAGAAGATCTTTATGGGAGATATTGAAGATCTTTCACCACGATTAGAAGATTACGTTACGAGTTTCCAAAGACACTAAACTATTACGATCCTTGTGTGTGTGTGTTTTTGTTATGTACTAAGTATTCCGCAAAAGTAATGTAAAGTCTATGTACGTCAGGTTTTGGGTCTCTACAGTTGGTATCAGAGGAAAGGTTTAGTCAACCTTTGGAAACTAGGATATGAAAACGTTAAGGAGATCCCTAGAGATATTTCTAAGGTATGTCTAGGGATGTCTCTAAGGTTAAGTATACGTATAGGTTATAGTACTAGAACTACGGTAATGATCATAGAATTTAACCTAAAATGTTAGATATTAAGGGTACTCCCCCTTTATTATGTTGTTTTTCCTAGCATGATTTTTGCCTCTCACGCTATTCTTTTTGGGTTTTAGAAAATGGCTGGAAACAAGGTGATTCACGATAATGGAGGAAATGATGGACAATGGAATGATATTATTTATGAGCAACCAAATGAAATGGGATTTGGAAGTCCAAACATCATTATTATGCTGAATCAGCAATCTCATAATATGATCAATAAAGTAAAATTTGGTAAGTTTCCTGACTCGGCTAATAAGAGAAAGATGGATTTTCATGATGATCATAGAGGAAAGAAAGTTCAATTTCCCCTATGTAAATCATGTGGGAAGAGGCATCAAGGAGAATGTTTCAAAGGAACTGGAAGATGCTTTGGGTGTGGAAAAGAAGGACACAAAGCCAGTAAGTGCAAATGAAAAGGTTCAGTTAACACCAGGGATGAGGATAATGGTATTGCTACGACTTCAACAATGGTTAAATGTTTTAAATGTGGAATATACGGGCATTATGAAAACCAATGCCCTAAGGGAAAAACTCATGAAGAGAATCAGTATGGTCATATGGGAAGTATTTATGTGGATGATGATGAAGAGACTACCAATGATATGTGAGATGAAATAATTGTTGAAGCTCGGTCAATGGTTTAAGAATGTAGTGGAATGATTACATGTTTATCATGTGTAATGTTGTATAAGTAATCTCATGGTACTATGGAATAAAGAGACATGTAAGGATTGTAACATTGTTGTCTGATTAATGTTACCAGTATCCATGAATGGTTATTCAGATATTTTTGGAATGAAGATGATATGCGCATAATGAAGGGATAAGGAGAAAATGAAATGTTTGACAGTATTCATGAGCTCATGATTGATATAAGGACTAAGTGATATCATTGTTTGAGTATATAGAATTTTGAGGATTTTGGTATGTGGAAAGTGTTAACTTTTAATTGAATTCATGTTTTCACTAAGGTATTCAAGAGAATACACAATTAAGGACTTTGAATGTTTGGAATGTGACCAACAAAACATATCTTATGATATATGGGGATCGACGATGGTGTTAAATATTTGGTAATCGTTTTCACTATATTATGAGAATCGAATGCAGTATTATGGATAAGCCTAAAGATTGGAATGGATTATGTTGGACACAAGTTAGTATTGTTTGTTATTTTCGATATTATTGATGGGATGTTATAGTAAAATAGTTTTGGAAAAAGGGACAACCTGCAGGACGGGCGACAGCCCATCGCTTTGAACAAGGCTGTGGGAATCGAACCCACAACTGAAGTGCAACTGGCCTTTATCGCCTACCACTGGCCTACAGGAAGTCCCTGTTTAGTAGAAACTAGTTTTATTATATTAAGAAGTATGATATATGAAGTATAAGTCCATTTTAGGAACCATATATGATTAATCTCACTATAGATCAACTTATGTATATAATATTTGCTAACCTTTTGTTTGAGACAGATGGAATGACCCATCATTCTATCACATTATCTGCTAACACTTCACGAATAACAAATTAAACTTCATTTATTTAAGAGATGAAGTGGAAATTGTTCAAGGCACGAACAACAGTGAGATTGTACCAAAATAAAGTAAGTATTTATTCTAATTCAAATTTTCAACTTTAGGGAAATGATCTTGAAAACCAAAAATGTTTTCCTAGTGATCTTATACCTGAGGAATCAGATGGTACCTTATATCATCACAAATCTATGGATTTGTAATTACTGGCTTTTCCATAGCCATGTTCTCTACCACTCTCCATCAGAACATAATGGTTAGATTTCTCTTCCATATCCATATTTTCACCTATGTGGATACCCAGTGATTAGTTTATTTGGGTAATCGTTACATTTCATACTTTAGTTTTTAAAACCAAGTTTTCGTATTCCTTTTTACGATGTGGGTTTCTATTAAAGAAACTTTCGAATAGTAAACCATTTATAACCCCGACGAATTTCGAGGGAGAAATTCATTTTAAGGGGGGTAGAATGTAACACCCCGAGATTTTATGAAATATATTATTTTAATTTCATTAATGTCTTATGTTGTATTCTACACCAAGATTACCCTGCGCTATAGGCAACACCGTATTAGCTTGCAGTATACGCAACACTATTCTTGGACCGTGTTACACACAATTTTGATAATAGTTATTCTATGCAACATTGAGTATATATATATATATATATATTAAATGTATAAATGAAATATGGTTGGATTCTATTATACGAAACAATGAAGGATTCTTTCACAACATCAACCCTGACTTGGCTTGCATTACACGCAATTGCGACCTTCCTCGATAGCGTGTGTTGTACGCAATACCAGGTTTTAATAAACAATGTTATATTATTATAATATTAGCCGTTATGAATAGTATTAACTAAATTTCGAATTTTATAACATTATTATTCATCTTACACATTTCTAGAACATGGTATAAGAACAAAATAAATTTTTCGGGTAAAATAAGTATTTTTCAAAAAATGCAGTTTTACCGCCTTTTGATGGCGCACCCACTTTAAATATAGTTTTTGACATGTTTATATGTTCAATTTGACAAAATAATATTCTTCTTTTGAATCATGATATAAAAATTTACATTAGATAAAGTTTTGATATTTTTCCGATAACTTTCATATTTTAATGAATAGTAAAAACACGCTATATTTTAATTAAAAACAACTTTTTTCATCGTAATATCTTATGTGGTTAAATTATAATATTGAATGGTTTTAAAGTATAAATAGAATATATTTTTACCATTTAATATAATGTATGTCATTAGCATTGATTTTACCTTGAATTCGTAGGTTAAATCAATTCAATCTTTTGCAATGTTTTAAACAAAAACCCGTTTTTATTCGACAACGGGATTAATTTTAATTTAATTTCTGCAACTTCTGTGTTTTGAATTTTAAAAAATGGATTCCATATTTGGAATCAGTGGGTCCAAATTATGTTAATAAGCTACTTTTTATTTTTGGGAATTATGAATAGTAAATACGGTAAATTTTATTTACCATAGTTAAAGGTAAATCGGGTAATTAAGGGTAAATATAATATTTTAAAATTACCCTAACAAATGTAAAAATCCTATTGGATGACTAAAAGTCGACCCATATCACCTAAGGGTCGGATTAAAATCATTTAATGGACATTTTTCCATGAAAATAACTTAATTATTATTAAAACCAATGAAAGTGACAACATGTCACTTTCTTAAAGCTTATAAGTATATTAATTTTAATTTAGTGATAAACTTCATGAAACTTCAAACATGAATAGTATCCAGAAAGATAATGAAATTATCTACATCATATAAATTTATTTATAATTTTTAGGGATTAAATAATTATCATTAATTATGAAACAATAGTGATGCAGAAATTGTTTATCTAGTGAAAAATCAAGAATATTGTCTTTATTAAACTAATAGTGACCTTAAAATGCACAAATACCTAACCAAAACTTATTTTCCATGTAAATGTAAACCATAATCATCCAATGGTCGAATATTTGACCATTTGTAGCCTTATAAAAGCGATTATGACACTTATATTATTTTATTTTAAATGATGCCAAAGTTGTCACCTTCATAATTTAATAAATATAAAAATTTAAATATTATGATTTTAAGATGATAAATTCGAGTAAAAGTATTATTGTGAAAGGGAATATATTTATCTTCATCATAGGATTTTATTTTAAATTTTTATACAACAAATAAGTATATTAAATAATTATACAAAAATGATGTAGTAATTATTTTATTAAGAGATAAACCAAATAAATGGTTTTAAAAATAATAAAATAAATATTATATGAACTATTTAATGTGATACACTAATTTTATAGATACATATAAACTTTTATTAATATATTAAAGCTTTTATTTTGAACATTTCTTCTGTATATATTTTATTTAAATTCAAATAAATGAATAGTGTCAAAATTGACACTATTGTTATTTTACAAAAATAACATATTATAAAATTGTTTAAAAATCAAAAAAATATTTAAAAATTATAAATTTATATTTATATTGTCTATAATGTTATAAAGTAAACAATTATGGAAAATTCACAACAAATAAGTAATTAGTTTTTATAATTTAAAATTTAGAATTTTATTACCACAAATAAACTTAAATAGATTAAATAAGGATAAATCAAAATGATAAGGTTTAAAATAAGATCCAAACATGTATAAATTTGATTGGTTGATGAGATTACAACCCTATATCATCTATTCTTCGAATATGAGTCATTTTTGGAGGTTTTTATGTGGGGTTAGATTTATTATAAATTAATATTTTTAAGAATTCCAAAGATGCCCCTCTCCTCCCTTATAAAAGGGCACCTCCTTCCCCTCCTCCTCACACCAATTTGAGCTCTCAATCTCGGCCAACCCCTGAAAAAATCTCTTCTCCACTTTCCTAGAAACATCCTAGAGGTTATGGTCTTCCTCAAAGACCAATTTTAGTGCCCTAAGAGGAGGTCTCAAAGAGGCGCTTCAAAGAAGAGGTAATTACCGTTACCAATTCTTTCATCTTTATTTCTTCTTCCACTTCTTCTTATTAGGTTGTTTCATTATGAAGTAATAACATCAGTATCACTCATATACTGATATGTTATTATAAGTATGAAACATCCTTATTTCACCATCTATCCATCCTACGGAAAAAGAAATCACCGCGCGTGCGTACGTACAGAATACCGTCTCCACGCCGTGGTGTAATCTATTTTCCACCACCACCTTACATGGATGAGTATAATGGTGTAAAGAATAACTATACATAGTTATTACAACATCATATTGATTCTGATATATTGTATAATCCACTCAAATTCAATTCAATATTTATAGAAATGATAGCATCGCTCGTGCGTACGTACGGACTACCGTCTCCACGACGCGATGAGATTCATTCTCCATGTTAACCATTTAAGAATGATTATAAAGTATATATAAGAAATAATAATGAAATATATGACATTATAAAGCTACTGGATTTATGTATATATATATATATATGTATGTCATCTACTTACTTCCATTCAAGACAATAAGGAAAGGAAAATAGCGTTCATGCGTACGTACGGACTACCGTCTCCATGAACGGTGTTTTTCATTTCATTTATCTATCTATTATATATATATATATATACTGAATATATATGATATATAAATCATATTTTATATTATGGAAGTAAGTAAATCATGATATAAGTAATAATAATGTCAAGAACAACAAATCAAAACACCTACGATAAATGAAACGATTTTACCCAAAACGCTTCTTTAACATGGAATTTACAAAAGAACGGGTAATATAATTTCATAAGTGAACCATATATGATATCATAACAATGAATATGATTCTGTAATAAGTCAATAACATGATTTAAATCATTATACAGGAGGTTCAGACACTTACAAAGCAAGTCGGACCTAAGGTAAGGGAAATATCGCAATCTCATTTTTATCCGAGATTGTTTGTACTTTGAAATTTACTGGGGTATATTTTATCATCCACATCCATGTTTCTTCAATATGTAATGTTATTTACATCAACCTACAATTGTTTAAATCCAATTTTACCCTTCGGTGAGTTTTTAGTAAAAGATATGAAAGGAATCTTTTGTCGTTTTTCGTACGAGGTACTTTTTGACTTTTCCGACAAAAGTACAAAGAATGTTTTTTAAACATAAACGACACGAACGGATTTTTACGGTTTTATAAAGCCTTATTTTCATGAAGCTTCCTACAAAAGATTTCATAAATATTTTTAATAAAATCTCTTTCTTTTAAAATTTCATGATGTTTTGTGAAAAGAAATTGATTTTGAAGAAGAAAGGATATTTTCCTCAAGAATTCATTTCAAGTGTTTTATCAAAATTATTTTCCATCTAAGATAATAAAGGGTTCTTTTTCTATCCATATTTTTACATTGATTTGACTATGCTGTGATGGAATTATGTTTATAAATTCCTTTATCTTATATGAATGGTTTTATGATGTCATGTTGTTTAAGAATCCCATTTTTATTACATGGGTTATGAAATGATGTATGATTTATGATTTTGTGGCACACATAAGAATGGTATCATTATGAGATGGGTGGGACCTATATCTCCCTCCAATGCATTGGGTAAAGATTTTATATCTCATGAGATAGACATGGCTGGAATGGTAGGTTATACCGGTTCAGTGAAACAGGACTGAAACGAGGGTTACTCGATTCAGAAAGGGACTTTGTCCACTAAGATAGTCTTGGCAATGAGTCATGACTAACAAGAAATAATTTTCCATGATTATGTGTGCATGCCACAATGATTCAAGTTTCATGTTATGATTATGGTGATCTCATTTTCACTTCTATGATTTGTTCCATGTTAAGATATTATGATCTCTTTTGCAGGTTATGATTTTCAAAAAGATATGATATGATTTTTATTTCCTTTGTATACCCTTACTGAGCATTTGAGCTCACCCGTTTATGTTTTCTTTTCCCCAGGATATAAATAAAGGTTTTAGGTAAAAAAAAGGGGAAGATCTTTATGGGAGATATTGAAGATCTTTCACCACGATTAGAAGATTACGTTCCGAGTTTCCAAAGACACTAAACTATTACGATCCTTGTGTGTGTGTGTTTTTGTTATGTACTAAGTATTCCGAAAAAGTAATGTAAAGTCTATGTACGTCAGGCTTTGGGTCTCTACAGACTTCCTACGTGTCCCTGTGGTGGGGAATCAAAGTCTGTATAGTTCATGGGATGATAATACACCTAAGTAGGTAGCCCATATAGATGAAACCATGAGGAATTGGAACATCTGGTTTGGGGAATGATCTTGCCAAAACACGTAGGGTCGAGATAAATACCATTATGATACATGGGTGATGGGCTTGATCTTAAGGGAGTCTCCCTATGTATCCATGTGGAAGGGAATAAAAGTCCACATAGTTTTTAATGGGGGCATTGAATCATGGTGTGTGGATAGGACATAGACCTAATGATATACTGGGGATTTTTTTAGTAGTTTGAGGATATTCTGATGTGACTAGGACTGACCCAGGATATGGGTATCAACAAAGTGACTATAACAACAGTGTTCTTTATTACATACTTAAAAATGATTTATTACATAAAACCATCACTTGATACAATATAGAAGATCAATATGTCTAGTGTATTTTGGGAATAGGATCATTATGTAATAACTTAAATAATAGAATTCAACATCTTTTTGAAAACTTCTGGTACATGACCTCTATATTCCCTCATACTAAACATTTCCTCGGATAACCTAAGGACATGCGAAAAAAATGGTGAGCTATAAATCTCAGTAAGGGAATAAACCAGAAATTGCATGAGGAATAAAATACATGTTAGATAATAGGTATATCAACGGAGCACAATATAAACCTGAACACAATGTCTTGATAAATAATGGTAATCATAACATGGAAATGTGGCAACAACAGTTAACATGGAATTACCATGAGCCAAGGCTCATTGCACATGGAGCATGAGAAACCCCTAATTTCACATGAATCATGATAAAACCCTCATTAGACCAAAATTATCATGAGTAAACTACCATTTCACATGATGTAACATGATAATAATCTTTACCCAATGCATTGGAGCACTATCAGGGCGAACCCTTCTCAAACATTTCATTTATTGTATAACTATGCCACATGGATCATACAATAAGGAATCATTCAACATCATCATTAATTCCACGATAAAACGAATTTGAAACAGACACATTGAACTCTTTAAAAAATATGTAAATTTTCATAAAGGTGAATACCCTTGATAGAGAAATGGGAATAGTATTCACTACACAATGACTTTCACTTTGAAAATCATGGTTCAATTTTAGCAGCATAATGGTGTGACATAAGTATTCATAAAAATAGTTGATTATTGAGACTGGGGCTTAACATAATATTTACATGAAATGGATAGTAGCGGTTCATATATATACATGTCCCAACCTGAGTAATGTAAATTTAGATTCATAATTCAAAAGAATGTCTTGAATGTAAATGAAGAGAGAAAATTTTCTTACTGAATTTTGGCATTGTAACGGGTGTACATGGGAGGAATTAATGAGAGATAAAGGGGTCTATCATCAGTCTAAAATAATTAGGATAGTATGCGGGAGGTTTGAAATAATATCCCAAAATTTATAATTTAGAATAAAATGGAATAACAGTATTAATAAACATGGATATAAAGAAGAAAGAAAGAATCCCTTACTTGGATTTGTGATCCCAAAGGCTTGGGAAAGGATTTAGAGTGGCTTCTTTGGAAGATGGGGCACCTTGAGAGGATTTTATAGAGAGGAGGGAAGTTGTTGGACTAACTCCAAGGTATTTTAGTGATGTGGAAGTGTGAGTGTGGGTTTGTTTATATATAAAAGGAGAATGAATTATTTATTATTTTGGTCTGGAACACCTCCCATTAAACTAATAAAAACCACAAATTAGAGCATGGGTTTTCCCGTGGTTTTTTCAAAAGGAGACTGGAATGAAATATTTTATAAGTCATATTACGGAACTTCTTAAAATATAAGGGTCTCTTTTGTTTCATCATAAATTGTTGAAGATCATCTTGGTTTGGTCAAGAGTGAAGCCTAATGATTCCACGTCCTTTTTGAGCTCCAAAAAATCGACTTCTTATGGGTAAAGTCTACTGGATGAGGCCATCACTTCCTTTGTATGAGTAAATTGGATTTTTTGAAGAACTATATTTATACAAATCATGTGATCACCATTCAACGACTATAATAGAGAATGTAACAATTCATAACGGTATTTTGAAATATAAATACATAAAACCAATTAAGTTCAAATTTTATATAACCATTTTACAAAATGAGACATTTAATCAAATCTAGAGGGATTTTCATCAATAATTTTTTGGGTCATTACAATCTTCCCCCCTTATGAAATTTCACCCTCTAAATTTACTTTTCCCCATACTAAAACATATGTGGGTAACTCTCCTTCATCACATCATCATATTCCCATATCTCTTATTCAAAATTGTGGGTTTTCCAAAACACATTGATAAGGGTTATTGTCTTATTTTTTATAACTTTTACTCTATGATCTAACATATTCACTAGTTTATCCTAGTAGAAAATTTAATTCTCTAATTGTACTACCTCTGAAGAGAGTACATGTGAAGGGTCTAGTATGTACTTCCTTAAGAGGGACACATGAAATACATTATGTACTTTTTCCATGGTAGGTGGAAGTGCTAGTTGATATGCCACAACCCCTACATGATCAAGAATATTGAAGGTCTTGATTTAACTAGGACATAACATCCCTTTATTTCCAATCCTAATGATCATATTCTATGGATAAATGTGTAGAAATACCATTTCATTAACAATAAACTCAAGGTCTCACCAACAGTTATCTGCATAACTCTTCGGTCGACTTTGGGCTGCCTTGATATGCTGCTGAATGTCATTCACCTTCTCCACTATTTCATCAAACATTTTAGGACTGATAAGCTTACACTCACTGACTTTATCGCAACACGCCAGTTTTTGGAACCTTTTCTCATAATGGGAATCATATGGTGTCATTCAGATTCTCGAGTGGAAACTGTTATTGAATAAAAATTCAACTACTGGAATATGTTTGTCCCATCCTCCTTTGAAGACCATAGAACAAGATCATAAAATATATTCTAGTTTCTAAATATTTCGATCATATTGGCCATCAGTTTGAGGATTATAGTCCATACTAAATTTCAGTTATGTTCTTATAGCATGTTGGAGACTTTTCCAAAACATCAAGGTGAATCTAGGATCACTATCGGATACAATAGATAGTGGTACTCCATGCAGCCTTACCGTATTAATGATGTAAATACCTACAAGTTTATCCAATGATAATTCCTATTTAATCACTATAAAGTGAGCTATCTTCGTAAGATGATCCACAATGACATATATATCATTGTTTCCTTTGTAGCTCCTTGGATGTCTAGTGACATATTCAATGGTAATGTTGTCCCACTTCCAGGATGGTATGTGTAGTGGTTGCATCATCCCATTAGCGGTATTCCACATGGCCTTCACTTGATGACATACCAGTCACATTGATGTAAATTCAGTAATCTCCCTCTTCATATTTTCCCACCAAAATATTTCTCGTAGATCTCGAGACATCTTTGAGCTCCCTGTTTCATTAGAGAAGGTTGAGCTATGTGCCTTATTTAGGAGATCCTTCTTTATCTCAGGATCAGATGGTACACAAAATCATGACAAAAATAACAATATTCCATCCTTGTCAACTACAATATTTGAGGATTTCCCATCTCTAATAGATTCCACCCATTTCAGTATTTTCAAATCCTTTATTTGAGCGTCCTTTATTTTCTTATAGAGGGACAGTTGAGCAATCATTTTAGAAACGATTGACGATGTTAATCCCTTCAATATTCTCATGTCCATCCTCTCTAAATATAATAATATTGGATCCTTCTCAATTATCATAAATAATAGAATTTTGTGGATCCTTTCAACATATATCTTCTGCCACCTTGTTTGATTTCCCAGGGCGGTAATGGATTGAGCAGTCATAAATCTTGATGAGTTCTATCCATCTTCGTTGGTTCATATTAAGCTCTTTTTATGTGAATATATATTTTAGGCTCATGTTTTTAATATATATCTCACACTTCTCCCCATAATTATAATGCCGCTAGATTTTCAATGAAAAGATCATAGCTGCCAACTCCAGATCAAGCGTGGTATAGTTTTCATAGGGATTTTTATATGCATTGTAGCGCATGATATCATTTTATCAATCTGCATCAACATAACACTAATTACCTCCTTCGATGCATCACTAAATAAAAAAACAATTTCTCCCCATTTTTTAATGTGAGAATTTTCATAGTAGTAAGCCTCCATTTCAACTCCTTTAATCTCACTTCGCATTCATCAATCCAAGAAAACATTACACCCATCAGATTTAGCATAGTAAAAGGGTTTGACAATCATGAGAGATTTATTAAAAATTGGAGATAATATCCATCTAACCCCAAGAAACTACAAATATTAATTACTGATGTTGGCCTCAACCATCAATCAATTGCAGTTTTCTTGGAGGGATCCACATATATCCCATTACTTATGGTGATATGTCCCTAGAATGAGACCTCCTTTAACCCAAACTCAAACTTGATGAACATTTCATAGAGATTATCCTTCTACATGGTCTCTATTACAGTTCTAAGATGATCCTATTTGGTTTTCGAGTGTATTAAAATATCATCTATAAAGACTACCACAAATTTGTTGAGTTAATATCTAAATACTCTATTAATCGAGTCCTAGAAAGAGTACTGTAGAATTAGTGAGTCCAAAAGGCAATACTATGAATTCATAGTGCCTGTATCATGTACGAAATGTAGTCATGGGGATATCTTACTTATTCAACCTTACATGATAATATACCCACCGAAAATCTTTTTTAGACAAGTATTGTGCTCAAAACAGTTGATCTAATAAGTCATCAATTTGTGGGAGAGGATACATGTTCTTTATCTTGATTTTTTAAAGCTCATGATAATCGATGTAAATGTGCATTGACCCATCCTTTTTTTGACTAAGAGGACAGGTGCAACCCATATTGAAGCACTTGGGCGTATAAAACCTTTATCAAAATTAATTGGTTGTTGTTTATTCAACTCCAAAATCTCCACAACATCCATTCTATATAGATTCTTGGATATTAGAAATTCCCCAGGTATAAGATCAATTGTGAATTCAACATCTCTTCTAGGTGGAATGCCAGAAAATTCTTTGGGAAACACATCAACGAATTCCCTCACCATAGGCATGTCCTCAAGGATAGTTTCCTTCTTAGACTCAATCATCTGAGCAAGATACGCATGTTCATAGTGCAGCAATATTCATGCTTGAGATGATGGTGCTAAATAATATTCCTCTTCCTCCTTTCACTTTTATAGAATTGGGGGTTGATTATTCACATGGAGAGTGATTTCCCTCTCATGGAAATTTATTGTAACATCATAGGAAAATATATAATCTGACCTTTTAATATTTACTAATTTTTTAAATTAATTATTAATTATACTTTAAAGCGGATTATATGTTAGATGGCATACCCGATACACAACAATAGGTTTCACTAAAATCTTATGTTGCACAAAATGTTGTGTTGTACTGAAAAATAATATAATTATATTATTATTTTAAATGGCAGTTAATGCCTAGCCGTTGTAATGGTGGGCATGGACATAACTAACTAAAAAATAAATATACATGTTTGTTAACTATTTTTACATTTATCCAATATATTTTTGAGGCTATAAATAAGAAATAATCTGATTTTAAGCCTAAATACTGTAATATTCTTTAAAAGGTCGATTTACCACCTTTTGATGAAGAAACATATTTAATATATTTTTTGCCACGTTTATATGTTCTATTTTACAAAATATAATATTTCATTAGAATTGGGACATAAAAATTAACTTTGGGTAAATTTTTGGTATTTTTCGGATAAAATACAATTTTTAATGGATAGTGAAAAATGTTGTATTTTAATTCAAATATTCCTTTTAATCTAATTTTTTTATATAGTTAGATTGTTTTTTTAATTTTATCGAAATTTTAATTAGATGATATATTTACCATTTAATCTAATGATGGACATTGGAAGAAATTTCACATTGGAATTGGGCATAAACAATTGTCAATCTTGTGATAGTTATTATTTCTTAATAACACGCCATTTTCATTGACAACATGAATAAATTTTATGTTAATAAATCAAAATAATATTTTTTGAAATTGGTAAAATAGACATAATTTTTGAATTCGGAATATCAAATATATATTAGGAAATATGTTATGTATTTTTCTGAAATACAATAATTTTTTATGAATAGGTAAACCACTATGTAGTTTTTACAAATCTGACTTTTTCATTAAAATGAAATTTCATGCTTCTATGAATTGAATTTCGAAAATACAACATACATGGTTATTATTATTATTTAAAATTTGTTTCAATAAGATGAATATAATTTTTGGTGAATAGTAACTTTTGACTTTTATTTACTGTGGTTTAAGTTAAATAGGGAAATTCATAGTAAAACGAATATCATAAAAATACAAAATTACCTTAACACTTTTCTTAAACTTATTTTATGAGTAATTACTGACCATGGGATTCCTTGGGTCTATTTGGGTACCCCATGTAGCAACATAATAGTGAAAATGACACTTTATATTAATAAATTTAAAGCAAATACAAAAATAACATAAACAAATATCTATTAGTAAATCAATTTTTTCATCGGGTAATATAAGCTATATCTTAGACTATAAATATTCTTTGGAAGGATCAAGATATTTCTTAAATCATGGTATTTGTTTATAATTTTTAGACATCAAATATATAAAATTATTTATGACAGATAATGATGTAGTGTTTACCTCATAAAAAAATGACTTAAATAACAAATATTTTAGCGATTAAAAAAATATCCAAAACATATACATTTCTTTTTAGATTATATTATATATACCATGATTGATATTATCTTTGATTTTATTGTGTTTTTGATCTTTGGAAACAGAAAAAATTTATATAATAAAATCATATTTTCACACTTTCCTAAAGATCCAATCCTCCCCCTTATAAAAGGACACTAATTATAACACATTCCACACACCTCACAAGCCCTTGGCTCGTCCTAAAAAAACCCAAATAAGCTCTCAAGATCCAACCCTTCCACCTATAATCCTTATCATAGGCCAAAGAAACATAATGAAACCCTTTTGGTTCAAACCAAATGGAGTTACCCAATTTAATGGCTACGTCTACTCTTAAGGTCTTTTGTTTTATTTTCATTCTCCAACCCCCTAATCACTTTTTATTTTTTTCATCTATAAAAATACCAGTATACAAATTATACAAGGTTTTCTTATTAGAATTATTCGAACTACAGTTACACACACCTCCATCTAATGGGTTAATAACATACTATTTCTGTGGACGACAAACTAACGCCTCACGAAACGATGATTGTTAAATATTCTCCTAAAACCTTTTATGGTGACAATTATGATGGAACAGTATTTATATATGATATATATTATGTTTATTTTTTCTTTATTCTTCTGTAATATTCATTTATATCATACCTTTATGGTTTCCATTATGGTTAAATGCTATAATTTCATTTGAGGAAATGCGGACTACCGCCCCCTCAATGTGATATGACTCATTCATTCCATACATGGGACATATAAATGATGGAGTTAATGAAATTATATATTATATTATACTAGAATTATAATATACTTATGTATCATTATTTTTTCATTCAATTAATTATGTAATTGAAATTAGAGTAGCATTCCGCTGTACGTACAACTTACCGTCTCCATAAATGGTTCTTTTCATTTCATACCTCTAAATGTTATGTAATATTATAAATACATATATATACTGGATATATATGATATATGTGATGTATAAATCATGAATATCATTCTGGAGATAAAGGACTCTTGACCACATGGACGACATGTAATTATAATGTGTACATTTTTTACTCAAGTACCAAATATCGTCAAAACGACCATTATTAACTATAATGATTGTATAAAGTTTATAACAAGGTAATAAGTGATATAAATGGAATAATAAAATTGATAAAGTTATTTAATCATTTATAAATTTACTTTAGTTTATTATTTAGGAAGAACAAGGAATAAACCAGTCATGTCGGACATGAGGTAAGGGGTTTCTTATCACACTTTTAATTCTGTGAGAATTACATTGTTCACCACTTATTTATTGCATTTGGTGTATTGTGTAATGCCATTTGATATATATTATCATTATCCTATTTATTTTCATGGAATTTTTTGATTCATTTGGTGGTTATTAACTTTTGTTCATATGACTCTTTTCATTACAACATAGTAAGGGGTTTTAATCTCACTTTTTATTCTTGTGAGATTCATGCTAGATTAGCCACTTTTTCATTTTATGTGGTGTATATACTACCCATTATTCTATTATTGGGGTAATATACTTTAATTTCTGGGTACATAAATCTTCATTTTATGATCCTTCTTTCATGGGGTGTATGTTTCGTATGTTACCAAATCGGTATGGGAATTTCAAATTTCAATTTCCACTAATTGGGCTCTACGCATAATTCATTGATATTTTTACTACGAATTTATGTGAAAAATGTCTATTTATTTAATTATATAGTAATTTACACTCCCCTTTGGGTGGATATACTTCTAATACACATAATCAATCCATTGAATAATTCTCAAGTCATCGATATAAACTTGAAAAGTGTTATTTAAACTCAATTTCCATTCATGGAGTTAAACATTCAAGTCATTGGTGTTGTTTTTACAAAAATATGTTTGAATGTTCTATTATTGGTTTACACTGAATATCCAGTCATATTGAATGTATTTATATTTTTCACACATTATTATGTAATTTATTTTTCCTTAATCAAAGGATATAGTTTTTTAAGGGATTTCGTCTCAATATACATTCCATTGAGACTTCATTATTGTTATTCACCAATTCACTATTATATGGTGTATATAATATCATTAGGCTTATTATATAATGAATACCTTTATTCTCATGATATTATAATGTTATTATTCAATTTTATTCGTTAGTTATTTGTATTCAGGAGTCTCTCATTTTGTTAAAAAACCTTAACTAAAATATCATTTTAAATGTTTTACAGATTTATTCTTCAAAATATTTATCACTAGTGTCCATGTTTTTAAAATGGTTTTAAGTATTTATTTATATAGAAATTAATGTTTTCAAATTATAATTTATTTAAAATATTAAAAGTGGTATGGGACACTTTGATTTAAAAATTTCATTATTAAATGTTTTAAAAGGATTTGAAAATGGGTTGATAAAGCATTGATTATGTCTATATCATGAAATGATATATTATGAATGCAATATGGAAGTCTTATATTTAATTTATTCTTTTTTTATGTGTTATGAATATTTTATGGTTTATGTTAATTTTTTATGTATATAGGTGGTTCTGTAATAAACCAAGTGCGGGTGAGCCCGTGATATCTCTCCAATGGATTTGGTAACGTAACAGAGGTAAACGTTAATGTTTCTCCTAATAGATTTAGGGAATAGACATTGATGGGTATTCCTACATAACACTATAAATAGCTGTGATAGCTAAAATGTATGTATTTTATATATTCCTTATTTTATATTTATGATTTATGATTTCTGTGTGTTATTCATAAATCTTATGATTTCATAAGGTATGTTATGATTGAAAATTATGGTTTCATTATTTTGTATTTATTATTGGGATAATGTTTTTATTTCCTATTTTATATCACTTACTGAACTTTTTATGATTATCCCGTGTTTTTGAAATGTTTTCCACCAGGATTAATGATAAATAAGGGTCATGTATGAGATCAAGGAAATGTCATGCTGTCTAAAATATAGATATAGACATATTTCGTTTTTTATTTTGTGAAAAAATACATACTGAGTATTGGTGTCTAATTGTAATATTCATGTTGTTATGTAATATTTATTGACTGATTCACTAAAACTCTAAACCTAAATAGATCCTGAATAATAATTATTTATTTATTTCATGAATATTTAATGTTTAGAGTATACCGTCTCCACATCGTGGTGTAGATTGTTATTAAAACACATAATTATTTGGATGGGCATAATAATGAGTATAAAAAATGTATATAATAAATATAACATGTTAATGATTCTATATATATGATATACCATCCAATTACATATGAATTCGCCATCAATATAATGATATATTCCTTCATGTGTACATACGGATTACCATCTCCATGAACGTGATGAGATTCATTCCCCGTCCTAATCATTCAAAAATAAATTTCATTTAACTATTAAAAATATTATAGATGAACATAATTTCTTTCTGTATATGAATCAAATAGATCACATACATAAGAAGAATGGATTAAATAACCATGCATATAAAGGAAAACAAATTAGTTTACACCCGAACCAATTATACTTCTGAAATATAATTGACAAATAAATTATATAGGACCATATATTATATCATATTTTTGTATTAGGTACTATGTACAACCATTTTATTTATATTATCATGATTATCTTTATATTTATGGTATTATATGATCCAATTTGTGGTTATTAACTTTTTTTCTTACGACATGATTGATTAAAACAAGGTAAAGGTTTTTAACATCACTTTTTAATCATGTGAGAGTCATTCTAAATTAGCCACTATTTCCTTTTCTGTATATATGTACTGCCCATAATTTTATTATTGGGGTAATATAAATTAATTTATGAGTATTTACATCATTATTTTATGATCCCTCTTTCACGAGGAGTAGGTTTCGTAAGTTTCCAAATTGGTAAGGGAATTTCAAATTTCAATTTCTACTCTTTTGGCTTTACACATACCTCATTTATTATTTTACTCCAAGATTATGTGTAAAATCCCTATTTATTTACATATGTAGTAATTTACACTCCCCTTTTTAATGACTCTTTTACTAAAACATCACTTTATAGGTTTTGATGATTTATTTTTCAAAACCTTTCTGATTAATGTCAATGTTATCAAAATTATTTTAAGGATTTATTTATATGGACATGAATGTTTTAAAATGTTAATTCCCCTTAAAAGTATCAAATTTTTATGAGACACATTGATTCAAAAATATCTTTAAATGAATTCCTTTCTAAATGGTATGACTTTTTAATGTTTTCATGAAAAAGGGATATTTCCCTCAAAGTGTTTTAATAGCATAATCTCAATAAATGATGTTGAATTATCCAATGTCAAACTTAATGTCAAGAAATTATTTAAGCTTAAAAATTGTATCTAATGTCAAACATAATTGATTCCAACATTTAGAATTATCCAAAATACATCTGTCTAAACTCAAATTACCCTAAGATAGACTTTGAGGATTAGTGTAGAAGAACAACCTAGAAATGTGGTAATATCAAGATTTTGTGTATTTTATAAAAGTACATCCATGTCTGGATATGAGTAGGTATAGGTGGCTTTGGCACAGATGTACCTAGGAGAGAATACTCCAACAAGTAGTTTCATGCTTGACCTGCGGTATCCTGGTACATGACAACGGGCCTTGCTACACTCTTGGTTATGAAACACCCATGAGATATGCTTGGGATAATTCACATTTTCAATACAAGACATTATGAAGGATTTAAGAGTAAATACATCCTCAATGAAATTTTTTTATTATTATATATTATATGCATAATAATTTCCATTTATGTTAGGTATTTTACAAGTTTGGGGATATGCATTGTGATTCATAAACTAACGTAGTGTATGCCATTGTTTAGAAGTGGAGCCTACTTGACGGAATGAAAATTCCAACAATACTCTTGATTGAAGGATTAAGAAGGATAGTATCATTCATGGTATTAAGCCAACATTTAAAAGGGAAATATTCTCCCACGTATTCTCATCATATTAAAAAATAATATCATATGTTAATAAGATAATTAATTAGTTCTCTGAGTACTACAGCTTCGAAGGGAATTAAGAGAAGAAAAAATGCAAGAGACAAAGATAGATAAAGGGAAGAGGGGAAAGATAGATTTTAAAATATGTGGTAAATGTGGAAATAATCACCACGGAAAATGCTTGAAGATAATGGGAGTTTGTTATAAGTATGGGGAAAAAGGACACCAAGTACGTGATTTCAAGGGTAAGAAAATTATTTCAAATGTACAATGCATATTCTGCAATGAGTTGGGACACTACACGAATCAACGTCCAAATCATCAGAGTATACCCCAAATGTTGTTATTAGATAATAAAAAAGTTATGATACTGCCTAAGATGAAGAGGAATAATTATAGTTATTATGTTGTTTTAATTTATTGTTTCATTTGAGTATTGTATTAATGATTTACATGTTATAATAAGTACATATTATATAAGGACTATAATACAGTACTATATCATTAAGGACATTGGATTGTGTGGTGCCAAGAAAAGTAACTCAATATCAGGTAATATTTTTTTGGAAAATATATGGTTGAGAGGAAGATAAATCATAGTATGATTCTAATACTAAAGTAGTGATTTTGGAATAATATATGATTGATTTGGATAAATTATATTGGATATTCTTAACTACCTTTAAACCGATTAATTATTTATATATTCCATCATTGTTGGAGGTTAAAATATATTTAGATAGAATGAGTATATCTAGTATTATATATGGAATAAGGTATCACGAATGTAATCAACAAGGTTTTATGGTATATTAGGGTGTTATAGTGTTTTAAATGAATACATGATGAAGTTTTCCAATGTTATTATGCAGAAAAAGAATCTTCAATGTGTTTACCTTCTTTATACATTTAGGACTATGAGTTTTGGCAGAAGTATTTTGGATAATTATAATGGTTTTAATCGATTATGTTTGACATTGGATTCTATTTTAAAGGTTAAATCATTTCATTAGATTATTTTTGGATTATCATAAAAAAGAAAATTCTGAGGTCAGGCAACAACCTATCGCGTCCGGACAGGCCGTGAGACAGGAACCTGTAAATGAAGGGAGACAAGGGTGAATCCCATACCACTATCCCACATGATGTCTTGGATTGTATAATGTAGTTTTCTAAAATGTCTTATAGGAGAATAATAAATTCATTTTTTGGTACCCTATATGATTACGATAAATAGAATATTTTTATGTTCTATTATCTTTTAGGGTGAAAGATGAGTTTGTGGTAGAAATTAGTTAAAGGATGGAACTATAGTTGAAAAGTATATTTTTCTCTCTTATTCTATGAGGAAATTAGTTATTAAATATTATGTAAGAGATATTAAAACCCATTTTTTCCTAATAGCTTATTTTTTGTTCAACCGATGATATTTTAAATCATCATAGATTGTGGGATTTGAGGCCCTCAATTTTACACTTGTTTGTGATTGGCGACCTCAATCAATCCCTATAAATATTAATTTTTTCCTCTAATTATGTGTCATTAATTTAAACAAATGTTCTTCTAATTGAAATCATAATTTGGTGGTGACTTTTTCATTTCCCTTTCCCTCTTATTAGGAATAATTTTGTTCACCCAATATTTGATGTGGGTTTTCCACAAAGGAATTGTTATATTTTAAACCTTTTTTAAAAAAAAATTCAAATTGAGAGGATGAAATTTATTTAATGAGGGGAGAATATAACACCCCATGATTTTATAGTATGTTATCTCTACAAATTATTTCAATAACCTGCGCTACATGCAAAACCGAGTTCGATTGCACCATGACTTACCAAACTAGCCGTTCAAAAAAGAGGTTAGGAATAGTATTAATCACATTTTAAATTTAATATATCCTATTTTTTTGACATTCATCGTTTCTGTTTCTTATAAATAATATTAGAAAATTTCAATTTTTAAAATAATAAATGTATTTTTCAAGAAATGATGTTTTTCCACCTTTTAATGGAGAACCCTTTTTCAATAAAATATTAGAAACATTTATATATTGAATTTAGTGAAATTAAATTCTTCTTTAGATGAGGGACATAAATTTATATTTTTGATAATTTTTTGGTACTTTTCAAATTACATTCGTATTTCGATGAATAGTGAAAAAATACTAAATTTTAATTAAAAAACACTTTTTTAATTAAAACATTTATAGTTCTAAATTATAAATTTCAGCGGTTTTAAATTATAATTGGAATATATTTTTATTATTTAATATAATTTCGTTCATTGGATGTCATTTCAAATTTAAACTAGATAGAAACAAGGGTCAATATTTCAAAATACTTATTATTTCTTAAAAACATGCTTTCTATTTTAACTACAGGAATTAATTATAAATTAATTTCTTCCATTTTTATGTTTTAAATTTGGGAAAATTTATTCCTTATTTGGAATCAGGGGGATCAAATTGTGTAAATATGTATATTTTATATATAGACATTATGAATATATACTTTAGTAAATATTTTATTTACCAGGGTTAATGGGTGAATCTAGTAATTAATGGTAAAAAATAATATTATAATAATATTAAATTACACATAAATGTGTCCTATTTCTATTGGTTGATACATGACCTACCATGGGAATCATTCAGTCGATTTTGGGACCCCATGGAGCCACTTTAGGTTGATAATTAAGCATTATATTAATTAATTTAATGTAAAGACAAAAATGACATAAACATATATCATTTAGTAAATGAATTTTTACATGAGGTTATATAAGATATCGTTTCTACTATAAAAACTCATTAGTAAAGGAAAATTTTTTTCTATATAATGATATATTATTTATAATTTTTAAATATTATATAAATAAATTTATTAATGACACAATGATTATGGAGTAATTACCTTATTAATGAAAGAATCAAATAAATGGTATTATAAAAATTAAAATAAATATAATTTGAATGTTTTGATGACATAAAAAAAATTTATAGGTTAATAGGACATGTCAATAATTATTCAATGTATTTATTTCAAAGTAATCAAGTTGTTATGACTTTCAAAAAAACCAAATACTAAATACTGTCAAAATTGACATAAATGATTTTTTAAATAAAATATTAAACTATATAATAGTCTTAAAATACACGATTCTAACAAAGAACATATAAAATGATCGGTATATTATTAATGAACAAATTTTGGTTCTTTTATCAGTTTATATTATGTTTATTAACCAATTATTATAAAAATACAAGAATACATGGTAAAAGGTATACTATTTAACAAACTGTTAAATCTAAAAACAAGGTTAATATGGTCACCCAAAATTGTCTAAAACCTATTGGTTGAGTTTTTTTCAACCCTTCACCAACTTATCCTCGAGATAAATAATTTTTGAGCCATTATAAACCGAATAATATTTTATTATAAAATAATATTTCAATCTTTTCCTAAGGTGCCACTCACTTCTCTTATCAAAGGAAAATTCCCCTTCTCTCAAAATCACACTTCCAAAGCCATTTTTCTCAGGAAACCCGTACCACATATCCTCCCATTTCTGTCACTTCAACCTAGAGGCCTTACATTGATCATAAATCCAACATAAAATGACCTTTTGATCAAATCGAAAGAATAACCCGAAGTAGAGGTAAATATTTCATCACGTCTATCAAGTTGTTTTTTTTCACTTCCTCTTTCTTTGTTGTTTCCAGTATAAATTAATAAATCCAGGCATATTATATATACTGATATGTTATTATAAAATGGTAAAACCATATTAAATATTCTATTCATCATATGAATGATAAGTTCACCATACGTGTGTACGTATGGCTTACCCTCTCCAGGTCGTGGTGTAGTTAGTTATTCAAGCACATCATTATTTGTATGGGTATAATAATGAGTATAAATGATGTAAATAATAAATACATCATGATAGTTATTATATATAAGATATACCATCCAATGACATGTGATTTCACCATCAATATAATGATATTGTCGCTCGTGCGTACGCACGGATTACCGTCTCCACGACGTAATGAGAATCATTCCCATGTTCACCATTCAACAGTGATTATAAAAATATATATTATTAATAAGTATGTAATATATGAAATAATAATGATACTGGATATATATATATTTATGTACTTACATATATCTTATTCACTTACATCTGTTCAATATAATATGAAAACGGAAATAGCGTTTTTGCGTATGTACGACCTACCATATCCATGAACGGTGCCTTCCATTTCATAAATCTATCTATTATAAATATTTATTTTCTAAATATATAAGATATATAAATAAAGGTTTATATTTTTTGATTGTTGAAATCATGATCTAAATGATATGATCAGGAATAACAAGTTAAATCACATACTATAAAGAAAGCGATTATTACCCAAAATGTTAATTAGACATAGAAATCATTTTTAAATGGCTTATATAAATTCATAAATTAATCATGTATGATATAATATATATTAATATGGTTCTGGTATAATTTAATAACATACTATGGTCATTATACAGGAGGTTAGACACTCCCTCGACCAAAGGAAAGTGCAAGGTAAGGGTTAATTTCACAATCTCTTTATTATCAGAGGTTGTTTTTTCATGAGTAACTACAGAAACATATTTATTATCCATGTCCATGATTCATAAAAGTGTTTTCAAAGGTATTATTTTTAAGTGACTCTTTTACTAAAACATCTTTTTAAATGTTTTAATGATTTATTCTTCTATGCCATTCTCATTAATGTCCATGTTCTGAAAATAGTTTTAATGATTTTTTTATATGGACATGAATTTTTTAAAATGTTAATTAATTAAAAAAATTTCAAAGTGGTATGAGACAAATTGAATAAAAAATATCATTAAATTTCTTCTTTTATAAATTGTGTGACTTTTTAATGTTTGAATGAAAAAGGGATATTTCTTTCAAAGAGTTTTACAAATAATTTTCATATATATCAACATCTTTTGATGGATTTTAAACTTTTTTTATATTGATTTATTATGATAAATAATTTTCCATAATGTATTGATGGTTTTGTGATATATTTGACTACGGATTTTTATTTTTATACTATTCAGGGTTTAGGGTTAAAGTATTGACATTTCGTATGCTAGTTTTAATACGAATGTTTATGTTTTGTTTCAACCTTTTCATATGAGGAATGTGATGGACTTAGTAAGTGGTTGGTGGACCCCGCTATAAGTACTTGATGCATCGGTGGGTATCATGAGATAATTAGACATGGAATTGGCCTATGCCATTCCCAATTTTTTATATGGTTTTGCCTGAAGCCTTAATCATATTTACGTCTTCGCTGAGGACATTAACAAATGTTTTAGAATGTCTAAAACTATACATTCCATCATTAGGAAAATAATATTGATGGTTCATGAGGTTATTCGACTAGTAGAATAACCATGACTATTTTTATTATGGAATTATTTACACAAATCATATTTCAACTATAAATTGGTCAGGTTTATTATATGTAATGGAATGTGTTTTTAATTAATCACGATGCCTATTGTTTATGTTGTTTTCCGGTAAATTATTTTCTCATACTGAGCATCTGAGAAAACCCCTTTCTTATGTTTTATTTTACCTATATTTCTAAGAAGTTTATTATTGTTGATATTTAGGGTTATGCTAAAAGGGAATAATGGAGTTCTGAATTAACTAACAATACGCCCCGACCCCAGTTACTCAGAGTCAGTGCATTTTTTCAATACATTGGCATGATAAAAAAGAAATCATATACCAAAAGACCAATCCATTTAGTAGTCTTGGAAATATATTACATGAAACAACTTCACATTACAATTTCAAACATAAAATACATCATAAATAGTTCTTTGATGATGCCATTATTCTCTTTTATCTTAACCCTGCATATCAATCCTAATACATGTAACGACCCAAAGTTTCATTAATGGAAAATCCCTCTTGATCCAGTTAAAATGTTTCTTTATGAAAAAAATGTTTTAATAAGATGTCAACTTCTTTAGTTTTATGTTAAGATTTGTGACCATTACTTTTATAGTCGTTGAACAGTGATCATCTGGGTAGTTTAAATATAAGGCTTTAACGAACCAATTTTCTACTCAGACAAAGGAAGCGATGGCCTCATCCAGTAGAATTGCCCCTTGTGAAGCCCATTTGTCGGAGCTCGGAAAGGAGGTGGCGTCTTTGGGCTTTTCCCTTGACCAAGCCCAAGCTGAGCTTCATCAAGTCAAGCTCGAACGTGATCGTCTACGGGAAAAATGGAAGTTGTTAGAGATTACCACTCGAGTAATGTTATCCGAGCAACCCCAAGAGTCTGTCACCATCGCACACCTTACCCATGGGTCTTATGCGGCTATTTTAAGGGGTAATGTTACAAATAAGTAGCACCATGTTCATGTACATTATTTTTGTATATAATAATGAATATAATTTCTAGTCATTTTTTGATACATTTTAATTAGTTTTTAAAGTACAAACGGTGTTTTTAGTTATTATTTAATTAAAAATTATATTTTATTGAATTAAAGGATTTTTGAATTAAATAATATTTTAATAAAATATTATTATTAATATTAAATTTATTTTTATTAAATATAAATTATCTTATAATTTTATGAATGCAATTAAAAATTTTTATTAAGGTTTGAAGGCCATTTCTGTCAAAACCCATGAATTTTTTATAAATGTCAGTTTTTATTTTAAAAGTGAAAATTCACATATTTAGAAAATTATTTAGATAAAATAAATATTATTTTTGGAATCAGGACGTCGAAATTATCCAACGGTGAATTTTTCATAATTTTCTGAGACAGTCAAATTTTTGGGTAAAAATTAAATACCATTTAAATATATAATGTGTTTTATGACATCATAATGACCCAATGGTGATGTAATAAAATACCATAATCCTTATGTTCGGCCAATATGTGTTTTATCATCAAAATAATGAGGTTTTGGGTTTGTTTGACTTACTTTTCAAAGCATTAATGGAGCCCTCAAGACTTATTCAACACTTTGCCTTTTTAAATTAATTTCCATGGGAGTGTGACTCACCTCCACATAAGCAACCCTAATTTTTTTAATAAGTTCGGACCTTGGACTTGTAAAATATTGTTTTCCTCTTTCCTTTTCCAGAAACCATGGGCAAATTCCATGGGATGGTTTGTGGTTTGGATTATTTTAATATAAGGGGTCCCAAACCTAAATAATAAAGAATTCTCTCACCTTTCCTATATAAACCCACCCAAGCTCCCACTTCCTCCTCACCCAAAGCCCTTTAAGTTCGTCCAACCTCTTCCCTACTCTCTCTATAATCCTCTCAAGGTGCCCCAATCTCCCAATAAGCCTCTCACAAGCCTCTCTCTAGCCTTTGGAAGCACACTTCCAAGTAAGGGTTTTTCTTCCTTTCTCATTTTTGACAATTTGCTTTAAGTTGTATTGCCCTCTTAATTTCATTTATGAATGTTGGGTTATGGTTTCACACCTCTCCCATACTTCCCTCTTATTGTTTGAATGATGGGAGACCCCTTTCTCTCTCATTAAATTCCTCCCATGTACACCCGTTACTATGCCGAAATTCCGAAAGGAACCTTTTTCTCCTCTTTTATATTTAAGCAATACTTTTGTATCATGAATCTAAATTCCTTTTCAATTGTTGGGACATGTATCTATATGAACTTATTACTGTCCATTACATGTAAATATGATGAGGAACCCCTTTCTCTCTCATCAGCCTTTTTT
Source organism: Viscum album (assembly GCA_963277665.1). NCBI lineage: Eukaryota > Viridiplantae > Streptophyta > Magnoliopsida > Santalales > Viscaceae > Viscum > Viscum album. The sequence continues at coordinate 1,858,328,898 of OY728153.1, read as the reverse complement.
ATGAATTCTTATGTCACGCCGTTACGCTGCCGAAATCACACCGATTTTCTAAGCCAATATCATGGTGTAGTGAATACCATGCCCATTTCTCCATCAAGGGTATTCACCTTTATGCACATTTAATTATTGATTTTTTAGTTTCATGTATGAATTCCACATTCCTTTATCATGGAATAAATGATTATGTTTTATGAATCCATGTTTTATGATCCATGTGGCACACTTATGCATGAAATGAAATGTTTAAGAAGGGTGCGCCCTGATAGCGCTCCAATGCATTGGGTAAAGTATAGTATCATGATACGTCATGTGCAATGAGTGTTGACTCATGCTAATTCAAGTGCAACGAGGGTTTACTCGTGCTTCAAGTGCAATGAGGGTTTACTCATGCTCCATGTGCAATGAGCCTTGGCTCGTGCTAATTCAATGTTAAGTGTTGTTGCCACATTTCCATGTTATGATTATCATGCTTTATCATGCCTTTATGTTCATGTCTCTCTTATGCTCTATTGATATGCCTATTGCCTAACATGTATTGTACTCCTCATGTTATTCATTGTGTACTCCCTTACTGGGCTTTATAGCTTACCCTTTTCTTATGCATGTCCTCAGGTTATCCCATGCAATGCTAAGTACGAAGGAATGTAGTGGTCATGTAAAGTAAGTTTTCAATAAGGATGTTGTATTTCAAGTTTAAAGTTTTTATGTAATGATCCTAAGCCCCAAAGACACTAAACCTCTCGATCTTCTTTGTTGTATCAAGTGAAGTTTTATGTAATAAAGCATGTTTAAGTTGTAATAAAAAGCGGGGTTGTCATAGTTGGTATCAGAGGATAGGTTTAGTTATTTTTGGGATTAGGAAACCCTAGTAAAGCCTTAGATACAAGACTAAGCATAATAAAAACATCCCTATGTTTTGGTAAATACTAAGTAAGTGGTTTATCAAACAAATATATCCCTGTCTGGATACGAGCAGGTAGAGGCGGCTCTGGCACAGATGTATCCTAGGGGTAAAACCCGAAAACACCGCTTTGTGCTAGACTCGAACGGGAACTGGTGCACAACAACGGGCCTTGCTGCACTCTTGGTTACCACACTCCTGGGGGATATGTTTTGATAAATTCACAATCTTAGTATGAACCCTTATTAAGGGAAAAATGCCCCTAAGGATATATTTTAGAAGGAAGATCATGAAAAGCCTGGATTGAATCCTATAGACTCATGAGTTAAAGAGATTAAAGTTTATTTATAAGTCATAAACTTTTGTCTTTGGATTACCCTTTATGTGTTACCCCTAACTTTCCTTTTATTCCAGCCAATGGCCGGTAATAGGAGAACTCGGGCTAAAAACCGTTGTGAAGATCAGTGTGATGATTGTACTTATGAGATGCCCAATCCAATGGGAGCGGGAATCGCGAACTTTGTCACGCTTCTCTCTCAGCTAACTCAAGTTTTGAATAGAAACACTGTTCAAGAGGAATGTTCAACCCCCCCTAAGAAAGAACAAGTCGCTATTGAAAGCTTCATGAGACAAAGGCCTCCTACTTTTAGTGGATCATCCGATCCCACGATTGCTGAACAATGGATCAACTCCATTGAAAAGATATTCTCCATCCTCCAATGCTCTGAAAAAGAGAAGGTTCTCCTGGAGGCTTATCGTATGGATGGTGAAGCTGATCAATGGTGGACATTGATCAAAAATATGAAGCCTGAGGAGGAGATCGAGGCTTTGGAATGGAAGGTATTCCGGAAGATGTTTTTCGATAAATATTTTCCACGCACCCTCCGTCTTAAGATGGAAAGGGACTTCCTTTCCCTCAAGCAGAAAGATGAGGAATCTGTGGGAGCGTACGAGGAAAACATCACAAGGCTTGCACGATACGCTTCCGGATTTGTCGTTACCCCCGAATGCAAGGTTGACCGCTTCTTTGGTGGGCTGAAGCCTAGCTTGCGGAAAGCATTAGCGATCCGTGACTTCGACAGCTATGAGGAAATTGTCCGACGTGCCCTTAAGGTTGAAATGGAGATCGGAGAATCACAGGGGTATCATGGGGACAAGAAGCGGAAGGTGGACTTCAATGCTGGTGGTCCGATGGATAAATCCAACGGCGCTAAGAAATTCCAGCACCCAACTTGCCAAAAGTGTGGAAAGAAGCACCCTGGAAATTGCCTTAGGGGGACAAGAAAATGCTTCAAGTGTGGAAGAGAAGGGCACCTAGCTGTTAACTGTCAGCAAGAAGGACCCGCGGCTGCGACAGAGGAGAGGAACGCTCCGTTCTAACTCAACGCGTTGTTCAATGCTTCAAATGCAAAGAACCGGGTCATTTTGCGAATCAGTGCCCTAATCCAAGGGTTATCGGAGGCAATCAACAACCTCCAAGACAGCAAGGAAGAGCTTTTGCCATCACTTCTGCCGAAGTGAACCCCGACAACGAAGTGGTGACAGGTACGCTAGTTATTCATTCAAGAATAGCGAACGTATTTTTTGATTCAGGTTCTACGCATTCTTTTATATCTCAAAAGTTTAGTAGAACAATCCCTGCACCACCACAAATCATGGAAGTAAAGATGTCGGTGAGTACGGAAAATGGGGAAATCATTGCATCCCATGAGTATAAGTCCTCCCCTGTTATAATATGTGGATTGAATTTCCCAGCGAACATCATCATACTCCCTTTGGTGGAATTTGATGAAATTCTTGGCATGGATTGGCTTTCCTTATATAGAGCCAACATAAATTGTCGGGAGAGGGAAATCACACTCCATATGGAGAATAGACCCCCGATTCTTTACATGTGTCAGGAGGAAGATGAATCTCCTTTAGCTCCATCATCTCAAGCATGGATATTACTGCCTTATGAGCACGCATATCTGGCTCAGATTATTGAGTCCAAGGAAGAAACCACCCTTGAAGAAATGCCTATTGTGAGGGAATTCGCTGAAGTATTTCCCGAGGAACTTCCTGGTCTTCCTCCAAGAAGAGATGTTGAGTTCTCAATTGAACTTATACCTGGGGCGCTACCGATATCCAAGACTCCATATAGAATGGCTGTTTTTGAGCTTGAAGAGCTGAAGAAACAATTACAGGAGAATCTGGATAAAGGGTTTATACGCCCAAGTGCATCACCATGGGGTGCACCAGTCCTCTTCGTCAAGAAGAAGGATGGGTCAATGCGGATTTGCATCGATTATCGTGAACTTAACAAAATCACGATAAAGAACAAGTATCCTCTCCCAAGAATCGATGACTTGTTTGATCAGCTGCGTGGAGCACAATACTTCTCCAAGGTCGACTTGCGGTCGGGATATTATCAAGTAAGGGTGAAGAAGGAAGATATCCCCAAGACTGCTTTTCGTACAAGGTACGGGCACTATGAATTCATAGTAATGCCTTTAGGACTCACCAATGATCCAGCAATATTCATGGACTTGATGAATAGAGTCTTTAGAGATTACCTAGACAAATTTGTGGTAGTCTTTATAGATGATATTCTAATATACTCCAAAACCAAGGAGGACCATGAGGAGTATTTAAAAACTATACTAAAGACTTTGCGCAAGGAGAAGCTCTATGAAAAGTACACCAAGTGTGAGTTTTGGTTGAAGGAAGTCTCATTCTTGGGTCATATCATTACAAGCAATGGGAAATCTGTGGACCCCTCCAAAACAGATGCAAGTGAGGGATGGCCGAGGCCAATATCGGTAACTGATATCCGTAGCTTCTGGGGGTTAGCTGGATATTATCGACGATTTGTGATAAATTTCTCACGATTGTCCAACCCTCTTACCAAGCTAACTCGAAAGGGAGTAAAGTTTTCTTGGAGTGATGAATGCGAAGAAAGCTTCAAGGAGTTGAAAAGGAGGCTTATCACTGCACCCGTGCTCACTTTACCCACAAGTGGGGAGCTTTTTGTGGTATTCAGTGATGCTTCGAAGAAGGGTTTAGGATGTGTGCTGATGTAGAATGATAAAATGATATCATATGCCTCAAGGAAGTTCAATGTCCATGAGCGAAACTATCCAACGCACGATCTGGAGTTGGCGGCGGTGATCTTTGCCTTGAAAATCTGGCGGCATTATCTCTATGGAGAGAAATGTGAGATATATACTAACCACGAGAGTCTTAAATATATATTCACATAGAAAGAGCTTAATATGCGCCAGAGAAGATGGATAGAGCTTATCAAGGATTATGACTGTTCAATACATTACCACCCTGGGAAGGCGAACAAGGTGGAAGATGCCCTAAGTAGAAAGGATCCAGCTATTCTATCAATGATGACAATTGAGAAGGATCCAATCTTCTTAGACTTGATGAAGATGGACGTGGGAATCATAAAGAAGGGAACATCATCAATCCTTTCACAAATGATTGCTCAACCATCTCTTTTGGAAAGGTTAATGGATGCTCAAAATGATGATGCAGGAATCCAAGAAAAAGTGGAAGCTATCAAAAAGGGAAAATCCTCAGAGTTTAATGTTAATGAAGAAGGAATTGTGCGGTTTGGTAAAAGACTATGTGTTCCATCAAGTTCGGAGATGAAGAAGGAACTTTTGGATGATGCACATAGTTCAAATTTCTCTATTCACCCAGGGAGCACAAAGATGTATCGAGATCTCCGAGAAAACTTTTGGTGGGATAATATGAAGAAGGAGATCGCTGAATATACATCAAAGTACCTGGTGTGTCAGCAAGTGAAGGCAGAGAGGCAGAAGTCTAAGGGGATGATGCAACCATTGCCCATATCAGAATGGAAATGGGAGAACATCACCATGGACTTCGTCACTGGACTTCCAAGGACATCCAAAAGCAACAATGCAATCTGGGTTATTGTGGATCGTCTTACAAAGACTGCACACTTCATTGCTATTCGAGAGGATTTCTCTTTGGATCAACTGGCACGAATATATATCAGGGAAGTGGTATGGTTGCATTGAGTACCACTATCTATTGTGTCTGACCGAGATCCAAGATTTACCTCTAAGTTTTGGAAGATTCTTCAACATGCTCTGAATACTGAACTGAACTTCAGTATGGCCTATCATCCTCAAACTGATGGCCAATCCGAGCGGACTATCCAAACACTTGAGGATATGTTGAGAGCGTGCTCAATGGACTTTAAAGGAGGATGGGATCAACATCTTCCTCTAGTTGAGTTCTCTTATAATAATAGTTTCCACTCGAGCATCCAAATGGCACCATATGAAGCCCTGTATGGGAAAAGGTGTAGAACACCGGCATGTTGGGATGAGGTCGGTGAACGTAAGCTGCTTGGACCAGAAATGGTCGAAGAAATGGTGGAGAAGGTGAAAACCATTCAGCAGCATATCAAGGCAGCCCAAAGTCGACAGAAGAGTTATGCAGATAATCGTCGACAAGACCTTGAGTTTAAAGTCGGAGACATGGTGTTTTTACGCATATCTCCGTGGAAGATGGGCATGAGGTATGGAAAGAAAGGGAAGTTAAGTCCAAGGTAAATCGGCCCCTTCGAGATTCTTGATCGTGTTGGGGATGTGGCCTATCGACTAGAACTTCCACCTACTATGGCCAAGGTGCATGATGTCTTCCATGTATCCCTCTTAAGGAAATACATACCAGACCCTTCACATGTACTCTCTTCCGAGGTGGTACAATTAGAAGACAATCTTTCTTATGAGGAGCAACCAGTGAAGATCTTAGATCGTAGAGAAAAAGTTCTACGAAATAAGACAATGCCCCTCGTCAAGGTGTTGTGGAGAAACCAAAAGTTTGAAGAAGCAACATGGGAGTAGGAGGATATGATGAAGCTAAGTTACCCACATTTGTTTTAGTGTGGGAAAAGGAAAATTTCGAGGGCGAAATTTCTTAAGGGGGGAATGTTGTAATGACCCAAAGTTTCATTAATGGAAAATCCCTCTTGATCCAGTTAAAATGTTTCTTTATGAAAAAAAATGTTTTTATAAGATGTCAACTTCTTTAGTTTTATGTTAAGATTTGTGACCATTACTTTTATAGCCGTTGAACAATGATCATCTGGGTATTTTAAATATAAGTCTTTAACGAACCAATTTTCTACTCAGACAAAGGAAGCGATGGCCTCATCCAGTAGAATTGCCCCTTACAAAGCCCATTTGTCGGAGCTCGGAAAGGAGGTGGCGTCTTTGGGCTTTGCCCTTGACCAAGCCCAAGCTGAGATTCATCAAGTCAAGCTCGAACGTGATCGTCTACGGGAAAAATGGAAGTTGTTAGAGATTACCACTCGAGCAATGTTATCCAAGCAACCCCAAGAGTCTGTCACCATCGCACACCTTACCCTTGGGTCTTATGCGGCTATTTTAAGGGGTTATGTAACAAATAAGTAGCACCATGTTCATGTACATTATTTTTGTATATAATAATGAATATAATTTCTAGTCAATTTTTGATACATTGTAATTAGTTTTTAAAGTACAAACGGTGTTTTTAGTTATTATTTAATTAAGAATTATATTTTATTGAATTAAAGGATTTTTGAATTAAATAATATTTTAATAAAATATTATTATTATTATTAAATTTATTTTTATTAAATATGAATGATCTTATAATTTTATGAATGCAATTAAAATTTTTTATTAAGGTTTGAAGGCCATTTCTGTCAAAACCCGTGAATTTTTTATAAATGTCGGTTTTTATTTTAAAAGTGAAAATTCACATATTTAGAAAATTATTTAGATAAAATAAATATTATTTTTGGAATCAGGACGTCGAAATTATCCAACGGTGAATTTTTCATAATTTTCTGAGACAGTCAAATTTTTGGGTAAAAATTAAATACCATTTAAATATATAATGTGTTTCATGACATCATAATGACCCAATGGTGATGTAATAAAATACCATAATCCTTATGTTCGGCCAATATGTGTTTTATCTTTAAAATAATGAGGTTTTGGGTTTGTTTGACTTACTTTTCAAAGCATTAATGGATCCCTCAAGACTTATTCAACACTTTGCCTTTTTAAATTAATTTCCATGGGAGTGTGACTCACCTCCACATAAGCAACCCTAATTTTTTTAATACGTTCGGACCTTGGACTTGTAAAATATTGTTTTCCTCTTTCCTTTTCCAGAAACCATGGGCAAATACCATGGGGTGGTTTGTGGTTTGGATTATTTTAATATAAGGGGCCCCAAAACTAATTAATAAAGAAATCTCTCACCTTTCCTATATAAACCCACCCAAGATCCCACTTCCTCCTCACCCAAAGCCCTTTAAGTTCGTCCAAACTCTGCCCTACTCTCTCTAGAATCCTCTTAAGGTGCCCCAATCTCCCAAGAAGCCTCTCACAAGCCTCTCTCTAGCCTTTGGAAGCACACTTCCGAGTAAGGGTTTTTCTTCCTTTCTCATTTTTGGCAATTTTCTATAAGTTGTATTTCCCTCTTAATTTCATTTATGAATGTTGGGGTATGGTTTCGCACCTCTCCCATACTGCCCTCTTATTGTTTTAATGATGGGATACCCCTTTCCCTCTCATTAAATGCCTCCCATGGACACCCGTTACTATGCCGAAATTCCGAAAGGAACCTTTTTCTCCTCTTTTATATTCAAGCAATACTTTTGTATCATGAATCTAAATTCCTTTTCAATTGTTGGGACATGTATATATATGACCTTCTTACTGTACATTACATGTAAATATGATGAGGAACCCCTTTCTCTCTCATCAGCCTTTTTTATGAATTCTTATGTCACGCCGTTACGCTGCCGAAATCACACCGATTTTCTAAGCCAATATCATGGTGTGGTGAATACCATGCCCATTTCTCCATCAAGGGTATTCACCTTTATGCACATTTACTTATTGATTGTAAAGTTTAATTTATGAATTCCACAATCCTTTATCATGGAATAAATGATTATGTTTTATGAATCCATGTTTTATGATCCATGTGGCACACTTATGCATGAAATGAAATGTTTAAGAAGGGTGCGCCCTGATAGCGCTCCAATGCATTGGGTAAAGTATAGTATCATGATACGTCATGTGCAATGAGTGTTTAATCATGCTAATTAAAGTGCAACGAGGGTTTACTCGTGCTTCAAGTGCAATGAGGGTTTACTCATGCTCCATGTGCAATGAGCCTTGGCTCATGCTAATTCAATGTTAAGTGTTGTTGCCACATTTCCATGTTATGATTATCATGCTTTATCATGCCTTTATGTTCATGTCTCTCTTATGCTCTATTGATATGCCTATTGCATAACATGTATTGTACTCCTCATGTTATTCATTGCGTACTCCCTTACTGGGCTTTATAGCTCACCCTTTTCTTATGCATGTCCTCAGGTTATCCCATGCAATGCTAAGTACGAAGGAATGTAGTGGTCAGGTAAAGGAAGTTTTCAATAAGGATGATGTATTTCAAGTTTAAATTTTTTATGTAATGATCCTAAGCCCCAAAGACACTAAACCTCTCGATCTTCTTTGTTGTATCAAGTGAAGTTTTATGTAATAAAGCATGTTTATGTTGTAATAAAAAGCAGGGTTGTCATAATACAGATTTGGAAATTCTGGGAAAATTAAACATAAGAAAGTAGTGAGCTCAGATACTCAGTAAGGGTAAACAATTTATCGGAAGATAACATAAACAAAAGTAATTTTGAATAAATGAAAACACGTTCCTTTACAAATAATAAAATCGAACAATTTATGGAAAAAATATGATTAGAGTAAATGTTTCCATAATAAAACATAATCATGGCTATTCTACTATTCAAATAAACACATGATCCATCAATACTATTTTCATGATGAGGGAATGTATAATTCCAGACATTCTGAAACATTTTCTCAAGGCCTCAACCATGACATCTAATAATGATTAATTCCTCATCAAAAACCATATATGAAATTGGGAATGGCCTCAGCAAATTCCACATCAAATTGTCTCATTAGACCTACCGATGCATCGAGGAGCTATATCAGGATCCACCTATCACTTACAAAGTCCAATACATTCTTTATAGAATAATACTAAAATATATACTTGAAATGTAGAGTTCCATCCTTTAACTAATTTATACCACAAAATCATATTTCAATCTAAAATATAATATAACATAAGAATATTTTATATATCATAATCATATAGGGTTATAAACAATTTATTTAAAATTCATCTATCAGACCTTTAAAAAAACTACAATATACAATCGGGGACATCTTGTGTGCCTATGGTAGGTGATTCACCCTTTTTCCCTTTGGTTTTAGGTTCGTATCTCGCAACCTTGCCGGATGTGATGGGTTTTCACCAGACCTCTAGGATTTCCTTTTTATGACAACCCACAAGTAATCTCAAGAAAAGATATAATCTTAACAATAGTATCCAATGTCAAACTTAATCGATTCCATCCTTTAGAATTATCCAAAATTCTTCTATCCAAACTCACAGTCCCAAATGTATAAGGAAGGTAAACACATTGAAAATCCTTTTTTCCACGTAATAACTTGTGAAAACCTTCATCATGTATTCTTTTAAAACATTGTGACACCCCGAATTACCATAAAACCTTATTGATTACATTCATACTCTCTTATTTCTTATATAATTACGGATAAACTATTTCTATCCAAAAAAGATGTAAACTCCAACAATTAAGGTATATAAAAATCAGAAATCAATTTCAATGTATTCAAGAACAACTAATATAAATGATCCTAATCATTCATTTTTTTATTCAAAAATCACTACCTTAATATAAATACCATATTATGGTTTATATTTCCCCAAAAAATATATTTTTCAAAAAAAAATCAACCAGCTATTGAGTCCCTTTTCTTGTTTTCACACAATATAATGTCCTTAATTAAATAGTACTACCGTATAATAGTTATATACTCTAGAATTTATAAAACATGAACATCATTAATACAATACTCAAATGACACAATACTTTAATAGCAACATATGAAGTCTAATCATTATTCTTCATAGTTCATAGTGTCATAACATGATTGTTATCCAATAAAATCATTGGTTTATACTTTGATGATTTGGGTATTGATTCGCATTGTGTCCCAACTCCTTTCAGAAGAAGAATTATACATTTGAAACCTTTTTCTTACCCTTACAATCACGTACATGGGGTCATTTTTTCTATACTTATAACAAACTCTAATTATCTTCCAGAATTTACCAACTTGACTCATTCCACAATTATCACATATGAGAAAATCCTTCTTTCCCTTTTCCCTTTATACATTTTTCTCTCTTCCATTTTTTTCTTCTCTTGATTCCCTTCAAAGCCATATGACTCAGAAAATTAATTAATTATCTTATTAACACAAGATATTATTTCTTCATATGATGAGAATATGTGGGAGACTATTTCCCTTTTAAATGTTGTCTTAACACCATGAAAGATATGATCCTTATTAAGAATTTGATCATGCGTATTGCTGGAATTCTTATTCCTTATACAAGGCGCCATTTCTAAACAACGGAATACACTACGTTAGTTTATGAATCACATTGCATAATTCCAAACATGTAAAATACCTAATCGAAATTGAAAATATTATTCATATAATCATAAATCATAAAATTTTTTCTTTGATTAATTATTTACTCTTAAATCTTTTAAACATTATTCTATTGAAAATGTGAATTCTCCTATGCATATCCCTGAGGAGTGTCGTAACCAATAGTGTAGCAAGGCCTATTTTCGGGTACTAGGATTCCCCATGTGAAGCCATAAAATAATTTTCGGAGTTTTCACTCCTTGGTACATATGTTCTAGAGCCACCTCTATTTACGCTTATCCATAAAGGGATATATTTCTTGTAAAATGCAAAAAATATCTACATTACATCATTTATAGGAAGTTATTCTATACTAATACTCAAAGAATATCATAGGCTAATGTTCCCTAATTAAGATTTATTGTAAATATATTTCCATGTTTATTGTTATACTTCCTCTTATATTAACTGTAACACCCCGACCACAGTTAACCAGAGTCGATGCATTATTTTAATACATTGGCATGATACGAGGAAATCATGTCTTGAATGATAGATCAGTTTAGCATTCCTGGAAATAGATTACATACATCAACTTCACATTACAATTTCAAATATAAAATATAGTTTTGATAGTTCTTTCGGAACTTCATTAATCCCTTTTAGCTTAACCCTAAAAATCAATCATAATACACATCTTGGAAATCCTGGGAAAATCAAACATTTGAAAGGGGTGAGATCAGATGCTTAGTAAGGGTAAAGAATTTAGAGGATGATAACATAAATAATATGAAAGATGAATAATTGAAAACACGTGAATTTAGAAATGAAAAACATGAACACTTTTTGGTAGAAATATGAGCTAAGTAAATAATGCCATAATAAAACATAGTCGTGGGTATTATACTAGAAGAATAACCAAATTTACCATAAATATTATTTTCAATATGAGGGAATTTATAATGCCATAAATTCTGAAACATTTTGTCAAGGACTTGGCCAAGACGTCTAAAAATGCTTAAGAACTCGGCCAAAAACATATTTCAAATTGGGAACAGCCTCGGCCAATTCTAACTCTAGTTGTCTCATGTGACTTACCGATGCATCATGGAGTTAAATCAGTCTCTTCCTGTCATATAATAATACTAATACATTACTCATATGAAAATGATGAAACATAACATAAAAATTATTATTAAAACTATTATATGAAATTTCTATACTTTAACCCTAAACCATGAATGGTATAAAAATAACACATCCACAGTCAAATACATCACAAAACCTTCAATATAATATGGATGATTTGTATCATAATAAATAAACTTCAAACATGTTTACAATTCAACAGAGGATGTTGACATAGATGAAAATTATTTGTAAAACACTTTGAGAGAAATATCCCCTTTTCATGAAAACACTAAAAAGTCACACAATTTAGAATGGTCAAAATTTAAAGATATTTTTGAATCAATGTTTCCCAAAACAGATTGAAACTTTTGAATGGAATTAACATTTTAAAAAATTCTTGTCCATATAATTAAATCATTAAAACCATTTTGAAAACATGGACATGAATGAGAAAGGTTTTGACGAATAAATCTTTAAAACTTATAAAATGATGTTTTAGTAAATGAGTAACTTATAAAATAATAATTTTGAATAGTCTTCAATAAAACATAGATGTGGATAATAAATATTCCCCAGTAGATACCCACGTAAAAAAATCCTCGGTTCATTTTTTAATACATTTTCATTATACAATGAAACTAATTTCAAACTGGATATAAACAAGTGTCAATCTTTTGATAGTTGTTATTTCTTAAAAACACGCTTCATGTTTTAATAACATGACATAATTTTTAATTAATTTATGCCACTTCTGGATTTTGAATTTGGAAAAATGGATTCCATATTTGGAAGAAGGTTGTAAAATTTGTGTAAATAAGTATATTTAATTTTTATACATTATGAATATTAATATTAGTAAATATATTATTTACCATGGTTAAAGGTTAAATCTGGTACATTTAAATTGGCCATCAGTATGTTTAACCTTCGCTATATTGTCCATAGTATGTTATTCAATTATTCCAGAACCATATTCATATTTATTATATCATTCATGACTCATTTCTGACTTTATAATACCCATTTAATAATGATTTCAATGTTAAATAAACATTTTGGGTAATAATCGATTTCTTTATCGTACGTATTTTAACTTGTTATTCTTGATCATATCATTTAGATCATGATTTAACTACATACATAACATGAAACATGATTTATATATCATATATATTTACAATATAATTATTTATAATAGATAGATATATGTAATTTAAGGCACAGTTTATGGAGACGGTAAGTCGTATGTACGCATAAACGTTGTTTCGGTTTTTATATTGTATTGAACAGAAGTAAATGAATAATATATAATATATATATATATCTCGTAGAATTATTATGACATATATTACATACTTATTAATAATTTATATTTTTATAATCATCATTGAATGTTGAACATGGAAATAAAACTCATTGCGTCATGGAGACTGTAATCCTACGTACGCACAAGTGAAAATATCATTATATTGATTGTGAAATCGTATGTAATTAGATGTTATATCATGTATAAAGAATAATTAACATGATATATTTATTATTTAAATCAGTTATACTCATTATTATACCCATCCAAATAATGCAGTGTTTGAATAACCAACTACACCACGTCGTAGGGACAGTAACCTGTACGCACACACGTATGGTGACTTTGTCATTAATATGATTGATAAAAAATGAATATGGATGTATCATTTTTATAATTACATCACAGTATATATAAGATACTGTAGTTAATTTTTTAGAATGGAAACAATCAATAAATTGGATGTGGAATATGAAAAAGAACATTAAATAGGTGATGAAATATTTACCTCTTCTTCAGGTTCATCCTTTTGATTTGATCAAAATAGACCTTTAAGATTGTTTTATAATCAAAATGATTACACTAGGTTTATTTGAGGGAAATTGATAAGATATTAGGACTATTTTGGCTGAGACAAATGGCTATGGAGGTGTGATTTTTAAAGAAGGGGAAGTTCCTTCTTATAATAGAGGTGAGGGGCACTACAAGAAAAGATTGAAATATTATTTTATAATAAATTTATTTTTGGTTTATAATTCCTCAAAAATGTTTTATTTATAAGATAAGGTTGGTATGGGTCGAAAAAATCTCAACCAATAGGTTTTAGAAGGGTTTGGGTCACCATATGAACCTTATCATTTAGATTTAACTCTTAGTTAAATAGTTTAACTTTTACCATGTATTCTTGTATTATTATAATTAATGTTTATTAAAAATAATATAAAATGACAAGAGAACTTCAAGTGGTTCATTAATAATATAACTACAATTATATAAGTTTTTTTTCAGATCATTATCTTTTTAGGACTATTATAAAATTTAATAATATAACATTTGTTTTAAAAACTCATTTATGTCAATTTTGACACTATTTAGTATTTGGTTTTTGTGAAATTCATAAAAACATTATTACATAGAAACAAATTCATTGACTCAATACTAACATGTAATATTCACCTAAAAAATTCGTTTATCGAATCCAAACATTCAATTTATATTTATTTTAATATTTAAAATACCATTAATTTGATTCTTTCATTAATAATGTTATTAGTGCATCAGCATTGTGTACTAAATTAATTTAATTATTTAACATCTATAATAATGAATAAATCATCAATATGGATGAAATAATCTTATATTTCTAATTATTTTTATATTCGATAGGATATCTTATATAACCCCTTAAAAAATATTTTTACTAAAAGATATATATTTATTTTATTTTTCTCTTTACTATAAATTAATTAATATAAAGTGCCATTATCTATCTCTAGTGGCTCCATGGGGTACCAAAATCGCCCCGAGGATGACCATGACCAGACATGTATTAAACAATATGAATAGGACACTTGTGATGAAAATTTAAAATTATTATAAAATTATTTTTTTACCCTAATTTACCGGATTTACCCATTAACCATGGTAAATAAAATATTTACGAAAGTAATTATTCACAATGTCTAAAATTACAATTCTCCTATTTACACAATTTTGACCTAATGATTCCAAATATATATTCCATTTTTCCAAATTCAAAACCTATATGTGGTAGAAATTAATTTAAAATTAATTCTTATTGTTAAAACAGAAAGCTTGTTTTTAAGAAATAATAATTCTCAAACGATTGACACATGTTTATGTACAGTTTAAATATAAAATAACATAAAATAACCTAAATTATATTAAATAATAAAAATATAGTCTAATGATACTTTAAAACCACACAAATGTAGAACATAACACTATAAATTATTTCGATTATAAAACTTTTTTTAAAATAAAATTTAGTATTTTCACTGTTCATCAAGAAATGAGTGTTATCATAAAGGTAAAAAAAATATATCCAAACTAAAATTTTATGTCCCTCATATAAAAAAGAATATATTTTCATTAAACTTGATATATAATAGTGTAAAATATTGGATTTAAAAAGGGTTCTCCATTAAAAGGTGGAATACTGCATTTTTAGAGAAATACCTATTTTATCATAAAAATAGAATTTCATTTATAATGTCTAAGAAACACAAAAGATGAATGTCAAAATTATATAGTATATATAAAATTTAAAATGTGGTTAATAATATTTATAACCTCTTTTTTGAATAGCTGGTTGGGTATGTTGTGGTGAACTCGAACTCGATGTTGCGTGTAGTGCAATTTATTGAAATAATTTGATGAGATAACATAGTATAAAATCATGGGGTGTTACATTCTCCCCACCTTAAATAAATTTCATCCTCAGAATTTGTAATTTATTTTTTAAAATAATAGTTTATAAATCCAAAAATACCATTTTAGAAACCCCACATTGGAAATTGGGTTAATAAAATATAGTCTTAATAAGAGGGAAAGAGAAAAGATAAAAGTCACCACCAAATTATGATCTCGATTCTGCGAAAATTGCTGGAAATTACGGACACATAATCGGAGAAAAATGAAAAAATTTATAGGGAGTTATTTAGTTCTTCAATCAAAAACTAGTATAAAATTTAAGGCCTCAAATCCATCAATCTATGATGATTTAAAATATCATCGGTTCCACAAAACATAAGGTATTTGTATAAAAAATTATTGGTTTTAATATCCCTTACCTAATGTTTAAGAATTAATCTCCTCATATAAAAAGACAGAAAAATATACTTGATAAGGGAACTTAAAAATATTCAATTTATCCTAGTCTTATAGGGTTTAAAAAAATGAATTTATAATTCATCTATCAGACCTTTTAAAAAAAATACATTATACAATCCACGACATCATGTGGGCTAGTGGCAGGTGATGCACCCTGGTCACCATTTGTTTGTAGGTTCATGTCTCACGGATTTTCCAGATGCGACTGGTTGTAGCCGAACCTACGGGTTTTCCTTTTAATGACAATACAATAATAATCTCACAAATTATTTAATGTTAACAATAATATCCAATGTCAAAATTAATAAATTCCAACCTTTAAAATTATCCAAAAATAATTCTGTCCAAACTCACAGTCCAAATTGTATAAGGAATTTAAGCACATTGAAGATCCTTTTTTTCCATGTAATAACATGTCGAAACCTTCATCATGTATTCTTTTAAAACACCGTAACTTCTTGAATTACCATAAAACATTATTGATTACATTCATACTCTCTTATTACTTATAGAATACTAGATATATTCCTTATATCCAAAAATGTTTTAAACTCCAACAATGATGTAATATACAAATCACTAATCATTTTCAAGGTAGTCATGAATATCCAATATAATTTATCAAAATCAATCATATATTATTACAAAATAAAAACCTTAGTATCAGAACCATGTTATGGTTTATCATTCTCTCCACCATATATTTTCCAAAAAATAATTAACCTTCTATTGAGTCACTTTTCTTGGTTCCAAAAAATCTCAAGTCCTTAATGAAATAGTACACCAGTACAATCCTTATATAATATTTAATTCTCATTACATTTATATAATTAAAACAATAATCAAATGACACAATAATTTAAAAACAATATAAGAACTCTAATCCTTACTCTTCATCTTCGGTAGTATCGTAACTTGATTATTATTCAATAGCAGCATTTGGGGTATACTTTGATGATTTGGATAGTAATTCTTATAGTGTCCCAACTCCTTGCACATGAAGAACTGTATATTTGAAACTTTTTTCTTACCCTTGAAATCACGTGCTTGGTGTCCTTTTTCTCCACACTTATAACAAACTTTCATTCCATTCGTGTATTTACCATGGTGATTCTTTTCACAGTTATCACATATGTGAAAAAACTTCATTCCCCTCTTCCCATTGTCTATCTTTCTCTCTTCCATTATTTTCTTCTCTTTCATCCCTTCAAATCCAAAGGAGACCAAGAATTATTTACATATCTTATTAACACATGATATTATTTAATCATATGATGAGAATATGTGGGAGAATATTTCCCTTTTCAATGTTGGCTTAACACCCTGAATAATATAATCCTTATTAATCTTTCGATCATCTGTATTGTTGTAATTCTCATTCCATCGACTAGGTGACATTTCTAAACAATAGCATACACTAGGTTTGTTTATCAATCACAATCCATAATTTCAAACATTTAAAATACCTAATGTAAATTGAAAATATTAAACATATAATATATAATAATAAAATGTTTTCTAAGAGGAAGTATTGACTAATAAATCCTTAATAATGACTTGTATATAAAATGTGAATTATCCTAAGCATATCCCCCAGGAGTGTCGTAACCATGAGTGTAGTAAGGCCCATTTTCATTTAACAGGATACCTCAGGTCTAGATCGAAACTCCTTGTTAGAGTTTTCACTCCTAGGTATATCTTTTCCAGAGCCAGATCTACCCTCTTGTATCCTGATGGGGATGTATTTCTTGGAAATTACACAACATATATACATTACCAGTTTTCTAGGAAGTTATTCTATGCTAATACTCAACGTCTATCTTAGAGTAATATGTTGTAATCAGAGTTTACCTAATTCTATTTCCAAGGTTGTTTCTAAACATACACTAATACCAACTGTAATTCCCCAATACTAGTTACCGAGAGTTGGTGCATTATTTTAATACATTGGCATGATAAAAGAAAATCATGTCCCAAAAGACCGATCTGTTTTTCAATCGTGGAAATAGAATAAATACATCATCTTCAAAATACAATTTCAAACATAAACTACAGCATAGAGAGTTCATTGATAATTCTGTTATTCCTATTTATCATAACCCAGAATTTCAATCATAATACACTTCTTGGAAAACCTAGGAAAATAAAACATTAGAAAGTGGTGAGGTCAGATGCTCTATTAGGGTAATTAATTTATTAAAAGAAAAATTAAACAATATGCAAGGTGAAAAATTGAAAACACATGCCATTAAAAATAATAACCATGAACACATTATGGAAGAAATACGGGATGAGTTAATAATTCTATAATAAAACATAGTCATGAGTATTCTACTTGTTGAATAACCACATGATTCATCAATATTATTTTCCTAATGAGGGAATGTATAATACGAGACATTCTGAATCATTTTTTCTATGCCTCGATCAAGATGTCTAAAAATGATTATGGCATCGGCGAAAACCATATATCAAAATGGGAAAGGCCTCGGCCGATTCCACGTTTAATTATCTGATGAGATATACTTCTGAATCGAGGAGCTATATCAGGCTCAACCCATAACATAGTAAGTCTAATACATTCCCCATATTAAAATTTTGAAACATAACATAAGAATTCTTATTAAAACTAGCATATGATATGTCAATACTTAATCCCTAAACTATTAATTGGATAAAAATAACACATACAAAGTCAAATACATTACAAAACCTTCAATATAATATGTATGATTTGTATCATAATAAATCAACTTCAAAAATGTTTACAATTAATCAAAGGATGTTGACATAGATGAAAATGATTTGTAAAACACTTTGAGAGAAAGATCCCCTTTTCATAAAAACACTAAAAAGTCACATAATTTAGAAAGGAATACATCTAAAGATATTTTTAAATAAAATCATCCAATACCACTTTTAAAATTTTGAAAGGAATTAACATTTTAAAACATTCATGTCCATATAAATAAATCCTTAAAAACATCTTGAAAACATAGACATTAATGAGAAAGTGTTAGAAGAATAAATCATTAAAACATTTAAAATATTATTTTTGTAAGAGTGTCTCTTAAAAATAATACATTTCAAAAAACTTTTATGAAAAATGGTCATGGATAATAAATATTTCCCAGTAGATACTAACGTAAAAGAGACCTCGGATAATAATGAGATTGTGAAATTAACCCTTACCATGCACTTTTCTTTGGTAGAGGATACGGTTAACCTCCCGTATAATGACCATAGTATGTTATTAAATTATAAACGAACCATAATAATTTTTATTATATTTTACATGATTAATTTATGACATTATACTACCATTTTAATATTTATTTCCACGTTAAATTATCATTTTGGGTAATAATCGTTTTCTTTATCGTATGTGTTTTAACTTGTTATTCTTGATCATATAATTTAGATAATGATATAAATACATCCCAAATATGGACCATTATTTATATATCATATATATTTAGAATATAAATATTTTTAATAGATTGATATATGAAATTGATGGCACAGTTTATAGAGAAGGTAGGCCGTATGTACGCATAAATGAGGTTTCCGTTTTCATATCATATTGAACGTATGTAAGTGAATAAGATATATGTAAGTACAAAAATTCATACATATGTATATATATATATCCTGTATAGTTATTATTTAATATATTAAATACTTATTAATAATTTATATTTTTATAATCACAGTAGATTTGTGAACGTCGAAATGAATCTCGTCGTGTCGTGGAGACGGTAATCCATACGTTTGAACGAGTGACAATATCATTATTTTAACGATCAAATCATATTTAATTGGATGGTATATAATATATACAGAACAATTAACATGATATATTTATTATTTAAATCATTTATAATCATTATTATACCCATTCCAATAATGAAGTGTGGGAATAACAAACTACAAAACGATGTGGAGAAGTTAAGTCTTACGTATGCCCGTATGGTGACTTTGTCATTCATATGATTGATAGATTAATGAATATGGTTGTACCATTTTTAGAATTACATCATAGTATATAGTATTTACTAGAGTTATTATTTTATAATAGAAACAACAAATAAAGAGGAAGTGGAAGAAGAAAAATAACTTTAAAGATATGATGAAATATTTACCTCTTATTCAAGTTCTTCCTTTTGATTTGATCAAACTGGATCCTTAAGATGGATTTCAGATCAAACTAAGGACTCTAGGTTGAATTTAGATATATTTTGAGGTTAGTTTCGTAGGGTTAGGTAGGTTCAAATGGCTTTGGATGTGTGATTTTGAGAGAAGGGACGTTCCCTTTTATAAGAGAGGTGATGGGCACTTTAGGAAAAGATTGAAATATTATTTTATAATAAACTCATATTAATTCTCTAATGTCCCAAAAATGATTCATTTCGTGGGATAGGTGGGTATGTATCGAAAAACTCTCAACCAATAGGTTTTATATAGGTTTGGGTCACCATATTTAACCTATCTTTTAAATTTAACTCTTAGTTAAATAGTTTGACTTCTACAATGTAGTCTTGCATTATTATAATAATGGTTTAATAAACATACTATAAATTGACAAGATAACCTAAAGTGGTTAATTATTGTTATACCTATAATTATATAAGTTCATTAGAAGAAACATCGATTTTTAAGACTATTATATAACATAATAATATAGTATTTGTTTTAAAAACTCATTTATGTCAATTTCGACACTATTTAGTGTATGTTTTCTTGAAGTCATCAAAACGTGAATACTTCAAACCAAATACATTTAAACAATCATAACATGTCATATTAACCTATAAATCTTGTGGATGGCATAAAAACTTTAATATTTTATTTATTTTATTATTTCCGATATCATTTATCTTTTTCCATGATTAATAAGGTAATTACTGAATCATAATTGTGTCATAAATAAATTTAATTATTTAATATATAAAAACTATAAATAATATATAAATATTTAGGAAATTATTATATCTTCTTAATGAGTGTTTATAATTGAAAATATACCTTATATAACCCCATGCACAAATTTGTTTACTAAAAGATAAATTTTTATGTCGTTTTTCTCTTCACTTTAAATTAATTGATATAAAATGTCATTATCACTCTCAAGTGGCTCCATGGGGTCCCAAAATCAACCCAATGATGCCCAAGTTCAAACATGTATCAACCAAAAGAAATAGGAAACCTTTTAGGGTAATTTATTATTATTATAATATTATTGTTTTTCCCATGTTTAAATGGGTAGTATAAAGTCGTAAATTAATCATGTATGATATAATAAATATTGATATGGTTTTGGTATAATTTAATTACATTCTATGGTCATTATAAGGGAGTGTAAATGTACCCTCGACCAAAGGAAAGTGCAATGTAAGGGTTATTTTTCCAATATCATTATTATATGAGATTGTTTAGGTGTATGTATCTTCTTAGACATATATATCATCAATGCCCATATTTTATAAAAATGTTTTCAAAAGAAATAATTTACGGTTTCATGGGATCATATATAGGGTATCATTTAAAAGATATATTTATAATTTACATTAGTTATACAAATTATTATACCCATCCATATAATGAAGTATTTGAATAACAAACTACACCACAACGTGATGAGATTCATTCCTACGTTCATCATTGAAAGATGATAATAAAAATATATATTATTAATAAGTATGTAATATATTATATATTAATCCAACTATAGATATATATATATGTCTATGTGTGTGTGTGTACTTACATATATCTTATTAACTTACATCCGTTCAATACGATATGAAACTGGAAATTTCATTTATGCGTACGTTTGTCCTACAGTATCCATAAAAGGTATCTTAAATGTCATATATATATATATATATTATAAGTACTTAAATTTTAAATATATATTTAATATAAATCAATGATTATATTTTGGATGTATTTAAATCATGATCTAAATGATACGATCATGAATAACTTGTTAAAACATGTACGATAAAGAAAGTGATTATTACCCTAAATGTTAATTTAACATGGAAATAATTATTAAATAGGTAGTATAAATTCTAAAATTAATCATGTATGATATAATAAATAATAATAATATGGTTCTGTTATTATTTGATAACATTCTATGGTAATTATACAGGAGGTTAAATGTACCCTCGACTAAAAAAAAGTGCAAGGTAGGGGTTAATTTCACAATATCTTTTTTATTCGAGGTTGTTTTTACGTGATTATCTAATTGGAAATATTTATTATCCATTACAATGTTTCAAAAATGAGTTTTCAAAGGTATTATTTTTATGTGACTTTTTTTACTAAAACATCATTTCAAATGTTTTAATGATTTATTCTTCAAAACCATTCTCATTAATGTCCACGATATCAAAATGGTTTGAAGGATTTATTTATATAGACATGAATTTTTTACAATTTTAATTACTTTCAAAACATTAAAAGTGGTATGAGACACATTGATTCAAAAATATCTTTAAATGTTTTCCTTTCTAAAATGTGATACTTTTTAATGATTTTTTGAAAAGGGGATATATCCCTTAAAGAATTTTACAAATCATTTTAATCTATTTCCACATCCTTTGATGAATTTTAAACATGTATGAAGTTGGTTTATTATGATAAAAAACATCCATATTTTATTGAAGGTTTTGTTTTATATTTTACTGTGGATGTGTTATTTTTATTCCATTCGTGGTTTAGGGTTAAAGCATTGACATTTCGTATGCTAGTTTTAATATGAATGTTTCTGTTATGTTTCAACATTTTCATATAAGCAATGTATTGGTTTTAGTTAGTGGCGGGTGCTGCCCTCTATACCTCCTAGATGTATCAGAAGGTCTCATGAGACAATTAAATGTGGAATTGGATGAGGCCTTTCCCAATTTGATATATTGTTTTGGTAGAGGACTTAATCATTTTTATACTTCTGGGTTGAGGCCTTGAAAAAGTGTTTCAGAGTGTCTAGAATTATTCATTTAACTCATTATGAAATTAATATTCGTGGTTAATGTGGTTATTCTACTAGTAGAATACCCAGAACTAGGTTTTATTATGGAATTATTAACTCAACTAATATTTCTTCCATAATGTGTTCATGTTTATTATTTGTAATGGCATGCGTTTTCAATTATTCCACATGCCTATTTTTTATTTTATATTCTTATACATTGGTTACCATTAATGAGCATTTGAGATCACCCATTTCTTATGTTTTATTTTCCCAGTATTTCCAAGAAGTGTATTATGATTGATAAGCAGGGTTAAGCTAAAAGAGAACAATGGAGTTTAAAATAACAATATATGTTGTATTTTATAATTGAAATTATAATTTGAAGTTGATGTATGTAATCTATTTCCAAGACTACTAAACTACTCTGTCTTTTAAAACTTGATTTCCTTGTATCATGCCAATGTATTAAAATAATGCATTGAATCTGGGTAAACACTATAATTTAATTTTTGGAAGTGCGGACAACCACCCCCTCAAAGTGATATGACTCATAAATGCCATGTGTGGGTCGATTAAAGGATAGATTTAATGATATTATATTTTATATTATACTAGGGTTATAATATATCTATGTATCATTCTATATTAATTCCATTAAAATGAGAAATACAAATGATAGTAGCGTTCATGTGTACATACGGCTTACCATCTTCATGAATAGTGCATTTCATTTCTTACCTCTAAATGTTATATACTGTTATAAATACATATATATACTAGATATATATGATATATTTTATATCTAAATCAATAATTCTAATCTCGAGATAATGGACTTTAGACCACATAGACAACTGGTAAATATAAGATGTTCATTTATGACTAACGTACAAAATATCGACAAAACATCCATTATTAAATTAAATGATTTCATAATGTTTATAACATGGAAATAATTGATATAAAAGGAATAATAAAATTGAAAAAGGTTCTTAAGTTTCTAGAAATTAACATTAGTTTATTATTCAGGAGATTAAATAATGAACGGGTCATGTTGGACACGGGGTAAGGGACTTCATCTCAATCACCTTTCATTGAGGCATATTTTGTTTTAGACGTGACATTAATTTATATGGTGTATAAACCCATTTGACTTTTATTTTTATTAAAATGGAATATTTTATCTACTAATCATTTTACTAAATGAAAAAAATAATGTTTCTTTTAACATATAAGGTGATAATGGCTTTTTCTGCCACCCAGAGTATTGTTTGATCTATAGCTTTTATAACAAGTCATAATATTTTTAAAAGTAAAGTAAATACCATATACACTTTTTACGTATATTGGTATCAAAAACGGTTTTTAAATAGGATTTGTTATGTCAATATATTTAAATGATATATTTTAATTGAAATGTGGAAACGTTATCTTTCCTTTATGTTTGTTTTATGTGCTATGAAAAAGTTCTTGTTCTTTGGAATTGTTAGGTGTATGGGTGGTTCTGTGAAAAACATAGGGAGGGTGAGACTAAGATACCTATCAATGCATTGGGTAATGTGCTAGAGGTAAGTGATAATTTTGCTCCTAAGATATTTAGGGAATATACTGTGATGGTTATTCCAAATCTAACTCCCTATATAGCCATGATAGCTACAATGTATGTATGATATGGATATCATAAGACACCTTTATGATTTATATTTTCTATGTGTTATTCATAAATCTTCGGATTTTATGAGGTATGTTAAAGAGGTTATGGTATGTATACAAGGATGATCTAATGTTATATTTCTTTGTTTTATAACCCTTACTGAGCTTTTTATGCTCATCCCAAATTTTGAAATTTTTTTCACAGTACTTAATGATTAATAAGGTCATGGATGGGAACATGAAAAATTCATGCTATCTGGAACATTCGACTAGACATGACTCTTTTGTTAATGGGTTTTTATTTTCTGTAAAAATTGAAACTATGTAGAAGTGTTTACCTTATAATTTTTTAGATATAATGTAATAGTTATAGACTAATTCTATAAATCTATACACCTGAAATGATCCTAAATGAGAATTATTCATTAAATTCATGATTATTTAATGTTTATGGTCTAGTCCTTATATGAAAATGAAATTTTGATATTTGGGAAGAGACATTGTGTTCCTGATATAACTGATCTACAAAGGGAATCGTTTGATGATTTTCATAGCTCCAATTTCATTATACACCCTATGAGAACCAAGATGTATAAATATTTTATGGAACATTAATTTGGGACATCATGAAGAGGGGGATTCCTAATTTTGTGTCAAGATGTATGGTTTTTCAACAAGTGAAGGCTGGAAGGCAAAAACCTAGAGGAGAATAAAACCTCTTCCCATACCAAATTAGAAACAGGGTAATATTAATAAGGAATTTGTCATGGGGATACCAAAGAATACTTGAAGAAATGATGAAATATGGTTCATTGTTGGTTGTATTACCATGTAAGCACATATTCTTTCTATAAGATAAGATTTACCACTTGAACATCTTGCAAGACTACATATTAATGAAGTTGAAAGACACCATGGTGTACCCCTATCAATTGTTTCTAATCAGGATCCCTATTTTACATCAATACATTGGAAAAGAAATCAGAAAGTCATGGATACTGAACTTAATTTGAGCACTTCCTACCACCCTCAAACTGATGGAGAAACATTAATGTTTACCTCTATTATGTTATCCAATACATTGGAGAGCTATCTCAGGCTCACCCACCCTAGGTTTATCAAGAACCACCCATATATGTAAACAATTCCCATGAACCATAACATATTCATAACACTTAAGACAAGAATAAAGTAAATATAAAATTTCCACATTGTAATAACTACATATCATTTCAATATATGGACATAATCAATGATTTATCAAAACATATTCAAAACCATCTAAAACATTTAATAAAGAGATTTTTGAATCAAATTTTTTGACACCACATTGAAAATTTTAAATAAATTATCATTTAAAAAAATTAATTTCCATATACATAAATCCTTACAACCATTTTTAAAACATTGACATTAATGATAAATATTTATAAGAATAAATCTATACAACATTTAAAATTATATTTTAGTTAAAGAGTTTTTAACAAAATGAGAGACACATGAATACAAATAATTAAAGAATAACATTTAATCAAAACCATTTAATATCATGAGAATAAATGAATTCATGAAATATTATTCCAAAGGACAGTATATACACCATATAAGAGTGAATTGGTTCATAACAACAATTATGTCTCATTGGAATGTAAATTGAAATGAAATCCCTTATCAAAACTGTATCCTTAGATTAAGGATAAATCAATTACATAATAATGTGTGAAAAATATAAATACACTCAATATGATTAGATATTCAGTGTAAATCAATTTGAGAATATTTACACATATTTTTGTAATAACAACACTGATGACTTGGATTATATCTCAATGAATGGAAATTGAGTTAAAATTACTCTTATCAAGTTCATATTGATGACTTGAGAATTTTTCAATTTATTGATTATGTGTACTAGAAGAAAATACAAAGAAAGGGGGTTGAAATTACTTTATAAGTAAATATGTTGTGATTTTACACATAATCATGGAGTAAAAAAATCAATGAAGTATGCATAAAACCCAGTGAGTGGAAATTGGAATTTAAAATTCCCTTACTGATTTGGAAACTTATGAAACATACACCCCATGAAAGAAAGATAATACAATGAAGATTTAAATACCCATAAATTATATTATATTACACCAAGAATACACTCATGGCTAGTAAATACACTATAGAAATCAAAATAACCTCTAATATAGCATGGATCTCATGAGAATAAAAGTGATATTAAAAACCCTTACCAAGTTGTAATCAATCGAGTTGTATGAAAAAAACATAATAACCACCAAATGAATCACAAAATAGGATTAATATAAATATAATCATGATAATATATTACAAATGGAAGTACACAATACGCCACATGCAATAAATAAGTGGTTAACACTGGAAATCTCACTGAATTAAAAGTGAGATAAGAAACCCCTTACCTCGTGTCTGACATGGCCCATTTGTTCCTTGTTATTCATGAATATTAAACTTAAGTTTAATTATAATTGACTAAGAATATTTTTTAATTGTATTATTCCTTTTATATCACTTATTACATTGTTATAAACATTATTTTATCATTTAAGTTAAAAATGTTAGTTTTGTCGATATTTGGTACTTAAGTCAAAAATGAACACCTTATAATTACAAGTTGTCCATGTATTCAAGATTCAATTAACTCTATAATTATATTCATTATTTATATATAAAATATATCATATATAAATCCAGTATATATATATATTTATTTATTTATAATAATACATAATATTTAGTGGTAGGAAATGAAATGCACCGTTCATGTGGACGGTTAGCCGTACGTACGCATTAACGATGTTATCATTTCTATTTCATATTTAATGGAATGAAAATATAATTATACATAGGTATATTATAATTAATGTATAATATAATATAAATTTTCATTAACTTTATCATTTATACGTCTCATGTATGGCATGAACGAGTCATATCACTTTGAGGGGGTGGTAGTCCGCACTTCCTCAATTCAAATTATCACATTTACCTATAATGGAAACAATAAAGGTATACTATAAATTAATAACATAGAAGAACAAATAAAACATAAATATAATATATATCATATATAAATATAGTTACATCATAATTTCCACCATAAGAGGTGTTAGGAGAAGATTGAACAATCATTGTTTGACAAGGCGTTAGTTTGTCATCCACAGAAACAGTGTTTTCTTTACCCGTTAGATGGAGTTATATGTATGTTAAGTTACAATCCTTATCATAAATACAAAATATTATATTTATTATACTTTTTTTGTTATAAAATAAATGAATAAAAAGAATTTATGGGTTGGAGAAGGAAAATAAAACCAATAAACTTAAGAGAAGACATTACCTTTAAATCGGGTAACTCCCTATGGTTTGACCAAAAATGGTTTCTTAATTTGGCTTCTTCATAAGTTAAGGATTCTATGTTGAATATAGGGATCTTGAGAGCTTATTTGGGAATGTTTTGTATGAGCCAAGGGGCTTAAGAAGTGTGAGGATTGGGTTATAAGATATGTCCTTTTATAAGGGGTAGGAGGGGATCTTTAAGAATGTGTGAAAATATTATTTTATTATATGACGATATTCGGTTTACAAAGATCCAAAACACATTAATGTAGAAGATAAGATGAATTGGGGTTTAAATAAAACCATCCAATAAACATAGGACATGTTTTGATTAAATTTTTAATCTTTATAATCTTATTTATTTAAATCATTTATTTATGAGGTAAACACTGCATCATTATTCTGTCATAAATAATTTTAATTATTTGATGTCTGAAAACTATAAAAAAAAATTATAGTCAAAAATATAACTTAAATAACAATATGTAAAAATTATTTTTCTAAACGAAATATTTTTAAGTCATTTTTTAATTTAATTTAATATAATTAAAATAAAGTGTCATTATCACTAATAAGTTGCTCTATGGGGTCCCAATATAGATCCAAGGATTCCCATGGTCAGCCATAACTCATCCAATAAATATAGAACAAGTGTTAATGTAATATTGTATTAATATGATATTCTTTTTATCTTGAATTACCCTATTTACCTTTAATTTCCCTAAATAAGAGTCAAAAGATACTATTCCATAAAAATTATTTTCATCTTATTGAAATAAATTTTACTTATTAATAACAACCATGTTTGTAGAATTTTAGAAATTCAATTCATAGAAGCTGTAAATTTCATTTAAATGGAAAAATTGGATTTTTAATTACTACTTAGTGGTTTCACTATTCATCAAAAATAGTAGTTTTCCAAAAAAAATACCAAAAATTTAGCCTAAGATATATTTGGTATTCGAAATTAAAAATTTATGTCTATTTTACCAAATTAAAAACATAGATATTGGATTAATTAATTTAAAATTAATACTAGTTGTCAAAAAAAATTGTGTTTATAAGAAATAATAACTAGAAAAAGATTAAAACTTGTTTATGCCCAATTTCAAAGTGAAATATCATCCAATGACCAAATTGGATTAAATAGTAAAAATATAATCTAACTAAACTTTAAAACCAATCAATAAGATAATCAAATCATGTAAATAAATTAGATTAAAAGGAAATATTTTAATTAAAATACATTATTTTCCACTACTCATAAAAAAAATTAAATTTTATCAAAAAATACCAAAATTTTACCCAAGCTAATTTTGATGTCCTGATTCTAAAGAAGAAACATATTTGGTCAAATAGAACATATAAAAGGGACCATATTTATATTTAACAAGGGTTCTCCATTAAAAGGTTGTAAATCGACCTTTTAAAGAAAATTTTTCTTAATATTAGATTCATTCACATTTTAGGCCTCTATCTTTTATTGGATAAATGAAAAAATATTTAACAAACATGTATAATAATTTTGTAGTTAGTTATATTTATTCTCTCCACTATAATGGCTAGTCCTTAACTACCATTTAAAATAATAATATTATTATATTTTTTTCAGTACAACTCATCTTTGTGTGCAACGTAAGATTTCAAAAAAACCTATTGTTGTGTATCGGGTAATCCATGGAACATATAATCCCCTTTTAATTAAAATTTATAGTTAATTTACAAATATTAATAAATATGAAAATTTCATATTCTTTATTTACCTAGGATGTCACATCCTTCCCCATTTTTGGAATTCCATCCTCACAATTTTAAAATTGGGCTTAGAAACATCATTGAATGTCCCACATTGGAAATAGAGTCAATAAATCTATCTCATTAAAATAAAGTAAAAGAAGTAAAAAGGTCGTCCAAGACAAACGATACTAGTATTCCATTAAAACATTGATATAGAGGATAAAAGAAACCATCATGTTCTAATGGTGTGCGATAAAAAACATGATTAGGAGGAATTTAACGACCATAAAAACACAAACTTGTGATGGGTTAAATAGTTATTGAATCCATATTATGAAAATTTAATAGAAAACAATTTTGTTTTAAGTTAATTTTTATAATTTTGTTGAATTTATTTATGAGATTAACTAAACACATAATCAAACATACTTACATGTCGTATAGACTTTCATACTATACTAAATTCCGACCACAAAATCATTTTTTCTTCAAATGATGAGTATTCAAGAAGACTTTGCACATTGAAAGTGCTACAATCAACTTCAAGAGAATAACACAATCCATAAAAGATAAACTATATTTTTCCCATGTTTATAGACATTAACCAAGACCAAAACTTTTAGAAGAATATAAGATAATCCCAAAAAAGGATAATCTTTTACTTACAGGAAAAATACTCTTAATCTCCAAAATTTGTCAAACAGTACCCAAAGATCAACATAGACCACTCAATAAACAACTATCAATAAATGTTTTCAAAGTAATCAAAACTAATATTTACACCCAAATAATAGAAGGATTTAATAACATAGTATTCCAAGATAAATCATAACATTTATCTCCAAATAACATCAGTTACTCTTAATGTCTGATATTTAAAAGTAATTAACTTAATCACATATTCTCTATGATAGGTTACTCATTTCCATATTTAACCCAATATCAACTTATTATTGATTCATAAAATCATCTAACTAAAAATAATTAGTCATATTAACCAGGGACTTCACATATTCCAGTGGTATGTGATAAATCTCATTCGCACTTTGGTTGTGGGTTGGATTCCCACAGCTTTGTCCCATGTGACAGATTGTCACACTATCTGAGTGTTGTCCTTTTTCAAAAACTATATTATTTTATTAGATTCCTAAAAAAGATATCAATTCATTAAAAATAATTGTAGCATATTTTAACTACAATGGTTATCTAATAGCATTTATTTTGAATCCCAAAATTTATTAACCGGTAATTGCCACAAAATATAGGATCATAAAAACGCAAATGGTTATTTATAAATATATCCACAAAAGAAAAGATAATTATTCCATGAATAAAATTTTCAAATATCAAACTTCAGGGTTACACATACTATAAAAAGTCTTCTAATATATTCCCATCATCAAAAGAGCCTTAGTACATTTAAGCATTTAACCATCCTAAAATCTACCATAACACTTGAATCCCTTATATGTTGACTTATTACTCATTCAGCATTGTTCATGATCCCTTAAACATTCATTTCCATCCTATTCTGAAATACTTATTTCCTACAAGAAAAATAATTAATCATATTCTATGATTCAATAATTTATAAACATCGGTTAAGAAATAATTTATAACTTTCATTGGCTATTGTCAGTTTCCTAATCTTCAATTGGAAGTGCATTTGGTATTGGGAAAAAATATATTTGTATGATCCTGCTGATCCCATTCTCGAACTATCTTCGTAGGACATCTGTTGGTATATTGACCATGCTAACCCCATTTAAAACATTCAATTGATCCCTTAGAAAAAACTTATTTCCCATTCTTAGAGTCAACTGAATACTTCCTTTTTCCATCAGAGGTTCTTTCTTTCTGACCATCACTTCTACATCTATAGCCTCTTCTCATCGCATTGAAACATTTTCTTCTGTGTTTCTTTAAACATCATTGACATTTAGGTTTTTGAATATACTTACCTTTATAATTGTCACATGAACTTCTATAGGGATTTGTTTCTCACATATATGATGCCTTATAAAAATCATCATGGTTCAAGTGGTTAGTCATGACACCAGATAGTTAGTTAAGAATAATCACAAGAGTTCACATTGTAGCTCCTATTTCATTCAAGAACCATATATATAAATATTAAATCATATATGATCTTTTAATATTTTTTTATTAATAATATTTTAGTACTATCGTCGATTCAGGTGTTACCTGATTTGTTTTCCTTAATATGCTTTGATACCTAAGCCTTTTTTATAGGATTTATTTGATTCATTTACAGAATTATATTATGTTCATTAATATTATTTTTAATCATAAAATGGAAATTATTCTTGAATGATTACAATGGGGAAATAATCTGATTTCATTCTTAGAGATGGTAATCTGTACGTACGCATGAGCAACAATATCATTATACTGATGGTGAAATCGTATGTAATTGGATGTTATATCATGTATAAAGAATCGTTAACATGTTATATTTTTTATTTAAATTATTTATACACATTATTATACACATCCAAATAATGAAATGTTTGAATAACAAACTACACCACGATGTGAAGATGGTAATCCCTATGTACACACGTATGGTGAATTTTTCATTTATAGGATGTATAGAATAATGAATATGTTTGTACCATATTTATAATAACATCAAATTATGTAGAAGGTATTGGGGTTATTATTTTGTTATAGAAATAATAATGAAATATAAATTGGAATAAGAAAATAATTTGAAAGAGGTTGGTGAACTTATTACCTCTTATTCAGGTGTTTCCTTTTGAGTTGATCAAATGGTCCCCTTAGGTTAGGTTTTTGATAATAGTAAGATCTCTAGGTTGAAGGGAGGATAGTTAAAAGTATATTTTGGCAGGGGTTGGCTGAGCCAAATGGATTTGGAGGTTTGAAATTAAGAGAAGGTAAAGTACCCTTTTATAAGAGATGTGAGGGTCACTTTATGAAAAGTTTGAAATATTATTTTATATCAAAATTATTTTCGGTATATAATTACTAAAAAATGATTTATTTAGAGACTATGGTGGGTTAATTTCACTAAATTTAATATATAAAATTGTAAAATATTGGATTCAAAAAGGGTTCTACATTAAAAGGCGGAAAACTAAATTTTTTGAAAAATACCTCTTTAATCTTACAATTTTAATTATTCTTATATTACATCTTAGGAAGAGAAAAGATGAATGTTAAAAGTATATAAGATATATATAATTAAAAATTTGCTAAATACTATTCATAAACTCTTTTTTAATGGCTAGTTTGGTAAGTCATTGTGCGCGCAAAATCGGTGTTGTGTGTAGTGCATGTTATGGAAATACTTTGAAGAGAAAATGTACTATATATTATTGGGGTGTTACATTCTCCTCTACTTTAATAAATTGTATCCTCGCAATTTGGAATTGTTTTATGAAAATAAAAGAGTATAAATAAAAAAATACCACAGTGGAAAACCAACTTCTTAAATTGGGTTAATTGAATTTAGTCTTAATAAGAGGGAAAGGGAAATGAAAAAGTCATCAAAAAATTATTATTCCACAACCCGTATCCCGGGGCCCGTGCCATGACAACCCAAAGCCTGACTTCCGTAGGCTATGGGTTGGCGACTAGCACCGAAAGGCATATTCCCAAAAGCTGGGAAGGCATTGCCTTTATAATTTGTAAACACACTCAACCAAGCACTTAGCAAGATACAAACACAAGTCAACTGTATAGAAAAAAGAGTGCTAAAATTAAGAGTGGTCAGAATACAAGACCAATAGTAATGGTACTAGTACAACTGAAATACAATACAACTGATGAAAGGGAATGATAGATACTAGGTCATCCTATGAGGTTCCTAACTGAAGGTTACGTACAGATCGCCTCCTCAGCACTCCATGTCCAACCATATATTCTGTGTACCGACACGCCATATGGTCCACCTCTGGGCACCGTACAGTCTTGGTACCCTCGTCCTCAGTCAGCGATGTCTGTCATCTGCACCAAACACAACAAGGTGAGGGAATATCTTGTTCAGGGGTGAGTATAACGATACTCAATAGGGACCCTAAGATCATCCAGGTCACACAAAATCCACAAAGGATAAACCACATAGCCG
This sequence comes from Viscum album, assembly GCA_963277665.1. Classification (NCBI taxonomy): domain Eukaryota; kingdom Viridiplantae; phylum Streptophyta; class Magnoliopsida; order Santalales; family Viscaceae; genus Viscum; species Viscum album. Next base: position 1,858,295,274 of record OY728153.1, on the reverse strand, counting down.
GAAAATCAATTGGAAACCCTACTAAGGTAAAATCACATACATATACCTAAGTTGTCAAGTATACCCCTATCAATCATGAGGAAATCATAGACTCCAACTCAAAGCCCAAATCTTAACTATTCCACAAAGGAATGAATACTGTGATGGTATGTACTACACAGGTATGACACACTGAGTAATACCACCAAGGTATTACCACAACGGAAAGTACAACAAGGTACAGACTTTTCTCACACCATGTATAACATAAGTATAGTAGTAGAGATGAGTATATGTAACTACTAATTCATTTTACTATGTTTAGAAGAAGGACCACGAAGGATAGTAGTACGTCATCAGACCCAAACATGCTCCTAGTACATTTTCAGTACGTGTTCTGACATAGAGATGATCCTTGTACATCTCTAGTATGATGTTAGACCCACACATGATCCTAGTACATATCTAGAATGTCATCATACCTTCATCAGATTTTAGTACATCTCTTGTACATCCTCGGACCCACACAAGATCCTAGTACATCTCTAGTACATCATCGGACCAACACAGGATTCCAGTACATCTCTAGTATGTCATCAAACCCACACAGGTTCCCAGTACATCTCTAGTACGTTGTTAGACGGACACAGGATCCCAGTACATCACCAGTATGTCATCATACCCACACAAGATCCTAGTACATCTCCAGTATGTCATCAGATCCATACAGGATCCTAGTACATCTTTAGTACATTTTCATAATCACACAATATTCTAGTACATCTTTAGTATATCTTCATACCCACACAATATCCTAGTACATCTCCAGTACGACGTCAAACCCACACAAGATCCTAGTACATCTCCAGAATGTCATCAAACCCACACTGGATCCTAATAAATCTCTAGTATGTTGTCAGACCCACACAAGATCCGAGTACTTCTCCCATACATTTTCTGATCCACACATGATCTTAGTACATCTCTAGTACGTTGTAAGACCCACAAAAAATCCTATTACATTTCCAGTATGTCTTCAGATCCACACATGATCCTAGTACATTGTCACAACCAACTATAGGGTTCCCACAATAATATTTCTTGTCTCTGGGAGGGTCTGGTCCTCAAGCCATTGTTCGATACTCTAACTTAAACAAAGTCCCATGAATGATTATTCCAATGATTTGACACCATATAGTGGTCTTAAAGCAATAATATGTGCGTCAATTGGACACTCGTTCTGTAAGTAATTATCATTTCAATCCCGAGGGCCCGGTTCGATTTGTGCTCAATCCAACCCGAACCTATCGCACATTTATCTAAAATATCAAGTGGGGTATACCAAAGGGAACGTATCTATCCAAGGTTTCCATCGCTAATGATAGTTTGTCAAATGGATAAATGGTGCCAAATTTATGGAAAAAAGAGAAAATAGGGTTGAAACTAGTCTGGGTCTGGTCCGACCCGGTGGGACTGACCCAATCCATACTGAGAGGTCCGGCCCGCTGGGTGGCACATCTTGGTGCCCAAGCCTGGGAATTTACCCATGGGGCGGCGGTGTGTCCATGGAGGCTGAAGGGTGGTGGGGAAGCCGCGGAGGCTGCGGGGCGGAGGAGGCGGCGGGGGCCATGGAGGCCACATGCGTCATAGGGCCGTGGAGGCTGCGGGCAGTGCGAGGCTGTAGAGGACAAGGAACAGCAAAGGCTACAGGGTCCATAGAGTGGCGGAGTCCAAGGGGGGCATGGATCGGAACAGGTCGCGGGGGCCGCAGAGTTGCGGAGGTCACGGGGCGGTGTGACATAGCATCGAGGCCGCGGGGCTGCAGAGGTTGCAGAGGTCGTGGTGCAGCGGTGGTCGTGGGGGTTGCGGGGGCTGCGGGGCGGCACGAGGCGTCCTAGAGGCCGTGGTCCATTGGGGCAGTCATGGTGTAGTGGGGCGGCCATTGTGTTGCGGGCGGCCGCGGCTGGCCGAACTGCCAGCTGTCCTCTCAGTGTGGCGCGTTCGCGTGTCAAGCCTTCACCGGTGGCCGGTTTGACTTGTCGTTCTTCAATCGTCACTGTGGCACAAATCCTCCCTCTTCCATCCTAAAGATCACACCATTCATGAAGAACGGCGGAGGGGTCAGGCCATTTTTTATTGGCCCGCACCCTCTGCATTAGAGTGGTGGAAAGCGTCTCAAGGGGAATGCTTCAATGTGAGGGGAAAATTTAACATTGTTCAATTTAAAACATACCCATGCCTCGTTTTTTTTTTGACGTCGATGGTTAGGGAAGTACGGTCATTGATTGAAGATGTCCCACGTTGGAGGATGTCCTGAGGATGAAGTCGAAGATGTTGGAGAATGCCAGTGTTCTTCATTGGAGAAGCGTTCCTCATTGGAGAATAATAATTCCTTCAACATTCTCCCCTTCAAATCATTTCTCCCAATTCCACCCAAAAAGAAAAGAATCCAATATGTTGTGTTTCATCAATTTAATTGTTGGAACAATATTTAATTGACATCATTAATTATGATGTGGTTGGTACTATTAATGTGGGAGGATACCAAAGGTTATCTCTCATTAAAGGGGTGTTCAAGGGTTATCTCCATATTAAAGAATGAGTTTAGGGGCTTCGGGTGGTCCCCAACATTAAATTAAAATTCGGAGGTTTTGGGATTGGTGGTCCCCACATCCATAACCCATGTTGAGGGGTTATAAGAATAAAAATAAAATGTTAAAATAATTTTATTTTTATTTTCCAACGAAAAGTGATAAACTAACTTTCACCATCGACCTACTGCAGTCGAGGTGAAGGTATCCTTAAGAGCAAACTGGTGCTATGAGTTCAATGGTTCCCTGAGATGTCAATTCTGAAAAGAAAAAAAAATTGTTCATAAATTCATTTCGGGCTCACTGGGCCTCAGAATCATGCTCCGTCAATTTTTGTGGACTTATAAATTCTCATATATTAAAAAACATTACATGAAATTTATAGGTCATTAAATATGATCTCGGTTAGGAGAACAATGGTGGAAATTAGATACACATAATTGGAGGAAAATGGTAATATTTATAGGGAGTTATTTAGGCATCAATCACAAAAAAGTGTATCATTGAGGGCATCAAAACCATCAATCTATGTTGATTTAAAATATTGTTAGTTAAACAAAACATAAGGTATTAGAATGACACATTTTTGGTTTTGATATCCATCACCTAAAATTTAAGAATTAATTTCATCAAATAATAATAGAGAAAAATATACTAGACATGTATAGTTCAATCCTTTAACTAATTTCTACCACAAACACATCTTTCACTCTAAAAGATAATAGAACAAAAAAATATTCTATTTATCCTAATCATATAGGGTTCAAAAAAATGAATTTATAATTAATCTATCAGACCTTTTAAAAAACAACATTATACAATCCTGGACATCACATGGGCCAGTGGTAGGTGATGCACCCTTATCGATTTTTAGTTGCGGGTTCATGTCTCGCGGCTTTTCCGGATGTGACGTGTTGTCTCCCGACCTCTGAGTTGTCCATTTTAAGAAAATTCAAAAATTATTTCACAAAATGATTTAATATTAACAATAGTATCCAATGTCAAAAAAATCGATTCCTACCATTAGATTTATCCAAAATACTTTTGTCCAAACTCACAGTCCAAAATTTATAAGGAAGGTAACACATTGAAGATTCTTTTTTCCACGTAATAACATTTAAAAACCATCATCATGTATTCTTTTAGAACATTGTAACACCTTAAATTACCATAAAAACTTATTGATTGCATTCATGCTCCCTTATTCCTTATAGACTACTGGATATACTCTTATCCAAAAACGTTGTAAACTCCAACAATGACGGAATATAAAAATAATTAATCACTTTCAAGGTAGTCAATAATATACAATAAATTTTATCTAAATCAACCATATATTTTCCGAAGTCAATTACTCTATATAAAAACAATATTATGGTTTATCATTATCTCAACCATATATTTTCCTATAAAATTTAACAATCTATTGAGTCACTTTTCATGGTTCCACACCATCTCAAGTCCTTAATGAAATAGTACTACAGTAAAATCCTTATATACTTTATAATTCATATTACATTTACATAATTATTAAAATACTAAAACGATGCAATACATTTATAACAACATAAGAATTATAATCCTTCCTATACATCTGTGGTAGTATCATAACTTGATTATTATCCAATAGCATCATTTGGCGTATACTCTGATTAATTGGACATTGATTCATGTACTGTCCCAACTCCTAGAAAATGAAGCATTATGCATTTGAATCCTTTTTCATACCCTTTCAATCACGTACTTGGTGTCCTTTCTCTCCACACTTATATCAAAATCTCATTTCCTTCAAACATTTAACAAGGCAGTTCATTCCATAGTTATCACATATGTGTAAATCCTTCTTGAAACTCTTCCCATTATCCATCATTCTCACTTCCATCCTTTTCTTCTCTTGCTTCCCTTCAAAGCCATGGGACTCAGAGAATTATTTACTAATCTTATTATCACACGATATTTTTTTCTTTATATGATGTGAATATATGGGAGTCTATTTTCCTTTTACATGTTAGCTTAATAATATGAAATATATGATCCTTCTTAATCCTTTGATCATGCATATTTCTAGAATTCTCATTCCTTATACTAGGTACCATTTCTAAATAATGGCATACGCTATGTTAGTCTATGAATCGCAATGCATAATTCCAATCTTGTAAAATACCTACAAGAAATTGAAAAGATAAATCATATAATATATGACCACAAAATGGTTTCTTTGAGAATGTATTAACTCATAAATCCATCTTAATGGCTTGTAATAAAAATATGTATTATCCTAAGAATATCCCCTGAGAGTGTCGTAAGCCGTACGTACAAACAGATTGTGACTTTTTCATTCATAGGATGGTAAGAGTAATAAATATAGTTGATACATATTTATGACAACATCCCAGGATGTTGAAATTAAAAGTTTTATTAATTTGGTATGGAAACAAAAAAGAAAAAGTTAGTAGAATAAGAAACTAAATTTGAAATATGTGGTGAAATTATTACATATTTTTCAGGTGTTTTCTTTTGATTTGATCAACGGTCTCCATAGGATGTCTTTCTGATAAAATTATGGACTCTAAGTTGATGTGAGGGAAGTTGGGAGGATATTTGGGCAGGGTTTGGCCGAGCTAAATGTATTTGGAGTTGTGATTGTGAGTGAATTAAATGTGCCCTTGGCAGACGTGACAGGTTGTCGCCCGACCTCCGGGTGGTCCTTTTTATGACAATCCAAAAATAATCTCAAGAAATGATTTAACCATAACAATAGAATCAAATATAAAACATAATCAGTTCCAACATTTTCAATTATCCAAGATTCTTCTGTCCAAACTCACAGTCCAAAATGTATAAGAAAGGTAAACATAATGAATATCCATTTTACCATGTAATAACATGAGAAAACATTCATCATGTATTTTTTTTTAAAAATTTTAACACCCTGAATTACAATAAAACCTTATTGAATACATTCATGATCTCTTATTCCATATAGAATACTGGATATATTCCTTCAATCCAAAAAATTTGTAAACTCCTACAATGACGGAATATACAAATCATTAATCAGTTTCAAGGTAATCAGGAATATCCAATATTATTTATCCAAATCAATAATATATTATTCAAAAATCACTACCTCAGTATCATAACCATATTTTGGTTTATAATTCTCTTAACCATATATTTTCGAAATAATATTAGCCTGCTATTGAGTCACTTTTCTTATTTCCACACAATCACAAGTCCTTAATGAAATAGTACTAAAATGCAATGCTTATATACTCTATAATTCTTATAACATGTAGATCATTAATACAATAATCAAATGGAACAATAATTTAAAAAAACATAAGAACTCTAATCATTCCACTTAATCTTTTGTAGTTTTAGAACGTGATTATTATAAAATAGTTTCCTTTGTGGTATACTCTGATGATTTGTACATTGATTCATGTAGTGCCCCAACTCCTTGTAGATAAAGTATTGTACATTTGAAACATTTTACATACCCTTGCAATCACATAAATGGCGTCCTTTTTCCCCACACTTATAAAAAATTCCCATTCTATTTAAGCATTTTCCATGTTGATTCTTTCCATAGTTGTCACATATATGATGATTCTCCTTTCCCCTCTTCCCATTATTCGTCTTTTTCTCTTCCATCCTTTTCCTCCCTTGCTTCCCTTCAAAGCTATATGACTCAAAAAAATTCATTACTTATATAATTAACACATGATATTATTTCATTATATGATGAGAATACATGAGAGACTGTTTCCCTTTTAAATTTTGTCTTATTACCATGAAATATTTTATCCTTCTTAATCATCCAATCATGCATATTGCTGGAATAGTTATTTCTTCTACTAGGCTCCATTGCTAATCAATGTAATAAAAAATGATAGTTTATGAATCGAAATACATAATTCCAAACATGTAAAATACCTAACGTAAATTAAAAAGATTATTCATACAATCTATAATCATAAAAAAATTTCTTTGAGGATGTATTTACTCTTCAAACCGTCAAAATGGGTTGTAATGAAAATGTGAATTATCTTAGGCATATCCCCTGGGAGTGTCGTAACCAAGAGTGCAGCATGGACCATTGTCGCATACCAGGATACCCCTAGTCAATCCCAAAACTCCTTGTCATAGTTTTCACTCCTAGGTATATCGGTACCAGAGCTGTCTCTACCATCTTGTATCCATACGGGGATGTATTCATTGTAAAATACCTAAAATATTTACATTACCACATTTCTATGAAGTTATTCTATTAGGACTCGGCCTTAAACATTACATAATCCTGAATTAAATGAATAATTCACATTGATGATCTTTTTAGGATTACAATTTTAGAGAATTAGGCCATAAATATTACATATCAACATGAATATTACAGTTAGACACTATTACTCAGTATCTATTTTTTCAATAGATAAAATGGAAACATGCCTAGTTCCATGTTTTAGACGACATGACATTTCCTTGATCTCATCCTTGACCCTTATTAATATTTAATTCCTAAAAAAACATTTAAAAACATGGGATGAAAATACAAATCTTAGTAAGGGATATAAAATAAGTAATTAAAACATTATCCCATCAATTAATCAAAAAAATGAAACCATACTTTTCAATCATAACATTACTTATGAAATCAAAAGATTTATGAATAACACACAGAGATCATTAATCCTAATGGTATCTTATGGAATAAAAAAACATACTTATGTTGTATATATCATAGAAATATTCGGAGTTATGTTGGAATACCCGTCACAGTATATTCCCTAAATTCTTAGGAGAAACATTAACGTTTAGCTCTGTCATGTTACCAAATGCATTGGAGAGCTATCATGGTCTCACCCGCCCTAGGTTTATCATGGAACCACCTGTACATGTAAACAATTCCCAAGAACAATAGAATATTAATAACACATAGAACATGAATAAAATAAATATAACATTTCTACATTGAAATCACAACATATCATTTCATGATATATACATAATAAATGATTTATCAAACCATTTAAATACCATTGAAAACATTTAATAAAGAGATTTTTGAACCAAAGTGTCCCATAACACTTTGAAACATTTAAATAAATTATCGTTTCAATCCATTAATGTCTATATAAATAAATCCTTAAACCATTTTTAAACATGTATATTAATGATAAATATTTAGATGAATAAATATTTAAAACATTTAAATGATATTTTAGTTAAAGAGTTTTTAACAAATTGAGTGACTCTTGAATACAAATAATTAAGGAATAACACTGAATTAAAAATTTATATTATCATGAGAATAAAGGTATTTATAATATAATATTCCAAAGGATATTATATACTCCATATAAGAGTGAATTTGTGTATAAAAATAATGAAGTCTCAATAGAATGTAAATTGAGACGAAATCCAATATAAAAACTATATCCTTTGATTAAAGATAAATTAATTACATAATATTTTGTGAAAAATATAAATAAACTGAATATTATTGGATATTCAGTGTAAAAAAATTAGCGAAAATTCTCTAATATTTTTGTAAAATGAACACCAATTACATGGATGTTTAACTCAATGAATGTAAATTGAGTTAGAATTACTCTTATCAAGTCCATATCGACGACTTGAGAATTTGTCAATGGATTTAATATGTGTATCAAAAGTATATCCACACAAAGTGGAGTCTAAATTACTACATATGTAAATAAATAGTTATTTTACACATAATCTTGGAGTAAGATAATCAAGGATGTATGCGTAAATCCCACTGAGTGGAAATTGAAACATGAAATTCCCTTACTGATTTGGTAACTTACGAAACATACACCCCCTCAAAGAAGGACCATACAATAAAGATGTAAATACCCATAAAATAAATTATATTACACCAATAATACAATCATGGGTTTTAAATAGACCAAATAAATGGAAATAGTGTCTAATATATCATGAATCTCACGGGAATAAAAAGTGATATTAAAAACCCTTGCCAATTACTAATTAAACGAGTTGTATGAACAAAAGTAAATAACCACCAAATGAATAACAAAATACCATGAATATAAATAGAATCAAGATAATATATATCATATGGAATTCCACTATACATTACATGCAATAAATAAGTGGTGAACGATGGAAATCTCATAGAATTAAAAGTGAGATAAGAAACCCCTTACCTCATGTCTGACTTTTACTCGTTTGTTCTTTGTTTTTCCGGAATAAGAAACTAATGTTCATTTATGCTGGATTAAGAAGATTTTTCAATTTTATTATTCCATTCATAACACTTATCACCATGTTATAAACATTATGTAATCATTTATGTTAATAAAGTTCATATTGTCGATATTTGGTACTTGAGAAAAAAATGAACAACTTATAATTATAAGTTGTCCATTTGGTCAAGATTACATATCTAGAATAATATTGATGATTTATATATAAAATATATAAAATATATCCATTATATATATATATATGTATTTATAATATTACATAACATTTAGAGATATGAAATGAATTGCCTCATTCATGAAGACGGTAAGCAATACATACGCATGAACGATGCTATCATTTTCATTTCGCATTTAATGGAATAAAAACACAATTATACATAAGTATATTAGAATTCCAGTATAATATAACATATAATTTCATTAAATACATTATTTATACGTCCCACCTATGGAATGAATGACTCATATCACTTTGAGGGGCGGTAGTCTGCACTTCCTCAAATGAAATTATCGCATTTACCCAAAATGGAAACCATACAGGTATGATATAAATGATAAATACAAAATCATAAAACAACATAAACATAATATATATCATATTTAAATAATGTTCCATCATAATGGAAACAATAAGAGGTGGTTGGAGAATATGGGACAATCATCGTTTCGTGAGGTGTTAGGTTGTCGTCCACAAAAACAGTATGTTCTTTACCCGTTAGATGGTGGTGAGTGTAAGTTTTTTTAGAATAATTCTCCTAAAAAATACCTAGTATATTTATTATACTGGTATTTTTATAAAATAAAGTAATAAAAAGTGTTTTAGGTTGGAGAAGAAAAATAAAACAAAAAAATTAATAGAATACGTTACCTTTAAATCAAGTGACTCCCTTTGGATTGAACCAAATTGGTTTCTTGATGTGCCTTATTCCTAAGTTAAGGATTCTAGGTAAAAGATAGAGATATTAAGAGCTTATTTGGGCAGGTTCTGGTGGATCCAAGGGGATTTATAGGTGTGAGTAATGTGTTAGAATTGATGTTCTTTTATAAGGGTGAGGAGGGGCTCTTTTGGAAAGTGTGAAAATTTTATTTTATTATATATTGATTTTTGGTTTCTAATGATCCAAAACTCAATAAAGCCAAAGATAATATGACTAATGGTAGAAATAAAATCATCCAATATGAATTGGACAGGTTTTATATATAATTTTAATCATTATAATCTTATTTATTTATATTATTTATTCATTTGGTAAACACAACACCATTATTGTGTCATAAATATTTTTATTTATTTGATGTCTAGAAATTATAAAAAAACCATGATGTGGGAAATATTCATTATCTTTCCAAATAATATTTACAGTCGAAGGGATAACTTATATTACCCCATGAAAAAATTTATTTACTAAAAGATATTTGTTTATGTCATTTTTGACATTACATTAAATTAATTAATATAAAGTGCCATTATCACTCTTAAGTGGATCTATGGGGTCCCAAAAATAGACCCAAAGATGTCCATGGTCGGCCATGACTCATCCAATAATGTTAGAACAAGTGTTAAGGTAATTTTGTATTATTATGATATTCCTTTTACATTGAATTACCATGTTTACCTTTAACCACAGTAAATTAAAGTCAAAAGTTACTATTTACCAAAATTATTCTTATCTTATTGAACCACATTTTACTTACTAATAAAAACAATGTATGTCAGATTTTCAAAACTAAATTCCCAAAAGAGGTATATTTAATTTAAATGAAAATGTCAGATTTGTAACTACTACTTAGTGGTATCATTATTCATCAATAATTGACGTTTTTCAGAAAACTATAAAAAATTCAGCCTAAGCTAAATTTGATATTGACAATTAAAAATGATGTATGTTTTACCAAAATAAAAACATAAAATTTGGATTAGTTAATTTAACATTATTTCCCATTGTGAATACAAAAAGCTTGTTTTCATGAAATAATAACTATCAAAAGAATGACAGTTGTTTATGCCCAATTTCAAAGTGAGATTTCTTCCAATGACCATATTTGGGTTAAATGGTAAAAATATAATCTAATTAAACTATAAAACCAATTAGAAATGTAATCTAAAAATATAAATAAATTATATTTAAAGGAATATTTTAATTAAAATGAAGTATTTTCCACCATTCATTAAAAATTGAATTTTATTAGAAAAATACCAAAAAATTACCCATTGTAAATATTGATGTCCAGATTATAATGAATAAATTCATTTTGTAAAATAAGACATATAAATGTTCCCACAACTATATTTAAAGAAGGTTCTCCATCAAAAGTCGGTAAATCTACCTTTTCTAAATATTAGAGAATTTATGCTTAAAATCATATTCTTTCTTATTTTTTGCCTCTAAAATTTATTGGATAAATGTAAAAATATTTAACAAAAATGTATAATCATTTTGTAGTTAGTTCTGTTCATTCCCTCCATTTCAACTTCTAGGCATTAACTACCATTTAAAATAATAATAATATTATATTATTTTTTAGTACAACTCAACATTGTGTGCAATGTGAGATTTCAAAGAAACATGTTGTTGTGTATCGGGTATGACATCAAAAATATCATCCCTATTAAAGTGAAATTAACAATTAATTTACAAATATTAATAAATATGAAAATTTCAAATTTATTTATTTTCATAGGATGTCACATCCTACCCCCCTTTTGAGAATTTCAATCTCACAATTTTAAAATTGGGCTCAAAAACATCACTAAAAGTCTCACATCAGAAAAAGTGTCATAAATCTATCACTTTAAAATAAAGGAAGAGAAGTAAAAAAGGTTACACAAGACAAAAAATACTAGTATTCAATGAAAACATAGATACAGAGTAGAAAACAAACCATCTTGATCTGATAGAGAGTGACAAAAAACTTGATTAGGAGAAAGTTAACCACCAAAAAATCACAAACTTGTGATGGGTTAAATGGTCTTTGATTCCCCAGTAAGAAAATTTAATAGCAAAAATTTTTGTTTTATGTTACTTTTCAAAATGATGAGGAATTAATTTATGAGCTTAACTAAAAAATTTACGAAACATTTTACTTGTCATGTAAACTTTCACCCTTTACTAATTTCCTTCCATAAAAACTTTTTTTCTACAAACGATGAATATTCAAGATGACTTGTTCATAATGAAAGTGATCTAATCAACTTATAGGGAATCACATAATCCACAAAAGATGAAATATATTATTTCAATGTCTTTACAAATTAAACAAACCCAAAATGGATAGTAGAAAATCAAATAATCCCTAAAAAGGATAATCTTTTAACAAAATAAAAACTACTCTTAATCTCCAAAAATATTCAATCAGTACCTAGTGTTTGAAAAAGACCATTCAATAAACAATTGTCCATAAATATTTAATATATGACATAATAATTCTATGAGATATATATATATTTACTTACATATATCTTATTCACTTACTTCCATTCAATATGATATGAAAATGAAAATAGTGTTTATGCGTACGTACATCCTATCATCTCCATAAATTGTGCCATTCATTTCATATATCTTTCTGTTATAAATATTTATATTCAAAATATATATGACATATAAATCAAGGTTTATATTCTTGATGTATTTAAATCATGATCTATATGATACGATCAAGAATGATAAGTTAAAACATGTATGATAAAGAAAGCGATTGTTACCCAAAATATTAAATTAACATGGAAGTCGTTCTTAAATGGGTAGTATAAATTTTCAAATTATTCATGTATGATATAATAAATATTAATAAGGTTCTGGTATAATTTAATAACACACTACGGTAATTACACAGGAGGTTGAACGTACCCTCGACCAAGGGAAAGTGCATGGTAAGGGTTAACTTCACAATCTATTTACTATCCAAGGTGGTTTTTACGTGAGTATCTACAGGGGAGTATTTATTATCCATGTCCATGTTTCATAAAAGGGGTTTCAAAGGTATTCTTTTAAAGTGACTCTTTTACTAAAACATTATTTTAAATATTTTTAAAATTTATTCTTCTAAACCATTCCCATTATTTTCCATTTTATAAAAATGGTTTTAAGGATTTATTTAATAGATGACTCAGGGTATGAAAAAATTATCCAATATGAAATAGACAGGTTTTCGTTATTTTTTAATCTTTATAGTCTTATTTATTGAAATCATTTATTATTGAGGCAAACAATGCATCATTATTCTGTCCTAAAATGTTTTATTTATTTGGTGCCTAAATTTTTTATAAAAATACCATGATTTAGGAAATCAGTTTAAAATTCAAAATAATATTTCTAGTCGAAATGATAACTTATATAACCCTATGGAAAAATTTATTTACTACAAGATATTTTTTTGGTCATTTTTGTCTTTACTTTAAATTAATTAATATAAAGTGTCATTATCACTCATAAGTGGCTCCATGGGGTCCCTGAATAGTCCCAAGGATTCCAATGGTCAGTCATTACTCATCCAATAGAGTTATAAAACGTGTTAAAGTAATGTTTTTATTATGATATTCTTTTCACCTTGAATTGCCCTATTTAACTTTAACTGCGGTAAATAAAAGTCAAAAGTTACAATTTACCAAAAATTATTTCCATCTCTATGGACCACATTTTACAAACTAATAACTAGAATTTATGTCAAATTTTTGAAAATAAACTACCAAAATTGGTAAATTTTATTTAAAAGAAAAAGACATATTTTTAACTACTACTAAGTGGTTTCACTATTCATCAAGATTTTAAGTTTTTCAGAAAAATACCAAAAATTCAGCCTAATATATATTTGATATTCTGAATTCAAAAATGATGTCTATTTTATAAAATTCAAAACATAGAAGTTGGATTAATTAATTTAAAATTAATTCTTGTTTTCAAAATAAAAAGCGTTTTTTAAGAAATAAAAACTATCAAAAGATTGACACTTGTTTATGCCCAATTTCAGAGAGAATTTCAGACTATGAAATAAATTGGATTAAATTCTAATAATATAATCTAATTACACTTCAAAAACCAATTAACAATATAATCTAACCATATAAATAAGTTAGATTAAAAAGCAGATTGGAATTCGAATACATTATATTTCACTATTCATTAAAAATTTAATTTTGTCAAAAAAATACCAAAAATAGACCCAAATTTTTTTTGTTTTCCTGATTCTAAATAAAAATTTTATTTTTTCAGATAGAACATTTAAAAGTCACCAAAACTATATTTAAATAGGGTTCGCCATCAAAAGGTGGTAAATCAGCCTTTTAATAAATATTAGAGAATTTATGCTTAAAATCAGATTCCTTGTTATTTTTATCCTATAAGATTTATTGGATAATTGAAAAAATATTTTAAAAAAATGTACAATAAATTTTTATTTAGTTCTATTCATTCCCACCATTACAATGACTATGTGTTAACTACCATTTAAAATAATTATAGTATTATATTATTTTTCAGTACAACTCAACGTGGTGTGCAACATAAGATTTCAAAGAATCTTATTGTTGTGTATCAGGTATGCCATAGAACATAGAATCCCCTTAAAAGAAAAATTAATAATTAATTTAAAAATATTTATAAATATTAAAATTTTATATTCTTTATTTACCTGGGATGATACATCCTTCACCCCTTTTGGGAATTGTGTCCCTGCATTTTTAAAATTGGTATCGGAAACTTCATTGAAAGTCCCACATCGGAAAAAGGGTCAATAAATCTATCACTTTTAGATAATTTAAGAGAAGTAAAAAGGTCACCCAAGAAAAAATATACTAGGATTCGATTAAAACATGGATATGGAGGAGAAAACCAACTATCAAGTTCTGATGGAGAGTGATAGAAAACATGATTAAAAGAAAGTTAACCACTAGTAAATCACAAACATGTGATGGGTTAAACAGTGATTGATTCCCCATTAGTAAAAGTTAATAGACAATGTTTTTTTATGTTACTATCCATAAAGTTGATGAATTTATTTATGGCTCCATGGGGTCCCAAAATCAACCCATGAATGCCCATGGTCATACATGTATTAACCAATATGAATAAGAAATTGTTTAGGGTAATTTAATATTATTATAATATTAGTATTTTACCCTAATTTACCACATTTACACTTTCACCATCAATATAATGATATTGTTACTCGTGCATACATATGGATTACCGTCTCCACGGACGTGATTAGATTCATTTCCCCATCGTAACCATTCTAGAATAATTTTTTTTTGATGATTTAAAATAATGTTTATGAACATAATATCATTCTAGATATGAATCAAATATATCCAATCCATAAAAAACACTGCTTATGTAACAAAATATATAAAGAAATATATATCAGTTTACACCTAAAATGACTATAATACAAAAATATTTTTAACAAAGCAATATTATACTATCATATATGATATCATATTTATGTATATGGTTCTTGTATAATTTAATAACAATTATTTATCTATTATATAAGAGTTTAACATACCCTCAACCAAGGGAAAGTACTAGGTAAGGTTTAATTTCAAAATCTCTTTTTTATCTGAGGTAGTTTTGACGTAAGTATCTACTAGGACCTCTTTATCATTCACATCCATGTTTTCTCAAAAATGTATTTCAAAACATTTTTACTATTTACATGACAATGGGATAAAGTCATTTATACCCTTATCTGACTTTATTTGTTTTTAAGGGAATCTTTCTGTCATTTTCCAAACAAGGTACTTTATGACCCTTTTCATCAACATTATGGTAAGAAGTTTTTTTAACTAATACGGAGGGTGATGATATTTTCCACCGTTATAACATCATCGAATATTCCCTTACAATATTATAAGAATATTTTTAAAATAAATTTCTTCTTTTATAATTATGTGAATCTTAAATGATTTCAAAATAGAAAGTGATATTTCCCTTAAAATAATCTTTTTTTCCAAGTAATAACTTTTCAATACCTTTATCATGTATTTTTTCAAAACACTGTAACACCCTGAAATACCCTAAATCCTTATTGATTACATTCATGCTATCTTATTCTTTATAGAATACTAGATATTCTCTTTATATCCAAAAATGTTGTAAACTCCAACAATGATGGAATATAAAAAACATTAATCAGTTTCTAGGTAGTTAAGAATATCCAATATAATTTATTCAAATAAATTATATATTATTTCAAAATCACTACAATATTATCAGAACCATATTATAGTTTATCATTCTCTCATCCATGTATTTTATCAAAAAACAATTAACCTACTACTGAGTCTCTTTTCATGGCTCCACACAATATCATGTCTTTAATGAAATAGTAATACATTAAAATCCTTATATATTCAATAATTCTTATAACATGTACATCATTAATACACAATGTCTCATCCCAAATTTCAAAATTCCATCTTCATATATGAATTCATTCAATCTCCCATCATTTATATCTTTAATATTCTTTGGAAACACCTCATAATTATTCTGAAAACCTTTTATCCTTTCAATTATGGATGGATTGGAAACCATTTGACAATGTATTGATGTTCTCCTTACATGGTTATTCCAATATATATCTTTACTAGATCCATAAAAATAGGATACATTTCAACTCTTATCTTCTTCAAAACTCAAAGTTCCATTCTTCTCAAAGCATCTCCTCTTTATTTGACTTCCCCGGGTGGTAGTGTGTTGTGTAATAATAATCCTTGAGTAGTTAAAGACATCTCATTTTCCTAATTTTTGAAATGCAACAGGTTTTTACCTGGCCTCTAGGATTTCCTTTTTATGATAATATATGTATAATCTCAAGAAATGATTTAATCATAACAACAGTATCCAATTTAAAACGTAATCGATTAAAACCATTAAAATTATCGAAAATACTTCTGTCCAAACTCAGAGTCCAAAATTTATAAGGAAAGGATACACATTGATGATTCATTTTTCCTCATAATAACTTATGAAAACCTTCATCATGAATTTTTTTAAAACTTTATATCACCCTAAATTACCATAAAACCTTATTGATTACATTCATTATCCCTTATTCCTTATATAATTCTAGATATACTACCCCTATACAAAACTGTTGTAAAATCATATAATTATGGAATATAAAAATCATTAATCATTTTCAATAACATACTATGGTCATTATACAGGAGGTTAAACGTTCCCTTGACCAATGGAAAGTGCAAGGTAAGAGTTAATTTCAGAATCTATTTATTAATCGAGGTTGTTTTTATGTGAGTATCTGTTGTGGAATATTTATTATCCATGTACTTGTTTAATAAAAGTGTTTTAAATGGTATTCTTTTTAAGTGACTATTTTACTAAAACATCATTTTAAATGTTCTAATGATTTATTCTTCTAAACCATTATCATTAATGTCCATGATTTTAAAATGGTTTTTATGATTTCTATAAATAGACGTAAAAGATATAAAAATATAATTTCATTCACAAGTTTCAAAGTTTCATGGGAAACATTGATTCAAAAATATCTTTAAATTTATTCCTTTCTAAATTGTCTCACTTTAATTTCTCCATGAAAAATGGATATTTCTCTCAAATAGTTTTATAAATCATTTTCTTCTATGTCAAAATCATTTGATGGATTTTAAAATTGTTTAAAGTTAATTTATTATGATAAAAATATTGTCCCAAACCACTTTGAAGTCCATTTTAAGAAATTCAAAACATATATGTTTTATTTACTAAATTAAAATAAATTCCTGTTGTCAAAAAAAAGGCGGGTTTTTTAAAAAGTAAAAACTCTCAAAATATTGACATGTTTTAATGTAAACATTAAATGTGAAATAACATATAATGACCTAAATTGCATTAAATGATGAAAATATAATCTAATTATACTTCTAATCCACTCAAATTTATAAATAATCATTATAAATTATTTTTATTTAAAAAGTTTTTTTCAATTACAATTTAGTATCTTTCTCTATTCATCCAAATATGAATGTTATTAGAAAAACCCAAAAAATATATCGAAAATAAATTTTTATGTCAATATTCTAAATAAGAAGTTTATTTTGTCAAATTTAATATCTAAAATGTCAAATAGTGTATTTAAAAAGGGTTCTCCATTAAAAGGCGGTAAAATTGCATTTTCTGAAAAACAAAATTTCTTCCTTATAAAAGGAGTCCACTTTTGACCAATTCTTCACACCTCTCATGCCCTTTGGCTCATCCAAAACCTACCAAAATAATATAACAGGAAACCACTCTTCCATATAGAAGCCTTAACATAGGTATAAGTCACATCGAGAAACCCTTTTTGTTCAAACCAAAGGGAGGTACCTGATTTAAAAGTAATGTCTTCTCTTAAGTTCTTTTATTTATTTTCATTCTCCAACCCATAAACACTTTTTATTCATATAATGTATAACATCAAAAATTTCTTCAATATACTAGGTTATTTTTATGATTTGTTTTCTATTTACCCTTACACACACCTCCATCTAATGGGTAAAGAACATATTGTTTATGTGGAGGGAAAATTAACGCCTCACAAAATGATGATTGTTCAATATTCTACTACCACCTCTTTTGGTGTCCATTATGATGGAATTGTAATTATATATGATATATATTATGTTTATGATCTCTTTATGTTTCTTTATTTTTCATTTACAGCATACCTTTATAGTTTCCATTATGGGTAAACATGAAAATTTCATTTGAGGAAGTGCGGACTAATGCCCCCTCAAATTGATTTGACTTGTTCATGCCATGCATGGGATGTGTAAAGGATGGAGTTAATGAAATTATATATTATATTTTTCTGGAATTATAATATACCTATTTAACAATTTTGTTCATCCCATTAAATATGAAATAGAAATGAATGTAGTGATTATGCGTACGTACGGCTTACCGTCTCCATGAACGGTGTATTTCATTTCGTACCTCTAAATGTTAGGTAATATTATAAATAAATAAATATATATATATATAGGATATATAGGATATATATGATATATATATCATGAATATCATTCTGGAGATAATGGAATCTTGACAACATGGACAATTGGTAATTATTAGGGATTTATTTTTGAATCAAGTACCAAATATCGACAAAATGACCATTATTAACATAAATGATTGGATAATGTTTATATCATGGTAATAAGTGATATAAATGGAATAATAAAATTTAAATAGGTTCTTAATCAATTATAAATTATCTTGAGTATATTATTTAGGAAGAACTAGAAAAAAACAAGTCAAGTCGGACACGAGGTAAGAGGTTTCTTATCTCACTTTTAATTCTGTGAGATTTCCATTCTTCAAGACTTATTTATTGCATGTGGTGTATTGTGTAGTTCCATTTGATTTATATTATCATGATTCTCATTATATCCAAGGTATTCTGTGACTTATTTTCTTGTTATTAACATTTTTTCAAATGACTCGATTGATTACAACGTGGAAATGGTTTTGAATATCACTTTTTATTCTCATAAGATTCATGCTATATTATCCACTATTTACTTATCTGTGGTGTATGTACAGACCATTATTTTATTATAGGAAAAATATAATTTAATTTATGGGTATTTTCATCTTCATTTTATGATCCTTCTTTCACGGTGTGTACTTCTCGTAAGTTACCAAATCGGTAAGGGAATTTCAATTTTCAATTTCCACTCATTGGGCTTTACGCATACTTTATTGATTATTTAACTCCATGATTATGTGTTAAATAAGTATTTATTAACTTATGTAGTAATTTACAATCCCCTTTGTGTATATACTTTTTATATGCATAATCAATCCATTGATAATTTTTCAAGTCATTGATATGAATTTGAAAAGGGTAATTTTAACTCAATATCCATTCATTGAGTTAAAAATACAAGTCAATGGTGTTGTTTTTAAAAAAATATGTTTGAATGTTCTATGATTTATTTACACTAAATATTCAATCATATTGAGTTTATTTATATTTTTCACACATTATTATGTAATATATTTATTTTTAATAAAAAGATACAGTTTTTATAAGGGATTTCGTCTCAATTTACATTTTAATGAGACATCATTATTGTTATGAACCAATTCACTCCAATATTGTGTATATACTGTCTTTTGGAATATTATATCATGTATCCCTTTATTTTCATTACTTTTTAAATTTTTTATTAAATTTTATTCCTCAATTATTTGAATTCTAGAGTCTCTCATTTCGTTAAAACCCTTCTAACTAAAATATCATTTTAAATGTTTTAATGATTTATTCTTCTAAATATTTATCATTAATGTCCATGATTTCAAATTAGTCTTTAGGATTTATTTATAAGTACATTAATGTTTTCAAATGATAATTTATTTTGATGTTTCAAAGTGGTATGGGAAATATTGATTCCAAAATATCATTATTAAATGTTTTAAATAGTGTTGAAAATGGTTTGATAAAGCTTTGATTATTTCTATATATTATTATGATAAGCTATGATTGCATTCTGGAAATGTTATATTTATTTTATTCTGGTTTTAATTGTTATGAATATGTAATGGTTCTTGGGAATTGTTGACGTATATGGGTGGTTCGGTGATAAACATAGGGTGGTTGAGCCTGAGATAGCTCTCCAATGCATTGGGTAACATGACAGAGGTAAACTTTAATGTTTCTCCTAAGTGATTTAGGGAATATACTATGATCGGTATTCCTACATGACTCCCTACATATATGTGATAGATACAATGTAAGTATTTTATGTATTCCATAATTTACCTTTATGACTAATGTTTTCTGTGTGTTATTCATATATCTTATGATTTCATAAGGTATGTTGTGATTTAAAAGTACGGTTTCATTGATTTGTATTTATTTATGGGATAATGTTTTCATTCCTTATTATATATCCCTTACTGATATTTTTATTCTCATCCTATGTTTTTGAAATGTTTTCCACAGGAATTATGGATGAATAAGCGTCATGGATGAGATCAAGGAAAATTTATGATGTATAAGCCAGGAACTAGACATGTTTTTTATGGAAAAATAGATACTGAGTAGTAGTGTATAATTGTAATATTCAAGTTGATATGTAATAGTTATGGCCAAATTATCTAAAACTCTAAACCTAAAAAGATCCTCAATCTTATACCAATTGTAATGCCGTGACCCCAGTTACCTAGAGTCAGGGTATTATTTTTATAAATTGTCATGATACAAGAAAATATTGTCCCAAATGACCGATATGTTTTAAAGTCTTGGAAAAAATTTACAAACATCAACTTCACATTATACTTTCAAACATAAAATACCTCAGAGATAGTTCTTTGAGAAATACATTATTCCTGTTTAGCTTAACCATGCATATCAATAATTATAAACTTTTGGAAATACTAGGAAAATAAAACATTAGAAATGTGTCACAACCCATCCTCGGGGCCCGTGTCGTGACTACCCCAAGCCCGCCTTCCATAGGCCAGGGGCTGGCGACTAGCTCCGCAAGCCTCAACTGTGATCAGCACTGTTCGTCATCTGAAACCAACACAACGTAGTGCAGGCATAGCCCGTGCAGGGGTGAGTATAAGCTACTCAGTAGGAACCCTGAGACCCCCGAAGGTCTCCCAGAATCCACAAAGGATAATCCACAAAGGAAATATACAATCACGAAGTAACATCAGAGACTACTTAGGTATATACCCATACATATACCTAAGTCATCAATTCTCATTCGGGTCCAACATCCGAGCTCAAGTATAACCCAGTCCAAACAGGAAATCACAATCCAATCCACACAGGAAAGAATAACGTAATCCACATAGGATATCAAGTTAATATTATCGAAGATAAGGATTGAAAGTGAAGATTCAGCTCACACAGGTACACTTCTTCGTAAGATGATAGAGATGATCAGATATTCCCACTGATTCACCTAAGCCATCAGACCCACACATCATAGATAGGTACTAACCCCCGCAATGACACACAAAGGATTGATAGGTAACTAACCCCCGCAGTGACCCACACAGGATCGGACCCACACAAGATCTGTAGGCGCTGGCCCACACAGGACCGCTGAGCGCTGACCCACACAGGATCTGACCCACACAAGATCGGTAGCACTAATCCATGTAGGATCGCTGAGTGTTGTAGTCATCGCCGTCGAATCCATGGAATATTTCTGTATTGTCGTCATCGTCGTCGCAATAGCAGCCAGCTCTATGGTTTCCGCACACAACAAGCTCATTCGGGATGGTCCGCTCCACGAGCCGAAGGGCTGATACATCAACTGACACATAGTCTGGAGTTGATGTATCCAAAAGTTCTGTATCGTCAACCGGAACTCAACGTCACAGATGACGTGTCAATCGGACGCTCGGTCTGAGAGTTATTGGTTTTTTCGTCTCAGGGGCCCGGTTGGTTTTTAAGTCAAAACCAACCCGAACATACTCCATATGCGTCCAAACCACGATCGGATTAACCCAAAAGGTCCATCTCACTTAGAGGAATCAAACATCGTTGATAGCACGTCAATCGGACGTCTGGAGCTCAAGTTATAAGCGTTTCCGCTCTGAGGGCCCTGTTGGTTTCGAGTACGAACCTACCCGGCCGAACCCAAAGTACTCTAAAACCTCGAGTGTAATATACCGAAATGACCGTCTCGATCCAAGGATCACATCGCAGCTGACGGTGCATCGATCAGCGGTCTGTAGCCCAGGATATGGGTAGAATACCGATGGAGGTTTGGTAATAAGGGGTTCGGGCCCCATCCGACCCGACCCGATACCCTCTGGGTCGGCCTTAATCGGGAGACCCATCCCAGGTCCAGGTCTCCCTTCTTGGGTGCGGCCTAGCCTGGCTGGTGCGGCCCGGCCCAGCCTGGGCGTGGCCCGGCCTGGCGGCCCGGTCTAGCGGACCGGCCAGGGCAGCTGGCCCGGCGCCCTGGCGCCAGCCATGGGCTCGACCGTTTCAGTCGAGCGAAGGGACACGGGGGGGGGGGGGGGGGCTGCCCCCTATTTTTTGATGTCACGGCCCCACGTGGGGGCCGCTTTGCGGGCCATCTGGGGGTTGTAACCCCCGGCTCTTCCCCTATCCAGCCAGCCCGCTCCGGCCGGCCGGCTGTTGCCGCCACGGGACCGGCAATGCTCTGTCCCCATGCTCCGACGCCGACGGCCCGAAACTGTCCACATGTTCCCCTGCTCCGCCGCGTCCCGGAACCTACCGCGGCCTTGGTCCGTCTGTCGCGGCACGATGCATCCACCGCGGCCCTGCTCCGGACGTGGTGCTCTTGTGGTTCTCCGGCAAGGCGCGACAGCGCCATGTCTTTAGTTCGCCTTCAACTGCGCGGCATGATGACGTTGCGCTTCTTACCTTTCCTTAATAATTCCCACGCGGTGATTTGGCACCGCGTTGCTTTGTTCGTGTTGCATCAATATCAAACAACCAGAAAGGGGAGGAGATTCGGCCATGTTCGTGCGGTCCGACCTCCTCCTGTTATTGCGATAACAGGTGGCCCCAAATAGATGATAAACCAATGATGAAGTAATCAGGAAAAAACGAAATAATAATTAAACCCCTACCTCATCAAATCATTGAGCGAGGGTTCATCTCGTAAATAACCATCGTGGAAGAAGGCGTCGCAGAAGGAGATAGTCGTGTCACGAGGAAATGATTTGTCGGCATCACGTCGTTGATCTCCGAGGATCTGGAATCCTTCATGTTCTTCGCGTTCTTCGTCGAAGAAGAGGAAGAAGTTCTTCATGCTCCACAACATTTCTCCAAAGACTCACACAATAAGAATAGTTGAAATAAAATAAGTTCAACACTTATTTTATTAACATAACTTAAGCTTTTGAATTTCAAACCTTCAAATTATACTCACCTAATTAATTAACTTTATTTATCAAATTAATGTTTAGTTGAAGGAGTTAGGGAATATGAAGGGGTGGGGTTTGAGTGGGCCCCACCACTCTCATACCCTCCCAGGGGAAGTTGGGTGGTTACCCCAACTTCCACTCAAAGCTTAAAACACTTAGAAATAAAAATTGTAGCTGAATTTTTATTTTAACTTCTCAATTTTTACCAACTTCTCTCATGAAAACACAACTGTGGAAAAGGTGTTCCATAGAAAAAATCGGCGCTGCGAATTTATCGGTGCCCTCAGAATTTGATTCCGAGCACCGGTTCAAAAGTTAGAAAAACCCACTCGTTCGTTCACTGAATGTACCCGAGCTAAACTTCAGATAGAAATTCCGGGCACACCGGGCCTCAGAATCAAGTGCCGTCAGAAACCGCGTTCTTGTCAAATCCCAAAGAAAATTAAGAAAAAATTTCCCTTGAATTTTACGGGTCTTTTAAATACTCCCATCTGAGGGATTTACGTCCCCGTTAAGATACATAAAAAACTAGGGGAACAAATGGGGGTACTGGTCACGCATCTGATCCTCCCTCTCCCAAGTTCTCTCCTAGAGGTTACCGTGATGCCATCTGATGCGCACTAGAGGAATCGGTCATCCACGTAGGACCCCGTCCTGTCGATCCTCGATCTCCACTGGTACCTCCGCAAAAGTCTCCCCATCATCAATTTCCAGCTCCCCATGGTCAATGATATGTGTCGGGTCATGCACGTATCTCATCAGCTGAGATACGTGGAAGACGTCGTGCACTCGGTGCAACTGAGGTGGTAGATCCATGCGATATGCCACCTCACCAATCCTACTGAGAACTTGGAATGGTCTGATGAAGCGTGGAGACAACATGCTTCCTCGGCCAAATCTTTGTATACCACATCGAGGTGAGACCAACAAGAAGATGTGTTCGTCATCCTTGAACTCAAGTGGCCTCCTCCTCCTGTCAGCATAAGACTTCTGTCGGCTCTGATCTGTCCTCATCCACTCCTGGATGACCTGGACCTTCTCTGCCATGGCCTGGACCATCTCTGGTCCCACAAGTGATGACTCCCCAGGGCCTATCCATCACAGAGATGACCTGCAAGGTCGGCCATATAACGCCTCCTGTGGTGCCATCCCGATGGTGGAGTTGTAGCTGTTGTTGTACACAAACTCCACCAAGGGTAGGTGGTCCTCCCAACTGCGAACAATGTCGAGGACACATGCGTGGAGCATGTCCTCGAGAGTCTAAATGGTCCTCTTTGTCTGACCATCTGTCTAAGGGTGAAAGGCGGTACTCAGACGTAGCTGCGTCCCGAATTCCTCCTACAACCCCTTCCAAATCCAGGAAGTAAAGAAAGAATCTCGATCAGAGATGATAGATGATGGCACACCATAAAGCCGTACAATCTCCTGAACGTAGAGACATCCCAAGCTCTCCACTGAGCCTTGTTTATTGATGGGTAAGAAGTGAGACGACTTGGTGTGTCGGTCAACAATCACCCAAATGGAGTTGTGAACTCAGGAAGTGCGTGGAAGTCTAGTCACGAAGTCCATAGATATCTCGTCCCACTTCAACTCCGGGACCTCCAAGGGCTGTACCAAGCCTGCTGGTACCTGGTTCTCTTCCTTCACCTGCCGGCAGGTGAGGCATCGAGAAATGTACTCTGCCACATCCTTCTTCATGCCTGGACACCAGTGTAGTCGTCTGAGATCATGGTACATCTTCACCACTCCAGGATGTAACGCCAAAGGGGAAGTGTGAAACTCCCTCATCACCTCCTCTCATAATGCAACTAGGACCAAGGTACGTCCTATGAAAAGGACATTGTGCTCTCCTCCCACGGAGAATCCATCAGGTGCCTGTCCTGAAAATATCTGTGCACGCCGCGTCTCACAGTCGGCGTCCCCACGATGTGCCTCTCTGACCTGCTGTAGTAGTGGAGGAGTGACTGTGAGTGACTGAAGGAAGGTCACTCCATATCTATCCATGAAGGATATCTGAAAAGTGGCTAGCTGCTCTATCGCCTCCCCAGGTAGCTAGATGCTCGTCCTCCTTCTGAGAGCAGCGGCTACTACGTTCCCCTTCCCAGAAGTATAGACTATCTCAAAGTAATAGTCCTAGAGGAACTCAAGCCATCGCCGCTGTCTCAGGTTCAGGTCCTTCTGCAAGAAGATGTACCTTAGACTCTGATGGTCAGAATAGACTATAAAGCACTCGCCCATCAGATAGTGTCACCACATCTTCAGAGCGAAGACCACTGCTGCTAACTCCAGGTTGTGGGTAGTGTAGTTATGCTCATACTGCCTCAACTGATGTGATCCATAGGTGATCACAATCGAGTCCTACATTAGGACACATCCAAGTCCGGTCCCTGATGCATCGCAGTAAACTACGTACTCTACTCCCTCCTCCAAAAACCTCATGATATGCGCACTGGTCAATCTTTGTCTCAACGCCTGGAAGCTCTGCTGACATCTATCTGACCACACAAAGGGTTTACCCTTCTTCGTCAAAGATTAGAGTGGTGCTGCAACTCTGGAGATGTCTGGAAAAAATCTCTGGTAGTACCCAGCTAGTCCCAAGAAACACCGTACCTCCGTCATGCTCCTGGGAGGATCCTAAGCTAGCACTGCCTCGATCTTCGTAGGATCTACTGCAACTCCCTCCTCAGAGATGACGTGTCCCAAGAAGTGGACCTCGTGTATCCATAACTGAAACTTAGAGATCTTTCTATAAAGTTGGTGCTCTGGGAGTGTCTCTAGTACAACCCGTAAGTGGTAGGCGTGCTCCTCCTCAGTCGTCGAGTAAATAAAAATGTCGTTGACGAAGACCACGACAAATCGATCGAGGTATGGATAAATGATCATGTTAATGAGGGCCATGAACACTGTTGGATCATTGGATACGCATAATGGCATAACCAAGAACTCATAGTGGTCGTACTGACATCTGAAGGTCGTCTTCTGCACGTCCTCATCCCGAACTCTGAGCTGATGATACTCTGATCTAAGGTCTATCTTCGAGAATCATCGTGCTCCCTTGAGCTGATCGGATAGGTCATCAATCCTCTGTAGTGGATACTTGTTCTTCACTGTCACCTGGTTCAGGAGACGATAGTCGACACAAAGTCACAAGCTCCCATCTGCCTTCTTGGTGAAAAATATCGGGGAAACCCAGGGTGAAACACTGGGTCAGATGAATCCCTTGCACTGTAAGTCCTACAACTGTACCTATAGCACTCAAAGATCGAAGGTAGCCATCCGATATGCTGGGGTTGATATCGGGGCTGTCCCAGGGTACAGATCAATATAAAAGTCTACCTCTCTACGAGGAGGTAGTCCCGGACCGTCGTCGGTAAAAACGTCCGCAAACTGATCCACCACTGCAGGAAAACCAGGACTCCGCACGTCAACTGCTCCTAAGATGATGCTAGCCAACTGATGAGTTATGGGATGTCCTCTCGTCTGCATGAGTCCATCCTGTTCTGCGAAGGCTCCCTTCTCACCGGTGAAGGTGAACCTGCTCCCGTCGGTGCGTACACACCGCACCTTGCACCTAATACAGTCGATCTCAGCATGGACTTTAGATAACCAATCCATGCCCAAGATGACGTCGTAAGGCATCGACGCTGCTACAAGAAGATCCCAGCCGATGATCTTGCCTCCTAGAGTAAGCTCACACTACCGGAAGCAGTGCATAATCGTCGAGTCTTCTCCCATAGGAGTCTCTAGCCGTAAGGATCGAGCCAAAGGCTCTATTGGAATCTCTGAGCACCGAACAAGGGAAAAATCTATGAAATAATGACTCGCTCTCATGTCTATAAGAGCTGATGAAAGGGTGGAATAGACACAGATAGTACCTCGAATCATCTCGGGTGCACCGTGGTCATAGGCCTCCACTCCCTGAAGCTGTGCATTTCTCTACCCGCCAGCTCCCTGTGGTTGGGGTGGACCTCCAAACGGTGGTGGTGGTAGAGCCTCTAAGCGTCGCCCACCACCTGCTGCTCGGCCATCTCCTCTGCCTCATCTGCATGATCCCTGCGGACCACCACGGTCAACCAACTACCTCTTCCTGGGTGGTCCCTCAACCGTCTGTTGCTCCTCTGCACAGCGGTTCGGGAAGTCACGTGCCATGTGGCCCTGCCCGCAGCATGGGTAGCACTATCTACCTCTAGAAAGACTGGATCCGTGCTGTGTGCCCCGCACCACTGAGCCAGTGTCCTGAGGTCGTCTGCCTGAGGGTCTGGTCTACCTGGACCCATGAGTCATTCGTCTACCGCCTGCTACAGAAGACTCTGCTATGTGCTACCCTGCGGTAGGTCTCGCTGCTGATGTAGGCTCATCAAGGAAGCTCTCGGTCCGAAGGGATCGCTCTAGTACTCCTTCCTATGTCGGAATGCTGAGGGAGATCAGCGATGCCCTGATCTCCTGCCTCAGACCCGGTTCAAATGTCCGGGCCCGAAAGAATGGGTCCCGTACCATGTCCATCGAGTAGCATGATAGATCGGTAAATCTCGTCGAGTACTGGGCAACCGTCAAGCTGCCCTACCGCAGCTGATGAAGCTCCTGGATGCACACCGTACGAAGGGTTGCTGGGACGAACTCCGAGCGGAAGAGGCTCTCAATGTCTGTCTAGAGGAGAGATGCCTCATCGTGCACCTGGAGCATCAGGCTTCACCATCTGCATGTTTCCGCGTGCAGTAGGCTCACTGCGAGGACCACCATGAGGTCCGCTGGTGTCCTCACTAACCTGAAAACCCATACAACTTCTTCCAGAAAATCCTCGGCTGCCTGAGGGTCAATCTTCCTGCGGAACCTGGGCGGTCGCTGACGCTGAAACTCATGCAGTGCACTAAGGCGACGTGCATCGTCAACGGCTGGGGCTGGTAGCATCGGTGTCTCGGTGGGTAGAGGTACTGCCGGTTCCTCTGCTGTCAAAGGGACCTGTACCGAGGCCTCGTCGCTCACTAGGCTATCGTCGCGCACAACTCTCAGAACCTGAGCTGGCTGCCGTCATGGGGCCATCTGGAAAATAAACAGGTGTGCCATGGTCAAAACAGTATACCTCATGAGCTGACACAATTAATCACAAAGAAGACATGAAACACACATACAATCAATGTTTCTGTGCATTAAGTCGGAAATCAGAAGTTAGGGTCCTGGTGTACGGATACGTCGGCCGCCGCACCAATACTGGACTCCCTGGACTGATAACCACACCAAATACACTTAACACTATTGCTTCACATCGAAGAAAGATCATAGACCAATGTTCTGTGGTAGAACCGAACTCCTTTGATACCAATTTGTCACGACCTGTCCTCGGGGCTCGTGCCCTGACTACCCCAAGCCCGCCTTCCATATGCCAGGTGCGGGAGAATAGAACCAAGGCGTAATTACGGATAAAATGGAAAGGCATTTCCTTTGTAAAGTAAACAAACACCACAGAGAAAGAAAGCAGTAGAAGTAAACACAAAGTATAAACTGATACAAAAGTAAGTGCAGAAATGTAAGTGGGCTAGTATACAAACCCAAACTGAAAGTAAAGTACAACTGGATAGGGAAAACAACAACTGAAAGTAAAGCCGCAGACTTGATCCATCCACTAGAAGTCCCACCTCAAGGGTGAGTACAGATAGCCTCCACAGCTCCTCAGGTCCAGTCGTCCGCTCCGAGTACGTCCCGCCCAGTGGTCCACCTCCGGGTACCGACCTGCTCCGCAAGCCTCAACCATGATCAGTGTTGTTCGTCGTTTTCAACCAACACAATGTAGTGCAGGCATAGCCCGTGCAAGGGTGAGTATAAGCTACTAAGTAAGGACCCCGAAACCCCCGAAGGTCTCCCAGAATCCACAAAGGATAATCCACAAAGGAGAGATACAATCACGAAGTAACATCCGACACTACTTAGGTATATGACCATACATAAACCTAAGTCATCAATTCTTGTTCGGCTCCAACATTCGAGCTCAAGTACAACCCAGTCCACACAGGAAATCAGAATCCAATCCACACCGGAAAGCAAAACATAATCCACACAGGAAATCATGTCAATCTTATCGAAGATAAGGATTGAATGTTAAGATTCACCTCACACGGGTATACTTCTTCGTAAGACGATAGAGATGATCAGATATTTCCGTTGATTCATCTAAGCCATCGGACCCACATAGGATCGATAGGTACTAACCCCTGCAATGACCCAAAAAGGATCGATAGGTAACTAAACCTGGCAATGACCCACATAGGATCGGACCCACATAGGATCTGTAGGCGCTGGCCCACACAGGACCGCTGAGCGCTGACCCACACATGATCTAACCCACACAGGATCGGTAGCACTAATCTACATAGGATCGCTGAGTGTTGTAGTCGTCGCCGTCGAATCCACGGAGGATTTCTGTACAGTTGTCATCGTCGTCGCAGTCGCAGCCAGCTCTAGGGTTTCCGCACACAGCAAGCTTGTTCAGGAGGGTCCGCTCCACGAGCTGAAGGGTAGATACCGCAACGGACACATATTCTGGAGTTGATGTATCAAAAAGTTCCGTATCATCAACATGAACTCAACTTCACAGATGGCGCGTCAATCGGACGCTCGGTCTGAGAGTTATTGGCATTTTCGTCCCAGGAGCCAAGTTGGTTTTTAAGCCAAAACCAACCCGACCATACTCCATCTATATCCAAACCTCGAGCGGAGTAATCCAAAAGGTCCGTCTCACATAGAGAAATCCGAAAAAGTCGATGGCAAGTCAATCAGACATCCGGAGTTCAAGTTATAAGTGTTTCCGCTCTGAGGGCCCGGTTGGTTTCATGTACGAACCAACCCGGCCTAACCCAAAGTACTCTAAAAACCTGAGTGTAATATACTGAAATGACTGTCTCAATCCAAGGATCACATCGCAGCAGATGATGCGTCGATCGGAGGTCCGCAGCCCACGATATGGGCAGAAGACCGATGGAGGTTCGGTAATAGGGTGTTCGGGCCCTGTCCGACCCGGCCCGATACCCTCTGGGTCAGCCCGAACCGGGTCGACCCATCCCCGGGTGTGGGTCTGGTGCACTTGGACATGGCCCGGCCTGGGCACGGCCCGGCCTAGCGGCCCGGTCTGGCAGACCGACCAGGGCAGCCTGCCCGGCGCATTGGCGCACTGGCGCCGGCCAGGGGCACGGCCGTTTCAGCCGAGCGAAGGGACACGGGGGGGGGGGGGGGGGGGGGGGTGGGCGCTGCCCCCAGTTTTTTGAAGTCGTGGTCCCACGTGGGGGCCACTTTGCTGGCCAGCCGGGGCTGTAACCCCCGACACTTCCCCTGTCCGGTCGGCCCGCTCCGGTTGGGCGGCTATTGTCGCAATGGGACCGGAAAGGGCCTGTCCCCCTTCTCCGACGTCGGTGGCCCGGAACCGGCCGTCGATTCCCCTACTGCACCGCGTCCCGGAACTGGTCGCAACCTTGGTATGTCCGGAACAGAGCGGCGCATCCACCGCGGCCCCGCTCTGGCGGCGGTTCTCTTGTGGTTCTCCGGCACGACGCGACGACACCGCCTCTTTGGTTCGCCTTCAACGGCGTGGCGCGACGGCGCTTCCTTTCTTCCCCTTTCCTTAATAATTTCTGTGCGGTGCTTCGACACCGCGTAGCTTGGTTTGTGACGCATCATTATCAAACAACCAAAAAGTAGAGGAGAGTCATCCGTGTTCGTGCGGTCCGACCTCCTTCCGTTATTGCGATAACAGGCATCCCCAAATAGACGATAAACCAACGATTACGTAATCAGGAACAAACGAAATAATAATTAAACCCCTACCACGTCAAATCTTTGAGCGAGGGATTGTCACGTATTTAACCCTCACGGAAGAAGGCGTCACAGAAGGAGAGAGTCATGTTGCGGGGAAATGATTCGTCAGCATCGCGTCGTCGATCTCCGAGGATCTGGCGTCCTTCACGTTCTTCACGTTCTTCGTCGAAGAAGAAGAAGAAGTTCTTCGAGCTCCTCAACATTTCTCCAAAGAATCACACAACATGAACAACCAAAATAAAATAAGTTCAAGACTTATTTTATTAACATAACTTATGCTTTTGAATTTGAAACATTCAAATTAAACTCAACTAATTAATTAACTTAAGTTATCAAATTAATGGTGTGTTGAAGGAGTTAGGTAATATGAAGGGGTGGGGTTCATGTGGGCCCCACCACACTTATAACCTCCCATGGGAAGTTGGGTGGTTACCCCAACTTCCACTCAAAGATTAAACCACTTAGAAATAAAAATTGTAGCTAAATTTTTATTTTAACTTCCACAATTTTTATCAACTTCTCTCGTGAAAACACAATTCCGAAAAAGGTGTTCCTAAGAAAAAACTGGCGCTGCAAATTTATTGGTGCCCTTAGAATTTGATTCTGAGGATCCGTTTAATAGTTAAGAAAAACCCGCTTGTTCGTTCAATGAATGTACCCAAGATAAACTTTGGATAGAAATTCCGGGCATACCGGGCCTCGGAATCAAGTGCCGTCAGAAACCGCGTTCTTGTAAAATCCCTTAGGAAATTAAGAAAAAATTTCCCTTGAATATTACAGGTCTTTACAAAATGGGTGGGCTTAGATGCTCGGTTAGGGTAAACAATTTAGTGGAAGATAACATAAACAATAGGGATGGTGAATAATTGAAAACACAAGCCTTTAAAAATAATAAACATGAACATATTTTTGTAGAAATATGAGGTAGTTAAATAATGCCATAATAAAACATAGTTATTGGGATTATACTTGTAAAATAACCACTTGAACCGTCAATATTATTTTCATAATGAGGGAATGTAAAATGCAAGATAATCTGAAACATTTTTTCAAGGCCTCATCCAAAACGTCTAAAAATTATTAAGGCCTCGGCCTAAACCATATCGAAAATTGGCAAAGGCCTCGGCCAATTCCACATCTAATTGTCGCATGAGACCTAATGATGAATTGGGGAGCTATACCAGGCTCCACCCATCACTTTCTAAGTCTAATAAATTTATCATATGAAACTTTTGAATCGTAACATACACAGTCATATTAAAACTAGCATATGAAATGTAAACTCTTTAACCCTAAACCATAAATGGTATTTAAATAACACATACACAATCAAATATATCACAAAACATTTAATATAATATGGATTATTCAAACCCAATACATTAAATCAATCCTATAATTTTATGTTCACCTAGAAATTTTTTTGAAGGCATCAAAAATTTTAAATTATATTTATTTTAATATTTATAATACCATTGATTTGATTCTTTCCTTAATAATGTAATTACTGCATCATCATTGTGTCATATATAAATATAATTATTTAATGTCGATAAATAATAAATAAAATATCATTCTGTTCGAAAACATTTTATCTTTATAATGAGTATTTATAGTAGAAAAGATAACTTACATAACCACGTGTAAAAATTATTTTACTAAAAGATATATGTTGATGCCATTTTTGTCTTTATTTTAAATTAATTAATATAAAATGTCATTATCACTCTCTAATGGGACTATTGGGTCCCCAAATAGACCCATGGATTCCCATGGTCAGACATGTATCAACCAATATGAATAGGACATATGTTAGGTTAATTTAATATTATTATATTATTATTGTTTCCCCTAATTTACCAGATTTACCCTTTAACCAGGGTAAAAAAATATTTACTGAAGTAAATATTCAAAATGTCTAATAATAAAAATTACCTACTTACACAATTATTACCTTCTAATTCAAAATATGGAATCCATTTTTTCAAATTCAGAACCCTAAAGTGGTAGAATTTAATTTAAAAATAATTCCAATTGATGAAACAGAAAGCCTGTTTTTAAGACCGAACAATTACCTAGAAAGAAGGATCATAAAATGAAGATGTAAATACCTATAATTTAAATTATATTACACCAATAATACAATCATGGTCAGTACATGCACCATAGAAAAGGAAATAGTGTCTAATATAGAATGAAGCTCAAGGGAATAAAAAGTGAGATTAAAAACCCTTACCACGTTGTAATCAATCGAGTCATATGAAAAAAAGTTAATAACCACCAAATGAATCATAGAATACCATGAATATAAATAGAATAATGATAATATATATTAAATGTCTGTAAAAAATACACCCCATTCAATAAATAAGTGGTGAACAGTGAAAATCTCACAGAATTAAAAGTGAGATAAGAAAACCCTTACCTCATGTCCGACATGACTCATTTGATCCTTCTTCATCCTAAATAATAAATTTAAG
Organism: Viscum album; assembly: GCA_963277665.1. NCBI lineage: Eukaryota > Viridiplantae > Streptophyta > Magnoliopsida > Santalales > Viscaceae > Viscum > Viscum album. Next base: position 1,858,261,300 of record OY728153.1, on the reverse strand, counting down.
TTAATTTATACATGATTATGAATTTTTTTAATTTTATTATTCATTTTATAACACATAATACCATCTTATAAACATTTTGTAATATTTCAAGTTAATAATGGCTGTTTTGTCAATATTAGGTACTTGAGTCAAAAATGAACACTTTATAATTACATGTTGTCCATGTGGTCAACATTCCATTATCCCCAAAAAGATATTCATGATTTATATATCAAATATACCATCTATATCCAGTACATATTTTTATTTATAATATTAAATAACATTTAGAGGTATGAAATTAAATGCACCGTTCATGGAGACTGTAAGTCGTACGTACGCATGAACAGTACTATCATTTATATTTCGTATTTAATGGAATGGAAACATAATGATACATAGATATATTATAATTCTAATATAATATAATATATATTTTCATTAAATCTATCCTTTATACATCCCACGTATGTCATGAATGAGTCATATCACTTTGAGGGGGTAGTAGTCCACACTTCCTCAAATGAAATTATTACGTTTACCCATAATGGAAACCATAAATGAATTTTATAAATGAATAATACAGAAGTATAAAGAAAACATAAACATAGTATATATCGTAGTTAAATAATTTTTATTAAATTATACATGAACCGTATACATAAATATGATATCATATATGATCTAATAATATTTCATTGTTAATAATATTTTAGTATTATCGTCATTACGGATGATAATTGATTCATTTTCCTTTATATGTTTTGTTACAAAATCCATGTTTGTTATGAATAGGCTGCATTGGATTCATATCAAGGATTATATATTGTTCTTAAAAACTATTTTAAATCATCAAATCCAAATTATTCATCAATGGTTACGAAGGGGAAATGAATCGCATTGCGTTTGTGGAGATGTTAATCTGTATGTACGCATGAGCAAAAATATCATTTATTTAATATTAAAATCATATGTAAATAGATGGTATATCATATATTCATAATCATTAACATGTTATATTTATTATTTACATCAATTATAAATCATTATTTTCCCCATTCCAAAAAAATAATGTATTGAATAACAACTACACCACGACGTGGAGATGGTAAACCATACGTACGCAAGTAAAGGAAAACAAATTAGTGGAAGATAACATAAAGAATAGGCATGGTGAATAATTTAAAAAATATTCCATTAAAAATAATAAACATGAACACTTTATGGATGAAATATGAGCTGAGTATATAAGGCCACAACAAAACAAAGTCATTGGTACTCTACTAGTCTAATAACCACATGAACCATCAATAATATTTTCATAACGAGGGAATGTATAAAGCCAGACATTCTGAAACATTTTTTCAAGACCTCATAAAAGATATTTATAAACAATTATGGCTTTGTCCAAAACCATATATCAAATTTGGAAATGCCTCGGCCAATTCCACGTCTAATTGTCTCGTGATTTATTCAATTTAAATATTTTATGTATTCCATAAGTTACCGTTATGATTAATGATTTCTGTGTGTTATTAATTTATCTTTTGATTTCATAAGGTATGTTATGATTGAAAATTATGGTTTCATTTTTTGGTATTTATTGATGGGATAATGTTTTCAGTCGTAATTTTATATCCCTTATAGAGATTTTTATGCTCATCCCATGTTTTTGAAATGTTTTCCACGTGAATTAAAGATGAATAAGGGTCATGGATGAGATCAAGGAAAAGTTGTGTTGTCTAAAACATGGAACTAGATTTGTTTCTTTTTTATTTTTGATCAAATGGATATTGAGTATTAGTGTCTAAATGTGGTGTGCATGGTCATTATACAAACAGATGTCTTATGAAGAGGGTTCGGGAATGGGATCACTAAGATCATACAAATATATGTTTACCAATACCTAATGTCATTCAAATTGTGGATGAAGAAACATACAATGCCCCGAAAGGTATGTATTGTTTCATAACTGATGTTTTGATATTACTGAATCATAGGATATGATTCATGATTTTTTTGTAGGAAAGAAGTATTTCAGAAAAAGTTATAAAGGAATGGGTAATGGACAAGAAAAACTTTGAATGATTAAGAAGTCAATATATAAGGGATTCAAGTGTTATGGTATATTTTAGGATTGTGAAATTCTTAAAAGTATTAAGGCTCTATTGATGATGGGATTAGATTAGAAGACTATTTATAGTATGTGTAACCACAAAGTATGATATATTGAAATTTTATTCAAGGAATAATTATCTTTTCTTTTGTAGATATAGTTATAAAGAACCATTTGGATTTATATGATCCTTGAATTAGAGGTAATTATAGGTTAATACATTTTGGGATAAAAAATGAAAGTTATTAGATATCCTTTGCGGTTTAAATATGATATGGTTATTTTTTATGAATTTATCTCTTTTTTGGTAATGTTATAAAATTGTATTGTTTTTGAAAAAGTACCACACACAGACCGCATAACAACCTGTCGCGTCAGACAAAGCTGTGGGAATCGAACCCACAACCAAAGTGCAGCTGGTATTTATCACCTACCACTGAACTATGTGAATTACCTTTTTAGTATGACAAATTATGTTTATCTATATTATTTAAGAATAAAGAATAAGTTAATTTGGGTTTATTTATGGAAATTATTAACCTATCATGGATAATATGTGATTATGTTACTTACTTTTCAATATCATACATTTTGAGTAACTGATGTTATTTGGAGATAAATATTAAGATTTATCTTGGAAGACTATATGATTAAATCCATCTAAGATTTGTGTTTCAATATTATATTTGATTATTTTTAAGAATTTAATGGACATTTTTTATTGAATTGTCATCGTTCATCATTGAGTATTGGATGAAATATTTTGGAGATTAAGAGTAGATTTTATTTTTGTAAAAGAATATCCTTTTGGGGATTATCTGATCTTATACGGACTATTTTGGATTTGGTTAATTTATAAAGACATTGAAAAAATATAGTTCATCTTTTATAGATTATATGATTCTAGAGAAGTTCATTATAGCGCTTTCAATATGTACCAGTCATCTTTAATACTCATCATTTGATGGAAAATGATTTTGTGGTAGGAATTTAGTATGGGATAAAAGTCTACATTACATGTAAGTATGTTTCCTTATGTTTTTAGTAATGATCAAAATTAAATTCATTAACTCTATGAAAAGTTACATAAAACAAAAAAAATTGTCTATTAACATTTCCCACTGTAGAATAAAATACTATTAAACCCATCACAACTTTTTAATTTTTTGGTGGTTAAATTTCTCATAATCATGTTTTCTATCACCCTCCATCAGAACGTGATGGTTTGTTTTTTCCTCCATATCGATGTTTTCATTGAATCCTAGTATATGTTTTATTGGGTGACCATTGTAATTATCTTCCTTTAATTTAACGTAATAGATTAATTGACTCTTTTTCAATTGTGGGAATTTCAAAGAAGTTTCCGAGCTGAATTTTAGAATTGCGAGGATGTAATTCCCAAAATGGGGTAAGTATGTGACATCCCAGGTAAATAATGAATATGAAATTTACATATTAATTAATATTTTTATATTAATTATTAATTTTATTTTAAAGGTGATTCAATGATTAATGGCATACCTTATACACAACATTGGTTTTCTTTGAAATCTTACGTTGCACACAATGTTGGGTTGTACTGAAATATAATATAATAATATTGTAATTTTAAATGGTAGTTTCGGACTAGACATTTTAATGGATGTAATGGAGATAACTAACTAAAAAATGATTATACATGTTTGTTAAATATTTTTACATTTATCCAACAAATATTTTCCGCTAAAAATAGGAAAGAATCTTATTTTAAGCATAAATACTCTAATATTATTTAAAAGGACGATTTATCGTCATTTTATGTAGAACCCTCTTTGAATCTTGTTTTGGTCACTTTTATATGTTCTATTTGAAAAAATAAATTTTTTCTTTACAATCGGGACATCAAAATTTACTTTGGGTAAATTTCTGGTATTTTTCAGAAAAAATTAAATTTTAATGAATTGTGAAAAATACTGTATTTTAATTCAAATAGTCCATTTAATATAATATATTTATATGGTTAAATTATATTTAAAATTGGTTTTAAGTTGTAATTATATTATATTTTTACCATTTAATACAATTTTAGATATTGGAATAAATTTCACTTTGAAATTGGGCATAAACAAGTGCCAATCTTTTGATAGTTATTATTTCTTAAAAACACGCTTTTTGTTTTGACAATGGGAATTAATTTTAAATTAATTAATCCAAAATCTATGTTTTGAATTTTTTAAAATAGACATCATTTTGAATTCAGAATATCAAATATATAATAGGATTAATTTAAGATATTTTTCTGAAAAACATAAATTTTTTATGAATAGTAAAACCATTATATTGTAGTTAAAATATGTCTTTTTCATTTAAATTAAACATACCTCTTATGTGAATTGAATTTTCAAAATACAACAAACGTGTTTGTTATTAATGAGTAAAATTTGGTTAAATAAGATGAAATTTTTTTGTGAATAGAATCTTTTGACATTTATTTACCGCGGTTTAAGGTAAATAGGATAATTCAAGGTAAAAAGAATATGATAATAATAATAATAAATTGGCTTTACACTTTTTATATCCTTTTTAGGTGAGTAATGGCCGACCATGGTCATCCTATGGTCTATTTTGGGACCCCATGGAGCCACTTAATATTGATAATGACACTTTATTTTACATAACTTATTGTATAGTGAAAAATGACAAAGAAATATATTTTAGTAAATTAATTTTTACATAGTGTTATATAAGTTATCGATTAGACTTCAAATATTAATTGGTAAGATAAAAATATTTCATAAATCATGGTATTAGTTTTAGAATATTTACACATAAAATAAACAAAATTATTTATGAGACATTAATGATGCAGTGTTTACCTCTTTAATAAATGATTTAAATAAATAATATTATAAGGATTAAAAAATAACCAAAAATTGTCCAATTATTATTGGATGATTTTATTTTTTCCATGAGTCACCATATCATCGACATTAATGAGTTTTGGTTCTTTAGAAACAGAGAATTATTATATAATAAAATAATATTTTCACAATTTCCCAAAGAGCCCCTCCTCCACCTTATAAAAGGACAACACATTTAACTCATTAATTACACCTCTCAAGCACCTTGTCTCATTAAAACCCTTCCAAAATAAGCTCTAAAGATCTCTCTCTTCCACAAATAATAATTAACATAGGCATAAGGCACATCAAGAAAACCATTTGGTTCAAATCAAAGGTAGTTACCCGATTTAAAGGAAACATCTACTCTTAAGTTATTTTGTTTTATTTTCCTTCTGCAACCGCATAAATTATTTTTATTCATTTCTTTCATAACAACACCAGTAACATAAATATTCTAGGTTTTTTTATGAGATGTATTGAAACTACACTTACACACACCTCCATCAAATGGGTGATGGACATATAGTTTGAATGGATGGAAAACTAACGCCCCATGAAACAGTGATTTTTCAATTATCTCCTACAACCTCTCATGGTGGCCATTATGATGGAAATGTATTTATATATGATATATATTATGTTCATTTTTTCTTCATTCTTCTGAATTTTTCATTTATAGAATACCATTATACTTTTCATTATTGGTAAACGCGATAATTTCAGTTCAGGAAGTGCAAACTACTGCCCCCTCAAAGTGATATGACTTGTTCATACCATATGTGGGATGTATAAAGGATGGAGTTAACGAAATTATATATTATATTATAGTGTAATTATAATATACCTATGTATAATTATTTTTTCATTCCATTAAATATTAAATAGATATGAAAGTAGTGTTCATGTGTACGTACGGCTTACCGTCTCCATGAATGGTGCATTTCATTTTATACCTATAAATATTTTGTAATATTATAAATGCCTACACATACCAGATTTATATAATATTTATGATATATATAAATCATTAATATCATTCGTGAGATAATGGGCTCTTGACATGGACAACTTTTAATTGTAAGGTGTTCATTTTTGACTCATGTACCAAATATAGACCAAACGACCATTATTAACTCAATTGATTAAATAATGATTATAACAATACAATAAGTGATATAAAAGGAATAATAAAATTTAAAAAGGTTCATAATATAGTATAAATTAACATAAGTTTATTTTTTAAGAAGAACAAGGAACAAATGTGAAAAGTGGTACATGAGGTAAGGGGTTTCTTATCTCACTTTTAATTCTATGAGATTTCCATTATTTAACACATATTTAATGCATGTGATGTATTGTGTACTTCCATTTGATATATATTATCATGATTCTATTTATATTCATGATATTTTGTGATTCATTTTTTAATTATTAACTTTTTTTCATAAGACTGGATTTATTACAATGTGGTAAGGGTTCTAATATCACTTTTTATTACCATGAGATTCATGCTATATTAGCACTATTTCCATTTCTGTGGTGTATGTACTACCCATGACTGTATTCTTGGTATAATATAATATATTTTATGGGTATTTAAAACTCAATTTTATGATCCTTCTTTCATGGGATGTTTGTTTCATATGTTACCAAATCGGTAAAGGTATTTCAATTTTCAATTTCATCTCATTGGGCTTTACACATACTTCAATGATTATTTTACACCATGATTATGTGTAGAATCATTATTTATTTACTTATGTAGTAATTTATCCTTCCCATAGTTTGTATATACTTCTAATACACATAATTAATCCATTGATAAATTCTCATGTCATTGATATGAATTGGATAAGAGTAATTTTAACTAAATTTCCATTCATTGAGTTAAACATCCAACTCATTGGTGTTGTTTTAACAATTATACGTGTGAATGTTTTATGATTTATTTACACTGAATATGCAATAATATTGATTGTATTTATATTTTTCACACATTATTATGTAATTTATTTATCCTTAATCAATGGATATAGTTTTTACAATGGATTTCATCTCAATTTACATTCCACTAAGACTTCACTATTGTTATGCACAAATTCACTCTTATATGGGGTAGATACCATCTGTTGGAATAATATATCATGAATCCCTTTATTCTCATAATATTATAATATTTTTATTAAATGTTATTCCTCAATTATTTTAATCAATAGTCTCCCATTATTTTAAAAACTCGCTAACTAAAATATCATTTTAAATGTTTCAACGATTTATATTTCTTAATCTTTTTCATTAATGTCCATGTTTTATAAATGGTTTTAAGGATTTATTTATATGGACATTAATGTTTTAAAATGATAATTTATTTAAATGTTTCAAAGTGTTATGTGACACTTTTATTGAAAAATATCTTTAATAAATGTTTTAAATGGATATTAAAATGGTTTGATAAATCGTTGATTATATCTATATTTTGAAATGATATGTTCTAATTGCAATTGGAAAATGTTATATTTCATTTATTCTTGTTTATGTGTTATGATTTTTTTATGGTTCTTGGTCATTGTTTACATATACAGGTTGTTCCATGATAAGCCTAGGGCGGTTGATCCCGAGATAGCTCTCCAATTCATTGGGTAATGTGATGGATTTAAACGTTAATGTTTCTCCTAAGAGATTTAGAGAATATATTTTGATGGGTATTCCAACGTAACTCCCTACATAGATGTGATAGCTACAATGTAGGTATTATTTATATTCCATAATTTATATTTATGATTTATGATTTATGTGTGTTATTTATAAATCTTATGACATCATAAAGAATGTTATGATTGAAAGGTATGGTTTCATTGTTTTGTATTTATTGATGGGATAATGCTTTCATTCCTTATTTCATATAACATACTGATATTTTTATGCTAATCACATGTTTTTGAAATGTTTTCCACACGAATTAATGATGAATAAGGTTCAAGGATATGATCAAGGAAAAGTCATGCTATCTAAACCATGGATCGAGACATGTTTCATTTTTATTTTATGAAATAATGGAAACTAAGTAGTAGTGTACAATTATAATATTCATGTGGATATGTAATAGTTATGGGATAATTCTCCAAAACTCTAAAACTAAATGGATCCTCAATGTGAATTATTCATTTAATTCAGGATACCCCGGGTCAAGCATGAAACTATTACATATCAACTTGAAAATCCTTCACAGTTATCACATATGTGAAAATCCTTCTTTCCCCTCTTCCCTTTGCAGATCATTCTCTATTCTATCCTTTAATTATCTGGCTTCCCTTAAAAGTTATAAGACACCAATAATTCATTACGTATCCTATTAACACATTATATTATTTATTCATATGATGATAATATGTGGGAGACTATTTCCCTTTTAAATGTTGTCTTAATACCATGAATGGTATTATCCTTCTTAGTCTTTCAATCATTCCTATTGTGGGAATTCTCATTCCGGTCTAATTACGAGCAGGTTGAGGCGGCTCAGGAACTAATGTACCTAGGAGTGAAAACTCCAACATGGACTTTAGGCATGACCCAGTCTATCCTGAAAAGGATTTTCAGTTTATAATGTATCCAAAATGATTTATTTTGAGGATAAAAACATTACGTCTTGTTAAGGAAGCCAATGATCAAATAATACTCGTGGGGTGGGAAGGTCATTGTCACAGCTAATATTAAAAGAAGCATTCTTTTTTTCATCTAATAAAACACCTCGCAGAAAATAATTCCATTTGAATGAAATGAAAATTCAAAGGTGTTTATATAGAGTACAAATGAAAGACATGTATATAACAAAATATGCATCAATAAAAGGAGATTGAGAAGATGTCCCTTACCTTGTGTCCGACATGACTCGTTCATTCTTTAATTTCCCAAATAATAAACCAAAGTTAATTTATAATTGCTTAAAATCATTTTTCATTTTTATTATTCCTTTTATATCACTAATTACATTGTTATAAACATTATATAATCATTTGAGTAAATAATGGTCGTTTATTCGGTATTTGTTTCTTGAGTCAAAATGGACTTCTTATAATTATAAGTTGTTCACGTTGTCAAAAGTTCATTATATCCTGAATTATATTCATCATTAAGAAATCATATGTATCTTTTATATCAAATATATATATGTATTTATAATAGTACATAACATTTCGAGGTATGAAATGAAATGCACCGTTCCTGGAGACGGTGATTCGTACGTACACATGAACGCTACTTTCATTTCTATTTCTTATTTTAATGGAATTGAAACATAATCATACATAGTTATATTATAATCCTAGTATAATATCATATATAATATCATTAACTAAATCCTTTATACCTCCCACGTATGGAATTAACAAGTCTTATCACTTTTAGGGGGAGGTAGTCTGCACTTACCCAAATTAAATTATTGTGTTTACCCATAATGGAAACCATAAAGGTATTCTATAAAGGAAAAATATAGAAGCTTAAAGAAAACATAATATTAATATATATAATATATAAATACAGTTCCATATTAATGGCCACCATGAGAGGTGGTAGGAGAGAATTGAGCAATCATCGTTTCATGAGGCATTAGTTTGTGGTCCACAATAATAGTTTGTTATTTACCCATTAGATGAAGGTGTGTGAAAATGTATTTCAAATAATTATCATGGAAACAACCTAGTATATTTATTATACAGGTTTTTTTATGAAATAAAGGAATAAAAATAGTTTATGGGGTTGGAGAAGGAAAATAAAACAAAAGAACTAAATAATAGACGTTATCTTTAAATCGGGTAACTCGTTTGGGTTTGAAACAAAATGGTTTTTTGATGTGCTTTTTTTCTTTGTTAAGGCTTATAGGTGGAATAGAGTGATCTTGAGAGATTATTTGGGCTATGGATGGATGAGCAAAGGGGCTTGATAGGTGTGAGGTATGGGTTAGAATTCATGTTCTTTTTAAGGGTGGTGGAGGGTCTCTTTATGAATGTTTGAAAATATTATTTTATTATATAATTATTTTCGGTTTTTAAAGATCCAAAACTCATTAAAGTTGACTATACGATGACTCATGGCCGAAATAAAATAATTCAATAAGAATTTTTTATGTTTTTTTATTTGTTAAATATTTATAATCTTAGTTATTTAAATCGTTTATTAATTTTGTAAAATATACATCATTATTTTGTCACAAATAATTTTATTTAGTTGATGTATAAAAATTAAGAAAATATACATGATGTAGGAAATCTATTTAGATTTATAAATAATATTTATAATCAAATATATATCTTATATAACCCCATGTAAAAATTTATTTACTAAAAATACTTGTTCTTGACGTTTTGTTCTTTACATAAAATTAATTAATATAAAGATTCATTATAACACTTATGTGGATCAATGGTGTCCCAAAATAGACCCAAAAAAGCCCATGTTCGTAAAAAACCCATGAAATAAGGTTATAACAAGTGTCCCAAAATATTCTTTTTACTTTGAATTTCCATATTTATCGTTAACCGACGTTAATAAAAGTCAAAAGATACTATTCACCAAAAAAATATTTTCATCTTATTGAACCAAATTTTACTTACTAATAACAACCATATATGTCGGATTTTCCAAATTTAGTTCATATAACCCGTAAATTTCAATTAAATGAATAAAGACAGATTTATAACTACTACTTAGTGGTTTCACTATTCATCAAAAATTGTTGTTTGTCAGAAACAAAACAAAAATTCAGCCTAAGCTATATTTGAATCTCAGAATTCAAAAATGATATATATTTTACCAAATTAAAACAATAAAAGTTGGATTAATTAATTTAAAATTAATTTCGGTTGTCCAAACAAAAAAGCGTGTTTTTATGAAAGAATAACATTCAAAAGATTGACACTAGTTTATGCACAATTTCAAAGTAACATTTCTTCAAATGACCAAAATTGGAATAGAAGATAAAAATATAATCTAATTACACATTAAATCCAATTAAAAATTTAATGAAACAATATAAATAAATTATATTAAAAGGAAGTATTGAATAAATATTCATTATTTTCCACTATTCATAAAAAATTGAATTTTATCAGAAAAATACCAAAATTATACCCCAAGTAAATTTTGATGTCAGGATTATAAAGAAGAATTTTATTTGGTCAAATAGAAAATATGAATGTTAAAAATCTGGATTTAGATATGGTTCTCCATTAAATTTTTTTAAATCAACCTTTTAAACTAGACTGCTTAAAATTATATTCATTTACATTTTAAGCCTCTAAATTTTATTAGATAAATGTAAAAATATTTAACAAAAAAGTATAATAATTGGGTAGTTAGTTTTTTCCATTCCATCTATTAAAATGCCTCGTCAATAACTTCCATTTATAATGATAATATTATTATATTATTTTTCAGTACAACTCAACATAGTGTGCAATAAAAGATTTCAAAGAAACTCGTTGTTGTGTATCAGGTATGAAATAGAACATAGAATACCCATTAAAGTAAAATTATTTATTAATTTACATATATTAAAAATGATTAAAATGTCATATTCTATATTAACTTGGGATGTTACATCATTCCCCCCTTTTTGGAATAGAATCCTCGTAATTTTAAAATTGGGCAAGGAAACTTCATTTAAAGTAACACAAGGGAAAAGAGGAAATAAATCTATCACATTATAATAAAAAAGAGAATTACAATGGTCACCCAATAAAAACTATACAATGATTCCATGAAAACATGGATATGGAGGAGAAAACAATCCATCGGGTACTGATAGAGAGTGATAGAAAACATGATTAAGAGAAAGTTAACCATCAGAAAATCATAAACTAGTGATGGGTTAAATGGTATTTGATTCCCCAGTAGAAAAAATTATCAGAAAATGTTTTTATTTTAAGTTACTTTTTATAATGTTTAGGAATTTATTTATGAGATTATCTAATAACATACGTAAACAAACTTACATGTCATGTATACTTTCATCCCTTACAAAATTCCTACCACAAACTCATTTTTTAATCAAACGATGAGTATTAAAGATGACTTTTTCACATTAGAAGCACTGTAATCAACTTGTAAAGAATCACATAGTTCAAAAAAGTTGAACTATATTGTTACCAGGTCATTAGACATTAACTAAAACCAAAATGGTTTGTATAAGATCAGATAATCCCTAAAAAAGATAAACTTTTACAAAAAGAAAAACTACTCTTAATATCCAAATTTTTTCAAGAAACACCAAAATTTCAACAAAAACCATTCAATAAAAAAATGTCCTTAATATTATTAAAAGTTATCAAAACTGATATTGAAATGAAAATCTCAGAAGGATTTAATCACACAGTCTTCCATGATAAATCATAACATTTATCTCGAAAGAACATTGTTTACTCTTAAAATCTCACATTGAAAAGCAATTAACCTAATAACGTATTCTCCCTTATAGGTTAATAATATCCATAGATAACCCAAAATCATCTCATTCATGATTCATAAAATCATATAACTAATAATAATTAGTCTTACTAATCGGGGATTTCATGTAGTCCAGTGGTAGGCGATAGATCTCAATCGCACTTTAGTTGTGGGTTCGATTCCTGCAGCTATGTCCAACATGACGAGATGACACATGGTCTACATGTTGTCCATTTTTATAAACTATATAAAATTATAACATTCCCAAAAAAGTGATAAATTCATCAAAAATAATCATAACATATTTTAACCACCACGGTTATCTAATAACTTTCATTATGAATCCCAAAATATATTAACCTGTAATTTCCTAAAATTCAAGGATCATATAAACCCAAATCAACTTTTATATCTATATAAAAAAGAGAAAAGATAATTATTCCTTTAATAAAATTTTTATATATCAAAATTTAGAGTTACACATACATTAAAAATCCTTCTAATGTAATCCCATCATCAAAAGAGCCCTAGAACTTTTAAGAATTTCACCATCCTAAAATCTAACATAACACTTTAGTCACTTATATGATGACTTATTACTCATTCAAAATTATTCATGATCCCTTAAATATTACATTCAAACCTATTCTGAAATAAATCTTTCCCACAAAAAAATCATGAATCATAAACTAAGATTCAATCATGTCAAAACAACAGTTAAGAAATAATCCATACCTTTCATTGGTCATTTTCAGTTTCCTCATCCTCAATTGGAAAGGCATCAGGTATTGGTAAACATATAATTTTATTATACTTGTGATACCATTCCCGAACATTCTTCATAGGAAATCATTTTGTATAATTACTATGCACACCACAATTTAAAAAATTCAACTAATCCATCTGAATGAACATCTTTCCCTTTCATAGAGTCAGCTAGATGCTTCCTTTTTTCATTGTAGGTTCTTTCTTTATAAGCTTCACATCCACATCTATATCATCTTCTCATCCCTTTGAATATTTTTCATAAGTTTTTCTTTCCACATCCTTGACACATTTATTTTTGAATATACTTAAATGTATGATTATTACCTGAACTTCTATGTGGATTTGATTCTCGCATATACGATTCCTTATAAAAATCACCAAGGTTCTGGTTGTCAGTAATGACTCCATGTAGTTGGTTGAGAATAACCAAAAGAGTTTTCATTTAAGCTCCCATTTCATTTAGTTTCTCATTCATAAATCCATCACAGTTTTCTTCACATCCACTGTTTCTTTAGTGGCTGCTAGATCGAGGCATTTACTAAAACCTAAAATATGAGAGAGAATATATTAGTAATATCATCATATAATATCTTATGTGGAGAGTAAATACTAAGATATACTTATTCTTGTTATCTTAAACTAAATCACTTTATCAACTAATAGGTTTTATATAGGTTTGAGTCTCCATATTAACCTTATCTTTTAGATTTAACTCTTAGTTAAATAGTTTAACATTCACTATGTATTCTTGTATTATTATAATAATTGGATAATAAACTTACTATAAAATGAAAAGAGAACATCATGTGGTTCATTAATGATATACCTATCATTATATTAGTTCTTTGGTAGAGACATATATTTTTAAGACTTTTATATTATTTAATAATATATTTTTTGTTTTAAAAACTCATTTATGTCAACTTTGACACTATTTAGTATTTTTTTGTGATAGTCTTCACAACTTTATCACAAAGAAAAAAAATACATTGAATCAATACTAACATGTCATATTAACCTATTAAATTCTTGGATGGCATCAAAACATTCAAATTATATTTATTTTAATATTTACAATACCATTTATTTGATTAATTCATTAACAAGGTAATTATTGCATCATCATTGTTCCATAAATAAATTTAATTATTAAATGTCTATAAATTATAAATAAAATGTCACTATGTAGGAAATAATTTTATATGACTAATGAGTATTTATTGTCAAAATTATAACTTATATAACCCCATGTTAAAATTGCATTACTAAACGATATATGTTTATGTAATTGTTGTCTTTACATTAAAATAATTAATATAAAGTTTCATTATCACTCTCAAGTGGCTTTATGTTGTCCCAAAATCGACCAAAGGATGCATATGGTCAGAAATGTATCAAAAAATAGGAATAGGACACATGTTAGGGTAATTTAATATTATAATAATATTATTTTTTACGCAAATGTACCAGATTTACCCTTTAACAAATGTAAATAAAATATTTACTGAAGTAAATACTTCCTCAAAGAAAACATTTGTTGACTATAACATGTTAAACGTTAATACAATACTCAAATGACATAATAAATTAATAAAAACATAAGAACTATATTTATTCCATTTCATCTTTAGTAGAATGATAACTTGATAATTATCCAATAGCAGCAGTTAGGGTATAATATTTAGATTTAGACATTGATTATCATAGCGTCCCAACTCCTAGAGGATGTAGAAACTTACATGTGAAACCTTTTTCTTACCCTTTAAATCACGTACATGGTTTCCTTTTTCTCCACACTTATAACAAACTCTCATTCCCTTCCAACATTTACCAATTGATTCTTTTCAAAGTTATCACATATGTGAAAATCATTCATTCCCCTCTCCTATTTATTGATCTTTATCTCTTCCATCCTTTTCGTATATTTCTTCCTTTCAAAGTCATAGGACTCTGAGAATTCGTTACTTATCTTATTAACACATTATATCATTTCTTCATTTGGTGAGAATATGTTGGAGACTATTTCCCATTTAAATTTTATCTTAATAACATGACATCTATGATCCTTATTAATCGTTTGATCACGCATATTGGTGGAATTCTAATTCCTTCTACTAGGATCCATTTCTAAATAATGGCATACAAAACCATAGTTTATGAATTGCAATGCATACCTCCCAACTTTTAAAATACCTACATAAATTGAAAATATTATGCATATAATATATAATCAAAAACAAATTCTTTGAGGAAGTATTTACTCCAAAATTGTTCATAATGGCTTATAAAGAAAGTGTTAATTGTCCTAAGCATCTCCCTTGGGAGTTTCATAACCAATAGTGCAGTAAGGCCCTTTGTCATGTACCAGAATACACTGTGTCAATCCTGGAACTCCTTTTCAGAGTTTTCACTCCTAGGTACATCTATGCCAGAGCCGCCTCTACCTACCCGTATCCAGAAAATGATTTATTTCTTGTAAAATACAAAAAATCTCTACCTTACCACATTTCTAAGATGGTAAAAACATTTAAGATACTTTTTTCCACTAATAACATGTGGAATATTTCATCATGTATTCATTTAAAACACTATAACACCCTGAATTTCCATAAACATTATTGATTACAATCCTTATCCTTTATTATTTATAGAATACTATATATACTTCTATCCAAAAATGTTTTAAACTGCATCAATAATGGAATATACAAATCATTAATCAGTTACAAGGGAGTCATGAATATCTATTATAATTAATCCAAATCAATCATATATTATTCCAAAATCACTACTTCAGTATCAGAACCATGTTTTGGTTTACCATTCTCTCAACCATATATATTCCCAAAAAAATTAACCTCCTATTGAGGAACTTTTGTTGGTTCTAATCAATATCAATTCCTCAATGAAATAGTACTACAGTATAATCCATAAATAATTTATAATTCTTATAACATGTACATTAATACAATACTCAAATGAAATAATAATTTAAAAAATAATAATAACTATAATCATTAATCATCATATTTGGTAGTATCATAACGTGATTATTTTCCAATACTAGCATTTGTGGTATACTCTGATAATTTGGAAATTCATTCGTGTAGTGTCCCAACTCTTTGTAGATGAAGCATTGTACATTTGAAACCATTTTCTTACCCTTTCAATTAGTTACATGGTGTCTTTTTTCTCCCCACTTATAATAAACAGTCATTCCCTTCAAGTATTTACCAAGGTTATTCATTCCACAGTTATCACATATGTGAAAATCCTTCTTTCCCCTCTTCCCATTATCTATCTTTTCTCTCTTCCATCCTATTCTTATCTTGCTTCCATTCAAATCTGTATGACATAGAGAGTTCTTTGCATATCTTCTTATCACATGATAGTATTCCTTAATATGATGATAATACATGGGATATTATTTTCCTTTAAAATCATCACTTAATACATTGAAAAATATGACCCTTCTTAATCATTCCATCATGCATATTGCGGGAATTCTATTTCTTTATAGTAGGAACCATCTCTAAACAATGGAATACACTACGTTAGTTTATAAATCACAATGCATTATTCCAAAATTGTCAAATACCTAACATATATTGAATATGATTATGCATATAATCTATAATAATAAAATGTTTTCTTTGAGGTAGTATATACTCCTAAATCCTTAAAAATGGCTTGTAATGAAAATGTGAATTATCCTACACATATCCACCAGGAGTGTCATAAACCAGAGTGTAGTAAGGTCCATTGTTGTGTACCAGGATACCCCGGGTCAATCCGGAATCACCTTGACTGATTTTTATCTCCTAGGTACATCTGTACCAGAGCAACTTCTACCTACTAATATCCTGATAGGTAAGTATTGCTTGGAAAATACACAAAATCTCTACATTACCACATTTCAATATCTTTTTTAATCAATGTGTATCATACCACTTTTAAACTATTGAATGGAATTAACATTTTAAAACATTCATTCCCATATAAATAAATCCTTAAAGCCATTTTGATAACATGGGCATTAATGAGAATGGTTTAGAAGAATAAATCTTTAAAACATTTAAATTGATATTTTAGTAAAAGAGTAACATAAAAAAAATACCTTTGAAAAATATTTTAATAAACATGGACAAGGATAATAAATATTTCCCAGTAGATACTCACATAAAAACAACCTCGGATAATAAATATATTGTGAAATTAACCCCTAACTTGCACTTTCTATTGGTCGAAGCTATGTTAAACCTCTTATATAATCACCATAGTAAGTTATTAAATTATACTAGAACCATATTCATATTGATTATATCACACATGATTCATTTATTACATTATAATTTCATTTTAATAATACTTTCCCTGTTAAATTAACATTGTGGGTAATAATCACTTTCTTTATCGTACGTGTTTTAACTTATTTTTCTTGATCATATCATTTAAATAATCATTAAAATAATTCCAGAATATAAACTTGTATTTATATATCACATATATTTAGAATATAAATATCCATTTTTTCATGAAAATATTTATTATTTTGTCACGGAAGCAACAATTAAAGAGGCAGTGGATGAAGAATAGATCATGAAAGGGGGTGGGGAATTTATTACCACTTCTTCAGGTGTTTCCTTTTGATTTGATCAAAAGTTCTCCTTAGGCTGACTTTATAATTAATGTAAGACCTCTAGGATTAAGGGGGGATATTTGAGAGTATATTTGGGAAGGGTTTGGCTAAGAAAAATGGCATTGGAGGTGTGAAATTAAGTGAAGGGGAAGTACCCTTTTATAAGAGAGGTGAGGTTCACTTTAGGAAAATATTGAAATTTTAATTTATAACAAAATCATTTTTGATTTCTAATGGATCCAACATGATTTATTTTATGGCTATGTTGGGGATGGGTTGAAATAATTCATAATGGCTTGTAATTAAAATGTGACTTATCCTAAGAATATCATTCGGATGTTTCGTAACCAAGAGTGAAGTATGGAACGTAGTTGTATACTAGGATACGGTAGGTCAAGGCTAAAAATCATTATCAGAGTTTTCACTCCTAGGTACATCTGTACCAGAGCCACCTCTACCTGATCGTTTCTAAACAGGGATCTATTGCTTGTAAAATACCCAATTAGATGAGGAAATTAGACGTGGAAATTAGAGACACATATTTGGATAACATTGGTGGCAATTAGTGACACATATATATTTATAATATAAATATTTATAATAGATAGATATATTAAATGGAAGGCACCGTTTATGGAGATGGTAAGCCATACGTACGCATAAAGGTTGTTTCCGTTTTCATATCATATTGAATTAATGTAAGGTAATGAGATATTTGTAAGTACATATATATATCTAGTATAGTTATTATTTCATATATTACATACTTATTAATAATATATATTTTTATAATCATCGTTGAATGGTGAACGTGGGAATGAATCTCATCAGGTTGTGAAGATGGTAATCCATACGTATGCAAGAGCAATAATACGATTACATTGATTGTGAAATCATATGTAATTTGATGGTATATCATATATACAGAATCATTAAAATGACATATTTATTATTTTCATCAGTTATACTGATTGTTATACCCATCCAAAGAATGAAGTGTTGGAATAACTAACTACACCACGACGTGGAGACGGTAAGCCGTACATACACATGTCTGGTGACTTTTTCATCCATATGATGGATAGAATAATAAATATGGTTGTACCATTTTTATAAAAACATATCAGTATATAGAAGATAATATATTTATTATTTTATAATAGAAACAGAAAAGAAAGAAGAATTGGAAAAAGTTACCACCAAATTATGATCTCGATTAATAGAACATTGGTGGAAATTAGAGACACATCATTCGAGGAAAACAAATATATTTATTGGGAGTGATTGAGAACATATATCACAAACAAGTGTAAAATTGAGGGCCTCCAACACATCAATAAATGATGACTTAAAATTTCATCTGTTCAACAATGCATAAGGTATTATGAAAACACATTTGTGGTCTTACGATCTCTTACCAAAAGTTTAAGAATTATATTCCTCATATAATAAGAGAGAAAAATATACTTGACAAGTAGAGTTCCTTCATTTAACTAATTTGTACCACAAACACATATTTTACTATAAAATATAATAGAACAAAAAAATATTCTATTTATTAATAAAAGAATCAAATAAAAGGAATTCTAAATATTAGAATAAATATAATTGGAATATTTTTATGGCATCCATGAATTTTCTAGGTCAATATTACATGTTAGTATTGATTAAATTTATTTGGATTGTATATGTAGATTCTTAAAAGGTATGATAGATGAATTATAAAGTCATTTTTAGAACCCTATACGATTTGGATAAATATAATATTTTTAAGTTCTATTGTATTTTAGAGTGAAAGATGAGTTTGTGGATGAAATTTCATAAAGGATGGAACTCAACTTATCATGTATATTTTTCTCTCTTATTGTATGAGGAAATTAATTCTTAAACATTAGGTATGGGATCTTAAAACCAAAAAATATGTTATCATAATACCTTATATTTTTTTGAACCGATGATATTTTAAATCATCATAGATTGATGGCTTTGAGGCCCTCAATTATACACTTGATTGTGATTGATGAACTCAATAACTTCATATAAATATTTACATTTTCCTCCTATTATGTGTCTCTAATTTCCACCACTGTTCTCCTCGATGAATCAGTAGGTCTCATGAGACAATTAGACGTGGAAATTACTGTCATACTCACCTATAAAATTCATGGATAGCTTCAAAACATTCAAATTATATTTATTTTAATATTTACAATACCATTTATTTGATTCTTTAATTAATAAATAGAACATTTTTAAGTTATATTATCTTTTAGAGTGAATGATGAGTTTGTGGTAGAAAGTAGTTAATGTATGGAACTCTTCTTGTCAAGTATATTTTTTACTCTTATTCTATGAGAAAATTAATTCTTAAACATTCGGTAGGGGATCTTAAAACCATATGTCAAATTTGGGAAAGTCCTTTGCCAATTACATGTCTAATTGTCTCATGAGACCTATCGATCCACTGAGGAGCTATAGCGGGCTCCACCCGTCACTTACTAATTCCAATACATTCCTTATATAAAATGGTTGAAACAAAACATAAAATTCATATTAAAAATAGCATATGAAATTTAAATACATTAACCATAAACCAAGAATGATATAAAAATAACACATCCACAGTCAAATATATCACAAAACCCTAAATACAATATGTTAGACTTGTATCATAATAAATCAACTTCAAACAAGTATCAAATCCATCAAATCATGTTGATATAGATGAAAATGATTTGTAAAACTCTTTGAGAGAAATATCAATTTTTCATGAAAGCATTTGAAAGTCCAACATTTATATAAGAAGTAATTTAAAATATAATTTTCAATCAAAGTGTCCCAAGAAACATTGATTCTTTTGAAAAGAATTAACATTTCAAAACATTCATGTCCATATAAATAAATCAATAAAATAATTTTGAAAACAAGGACATTAATTAAAATGATTTAGAATGATAAATCTTTAAAACATTTAAAATGAGGATCTAGTTAAACAGAACATCCCATAAAACCTTAAAATATTCCTTTTGAAAACATTTTTATGAATATGAGTATCAATGATAAATATGTCCCAGTAAATACTTACAAATTAGCAATGTCGGATAAAAAGGATATTGATGAAGTAACTCTTACCTTGCACTTTCCTTTGGTCGAAGGTACATTTAACCTCCTGTATAATGAACATAGTATGTTATTAAATTATACCAGAACCATATTAATATTTATTAGATCATACATGATTAATTTATAACTTTATATGGCCCATGTAATAATGATTTCATTGTTAAATTAACATTTTGGGTAATAATCACTTTCTTTATCATATGTGTTTTAACTTCTTATTCTTGATTGTATATTTTAGATCATGATATAAATACTTCCAAAATATAATCCTTGATTTATATATCATATATATTTAGAATATAAATATTTATAATAGATAGATATATGAAATTTAAGGCACCATTTATGAAGATGGTAGGTTGTACGTATGCGTAAATGTTGTTTCCATTTTCATATGATATTGACTGGAATTAATGGAATAAGATATATGTAAGTAAATATATATATATATATATATATATATATTTCATAGCATTACTATGTCACATATTACATACATATTAATACTGTATATTCTTATAATCATCGTTGAATGGTGAATGTGGGAATGAATCTCATTGTGTCACGGAGATAGTAATCCATATGTACGCACGAGCGACAATATCATTATTTTGATGGTGAAATCGTTTGAAATTAGATGGGATATCAAATATACAGAATTATTGGCTAATTAAAATTATTATTTACATCAGTTAATAAAAAACGAGTCAACATAAGGGTTAATTTAATAACATACTATGGTCATTGTTCACCACTAATTTTGATAAATCTTAACATTTATCTCTAAATAACTTTAGTTACTCTTAAAGTCTCATATTGAAAATTAATTAACCTAATAAAATATTCTCCATGGTAGGTTATTCATTTTGATAAATAACAAAAAATCGACTTATTATTTAATCATAAAATCATCTAACTAGAAATAATTATTCATACTAACCAAGGACATCATGTAGTCTAGTGATAGGCGATAAATCCCAGTCGCACATTGGTTGTGGGTTTGATTCTCGCAGCTTTGTCCAACACCAATGGTTGTCGCATAGTCTATGTGTTTTCCTTTTTCAAAAACTATATAATTTTAAAACATTCCCAAAAATGAGATAAATTCATCAAAATTAACCATAATATATTTTAACCACAAATTTTATCTTGTAACTTTCATTTTAAATCATAAAATGTATTAACCGGTAATTGCCTAAAATTCAAGGATAATATAAACCCAAATGTTTTTTTGTTACTATATACACAAAAGAAAAGATAATTATTCCTTGAATAAAATTTTCATTTTGGGAGAGGAATCGGCCAATTCCGCGTCTAATTGTCTCATGAGACCTACTGATGCAACGAGGAGCTGTAGGAGGCTCCACCCTTCACATACTAAGATCAATACATTTCTCATTTGAAAAGGTTGATACATAACATAAACATTCATATTAAAAAAAGTATACAAAATGTTAATAATTTAACCATAAACAATGAATGGTATAAAAATAACACATCCACATTTGAAAATACCACAAAACCTTAAATACAATATAGAATATAATAAGTCAACATCAAGAAAGTGTAAATTTTATCAAAATATGTTGACATAGATGAAATCAAAACTTTTTGGGAGAAATATCTCTTTATTTTTGGAAGTAATTTAAGAGTCACATAATTATAAAAGAAAACATTTAGTTTTAAAATATTCTTATAATCTTGTTAGTGATGCTTCGACGATGTTATAGTGGAAAAAAATAATTTCACCCACCGTATAAGTCAAAAAACATTGTCACATTAATTTTGTCGAAAAGGTCATAAAGTACATTGTTTAGAAAACAACGGAAAGATTCCAATAAAAACATATAAGGTCTGATAGGGGTATTAACAAAATTTTAAATTATATATATACTATATATTTTTAAAATTCATCTTTTGTGTTTCTTATAAATAATATAATAAAACACGGATGTGTATGATAAAGGGGTCCGACTAGATACTTACGTAAAAAAACCTCTTTTATCTTAAAAATTGAATTTTCCTTATATTATGTCTATGAAACACAAAAGATTAATGTCAAAATTATATAAAATATATAAAATTTAAAATGCGGTTAATAATATTCATAACCTCTTTTTTTAACGACAAGTTTGGTAAGTCGTGGTATGCTAGAAATTGGTGTTTCATGTAGCGCAAGTTATTAAAATAATTTTAAAAGATTGCATGTTCTGAAATAATGGTGTGTTATATTCCCCCCTCCATCAATAAATTGTGTCCCCGTAATTTGAAAAAAAAAATCATAAATAAAAGGTTAAAATTAGAAAAATAACTTTGTGGAAAACCCACATCAGAAATTGGGTTAATAAAATTTAGTCTTAATAAGAGGGAAAGGGAAATGAAAAAGTCACCACCAAATTATGATCTTGATTAAGAGAACATTGGTGGAAATTAAAGAAACATAATTGGAGGAAAAATTAATATTTATAAGTATTTATTGAGGTAATAAATCACAAACAGGTTGAAAATTTAGGGCATCAATGCCATCAATCTATGATTATTTAAAATATCAATTGTTCAACAAAACATAAGGTTTTAGGATAAAAGACAGCAAAAATTTCAATACAATTTTATATATCTAAACATATTGTAAAATTACTCCAATGAATTATATTGAACATATATAGGTATTATTTATCTATTTTGACCTATAATAAATTATAATAAAATAACTAATTACATAAAAAAAAGTCTGATTTTAAACAATAACGTAGTGTTTTTCACTATTAATCTAAAATTTAATGTTTTCAGAAAAATATCAAAAATTCCCGGTAATATAATTTCGATATTCCAAATTCAAAAATGAAATCCATTTTGAAAAATATAATTTATAAAATTTCAAAAAGTAGATATTACTATTCATAATGGAGAGTTTGATTGGTCGTGGGGTGTTAAAACTCCAAACAAGTTTAAAATCTTTCATTGGATGTTGACATAGAAGAAAATTAGTTGTAAAACTCTTAGAGAGAAATATCCCTTTTTAATGAAAACATTAAAAAGTCATACTATTTAGAAATGAAGACATTAAATGATATTTTTTAATCAATGGGTCCCTTACCATTTTGAATATTTTGAAAGGAATTCACATTTTAAAACAATCGTGTTCTTATAAATAAATCATTAAAACCATTTTGAAAACATGGACTTTAACAAGAAAGGTTTAAAAGAATAAATCTTTAAAACATTTAAAATGATGTTTTAGTAAAACAGTCACTTAAAAATAATACATTTTAAAACTCTTTTATGAAACATGGACATGGATAATAAATATTTCCCGGTAGATACTCACATAAAAAAACCTCATGTAATAATGAGATTGTGAAATTAACCTTTTCCTTGAACTTTCCTTTGGTCGGAGGTACTTTTAATCAATAGTATAATGACCATAGTAAGTTATTAAGTTATACCAACTCCATATTCATATTCATTATATCATAAATGATTCATTTATGACTTTATAATTCATATTTAGATATGATTTCCATTTTAAATTAACATTTGGGGTAATAATCGCTTTCTTTATCACACGTGTTTTAACTTGTTATTCTTGATTGTATCATTTAGATCCTGATTTAAATACATCCATAATTTAAACCTTTATTTATATATCATATTAATTTATAATATAAATATTTATAATAGATATATATATGAAATGTATGCACCATTTATGGTGACAGTAGGCCGTACATACTCATTATCGTGGTTTCCGTTTTTATATCGTATTGAACGGAATTGAGTGATTAAGATATATGAAATTACATATATATATATATCAAGTTGCATTATTATGTCATATATTACATAATTATTAATAATATATACTTTTATAATCTTTATTGAATGGTGAACGTAGGAATGAATATCATCGGGGTGTGGAGATGGTAATTCATACGTAGGCACGAGCAACAATATCATTATATTGATGGTGATATCGTATTTAATTGGATGGTATATCATATATACAGAATAATTAACATGTTATATTTATTATTTAAATCAGTTATACTAATTTTTATACTCATCAAAATAATGAAGTGATTAAATAACAAATTACGCCACAATAGAGTCACTACATCAGTATCAGAACAATATTATGGGTTATGTTTCTCTTAGCCATAAATTTTCCAAAAAAATCAACCTGCTATTGAGTCTCATTTCTTGGTTCCACACAATCTCAAGTAATTAATTAAATAGTACTGCAGTACAATCCTAATATACTCTATAATTCTTATAACATGTACATCATTAATATAATACTCAAATGACACAATACTTTAATAACAACATAAGAACTCTAATAATTCATCTTCATATTTTTTAGTATCATAACATGAATATTATCCAATAGCAGCATTTGGGTTATACACTGATGATTTGGACATTAATTCAGGTATTGTCCCAGCTTCTTGTAGAATAATAATTGTTCATTTGGAACCCTTTTCTTATCCTTGAAATCACGTACATGGTGTCCTTTTTCTCCGCACTTATAACAAACTCACATTCCCTTCAATAATTTTCCAAGTTGATTATTTCCACAGTTATCACATATGTGAAAATCCATCTTTCCCCTCTTCACATTATCCAAATTTCTCTCATCCATCCTTTTCATATCTTTCTTCCCTTCAAAGCCACTGGACTCAGAGAATACTTTATTTATCTTATTAACACATGATATTATTTATTCATATGATGAGAATATGTGGGAGACTATTTCCATTTTAAATTTTGGCATATGACCATGAAATATATGATCCTTATAAATCTTTCGATCATGCGTATTGCATGAATTCTCATTCCTTCCACTACGTGCAATTTCTAAACAATGGCATACACAATGATAGTTTATGAATCACAATACATAATTCCTAACTTGTAAAATACCTAATCAAAATTGAAAATATTATGCATATAATATATAATCATAAAATGTATTCATTAAGGAAGTATTTACTCTTAAATCCTTTATAATGGCTTATAATGAAAATTTGATTTATCCAAAGCATAACCCTCGAGAGTTTCATAACCAAGAGTGCAGTAAAGCCCATTGTCGTGTACCAGGATACCCTGAGTAACTCCCAAAACTCCCTGTCAGAGTTTTATCTCCTATGTACATCTGTACCAGAGCCACCTCTACCTCCTCATATCTAGACATGGAAGTATTTCTTACAAAATACATAAAATCTCAACCTTACCACATTTCTAGAAATAACTTTGGAAATAGATTTAGATAAAACTTTATTAGAGAACATTACCCTAAGATAGACATTGAGGATTAGTATAGAAGAACTTCCTGCACAAGTTATTGAACTAGATTGATGTGATAATATACTATAAATTCATGGGGTGTTACATTCTACCCTCCTTCAATAAATTGCATCCTTGCAATTTGAAATTGTCCTTCAAAAATAAATGATTAAAATTAGAAAATTTCCATTGTGGAAATCCACATTGGAAATTGGGTTAATAATGTTTAGCCTTAATAAGAGGGAAAGGTAAATAAAAAATTCACTACCAAATTTTGATCTCGATTAATAGAACATTGGGTAAAATTAGAGAAACATAATTGGAGGAAAATGAAAATATTTTTAGGGGTGATTGAGATCATCAATCACAAACATTTGTAAAATTGACGGCCTCAAAGCCATCAATATATGATGACTTAAAATATCATCAGGTCAAAAATACATAAGGTATTTGGATAACAAATTTTTTTTTCTAAGATCCCTTACCGAATGTTTAAAAATTAATTTCATCATAGAAAAAGAGAGAAAAATATACTAGACAAGTAGAGTTCCATCCTTTATGTAATTTCATCCACAAACTCATATTTCAATATAAAATATAATAGAACTTAAAAATTTTCTTATTTATCCTAATCGTATAGGGATCTAAAAATTGAATTAATAATTCATCTATCATATATTTTAAAAAACAACCTTATACAATCCTGGAAATCCCATGGGCCAGTGGTAGGTGGTGAACCCTTGTCAACCTTCGGTTTTGAGTTCACGTCTCGCATCCCTTCCAAACACGACAGGTTGTTGCCCGACCCCCAGGTTGTACTTTCTAGGACAATCAAAAAATAATGTCAATCAATTATTTAACCTTAACTATAGTATCCAATGTCAAACTTAATTGATTCCAACTTTTAGAATACCTCAAAATTCTTCTGTCCAAACTCACAGCCCAAAATGTATAATGAAGGAAAACATATTAAAGATCCTTTTTCCATGTAATAACATATGAAAACCTTCGTCTTGTAACAATTTAAAACAATGTAAAACCCTGAATTACCATAAAACCTTATTGATTACATTCATTCTCACTTATTCATTATATAATACTAGATATAATCCTTCTATCAAAATATGTTGTAAACTCCAACAATGAGGGAATATACAAATCATTAATCAGTTTCACAGTAGTCCATAATATCCAATATAATTTATCTAAATCAATCATATATTATTTCAGAATCACTACCTCAGTATCAGAACCATATTATGGTTTATCTTTTCTATAGCCATATATTTTCCAATAACATTTAACCTGATATTGAGTCACCTTTCATTGTTCCACACAATCACATGTACTTAATGAAATAGTACTGGAGTACAATCCTTATACACTCTATAATTATTTTAACATGTAAATAGTTAATAAAATACTCAAATGACATAATGCATTAATAACAAAATAATAACTCTAATCATTCTTCTTCATCTATGGTAGTATCATAACATGATTATTATCAAATAACTGCATTTGGGGTATACTCTTATGATTTTGACATTGATTCGCGTAGTGTCCCAAATCCGGGAAGATGAAGAACTGTACATTTTAAAAAAAATCTTAAACTTGAAATCATGTACATAGTGTCCATTTTCTCGAGACTAATAACAAACTCCCATTCCATTCATGTGTTTACCAATGTGATTCTTTCCATAGTTATCACATATGTGAAAATCCACCTCTCTCCACTTCCCATTATCCATCTTTCCCTATTCCATCCTTGTATTCTTATGCTTTCTATAAAATCCATAGGACTCCTAGAATTATTTACATATCTGATTAACACATGATATTATTTCTTCATATGATGATAATATGTGGGAGACTATTTCAATTTTAGATTATGTCTTAATACCATGAATGATATAATCCTTCTTAATCTTTTGATCATGAATATTGCTAGAATTCTCATTCCTTCTACTAGGCTCCATTTCTAAAAGATGGCATACCCTAAGTTAGTTTTTGAATCACAATTAAAAATTCCAAACATGTAAAATAACGAAAATAAATTGAAAAGATTATGAATATAATATGTAATCATGAAATTTTTTCTTGGCGGAAGTACTTACTCCTAAATCATTCATAATAGTTTTTAATGAAAATGTGAATTATTCTAAGCATATCCCCTATGAGTGTCGTAACCAAGAGTCCAGCATGGCCCACTGTCATGTACCAGGATAACCTGTGTCAAGCCTAAAACTCCTTGTCAGATTTTTCACTCCTATGTAGGGATTTTTCTATTATTTCCTTTTATCTTACCCCATGAATATCAATCCTAATACCCTTCTTGGATATCTTGGGTAAATAAAACATATGAAATGCATGAGCTTAGATTCTTAGTACAGGTAAACAATTTAGCGGAAGATAACATAAAAATTAGGAATGTTGAATAATGGAAAACACCTTCCATTATAAATAATAAACATGAACGTTTTATGGAATAAATATGAGAAGAGTAAATAATTCCATAATAAAACATAATCATGGGTATTTTAATAGTTGAATAACCACATGAACCATAAATATTATTTTCCTACTGAGGGAATTTAAAATCCCCGACATTATGAAACATTTTTTCAAGGCCTTGGTCAAGACGTCTAAAAATAATTACGGGCTCAACGAAAACCATATATCAAATTGGGAATGGCATCGGCCAATTCCTTGTCCAATTCACTCATTAGACCTACCGATGCATCGTAGAGATATAGTGGGCTCCACCATTCACTTATTAAGTCTGATACATTCTTCATATAAAATTTTTGAAACATAACATCAATATTCTTATTAAAACTATCATACGAAATGTCAATAAAATAACTTTAAACAATGAATGATATAAAAATAACACATCCGCATTCAAATATATCACAAAACCATAAATACAATAAGGTAGATTTATATCATAATAAATAAACTAAAAACATATTTAAAATCCATCAAATGATGTTCGAATAAATGAAAATTATTTGTAAAACACTTTGGGGGAAATATCCCATTTTCATGAAAACATTAAAAAGTCCCAAAATTTTAAATGGTAGAAATTTAATTATATTTTTTAAACAAAGTGTCTCATACCACTCTAAACCTTTTGAAATGTATTATCATTTTAAAAAATTCATGTCCATATAAATAAATCTTTAATACCATTTTGAAATCATGGACATTAATGAGAAATGATTAGAAAAATAAATATTTAAAACATTTAAATTGAGGTTTTGTAAAAGAGCCACTTAAAGAGAATAAATTTAAAAACTCTTTTATGAAACATGTACATGGATAATAAATATTTCCCAGTAGTTACTCATATAAAAACAACCTCAGATAGTAAAGATATTATGAAATTAACAATTACCTTGCACATTCCTTTGGTCGAGGGTACGTTTAACCTCCTATATAATGAAAATAGTTTGTTATAAAATTATAAAATAACAATATTAATAATTATTATATCATACATGATTAATTTATGACTTTATACTACCCATTTTATAATGATTTCCATGTAAAATAAACATTGTGGGTAATAATCGCTTTCTTTATCGTATGTGTTTTAACATGTTATTCTTGATCGTATCATTTAGACCATGATTTAAATAAATCCAGAATATTAACCATGATTTATATATCATAAATATTTATAATATACATATTTATAATTGATATATATATATGAAATGGAAGGCACCATTTATGAAGACGGTAGGTCATACGTACACATAAACGTTGTTTCTGTTTTCATATTGTATTGAACAAAAGTAAGTGAATAAGATATATGTAAGTGTGTATATACATATATATTAATATACAGTATCATTATTATTTCATATATTGCATACTTTTTAACAATTTATATTTTTATAATCATCGTAGAATGGTGAACGTGGGAATGAATCTTGTCGCGTCGTGCAGACGGTAATCCATACGTACGCACGAGTGACAATATAATTATTTTAATGGTGAAATGTTATATAATTGGATGGTATATAATATATAAAGGATAATTAACATGTTATATATATATTATTTATATCAGTTATACTCATTATTATACCTATCCAAATAATTAAGTGATTGAATAACAAACTACACCACGACGTGGAGATGGTAAGCTGTACGTACGCACGTATGGTGACATTGTCATTCATATGATGGATAGAATAATGAATATGGTTGTAAAATTTTTATAATAACATAACAGTATATATAAGATACTGGTTTTATTATTTTAGAATGGAATCAACAAAGAAAGAGTATGTTGAAGAAGAAAAAGAACTTCAAATAGGTGTTGAAATATTCATCTCTTCTTTAGGTTCTTCCTTTTGAGTTGATCAAAAGGGCTCCCTAGGTTGGATTTATGATCAAACAAAGGCCGGTAGGATGAAGGGATGGTTATTGGGAGGATATATGTGCTGGGTTTGGCCAAGCCAAATGGCTTTGGAGGAGTGATTTTGAGAGAAGGGGAAGTTCCCTTTTATAAGAGAGGTGAGAGGCACCTTAGGAAAAGATTGAAATATTATTCTATAATAAAATACTTTTCCATTTAAAATGGTTAAAAAATAATTTATTACAAGTATAATGTGGTTAGGGGTCTAAACCATCTCAACTAATTGGTTTTAGATAGTTTTGGGTCACCATATTAACCTTATCCTTTAGATTTAATTCTATGTTAAATAGTTTATCTTTTACTATATATTCTTGTATTATTAAAATTATTGGTTAATAATGTTATTATAAAAGGAAAAGAGATCCTAAAGTGAATAATTAATGATATAACTATCATTATATAATTTATCCTATAGAACCTTATATTTTTAGGACTATTATATAAATTAATAATATAATATTTGTTTTAAAAACTCATTTATGTAAATTTTGACACTATTTAGTATTTGGTTTTTTTAAATTCATCACCAATTGATTACTTCAGACCAACTACATTAGAAAAATCCTAACATGTCATATTCATCTATAAAATTTCTGTCTGGAATCAAAAAATTTAAATTATATTTATTTAAATATTTACAATACCAATTATCTTATTCATTCATTAATAAGGTAATTACTGCATCATCATTGTTTCATAAATATATTTAATTATTTAATGTTTAAAAATAATAAATAAAATATAATTATAAAGGAAATAATTTTATCTTCCTAATGAGTATTTATTTTCGAAATTATATCATATATAAACTCATATTAATTTTTGTTTACTAAAAGATATATGTTTATGTCATTTTTGTCTTTACATTAAAGTAATTAATATAAAGTGTCCTTATCAAATTGAAGTGGCTTCATGTGGTCTTCAAATCAACACAATGAACACCATGTTCAGATATTTATCAACTAATAGGAATATAAACATGTTAGGGTAATTTAATTTTATTATAATATTATTTTTTACCCTAATTTACTGGATATACCATTTATCCATGGTAAATGAAATATTTACTGAAGTAAATATTCGTAATGTCTAAAAATAAAAGTAACTATTTACACAATTTTTACCTCCTGATTCTAAATATGGAATTCATTTTTTCAAATTCAATACCTAGAATTGGTATTATGAAATTTAAAATGAATTCTTGTTGTTAAATCAGAAATCATATTTTTAAAAAATAATAACTATCAAAGGATTGATACATGTTTATGTCATGTTTAAATGTAAAATTACATACAATAACCTAAATTATATTAAATGATAAAAATTTAGTCTATTAATATTTTGAAACCACTAAAATGTAAAATTTAACACTATAAATTATTTTGATTAAAAATTTTGTTTTTAATTAAAATTGATTATTTTTCTCACTATTCATCAAAATATGGAAGTTATTAGGAAAGTACAAAAAAATTATCCAAACTATATTTTGATATCCCTATTATAAGAAAAAATTTAATTTCACTAAATTGAATATATAAAATTGTAAAATATTGAATTTAAAAAGGATTCACCATTAAATGGCGAAAATACTATATTTTTTGAAAAACACCTCTTTTATGATAAAATTTGTATTTTTCTTATAATATGCCTGATAAATAAAATAATTGAATGTTAAAATTATATAGGATATATAAAATTTAAAATTTGGTTAATACTATTCATAACATCTTTTTTGAACGGAATGTTTGGTAAGTCATGGTGCGCTCGAACTGAGTGTTGCGTGTAGCGCAAGTTATTGAAATACTTTAAAGAGATAACATAATTTAAAATCATGGGATGTTATATTATCCCCTATTTAAATAAATTTCATCTTCACAATTTGAATTTTTTTTCAAATATAATAGGTTAAAATTTTATAAATACCTTTTTGGAAAACCCACATCTGAAATTGGGTTATTAAAATTTAGTCTTAATAAGTTGGAAAGGGAAATGAAAAAGTCACCACAAAATTATGATCCAGATTAAGAGAACATTGGTGGAAATTAAGGACACAAAATTGGAGGAAAAACTAAATATTTATTGGGATTTATTGAGGTCATCAATCATAAACCAGAGTATAATTGAGGGCCTCAAATCCATCAATCTATGATGATTAAAATATCGTCGGTTTAACAAAACATAAGCTATTAGGATATAACATTTTTGGTTATAATATCCCATTCCTACAGTTTAAGAGTTAATTTATTCATATAATAAGAGGGAAAAATATACTAGACAAATATATTTCCATTATTTAACTAATTACAATCACAAACTCATATTTGACATTAAAAGATAATAGAACTTAAAAATATTATATTTATCATTATCGTCTAGGGTTCCAAAAAATGAATTTATAATTCATCTATAAAACCTTTCAAAAAACTACATTATAAAATCCAGGACATCACGTGGGCTAGTGTTAGGTGATACACCCTTGTCACCCTTCGTTTTCAGGTTCATGTCTTGTGGCCTTGCCAGACGTGATGGGTTGTCGCCCGACCTCCGGGTTTTCCATTTTATTACAATACAAAAATAATATCAATAAATGATTTATCCTTAACAACAGTGTCCAATGTCAAATTTAATTGATTCCAACCTGTATAATTGTCCAAAATACTTTTTTCCACACTCACAAACCATAATGTATAAGGAAGGTAAACACAATGAAGATCCTTTTTTCCACATAATAACAAGTGAAAATATTCATCGTGTAATCTTTTAAAACATTATAACAAAATAAATTACCATAAAACCTTCTTGATTAAATTCACGCTCTCTTATTCCTTATAGAATGTTGGATATAATCCTTCTATCCAATAATATTATAAACTCCAATACTAATGGAATATACAAATCATTAATCAGTATCAAGGTTGTTTTGAATATCCAATATAATTTATCCAAATCCACAACATATTACTCCAAAATTACTACATTAGTATCAGAACCATATTATGGCTTATCTTTCTCTCATCCATTTATTTTCCAGAAAAACATAACCTATTATTGAGTCACTTTTCATAGAGCCACCAAATCTCATGTCTTTAATGAAATAGTATAGTAGTACAATCATTATATACTCTACAATTATTATAACATGTACATTATTAATATAGTACTCAAATGACACAATACATTAATAAGAACATAAGAACTCTAATAATTCCTCTTCATCTTCAGTAGTATCATAACTTGATTATTATCCAATAGAAGCATTTGGCGAATACTCTGATGATTTTGGCGTTAATTCGCATAGTGTTCCAACTCATTGAAGATGAATCATTATACATTTGATAATTTTTTGTCCCTTGAAATCACATACTTGGTTTCCATTTTCTCCACACTTATTACAAACTCGCATTCCCATCATGTATTTACCAAGTTGATTCTTTTCATAGTGATCACAGATTTAAAAATCCTTCATTCCCCTCTTCCCTTTATCCATCTTTCTCCCTTCTATACCTTTCTTCTCTTGATTCCCTTAAAAGCCATAGGAAACCGGGAATTCTTTAATAATCTTATTAAAAATGATATTATTTCTTCATATGATGTGTATATGTGGTGGACTGCTTCCATTTTAAATGTTTTCTTTATAGAATGAAAGATATGATCCTTCATAGTACTTTGATCATGCATATTTCTAGAATTATCATTCCTTCTACTAGGAGCCATTTCTAAACAATGACATTCACTAGGTTAGTTTAGGATTAACATTTAATAATTCCAAAGTAGTAAAATACCTAATGTAAATTGAAAAGATTATGCATATCATATATAATAAAAAAAATTATCTTTGAGGAAGTATTTACTTCTAAATCCTTCATAATGGCTTGTAATGAAAATGCGAATTGTCCTAAGCATGTCCCCCAGGAGTGTCATAACCAAGAGTGCATCAAGGCCCATTTTCGTGAACCAGGATACCCCTAGTCAATCCTAAAACTCCTTGTTGGTGTTTCAATGTGAACAAGTCATCTTGATGTGTAAAAATATTTGAGATAAATATCTATTTTTCATGATAAAATTAAAAAGTCACATAATTTAGAAAGGAATACATTTAAATATAATTTTGAATCAATGTGTCTGATACCACTTTGAATCATTGGAACAGAATTAAAATTTTGAAACATTCATGTCCATATAAATAAATTCCGTAAAACCATTTTTGATAACATGGATATTAATGAGAATGGTTTTGAAGAAAAAATATTTAATCATTTAATATGATGATTTAGTAAAATATTCACTTAAAACAATACCTTTGAAAACTATTTTACGAAACATGGACATTGATAATAAATATGTCCCAGTAGATACTCACATAAAAAACCTCGGATAATAAAGAGATTGTGAAATTAACCCTTACAATGCAATTTCCTTTGGTCGAGGGTACATTTATCCTTCTGTATAATGACTATATTAGGTTATTAAATTATAAAAGAACCATATTCATATTTAATATATCATACATGATTAATTTATGAATTTATTCTACCAATTTAATTATTATTTCAATGTTAAATTACCATTTTTGTTAATAATAGCTTTCTTTATCGTACGTGTTTTAACTTGTTATTGTTGATCGTATCATTTAGATCATGATTTAAATACATCCAGAATATATTACTTGATTTATATATCATATATATTTAAAATATAAATATTTATAAAAGATATATATATGAAATGGAAGGCACCGTTTATGAAAATGATTGTCCATACGTACGTATAAATGTTGTTTCCGTTTTCTTATCGTATTGAATGGAAGAAAGTAAATATGATATATGTAAGTACATATATATATATATATATATCTCCATTATAATTATTATGTCATATATTACATACTTATTAATAATATATATGTAACAAGGGACTTCAACTTATAGAGAATCTCCTACCACTTGACTACATGAAGTCCCTAGCTATTATGACTAATTATTTTTAGTTAGAAGATTTTATGAATCCTGAATAAGTTTATTTTGGGTTATATATTGAAATATTTAGCCTATCATGTAGAATAAATGATTAGGTTAATTAACTTTCAATGTCATACTTTAAGAGTAACTGATGTTATGTGGAGATAAATGTTAAGATTTATCTTTGAAGACTGTGTGATTAAATCCTACTAAAATTTTGGTTTCAATATTAGTTTTCATTAATTTGAATAATTTTATGGATTGTTTTTCATCTAATGGTATTTGTTGAAATTCGGGTATTGTTTGACAAATTTTGGAGATTACGAGTAGTTTTTATTTTGGTAAAGGATTATCCTTTTGGGGATTATATATCCTTCTACTAACCCTCTTGGATTTGGATAATGTATAAAGACGTGGGAAAAATATAGTTCACCTTTTTCAGATTATTGTATTCTCTAGAATTTTATTATAGTGATTTCAATGTGAACAAGTCATCTTGAATACTCATCGATTGAAGAAAATATGTGTTTGTGGTAAGAATTTAGTAAATGATGAATGTCTACATGAAAAGTAAGTGCGTTTGAAATTCTTTAGTCAACGTTTCCCACAAAAATTTGAAGACCATTTTAAAAAATTCAAAACATATATTTTTCATTTATTAAATTAAAATCAATTCCCGTTGTCAAAACCAACAAGCGGGTTTTTAAAAAAGTAAAAACTATTAAAACATTGAAATGTGTTTATCTAAAATTTAAATGTGAAATTACATATAATGACCTAAATTTTATTAAATGATTAAAATATATTCTAATTATATTTAAAAACAAATAAAAAATATAATTGAACACTATAAATTATTTTTATTTAAAAAGTTGTTTTCGATTAAAATTTAGTATTTTTCACTATTTACTAAAATATGAAAGTTATCAGAAAAACACCAAAAATTTATTGAAACTAAATTTTTTTGTCCCAATTCTAAATAAGAAGTTTATTTTGTCAAATTTAATATATAAAGGTGCAAAATATTGAATTTAAAAAGGGGTTTCCATTAAAATCTGGTAAAATTGCATTTTTTGAAAAATACATCCTTTATCTAAAAAAATTATTATGGTCTTATATTATATCTTCGAATGACATAATATGGATGATAAATTATATAGAATATTTAAAATTCAAAATTAATATAATACTATTCCTAACAGCAAACTCATTATTATGTAATACTTACTAGGGACTTCAACAAGGGAATTATTATCTCATATATTACATACTAACGAGGGACTTCAACTTATTCCTACCACAAACTGATTTTTTCTTCAAATGACGAGTATTCAAGATGACTTGTTCACATTGAATGAGGTATAATGAACTTATAAAGAATCACATAATACAAAAAAGATGAGCTATATTTTTCCCATGTCTTTAGACATTTACCAACACCCAAATGGTTAGTATAGGATTAGATAATACCTAAAAAGGATAATCTTTTACAATAAAGAAAAACTACTCTTAATATCCAAAATCTGTAAAACAATACCCAAAGATCAAAAAAGACCATTTAATAAAAAAATTCTATAAAATTCGTAAATGTAATCAAAACTAATATTGAGACCCAAATCACAGAATAATTTAGTCACAAAGTCTTCCAAGACAAATCGTAACATTTATCCCCAAATAAATTTAGTAAATCTTAAATTCTCATATTGAAAATTAATTAACCTAATCACATATTTTCCATGATAATTTAATCATTTACTTAGATAGCCTAAAATTAACTTATACTAGATTCATAAAATCATCTAACAAAAAGGAATTTTTCATACTAACCAGGGACTTCACATATTCCAATGGGAGGTGAAAATCCCAATCGCACTTTGGTTATGGGTTTGATTCCCACAACATTTTTCGACGCGATGGGTTGTCACGTGATCTACATGTTGTCCCCTTCTAAATTTATATAATTTTTTAAAATTACCAAAAAGAGATAAATTCATCAAAAATAACCATTACATGTTTTAACCACAATGGTTATCTAATAACATTCATTTTTCATACCAAAATGTATTAACCTGTAATAGCCTCAAATTATATGATCATATAAACCCAAATGGTTCTTTATAACTATATCCACAAAAGAAATGATAATTATTCTTTGAATAAAATTTTCATAAATCAATCATCAGGTTAACACATACCATAAAAACTCTTATAATGTAATCCCATCATCAAAAGAGCCTTAGTATTTTTAAGAATTTCACCATTCTAAAATCTACCATAACACTTGAAACCCTTATATATTGACTTCTTAGTCATTCGACTTTCTTCATGGTCCATTAACCCTTCCTTTCCAACTTATTCTAAAATACTTAATTATTATAAACAAAATCAAGAATCATATCCTATGATTCAATCATGTATAAATATTAGTTAAGAAATAATCCATACCTTTTATTGGTCTTTGTTAGTTTCTTCCTCCTCAATTAGAATGCAATTAGGTATTGGTAAACATATATTTGTATGATCTTGGTGATCTATTCCCAAACCTTCTTCGTAGGACATCTGGTTGTATAATGACCATGCACAACACATTTAAAACATTAAATTGATCCCTCGGAGAGAACTTATTTTCCTCTCATAGAGTCAACTGAATGATTCCTTTTCCCATGGAAGGTTCTTGATTTATGACCATCACTTCCACATATATAGAATCGTACCGTTCATTTGAAACATTTTCATATGTGTTTCTTTCTATATACTTGACACATAGGGTTCTTAATATACTAACCATTATGATTATTACCCGAA
Organism: Viscum album; assembly: GCA_963277665.1. Classification (NCBI taxonomy): domain Eukaryota; kingdom Viridiplantae; phylum Streptophyta; class Magnoliopsida; order Santalales; family Viscaceae; genus Viscum; species Viscum album. Next base: position 1,858,222,872 of record OY728153.1, on the reverse strand, counting down.
CATCAATGGGGATTTTTTTCAGGCATATATGATGACTTATAAAAATCACCAAGGTTCATGTGGTCAATCATGACTCCTGATAGTTGGTTAATAATAACCACAAGATTTTTCATTGTATCTCCCATTTCATTTTGTTTCTCATTCCAAAAACCATCATAGTTTTCTTCACATCCACCGTTACATTGGTGCCTGTTAGATCTGGTCATTTAATAAAACCCAAAAGGTAAGTTTGATTTTATTAGTAAAAAAATCATATAATATCTTATTAGGAGGTTAAATAATAAGATATAAATATTCATAAATTAATCATGTATGGTATAATAAATATGAATATGGTTCTGGTATAATTTAATAACATACTATGGTCCTTATACAAGAGTTTAAACTACCCTCGACCAAAGAAAAGTGAAAGGTGAGGTTTAATTTCACAATCTCTTTATTATTTGAGATTTTTTTCGTGAGTATCTACTGGGACATATTTATTATCCATGTCCATGTTCCATAAAAGAGCTTTAAAAGGTATTCTATTTAAGTGACTTTTTTTTACTAAAACATCTTTTTAAATGATTTAAAGATTTATTCTTCTTAACAATAGTATCCAATGTATAATTTAACACTGCAATTTATTTCAATTAAAAAAGTTATTTATAAATAAAATTTAGCATTTTTTAAGTATTCATAAATTATTGAATGTTAACAGAAAAGTACGAAAAATTTATCCCATGTAAAGTTTTTGTCCCCCTTCTAAAAAATAATTTAATTTCCTAAAATTTAATATGTAATCGTGTAAAATATTGGATTTAAAAAGGGTTCTCCATTAAAAGGCGGAAAAACTGAATTTTTTAGAAAATATCTCTTTTATCATAACACTTGAAATTTTTTTATATTATTTCTAATAAACAAAAAATATGAATATTAAAATTAAATAGAATATATAAAATTTAAAATGTGGTTACTATTATTGATAGGGTAATTATTGCATCCTCATTGTGTCATAAATAAATTTAAATATTTAATATCTAAAACTTATATATAAAATATCATTATGTAGGAAATATTTTTATCTTTATAGTGAGTTTTTATAGTTGAAAATATAACTTATATAACCCCATGTAAAAATTATTTTACAAAAAGATATATGTTTATGTCAATTTTTTCTTTACTTTAAATTAATTAATATAAAGTGTCATTATCACTCTCAAGTGGCTCCAAGTGATCCCAAAATCGACCCAAGGAAACCCATGGTCAGACATGTATCAACCAATTAGTGTATGACACATGTTATGGAAATTTAATATTATTATAATATTATTTTTTACCCTAATTTACTGGATTTACCTTATAACCATAGTAAATAAAATATTTACTGAAGTAAATATTGATAATGTCTAAAAATAAAAGTTATATATTTACACAATTTTTTCCTCCTGATTAAAAATATGAAATACATTTTTCCAAATTCAAAACCCAGAAGTGGCAAAAATTAATTTAAAATTGATTCTCATTGTTAAAACAGAAAGTGTGTTTTTAAGAAATAATAAATATCAAACGAATGAAACTTTTTTATGTCTAGTTTAAATGTGAAATTACATTCAATGAGCTAAATTATATTAAATGAAAAAAATATAGTCTAATGATTATTTAAAACAACTCAAATGTATAATTTAACAATATAAATTATTTCGAATATAAAATTTGTTTTTTATTAAAATTACGTATTTTTCACTATTCATCAAAATAGGAAAGTTATTAGAAAGGTACCAAAATTTTACCCAAAATAAATTATTATATCCCTATTTAAAAAAAGAATTTAATTTCGGTAATTTTAATATATAAGTGTGTAAAATATTTTATTTTTAAAGGGTTCACCATTAAAAGGCGGAAAAATTGCATTTTTTTAAAAATATCTCTTTTATATTAAAATTTTATTTCTTTATATTATGTCTAAGAAAAAAATGAATTTTAAACTTATATAGGATATATAAAATTTAAAATGTGGTTAATACTATTCCTTACCTCTTTTTTGAACGACTTGTTTGGTAAGTAGTGGTGCGCTCAAACTCAGTGTTCTGTGTAGCACATGTTGTTGAAATACTTTCAAGAGATAACATACTATAAAATATTAGGGGGTTACATTATACCCTCATTCAATAAATTTAATCCTTTAAATTTCATATTTTTTCTGAAAATAAAAGTATAAAAATAGAAAATACCTTTATGGAAAACCCACATCAGAAATTGGTTTAATAAACATTAGTACTAATAAGAGGGAAATGGAAATGAAAAAGTCACCACCAAATTATGATATCGATTATAAGAACATTGGTAGAAATTAGAGATACATAAATGGAGGAAAATGTAAACATTTATAAAGAGTGATTATGTTCAGAAATCACAAACAATTGTAAAATTCAGGGCCTCAAAGCCATCAATCCATGTTGATTTAATATATCATCGGTTCAACAAAACATAAGATATTAGGATAACACATTTTTTGTTTTAAGATCCCTTACCTAGAGTTTAAGAATTAATTTCCTCGTATAATAAGAGAGAAAAATATACTTGACAAGTAGAGTTCCACCCTTTGAATAATTTCTTCCACAAACACATCTTTCACTCTAAAAGATAATGGAACTTAAAAATATTCTATATATCATACTCGTATAGCTTTCCAAAAAATTAATTTATCATTAATTTATTAGACCATTTAAAAAACTAAATTATATAATCTAGGACATCATGTTGACCAGTGGTAGGTGATGCACCCTTCTCTACCTTCAGTTTCCGGTTCATGTCTCGCAGCCATGCCGAACACGACGGGATGTTGCTCGTCCTCCGGGTTTTCCTTTTTATGAAAATCCAAAAATAATCTCAAAAAATTATTTAACCTTAACAATAGTATACATTTTCAAAAATAATCGATTCAAACCTTTAGAATTTTCCAAAATACTTCTGTCCAAATTCACAGTCCAAAATTTATAAGGTAAACACATTGAAGATCCCTTTTTCCATGTAATAACAAGTGAAAACCTTCATCGTGTATTAATTTAAAACACTATAACACCATGAATTACCTTAAAAACATATTTATTAAATTAATTCTCCCTTATTCCTTAAATAATACTGTATATACACCTTCTATCAAAAAATGTAGTAAACTCCAACAATGATGGATTATACAAATCATTAATCTTATTGATGTTAGTCTTGAATATCCAATATAATTTATCCAAATCAATCATATATTAATCCAAAATCACTACCTCTGTATTATAACCACATTATGGTTTATCTTTCTCTCAACCTTATATATTCCAAAAAAATATTAACCTATTATTGAGTCACTTTTCTGGGTTCCACACAATCTCAAATCATTAATGAAATAATACTACAATATAATCCTTATATACTCTTTAATTTTTATAACATGTACATCATTAATAAAATACTCAAATGACACAATACATTAATAACAACATAAGAAGATTAATCATTCCACTTCATCTTTAGTAGTATCATAACTTGATTATTATTCAATATCAGCATTTGGGGGATACTCTTATGATTTGGACATTGATTCGTGTAGTGTCCCAACTCCTTGCAGATGAAGCATTGTACATTTTAAACCTTTATATTACCCTTGAAATCACATACATGGTTTCCTTTTTCTCCACACTTATAAAAAACTCCCAATCCCTTCAGGAATTTAACATGGGGATTCTTTCCACAGTTATCACGTATGTGAAAATCCTTCTTTCCCCTCTTCCCTTTATCCATCTTTCTCTCTTCCATCATTTTCTTCTCTTGCTTCCCTTCAAAGCCATATGACTCAGATAATTATTTACATATATTAATAACACATGATATTATTTCATCAAATGATTAGAATACATAGGATACTATTTCCCTTTTCAATGTTGGCTTAATACCAAGAAAGATATGATCCTTCTTAATATTTCGATCATGCATATTGATCGAATTCTCATTCCTTCTACTAGAAATCATTTCTAAAAAATGTAATACACTATGTTAGTTTAGGAATAAAAATTCATAATTCCAAATGTTTAAAACACCTAACATAAATTGAATACATTATGCATATAATCTAAAATCATAAAAAGTTTTCTTTGAGAAATTATTTTCTTCTAAATCCATTATAATGGCTTGTAATGAAAATGTGAATTATCCTAAGCAGATCCCCCTGGTAGTGTCATTAAAAATATTGCGACAATTCCATTTTTCTTGTACCAGGATACCCCACGTCCATGCTGAAACTCCTTCTCAGAGTTTTCACTCCAAGGTACATTTGTGCCAGAGCCGCCTCTACCTGCTCTTATCCAGAAAGGGATGTATTTCTTTTAAAATACACAAAATCTCTACATTACAACATTTATTAATATTTTTAAATTAATTATTAATTTTACTTTAAATGGTATGTTATGTTCTATCTAATACCCAATACACAACAACAAGTTTTTTTAAAATCTTAATTTTCACACAATGTTGAGTTGTACTAAAAAATAATATATAATTATTATTATTATTTTAAATGGTAGGTAACACGAAGAAATTTTAATGGAGGGAATTAACATAACTAACTAAAAAAGGATTATACATTTTTGTAATATATTTTTACAATTATCTAATAAAATTTAGAGGCTAAAAATAAGAAAGAATCTGATTTTAATCATAAATACTCTAACATTTTTTAAAACGTCGATTTATTGCCTTTTGATAAAGAACCCTATTTAAATCTATTTTTGGTCACTTATATATGTTCTATTTGAAACAATAAAATTTTTCTTTAGAATTGGGTCATAAAAAATTACTTTCGGTAATTGTTTTGTATTTTCTTGATAAAATAAAATTTTAAATGGATAGTGTAAAATACTGTAGTTTAATTCAATTATGATATTTAATCTAACTTATTTATATTGTTATATTTTATTTTTACTTCAATTAAATGTCTAATAAGATTATATTTTTACCACTTAATTCAATATTAGACATTAGAAGAAATTTCACATTGAAAATTTGGCATATACAAGTGTTATTCTTTTGATAGTTATTATTTCTTAAAAACACACTTTTTGTTTTTAAAACAACATTTATTTTTAAATTAATTAAACTAACACCTATGTTTTGAAAATTGTAAAATAAAAATCATATTTTTGTTTAGAATATCAAATATATCTTAGCCTGAATTTTTGGTATTTTTCTGAAAAACATCAATTTTTGATGAATAATGAAACCACTAAGTTGTAGTTAAAAATATGACTTTTTCATTTAAATAAAATTTACCACTTCTCGGAATTGAATTTAGAAAATCAGAAAAACATGGTTTTTATTAGAAAATAAATTTGGTTCAATAAGATTAAAATACGTTTTGGTGAATAGTAATGTTTGACTCTTATTTACTATGGTTAAAGGTAAATATGGTAATTTATGCTAAAAAGAATATCATAATATGAAAAAATTACCTTGACACATGTCCTAGAGTTATTAGTTTAGTAATGGTCAACCATGGTCATCCTTGGGTATATTTAGGGACCCCATGGAGCCACTTAAGAGTGATAATGACACTTTATATTAATTAATTTGAAGTAAAGAAAAAAATGACATAGACAAATATATTTTAGTAAAAGAATTTTTAAATTGGGTTATATAAGTTATCTATTCGAATATAGATATTATTTGGAAAGAGAAAAATATTTCATACATCAAGGTATTTTTATGATATTTTTTGACATCATATAAACAAAATTAGTTATGGTAAAATAATGATGTATTGTTTACCTCATTAATAAATGATTTAAATAACTAAGATTAAAAGGATTTAAAAAATACCAAATCCTATAAAATTATTATTGAATGATTTTATTTATACCATGAGTAATATTATCTTCAAACATAATGAGTTTTGAATCATTAGAAACCGAAAATCATTATATAATGAAATAATAGTTTTACACTCTTATAAAGAGACCCTCATCCCCCTTATAAAAGGACACCATTTATTCCCCATTCCTCACACCTCTAAAGCCTCTTGGATTATCTAAAAACTGAAAAAATAGACTCTAAAGATCCTTCTCTTCTACCAGAATACTTAACATAGGCATGAGGCACACCAAGAAACCCTTTTGGTTCAAACCAAAGGGAGTTACCCGATTTAAAGGTAACGTCTACTAATAAGTTATTTTGTTTTATTTTCCTTCTCCAACCCACTAAAATCTTTTTATTACATTATTTTATAACAACACCAGTATCCTCTATATACAAGGTTTTATTTATATGTATTAGAACTACACTTACACACACCTCCATCTAATGGATAATGAACATACTGTTTCTGTGGATGCCAAACTAACGCATCACGGAACAATGATTCTTCAATATTATCCTACTACCTCTTATGGTGGCCATTATGATGGATCTATATTTATATATGATATATATTATGATTATGTTTTCATTATTTTATTGTATTATTCATTTATAGTATACCTTTATGGTTTCCATTATGGGTAAATGCGATAATTTCATTTGAGGAAGTGCAGACTACCACCCCCTCAAAGTGATATGACTCATTCATGCCATACATGGGACGTATAAAGGATGGATTTAATAAAATAAAATATAATATTATACAGTAATTATAATATATCTATGTATAATTATTTTTTCATTCCATTAAATATGAAATCAAAATGATAGTAGCATTCAGGCGTACGTACGACTTAATGTCTCCATGAAAGGTGTGTTTCATTTATTACCTCTAAATGTTATGTAATATTATAAATAAATATATATACCAGATATATATGATAAATATGATATATAAATCATGAATATCATTCGGAATATAATGTACACTTGACCACAAGGAAAACTTGAAATTATAAGTTGATCATTTTTTACTCAAGTACCAAATATCTATAAAACGACCATTATTATCATAAATTATTACATAATGTTTATAACATGGTAATAAGTGATATAAAAGGAATAATAAAAATGAAAAATTTTCTTAATAAAGTATAAATCAACTTATGTTTATTATTCATAAAGAACAATGAACAAGCGTGTCATGTCAGACACAAGGTAAGGGGTTTCTTATCTCACTTTTAGTTCTGCGAGATTTCCATTGTTCACCACTTATTTATTGCATGTGGTGTATTATTTATAGAAATTTGATATATATTATCATGATTCTCTATATATTCATCAAATTTTTTGATTCATTCGGTGGTTATTAAATTTTATTGATATGACTCGATTGAATACTACGTGTTAAGGGTTTTTAATCTCACTTTTTATTCTAATGAGATTCATTCTATATTAGCCATTATTTCCTTTTCTATGGTGTATGTACTTATCATTATTGCATTATTGGTGTAATATAATTTAATTTATGGGTATTTACATCTTCATTGTATGATCCCTCTTTCATGGGTTGTATGTTTTGTATGTTACCAAATTGGTAAGGGAATTTCAAATTTCAATTTCCACTCATTGGGCTTTAAGAATACTTCATTGATTATATTACTCCAATATTATGTGTAAAAAAACTATTTATTTACTTATGTAGTAATTTTCATTGCCTTTTTTGTGGAAATAGGTCTGATACACATAATGAATCCATTGATAAATTCTCAAGTCATCGATATGAACTTGAAAAGAGTAATTTTATGTCAATTTCCATGCATTGAGTAAAACATCCAAGCCATTGGTGTTGTTTTTATAAAAATATATTTCAATGTTCTCTAATTTATTTACCATTAATATCCACTCATATTGAGTGTATTTAAATTTTTCACACATTATTATGTAAATAATTTATCATTAATTTAACGATTCAGTTTTTATAAGGGATTTTATCTCAATTTACATTCCATTGAGACTTCATTATTATTATTATGCACCAATTCACTCTTTTATGGTGTATATACTATACTTTGGCATATTATATCATGAATACATTTATTCTCATGATATTATAATGTTTAGAATCAATTTTATTCCTCAACTCTTTGTATTCAATGGTCTCTCATTTTGTTAAAAACTCATTAAATAAATTTTTTTTATAGGTTTTGAAGATTTATTCTTATAAATATTTATCATTAATTTACATGTTTTCAAAATGGTTTTAAGGATTTCTTTATATGGACATCCATGTTTCCAAATGATAATTTCTTTTCCTCTTTCAAAGTGGTATGGAACACATTGATTCAAAAATCTCTTTATTAAATGTTGTAAATGGTTTTGAAAATGATTTGATAAAGAACTGATTATGTCATTATATTGAAATGATATGATGTGATTACAATGTTTAAATGTTATATTTCCTTTATTATTTTTTATGTGTTATGAATATGTTACGGTTCTTTTGCATTTTTATATATACGGGTGGTTCTCTGATAAACCTAGTGCGGGTGAGATAGAGATAGATCTCTAATGCATTGGGTAACATGACGTAGGTAAACATTAATGATTATCATAAGAGATTTAGGGAATATACTATGATATAAATTCCAACATAACTCCCTATGTAGCTATGATAACTAAAATTTAAGTATTTTATTTATTCCATATGTTACTATTATTATTTATGATTTCTATGTGTTATTCATAAATCATATGATTTCATAAGGTATGTTATGATTGAAAAGTATGGTTTAATTGTTTTGTATTTATTAATGGGATAATGTTGTAATTCCTTATTTTATATATCTTATTTAGACTTTATGATTATCCCATGTTTTTTAAACGTTTTCCACCATAATTAAAGATGAATAAGGGTTAAGGATGAGATCAAGGAAAACACATGCTGTCTAAAACATAGAACTAGTCATATTTATTTATTTATTTTATGAAAAAAGTATACTGAGTTGTAGTGTCTAATTTTAATATTCGAGTTGATATGTAATTTTTATAACCTAATTGTCTAAAACTCTCATCCTAAAAAGATCCTCAATGTGAATTATTCATTTAATTAGGGATTATGTAATGTTTAAGTCTCGGTCCTTATATTTATATTTGATTTATATAAGGAAATCCAATTCATGCCATGAATTGCATCATATTCTCCCATTGGGAGTATGATGAGGTTCTACAGAAAGTTCAATCCACATATTGTGACCGGGGAGGAGTTATATTCATTGGATGAAATGATTTCCCCATTTTCCAAACTCACCGGCATCTTCACTCCCATTATTTGTGGTGGTGTTGGGATTGTTCTATTAGTCATTTGAGATGAAAAAGAATGTTTATAACCAGAATCAAAAATTATGTTCACTCTTATTGAATAAATAACTAGTGTACCTATCACGACTATGTTTTTGGGGTTCAATTCAGCGGTAGTTATGGAAAAAGCTTGTCCTTTCTACCATAGAGGTGGTTGGTTTCCATAAAAAAACCCAGGAATTGTTGCACTAATTTTTAAGGTTCTCTGGTTCTTTGCAGTTGAAGAAATAAATAATGTGTTTAGAGTTTAATGGAGCATTCCTATCCTCTATCGCATTTGTGGCTTTTTCTTACCGATAGTGAATAACTAGGTGTCCTACTATTCCAGACCTAAAGCATTTCCCCATTCCCTTCATGAAATTTATGTGGTGCCTCATTCCACACCATTTGAAAGTGGGGTGTTATATAATCTTATCACGTTTGGATTTATCCATAAAACTACAAGAATTGAAGTCCACCTTACACTTCTTACTCACATGATGTAAAGACCCGTAAAATTCAAGGGAAATTTTTTCTTAATTTTATATGGAATTTTACAAGAACGCGGTTTCTGACGGCACCTGGTTCCGAGGCCCGGAGTGACCGGAATCAATTTCCGAAGTTTGGCTCGGGTACGTTCAGTGAACGAACGAGCGGGAATTTCTAACATTTGAACTGGTGCCCGGAATCAAAATTTGAGGGCATCGATGAACTCACAACGCCGATATTCGCTTAAGGAGACCTTTTCCGAGGTTGCGTTTATTGCGGGTTGAGAGTTAGTTTTTGGGAATTTAGAATAAGTTAAATAAAATTGTGGAATACAAATTTTATTTTAACTTGTTGGTTAACTTCTCCCAAAGGGAGTTAGAGGTGGGACCCACATCCACTTAACCTCCCTTGGGAGGATTAAGTGTGGTGGGGCCACACGAATCATAACTCTTCACCTTCTCTTTTTAAACTCCCAATAACCCCTCTTTAATTAACTTGACAACTTTGGTTAATAAATGGGTTGAGTTATTTAATTTCAAACCTTTGAATTTCAAAATGGTTTGGTTGTGTAAATAAAATAAGTCCTTAGCTTATTTTATTTGGGTTAGAATTCTCTAGCCACCTTGAGTGGTTTGAAGAATTCTCTCCATCTTCTTCAAACTTTGACGAAGAACGCGAATAACATTCGGACATCGACGAAGAATGCCAAGTTCTCGGGAACCGTCTTCTGCGACGTCATACCCGCGATACCGACGACGTCTTCTTCTGCGTCATCTCTTCCGCGAAGATTTCCCGCGACGAAATCGTCGTCAAAGAACTTCTAATCCTCGCATCACGACATCGAAGTCCTTCTTCCGTGATGCCGACCACCGCGACGCTCGTCTTCCGCGGGTCGTTGATGATCATAGTTCTTGAAACTGAGGTAGAGGTTTGTTGTTGATTATTTATTTATTCTCGTTATTGGCTCTAGCATGACAATATTGAGGATAAATGTTTAAGTGTTATCATCTAACGAGAGGGGGGCCAAACCACACAAACACGGCCGAATACCCCCTCCATTGTTCTTGATTATTATTTTCCTTGCGGATGAAACGAGATGGCGTGGTGCCGTTGCACCACGCGGGGATCATTCGACAATTATTGCACGGCGCCGTCGCGCCGCGCCGTGGAAAGATTCATCATGAACGCGACGCCGTCGCGCCGCGTCGAAGGAAACCGAAGGCGCCGCGGCCGGAGTAGGGCCGCGGCGGAAGGGCACGGTGTCGTCGCACCGTGCCGGACGACGAAGGCCGCGGCCGGTTCAGGGCCACGGCGGGACGTGATGACCGGCGTCCAGTCGGGCCGCCGGTGCCGGAAAATGGAAGAGGACCGGCCCGTGCCGGTCGTGTTGAGAAGAAGCCGGCCGGCCAGGTCGGGCCGGCCGGGATGGTGCAAAACCGGGGGAATTAAATTCCCCCGGGCGGTTAAATTGGCCCCCCATAATGGGGGGGGGGGGGCAGTTTCACAAAGGGGGTAGCGCCCCCCCGCCCCGTTTTTCTCAAAGGCAGGCCCCCACGAGGGGGGTCGTTTGATCCAAGGCGCGGCATCCAGCAGCACCACCAGTAGGAAGGGCGGGGGCCTTGCCCACCGCGCGTGGCACCCGAGCGGGGCCCCAGCCACGCCGTTGCGCCGGATCGCGCCGCCGTGCCGGGCCATGCCGCCGCGCCGGACTGCGCCGCCGGCCGGGCCGGGTCGGCCCGGACCCGGACCCCCCGTTTTGGAATCGACTTTGGTATTTTGCCCATAACATGAGCTACTGACCTCTGATTGACGAACCGTCAGTGGCGATGCGATCCTTGTATCGATACGGTCTATTCGGTATATCGAACTCAACGTTTCGGAATACTTTGAGTTCGGCCGGGTTGGTTCGTACACGAAACGAACCGGGCCCTTGGAGCAGAAACGCTCATATCTTGAGCTACGGACATTCTATTGACGTGTCGTCAGCTTTTTTGAGTTCCTCTTGGTGAGACGGATCTTTTGGCATACTCCGCCCGAGGTTTGGATGCAGGTGGAGTACGGTCGGGTTGGTTTTGCCTTAAAAACCAACCGGGCCCCTGGGACGAAAAAGCCAATAACTCTCAGACCGGGCGTCCGATTGACGCGCCGTCTGCGACGTTGAGTTCATGTTGTCAATACAGAACATTTAGATACATCATCTTCGTACTTTGTGACAGTTGATGTATCGGCCTCTCGGCTCATGGAGTGGACCCTCCCGAACGAGCTTGCTGTGTGCGGGAACCCTAGAGCTGGCTGCGACTGTGACTGCTACTGCTACTGCTACTGCTACTGCTTCTGTGACTGCGACGACGAAAGTACAGAGATCCTTAGTGGATTCGACGACGAAGAAGACGACTACAACACTCAGCGATTCTACGTGGATCAGTGCTACAGGTCCTTTGTGGGCCCGATCCTGTGTGGGTCCGATCCTGTGTGGGTCTGCGCTCAGCGGTCCTGTGTGAACCAGCGCCTACAGGTCCTGGGTGGGCCCGATCCTGTGTGTGTCTTTGCGGGGGTTAGTTACCTATCGGTTCTTCATGGGTCTGACGACTTAGATGGATCAGAGATCATCTTTATCGTCTTTCGAAGAAGTATACCTGTGTGAGCTGAATCCTGTTGCTTTCCTGTGTGGATTGTGTTGTGCTATCCTTTGTGGATTTCGTTTTGCTTTCCTGTGTCGAATACATATACTTTCCTGTGTGGACTGAGTTGTACTTGGGCTCAGAGGTTGGAGCGTATTGGAATTGATGACTTAGGTATATGTATGGGCATATACCTAAGCAGTGTCGGTTGTTACTACGTGATTGTATCTTCCTTTGTGGTTTATCCTTTGTGGATTTTGGGAGACCTTCAGGGGTCTCGGGGTCCCTACTGAGTAGCTTATACTCACCCCTACACGGGCAATGCCCGCACTACGTTGTGTTGGTTGCAGACGACGGACAACGTTGATTTTGGTTGAGGCTAGCAGAGCGGGATGGTACCTGGGGGTGGACAACTGGGCGGGACGTGCTCGGAGCGGACGATGGGACCCAAGGAGCAGTGGAGCTATCTATACCCACCCTTCAGGTGGGATTTCCAGTGGATAGCTCGGTGTAGCGGCTTTTACTTTACAGTTGTTGTTTTCCCTTTCGAGTTGTACTTTACTTTCAGTTTGGGTTTGTATACTGGCCCATTTACTTTTCCGTACTTTTAGTTGTACTCTGTTCTTACTTAGTGTTTACTTTTCTGCTTGCTTACTCTTTGGTGCTTGTTTACTTTTCAAAGGCAATGCCTTCCCTTTTTGTTGGGATTTACGCCTTGGTGTTAGTCGCCAGCCCCAGGCCTATGGAAGGTGGGCTTGGGGTAGTCACGGCACAGGCCCCGAGGGCGGGTCGTGAAAAATTGGTATCAAAGGAGTTCGGTTCTACCGTGAACTCTGATCTATTCTATGTGAAGCAATAATGTTTAGCGTATTGAGTGTGGTTATCAGTCCAGGGAGTCCAGTGTTGGTACGACGGCCGACGTATCCGTACACCAGGACCCTAACTTATGATTTCTGACTTAATGCACTAAAACATTGATTGCGTGTGTGTTTCAAATTTTTCTTTGTGATTACTTTATATATCAGCTCACCAGGTATACTGTTCTGACCGTGGCGCACCTGTTTCCTTTTCAGGATGGCCCCACGACGGCAGCCAGCTAGGGTTCCGAGAGTCGAGCGTGATGACAGCCCACTGAGCGACGAGTCCTCGGTGCAGGGCCCTTTGTCAGTAGTGGCACCGGCAGTAGCTCTACCCACCGAGCCACCGATGCTTCCAGCCGCTGACGAGGCATGTCGCCTTGGAGCTCTACACGAGTTCCAGCGCTAGCGACCGCCTAGGTTCCGTGGGGAGATGGACTCCCAGGCAGCAGAGGACTGGCTGGAGGTTGTGGTACGAGTTTTTCGGCTAGTGAGGACACCTGCAGACCTCATGAAGATCCTCGCTGCGAGCCTACTGCACGCAGCAGCAGGAAGATGGTGGAGCATGATGCTCCAGGTGCACGATGAGAAATCTCTACTTTGGACGTACATTGAGAGCCTCTTCCGTTCGGAGTTCGTCCCAGCCACCCTTCGTGCGGTGCATATCTAGGAGCTTCTTCAGCTGCGACAGGGAAGCATGACGGTCGCTCAGTACTCGACGAGATTTACTGATCTCTCACGCTACTCGACCGACATGGTACGGGACCAATTCTTCCGGGCCCGGACCTTCGAGCAGGGTTTGAGACACGAGATCAGGGCATCACTGATCTCCCTCAGCATGCCGACTCAGACAGCAGTACTGGAGCAGGCCCTTTTGACAGAGAGTTTCCTTGCTGAGTCTACACCAGCGCAGAGACCCACCACAGGGCAGAACGTGGCAGAGTCATCTGCAGCAGGCAGTAGACGGATGACTAAGGGGTCCAGACAGACCAGACCCGCTGGCAGACGTCCTCAGGACACTGGCTCAGCAGTGCGGGGCACACAGCGTGGAGCCAGTCTTTCGAGAGGCAGACAGTGCTACTCGTGCGGCGGGCAGGGCCACATGGCTCGTGACTGCCCAACCCACCGTGCTGAGGAGAAGTAGACGGTTGAGGGACCACCGAGGCAGAGGAAGAGGGTCAACCGTGGCGGTCCGCAGGGAGGAGGCGGACGAGGCAGAGGAGCTGGCCGAGTAGCAGGTTGTGGGCGACGCTTTGAGGCTCTGCCTCCACCGCCACCAGGAGGTCCACCCCCGACCACAGGGAGCATGCGGGCAGAGACAGACACAGCTTCAGGCAGAAGAGTCCTATGACCACGGCGCACCCGAGTTGATTCGAGGTACTATCTCTATATATTCCACCCTTGCTGCAGTACTTATAGACACAGGAGCGAGTCACTCTTTCATAGCCGCTGCCCATTTTCAGAGCTCGGAGATTCCGACAGAGCCGTTGGATCGATCTTTACGGCTAGAGACTCCTACGGGAGCAGACTCGACAATTACGCACTGGTTCCGGCAGTGTGAGCTTACTCTAGGAGGTGAGAGCTTCGGCTGAGATCTTCTTGTAGCAGCCTCGAGGCCTTACGACGTCATATTTGGCATGGATTGGCTATCTACAGTCCATGCGCAGATTGACTGTTTTAGGCGCAAGGTGCGATGTGTACGCACCGACGGGAGTAGGTCCACCTTCACCGGCGAGAAGGGAGCCTTCGCGGCACAGGATGGACTTCCGCAGAGGAGAGGACAGCCCATCACTCATCAGTTGGCTAGCCTCATCCTAGGAGCAGTTGACGTGCGGAGTCCTGGTTTTCCTGCAGTGGTGGATCAGTTTGCGGACATTATTCCCGACGACGTTCCAGGGCTACCTCCTCGAAGAGAGGTAGACTTCTATATTGACTTGTACCCCGGGA
The DNA here is from genome assembly GCA_963277665.1 of Viscum album. NCBI lineage: Eukaryota > Viridiplantae > Streptophyta > Magnoliopsida > Santalales > Viscaceae > Viscum > Viscum album. Next base: position 1,858,207,736 of record OY728153.1, on the reverse strand, counting down.
CAGCCCCGATATCCACTCCAGCATATCAGATGGCCCCCTCCGAGCTTCGAGAGCTACGGGTACAGTTGGAGGACTTGCAGGGCAAGGGGTTCATCCGACCCAATGTTTTACCCTGGGCTTCCCCGATATTGTTCGCCAATAAGGAGGACAGAAGCTTGCGACTTTGTGTTGACTATCGTCGCCTGAACCAGGTTATAGTGAGGAAAAAGTATCCACTACCAAGTATTGATGACCTCTTTGATCAGCTTAAGGGATCACGGTGGTTCTCGAAGATAGACCTCAGGTCAAGTTGTCATCAGCTCAGAGTCAGAGACGAGGACGTGAAGAAGATGGCCTTCAGATGTCGGTATGGCCACTATGAGTTCTTGGTTATGCCTTTCGGCGTAACCAATGCTCTAGCAGTGTTCATGGATTTCATGAACAGGATCTTTCAGCCATACCTCGATCGATTTGTCGTGGTCTTCATCGACGACATTCTGATTTACTCTACGACTGAGGAGGAGCACGCCTATCACTTTCGAGTTGTACTAGACACACTCCGAGAGCACCAGCTTTATGGTAAGCTCTCAACGTGCCAGTTCTGGATACGTGAGTTCCACTTATTGGGACACGTTATCTCTGAGGAGGGAGTTGTACTGGATCCTGCGAAGATCGAGGCTGTGCTAGCTTGGGAGCCACCCAGGAGCGTGACTGAGGTTCGGAGTTTCTTGGGACTAGCTGGATACTATCGGAGATTCGTGCCAGACTTCTCTAGAGTGGCGGATCCACTCACAACTTTGACGACTAAGGGGAAACCCTTCGTGTGGTCAGACAGATGTCAGTAGAGCTTCTAGGAGCTGAGACAGAGATTGACCAGCGCACCTATCCTGAGGTTACCTGAGGAGGGAGTTGGATACGTAGTTTACTGCGATGCATCAGGGACCGGACTCAGTTGCATCCTGATGTAGGCTTGGTAAGTGATCGCCTATGGATCACGTCAGTTGAGGCCGCATGAGCAGAACTACGCTACCCATGACCTGGAGTTGGCAGCAGTGGTATTCGCTTTGAAGACAAGGCGACACTACCTGATGGGAGAGCACTTTACAGTCTTTTCTAATCATCAGAGACTCAGTTATATCTTCTCGCAGAAGGACCTGAACCTGAGACAACGGCGATGGCTCGAGTTCCTCCAGGACTATGACTTTGAGATAGTCTATACTCATGGGAAGGGTAACGTGGTAGTCGATGCCCTCAGCAGGAGGACGGGAATTCAGCTACTCGAGGAGGCGACGGAGCAGCTAGCCTCTTTGCAGATATCCTTCGTGGATAGAGATGGAGCATCCTTCCTTCAGTCTCTCACAGTCACCCCTCCATTACTACAGCGTGTCAGAGAGGCACAGTGTGAGGACGCTGACTGTGAGACACGGCGTGCACAGATATCCTTGGGATAGGAACCTGATGGTTTCTCCCTTGGAGCAGAGCACGACATCCTTTTCAAAGGCCGTACCATGGTACCAGTCTCTTTGCGAGAGTAGGTGATGAGAGAGTTTCACACTTCTCCTTTGGCGGTACATCCTGGAGTGGCGAAGATGTACCAGGATCTGAGTCGATAGCACTGGTGGCCGGGCATGAAGAAGGTTGTAGCAGAGTTCGTTTCTCGATGCCTCACCTGCTAGCAGGTGAAGGCAGAGCATCAGGTCCCAGCAGGCTTGGTAGAGCCCTTAGAGGTCCCGGAGTGGAAGTGGGATGGGATATCTATGGACTTCGTGACTGGACTTCCACGCACTTCCAGAGGTCATGACTCCATCTGGGTGATTGTCGACCGACTCACCAAGTTGGCTCACTTCTTACCCATCAGAGAGTAGGGATCAGAGGAGATCATGGGACGTCTCTACGTTCAGGAGATTGTACAGCTCCAAGGTGTGCCATCATCTATCGTCTCCGATCAAGATGCTCGCTTTAATTCCCGGCTTTGGAAGGGGTTACAGGAGGCGTTCGGGACGCAGCTACGTCTGAGCACAACCTTTCACCCTCAGACGGATGGACAGACGGAGAGGACCATTTAGACTCTCGAGGACATGCTCCGCGCATGTGTCCTCGACTTTGGTCGCAGCTGGGAGGACCACCTACCGTTGGTGGAGTTTGCGTACAACAACAGCTACCACTCCACCATTGGGATGGCACCGTACGAGGTGTTGTACGGCCGACCTTGTAGATCTTCTTTGTGCTGGACCGACCCTGGGGAGTCAGCACTTGTGGGACCGGAGATGGTCCATGCCACGACAGAGAAGGTCCAGGTCATCCAGGAGCGGATGAGGACAGCTCAGAGCCGGCAAAAGTCATATGCTGACAGGAGGCGGAGGCCACTAGAGTTCGAGGATGGCGACCACGTCTTCTTGTGGGTCTCACCTTGATGTGGTATTCGGAGATTTGGCCGAGGCAGAAAGTTATCTCCACGCTTCATCGGACCCTTCCAGGTCCCCAGCTGGATTGGCGAGGTGGCTTATCACCTGGCTCTACCACCTCAGTTGCACCGGGTGCACGACGTCTTCCACGTATCTCAGCTGAGAAGATACGTGCATGAACCGATGCACATCATTGACCATGGGGAGATTGACGTTGACGATGGGGCGACTTTTACGGAGGTCCCGGTAGAGATCGAGGATCGACAGGAGTGGGTCCTACGTGGACGGTCGATTCCTCTAGTGCGCATCAGATGGCAGCACGGGAATCTCTAGGAGAGCACTTGAGAGCGGGAGGCTCAGATGTGTGCTCAATACCCTCATTTGTTTCCCTAGTTTTTGATGTATCTTTACGGGGACGTAAATCCCTGAGATGAGAGTAATGTAAAGACCCGTAAAATTCAAGGGAAATTTTTTCTTAATTTTCTTTGAATTTTACAAGAACGCGGTTTCTGACGGCACCTGATTCCGAGGCCCGGAGTGCCCGGAATCAACATCCGAAGTTTGGCTCAGGTACATTCAGTGAATGAACGAGAGGGAATTTCTAACTTTTGAACCGATGCCCGGAATCAAATTCTGAGGGCACCGATGAACTCGCAGCGCCGATATTCGCTTATGGAGACCTTTTCCGAGGTTGCGTTTATTGCGGGTTGAGAGTTAGTTTTTTGGGAATTTAGAATAAGTTAAAAAAAATTGTGGAATACAAATTTTATTTTAACTTGTTGGTTAACTTCTCCCAAAGGGAGTTAGAGGTGGGACCCACATCCACTTAACCTCCCTTGGTAGGATTAAGTGTGGTGGGGCCACACAAAGCATAACTCTTCACCTTCCTTTTTAAACTCCCAATAACCCCTCTTTAATTAACTTGACAACTTTGGTTAATAAATGGGTTGAGTTGTTTAATTTCAAACCTTTGAATTTCAAAATGGTTTGGTTGTGTAAATAAAATAAGTCCTTAGCTTATTTTATTTGGGTTAGAATTCTCTATCCACCTTGAGAGGTTTGAAGAATTCTCTCCATCTTCTTCAAACTTTGACGAAGAACGCGAAGAACATTCGGACATCGACGAAGAACGCCACGTTCTCGGGAACCATCTTCTGCGACGTCATACCCGCGATACCGACGATGTCTTCTTCCATGTCATCTCTTCCGTGACGATTTCCAGCGACGAAATCATCATCAAAGAACTTTGAATCCTTGCTTCACGACATCTACGTCCTTCTTCCGTGACGCCGACCACCGAGACGCTCATCTTCCGCGGGTCGTTGACGATCATCGTTCTTGAAACCGAAGCAGGGGTTTGTTGTTGATTATTTATTTATTCTCTTTCTTGGTTCTAGCATGACAGTCTTGAGGATAAATGTTTAAGTGTTATCATCTAACGAGAGGGGGGTCGGACCGCACAAACATGACCGAATCCCCCCTCCTTTGTTCTTGATTATTATTTTCCTTGCAGATTAAACGAGATGGCGTGATGTCGTCGCACCACGCGGGGATCATTCGACAATTATTGCGGGGCGCAGTCGCGCTGCGCTGTGGAAAGATTCATCATGAATGCGACGCCGTCATGCCGCACCGAAGGAAACCGAAGGCGCCGCGGCCAGAGCGGGGCCGCGGCGGAAGGGAACGGTGTCGTCGCACCGTGCCGGACGACGAAGGCTGCGGCCGGTTCCGGGACGCAGCAGGACGTGATGACCGGCGGCCAGCTGGGCCACCGGTGCCGGAAAATGGAAGAGGACCGGCCCATGCCAGTCCTGTTGAGAAGAAGTCGGTCGGCCAGGTCGGGCCGGCCGGGACAGTGCAAAACCGGGGGAATTAAATTCCCTCGGGCGGTTAAATTGGCCCCCCATAATGGGGGGGGGGGTCACAAAGGGGGGGGTAGCGCCCCCCATTTTTCTCAAAGGCAGACCCCCATGAGGGGGGCTGTTTGATCCAAGGTGCGGCATCCAGCCGCACCGCCAGCAGGAAGGGCGGGGGACTTGCCCCCCACGCGTGGCACCCGAGCGGCGCCCTAGCCGCGCCGCCACGTCGGACTGCGCCGCCGCGCCGGGCCGCGCTGTCGGCCGGGCCGGGTTGGCCCGGACCTGGACCCCCCGTTTTCGAATCGAGTTCGGTCTTTTGCCCATAACTTGAGCTATGGACCTCCGATTGACGAACCGTCAGCGGCGATGCGATCCTTGGATCGAAACGGTCGAGTATATATCGCACTCAAAGTTTCTGAATACTTTGAGTTCGGCCGGGTTGTTTCGTACATGAAACCAACCGGGCCCTCGGAGCGGAAACACTAATATCTTGAGCTACAGACGTCTGATTGGCGTGCCGTCAGCTTTGTTGAGTTCCTCTTGGTGAGACAGATCTTTTGGAATACTCCGCCCGAGGTTTGGACGCAGGTGGAGTACGGTCGGGTCGGTTTTTCCTGAAAAACCAACCGGGCCCCTAGGACGAAAAAGCCAATAACTCTTAGACCGGGCGTCCGATTGACGCGCCGTCTGCGACGTTGAGTTCCTGTTGTCGATACGGAACTTTTAGATACATCAACTTCAGACTTTGTGACAGTTGATGTATCAGCCTCTCAGCTCGTGGAGTGGACCCTCCCGAACGAGCTTGTTGTGTGCGGGAACCCTAGAGCTAGCAGCGACTGTGACTGCTACTGCTACTGCTACTGCTTCTGTGACTGCGACGACGACAGTACAGAGATCCTTAGTGGATTCGACGACGACGAAGAGGACTACAACACTCAGTGATCCTACGTGGATCAGTGCTACAGGTCTTGTGTGGGCCTGATCTTGTGTGGGTCCGATCCTGTGTGGGTCTGCGCTCAGCGGTCCTATGTGAACCAGCGCCTACAGGTCCTGTGTGGGACCGATCCTATGTGGGTCTTTGCGGGGGTTAGTTACCTATCGATCCTTCGTGGGTCAGACGACTTAGATGGATCAGAGATCATCTTTATCATCTTTCTAAGAAGTATACCTGTGTGAGCTGAATCCTGTTACTTTCCTGTGTGGATTGTGTTGTGCTATCCTGTGTGGATTTCGTTTGCTTTCCTGTGTGGAATACGTATACTTTCCTGTGTGGACTGAGTTGTACTTGGGCCCGGTGGTTAGAGCGTATTGGAATTGATGACTTAGGTATATGTATAGGCATATACCTAAGCAGTGTCGGTTGTTACTACGTGATTGTATCTTCCTTTGTGGTTTATCCTTTGTGGATTTTGGGAGACCTTCAGGGTTCTCGGGGTCCCTACTGGGTAGCTTATACTCACCCATGCACGGGCTATGCCTGCACTATGTTGTGTTGGTTTCAGATGACGGACAACATTGATCGTGGTTGAGGCTTGCAGAGTGGGACGGTACCTGGGGGTGGACCACTGGGCGGGACGTGCTCGGAGCGGACGGCGGGACCCGAGGAGCAGTGGAGCTATCTGTACCCACCCTTCAGGTGGGATTTCCAGTGGATATCTCGGTGTAGCGGCTTTACTTTACAGTTGTTGTTTCCCCTTTAGAATTTTACTTTACTTTCAGTTTGGGTTTGTATACTGGCCCATTTACTTTTCCATACTTTAAGTTGTACTGTGTTCTTACATAGTGTTTACTTTTCCGCTTGCTTACTCTGTGGTGCTTGTTTACTTTTCAAAGGCAATGCCTTCCCTTTTTGTTGGGATTTACGCCTGGGTGCTAGTCGCCAGCCCTTGGCCTATGGAAGGCGGGCTCAGGGTAGTCACGGCACGGGCCCCAAGGGCGGGTCGTGACACATGATACCCCAAACATTCATCGATCTCTATTTCAACCTTGAGGACACATCAGACAATTTCCTCATAGCTGTCAATGTTACGGATCCCCAGGGATTTCTGTTGGCTATGAATTAGCCCACCAAAGACGTGTTCAACCTTGCATTAGGGGGTTACAACAAAGATGGAGGCGTATTGGGCATGCCTTGTGATGTTTCCCTCATATGATCTGACAGATTCATTGTCTGTTTTCTTGAGGGAAAATAAGTCCCTTTCCATCGTAGGCTGGAGGGTGCGAGGAAAATATTTATCAAAAAACATCTTTTGGAAATCCTATGATTCCAAGACCTCGATCTCCTCCGTAGGCTTCATATTTTTTATCAATGTATACTATTGGTTAGCTTCACCTTCCATATGATAAGTAGCTAGGAGAAACTTATCTTGTTCAGACCATTTAATGATAGAGATGATCTTTTCAATGGAGTTGATTCATTTTTCTGTGATTGAGGGATCAGATGATCCAATAAAAGTAGGAGGATGTTGTCACATGAAGCTCTTGATAGAAACTTGTTCTTTCTTAGGGGGGTTTAATGTTCTTTTTGAACCATGTTTCTATTCAATTATTGAGTAAACTGAGAGAGTAATGTGACAATTTTTGTGATTCCTGCTCCATTCAGATGATGAATCTCATTAGAATATTCATCACATTGGTCTTGGCATAGGTTGTTATCCCGAGTCCTCCAATTACCGGCTATTGGATGGATTATAATTAATGTTAGGGGTAATATATAAAATGTAATCCCATTACTAAATATATAACTTATAAATAGCTTTTATTTCCTTAAATAATGAATTTATAGGCTTCAATATATGTTCTCTATGATGTACTTTCTAACATATATATTCTTATGAGATTTTTTGTAATTCCCTTAATAATGGTTCATAAAAATCTTGTGAATTTACCAATTCATATCCCTTGGGATTGTCATAACCAAGAGATAAACAAGGCCTGTTGTTGTGTAACAAGATACCCCGTGTCAAGCCCGAGTCTCATTATCAGAGTTTTCACTCCTAGGAACCTGTCTGCTAGAGTCGCGTCAACCTGCTTGTATCCTGATAGGGATATATTTTCTTGATAAACCACTAACACAATACTCACCAAAACATAGGGATTTTTTATTATACTATTTGTTATCCCTAAGGCTTTCACTAGGGTTTTCTAATTAGAATCCCAAAAATAACTAAACCTATCCTCTTATACTAACTACAAATACCATGTTCTTTATTACATTTTTAAACCAGATTTATTACATAAAATTATAACATAATACAACATAGATGATCGATAGATCTGGTGAATTTCAGGATTAGGAACATTACAAAACAACATAAATCATATAACATAAAATATTATTGAAAACTTCCTTTACATGACCACTACATTCACTCATATTTATCATTGCATAAGATAACTTGAAGACATGCATAAAAACGGAGAGCAATAAAGCCCATTAAGGGAATAAACATGAAGTAACATGAGGAAAAAAATACATGTTAGAAAATAGTAAAATCAATGGAGAACAACAGAAACGTGAACATAAATGCATGATAATGCATGATAATCATAACATGGAAATGTGGGAACAACACTTAACATGAAATTAGCATGAGGCAAGGCTCATTGCACAAGGAGCATGAGTAAATCCTCTTTAAAATGAAACATGAATAAATCCTCGTTGCACTTAAATTATCAGGATTAAAAACCCATTTCACATGATGTATCACGATACTATACTTTACCAAATGCATTGAAGCGCTATCAAGGAGCACCCTTCTAAAACATTTCATTTCATGCATAAGTATGACGCATGGATCATACCCCATTAAATCATTAAACAACATCATTTATTCCATGATAAATCAATGTGTAATAAATACATGATCCTCTTTGAACAATAAGTAAATTTTCATAAAGTTTAATAACCTTGATAGTTAAATGTGAATAATATTCACTACACAATGACTTTGACTTGGAAAATCGTAGTGTAATTTCGACAGCATAATAGCGTGACATAATAATTTATAAAAATGGTTGATGAGAGATAATTTTCTGTCTCATAATGTGTACATGAAATGGAATGTAAGGGTTCGTATAGATATATTTCCCAACATGATTAATGTAATTTTAGATTCATAATTCAAAAGAATGTATTGAATGTAAACGAGGAGAGAAAAATTACTTATGGAATTTCGGCATGGTAATAGGTGTATATGGGAGAAAATAATTATAGAGAAAGGGGTTTATCATCACTAAAAAATAAATAGGGAATTATTGTGGAGGTGAAAAATCATACCCCAACATTTATAATTGAATATAACAGGGCATAAAAATATTATGAAACTTGGATAAAAGAGGAGGGATGGAATCCCTTACTAGGAAGTGTGATATCAATTGCTTGGGAGAGGCTTGAGAGGCTTCATTGGAGCTTGGGGAACCTTGTGAGGATTATAGAGAGTGTATGAAAGTTTTTGGAAAACTACAAGGGCATTCAGTGAAGAGTAAGTGGGAGGTTGGGTGGGTTTATATAATAAAGGATAAGGAATTATTTATTATTTAGGATTGGGACACCTCAAATTAAACTAATCAAAACCAAAAAATAGTACATGATTTATTCCCATGGTTTCATCCAAATGGGAGTGGAAAAAAAATTATAAGGCCAATGACCTATATTCTTTAAATAATAGGTTTTCTTATGTGGAGGTGAGTCACACTCTCAATGAAAACAGTTGAAAAAGACAAAATATTTTATAAGCCTTGAAGGGACCACTAATGGTTTGTAAATTAAATAAAACAAACAGAAAATCACATAATTTAAATTTTAAAATATCTATTGTCTAAACATTTTTTTATAGTATTTTATTAAATCATTATTGGGTCATTATGATGTCATAATGACATTATATATTTAAACATTATTTATTTTTTACCCAAAAATTTGACTATCTCAGAAAATTATGAAAAATTCACCATTGGATAATTACAATGTACTGAATCCAAAAATAATATTCATTTTATCTATATGATTTTATAAATATGTGAATTTTTACTTTTAATATAAAAGCAAACATTTATAAAAAATTCAAGGGTTTTGACAAAAACAGCTTTGAAACCATAATAAAAATTACAATTTCATTCATAAATTTATATGATCATTTATATTTTATAAAAAAATAAATAAATATTAATAATAATAATTTATTAAAATATAATTTAATTCAAAAATCTATTAATTCATCAAAATATATTTCATAGATGAATTTTAACTAGAAATACTATTTCATCTTTAAAAACAATTTACAAAGTAATAATAATAAAATGTATTTATATTCTATATACAAGAATAATGTAAATGATCATAGTACTAGGGTATTGTTACATAACCCATTCTGATGCCTTTATATGACCAATGGTTAAGGTGTGTGATGGTGATAGACTTTTGGGGTGGCTCGGATAACTTTGCTCGGGTGGTAATCTCTATCAACTTCCACTTATCCTATAGGAGGTTCTGTTCGATCTAAACATGTTAAAGAATAGCTTGGCCTTGGTCAAGAGTGAAGACCAATGATGCCACGTCCTTTCTAAGCTCTGAAATATGGGCTTCAAATGGGGAAATTCTACTGGATGAGGCCATCACTTTTTATGTCTCAGTAAATAGGATTTGTTAGAGACCAATATTTATACTAATCATGTGATCTTCGTTCAATTGATATATTAGAAATGGTCACAATTATTAATGGTATTTTAAAATCCAAATACTTAAAACCAATGTATTAAACATTTTATATAACATTTTTACATCATAATACATTAAATCAGATCAGGAGGAATTTTCATCAATGAATTTTTGGGTCGTTATAAGGACGAAACCCTTTATTTTATCGAATGTAGATTACAACGGCTTATTGCTAGATGGGGATGGAAATTGCTTACCAATGATTAGGGATAACAACAGGAAACCATAGATTGGGGTACAATATCATATCATCGATTTGGGTTCAACTACTTACCATTGACTGTGGTTGAACCTAAAGGAGGCTTCCGGCATACCTTGTCTAGGAGACAAGGATCAAACCCCACATAGTTCAGGTGGGCACGGTTTAATGTCTTATGGGACAAAAAGGGGGTGTATAGTTTAATGTCATTTGGGACGAGGGTAGACCGATGAGAAGTATTCAGGACCAATGGGAGTTCGACTTTAACATTAGGGGGGATTTCTACATACCATGCCTTGGAAAGGATCAAATCCACGTAGTTCGGAATAGGTGTTATTGAACCGATGAGAAAGGGGTTGGGAGCAATGGTTGTTTGGATTGAACCTTAGGTAGGTGTCCTAAGTACCATTCCATGGCACGGATCGAAGTCCACATATTTTTGAATGGTTGTTGGTGAACTGACGTGAAGGGGGTAATAACCAATAGGTATTGGGATAGAACCTCAGGGAGGATTCTTATATACCTTACCTTGGAAAGGATCAAATCCCATGTAATTTGGAAGAGGTGTTGGTGAATTGGCGAGAAATGGGTCTGGACAAATGGTTGTTGGGATTGAACATCAAAGAGGTGTCCTACGTACCTTTCCTTGGGAAGGATCAAAGTCCACGTAGATTAGAATGGTTTTTGGTAAACCAACATGGAGGGGGGTCAGATCCAGTAGGTATTGGGATTGAACCTCATAAAGGTTTCCTCTATACCGTTCTATGGAAAGGATCAAATTCCATGTACTTTGGGTGGTTAGGATACATTTTAAAGTCATACAGGATTAAGTTGAACCAACATGAAGGGGAGTTAGAACCAGTAGATATTTGGATTGATCCTCAGGGAGGCTTCCAATGTACCTTGTCTTTGAAAGGATCAAATTCCACAATGTTTGGGAGGTTATGATAATGTTTAATGTCATGTGTGACAATGGTGAACTGATGTTAAGGGGGTCAGAACAACTGGGTGTGGGGATTGAACCTCTAAGCAGATTTCTACATCCCTTACCTTGGAAAGGATCAAATTCTACATAGTTTGGGAGGTTGTATTGGGGATTACACTCTAGGGATGTCTGAAAAGGATTCCATGGTCAATGGTTACTCTAATCCCATGTGAGTCATGCTCAATGTGACAAACAGGAGGCATAAATGATATGACTATCATGTCGCGAAAGGTGCATCCGTGAGAAGTTGAGTGGGGATTACATGTGGTTAGCATCCCAAAAAGGAAATATGGGATTACGCAAGGTTCAAATCCCAAATAGTAAATAGATGATTACACATGGCTTGTAGCCCAAAGAAGAAACATGAGCTTACGTGCGGTTCGTAGCCCAGAGTGGAAACATGGTCTTACGCGTGGTTCGTAACCCAAAGAGGAAAGATGGTATTATGTGTGGTTTGTAGCCCATAGAAATGATGATTGTGACTTATTCTAGGATGGAGGCCCAGGTGGTGGTAAGGGACAATAGAAGAGGTATGTGGCATGGAATAGAGGAGGGTCCTGGTGCCAATACCCCCCTATGGTCCTTGGTATAGAAGAAAAAAATGATTAAGAGTACTACCTACTGCAATAAATCTAGGTTCCTAAACCAAGATAGTTTCCCTTCACTGCATACATGAACCGCTTCAGTAGAGAGGATATCATTCCATGTGAGGAAGATCACACTCTCGTGGAGAAAATTAGAAATAGTGAATGTTCGAGATGGGGCTCCCCGTGTGGAATGAACGGTGTGAGGCCACAGTTTAGTGTCATGTGATGAGGAAAATGGCGCATGGTAGTTTAATATCATCTAGCGCAGCTGAGGTGGATTTACTCTGCTCCCCAGGGACATGCTTAATGGATACCCTCCCATCTGTGGGGAAGGGAAGGCATCAATAATTCCATGGTAAGGGGGTGTAGTGGAGTTATCCACTAACGGGACCGCGTTATCATGGTTCGGAAAAGAAGCAATAGTCGTTAGCATTCCTATGCCAAGAAGCACAAATCGTAGAAACACAACATGAAGCACCACACAATGTACATTGAAGTCACTTCATGCAAACATGGAGGGTCTTACTGGAAAAGGGTTTGCAGAGCAAATCAGTTCACATGAGGAATCCTCATGAAGATCTACTACCCCATATAGTAAAGGGGCTTCATGTATGCGTATGCATCGTGATGTTTAGTATCCTAGCCTAGGAATAGGGAATAGGTTCATATGAAAGGTGCTTCGTGAAGTAGAACAACTTCTACAGAGTAGGGCATCTCGAATCAAGCGTTCCCTATGAAGCGTAACACTGCGGAGTGGTGTGCTTCGTGAAGCATAGTGAACCTACCTTGGAATGTGGGTTACATGTTCATTATAAGGACTCATATTTAAACATTTCATAATATTGAATTAAATGAATAATTCACATTTAGGATCTTTTCAGGTTTAGAGTTTTAGAGAATTAGGTCATTACTATTACATTACATCTCTAAAATAACAAGGTATACACTTCTAATCAGTTTCCATTTTTTTATAAAATAAAAACTCTTGAAAAAAAGAGTCATGTCTAGCTCCATGTTTTAGACCACATGACTTTTCCTTTTTCCCATCCTTGACCCTATTCCATTTTATGTCATGTGAAAAACATTTCAAAAACATGGGATGAGCATAAAGAGCCCAGTAATGGAAACACAAGGACAGAAAACTATTAGTTTTTTTAAAACAACATGTAAACTAGGAATACATTATCCTAAGTAATAATGTTCACCTTTATGATGTAGTAAATACTCTTCACTGAATAAATGATCATTGCTTACCCTTTTTTAACCAAATGATTACCATAAAACACATATAAAGAACACATAACATATATAGGTAACTTGGGACATAAGAATACTAAAATGGAATAACCATTAGGTCGACTTACACACATATCACTAAATGGAATAGACATACGAACAACTTCCAGACCCAATAAATTGAAGTTTATAATGTAACCACCCATCTCGATTTATCAGGGCACCACCCGTCATTTGGTTTATCACATAACCACCTTTCAAATGTCAGTGTACCATTATAAAATCATAACACATACAAAAAATATAAAGAAAAAAAAATTTCCACATTTCTATAGAAATATATCACTTAAATATATTCAAATAAAAAATCCAATATAAAAACCTTTTTCAATACCAAAATACCTAAAATAGTATGTTGAATTTATTTTTATTTTAAAAACATTACGGCTTGTTAAGGAAACCAAAGATTAAATAATACTCACGGTGGCAGAAAGGTCATTGTCACCACCTACATTAAAAGAAACATTACTTTTTGTCATTTAGTATTACACATTGTATAAAAATATACCCTTTGAATGAAATGAAAAGTAAAAGTTGTTTATACAACATATAAAAGAAATTTGTGTATTAAAAAAATATGCCTTAATGAAAAGAGATTGAGACAATGTCCCCTACATCATGTCCGACTTGACTCGATCGTTCTTTAATCTCCTAAATAATAAAAAAATGTTAATTTATACATTCTGAAGAACCTATTTAAATTTTATTATTCCTTTTATATAACTTATCACCATGTTATAATAATTATGTAATAATTTATGTTAATAACGGTGGTTTTGTCGATATTTAGTACTTGAGTAAAAAATGAACATCTTATAATTAAAATTTGTTCATGTGGTTAAATATCCATTATATCCTGAATGATATTAATGATGTAGATAATATATATCATATATATGCAGTATATACAAGAATTTATAACAGTACATTACATTTGGATATAATAAATGAAATGCACCGTTCATGGAGCCGGTAAGCCGTACGTATTCATGAATGATACTTTCATTTCTATTTATTATTTCAATGTAATTAAACCATAATGATACATTGGAATATTATAATTATAGTATAATATCATATATTATATCATTAAATCCATCTATTAAATTTCCCACGTATGTCATTAACGATTCATAAAACTTTGAGGGGGTGGTAGTCTTCACTTCCTCAAATGAAATTGTCACGTTTACTCATATTGGAAACCATAATGATATAATATAAATCAAAAATACAGAATAATAAATAAAAAATAAAAAAATATCTATCATATATAAATATTGTTTCATCTTAATGTCCACCATTAGAGGCGGTAGGAGATAATCGCACTATCATAATTCTGTGAGGCATTAGTTTTCCATCCACAAAAACAGTATGTTCATCATCCATTAGATGGAGGTGTGTGCAAGTGTACTTTGAGTCCTTCTCAAAACAACATCTGAGTATACTGAGGATACTATTTTTGATATAAAATAAAGGAAAAAAATATTTTATGGGTTTTAGACGTAAATTAAAATAAAATAAGTTAAGGAAAACCGTTACATTTAAATTGGCATACTCGCGTTGGTTTGAACCAAAAGGAATTCTTGAAGTGCATTTAGCCTATATTAAGGCCTCTAGGTGGAAGATAGGGATCTTGAGATATTAATTGGGAAGGGGTTTGATGAGCCAAGGGGCTTGAGAGGTACGAGGAATGGGTTAGAAGTGAAGTAATTTTATAAGGGAGAGGAGGGACTCTTTAGGAAAGTGTGAAAATATTATTATATTATATAATGATTTTCAGTTTCTAAATGTCGAAAACCAATTAAAGTCAATGATAAGATGACTCGTAGTAGAAATAGAATCATCCAATAAGAAATGGGTAGGTTTTGGGTATTATATTAATCTTTATAATCTTATTTATTTAAATCATTTATTAATGAGGTAAACATTGCATCATTATGGTGTCGTATGTAATTTTATTTATATGATGTCTAAAAATTATAAAAAAATACCTTGACATAGGAAATCTTTTTATCTTTCCAATTAATATTTATAACAGAATTTATGACTTATATAACCCTATGTAAAAATAAATTTACTAAAATGTATTTGTTAATGTTATTTTTGTCTTTACTTTACATTAATTAATAAAAGGTTTCATTACCACTATTAAGTGGCTCCACGGGGTCAGAAAATCAACAAAAAGGTGACCATGATTGGATATGAATCAACCAATAGGATTAGGAAACATGTTAGGGTAATTTAATATTATTATAATAATATTTTCTTAATCTTATTTACCAGATTTAGACATTTACCATGGTAAATAAAATTTTGACTAAAGTAAATATTCACAATGTCAAAAAATAAAACATTCCTATTTTCACAATTTGTATCTCCTGATTCAAAATATGAAATAATTTTTTCCAAATTCCAAACACATAAGAGGAAGAAATGAATTTAAAATTAATTCCCACTCTTAAAAAAAAGATTATATTTAGGAAATAACTATCTAAAGATTGGCATACCGTTATGTCCAAATACAATGTCAAATTACGTCAAATGACCAACATTGGATTTAATAGTAAAAAATATATTCTATTTAAACATTAAAACCAATTAAACGGATAATCCAAACATATAAATAAATTAGATTAAAATGCAGTTTTGAATTAAAATACAGTATTCATTACTATTCATTAAAAAAGGAACTTTATTAGAAAAATACCAAAATTTCATCCAAAGTAAATTTTGATGTCCTTATTCAAAAGAAGAATATAATTCTGTCAAATAGATTATATAAAAGTTACCAAAAGTATATTTTATGTGGGTTCACTATTAAAAGGCTGTAAATCAACCTTTTAATGAATATTTGAGTATTTATGCTTAAAATCAGATTCGTTCTTATTTTAACCATATAATAATTATTGAATAAATATAAAAAAATTTCAAAAACATGTATAATCATATTTTAGTTAGTTCAATTTATTCCCTCCAATACAATTTATTGGCATTAACTACTATTTAAAATAATAATATTATATTATTAGTGTGGAATGTAAGATTTCAAAGAAACCCATTGTTGAGTATCGGGTACGCCATCGAACATATAAACCCCTTTAAATTAAAATTAATATTTAATTCAGAAGATGAATAATTATTAAAATGTATAATTTCTTTATTTATCTGGGATATAACTTCCTTCCCCCCATTTTGGGAATTGTTTCCTCGCAATTTTATTCCCTTATCAAATAAAAGGGGGTATTTATCCCTCATAGAATTTTAGGATTCCCAATTTGCCTCTTCAACCATATGGTTTTTTCACCAAACAATTACCTGATGAATTAGCTTATTCTGCAACACATGCTGTCTTCGGTCAAGAATTTAGACTAGTTCTTCCTCATAAGAGTGATTCTCTTCAACTTAACTACCTCTAGACTTAAAACATGAGATGGATCTAGAATATACTTTTTCGATTTTGAAACATGAAAAACATTTTGTACCTGGGATAAACATGGAGTTAATGCCACACTATATGGAACTCATACAACTTTATTCAGGATCTCATAAGGTCCAATGAACCTCAGACTCATCTTTCCCTTATTACTAAAACGCATCACACTTTTCCATGGAGAAACATTGAGAAAGACATGATCACCTACCGCAAAAGATAGATCCTTCCTCTGGTTATCCGCATTACTATTCTGCAAACTCAGAGTTGTTCTCATGTTCTTCTGAATCAACTGAACATTTTATGAAATATCTTATACCAATTTGGGTCCCATTAGCTTCCTTTCACCTACGTCATACCTAAAAGTTGGAGTTCGACATCGTGTTCTATATAATGCATCCAATGGGGTCATCTGTACACTTGAATGAAAATAGTTTTTATAAGAAAATCCAACCAAAGAAATATGTTGGTCCCAACATCCTTGGTAATCTAGTGAACAAACACGTAGAACATCCTCCAAGGACTGAATTTTTCATTCAAATTTCCCATCTTATTGCGGAAATAAATCTATACTAAAATTTAATTCAATACCTAATGAATTCTCAAGGCCTTTCCAAAATATAGAAGTAAACATGGGATCACGATCAAATACAATGGAGAGGGGAACTCCATGAAACCTACCTATATTTTTAACATACAACCAAGAAAGGTTATAAAGATACAAAGTATCTCGAATAGTATGGAAACAAGCAGATATAGGGAACCGATCAACAATAACACAGATTGCATTATTACCTCGATATGTCTTTGGTAATCCCAAAATGATGTCCACGGACATATTTTCCCATTTCCAATCTGGCACTGGTAATGACTAAATCATCCATGTTGTTAACTTCCACTATTCCTTAACCTACTTACAAGTCAAAAACATCATAGTAAAATAAAAAATATCTCTTTTCATTCCATCCCACTTGTATTACTCCCAAAGATCTATGTACATCTTAGTTCTTCCAGGATGAACTTAAAAGGGGGAACTATGAGATTCACATAACAACTCATTATTCAACTGTGAATCACAAGTTACACATAATATCTTCACAAACCTCAAAACACAATCATTATCAAAGTTAAAATCATTTAAAATACACTTCTGAACAAACTCTAACTTTTTCTGCAACTCACTGTCTTCCTTCTGTGCTTGCTTTATTCAATTTGATAGATATTATTTAACTAACACCTGAAACAAAACATAATAATTTCCTACACCAATAAATTATATGCCAAATTTAATCAAATCAAAAACAAAATGATATCGCTTCAAACGTATCATGGTTAAGGAAGGAATACGTTTTCGACTAAAATCATCAGCCACTTTATTTTAATTTTTCAGATGCTAAAGGATCGCGCAATCATAATCCATGATTAATTCCAACCATCTCCAATATCTCAAGTTAAATTATTTCTAATAGAATATATACTTTAAATGTTTGTGGTCAATATATATTTCACATTTTACTCCATAAAAATGTTGCCTCCAAACATTAAAAAAACAATAGCATCTAATTACAAATCATGTTTATGGTAATTCAACTCTTGAGGTTTCAACTGTCTTGAAGCATAAGTAGTTACCTGATCATTCTTAATAAGGACACACCCATGTCCTTTCAATGAAGCATCAATGTAAATAAAAAACTCACCATTTCTGTAAGGTACTTCCAAAACTGAGCACTCACCAATCTTCTTTTCAATTCCTAAAAATAATTGTCACATTATTTTGTCCAAATGAACTTAACACCTTTTCGAGTTAACTTAGTCATTGGACTAGATAAGCCTGAAAATTTTGTAACAAACCTCCAGTAATAACCTTCCAAATAAAGAAAACCATGAATCTCAGTTATATTTGTGGGTCTTGGCCATTCTAAAACCAATTTTGTTTTAGTAGGATAAATATTTATTCCATTTTTTGAAATAATGTGACCAAGGAATGAAATTTGTTGTAACCAAAACTCACAGTCAATGAATTTCCCAAATATTTTATTTTAATTTAAGGTGTGCAAGAAAACCATTAAATGAATTCATTCTCCTATTTAATTTTATAATAAACCAAAATATCATCAATGAACACAACCACATACTTATCCATGAACTCATAGAAAATTATATTCATAAGATGCATGAATATAGCAGGTGATTTGGTTAAACCAAAAGGCCTAACTTTTAATTCATAATGGACATATCTAGTAAGAAACATGGTCTTTGGAATTTCTGCTTTCTTTACATTCAACTGATCGTACCCCGAACTTATATCAATCCTCGAAAAATACTATACTCCCAGGATCTGATCAAAAAAATCATCGATATGTGAAAATGATACTTGTTCTTAATAGTGATGTTATTCATTTCACTATATTCAATGCATAGTCTCATTGAACCATCAATATTTTTTATAAAAATGATAAGAGATCCCCATGGTGATGTGATAGGTTGAATGAAACATTTATATAATAACTCTTCCAATTTCTTATTTGACTAAAAAAGTTCAATTTGAGCCATCGATAAGGGGGTTTTGAAACTGTCTTAGCATCAGGAACTAAATAAACAATAACTTCAAATTCCTGATCAGATAAAACACCAAGAAACTCATCAGGAAAAATATAAAGGTACTCATTTACCACGAGAACATCATCAATCTGAATAGTTCATTTGGGTTCAACTATATGATAAAGGTAACATTCATTTCTTTATTTTACTAGTTTCTTAGATTCGTCATATGTTATCAAAACCAAGGGTTCATTCCTGTACACAAACTGATAATCATTCGGAAAATAAATCTCTGTATCTCTATATTAAATCTTATAATTATAAACAAAAAGTCAATCCATAACCAAAATAACATCAAACTCTACTAGAGGGAACAATATAAGGATTGCAGGAAAATTCTTTCCGCACACAAAGACAGGAAGGTTCTTATAATTTCTTTTTGTTTCAACATTTCCTCTTGGTGTTTTTACCATAAGTTCAGGATTCATATCGTGATATGAATTGACAATTTCTTAGAAAACTTCTCAGAAATGAAATAATGTGTAGACCCTGAATCAAACAACACATTGGAAAAATCTTAACAAACAAACAGTGTACCTAATATTATATCATTTGATGGCACAACATCTGCTGAAGTAGTTCCAAAGGATTTCACCACCCCTTTCAGCATGTAGTCTGAATGCATTCCCTCAATTGAGTTTTTTGTTAGACACTAATTTTCATAATGACCCATTTCATTGCAGTAAAAACATCATACCGATGGCTTTTCATTGCCTTCTTGATCATCTTCCTTGCAGTTACGAGCAATATGAATAGACTTATCACACTGAAAGAACATTACATAATTTTAAATCATTCTACAAGATTCTTTTTACTACACTTATCACAAGATGGATATTTAGTATTCTTAACTCTAGGATTCCTTGATTTTTATTTTCTCTTTTCCTGTGAACTGGACCTTTTATTCTGTTGTTTTTCAAATAACACCCGATCATCGATGAACTTAATTCCCACCTTCTTCACACATCGAACAAGGTTTTCATAAATTTTGATCAAATGATATGCTAATTCTCTTTGAAATCGTAGCTTCAGACCCGAGGAAAATCAATTTATCTAACTTTCAAGATCTCTAATGAAATTTGGAGCATACCTTTCTAGTCTAGTGAACTTTCCTTCTTAAGTAGCCACTGAGTCTTCCCCCTTCATCAATTCCATGAATTGGTTTTCCATCCTGAGTCAAGCCACCTTACGAAAATATTTCTAAATAAACATACCTTTGAATTCATCCTAATCAAGATCATCAATCTCTTTACTATCCCTGAGAATTGTCACCATCGACCACCATATATTATCTTCACCTTCAAAACGATAAACAATGAGACTAACATTTTGATGTTCTGAACACCCCATGACATTAACAAAATTTATAGTGCTTTAATTTATCCTTCAGCTAGTATAGGATCTGATGATCATCTGAATAATGGGGGATGTTTCCTCCTGAAATGCTCCACTACTGACATGTTCATCTATGGTTGATCTAGTAGATCTCGTGCATGGATACCACCACCATTTATAGCATGATTCAATTGTTCTATCACTGAAACAAACTATTCAGTTCTGATTCTGACCATCTTAGATTTCTGATTTGGAAGGTTGTCTTCCTCTGGATTTTATCCAAACATATCTACCATGTTTCCTCTATGGAAAACCATTCTGAACAAAGAAATATCTTAGGCGAAGCAATATGGTAATATGTAAATGCTATATCACTTCAATCATACCATAAACTAATTTATGGATTTTGATTTAACAATACCCTAACTCCATAAGTTATCTAAACCAACCTCTGATACCAACAATAAGGACCTGACCTCAAAAATTACATAATATCGAGTTAAATGAAAAACTCACATTGAGGAACTTTTTTAGGCTTAGAGTATTAGAGAATTTTTCCATAACTATTACATTAGATCTCAAAAATTACAAGGTATACACTTCTACAATGTTTCCATTTATTTCATAAAATAAAAACTCTTGAAAAAAAGAGTCATGTCAAGATCCATGTTTTATATAGCATGACTTTTCCTTGTTCTCATCCTTAACCCTATTCCACAAAATTTCCTCTGAAAAACATTTCCAAAACATGGAGTTTATAACATATCCAACCATCCGAGGTTATCACGACACCACCCATCATTTGGTTTATCATTTAACCACCCATCAAATGTCCAAGTACTATTATAAAATCATAACACATACAACAAATATAAAGTAATGAAAACATTTTCACATTTCAATCACAATATATCACTTCAATATATTGACATATCAAATCCTTTATAATGACCATTTTCAATACCAAAATATGTAAAAGATTATATGGTATTTATTTTCCATTTAAAAACAATACGACTTGTTAAAGAAGGCATAGATCATATAATACTTATGGTGGTGCAAGGGTCATTGTCACCGGTTAAATTAAAAGAAACAATCCTTTTTTCCATTTACAAAAAATCTTCATAGAAATAGATTCCCTTTGAATGAAATTAACAGTCAATGGTTTTTAAACAACATAAAAAGAAATATGTCTATTAAAACAAAATTTTCTTCAATGAAAGTAGATTGAGACGAAGTCCCATACCTCGTGTCTGACTTAATATAATCATTCTATAATCTCCTGAATAAAAAAATAAATTTAATTTATACTTTTCTAAAAACATTTTTCATGTTTATTATTCCTTTTATATCACTTATCACTATGTTATAAACATTATGTAATCATTTATGTTAATAACGGTTGTTTTTGTCGATATTTGGTGCTTGAGTAAAAATGAACTTCTTATAATTATAATTTGTTTATTTTATAAAATATCCATTATATATAGAATGATATTCATGATTTAGATATCATATATCTCATATATATCTACTATATACATTTATTTACAACAGTACATTATATTGGGAGATAAGAAATGAAATGTACCATTCATGGAGAGGGTAAGTCGTACGTACGCATGAACACTACATTCATTTCTATTTCTTATTATAATTAAATTAAACATAATGATAAATAAGTATGTTATAATTCTTGTATAATATCATATATAATATCATTAAAATAATGTGGAATTATCACTCCAAAGTGGCTCCATGGGGTCCCAAAATCGACCCAAGGATTCCCATGGATGGATATTTATCAACCAATAGTATTAGGACACATGTTAGGGTAATTTTATATTATAATAATTAATTTGTTTACCCTTATTTACCAGATTTACCCTTTAACCATGGTAAATAATATTTTTACTGAAATAATTATTCATAATGTCTAAAAATAAAAGATATATATTTACACAATTTGGAAATCCTGATTCCAAATATGAAATCCATTTTTTTATATTCAAAACACATAAGTGGGATAAATTAATTTGAAATTAATTCGTGCAATTAAAACAAAATGCGTGTTTTTATGAAATACCTATCAAATTATTGACACATGTTTACATCCAATTTCAATGTGAAATTACATCAAATGATAAAAATTGGATTAAATGGTAAACATATATTATAATTACAATTAAAACCCAATTAAAAGGATAATGCAACCATATAATTAAATTAGATTAAAATGCAGTTTTGAATTAAAATACAGAATTTTTCACTATTCATTAAAAATGAACTTTATCCGAAAAA
Source organism: Viscum album (assembly GCA_963277665.1). Classification (NCBI taxonomy): domain Eukaryota; kingdom Viridiplantae; phylum Streptophyta; class Magnoliopsida; order Santalales; family Viscaceae; genus Viscum; species Viscum album. Next base: position 1,858,185,040 of record OY728153.1, on the reverse strand, counting down.
TACCAAAATTTCAACCAAAGTAATTTTTGATGACCCTATTATAAAGAGGAATTTTATTTTGTTAAATAGAATATATAAAAGTGACCAAAACAAGATTTAAAGAGGGTTCACCATTAAACGGTGGTAAATTGACCTTTTAATTAAAATTTGAGTATTTATGCTTAAAATCAGATTCTTTCTTGTTTCAATCCTCTAATATTTATTGGATAAATTTAAAAACATTTAAGAAACATGTATAATCATATTTTAATTAGTTAAATTCATTCCCGCCAACACAATGGCTAGAAATTAACTACCATTTATAATAATAATTTTATATTATAAGTGTGCAACGTAAGATTTCAAAAAAACCCATTGTTTTGTATCAGGTATGCCATTGAACATATCAACCCTTTAAAGTAAAATTACTATTTAATACACTAATATGAATAATTATGAAAATGTATTATTTCATTTTTTTACCTGGGATGTTACATTCATGGGGGGTACTTCACAGAGCATAAGTGCTCTGGGAAGACATGAGTCCCCTTGGGGATCCCATTCCTTCACAAAGGCTCGTGGGCTTCACATAGGGAATTACTATTTAAAGGGGGATTTAATTTAAGCAAAGAAAAAGGATCTTTACAATTATAAAGTACCTAGATGATCTCATGGTTCGTAGATAATAAATTCCTACATGGTTTGAGAGCTGAGAAGAAGAAATGTCAGAGGTTCCATAATTTGGGATCAAGGGGAGCCTTGTATTTATAGGCAAGAGGCACTGCAAAGAACAACTCACTTGTAATTAAGACATGTGGAATTTTTTCATAACCACAAAGCTTCATGTCTCCTTACTTCATGATGGATTCCCAAACATGAAACTTGATCACAGATCCTCCCGGCTCCTTGCTCCACAATGGCTTTACAAATGTAAAATATGATCGATGAGCCTCTCACCTCCTTGCCCCACGGTTGCTTCGTGATCATCAAATTGGATTGTGAATACTTTTGCATCCTCTCTTGGAGAGGACTTCGTAGAGGGGGTAACTTCCCGTTGGCCGTGAGGATACGTGGCTCTACAGTTGTCCTTCACGATGCAGCCTCTATTGTTCTGATTTTCACCTCGCGTCCTTTTCCACCACATATATTATTTTCTCCAACAACATAGAAAATAAATCATATCGATTTGTGGAGACGGTAGGATATATGTATGAACGAGAAATGATATCATTCCCATAAAGAGTGAAAGGGTAAGGAATTGGGTGATATGCTAATTTTAAACAATATATATCTTCTCATATATATTACATATATTCCAATATATTATCCTAATTATATTCCATGTAATGTGTAAGTGAAAAATGAATCACATCTCTTCACGGGGCAGTTGATCGTCATACACACAAGGGATGTTATCATATTTTTAATCGGATAGAAAAGGATATGGTATATGTGATATTAATATTAAATAATTAATAATATCATGAATATCATATAATTTAAATCTTTTCTATAGGTGGTATTCTATTGTACACACGATCGATAATTTTATTTACCATTTTTTGGAATAGGAAATGGATATAGGTAATTTAACTAAAAAAAATACTATGTATATTATATATACTATTATTTTTTCTATAATAATTTTATTTTATTTTAATTATGAGGGATTAGTTATAAAATAAACATTCTTGTTTAAGAAAATTACCTCTTCTTTAGATAACCAATTTTTTTGGCACCCAATCACTTCCTAGAATGGTGTTTTGATCAAACCACGGCCAATGGATTGATTTTAATAAATTTTCGATGTGATTTGGGAAGTTCTAGAAAAAAAAATTTCTTTTGAGTTTTTTATATTGGATGATATGGGTGGCCAATTATAAGTGGGAGTGGGAACCCAAATGGAATATTGAAAAGGAAAAAATTAAACCCCTATTTGTATCATTAAAAAATCATTAAAATTTTAATTATTGGCCCATAGATTATATATGGTCTAAATATGTATAAAATTTTTTTTTTCATAAATTTGTAGGTCATTTAAACCCTTATCTTAGTCGATTAACCCCGTGTAAATCAGGTTTAACCATAATCTTATAAATCAAATTATAGAAATTTTACAATTCATAATGTTAAATGAGAACTTTGAACATATTATATAATATAAATTATGTTTATTTCAAATATTTAATCTACTTTTAAAAATTAAACTAACACATGTGGTAGAATCCAATTTAAAATTATTCCTACATACAAGATGAAAATGTTGGTTTCTAAAGAAAAAACTCTCATGAGAATTGAATGTTTTATTATTGAAATTGAACATAAGATTGATCTAAAAGTCCTAAATTATTTAGGTTTTAGTATAATTGATCTTATTTTAATTTAATAAGAATTTTAAATTTAATTTTACTTTGTAATTAATTTCAACGAAAAAAGAAAGTTTTCTTGAGAAATCACTATTTTCACTTATCATCAAAAAATTAATCTTTTCCAAAAATAAAAAAATTTACCATAAGATATTTTTTAAGTGATAATTTCTAAAATCAAGATATTTTATTAAATAATGTTTCAAAAAGTGTCAAAAATTAATTATATCATAAGTTTGCAAGATAAAACAAACTCGGTTTGTTCGAAAAAGATACAGTTTTTTTTAAACCTTCATTTACATTCAATTGATTATTTTTTAATTATAATTAATAGATAACAAAAAAATATGTGTACTATATATATATATATATATTAATTTATTTGTTCATATTCATACCCTGAAATTTAACAGATCCATTGTAATGGTCATGTTTAAATAATTTTTTAGTGGAGTATCCTGTTTTATTTAAACCAAGTGTCACATGCATAAGAAGATATAAAATAGATTGAATTTGCTTAAAAAGAGATCAATCATATATTATTGGGGTACTATATTTAACCTGAAAACACATAGCCCTAAGCGTAATATTACAATGACCAACTACCCCCAAATGTCACAAAAAATGTAGCAAGAGCACATACAATGTATACTAGAATGCATGACTCAGAGTATGGTGGTGTACAAACCCAACTACTATTTAAGTCCAACATACAATTTCTATGATATTTATATGTCATGTATGGATAGACTGAATGAATTTAGCTTCTAAACTACATTCCCAACATATAACCAATTCTTATATGTCATGTTACCCTATTGGCATGTTGTGTTGGTAGAACATACAAAACTATATAGTTACATTACATCCCTATATTTTTATCAAGTCTCACATGTTTTTTCTAGTATACTTTTATGTCAAGAGTTTTGTGTTATCTAGAATTTGTACATCCCCTAACATGGGTGTTATAATCAGAGAAATAAGTACTACATTATAAGATATTTTTAATTTGAAACATGATGTTGTAATCCACATTGATAATACACTACATGAAAAGGAGGGTTTGGATACCCCTTACATGGGTGACCACTATTCGTTGTCACTATTGGTACCATATAGCGGCTGTCAATGGTAGTAATAGGGCTTCCCAAAAAATTCACCCCCACCCTCGCACCTAATCCCAATACTATACACCTAGTAGTTACTCGTCCTCTCCCTCATCGCACCAGCACTGCTTCTTGTCCCCAACATCACTACACAATCAATGTCGCATAGCCTCTACCTCTGGATCCTCTTCGATGCTGTCACCCATCCCCTTCCTCGTCAGACCACACATCCCCTCTCCCACAACACTATCTCCATCTCACCTCATCCACATCATGCTCCCTTCTACTACCACCTCCCGTCCCCTCCCTCGTCACACGCCTCCAACTACGGCTCCCCTCTGATGCCCCTCCTCTCCCATGCAACACCACCTCTGACTCCCTTTCATTCCAAATATTTCGGGCTATAAAGTATGCACTAATTTTCATTTTAGGGTTTTTATTTTCATAAATATACAGCACAACTTTGGCATTGAGGAAGATTATATGAATATTTTTTATGAAATTAATGTGTGGAAATGGAATTTCTTGGGTATACAGGATTGTGTTCATGAAGAATTTTGAAACATTATTTGCTGATAGTGTGTGTATGAGAAGACTTCACACTTTAGTTGAAGTTTGAGGTTAAATACAATGTAGTTTACATGTATATTTTTATTGGATTGATATTATGTTGTGTGGTTATTTGATTTATACCATTCGTTCATTAATCAAATGTCAATGTGTATGTGTATCCCATGAGAAAATGTTTGAGGTTTGACCACATGTTTGTGCTTTCCTAGCCCATTAAACCCATGTATGAGTTTGATCACATATATGGTTTTCTATATTATATGTTATTAATAATAATATATGTTGTTAAAATATATGATATTTCATGTTCAATGTGACGTAATTTTTATATTTTATATTATGTTTTTCTTTGCATGGTACCAATGTTATTGGTGTACTCATCGTGGCTGAGTATCCCTTAAGTGGGAGCATGATGAGATGATGAATCTTCCATAAAAATTGGATTGAGATAGATAATGGGGTAAAATGTATTTTTTCAGCCTTGCATTAATTCATGGTTGACATATGAGATCTGAACCAAGAGTTGAAAATTGGGCATGATGGTATTCAAGGACATTACACAAGACGTATTTTTGGGATATGAATTCCCAATGGAGTACATAAATGTGTTGGCCTTATGGATGAACTAGGAGAGAGATGTGTATTGATGGCCTTCTATGTTATGACTTGATACTCTTACCTTTTTATGTCTCTCAATAAATGATGTGACATTGTGGTTGACTAAGTTCATGAATTTTGTAATAACAACATTTCCTTCAAGGAGACAAAGTTGGTTTAGCAGATGGCCCCTCTAAACATGGTTGTGTGTTTTATTTCATGCACATTTATTTTCATTCAAATCATAAATTATTATACCTTGGAACATATTTTAAGGTTAAATGTAACGACCCAAAGTTTCATTAATGGAAAATCCATCTTGATCTTATTAAATGTCTCTTTATATAAAATGTTTTTATAAAATGTCAACTTCATTGGTTTTATGATAAAATTGTGACCGTTACTTTTATAGTCGTTGAACAGTGATCACATGATTAGTATAAATATATGGCTTTAACTCATCCAATTTTACTTAGACAAAGGATGTGATGGCCTCATCCAGTAGAATTTCCCCATACGAAGCCCATTTATCGGAGATCGGAAGTGAGGTGGCGTCCTTGGTCTTCGCTCTTGACCAATCCCAAGCTGAGCTTCACCATTTCAAGCTCGAATGGGACCATCTACGGGAGAAGTGGATGTTCATAGAAATTACCACTCGAGTGATGTTTTCCGAGCCACCCCAAGAGTCTGTCACCATCGCACACCTTACCCTTAGGTCTTATGCGACTATTTTAAGGGGTTATGTAACTAATTTATAGTACTATGTTCATGTACATTATTTTTGTATATAATAATGAATATAATTTCTTGTCATTATTAATACATTGTAAATAGTTTTTAATGTACAAATGGTGTTTTTCATTATTATTTAATTATGAAATCTATTTTATTAAATTAAGGGATTTTTGAATTAAATAATATTTTAATAAAATATTATTATTATTATTATTAGATTAATTTTATTATATATAAACTATCATGTAATTGTATGAATGCAATTATAATTTTTATTAAGGTTTGAAATCCATTTTTTTCAAAACCCGTGAATTTTTTATAAATGTCAGTTTTTTTTAAAAGTGAAAATTAACATACTTATACAATTATTTAGATAAAATAAATATTATTTTTGTAATCAGGATGTCGAAATTATCCAACGGTGAATTTTTCATTATTTTCTGAAATAGTCAAAATTTTTAGTAAAAATTAAATACCGTTTAAATATATAATGTGTTTTATGACATCATAATGACCCAATAGTGATGTAATAATATACTATAATCTTTATGTTCGGCCAATATATTTTTTACCATTAAAATATTTTTATTTTGTGTTTTTTTTCCTTACTTTTCAAAGCATTAATCGACCCCTCAAGACTTATTAAACACCTTGTCTTTCTAAAATAATTTCCATGGGAGTGTGACTCACCTCCACATAAGAAACCCTAATATTTTAAGAAGTTCGGACCTTGGCCTTATAAAATATTTTTTTCCTCTTCCATTTTCCAAAAACCAAGGGTAATAACCATGGGATGGTTTGTGGTTTGGATTAATTTAATATAAGGGGTCCCAAACCAAAATAATAATGAATTCCCTCACCTTTCCTATATAAACCCACCCATGATCTCAATTCCACCTCACTCAAAGCCTTTGGAGTTCATCCAACCACTGCCCTACTCTCTCTAGAATCCTCCCAAGGTGACTGAAGCTCCAAAGAAGCCTCTCACAAGCCTCTCTCTAGCCTTTGGGAGCACACTTCCCAAGTAAGGGTTTTTCTTCCTTTCTCGTTTTGTCCAATTTTCATTAAGTTGTATTGCCCATTTAATTTCAATTACGAATGTTGGGGTATGGTTTCAGACCTCCCTCATACTGTTCTATTTATGTTTGAATCATGGGATACCCCTTTCTCTCTCATTTAATGCCTCCCACGTACACCTGTTTCTATGCCGAAATTCCAAATGGAACTTCTCTCTCCTCATTTACATTCAAGCAATACTTTTGTATCATTAACCTAAATTCCATTAAAATTGTTGGGACATGTATCGATATTACATCCTTAATTAACATTTCAAGTAAATATGATGAGGAACCCCTTTCTCTCCCATCAACCGTTTTTATGAATTCTTATGTCCCGCCGTTACGCTGCCGAAATCGCACCGATTTTCTAAGCCAATGCCATTGTGTAGTGAATACCATGCCCATTTCTCCATCAAGGGTGTTAAATTTTATGCACATTTACTTATTTATTATAAAGTTTCATGTATGAATTCCACATTACTTTATCGTGTAATAAATGATTATGTTTTATGAATCTATGTTTTGTGATCCATGTGGCACACTTATTCATGAAATGAGATGATTAAGAAGGGTGCGCCCTTATAGCACTCCAATGCATTTGGTAAAGTATAGTATCATGATACGTCATGTGCAATGAGTGTTGACTCATGCTAATTAAAGTGCAATGAGGGTTTACTTGTGATTTATGTGCAATGAGGATGTACCCATGCTCCATGTGCAATGAGCCTTGGCTCATGATAATTCCATGTTAAGTGTTGTTGCCACATTTCTATGTAATGATTTTCATTCTTTACCATGCCTTTATGTTCATGTTTCTATTATGCTCTATTGATATACCTATTGTTTAACATGTATTTTACTTCTCATGTTATTCCATGTGTACTCCCTTACTGGGCTTTATAGCTCACCCTTTTCTTATGCATGCCCTCAGGTTATCCAATGAAATGCTAAGTACGACAGAATGTAGTGGTCATGTAAGGGATGTTTTCAAAAAAGATGTTGTATTTAATGTCTTAAGTTAATATGTAATGATCCTAATCCCCAAAGACACTAAACCTCTTGATCTTATTTATTGAATCAAGTGATGTTTTATGTAATAAATCATGTTTAAGTTTGTAATAAAAGCAGGGTTGTCATAGTTGGTATCAGAGGATAGGTTTGGTTGTTTTTGGGATTAGGATTAGAAAACCCTAGTAAAGACATAGATACAAGACTATGTACAATAAAAACATCCCTAAGTTTTGGTATGTAATGAGTAAGTGGTTTATCAAACAAATACATCCCTGTCTGGATACAAGCAGGTAGAGGCGGCTCTGGCACAATTGTATCCTAGGGGTAGAACACGAAAACTCCGCTTTGAGCTAGACTCGAACGGGAACTGGTGCATGACAACGGGACTTACTGCACTCTTGGTTACGACCATCCCAGGGGATATGATTTGGTAAATTCACAAGCATAGTATGAACCCTTATTAAGGGAATTAAAAAAAATTCCCCTAAGAATATATGTTAGAAAGTAGATCATGAAAAGCCTAGATTAAAGCCTATAGACTCATGAGTTAAGGAAATGAATGTTTATTTATAAGTCATCAACTTTTGTCTTTGGATTAACCTTTATGTGTTACCCCTAACATTCCTTTTATTCCAGACAATGGTCGGTAATAAGAGGACTAGGGCTAAAAACCGATGTGAAGATCAGTGTGATCACTATACTAATGAGATGCCCAATCCGATGGGAGTGGGAATCGCGAACTTTGTCACACTTCTCTCTCAACTAACTCAAGTTTTGAATAGAAACATGGGTCAATAAGAACGTTCACCCCCCCCCCCCCATGAAAGAACAAGTTGCAATCAAGAGCTTCATGAGACAAAGGCCTTCTACTTTTGTGGATCATCTGATCCCATGATCTCTGAACAATGGATCAACTCCATTGAAAATGTATTCTCCATCCATAAATGTTCTGAACAAGAGAAGGTTCTCCTGGGGGCTTATTGTATGGATGGTGAATCTGATCCATGGTGGACGTTGATCAAAAATATGAAGCCTGAGGATGAGATCGAGGCATTGGAATAGAAGGATTTCTGAAAGATGTTTTTTGAAAAATATTTTCTGTGAACCATCCGGCATAAGATGGAAAGGGACTTACTTTCCCTTATGAAAAAGGATGAAGAATCTATTGGAGTGTACGATGAAAACTTCACAAGTCTTGCACGATACACTTCTGGCTTTGTCGTTACCCCCAAATGCAAGGTTGACCACTTCTTTGGTGGGCTGAAGCCTAGCCTGCGGAAAGCATTAGCGATCTATGACTTCAACAGCTATGAAAAAATTGTTCGATGTGCCGTCAAGGTCGAAATGGAGATCAAAGAATCACATGGGTATGATGGGGATAAGAAGCGTAAGGTAGACATCAATGATGGTGTGCCGATGGATAAATCCAACAGTTCTAAGAAAATCCAGCACCCCACTTGCCAAAAGTGTGGAAAGAAGCACCCCGAAAATTGCCTTAAGGGGATGGGGAAATATTTTAGGTGTGGAAGAGAAGGGCACCTAGCAGGTAACTGTCAGCATGAAAGACCCACGGCTGTGACATAGGAGAGGAACACTCCGTTTGAACCTCAACACGTTGTTCAATGCTACAAATGAAAAGAACTGGGTCATTTTCTAAATCAGTTCCCTAATCCATGGGTTTTCGGAGATAACCAACAACCTCCAAGGCAGCAAGGAAGAGCTTTTTCCATCACTTCTGCCGAAGTGAACCCCGACAAAGAAGTGGGGACTGGTATTCTATTTATTCATTCAAGAATATCAAAGGTACTTTTTGATTCAAGTTCTACGCATTATTTTATATCTCAAATGTTTAGTAGAACAATCTCAGCACCACCACAAATCATGGAAGTGAAGATGTCGGTGAGTACGAAAAATGGGGCAATCATTGCATCCCATGAATATAAGTCCTCCACTGTTATAATCTGTGGATTAAAATTCTCGGAGAACCTCATCATACTCCCTCTAGTGGAATTTGATGCAATTCTTGGCATGGATTGGCTTTCTTTATATAGAGCCAACATAAATTTTCGGGAGAGGGAAATCACACTCCATAAGGGGAATCGACCCCCGATTCTTTACAAGTGTAAGGAGGAAGATGAATCTCCATTAGCTCCATCATCTCAAGCATGGATATTACAGACATATAATAATGTGTATATGGCTCAGATGGTTGAGTCCAAGGAAGAAACCATCCTTGAAGAAAAATGCCTATTGTGAGGGAATTCGTTGAAGTGTTTTCCGAGGAACTGCATGGTCTTCCTCATAAAAGAGATGTTGAATTCTCAATTGAACTTATACTTGGGGATTTACCAATATCCAAGACTCCATATAGAATGGCTGTTGTAGAGCCTGAAGAGTTGAAGAAACAACAACAAGAGAATCTGGATAAAGGGTTTATACGCCCAAGTGCTTCACCATGGGGTGCACCAGTCCTCTTCATAAAGAAGAAGGATGGTTCAATGTGGCTTTGCATCGATTATCGTGAACTTAAAAAAATCAAGATAAAGAACAAGTATCCTCTCCCAAGAATTGATGACTTTTTCGATCAGCTGTGTGGAGCACAATTCTTCTCCATGGTTGATTTGTGGTCGGGATATTATCAAGTAAGGGTGATGAAGGAAGATGTCCCCAAGACTGCTTTTCGTACAAGATACAGGCACTATGAATTCATAGTAATTCCTTTCGAACTCACTAATGCTCCAGCAATCGTCATGGACTTAATTAATAGAGTCTTTAGAGATTAACTAGACAAATTTTTGGTATTATTTATAGATGATATTCTAATATACTCCAAAACCAAGGAGGGTCATGAGGAGCATTTAAGAACTATACTGGAGACTTTGCGCAAGGAGAAGCTCTATGAAAAGTACATCAAGTGTGAGTTCTATTTGAAGGATGTCTCATTGTTGGGCCATATCATCACAAGCAATGGGATATCTGTGGATCCCTCCAAAACAGATGCAATTGAGGGACGATCGAGGCCAACATCGGTAACAGATATCCGTAGCTTCTTGGGGTTAGCTGGATATTATCGACGATTTGTGAGAAATTTCTCATGATTGTCCAACCCTCTTACCAAGCTAACTCAAAAGGGAGTAAAGTTTTCTTTGAGTGACGAATGTGAAGAATGCTTCAAGGAGTTGAAAGGAAGGCTTATCACTGCACCCATGCTCACTTTACCCACAAGTATGGAAATATTTGTGGTATTCAGTGATTCCTCGAAGAAGGGATTAGGATGTGTGATGATACATAATGATAAAGTGATATCCTATGCCTCAAGTTAGTTGAAAATCCATGAGTGAATCTATCCAATGCATGATCTGGAGTTGGATGTGGTGATCTTTGCCTCGAAAATTTGGTGGCATTATCTCTATGGGGAGAAATGTGAGATATATACTGACCACAAGAGCCTTAAATATATATTCACACATAAAGAGCTTAATATGTGCCAGATAAGATGGATAGATCTCACTAAGTATTATGATTTTTCATACACTACCACCCTGGGAATGCGAACAAGGCGGAAGATGCCCTAAGTAGAAAGGATCCAGCGATTCTATCAATGATGAGAATTGAGAAGGATCCAATCTTCTTATACTTGATGAAAATGGAAATGGGAATCATAGAGATGGGAACATCATCAATCCTTTCACAAATGATTGCTCAACCATCTCTTTTTGAAAGGGTAATGGATGCTCAAAAGGATGATGTAGGAATTCATGAAAAATTGAAAGCTATCGAAAAAGGGAAATCCTCGGAGTTTAATGTTAATGAAGAAGGAATTGTGCGTTTTGGGAAAAGACTGTGTGTTCCATCAAGTATGGAGCTGAAGAAGGAACTTTTGGATGATGCACATAGTTCAAATTTCTCCATTCTCCCAGGGAGCATAGAGATGTATCAGGATCTCTGAGAAAACCTTTGGTGGGATAATATGAAGAAGGAGATCGCTGAATATACATCAATGTGCCTGGTGTGTCAGCAAGTGAAGGCAGAGAGGCAGAAGTCTAAGGGGATGATGCAACCATTTCCCATACCAGAATGGAAATGGGAGAACATCACCATGGACTTTGTCACTGGACTTACAAGGACATCCAAAGGCAACAATGCTATCTGGGTTGTTGTGGATCATCTTACAAAGATTGCACACTTCATTTCCATTCGAGAGGATTTATCATTGGTTCAACTTGCACAGATATATATCTGGGAAGTGGTAAGGTTTCATGGAGTACCACTATCTATTGTGTCGGACCGCGATCCAAGATTCACCTCTAAGTTTTGGAACAGTTTTCAACATGCTCTAAATACTGAACTGAACTTCAGTATGGCCTATCATCCTCAAACTGATGGCCAATCCGAGTGGAATATCCAAACACTTAAGGATATGTTGAGAGCATGCTCAATGTACTTTAAAGGAGGATGGGATCAACATCTTCCTCTGGTTGAGTTCTCTTATAATAACAGTTTCCACTCGAGCATCCAAATGGAACCATATGAAGCCCTGTATGGGAAAAGGTGCAGAACACCGGCTTGTCGAGACGAGGTTAGTGAATGTAAGATGATTGGACCAGAAATGGTCGAGGAAATGGTGGGGAAGGAGAAAAACATTCGACAACATATCAAGGCAGCCCAGAGTTGATAGAAGAGTTATGTAGATAATCGTCGACGATACCTTGAGTTTAAAGTTAGAGACATTGTTTTTCTATGAATATCTCCATGTAATAAGGTCATGAGGTTTGGAAAGAAAGGGATGTTAAGTCCAAGGAACATCAGCCCCTTCGAGATTATTGATTGTGTCGGGGCTATGGCCTATCGACTAGCACTTCCACCTACTATGGACAAATTACCTGATGTCTTTCATGTATCCCTCTTAAGGAAGTACATACCAGACCCTTCACATGTACTCTCTTCTGAGGTGGTACAATTGGAAGATGATCTTTCTTATGAGGAGCAACCAGTGATGATCTTAGATTGTAGAGAAAAAGTTCGACGAAATAAGACAATGCCCCTCGTCAAGGTGTTGTGGAGAAACCACAAGTTTGAAAAAGAGACTTGGGAATTGGAGGAAATGATGAAGATGAGTTACCCACAAATGTTTTATTGTGGGAAAATGAAAATTTCAAGGGAGAAATTTCCTAAGGGGGGAATATTGTAACGACCCAAAGTTTCATTAATGGAAAATCACCCTTGATCTTATTAATTGTCTCTTTATATAAAATATTTTCATAAAATGTCAACTTCATTGGTTTTATGATAAGAATTCTGACCGTTACTTTTATATTCGTTGAACAGTGATCACATGATTAGTATAAATATAGGGATTTAACTCATCCAATTTTACTTTGACAAAGGAATCGATGAACTCATCCAATAGAATTTCCCCATACGAAGCCCATTTATTGGAGCTCAGAGAAGAGGTGGCATCCTTGGGCTTCGAACTTTACCAAGCCCAATCTGAGCTTCACCATGTCAATCTCGAACATGACCGTCTATGGGTGAAGTGGAAGTTGATAGAAATTACCACTCTAGCAATGTTTTCAGAGCCACCCCAAGCATCTGTCACCATCACACACCTTACCCTTAGGTCTTGTGTGGCTGTTTTAAGGGGTTATGTAACTAATCGATAGTACTATGTTCATGTAAATTATTTTTGTATATAATAATGAATATAATATCTTGTCATTATTGATACATTGTAAATAGTTTTTAACGTACAAATGGTGTTTTTAATTATTATTTAATTAAGAAATATATTTTATTAAATTAAATAATTTTTGATTTAAATAATATTTTAATAAAATATTATTGTTATTATTATCAGATTAATTTTATTATATATAAATTATCATCTAATTGTATGAATGCAATTATAATTTTTATTAAGGTTTGAGAGCCATTTTTGTCAAAACCCGTGATTTTTTTATAAATGTTGGTTTTTATTTTAAAATAGAAAATTAACATATTTATAAAATTATTTAGATAAAATAAATGTTATTTTTGTAATAAGGACGTCGAAATTATCCAATGGTGAATTTTTCATAATTTTCTGAGACAGTAAACTTTTTGAGTAAAAATTAAATATTGTTTAAATATATAATGTGTTTTATGACATCATAATGACCCAATAGTGATGTAATAAAATACTATAATCTTTTTTTCGGCCAATATATGTTTTACCATTAAAATAATGTGATTTTGGGTTTTTATGGCTTACTTTTCAAAGCATTAATGGACCCCTCAAGACTTATTAAACACCTTGTCTTTTAAAATTAATTTCCATGGGAGTGTGACTCACCTCCACAAGAAACCCTAATATTTTAAGAAGTTCGGAAATTGGCCTCATAAAATATTTTTTTACTCTTTCCTTTTCCAAAAACCACGGGCAAAAACTTTGGGGTGGTTTGTGGTTTGGATTAATTTAACAAAAGGGTTCCCAAACCTAAATAATAAAGAATTCCATCACCTTTCCTATATAAACCCACCCAAGATCCCACTTCCTCCCCACTCAAAGCCTTTTGAGTTCGTCAAACCTCTTCCCTAATCTCTCTAGAATCCTCCCAAGGTGCCACAAGCTCCCATGAAGCCTCTCACAAGACTCTCTCTAGCCTTAGGGATCACACTTCTAAGTAAGGGTTTTTCTTCCTTTCTCATTTTTGCCCAATTTTCTTTAAGTTGTTTTTCCTTTTTAATTTCAATTATGAATGTTGGGGTATAGTTTCTCACCTCCCTCATACTGTCCACTTTATGTTTGAAACATGGGAGACCCCTTTCTCTCTTACTTTATGCCTCCCACTTACACACGTTACTATGCCGAATTCCGAACGGAACTTCTCTCTCCTCATTTACATTCAAGAAATACTTTTGTATCATGAACCTAAATTCCATTAAAACTGTTGGTAAATGTATACATATTCCCTCCTTAATTTCCATTACATGTAAATATGATGAGGAACCCCTTTCTCTCTAATCAACCTTTTTTATGAATTCTGACGTCTCATCGTTACGATGCCGAAATCGCACCGATTTTCTAAGCCAATGCCATTGTGTAGTCAATACCATGCCCATTTCTCCATCAAGGGTGTTCAATTTTATGCACATTTACTTATTGGTTATAAATTTTCATGTATTAATTCCACATTCCTTTATCGTGGAATAAATTATTATGTTTTATGAATCCATGTTTTATGATCCATGTGGCACACATATGCATGAAATGAACTGTTTAAGGAGGGTGCGCCCTTATAGCGCTCCAATTCATTCGGTAATGTATAGTATCATGATACGTCATGTGAAATGACTGTTGAATCATTCTAATTCAAGTGAAGCGATGGTTTACTCGTTCATTATGTATAATGGGGATTTACTCATGCTCCATGTGAAATTAGCCTTGACTCATTCTAATTCCATGTTAAGTGTTGTTCCACATTTCCATGTTATGATTATCATGATTTGTCATTCCTTTATGTTCATGTTTATCTTATTCACTATTGATATTCCTATTGTATAACATGTATTTTACTCCTCATGTTATTCCATGTGTACACCCTTACTGGGCTTTATAGCTCACCCTTTTCTTATGCATGTCCTCAGGTTATCCCATGCAATGCTAAGTAGAAAGGAATGTAGTGGTCATGTAAAGGAATTTTTCAATAAAGATGTTGTATTTCATGTTTTATGTTTTTTATGTAATGATCCTATGCCCCAAAGACACTAATCCTCTTGATATTATTTATTGTATCAAGTAATGTTTTATGTAATAAATCATGTTTAAGATTGTAATAATAGCAGGGTTGTCATAATAAATTGGTTGTTTCCTACAACATTCATATTCCCACCTTGAATGGTCATCTCAATTCATGTGAAGACTTTATAGTCTGGGATTCAAGAAAGAGAAAGGACCATATGATAGGGGCTAGGATATGGATAATTGGGTTTAGATGAAGAATTGGGATGGAATTTATAGATATTTATCAATATTTTTTCACATTCCTGTCATTTTACACACTTCAATTTACATAACACATTTGGGGTACTTTGGTTTTTACTATATCACTTGAGATACCTACCATGGATTATGATTTTTCATTGTTTATTGAATTTATTATGTTATTGTTTATTATTTTCATTATTGATACCATGAGTATATATTCTTCACTGAGGAAATTTATACCCCTAATACTAGTAACAAACATATTTCCAAAAAAGGATACCTACTTGGGGCCATGAGGAACACTATCTTGGACCTTGTTATTGGTCATGGGAATCACATTCGTAGTCTCACATATTCTCTATTGATAGCATCACTAATGATGTATTGGTATTTGTTTTATTCTATAATTGTATATATTTGATGTTATTATTGATATAGATTAGTTATTTTTTCATAAATTAGAGATTTATTGCTATCATTTATGGTTACTATTTACTACCACTGATGCAACAAAGGACATTTGAATCCAAGAGGCAGTGAGATATTATTTGTACCAAGATACGGTTTCTCTAATTTTGAGAATATTGTATATATTCTTGTGTAAATTATTCAATGTTTTATCAAGATTGAATATGGCACATGGATTGAAAAGGTATCATTCATACTTATTTAGGTTAATGTATAAGAAAGAGTATATTCTCACATAAATTTAAATGTACATTAAAAATTATAAGTTGAAAATGTGTTCCAAGAAGTTGTGGGTTTGTGACGAAATTAAAAAGTGGAATATTTGTGTGAATTAGGTGTGTGTGTGAAGAAAATAGGAAGTGAACAATGTCTCATACACACCCTATGAAAATTAATGATTTTTATTGTACACACATAGAATTCACATACATGTGAGGACATGAATACATGAAAATATAATTTCTAGCATACATGTATTAATGGAAAACAATGTACATGTAGGTAGAAATCCAAAATTGGAACTTTCATTACTAATTGATTTTGGGCACATTAATCACAAATTATATTTTTTGATTTATTGGTAGGAAATAACTTAGTCGCTAAGGTTGGTAGTTCAAGATTGATATGTGAGGAATTTTTTCATGTACCACATATGCATGTAGGTTATTATGTTGTGTTTCATTTCATTGATTTATAATTTTAATTTCAATAGTTATAGTTAATTTATATATTTTGATTATATAGTATCAAAATTTATGCATTATGATATTAGTGGACCACAAATTCCTTATTGTTCATGTTGGTTTTCAATTTTTTATTATACCCAGTATATAATATATTTTGTTTTTGAATAGATGGAATCCCCCACCCATTAGATCAAATGAGTTAAGTAATATCATTATATATATGACCCATGATCTATCAAACTCCATATTATTAAGAACATAATATTTAAGGGAACCAAAGATCATGTTTATAAAAGGAAAATATGATTAGTTTGAGTCACATTATGGAAACATATTTGAGAACCAAACCTAAAATTCATATCTCAATGCATACATGCTTGTTATGTATGACCCAATCGGTTACCTTAGGAAAAAAATTAACCAATAATTATTCTAAATTAAATAGTTGTGAATAAAATTTAGTATACTGGATGTTCGAATGATATGCTTCCATAGAAATAATATTATTTTCATGAAAAATGTTTACTCAATGGAATAATAGACCAAATTCAATCTTATTTTTTTCCTCATTATACATATTTTCATCTAATCATTCAAAAGTTATGAAATATTTCATTTCATTTTAAAAAAGAAATTAATCAAAATATTATTAGGTACTCTTGAATATTGAATCATCATTATATTTACCGTAACAAAATGGTGGTGATGACAAGAGATTTCAATTACATTCCATTATGTATTCTCTTGTATATTATTCAAGGATATAAATTGTTCATTTTATCAATGGTTCGTATGCAATTGGTCAGTAAATATTTTAATTATATTTGATATGAAAAATTCATGTAATATAATGTCTTTTTTAAATTTTTCTCATAAAAATATTATTATCGATAAGAGTTGGATCGATATTACAAATCAAAGGCCTAAAGAATATTTCAATGGAATTATGTAGTTTATAAAGTTCACTGGATGATTTCAAAGTGACTATATTAGTTTTCCATGTAGAAAATGTGATTAAAAATATCAATTATCATGAGATACTATGAGGTAGAAACTATTAGTGAACGGATTTCTAAAAAAAAATAAGAGTTGGACTCCTCATGGGGATGGATATATTAATTTTCAAGATATAGATACAGGTCATATGGTTTTTGAGGTTGGGATGAATCATCCAATGCATGAAATGATTATTGAAATGATATGTGGGTTGGCTCCTAAGGGAATTGACATCCATAATGTTGAGACTAGTGAGATAAATCTTCACATTAGTGAAGATCGTAATTCGAGGAGATTTTTATGAAGTACATGATGATTCAGATGTAGAATTATATTCTGGATATACTGCTTAAAATAAATTTTTGTTTATCTTGGATTTGTTGCATTTTAATACTTTGAATCAGTGGCCAGAAAAATCATTCGACATGCAGTTGGTGTTATATAAAATGGATATTCATGTCGATGTTATGAATCCTGAGTCGTATTACAATGATCATAAGTTTATAGAGAACATAAATTTTACATATGAGACCATATATGCATATGAAAAAAATTTATGTTTTTTTGAAAAGAAACATCCCATTTTCAGATTTGTACGGTCTACGGCGCTTCCATGTTGAAAGAGATTACTGGAAATCAGACTCATCAAAGTCATATTTTGAAATAGGGACTACCAATTTTCATAAATAAAATTAGTTATATTCCCCTAAATCTGAGGTTTAAAAGATTTTTTATGTCATTTAATATTTCTAATTTAATTATATGGCGTGTGTAATGAAATCATAAAAGTGATATGTTAACCCACTAGAAAGACTGTCGTAAATGAAAGGATTTCTATACGATACACCCCGACTTTGCTAAACATGATCATAATGTCTGATTGGGGTTAGCAGTAGATTTTTTCAATACATTAAAATATCTGGTTAGTATAACTCATCACACATGACCTTTGGTGTTGGTTCCATATAATCATCCTCCATGGATTTGTATGAATCAAAAATTTATATTACTTTCCACTCTTCTTGTTGGACTTAAAATTCAGGGGGATAAGATTGATATTTACCTTAATACATTGATTGATGAGTTGAATGAATTTTATGGAGATGGTGTGATGACATATGAATATTAAAACATTGAAATTTATAAATAGAAGGCTGATTTATTATGGACCATCAATGACTTCTCGGCTTATATAAATTTTTTTGGCTGGAGTATGAAAGTGGAATTTTATATCCCTTGTTTATATAAAAGTAAAATATATGTATGGGATAAACATTCCAAAATATGGGCATACATGTGTCACATACATTTTCCCCTCCTTCAGCACAGGTTCATAAAGGAATGAGTGATATTTGATGGTTCTAGAGTTTTTAGCCCAACCCCAATGATCATGACAGGAGTCGATATTTTATCGCAGATTGAGGTAGAAAACGTTAGCATGATATATGAATTTTATGATTTAGTGGTTCATCCATTGCCTAATATTTGTGATATGGGTAGACAGTATAGTCACAATTAAAAAAATAAAAGTATTTTTTACAATCTCCCCTCTTGGAAAACAAACATGCTAAGGGTTTATATAGATGGAATACACATTGAAATTTTTTTTAAAAAAAATATATTGTGCACCCTATTAGGTGTCAATGGAAAATCAAAGGACCGTGTTAATTCATATTCTGATTCGGAAGAAATGGGATAAGGATACCATTCATTTATAGTTAGATGAGGGAAACAATGCATATATGCATGATGCACAGTATACAAATACTACAAAGGAGAAAGAGACATTTCATTCCATTTTAATGATGCTCAAGGTACCTGATAGTTACTCTTCTAATTTTTCAAAGTGTGTGAATCTGGAAAGCCATACATTACAAGGGTTAAAAATTCATGACAATCATTTACTAAATTATCTTTCGATTCCAAACACAATTTTTGATTGGTTAACCCCCAATTTTATTTAACTTTTGATTGAGATGAGTAATTTATTTAGACATCTTTGTTTAAGAAATAAATAAATGAGTTATTTAAATTGTTTGCAGGATAAAATTGTACATACTCATTGTCACTATAAGAAACTATTCCCCCCCTAATTTTTCAATGATTTTGTTCACATTAATGTGAACCTAACTGATGAAGTATTGGATACTGGTCCAGTGTAATTTAGCTAGATATATCCTAATGAGTGGTATCTGAATACATTGAAACAATTTGTATGCTACAGAGCTCATTCGTACCCATCAATAGCCAATAGTTATTTGATGGATGAGTGTAATACTTTTTGTGCATAATACCGTTTGTATTTTGAAACAAAATTATATAAACCCTCTTGGATTCATGATGTTTATGTTCGAGAAGTAACCATATTTGATATGGAAAAAATTAAGTGGATACAATTTCCTCAACGTATCTTGTTACATACACCATAAGTTGCACCATTAATGTTGTATTTGTATTATCACTTTTATTATTTAACTTCTACAAGTTTTGTTTACATAATTGGATTATTTAAATATCTCGTTATCATTTTCAAGAAACACTTCAATGTGCTAAAATAAGAGATGTATCATGCGACTGAGTGTCAAATTCAACAATCTCACAATGCGTCACATCATGATTGGTTCACGATTTTTGTACGTATAAATTGAATTTCATTATGAGTGATGTATTATACTAATTTCATTCTACAAATAAATATATTTAAATCTATAAATTATTTATGTTCATAATGTGAGGGAGTTAGGTGACCCCAAGCTAACTGTCGAATTTATCCAACTAGTTGAGGGTCCATCTATAATGAATTGTCTTTAAAAAGATATATATGCTAATAGATTTAGATTTGACATTAAATATGTTGATTACAAATGGGAAACACTAAATAGTGGTATTGGTTGTCCATTCACCGATTATGGTTATTACTATGGTCAATTGGAATACATCATTGAAGTTGTATACACACAAGGGATGAAGTACATATTGTTAATGTGTAAATGGGTTGATAAAATGTTAGGAATTAAATTTGACCAATATCATTTTAAATTGGTGATTTTTAAATATATGTTATATAGAAATGAACTATTTGATAATGAACCTTTCATTTTTACATCACTAGCAGAGAAATTATTCTTCATTACATTGCATTCAAATCCATGTTGAAAAGTTGTTGTGAAAATTTCCTGGAGAGGAGTGTTTTTATTTAAAAAATATGAGCCCGACATTGTTCCCATTTTTCCCAAAATCATGCTCAACATATTGTAGTTCAATTTGAAGAATATATTTTTTGGATTAGAGATTTCATTAGAGGAGAAATGGATGATTTCCATTTTTAATGAAAGGTATAATTTCTAAACACACACACACACACACACATATATATATATAAGTGCACATGTGTCAAAGTCGGTATAAACTTTTTTCAATAGGATCGGGCTTAACCTCTTCTTCATCTCGCAAGAGTAGCCCTAGTCATGGAATTTCAACATGGAATTCTGGCCCGACCATTGATGTTTCATTTGACGAGATATTTCATCATGTGGGACTGAGTGCCCCTGCATTTATTTTTCTACTGGGTCATATCATACAGGAACCACATCAATTTCCATTAACCACCCCTGACTAGGATTATATCCCTTAGGATACATTTGATCGGCTTTAGAGGGATGTTCAGGTAATAAGACCATTATAGTTTCATCCTTATGTTTTAAAAATACTTACATGTGTGATTTCATTACTTAAATAAAATAATATGAATGTGTGACCTGATAAGTTTTGGCTGGTGTGTATGGGAAAATGTCGTAATATTTGGAAATATTATAATGGAAAATTCAATATGGAGCCTTAGCTACTAAATGTGGGTATACTAGACATTCTGGAAAAAGTCTCGAGAGGTGTTATCCTATCTCACTGGCATTACATAGTTTCATATTGGTCTGCTGAGGATGTTTCAGTTAGTATGTTTATTTTGGTATATATATTTTCAAGAATGTGTGACATTATGTTTGTTATAAATATGAATTAATTGAAAGAAGGAGGTGTCAACCTTCCATTCTGAGAATCAAGCGTTGTAGGGTCAACCTCACATGCTCAGGACTCATAACATGTCCCATATCTGACATGATGTATTTATTATTAATTTTTTAATTTATTATTTAATATGGTTTTTTGTTATATTTTTATATTTTATTGTTATAATGTTATGGGAGAATGGCGTACCGACTGATAAAATGTTGGGGTGGATGAGAACTCATGATCGAAATGATCCAGATGCTTAAACTAATATAGAAAGTAATTTTACTCATTACCAATAAATACATGCATCTGTATAAAAACATATATATGTAGATATATTTAATTATTTCACATGATTTATTTAAAGTATAGTTATAACATCTTCTAGAGGACCAGAGACATCTTCCCATGAGAAGGGATGAGATATTCCATCACATTATTGGTCGTGACAAGCATAGATATAATTTTACCTATGAAATGAGGATTCATCATTCTGTAGTATCATGTGATGAGGTTTTTGGTCTTCATGTTTCTCAGATGACACAACAACTTTCAAATTTCAAGGCATGGTTTTGGATTCTGAGGAGGTTAATGTAAAATTGATCACTGAGGTAAGAACATTGTGGGAATATGTAAATTTGGGTGATGGTGCAGTGTATCATATGATGAAGTATTATAATAAATTTATTTATTTACATTCTATTATTTTTGTTATTAAAATCTTCATAATTTTTTTTGTAGGTCTCTGGCACACCGAATGGAGGTATCATGCATGGCCACACATGACACGTCATATTTACGAGGTGCGTTTATTTTACTTTTATTATTTAATTAATGTTATTTATTGATTAATCATTAAATTTAGAGTTTTTTAAGATTATAACCATTTCTGTTTTTATAAAATCCATTGTCTTTTTAATTTTACTAGTATTCCATTAGTAATTGGATACTTCATGGTGATAAATAATTTCATTGAATCCCCATTCAATGATATGAATTTGGCTAGGTGGTCCAATGTCCTAATGTCCCAATGGAATTATGACCCAATGTCATAATGGCTTATTGGCCTAAGGGACAAATTGTCTATAGGCCTATTGGCCTAATGGATGAATGTTTGTATAGCCCAATGACCCAAATGGCCAAATGCCTCAATAGACTAAATGGCCAAATGCCCCAACAGCCTAACGACCCAATGTCCCAACACCCTAACAGCCCAACGCCCCAACAGCCTAATTCCCCAATGACCTAATGAACTAAGACCCAAAGGGGCCTAACTACCCAAAGGCCTAACACCCCAATGGCCTATCTCCCCCAACCGCATAACGCCACAATGACCTCCTAACACCCCAATGGCCTAACGTCCCAACAGCCTAATGGCTCAATGGCCTAATGACCTAATGGATAGTTGTCCAAATGGACTACTAACTTAATTACCTAATGTACTATTGGCATAAGGGAATATTTGTCTAATATACTAATGAACAAATGGAATAATTTCATATTATCCAATTGGCCTAATGTTCATTTAGAAAAATAAAGACTTAGCCAATTGGCCAAAGTCCCAAATTCCCAAATGAAAAAATTCCCAAATGGATAAATACCTTAATGGACTAATGACTTTATGGAAAAAATCTATAATGACCTAACGCCCTAATCGCCTAATGGCCCAATGGCCTAAAGTCCCAATGGCTAAACAGACTAACACCCCAATGGCCTAACGACCCAATGGAACAATTGGAAAAATGGACAAATATTCTCATCACCTAATGTCCTATTGGCCTAGTGGAATATTAGCCTATTGTCCTAATGGTTGTTTTACCAAATGAACAAATGACATAATTTTTTAATGTCCAATGTTGTTTTTTTATACAATGAGAAAAATTTTCCAACAATGTTGCAAGAAAGTGTACTATATATACTAATCTTGTTAGTGTATTTTGATATGTAGTGGATTATAATGTTGTTCTTGATAGAAATTGGTAAATAATGTAAAGAGTGAACAGATTTATAATTAATTGGATTGATATTTAGGAGTTAGGTTTATAGAATATGGTGTCGGTTATAATTTGATAATAATAAAAGTGACACATTTCTCATGTGTAATTGAATATGAATCTATTGTAGGGGTTGTAGGGTGGAGGGGTAGGGGATTTGCAAGTGGGGTGGGGGGTTATCTGTGGAATGTTTGGGGTTTTTTGGGAATGTTTTGGGGGGTGTTTGGGGTGGGGGTGTTTGGGGAGGGGGATGGGAGAGGGGATTTTCTGGGGTAGGCGAGGTTATGAGGGGAGTGTGTGGCAGGGATGCGGCTCTCCAATGGGTTGGGGGGCTGTTCGGAGAGGAGTGAGGGGGGGGGGGGGTCCGAGTTACTAGGGGGTTGTCTAATGGGAGTTGTTATGGGGGGAGTCTTTCCAAGGGGTTTTGGGAGTGTGATATGGGGGTGATTTCTGGGGGTAGTTCAGGGTGTGATGTTTGTTCAGGGTGGTGGTTGTCTGGTGGGGGAGTGGTGGATGTCTGGGGGGCTGTCCGGGGGGTGTTTGGGGGTGGCTTGTCTGGGGGAGTGTTCGGGCTGCATGGGGTTAGAAGGGGATGTCCAAGAGGGAGGGATTGTGGGGATGTCCGGGGGTGGGGGATATCTAAGGGGGTGGGTAGGGAGTGGGGTTGTTTGAGGGGATTTTGTTTGGGGGGGGGGTATCCAAGGGGGTAGTCAGTGGGGGTTGGTGGTTCTGTTTGGGGGGTGATATCCAGTGGTGGTTCTAGGTGTGGGGGGGTTTTTCATGGTTGGGGTTGTCCGAGGGGTGTCGGGGGTTGGGAGTGGGGTTGTCCAGGGGTAGTTTTGTTTGGGGGGCTATCCAAAGGGGTTTGGTTGGGTAATGTCCAGGAGGTGCATTCTGGGGGCTATGGTAAGGGTGGGGGATATTTAGGAGGGTTGGGTATGGGGCTGTATGGGGGGAGTGGGGGATGTCCGGGGTAGGGGGATTTACGGGGGGAGTTATGTGTGTGTGTGGGGGTGGGACTCTTTCCGGGGGGGAGTGTGGGAAATGTAGGGGATTTGGAAGGGGGTTTTCTAAGGGGCGGTCTTAGGGGGATATTTAGTACTGAGATTTACTATATATATTTCAATGTCGATTGAATGCAGCCGAATGGTTGTGTAAACCTCTTTCCAAACCACCTCATTGCGTAACATCAGTACAGTAGGTCACTACTACAATAGAGTAGTGATCCTAATGGACTAAATTTATAATTGGACTAATGGCCAATTCTCTAAATGGGTACTTGTCCAGTTGGCCAAATTCACAAATGGCCAAACGCCCTAATGGCCAAATGCCCTAATGGCCTGACACCCTAAAGGAAAAATGCCTTAACACCCTAACAGCCTAGCGCCTTAATGACCTAATTCCCTAACGACCTAACTCCATAACAAACTAAATCCATAATGGCCTAAGGACCTAACTCCCTAATGGCTTAATGACCTAATATCCTAACGACCAAATGTATTAATGCCCTAACAGTCTAACGGCCTAACATCCTAACAATCGAATGAATAATTGGCCAAGTGGACTACTATGCTAATTACATAATTTAATAATTTCCTAATGTCCTATTAGCGTAATGGAATATTATCCAATTGGCCTAATGACCAAATGGCCTAATGACATTTTAGATGATTGTCCAAATTGCTAAGTGGCTAAATAGAGACATGGAAAATTGGCCAAATTCACAAATTCCAAAATGGCCAAATGCCCTTACATCCTAATGCCTTAAAGACCTAACACTCTAACGCCCTAATTCCATAACACCCAAATTTCCTAACGGACTAATGTCCTAATGGCCTAATTGCCCAATGACCTAATGGCCCAATGGCCTAACAACCCAATGGCCTAATGGCCTATTGTATAATTGTCCAAAGTAACTATTGTCCTAATTATCAAATGTCCTATAAGTTTAATGTACTATAAGGATATTGGACTAATGAAATATTATCCTATTTGCATATTGACCAAATGGCCTAACAACATTTTTTTTATTGTCCTAATGGACAATTGGAAAAATGGGGACTGGGACAATTGGACAAATTCCAAAATTTCTAAAAGCCCAAACAACCTAATGCCCTAGGGACCTAACTCCGAAATGGCCTAATGGCCGAACACCCTATCAGCCTAATGCCCAAATTCTTAAATAGCATAACATGGTAACGAACAAATGGAATAATGGCCAAACTCTCTAACGACCTAACGCCCTAAGGACCAAACAGACTAACGACCTAAAGTTCGAACGACCCAATGGCCCAATGACCAAATAGCCCAATGGTATAATGGACCAACATCCACAACACTCAATGATCGATTGTTTAAATGGTCCAATGGCTGAATTTCATGATTTCCCAATAGCCTAATGTCCTAATAGCTCAATGGAAATACCACCCAACAACCGAATGCCCCCACAGCCCAAAATTCGAATAGCCTAATCCCCGAATGTCCAAACATCCAAACATCCCAATAACCCAAAGTCCCAATGACCCAACAACCTATCGACATAATGGGTAGTTTACTAACTTGACTATGGTCTAAATTACCTAATGTCTTATTGTCCTAATGTCATATTAGCCTACTGGCCTAATGACCTAATGGAATAATGCCATATTAGGCTATTGGCCTAATGACCAAATGGCATAATGGCATATTAATCAATTATCCTAACAATTTTTTTTAAATGGAGACTGGGCCAATTGGCCAAATTCCAAAACGAAAAAACACCCTAAGGGAGAAATGTCTTTACAGCCAAACCCACTAATGGTCTAATGTCCTAATATGATTATTATATATATATACTTACTGAATAAATATGTCCAATTTTCATTTGTTTTGTTGAATTTTTTCTTTTTTATTTTATTCTACTTTTATTATATTAGAATATTGTAATGGATTGGAAATATTTGCATCACTGAATGTGTAAAGATGTATGTCTGTCACTTATTGTTTCTGAGGATCCTGCTGTTTCAGCTATTTGGAATTTTTTTACTGCTATTAACTATATTTTTTAATTTCAGGAAGCAACAAAAAAAAAATTTAAAAACAATTACCAGGTTAGTGGCTGCCTATGGAGTTCTCTAATGGGTGGAATTTTTTCCAATGCCTGGAAACCTCCATTGGGATTTTCTATAAGCCTATTTTTAGGTAAACTATAACGACCTCCATTGGCGGTCTCTATTGCTTGACCCAATAGTGGTCATTATTTGGCCAAGCATTAGGGAACCTATAGAGACCGCCATTGACGCTCTCTATAGACCTAAAACTACGGGCCTAATGTGACCACAATTGGAAGACACACGCCGGTCTCGAAATATTACTATTGACTACCAATGACAGACATTAATGGTCCAATTTCTAGTCATTATAGTATTTGATTAAGAGATGTTTTGGTAAGACTGAGGATTTATGATTTGATATGATGAAAAAGGGGTTTAGAAAATATTTATAATGTAGGAATGGGGTAGGGTACTCCCTTGGTGACATGTAGATGAATGGATGTTACTCCCTCACTTGTGTTATTGTGAAAATATAATTTAATTCTTGATTGTAGTCAAGTAATAATAATTGGTTTTTTGTTGGAGTTATAGAAATGGATAATTGGGGATACGTCATATAATATTTAATCTTTTAAGAAAGGATATTTTAAGAGACTTTTAGACTAACACATGAGATTATTTACATGTTTGAGGTCTTAAGATGAAGGATTTGGGGACCAATCATTGATAATCCATATGTCCAATTTTTTATGTTAGGTTAGGAATATGGATTATGAATATATATATCATTATACCATGTACATAATAATGTATTATGATCAAATTATATATTATTTTCATAAAATATTACTTAATGTTATCGCTTTTTGATATATGGATTTTCGATGACTATATAATGCAAGTGGTGTGATCGTTGGGTTAGTTACACCCACAATTAGTTATCCTCAAATATTTTGTTGTATCCTTTATATGGTAGATTTATTACTTCCATGAGGTTTAGGGAATAAGTTCTACATATTAGTTATGATTTTAAAAAGTTATTAGTTACTATAATATCAGTCTGGTATTTTCCACCTTTTTTACGATGGGTTAGGGACTTCCCCACCGAACAGAATGTGGGCCCCAAATTATGGAGGTGACACTCCCCTTAACAGTGTGAGATTACATAGTAATGTATGGGTTAACTACTATGACCATAATTTCAGTGATGAATTATTGGGGAAATTACCTTGATGGATTTATTTTGTGTAGCACATTTTCTATCATTTTATCATTATCATCAGGTGAGTAGTGATCCATGTGGGAATACTTTCCAACATTGATTTTTGAGAACATATTTGTGTATTCTGAGTCAACTGATACCTAAAATTGGTTTTCTGGTTAGAGGTTTTAACCTCAAAATAAATTGTATTTTTAATATTTCATAGATAATTTGTGTTTCCTTCCGGTTTGTGGTTCAATTATGCGGATTTTGACTCAATTGGAAGAGAGTGTTTTTTGTTTGTCTTTATTATATATTGTTTGATTGGTTGAGGTACATTCAAGAGATAGATTCATAACATCATATTCTCTCACTTACATCTATTATATCATCGACTATTTGGTTTGAGACCGATGTATGATATAATTATTAATTGGTTGTGATATTCTTTACCATTTTAATAATTGATTGTTTTAGGATCATCCAACTATGTTTTTTTACTCATTCCTATATGGACTTTCCTACACATGTTTGTTGTGTCTATAAATGCGTCATACATTTTATAGGTGGACCATGTGGACAAGGAGACAATGGATATGAAACTTAATGATGATCAATGATTCTAAGAGATGATGGTTACTGTTAGAGTCATGTTCCTAGGATTCTGGTTATGAGGATGGTTTTTTACTTATCATAAATTTTATTCACAAACACATGTTTTTATGTATATTTTTATCATTAGTCATTACCCATGAGGCATTGATATGATTGGTTAAAGTCCCATGCATTAATTTCATTAATGTTAAGTAATGTATAAATATTAATAGTGTATTTGGTGATATAGTGTTATATAGATTCTTATATATTTCAGGTTATTGTAGAATAATATATCCCATGTATGCCATTCCTTATTATTGTTCTTAAATATCGCATAGCCTATTGGAGTTAGGCTTGGGGTGGACAACTTATCTTATCACAGCCAAAGTAGGATCTTGGTGGACTCTGTCGTTTTAACCATCTTTACTCAGGTAACCACACTACTCAATCACTTGATAAGTCCTAAAAAGAAACTTACCTTCAATATCCTTATCCTAAAACAATTATAGATGAGTATTAAGACACAAATTATCTATAATCTTATTACCTCAAGAAGATACATAAACTAAAAAATCATGACATTTCACTCATCATCAACTAACATGTCTATGTAATAATTTAGAAAAAATATAAAATACGGATTCCAAAATATTGAAAAATATATATACCACGGAAAATAACTAAATCAACCCAATGAAGACCAAATTAAAAGGTTACCAATTGAAGAAATTTAAAAAAAACCTCAAAATTATGTCTATGAACTAATGTTTTAGGATTATTTCCCATATAAAAATTTCACCATTGTAAAAAACATCACCTCAAAAATATCACAACAAATTTAAGGTTAATCTCCATTACTATTTTAATCTACATAAATTAAATATAAAACAAAAATAGGAAATTTTAATTCCATTAATTTAAAAATAAATTCTCCTATATTGTAATAATAAATCACTGAAAACAAACTATTGATGCACTCAATGACTAATCGACTATAATAAAAACCTGTTAAACCCTCTATGAAATTGAATAATGCTACCATAGATTATCATCACGAACACTAATATAAGGATAACTATGTGGTATAACAATATAAATAAAAAATGTAGATAAATACTTTTACCTATAATAGGATTCAATAGATGAATTATTTCCATAGTGTACCCCTTATGAACGATAATTTATCAAAACCAAAAAAATAATCATAGCTAATATAATATAATATTAATTTTTGATAAAAACTATAGTACCATGAAGATATTATTATCACTCAATAATGATTAATATATGATAAAATTCATTTCATGGGATCATTAGGATCATAAATTTAAATTTACCATTTTCCTTCTATTATATCACATACAATGTTTATGAATTCTATTTCTATTCCACCTAATTAAACTTCAAAATTTGGTACGCCAAACACTATCCTAAAACCTACATTTGGAGAAACTCTATAAAGAAACAATTATAATTTTTATCCCTAACTATTTAACTTATTAGATAGAATGGGAAACCATAAAAACATCTCTTCAATGAAATTTGAAGGTGTCATATTCGAAGGGTATAAATCAGACAATGATGAGAAGTTTCACATGATAATTCATTATCACGGTATGAAATAAAGAACATGTAATGAAATACTCTATTGTAATTTAATCTAAAAAGTAAATTTTTTATTTGATAAATATTTTTTATTATATAGAACCAAAATATAAATAAATTAACTATTATTAAAAAATAGAATAACCAACCCTCAATAAATCAAAGAACGTCCTAAAATCTAGAATATAACTCAATAATAATATATAATCTACTACATCAATCAAACACCTACTAAGATTAGTTTTATGAATGTTCCCACTAAAAATATCTTGAAAATCAGAAAACAGGACATAAAAAATCATGGGTTGGATTAAACATACTCAATAGGTTCCTACTCAAGTCTATATCTATTTCAAAGTAACCAAAAAATATTAATTCATCTGTGATATAAAAACTAAATAATTATCCCATTCCAAGTTATACTCCAATATCTATATCTAATATATATCTCACCATACCCGAACTCCCTAAAATTACAAGGGCATGTATATAGTAACTCACACATCCAATATCCAAAAAATAAAAGCCCCTCAAAACTACTATCCTACTCCCAATGTCAATAATCTTACCCCCAACCTATTAATTGAACTATAATAACAATTACCATGTATTCTATAAAAATTATCTTCAATGATAGTGATGGATAATGGTATACATAGTTGTTCATCCAGATGATCTCTATAGTTCATGGATATTGGGATACGCATGTGCTTCTTATACTCAAATGGTGACTCATATAAAATTGACTCCATTACAGAGAGGTATAACTTAACATATAATTGAAATACAAAAAACCTATAATCCTAAGACACAAAATAAAACTAATAAATATATCTATTGTTCCCATGGGGAAACTCAACTCACCAAATCTCTACAATAAGTGCATCTCGACATTACACATCATGCCTCTACCACTATTGGAGAAGCTAACAAACATTTCCTCAAAAATAGCATAAGTATATCCCAAGATAATATATACTACCTCTACAAAAATGGGATGATATAATAAATTGGATATATAAAATATCATACAATCCTTACCTAGAAATCAAACACCCTTGGTTAAAAATTGGGCAAACACATATCATGGGGAAACATTTTAAGACAAAATATATCTGTTAATTTTTTTCTTTGTTGTCTAAAATTTAGATTAAATACATAAAATTATTACTAAAATAATTTTTATTTCAAGGATTTTGTATAATGATTGATAGTTTATTTGTAAAAATAAAATTCACACTATAACCATATACACATTATTTTGAAATTTATTTTATAAATGGTTGTTTATTTTGGGTGGTTAGTTATTACCATTATATTTATAATAAAGTGGTGATGTGTATAGTGTAATTTTAGTGAAGTATACATTACACTACAATTATACTTTATTACCACATTGTTAGTTGTGTACAAATGAGTTTTTGAGAATCAGTGAAGAACAATAGATTATGGCCATGTTTTTAAATCATAATAAAACCATATGGTTTTATATTAAATATTTTTTTTAAAAAAAGTGTGAAAAATGTACATGATATACTATGCTACTTATTCCAAAAATACGTTCCATTAATTATTCATTTCATAGTGATGATTATTGTTATGAAAATAGTAATTAGTCTGATAAATTTTTTTCATTTCATTCAATCTATAAAATTCCAAATAAGAATTTCAATATGTTCATGATTTTCAAATTAACTCAGTGTTTTAATGAATTATGTCATTGAAATCATGGTTATACCTTAATGATTTCATAGAAAAATATTTTTATAAGTAAAATCCATTAAACATGGATTTATTAGCATGAAATTAGTATACTAAATATGAAAATATTAAATATTATAGACAATCTAGTAAGGATATAGAAAAGTGTATAAATAAGAGGGTGTTGAAAGAATATGGAGATATCATAGCCTTTAATAAAATCTCAATAGTATTATAAATTATTTTTGAGATGGGAATAATATGTAGAAAATTAGAGAGATGAGTGAATTAATGACATAGATTACTATAAATATAGAAGAGTCTAGAAAACATTAATTCATTAATACATGGGGGAAGTGGATATCAATATCTATGATATAAATGGTGTATATGAATACATAAATATTACGTTAATATTATTATTTTTTGATTAAATTAGTCCAAATTATACTCTTAAGGGGAACAAAGTTCTCATTGAGTGTGAGGGTAGTGATATTTCTTAATATAAATTGTGGTAAACCAAGATTAATAGTGAACCCTCTCTGTACATTGTAAAACAAATTAGTTAATTTCTTATATATTTTTGAACAATGATATATTTTTAAGTGTATTCTCCTTGGATGTTACCCAGTGTAGGTGAACTAAGTAAAACAATTCATTGTTTTTTTAAATATATCAATTTCATATTCTATAAGATAGATATTTTTATTTTAACTAACCATGAAACATGATCATTTAAAGTGGTATTTAATTTGTAATACCCTAATTCACCCACATGGAGTCATCCCATTATGGGACCAACATGTGGTTTCAATATATAGAGCTCTTTTTGAATGTGTATTATCCCATTTAGAGTTATGTAATGATTTTTAATGCAAAGGTAGTTTCAATATTTGATAAAAATAACATCCAACTATGTAAGAATCAAATAAAACTCAAATTTCATTTATTTGTAATTTATGTGTATAGAACTTCCATAAAGGTACCAGGGATCATAGTTAAAGTACATGGGTTGGACATTTATAAATTTTCCTCACAATTTGACGTAACTAGGTTCTATCCAATGATGTGCAACTCGATATAAAAGTATAGGATCTTGCATGGATTATTAAATCATGAAAATTACTTAAAAACACATCATTCAATTTAATGTAATTTTCTGCAACCATTAAACAACAAATACCATTTCTGTAAGGATCTAATGATTGATCCCTCAAGATCATCCACACATACTTCAAAATTCTATGGGTGTGTAGATCATTGAAGACATTATCGCCTATATATCCAGTGTCTCATCTAATTCTATTTTCATATGTGTTGAATTTTATTTCTCCAAGATGCTAGTGGAGTTTATGTAGGTCAAAGATCCAGAAGAGTGTCCTTGTAAACAACTTCTTTTGTTGGAATCATTGATAGATTACTATATTTCTTGCAAATTCATGGGTCATCTCCCTCATAATTTCCATATAGGTGATAAAGAGGTACTTAAGGATCCCTCTTTGGAAACCCCACAACAATATGGATTTCAGAAGGTTATTACCATAGCTTCTAACATGGATGGTATTTGTGATCCTTCTCTGGGAAATTAAATTAAGAAACACTCAAGGCCCATATAGGAAGATTTATAGTTGGATGAAATCTTAAAATGCTTGAGAGATAACCTATTTGACCGCAAGAGAGTTGTAAAATCCCTTTCGGGGCCAGTGGGAACTCTAGAGGTGAGTGTTTCATCTATTTTGGAACACAACCCTCTATTTATGAATGGTGACTCTTATATAAGGGCCATGAGATATGGAACTATAAATACTCTGACATTGGTGGTTCCATCACCAAACAAAAGATGTTTAATGGGTTGTAAGGTATGGGATAACTTTTCCTAATGTAATAAAGGACAATAGGATATTATGAAGGGCCTTATTAAAGGACGTGTGTTGACTATGTTATACCAGAGAAATTGATTTGAAAAACTATGGGAGTTAATTTCAGACCAAGGTGAGTCATATAGGGGAATTTACTGCTAGGATATTATTCCTATTATGAGGTGGATGATATAATTATGAGGGATGGTGATAGAAGACTCCATGAAATAGGGCATTAAATATTGAGAATGTTGATGGGAAGGAAGGGAAACAGGGATTTAGGTAAATGTATTCTAGTCAAGGAGACAAAAATAAAAGAGATAAAATATTATTAAAATCATCCCAAACCCATGGTGACACGATAATCTATGAATTTTGGTTCAAAAGAGATGGGCCACATCTCCAATTCAAAAGAGAAGGAACCTAACAGTGGAGGTTCTAAGGATCATTTTATCACATATAGTGT
Source organism: Viscum album (assembly GCA_963277665.1). Lineage (NCBI taxonomy): Eukaryota > Viridiplantae > Streptophyta > Magnoliopsida > Santalales > Viscaceae > Viscum > Viscum album. The sequence goes on along the minus strand of OY728153.1, from coordinate 1,858,151,039 downwards.
GTTGGGTGTTCCTAATCTGAGGTAGGATGAATTATTGTTAGTGGATATTTTGAATAATTTTGGACTAGAAATCAGACCCATGACCTATATAAGGATGTTGGGTTGATGGGGAAAACATAGGAGTTTATCAACCACTAATAGGATGAATCTCATGACAATTTCTTCGAGATTTTGGCCTCTATAAAGGTTTCTATACAAATGTATGAGAGATTATTACTAGTTGAAACTAATAAGGATTGTTGAAATTGGATCAATAAGTAGGATTTAATTATAATTAGATTCTTTGATAAAAGGAAGATAAAAGTGTAGTACATTAATATGTGGGAAAAGATAGTGTAATGTTATGAAGATCATCTCATGGAAGACCATGATACATGGGTAAGTTCACTACAATTGAAATTATTTATGGATAATAATTAAAATAGGGGGAATATTTATTTTAATGGTTCAAATATTTATTACATTTCATGAATTTTTTTTTGTAGACTAATTGGTTTCCCACTTCTCTATTATGAAATGTAGAAGTGGTAAAATTTTTATTTTCAATCAGCCAGGCTTATAAAAACTTTTAATAAATAAATTCATTGTCAATTATTCTAAACTCGAATAATATGGAATTTATTTATTACCTGGAAATAATTTATATCGGTACATCTGATGGACCACATTCTAGGGCTCACCATATCCTATACAATAATTTCGAAGAATAGAAAAAACTTTTTAATACATTGAGTGTGGGGACCTCAAGGCCCTTATCTAGATAGAGGTGGATACTTTTCACGAACTAGGATTGGATTATAAAAACCTATCAAGTCCCATAAATAGATATAGAAAAGATATATTGACGACAACATTTCCTAAGAACACATTACTTGTAATATAATGTATTTTTCCCCAATACCTCTTAATACAGGATAAACACTTCAATTCATCATCATTTCATTATTTATTATTCACTGACCTTACTAGATGGACTTACCTTCTTCTACCATGGTAATGGATATAGTAAAGTTACTACCATTATGATTATCTGGGAACAATATATATCATCATTTTAGAATTAACAAATTTTTTATTGATTATTCAATCAATGTTATACCATTAATGATGCACTCAACACAATATACATTACTGTAAAATCAATTCCATATTTTTCATCTTGCATCATACTGTGTAATAAAATGATACACATCCATAATAAACTCATGTCATGATACCAATATACATGTTCACAATGAAAAAAATAATAATAATCACACATGAAACAAATGGCGTTTACATAGGAGAGTCAGACATCATGATCTCATCTACTTGAGATCAACAAGTGTGATCTTTATGGATGGATTCATTAATTCTTATGAGCCGTCAGAACCTGATAATCAAACATCATATGTGTCCTTTTAGCATGATATATCTAAATCATAGAAACTATATTTAATATTAATATCATAATATCTCAAGAGTATTATTATATATTGGTGTAAAGACCCATAAATTTCAAGTAAATTGTTTTCTTAATTTCATTGGGATTTTATGAGTATGCAGTTTCTGATGAAACCTGATTCTGAGGCCCGATGTTCCCGGAATCAATTTCTGAAGTTTAGCTCGGGTACGTTCAGTGAACGAACGTACGGGTTTTTCTATCTTTTGAACAGGTGCTCGGAATTGAAATCTGAGGGCACTAATGGAGCTGTAGTTGTAGTAATTTATTAAGCGGACCTTTACTGAAGATGGCTCTTCTCAGGATGAGTTGATAAAAAATTTGGATTAAATAAAACAGTAAAATAAAATTTTGTTACAATTTTATTTCTTTTCCTATGTGGTTAGATCCTAGGTGTTGGAGTTGGTGTGGGATCCACAAGATACTAACATCCTATGAGAGGATTAAGGTGATTTAGGGCCCACACGATCCCAAACCTTCACTTTCCCTAACTCCCTAGCTTCCCCTTTTTGTGAGTAACTCCTCTCTCTCCCCCTCATTAAACTTATCATCACAACACCCAATTAATTAGTCAACTCAAGTTTAATTAATTAAATGAACTTCTTTTTGAATATTGATGTTTTGAAATGCAAGGAAAATAATTTAATAAGGGGAGGACTTATTTTATTTTGTTGGTTGTTGTGTGAAGACTTTGGAAGAGAGCTCTATTCTCTCTTGGAAGACCTTCATCCTCCCACGAAGAACGACACCCTTTGATGAAGAATATTGTCACCATAAGGAGAGACGATGTCCCTTTTCATATTCTCTCTATACCTAGTGTGAGGTGCTGATCCTTCCTTGTACACACCCTAACGCCATCTTCAAAACCTTACCCCGTGATGCCATCTTCCGTGTTGCCGAAAAATGACATCATTTTAGGATGTAGGGGTGTGTTTTTATTGAGAAATGTTGGTTTACCTTCAATGTTGTTGTTTCTCATAAAACCACTTGCTATCCGACTAATGCGTAAGGAACTGGAACAAACTAACACGGCCCGATTCCTCCGCCATTCTTGATGGTGTATGGTGTTCTCCTACTGTTCTTGAGCGGTGAATCAAGTTATGTTTTCGGAGCTGATCGGAGGCCCGAAAACATTGTAAATGGCCTTGGAGCGTCGGGGTGACCTAGAAGCGGATGTTTCATAGAAATCGAATCATCGGAATGAATAACGGATGCCCCGGGAGGCGTTCTGGCTAGAGGCATTGTTTCTTGAAAATTCCAGAATACACAGCGTGTACTCCAGAAGCATACGTCGTGTAGTAAAAGCGTAATGTGGCTTCTGTTTTGGATGTTAGAAAAGCAACACACGGCGTGTGACTCTATAAACATGGCATGTACTTTCCACACTATTTGTGAGAAGTGTCTTTGATGGACATGGCGTGTATTCAGGGAAAATACATGGACATGGATATAAATACACGGCCAAGTAACACAGTGTGTATTCACTTCATAGAAAGAATGATGCGGCTTCACGAGCCTTGGCGTGTAATCTGGGAGATACACGGACACGGGCAGAACCACACAGCCAAGAGGCACAATGTGTACTCCCTTCACCATTGAAGAAGCGGATTTGTGATGACTCAGCGTGTATTCCAAAAATACATGGACACGGGGTGGAGTACACGGGAATGTACTCCACCACACGGCCAGGCATGTCCAGCGCACATAGAACCCATCCTCGAGGTTTGGACACGGTGTGTAACCATACTACACGCCGTGTAGTTACATATCTACATGAGCAGCCCTGCAACATGGGTCGTATCACACGGGAAGTACCCGGTGTCTGATGAAACGGTGTGTATCGCTTAACTACACACCGTGTACTTTAGAGAAATGTCTTGGTTGTCATGTTCTCTGAGACTTGGCACGTTTTTCATGGTGTTTCCCCTATGACGTGGGACAGAACTATGTGATACATCAACTCGGGTCTTCATGATAGTTGATGTATTAGCCCTCTTGGCTTGTGCAGCGGACCCAACCGGAATCGAGTGTGATGTGTTTGGGAACCCTAGAGCTGGATGTGAGTGCGACGACGATTACAACTATACTTGGATCCTCTGTGGGTTCGGCAGCGATGACGACTGTACTTGGATCCTACATGGGTTCAGAAGCGAGGATGACTGTACTTGGATCCTCTATGGGTTCGGCAGCGATGACGAATGTACTTGGATCCTATGTGGGTTCGGCAGTGAGGACGACTGTACTTTGAGCCTCTATGGGTTCGACAGCGATGAGGACTATACATGGATCCTCCGTGGGTTCGGCAGTGATGAATATTGTACTTTGATCCTACGTGGGTTTGGCAGTGATGGTTACTATACTTGGATCCAACGGGTGTTCGGTAGCGAACACTTCTATACTTGGATCCTATGTGGGTGCGGCAGAGAGGATGATTCAGAGGTTACATCTAATCATCTCCACCACTCTTCATCAGTAATATACCAGTGTGAGATGATTCTTGAATTTCAATCAATATAATCGATATGATTGACTTGCTTTCCTGTGTGGATTGGGTTGTGCTTTCTTGTGTGGACTGGGTTGTACATGGGCTCGTGAGTTGGAGCCGAACTAGAAATGGAGACTTAAGAATATGTATGGGCCTATAATTAAGTAGTGTTGGTTGATTCTTTGTGTTTGTATCATTATTTTGTGGTTTATCTTTTGTGGATTCTGGGAGACCTTTGGGGGTCTCGGGGTCCCTACTGAGTATCGTATACTCACCCTTTCATGGGCTATTCCTGCACTACGTTGTGTTGGTTGCAGATGATGGATATCACTGATCGTGGTTGAGGCTTGTGGAGCAGGACGGTACCCGAAGGTGGACTATCAGGCGGGACGTACACGGAGCGGGCAACTGGACCCGAGGAGCTGAAGAGACCATCTGTATCCACCCTTCAGGAGGGATATCTATAGCATGACTCGATGGTTGCTGATTTACTTTACTGTTATTGTACCTTCTTTTCAGTTGTATTGTACTTTCAGTTGGGTTTGTATTTTGTCCCATTTACTTTTGAGCATTCACTTTTGTACTCAGTTTACTTAGTTTTTACTTCATCTTGTGTACTCTATGGTGTTTGTTTTCTTATATAAAGGAAATGCCTTCCCTTTTATTAGTATTTACGCCTTTGGTGCTAGTCGCCAGCCCCAGGCCTATAGAAGGCGGGATTGGGGTAGTCACGACACAGGCCACGAGGAGGGGTCATGACAATTGGGAACTCCTATAATATTTTTATATGAACTATAACCTACAAAAATCACCATATTAATAGGGGAATAATAAATATCCACACTATTATGGTAAGTTTACATGATTTATAACTCATTGTATACATGATATAGTAATAAAAATGTATTTTTCATGATGGGTCTAGGGAACCCACTTTTACAACACCTCCACTTTAAATAGACCCAACTAACTTTATATACTTGTTAGTTCTCATAGGAAAGGATCTTTTGTCTAATAATCTACGGATTAAATTATTGATCTTTATATGTATCACTGGTATGGCTACTCTATTCTCCATGAAATTACCTAATTGATTAATACTCTTTAAGAGATGATATCCATGTGTATATTCATCTTTTCCACAATCAAACAAAACATCATAGAAAGTACCAGTAGTATAGTTATCATAATTTATATTATGTTAAAATTGTGCATACAAGTTGTGATTCCAAGAACTAGATGAAATATTTTCATATTTTATACTACTTCTTCAGTTCATAATATGACACAATGAAACTGAAATTTTTAGATATGGTCTATACTATATTGAATGAGCTTATATTACACATTAAATTACACTAAATTTTATATTATTTCATATTTATACACATGAGGACTAGATTGTGTCCCATTATTGTGAGTGTCTCATCCTCTCCATGTACCATGAACCAGTCTTTTGTACTCTATCAAGTACAATGGGATAGTTTAGATTGTTTACTAAACAATTATCCATGATATAACAGATATTTTCATATTATAAAGTATATGTTGGAAATATCATATCTAGTACATAGCATTGTATATGTGATTTTCCTTTTCATAAGATTTTGGATTTCTACCCAAAAAAATAGTCTCCTTCTATGTCTTTTACATATATTTTAAAGAGATTTATATCATTTTCTAATGGTAAAAATTATCTCAAGGATTGTTTCAAGTTTAATTTTTCAATACTTTATAAGCATATGTACTTAAACCCATTATATGACACCCATTAGATATACCTCAATAGATATAATTCCCTAAATATTTGGTTGCTACTTTATATGAATCGCTAGGGAGTTATTTTCAATATTCTCCTAACTATATATAATATCAATGGGTTTTTTCATATGATATAAACATATTTTAGTTTGAAATAGTGCCTCTCCCACAGACTTATTTTAGACAGATGGAAACAATTTATTCAAAATGAATATTCAATGATCTGGTTTCCTAAATCCTTCTGATATTTGATTTTAGAAACATCCACCACTTTTTTGCAATCTATAGTGTCAAGAAATATTTATAGTTATGTCATACATAAAAATTCTATGAATGGATATATTTTAATATATTTCAAAATAAAATGATCATAGAATGTAGCTATGAGAAGTAACATTATAATGGATTTAAGCATGTCAACATGGTATAAAAATTTAGCCTTCAATGTACCACTCTTGTTCAACCCATGTAATGTTTTCCTTGAATACATCCATACATTAATGATTTAAAACATTCAAAATAATATTCACATATACATTGATACATGAAATTCATTATATAATTGTAATTTAACATTTTAATCATAGTTTATTTCCATTTACAACTTTCTTCTCAAAATAAATATTCTTATATAAGAATACATCATTATCCCATTAAATTTAATACAATCATTATGGTTTTATACTTCGTATATTGTATTTGTCTCTAAAACATTACATTTCATCCAAATCATGTTGAATACATTCATATTCCAACTAGTTGTGCATCATTCGTATTTACTAAATACAGTCAATCTTTCTCTCGCTATCAAAAGTAGTGGTGTGCACCCTTATATATAAATATATATTGTAAGTTGACTGTGAATTTTTTATCTCATCGATTTATATAATATCATTAGAAAATTTTAGTATAATTACATTATATTCACATTGTGTTTTCTTGATGCATGGTTTTTTATATCCATTACAAAAACATTGCATATAAATAAATTTTATTATAATATGACAGGTTTATATCATACAATAACTCCTATAATATCTATTTTTAATTATATTTTTTATATGGTTTTGGGATGACCCCATTATTTTTGAATAATGTATTGAAAAATTAGGGAAATATAGGAAATAAATAGGAACATTTACTTTTTCCATTCACTTACATCTTGACTCTTTTGTGTTTAAGAAAATGTGTATTTATGAATTTATCATGCTAAATTTCAATGATAAAATTTTCATGTATGAATTTTTATCAAATATTATTTTCAACATCATAGCTTTGATATGTATAATGAAATTTGTGTTGTGAAATTACTCCATTATAAATTTTATTGATCAAATTATTTCTTGGCCAATATATTATTTAGAACATGAGCTTGAATCGACTCATATATTCATACAAAGACAATATTTTACTTCACTGTTATATTTCTTAAAACAATTAATGGAATATTTTGATGTATATTTACCACTATCTTAACCTTGGAATAATTCATTTTCAATAGATAAAATAATTATGAAATTATTGTGGTTTAAATTAATTTTTACAAAGGTAAAAAACTAAATGTATTTATTATACATAAGGTATTTAGCCCCATATAATCTAAAACCATACTTGATATATCCTAGAAAATTACATTTTTTTACAATAAAAAGAGTTATATTTCCACAAGTTTGTATAAATAAGTCTTGCATTTTATATTAATCAATTATTTCCATGACTAAAGAGTTGATAAACTATTAGTTGAGTGTTATACACCAAATAAAAAATTAATTCCAATAGGGAATAATTAATTCTTATTTCCAATGGACACATTAGATAAATGTTTTAGTATTACATAAAAAAAATTATACTTGAACTATTAAACATGGAAAATAAAAGTTGTGTACTTCTCACTACTAACATAGGAATCAACCTTTCTTATCCCCTTTGAGAATTCACCCAACTTCTTATAATGTTTCAATATTTACTTTTTTATTTTATTTCTTTTCAAATTCATGAATGAAATTTTTTATTTAATACCCTATAAATATAACATTAACATCACATTTAATGGTGTGAATAATTCATTTGAAGATATAGTTTTCCATTTTATTAATTAATTTAATTTTATGTTCTATAGACTAATCTTATGACATTAGAATAAAATGGCCTCTTGTTTGATGATCTGGATATTTTCTTTAAAGGAAACTGTGATGCTGACATCCATATAACACTTTCCATCAATTCTTTTTCCATGTCTTTCAAATTTTTCACCATAATAACTAAATGTTCATATTTGTTTAAGTTATAATATTCTTTGGAAAACATAAACAATAGCTAATGAAGTGTTTTCTCTATTTACTATTAATTTTTTACATATAAAGAAAATCGGAATAAGTGGGTGATAAACATATAAGAATGGGATGTATTGATATATCATGATCCATCTCTCAATTTAGAAATATTTAGTGTAATCAACATATCATTCATATCTCTCATAACTTTCTCATCATTACATATAAATAACGATACATCATGTTATACCATCGATTTCTTGATGTTTTTTAACAAAAAGTCATACATTAATGATAGAGTTATGTTTTTAATATCAAATTCCTCATATATGAGTCTCTTGTAAGAATATTTTACACCCTAACATCTCTGGGTAGCTCAATAGGTTTTGGGGATGCTAACACATAGAATTTACTATATCATATTACTATACAAAAATCCATGTACTACTCAGGGCTGTTATTACTAGTATAGAAACTCTTGTTATAAAGAATTATCTATAATGATATTATAGTATTACTTTCCATTATTCTTTAAAACATTTAATTTTATTACTACTTGATGTAGATTACTATTTAATCATTATATATTAAATAATTAAATTCCTCCCACTATTTTATAAAACCATAGATACCATCACTACTTGATTTAGAATTCTTAGTAAATATATTATTTTTATTGAAAGGATCCCTGAAAAATCTTCTCAAAGCCTATCATATGGCTATTCCACTACTCAAATATTTTCATGGTTAGTGATTGACTATCCAACTACATTAACTGAGGTATCCTGGAACTATTGATTGGACTCCCAACTTTTAAGAATCAAAACCATGATATAAACAACTCTTTGACTGTAAAGTATAAAAATATATAGTAATTAATACTTATTTTATACCATAGATATTTAATTAAACTCATCAATTTCATAATAACACCCCACTATTAGGTGTCACCATCATCTATGGCTGAAAATAACCTTATATACCCTGTTTTTTCATATTAAAAAGAAATAATTAGTTATGAATTAATATTTCATTGGGGTTTTTTATTATTTATTGATGAATGAAATAGTTTTCTATTATATATGAATGTACTATGTGATTTTACTAACAACATGACCATTATGTAAATAGAAAAAATTTATTTCATATGATGTTTTTTAATATATAAATTTTCATTATTATTTTATGTGATCACAGTCCATTGAATTTTGAAAAAAAAATAGTAATGATGCATAAATTAAATAAAATACATGACTAATCTTTATTATTTGGTATTGGTTAATACATTTGTGCTCAATCAATCAACTATGCCCCTATGGGTAAAATACATGAGTTATTTCTAACTCACATCACAACTCACACCACCATCACATGTATCCATGTCTTTTATAGAATAAAACCTTGTCTTAGCATGGTTTATCTCTTCATTCGACTTATTAATTATGAAAAATTATTCACTTGTAGGTGAGGGGGTCTTGGGAATACATAATATGCATGCAATTTAACTCCCATGGATTTGATCTCCCTTGTAAATATAATGAGGAAGAAAGAAAGATGTGGAAACTATATATTTAATTAATTAATTTCTATAAATATCAAGAAAATTTAGTTGTTAATTAATTAATAATAACCAGACATATATTGGCTGGTCACTACTCAATATCATTTTATGCCAAAATTAATTTCAAAATAAAAATTAAATTTTGTGATAAATTAACATTGAGGAAAATTAGATGAATGAAAATAATTTTGTCTAATTTTAATTCAAGTAAAAATATGTAGCTCATATCACTGTTAAAATTTAATTTTATTCCAAATAAGTTTCACTTAATTTGAAATTTTTATTTAAAAACATTATTGATCCCCGTTTGGCTAGAAACTCCCAAAAACATGGTTTTGGTATATTTCTAAAACCATATTGGGAGGTGTGGGTTGGGTGGTGTCTAACTCAGTTCGATTCAGATTGTTCTAACAAGTCTAGGCCATTAGTCGGCTTACAGTATAGGCTAATCACTATAGAGTTCTATTTTACAGGGGTCAACAACATAATGAGAGGTGTGAGCGGAATGAACCAGCTATTGATCCATGGATCTGGTTGAGACAAGGGATGTCCAGGCCGAGCAATGGTTATATAATGGGATTATGGTAAGGATTAACATGGAGAGAGTCCCCTAGGTGGGTAAGAGTGTGGTGGGTTCTACGGGGTGGGTGGGGGTGAACATGGAGGGAATCTGATGAGGGGTATCATAGTGTGGCGGCCGACATGCTGAGTGAAGTGACATAAAGGGAGAGCCAGCAGTGGTTATATGGGAGGCCAAGCACTGGGGGGGGGGGGTTGTGAGGGTCCAGAGGAGGTGGTTGAGCATAGTTTTGTATCACTTCCACCACTATTTTTTTAGGTCATTGGACATGCGCTACTTCTTTAGCCACTTTCAGGTTATTTTTTTTGTTTTTATGTCATCCAACTAACCCAAAACCCATTTTGGTAAATTTTTTCAAAAGATTGTTGCATTTTGTTTTAAAAAAATAGATAAATTGGTTTATTTTAAAAATATTGGCTAGTAATCTTTTTCAAAATTAAATATTCCCTATCTTGAAATAATTATACCATCCATGGAAATTACTAATAGATTTTGAGTATAATAGATAATTTCTACCATAGACTAAACCTATGATAAATAATTTTTTTTCTTAAAAAATATACACAAAACAAAGTTGTGAACCAATTTTAAATTTTTGGATAACCATATCACCACCATATAATATTAAATAAGATCTCCACCTATATTTATGGAACCATAAAAATTCCCGCTTTGGTTTAAATGAACTGTAATTTTAATTTAGCTTAAATCATCCCACAACCTCTCTATGATGACCATTGTAGGTACAAGGAAGCATTATTGAAGTAGATAAGAGGATAATTTAATCATTTTCAGAACTAATTGATGTATCTTCATTATAAACAGTGGTTCACATCCTAATAGAGAAGATGAAGATCCCATACTAATAATTTTACCATGAAAAATAAATAATTTATTTTACCTCATTGGATTTTATGATTCATTTGAAAAAAAATCACCAGTGGACATAACACAAAGGAACATAATATGAATACCTCTAGATCATCCACATTATCATAAAAAGTATTCAATAGTGAATTTTTTTTAAATATAGTTTCTAGTTCGGAGAATTTATGGTAGCTTTAACATCCCAATGATCACTACAACTTCAATAATTTGATCAGTGGGGTAGAACTTAGGTCAGTTTCTCATATCGATAACTTATCTCTCTATGGTATGGGAGAGAGGAGAGAGAGGATCTAAAAAAATTTACTGAATATTAGTATAAATAAGAGGCTCCTCCACCTTATATAGTGAGGTAAAAAATACGAATAAAAGGATCCCTAGATACTAAATAATTATTACCCACTAAATAATCTATAAATGGAATATTATGGATAATTAACTGTGCCAAAAACATTATTCCTATTTTTCTTACATAATTGTATTGTAATAAATATATTATATGATGAAAGAGAGAAGTTAACTCACCATGATATTCCTACAAATATTAATCAAATATTTAATATTAAAATAATATTTATTCTGTAAATATTTAACTATGTATTAAATTAATATCTTTTGAGTACTTTTAATAAATTAATTTAATACAAATTAATCCAAAAATGAATAATAATGAATTTATTAATTATTTGCTGATCATTTGTTCATGAATATCTCTCATACACTATCTTAGGGACCACTATCTCATATACTCTTGTTCTGAATAATATGATAGACTTTTGAATAAACTATCTGTGTAACCCTCTAAAACCTTATCTTGATAGCATTAAAAACATTTCAGAGATCGTAAGTTAAGTATGAAAACCCATAAATTCCCCTAATGAGATAATGAAAATTCATAGAAATTAAAACCCTACCTATAAACATAATTTATGTACTACAATCTATTTTTCATATAATATATCATAAATTTGGGAACACTTTTTGTGGAATCATCATTATTTAAATAATTATTAATTTAACATATAGGATAAACTTAACTTCTTTTACGATGTCCTTGGAATTAGTGAATGCCAATTATCCGTATCGACAAGGCCTTAGATTTCACTTCCCATCATAAGTGACAAATTGTTTCTTGGTTATTCAATAAATATCATACCACCAATGATTCACTCAACACAAGATACCTCACTAGAAAATCAATGCGAAAGTTTTTTTTCTTAGATCAATGTAAGTAATAAAATGGAACAAAAAAATAATAACCTCAATTCATTTGACCAATACATTGGATTTTTGATAAAAACAACTATTGACTCCTAAAACATATCATGTTTCTATTAGAGGGTTCGTCCTCATGATCACCTCTGCTCAAGATCACAAATTGAAAACATCAGAGGAATAATTATCAATGTTTAAGAGCACCCATAACCCAATATTCAAACATAATATGTGTTATATTATTATAATGTGCCTTGACCATACGATATATATTTAATATTTCTTTCATAGTATCTTGAGGTTCTCATTGTCTCCTAGAAACATCTATAATTTTTTGACACAACCAATAATCTATCTAAATCAACATAAAAATAGTGAATGTAAAAATATAATCACTATTATGTTTATTATAAACCATTCATAACCCATTACATACATGATATTGTAATCAAAATATACAATTCAAGTTAGTCCTTAGGAACCCACTGTTACAACACATAATTTGTGGGATTTCTATGTACATAGATAATAGAGCACCAATAGAATGGGGTATTTAGTAATTAGATACCAACACAAAAGGAATAAATCATGGGGAGATTTTTCCAATATAATATTTATGAATATGACGCATTATTTGTAATAGTGAATATGATTGTGAATGAAATGAATAAACCTGATTAGACCCTTGATGATGTAAAAATTTAATAGAAAATCATTAGAATACCACCAATGCATTTGAATATAAATTTATATGTTGTTGATAAAATGATAAAAATACTATAATGTTAGATGAGTTTTATAGAACACCTATTGTTTATGATATTATATAAAACTTTTATGCTCGTTTTGTAAATGAAATAACTTGAAAAGTGGTGTGCAAGGTTATGATTAATATCACAGTATAGGATTAATCGTAAGAGAAAGAAGTAGATGTGTTAATTTCACTTGTCTCATGAAAATAAAATGGGAAAAAGAAAACTCCAAAATAAATATTTCTTTCAGTTTAGTTTGATGTCAAAATATTTGGATCCTTTCTATTATGTGGTTGATGATATATTGAGATGATTTAAAAGATGAGTCCCCCCCTGAAGAAATAAACTAATAATGTGAAAAATAAAATTCCCTAAAAATATATTTTCTATGATAAGAAAAACAATAATTAAAAAGATGGAAATGTCTCAAATGAAAAACAAATTGATAAAATTAAGGATTACAAAGACCTAGATGATGAATTACTTGTGGATATCAAAGATAAATCAAAACATGTGGATATATATAATGGATAAGAATCTAAAATGAGGATATTATTGATCTCAATGTGGAATTAGAGGATAAAATTGAATAAGTATATGTTTGGAGGAATAAAATGTTGAAACATTATTTTTTAAATGTGATTAGAAACACTATATTTAGTAAAAAAATGAATAAAAATATTAATTATAGGATTAGATTCAAAATCTTAAATATGAGAATATATAAATATCATATAAATTTGTGTATCAGTAGATCAAAATCTAAGATTATACATGAATTATTTCAGGATTTACAACCACTGTGAATGTAAGGATCAAAGATATTGAAGAGCTAAAATGATAATTTATAGAGATAAAGAAATATTTATAAGACTACGAGAGAGTTAGATATCTTGCAACATACTTGGTATGTTGTCTCGCATAGATAATATAAAAGGTGAATGAATGGAATGGAGATCCAATAAAAATGTTGGAGTATTTTCGAAAAAAAGTAAATATTTAATAATAATGTTAAAATAGGTGTTGGTATTAGTCAAATGAAATATTCATTCATGGTTAATGTAATGAAAAAACCTCCCACTTATAAAATATGTATTTATTTTAGATAATTTTAAAAACTATTGAATAATTAAGGATGTACCACCAAAGTACACCTCAATTTAGTTGTTACTATTATATAATGACAGTGCATACAAAAAACATTTGTTTCCATAGAAAATAATTTTATTAATGTATAATATAAATAGAAATTTAAAAGATTTAATCAATGCAATTTAATTTTTGATGGGAACTATTTTTATGTAATTTGTATAGAAATAAATATATGTATTGTTCATAGAGTATGTGAATGAGTATTACAAAGTACACATAATGTGAATATATGAAGTGTCTAAAAGGGTCATCAACTAGTTTAAAATAGAAAATTATATTTACTTAATTACATGATGAGTAAGGTCAAGTGTATTTGAAAAAACCTTAAATATCCACAAATAATGTATATGAAGCATCATACATGGATTAAGAAGAAAATTTGTGAAAATTTCATAGTGGTGGAAATCACTTTTCAATCTATATATAATGATATAGTGTATATTATTGATGGTGGATCCACATTCTATATTATAGGAGATAATGATCTTGAAATGGAAATGAAATACTAATAATATGGATTTCAAGGTTTTTTAAGGTTTTTTTTAAAATATATAAAGAGTAATAAAATTGTGTGACTTTGAACATGAAATAAACTCTACCAAGAATACTTGTACTATTAAGGGAAAATAGGGTGATGTTAAGATATGAGGAAAACATAAAAAATGGAATCTTTACCTTCTTATTGGATAATATGACATGAGATTTATATCCAAGGTGGAAGAAAATTAGTTGTTCCATTGATATGTTGTCTACATGAATTAAAAATACATCCAATATAAGGTAAAAAACCAAGTTGAACATGATATACATAATATTCCACATGAATATAATTATAAAAAATATGTTATATGAAAAGTAAATACCATTTTGAAAAAATATAACACAAAATATAAGAATTAAATGAATTATTTAGAGTCGATGCATTTTGATGTTTTTAGTTCGATATAACCATGGGATATTGATACAAAATGGTACTAAATGACAATAATTGATGAAATTAATATGATGGTATTTTTTGTGGCGATTGATAATAAATATGATGTGTTTCTTTATATTACTATATATATTAGATTGTTGGAGAAGATGTAAGATAATATATATATATTTTTTCAATAGTAAAAAGAAGATGGAGCATAAATATATCATAGATTAGTATGATATTTAAAAACATGAGATACGAACTTTAGATTAAGTAATGAAAAATAATTAATAAAATAGTATTGATAACAGGATAAACATGATAATAAATAACATTACATAGATGATGGTTATTAAGAAAGACTATACGGAAAAGTTTTGGAATGAAGCTGTCTTGAAAATATTACATATTATACATTGGTCATTACTATTTCTAGGGGAGGTTAAAAACTATACGAAATGTGGAACAAGTTAAAGCCAGCATTATAGTATATTTGTATATTACAAATTAATTTATATATTCTCAATAAACATAAGGGAAACTTGAAGCTTAAATATATTTGAGATAAAGGAATTTTTCATGGTAACTAGTCAAAGAAAAAAGTATATAAGTGTCTTTATTGAAGGACTGGGAAAATTATTTAAATCCAAGATGTCACTATCATGAAAGATATATATATTTTGAAATCAATTATTTAATAAATTATATATGAAATTTTTATTAAATTGAGTAACTCATGAGGACAACATATTGCCGATAAAAATTTAGATTATGAAACTAAATGTATTGATACCAAATAAATTTCATCAACTAGTGGGAAATTTAGGAGTTAGTATTTAAATTTAATAACTAAACATCATCCATTATGGGAAAACTCTAGTTCAGACAAGTATAATGAATTATCTATAAAAAATGATATTATCTCTAGTAGTAACTAAATTATTTCATGGGGAAATTGAGGATAATAGTTGTATTAAGGATATAAATAAAGATCTGGATTAAATTAATAATAACAACAAATGGGATATTTATTTTATCTAAAGGATAAACAATAATTGAAAAAAATTGGGATTTAAGAATTAATTTAATAATTTTGGAATACCAATTAAAAATTAAAATTTACTCAATAACAAAAGAATATCCCAAATTAAATGGATTGATATGTATTAGAAATTTTATTGAATGTATATATTAAAAGTGTTATGGTTATTAGTCCATTTCATTATAAATTAAATTCAATGTTTTCCAAATAGAACATAAATTTTTGTTTCGAAAAGGAATCCTTGAATAAGAATATAACATTAAATAGTTGGATGGATTTCACTTTTATGAAGATAATGAAAAAGGATGAAACTTGAAAAAATGATCTTTATAGACTGATGTAATCACCTTGAGTTCAGTATTTAATTATAGAAAAATACATGAGAAATATTGGTTTCTAATGTGATGGAGTTGATCAAAATCTCTATGAAATGAAATAAGATGATCAATATGACATCCTATAACTTACACTCCATGATATGATTATGAAATAATAATCATTACATTTGTATCATTGATACTAGTAATTGTGACATAATTTTTCCCATTGAAATCTTACAACATCAAGAGGGAAAATCTTATCTAGTAAATTCTTAAGAACCATTTATGATTATTGTTTTATAGGTTTAGGAAAAACTACTACATAAAATATTTACATGTAATTGAATGATCGTTTCATCAACTTAACTGATTTTATCTTATTTTATATCATGAGTTCATCATCATCTAAAGAAGTCCCTTCTGTAAATTTTTTATTTCACATCACTTCATGATAACTGAGGGAAAAGGAAATATAAGAAGGGTGATCTCAAATGCATAATGTGGGTAAAAATAAGAAATAACATGTTAATTTCATCAATGAATATAAGAAATATAAAAGGGTTTGATGACATAATCACTATACATGCTAGAATCATAAAAGTAAACATATCCTTTAATGCATGAATCATTAATCATTAAACATGGAATAAAGATTTAGCAACATAAATATTCATTAGAATCAATAATCATGAGCCAATTGATATTAACCTTATTCAATTGAAACACTACACACCCATAGAAAGAATAGATACAACATTTTGGTAACATTTAATACCATCTTCATATAACATTTAAAGAACCCTAATATATGTAAAAATTATATGTTTGACTTCCAATATAATACTCAATAGAACATAATAATTACCCAACACATTGTAGTGTTATTTCATCACACCCATTATTTATCCTATACCAAACTCAGCATGTACTGTCTGGGGGTATCCATTATATAATCTATAATGGTAACATCTAACATTATATGGCTTCACCCATTGTACATACAAAAATAGGCACCCCCAATGTTATCTGGATGCACCCATCATATATAATGTCCAAGAACCACAAATTTAATAAATTACATAGATATTTCCTTATAAACCTCAAATAAATAATACTTATTACATTTATAACACAATTAAAATATAGAAAATAAATGGGTTTTTTGTAAATCTCTTTGAAACATGATTAACCCATTGAAAAAATGGGTTCCATTAAAATCTCATTGAAACATGGTAAAACCATGGAAAAGAAATAGGTTTCTTAAAAATTTATTTTAAACAATATTAACCCATGGAAAATAAATGGTTTCCATAAAAATATACTTGATATTTCATTAAACCATGGGAAAGAAACAACTTCCATTACAATATTTTTGAGTCAATATTAATCCATATAGAGAAAAAAGAAGGATGGTATCATTATAAAATATCCCTATTAGATCATAAGTAACAACATTGTTTATCGATTTTGAAGAATGAGAATGATATTAAAATATCATTAATGGTTATTGGAGTAAAATATAAATTTAATTTACAAAAATATCATTTTAAAAACAAATTATTTTTTTTGAAATTCATAAATCATTATCTTTGAAATAATCTTTTGAAACATATAATAGAATCTTTAAAATTCATTTATTACATTTCTTGATGAAAAATATCTATTCCATTTTGAAAAAACAATTTTTTAAAAAATTATAAAAATCATTTTATTTTTAAATAAACTTTAGAAATATGAATTTGGATTCAAATGAAATAATTATCATGATATTGGAAGATTCTATTCATGTCATATGCGTAAAAATAATGATTTATTTTATATTTTTGATAAATGGAAAATAGAAATTGTTGGGAAAACTAAATGAATATTCTATTAAAATTATTGTCTAAAAATGCATACATGGGTATGAAATGAATTTTATAAATCTTATGAATAGTCCTAAAAATTTAAAAAAATTGGAAAAAAATTTATTGAAAAAAATGGTTTTTAGCTAATGATAGAAATATAATGTGTTTTCTTAAAAATATTTTCCAAATTATTTTGGTACAACACAGTTTAAAAATGGAAATATTACTTAAAAAATGAATAACTATAGGAGAAGAAAAATAAGAAGGATAATTGATATTGTGATCATAATATTTCAACATTAGATATTAAACCATAAAAATTACAGATAATCAATGAGATTATTAAATAAAACTCAAACCACTTTGGTAACATTGAATTGTAAGGCCTATATAATGATATCATTAAATTAAACATAATATATCCAGAAAATAAATTAATTAATAATAATACATGTCAAAGGGTTTGTATATACACCTAATAAAATAAGATATGTGCATATCATGACATAAGTCTCAAAGAATGAAAATTGACCCAAAAATCCTTTATAAAGATCATACATCGTTGTGGGAATTAGTAAAGGAATTGAATATGATTATTCGATATAAATAATCATATAAAAAAGGGAAATAAAACAAAAAATAATCAAATGTTATTATGCACATATTATTATCATGAAATATTCATTAAAGTATAAGTTTAACCTAATTAATGGAAATTTAGTTAATAAATCCCTTACCATATGCTTACTTTTGGTTGAAATTACTTTAAAATCCTGTATAGTTTTTTAAACATGTTATTAACTTTTTAATAAAGAATATTAATATTTATAATGTCATTTATAAAACTTTTATAATATCTTATCACCAATTATTTAATAATATTTCATTTTTTTCATGGTTTTGAGTGTTAATTTATTTATTTTCTAATTTGGAATTTGTTATGAACGTTCGGGTTGTTGTGAATATACATTAGTTATATAACATCCATAACAATAATAATAATAATAATAATAATAATTTAATTATAATATTTAGACAAAAATTATACTTTTAAATAAAAATTATTAAATATGGGTTTGAAAAATGAAGTATGTTAAGGTCATGTAGAAGTTAGGTTATGCGTACGTATGAGTAATATTTCCGTTTTTCAATGATCATTATGATAAAAAGGTAAGAAATATTTTATGTTTAAATAAATATTATAATATTAAAAATAACATATTTTATATTTAAATGAATTTATATATATCATCAATTTCATGTGGTTACAATAGAGATTGTCACGTCACATTGTGAAGGATATAGACCACACTTACAAGAAGAACGTTATCATATTTTAATGAGTGAGAAAGTTAAGAATGAAAATGATATATTATATTTTAATAGTTATATATATTGCCTAAATATAATAATTATTTCATTTATATCACATATATTATTTATTTTCATCCTTATTACCTTACACATAACGCGTTAGTAAAAAATCAATCGCATCACTTCAAGAGGCAGTAATACACTATACAAAGGAAGGAAATTGTCATATCCCCAATGTAATCAAAAGTAAAAAATGTATATATCATATAATGAATCAATATATATAATTATTGAATAAATATCATATATATAATATATATTATTATTCAACCCCAGTTATGAGAGTTGGTAAAGGAAACAACAAATCATATCGGTTCATAAGGTTATAGTCCTCCTTACACACGAAGGAGGATTTATTAAACCATTTACTAGAATAAAAAATGAATTAGGATATTAAATTACCATAATTTTGTATAATTATATTTATGTTAGTAAGGTTATTATATTATAATGTCATAAGAAGCATTTAATGAGTTGGATAATGATAAAAATAATAATGCTCTTTGCAGAAAGTTAAATCTTTAGTGGGTAACTTATTTTAGTTGGTTGTAAAGGTATCTATTGGTTGAATTGATGCCCAAATAAATTCTTATTGGTTGATGGGAGAACATTATAGAAGTTATCTTGGTTATGTATTTTCTAAAACAATTGGTTTTTATGATTTTAATATTGGAGGATAATGGGAAGCCTTTATAAGTGAGGTGAGTGGAACGCTCGTAATTTTTTAACAGAAAGTATTAAAACCATGATAATTTTATGTCAAAAAAGAACCAATCATGGACCATTATTAATAAATTATGTTTTATGGTTAATATATCTCCATAAAATATATTTTATAAAAATAATTAATTCATATTAACACTTATCATTTCATTTGAACCCCTATGTAAACCCATTTTTACCATAACATGTGTAATACATTTTTACTATTTTCACAATTTATTTCAATAAAAATTTAAATTGTCCTTATTATATAATATAAATTATTATGATAAAAAATATTGAATTATTTTTTTCAATTTAAATCTACATAATTGTAAAATTGTAATTTAATATTAATCCTAAAACATGATGAGAAAATAGGTTTTCAAAGTGAAAATGATCAAATCCTTACAAATTGTTTAGACTAATTTCAACATGATGTTTATTAAAAATAAATAAAGTTTTTTTAATTATTTTATATCTCAACAAATAATATTTTAAACCTAATTTTAAATATAATTTGAACTTATAAATAATTTAAAAAAAGAAAGGTTTAAATTTAAATGCAATATATTTTTTATTCAGAAAAAACATTAATATTTTCAGAAAATTCTCAAACATTTAATCTAATATAATTTTAAAATTATTATTTAAAAAATAAATTTTAATATTTTAATTAATGTTTAAAAAATTATCAATAATAAAATTTAAAACAAATCCAGTAGAAGCAACAGAATAACGGTTTTTCAAGAAATATATTTTTTCCACTCATAAGATGATTTTATATTAAATATATGTCTAATAATAATCATTTCATGAATCTAAATTAAAATTTAATAATATATAATAAACATATATTATTTAAAAAATTCTTCATTATGAATGATTCTAATAAATTAAAATCGAGATACATTATGCACTTTAAAACAGTTTTCATAAAACCCTCCATTATAAACCCAAAAACAAACATCAACTTAAATACATTATAATGTTGATTAAATGATAATTAATTGGAATAAATAAAACAATACAATACATAAGTTACATTAAATCTTATTTAAGACGTAATAGGAATTTAAAATTATCTAATTTGTTTAAAAGAAATGATTTTTTACAAAAAAAAAGTGTACTTTTGACTATTAACTAAAAATCTGTATTTTCAGAAACAATAGAAACATGTCTCCAAAAAAAATTGATTTTTATATAAAAATGAATTTAATTTTATAAAATAAATTTTCTAAATTTTCCAAAAAAATAGTAAATATATTTTTTAATAAAAATTAATAAAAACTATTTTTTATGAAAAATATTTTTATGGAATAAAATTACTTTACTAAAAATTGATAGCTTATTCAATAAAGATTTAAAAATAATTTATATTGAGTATAATATATATATATATTAATGTAGTTATTACTAATCATAACTGCTAATTTAACTGCTATGTTATAATTGTTGTATATATCGTGGGTCATTTTAGCTAAATGTTGCATGTGGAATATGCTATGGAACAAAAAAATATCAGTGTTGCATGTACCTAAATCTAATGATTATATTATATAAATATATAACTATTATCGGGGACTTAAATATTCTTTTATGCTCATTGTTTTGAGTCATTTACATTATAAAAAACATTCTTCTTTTAAAATATCAGGGTGTCACATCCCCCATTTAATTAATTATGTCCTCAAAATGTAAACATTATATTTCTATTTAATTAATTTACATATAAAAATAATTTCTCAATAAAAAAGAATCATAAAAAGGGTTTATAAAACATCTTCTTCATAATAGTGAAATGGAAGTATGAGGTCCATCAGAAATAACACATACTAGGTTTCCAAAAAGATTAACATTGGTGAGAAGTGAAGATTCTGACATGGAATAATAGCGTTAATAATTATAGATATAAATTTTAGTGTAACATCCCAGGTAAATAATGAATAAAACATTTTCATATTTATTAATATTTAAGAATTAAATATTAATTTTACTTTAAAGGGGTTGCTATGTTCGAGAGCGTACCCGATACGCAAGAAAGAGTTTCTTTGAAATCTTACGTTGCACACTAGTAATAAAATAATATTATTTTAAATGGTAGTTAACACGTAGCCGTTGTATTGGCGGGAATGAATAGAAATAACTAAAATATGATTATACATGTTTGTTGAATGTTTTTACAATTATCCAATAAAAGATAAAGGCTTAAAACACGAAAAGAATTCAATTTTGGGCATGGATACTCTAATATTCCCTAAAAGGTCGAACTATCGCCTTTTGATGGAGAACCCTCTTTAAATATAGTTTTGGTCACTCTTATACATTATATTGGAGAAAATAAAATTCTTCTTTATAATCGGGCCTTCAAAATTTACTTTGTGTAAATTTTTGGTATTTTTCCGATAAAGTTCATTTTTTTAATGAACAGTGAAAAATGTTGTATTTTAATTCAAGCAATATTTTAAATCTAATTTATTTATATGATTATATTGCCTTTTTAATTGGTTTTAAAGTGAAATTAGAATATATTTTTACCATTTAATACAATATAGGTTGTTGGAATTAATTTCACTTTGAAATTGGACTTAAACTAGTGTCAATCTTTTGATATATATTATTTCATAAAAACACGCTATTTGTTCTGACAGCGGAAATTAATTATTAAATTAATTAATATAACTTATATGATTTTAATTTTTTAAAATATACATCATTTTTTAATTCAGAATATCAAATATATCTTAGGGTGAAGTTTTGGTATTTTTCTAAAAAACTTCAATTTTTAATGAATAGTGAAACCACTAAGTGGTACTTAAAAATTGATTTTTCGTGGAAATGAAATTTTACCACCTCTTTGTTTTTAATTTCAAAAATCTGACATACATGGTTGTTATTAAGAAGAAAAATGTGGTTCAATTGGATTAAAATATTTTTTTTGGTGATTAGTAACTTTTAAGTTTTTAATCGCGATTAGAGGTAATTAGTGTAGTTTAAGGTAAAAATAATGTTTTAATAATATGAAATGACCTTAAAACATGTACTACCCTTATTGGATGTGTAACGGCCAACTATGAAAATCCATGGGTCAACTTGGGGACCCCATGGAGCCACTTTGGTAGGAAAATTACATTAATAACTTTTTATTTAATGTTAAATTTAAAATGTCACAAACATGTGTTGTTTGACTAAAAAAAACTTAAATGGGGTTATACAAGTCATATTTTTTACTATAAATATTCATTATAAAGCTAAAATGATTTCATAAATCATGATATTTATTTTATAATTTTTATACATTAAATAAATTAAATTATTTATGACACCATGATGATTCAGCGATTACCTCATTATTTAACGATTTAAATAAAATGATATGATAGTGTACAATCTAAGACCTAAACTTGTAAAAAACCTATTGTATGTGTGGATTTCTAACTCTTATAACCTTATCCTTGAAATAAATAATTTTGGGACCTTTAAAATCTGAGAATCATTTTATAATAATGTAACTTTTTATAACATTCCAAGAGTGCCCCTCCTCTCCCCTTATAAAAGGTGCCCACCTCTACCACCTTACCCACACCTCACATGCCTTTGGCTAGGCCAAACACTGCCCATTTTGTCTCTCCACATACCTCTCTTACTCCTAGAAGCCTCACATTGGGTATAAGTCTTTCCAAGGAAGCCTTTGAGCTCAAATCAAAAAGAGTTACCTGACTTAAAGGTTGTGTCTTCTCTTGTGTTCTTATGTTTTATTTTACTTCTCCAACCCCATAAACTCTTTTTATTAATATATTTTGAAAAAAAACTAGTATCTTCAACATAATAGGATGTTTTTATGAGAATTATTAGAGCTACACTTACACACACCTTTATCTAATGGTTAAAGATCATATTGTTTTCGTGGATGGCGAATTTCTGCCTCACGAAAAGATGATTGTTCAATATTCATTTAACACCTTTCATGGTGGCCATTAAGATGTCACTATATTTATATATGATATATAATATGTTTATTTTTTCCATATTCTCTTGTATTTTTTATTTTTGGCATACCTTTATGGTTTCCATTTTGGGTAAACACGATAATTTCATTTTAGGAAATGCGGACTACCGCCCCCTCAAAGTGATTTGATTCATTAATGCCATATGTGGGACGTATAAAGGATGGAGTTAATGTTATTATATATGATGTTATATAGGAATTATAATATACCATTATATCATTATGATTTAACTCCATTAAATATGAAATAGAAATGAATGTATTGCTTATGCGTACGTACAGCTTACCGTCTCCATGAACGGTGCATTTCATTTCTTACCTCTAAATGTTATGTACTATTATAAATACACGTATATGCTGGATATATATGAAATATATGATATCCAAATCATGAATATAATTCTGTATATAATGAACCTTTGACCACATAAACAACATGTAATTGTAAGAAGTCCATTTTTGACATAAGTACCAAATATCATCAAAACGAACTTTATTAAATTAAATGATTACATAACGTTTATAACATGGAAATAAGTTATATAAAAGGAATAATAAACTTGAAAAAGGTTCTTAAGAATGTATAAATTAACTTTAGTTTATTATTCAGGAGATTAAAGAGCAATCGAGTCACGTCGGACACGAGGTAAGGGACATCGTCTCAATCTCCTTTCATTGAGGCATATTTTGTTTTATACACAACTTTCTTTTATATGGTGTATAACCCCCTTGGACATTTAAGTTTATCCAAAAGGAATATTTTTATACGAAACATTTACTAAATGATAAAGGGGAATGTTTTTTTGTCGTACGTATGCAGCGACAATGACTTGTCCGCCGCCGTGACCATTATTTGATTTTCGGCTTCCTCTACAAGCCATAACATTTTTGGAATGAAAAATAAATACTGGGCTTTACTTTTATTTCATTTTGGTATTGAAAATTGTTTTCATAATTTCATTATATCAATGTGTTGTATTGATATCTTGTGATTGAAAAGTCAAAATGTTATGTTTCCTTTATGCATGTTTTATGTGATACCATTATGTTATGGTTCTTGGTAATTGTTATGAAGGGGGTGGTTCCATGATAAAATAAGGGCGGGTGAGCCCGATATAGCTCACCAATGAATTTGGTAACACGAAGGAGTTAAATGGTAAGGTTTCTCCGAAGATATTTAGGGAATATACTATGATGGGTATTCCAAACGTAACCATGAGGTTTACTCCCTACGTAAGAATGTTATGAATGCCTCAAGTTACCTTTATGTCTTATAGTTTCTATGATTTATTCATGATTTTATGAGGTATGTTAAAGTGATTATGTTTTATGAGTAAAGTATGATTTCATACATGGACTAATGTTTTCATTTCGTACTTTTATATCCCTTACTGAGCTTTTTATGCTCATCCCAAGTTTTTGAAATGTTTTTCACAGTTCAAGGGAATGGTACAAGATGTGATGATATTGTCAAGGAAGTGTCAAGAAGAATCCATGTTTTATTTTAAATATGATTCCATTGATGGGAAAAATGATTACTATCTTTTATGTAACCACTTTGTTTAAATGTGGAATGTAATGCATGTTTTATGATCTAATTCTCTAAAACTCTAATCCTAAAAAGATCCTCAATGTGTATTATTGATGTAACTCAATATTAAGTAATGTTTAAGGCCGAGGCCTTATAGTTGGTATCAGAGGTCGGTTTTGAAAACTTTATGAGTTATAATTCTATTAAATGATTATCCAAAAATAATTTTTTATGGTCAAATTGAAATGATATAGAATTTGAGGATTACCATGTTGCTTCATCTATGACATGTTTGTTCAGAATGGTTTTCCACATAGGAAATAGGGAAGTAGTGTTAGGAAGGCATACAGAAGGAAATGACCTTCCGAATCATCATCCTAGGATGGTCAGAATTGGAACTGAATAGTTTGTTGCAGTAATGGAGTAGTTGACTCAAGCGATAAATGGAGGTGGTATCCATGCACGAGATCAGCCAGATCAACCGCAGAGGAACATGTCAGTGGTGGAGCATTTCATGAGACAACACCCCCCATCATTTAGAGTATCATCTAACCCTGTGATAGCTGAAGGGTAGATTAAAGCACTGGATAAGATTTTCAATTTCATGGGTGTTTAGACAATCAAAATGTCAGTCTTGTTATTTAACATTTAGAGATTGAAGCAGATCAGTGGTGGTCAATGGTTAAAAATATCAAGGACACTGATGCGATTGATGCTCTCGGCTGGGATGAATTCAAAGGTATGTTTCTTTAGAAGTATTTTCCTAAGGTTGTTCAACTTAAGATGGAAAAATATTCCTGGAATTGAGGCAAGAGGAAGACTCAGTGGCTGCCTATGATGAATGGTTCACTCGATTGGCAAGGTATGATCCAAATTTTATCTGAGACAATGATAGTAAAATCAATCGTTTTTACTTTGGATTAAAGCCAAAATATCGAAGGGCTTTAGCTTCATGCAAGTTCAAGAGTTATGAAAAGCTTTTTCGATGTGCTGAGAAGGTAGAAATGGAGTTTGCCAATGATAAACTCTTCTATAACAACCAACAGAAGAAGAGACTGAGGTGGCAGGAGAAAGGAAATAATTCTTCAAAAAGGACTGACGGTAAGAAAATTAAGTTTCCAGTTTGAGATAAATGTGGTAAAAGGCATTCTGGGGAATGTCTTCTGAATTCTAGAAAGTGCTACTGATGAGGTAAGATGGGACATAAGGCTTGTGATTGCACTAAAAATTATCAGGATGATGGTAAGAACACATTTTATTTACAGTTAGTGAAATGTTTTAAGTGACATGAGATGGGTCACTATGCAAATGAGTGTCTAAAAAAGAGCTTGAGTGATGGGAAGCAGTTAGAATACAACCAGAAAGTTGTGGTGAATTATTTTTCAACTACTTCAGCAGATGTCGGGCCATCAAATGAAGTTGTATCAGGTACTTTTTTTTTACTATTATGCCTATGTGTTGTTTGATTCGGGGTCTACACATTCTTTCATCTTTGAAAACTTTTCTAGTAAAATGGGAATACCATGTCAAGAAATGACTCTTGAACATGTGGTAAAAACACATGGGGGAAATTTTGAGGCAAAAATAATTTATAAGAATCTTCCTATCCTTATCCGTGGAAAGAACCTACTTGAAAACCTTATTGTTTTACCTCTAGTAGAGTTTGATGCTGTCTTGGGTATGGATTGGCTCTCTATTTACCATGCTAAGATTGACTGTATAGCTAAAGAAGTTTCTTTTCAGAAAGAAATTCAGTTTGTGTACATGAATGAACCCTTACTGTTGATAACATATCAAGAGGCCGAGAAACTTGTAAAAGATTGAAATGAATGTTACCTTGCACATATTGTTAAAAACAAGGGAACTGTTCAGATTAATGATGTGTCAGTGGTAAATGAGTATCCTGATGTTTTTCCTGATGAGTTGTCTGGAATAATACCAGATCGGGAAGTTTAGTTTACTGTTGACTTAGTTTCTGATGCTAATCCAATTTCAAAACCCCCTTATCGAATGGCTCAAACTGAACTTTTAGAGTTGAAGGAGCAATTTCATGATTTATTAGAGAATGGTTTCATTCGACCTAGCACATCATCGTCGGGTTCTCCTGTTTTATTTGTTAAAAAGAAAGATGGTTCTATGAGACTTTTCATTGATTTTAGATCCTTGAATATTATCACTGGTAAGAACAAGTGTCATTTTCCTCATATTGATGATTTGTTTGATCAGCTCCAGGGAGCTCAGTTTTTTTAAAAGGTTGAACTGAGATCGGGGTACCATCAGTTGAAGGTAAAAAAGCAGATATTCTGAAGACCGCGTTTCGAACACGATATGGAAATTATGAATTTATAGTAATTATTTTTGGGCTAACCAATGCACCTGCTGTATCCACAGACCTTATGAATAGAATTTTCCATGAGTTATTGGATAAGTTTGTTGCTTTTTTCATTGATGATATTTTGGTGTATTCAAAAAGTAAAGAAGAGCATGAATGACATTTAAGGGTTATTTTGAAATCCTTAAAAGAAAAGAAATTGTATGGGAAATTCAGAAAGTGTGAGTTTTGGTTGCAACAAATTTCTTTCATTGGTTACATTGTTTCTAAATATGGGATAACTGTTGTTCCTGCAAAAACAAAGGTTGTTGAAGAATGGCCAAGACCCACAAATGTAACTGAGATTCGTAGCTTCTTTGGTTTGGTAGGATATTACCGAAGGTTTGTTATAAATTTTTCACGGTTATCTAGTCCAATGACTAAGCTAACTCAGATGGGTGTTATGATTATCTGGAAAAAAGAATGTGATGATTATTTTCAGGAACTGGAAAAAATATTGGTGAATACTCCAGTTTTGGCACTACCCTCCAGGAATGGTGAGTTTGTTATCTACAGTGATGCTTCATTGAAAGGACATGGTTGCGTCCTATTGTAGAATGATAAGGCAATTTCTTATGCTTCATGACAGTTGAAAAGTCATGATGTAAATTACCCTACACATGATTTGGAATTAGCTGTTGTTGTTTTCACTTTAAAAATTTGGAGGCATCATTTGTATAGTGTAAACTGTGAAATTTATACCGATCAAAAAAGATTTAGTATATATTCACTCAGAAAGAATTGAACATGAGTCTGAGGAGATGGCTAGAATTAATCAAGGATTATGATTGTACAATTCATTACCATCTAGGAAAATAAAATAAAGTTGCTGATGCTTTGAGTCAAAAAAGTAATGATTCATTAACAATGTTGTGTTTGGAACGTGATGCTTTGGTTAAGGATTTGATGAAATTTGGCATAGAAGTTGTTGGTGCAAGAAGTTTGTATGTTTTGTTTCAGGTATTAGTTAGATCATCTCTATCAGACAGAATTAACCAAGCACAGAAGCAAGAGAGCGAGTTGCAGAAAAAGGTAGAGCTGGTTCAGAAGGGTAAGATGCTTGAATTAAACAGTGATAATGATTGTGTTTTGAGATTTGGGAAGATAGTTTGTGTCCCTTGTGATTTATATTTGATGAGAGAGTTGTTATATGAAGCTCATAGTTCTTTGTTTTCAGTTCATCCATGAAGTACTAAGATGTATAGAGATTTTCGAGAGTATTACTACTGGGACGTAATGAAAAAGGATATTGCATGTTTTATTGTGAAGTGTTTGACTTGTCAACAGGTAAAAGCAGAGCGGTAGTTCCTGAAAGGGATTCTTCAGACATTACCTGTACCGTAGTGGAAATGGGAGAATATATCCATGGACTTCGTTGGGGGATTATCAGACACCTCGAGGTAATAATGCAATCTTGGTTATTGTTGATCTCTTGACTACATCTGCTCATTTCCTATGACAACCCTGCTTTTTATTACAAATTAAACATGCTTTATTACATAAAACATCACTTGATACAACAAAGAAGATAGAGAGGTTTAGTGTCTTTGGGGCTTAGGATCATTACATAAAAACTTTAAACTTGAAATACAACATCCTTATTGAAAACTTCCTTTACATGACCACTACATTCCTTCGTACTTAGCATTGTATGGGATAACCTGAGGACATGCATAAGAAAAGGGTGAGCTATAAAGCCCAGTAAGGGAGTACACAATGAATAACATGAGGAGTACAATACATGTTAGGCAATAGGAATATCAATAGAGCATAAGAGAGACATGAACATAAAGGCATGATAAAGCATGATAATCATAACATGGAAATGTGGCAACAACACTTAACATTGAATTAGCATGAGCCAAGGCTCATTGCACATGGAGCATGAGTAAACCCTCATTGCACTTGAAGCACGAGTAAACCCTCGTTTCACTTGAATTAGCATGAGTCAACACTCATTGCACATGACGTATCATGATACTATACTTTACCCAATGCATTGGAGCACTATCAGGGCGCACCCTTCTTAAACATTTCATTTCATGCATAAGTGTGCCACATGGATCATAAAACATGGATTCATAAAACATAATCATTTATTCCACGATAAAGGAATGTGGAATTCATACATGAAACTTTACAATCAATAAGTAAATGTGCATAAAGGTGAATACCCTTGATGGAGAAATGGGCATGGTATTCACTACACCATGATATTGGCTTAGAAAATCGGTGTGATTTCGGCAGCGTAACGGCGTGACATAAGAATTCATAAAAAAGGCTGATGAGAGAGAAAGGGGTTCCTCATCATATTTACATGTAATGGACAGTAAGAAGGTCATATAGATACAGTTCCCAACAATTGAAAAGGAATTTAGATTCATGATACAAAAGTATTGCTTGAATATAAAAGAGGAGAAAAAGGTTCCTTTCGGAATTTCGGCATAGTAACGGGTGTACATAAGAGGCATTTAATGAGAGAGAAAGGGGTCTCCCATCATTCAAACAATAAGAGGGCAGTATGGGGGAGGTGCGAAACCATACCCCCACATTCATAAATGAAATTAAGAGGGAAATACAACTTAAAGAAAATTGACAAAAATGAGAAAGGAAGAAAAACCCTTACTTGGAAGTGTGCTTCCAAAGGCTAGAGAGAGGCTTGTGAGATGATTCTTGGGAGATTGGGGCACCTTGAGAGGAATCTAGAGAGAATAGGGAAGAGGTTGGACGAACTTCAAGGGCTTTGGGTGAGGAGGAAGTGGGAGCTTGGGTGGGTTTATATAGGAAAGGTGAGAGAATTCTTTTTTATTTAGGTTTGGGACCCCTTATATTAAAATAATCCAAACCACAAACCATCCCATGGTATTTGCCCATGGTTTCTGGAAAAGGAAAGAGGAAAACAATATTTTACAAGTCCAAGGTCCGAACTTATTAAAAAAATTAGGGTTGCTTATGTGGAGGTGAGTCACACTCCCATGGAAATTAATTTAAAAAGGCAAAGTGTTGAATAAGTCTTGAGGGCTCCATTAATGCTTTGAAAAGTAAGTCAAACAAACCCAAAACCTCATTATTTTAATGATAAAACCCATATTGGCCGAACATAAGGATTATGGTATTTTATTAAATCACCATTGGGTCATTATGATGTCATAAAACACATTATATATTTAAATGGTATTTAATTTTTACCCAAAAATTTGACTGTCTCAGAAAATTATAAAAAATTCACCGTGGGATAACTTCGACGTCCTGATTCCAAAAATAATATTTATTTTATCTAAATATTTTTCTAAATATGTTAATTTTTACTTTTAAAATAAAAACCGACATTTATGAAAAATTCACGGGTTTTGACAGAAATGGCCTTCAAACCTTAATAAAAAATTTTAATTGCATTCATAAAATTATAAGATCATTTATATTTAATAAAAATAAATTTAATATTAATAATAATATTTTATTAAAATATTATTTAATTCAAAAATCCTTTAATTCAATAAAATATAATTCTTAATTAAATAATAACTAAAAACACCGTTTGCACTTTAAAAACTAATTACAATGTATCAAAAAATGACTAGAAATTATATTCATTATTATATACAAAAATAATGTACATGAACATGGTGATACTTATTTGTTACATAACCCCTTAAAATAGACGCATAAGACCTAAGGGTAAGGTGTGAGATGGTGACAGACTCTTGGGGTTGCTCGGATAACATTGCTCGAGTGGTAATCTCTAACAACTTCCATTTTTCCCGTAGACGATCACGTTCGAGCTTGACTTGATGAAGCTCAGCTTGGGCTTGGTCAAGGGCAAAGCCCAAAGATGCCGCCTCCTATCCGAGCTCCGACAAATGGGCTTCGTAAGGGGCAATTCTACTGGATGAGGCCATCTCTTCCTTTGTCTGAGTAGAAAATTGGTTCGTTAAAGCCTTATATTTAAACTACCCAGATGATCACTGTTCAACGGCTATAAAAGTAACGGTCACAAATCTTTACATAAAACTAAAGAAGTTGACATCTTATAAAAACATTTTTTTCATAAAGAAACATTTTAACTGGATCAAGAGGGATTTTCCTTTAATGAAACTTTGGGTCGTTACAACATTCCCCCCTTAAGAAATTTCGCCCTCGAAATTTTCCTTTTCCCACACTAAAACAAATGTGGGTAACTTAGCTTCATCATATCCTCCGACTCCCATGTTGCTTCTTCAAACTTGTGGTTTCTCCACAACACCTTGACGAGGGGCATTGTCTTATTTCGTAGAACTTTTTCTCTACGATCTAAGATCTTCACTGGTTGCTCCTCATAAGAAAGATCGTCTTCTAATTGTACCACCTCGGAAGAGAGTACATGTGAAGGGTCTGGTATGTACTTCCTTAAGATGGATACATGGAAGACATCATGCACCTTGTCCATAGTAGGTGGAAGTGCTAGTCGATAGGCCACAGCCCCAACACGATCAAGAATCTCGAAGGGGCCGATGTACCTTGGACTTAACTTCCCATTCTTTCCAAACCTCATGACCTTCTTCCACGGAGATATGTGTAAAAACACCATGTCTCCGACTTTAAACTCAAGGTCTCGTCGACGATTATCTGCATAACTCTTCTGTCGACTTTGGGATGCCTTGATATGCTGCTGAATGGTTTTAACCTTCTCCACCATTTCTTTGACCATTTCTGGTCCAAGAAGCTTACGTTCACCTACCTCATCCCAACATGCCAGTGTTCTACACCTTTTCCCATACAGGGCTTCATATGGTGCCATTTGGATGCTTGAGTGGAAACTATTATTATAAGAGAACTCAACTAGAGGAAGATGTTGATCCCATCCTCCTTTAAAGTCCATTGAGCACGCTCTCAACATATCCTCAAGTGTTTGGATAGTCCGCTCGGATTGGACATCAGTTTGAGGATGATAGGTCGTACTGAAGTTCAGTTCAGTATTCAGAGCATGTTGAAGACTCTTCCAAAACTTAGAGGTAAATCTTGGATCTCGGTCAGACACAATAGATAGTGGTACTCCATGCAACTGTACCACTTCCCTGATATATATCCGTGCCAGTTGATCCAAAGAGAAATCCTCTCGAATAGAAATGAAGTTTGCAGTCTTTGTAAGACGATCCACAATAACCGAGATTGCATTGTTGCTTTTGGATGTCCTTGGAAGTCCAGTGACGAAGTCCATGGTGATGTTCTCCCATTTCCATTCTGGTATGGGCAATGGTTGCATCATCCCATTAGACTTCTGCCTCTCTGCCTTCACTTTCTGACACACCAGGCACTTTGATGTATATTCAGCGATCTCCTTCTTCATATTATCCCACCAAAAGTTTTCTCGGAGATCTCGATACATCTTTGTGCTCCCTGGGTGAATAGAGAAATTTGTACTATGTGCATCATCCAAAAGTTCCTTCTTCAGCTCCGAACGTGATGGAACACATAGTCTTTTCCCAAACCGCACAATTCCTTCTTCATTAACATTAAACTCTGAGGATTTTCCCTTTTTGATAGCTTCCACTTTTTCTTGGATTCCTGCATCATCCTTTTGAGCATCCTTTAACCTTTCCAAAAGAGATGGTTGAGCAATCATTTGTGAAAGGATTGATGATGTTCCCTTGTTTATGATTCCCACGTCCATCTTCATCAAGTCTAAGAAGATTGGATCCTTCTCAATTCTCATCATTGATAGAATAACTGGATCCTTTCTACTTAGGGCATCTGCCACCTTGTTCGCCTTCCCAGGGTGGTAATGTATTGAACAGTCATAATCCTTGATGAGCTCTATCCATCTTCTCTGGAGCATATTAAGCTCTTTCTGTGTGAATATATATTTAAGACTCTTGTGGCCAGTATATATCTCACATTTCTCTCCATAAAGATAATGCCGCCAGATTTTCAAGGCAAAGATCACCGTCGCCAACTCCAGATCGTGTGTTGGATAGTTTCGCTCATGGATTTTCAACTGCCTTGAGGCATAGGATATCACTTTATCATTCTGCATCAGCACACATCCTAAGCCCTTCTTCGAAGCATCACTGAATACCACAAAAAGCTCTCCACTTGTGGGTAAAGTGAGCACGGGTGCAGTGATAAGCCTCCTTTTCAACTCCTTGAAGCTTTCTTCGCATTCATCACTCCAAGAAAACTTTACTCCCTTTCGAGTTAGCTTGGTAAGAGGGTTGGACAATCGTGAGAAATTTCTCACAAGTCGTCGATAATATCCAGCTAACCCCAAGAAGCTACGGATATCAGTTACCGATGTTGGCCTCGGCCATCCCTCAATTGCATCTGTTTTGGAGGGGTCCACAGATATCCCATTGCTTGTGATGATATGACCCAGGAATGAGACTTCCTTCAACCAAAACTCACACTTGTTGTACTTTGCATAGAGCTTCTCCTTGCGCAAAGTCTCTAGTACAGTTTTTAAATGCTCCTCATGGTCCTCCTTGGTTTTGGAGTATATTAGAATATCATCTATAAAGACTACCACAAATTTTTCTATGTAATCTCTAAAGACTCTATTCATCAAGTCCATTAATATTGCTGGAGCATTGGTGAGTCCGAAAGGCATTACTATGAATTCATAGTGCCCGTACCTTGTATGAAAAGTAGTCTTGGGGATATCTTCCTTCTTCACCCTTACTTGATAATATCCTGACCGCAAGTCGACCTTGGAGAAGTATTGTGCTCCACGCAGCTGATCAAACAAGTCATCGATTCTTGGGAGAGGATACTTGTTCTTTATCATGATTTTGTTAAGTTCACGATAATCGATGCAAAGCCGCATTGACCCATCCTTCTTTTGACGAAGAGGACTGGTGAACCCCACGGTGATGCACTTGGGCGTATAAACCCTTTATCTAGATTCTCCTGTAATTGTTTCATCAGCTCTTCAAGCTCAACAACAGCCATTCTATATGGAGTCTTGGATATTGGTAGCACCCCAGGTATAAGTTCAATTGAGAACTCAACATCTCTTCTTGGAGGAAGACCACGATGTTCCTCGGGAAATACTTCAGTGAATTCCCTCACAATAGGCATTTATTCAAGGGTGGTTTCTTCCTTGGACTCAATCATCTGAGCCAGATATGCATGCTCATAAGGCAGTAATATCCATGCTTGAGATGATGGAGCTAAAGGAGATTCATCTTCCTCCTGACACTTGTAAAGAATCGGGGGTCGATTCTCCATATGGAGTGTGATTTCCCTCTCCCGACAATTTATGTTGGCTCTATATAAGGAAAGCCAATCCATGCCAAGAATTGCATCAAATTCCACCAAAGGGAGTATGACGAGGTTCGCTGGGAAATTCAATCCACATATTATAACAGGGGAGGACTTATACTCATGGGATGCAATGATTGCCCCATTTTCCGTACTCACCGACATCTTTACTTCCATGATTTGTGGTGGTGCAGGGATTGTTCTACTAAACGTTTGAGATATAAAAGAATGCATAGAACCTGAATCAAAAAGTACGTTCGCTATTCTTGAATGAATAACTAGCGTACCTGTCACCACTTCGTTGTCGGGGTTCACTTCGGCAGAAGTGATGGAAAAAGCTCTTCCTTGCTGTCTTGGAGGTTGTAGATTGCCTCCGATAACCCTTGGATTATGGAACTGATTCGCAAAATGACCCGGTTCTTTGCATTTGAAGCATTGAACAACGCGTTGAGGTTCGAACGGAGTGTTCCTCTCCTCTGTCGCAGCCGCGGGTCCTTCTTGCTGACAGTTAACAGCTAGGTACCCTTCTCTTCCACACATGAAGCATTTTCTTGTCCCCCTAAGGCAATTTCCAGGGTGCTTCTTTCCACACTTTTGGCAAGTGGGGTGCTGGAATTTCTTAGCGCTGTTGGATTTATCCATCGGACCACCAGCATTGAAGTCCACCTTCCGCTTCTTGTCCCCATGATACCCCTGTGATTCTCCGATCTCCATTTCAACCTTGAGGGCACATCGGACAATTTCCTCATAGTTGTCGATGTCACGGATCGCTAATGCTTTCCGCAAGCTAGGCTTCAGCCCACCAAAGAAGCGGTCAACCTTGCATTTGGGGGTAACGACAAAGCCGGAAGCGTATCGTGCAAGCCTTGTGAAGTTTGCCTCGTACGCTCCCACAGATTCCCCATCTTTCTTCTTGAGGGAAAGGAAGTCCCTTTCCATCTTAAGACGGAGGGTGCGTGGAAAATATTTATCGAAAAACATCTTACAGAATACCTTCCATTCCAAAACCTCGATCTCCTCCTCAGGCTTCGTATTTTCGATCAATGTCCACCATTGATCAGGTTCCCCATCCATACGATAAACCGCCAGGAGAACCTTCTCTTTTTCAGAGCATTGGAGGATGGAGAATATCTTTTCAATGGAGTTGATCCATTGTTCATCAATCGTGGGATCGGATGATCCACTAAAAGTAGGAGGCCTTTGTCTCATGAAGCTTTCAATAGCGACTTGTTCTTTCTTAGGGGGGTTGAATGCTCCTCTTGACTAGTGTTTCTATTCAAAACTTGAGTTACCTGAGAGAGAAGCGTGAAAAAGTTCGCGATTCCCGCTCCCATTGGATTTGGCATCTCATAAGTACAATCATCACACTGATCTTCACAACGGTTGTTAGCCCGAGTTCTCCTATTACCGGCCATTGGCTGGAATAAAAGGAATGTTAGGGGTAACACATAAAGGGTAATCCAAAGACAAAAGTTGATGACTTATAAATAAACTTTAATCTCTTTAACTCATGAGTCTATAGGATTCAATCCAGGCTTTTCATGATCTTCCTTCTAACATATATCCTTAGGGGCATTTTTCCCTTAATAAGGGTTCATACTAAGATTGTGAATTT
Organism: Viscum album; assembly: GCA_963277665.1. Taxonomy (NCBI): domain Eukaryota; kingdom Viridiplantae; phylum Streptophyta; class Magnoliopsida; order Santalales; family Viscaceae; genus Viscum; species Viscum album. Next base: position 1,858,113,968 of record OY728153.1, on the reverse strand, counting down.
ATCAAAACATATCCCCCGGGAGTGTCGTAACCCAGAGTGCAGCAAGGCCCGTTGTCGTGCACCAGTTCCCGTTCGAGTCTAGCTCAAAGCGGTGTTTTCGGGTTTTACCCCTAGGATACATTTGTACCAGAGCCACCTCTACCTGCTCGTATCCAGATAGGGATGTATTTGTTTGATAAACCACTTACTTAGTATTTACCAAAACATAGGGATGTTTTTATTATGATTAGTCTTGTATCTAAGGCTTTACTAGGGTTTCCTAATCCCAAAAATAACTAAACCTATCCTCTGATACCAACTATGACAACCCTGCTTTTTATTACAACTTAAACATTCTTTATTACATAAAACTTCACTTGATACAACAAAGAAGATCGAGAGGTTTAGTGTCTTTGTGGCTTAGGATCATTACATAAAAACTTTAAACTTGAAATACAACATCCTTATTGAAAACTTCCTTTACATGACCACTACATTCCTTCGTACTTAGCATTGCATGGGATAACCTCAGGACATGCATAAGAAAAGGGTGAGCTATAAAGCCCAGTAAGGGAGTACACAATGAATAACATGAGGAGTACAATACATGTTAGGCAATAGGCATATCAATAGAGCATAAGAGAGACATGAACTTAAAGGCATGATAAAGCATGATAATCATAACATGGAAATGTGGCAACAACACTTAACATTGAATTAGCATGAGCCAAGGCTCATTGCACATGGAGCATGAGTAAACCCTCATTGCACTTGAAGCACGAGTAAACCCTCGTTGCACTTGAATTAGCATGAGTCAAAACTCATTGAACATGACGTATCATGATACTATACTTTACCCAATGCATTGGAGCGCTATCAGGGCGCACCCTTCTTAAACATTTCATTTCATGCATAAGTGTGCCACATGGATCATAAAACATGGATTCATAAAACATAATCATTTATTCCACGATAAAGGAATGTGGAATTCATAAATGAAACTTTACAATCAATAAGTAAATGTGCATAAAGGTGAATACCCTTGATGGAGAAATGGGCATGGTATTCACTACACCATGATATTGGCTTAGAAAATCGGTGTGATTTCGGCAGTGTAACGGCGTGACATAAGAATTCATAAAAAAGGATGATGAGAGAGAAAGGGGTTCCTCATCATATTTACATGTAATGGACAGTAAGAAGGTCATATAGATACATGTCCCAACAATTGAAAAGGAATTTAGATTCATGATACAAAAGTATTGCTTGAATATAAAAGAGGAGAAAAATGTTCCTTCCGGAATTTCGGCATAGTAACGGGTGTACATGGGAGGCATTTAATGAGAGAGAAAGGGGTCTCCCATCATTCAAACAATAATAGGGCAGTATGGGAGAGGTGTGAAACCATACCCCAACATTCATAAATGAAATTAATAGGGAAATACAACTTAAAGAAAATTGACAAAAAGGAGAAAGGAAGAAAACCCCTTACTTGGAAGTGTGCTTCCAAAGGCTAGAGAGAGGCTTGTGAGAGGCTTCATGGGAGCTTGGCGCACATTGAGAGGATTCTAGAGAGAGTAGGGCAGAGTTTGGACGAACTTCAAGGGCTTTGGGTGAGGAGGAAGTGGGATCTTGGGTGGGTTTATATAGGAAAGGTGAGAGAATTCTTTATTATTTAGGTTTGGGACCCCTTATATTAAAATAATCCAAACCACAAACCATCCCATGGTATTTGCCCATGGTTTCTGGAAAAGGAAAGAGGAAAACAATATTTTACAAGTCCAAGGTCCAAACTTATTAAAAAAATTAGGGTTGCTTATGTGGAGGTGAGTCACACTCTCATGGAAATTAATTTAAAAAGGCAAAGTGTTGAATAAGTCTTGAGGGCTCCATTAATGCTTTGAAAAGTAAGTCAAACAAACCCAAAACCTCATTATTTTAATGATAAAACACATATTGGCCGAACATAAGGATTATTGTATTTTATTACATCACCATTGGGTCATTATGATGTCATAAAACACATTATATTTTTAAATGGTATTTAATTTTTACCCAAAAATTTGACTGTCTCAGAAAATTATGAAAAATTCACCGTTGGATAAATTCGACGGCCTGATTCCAAAAATAATATTTATTTTATCTAAATAATTTTCTAAATATGTGAATTTTCACTTTTAAAATAAAAACCAACATTTATAAAAAATTCACGGGTTTTGACAAAAATGGCCTTCAAACCTTAATAAAAAAATTTAATTGCATTCATAAAATTATAAGATCATTTATATTTAATAAAAATAAATTTAATATTAATAATAATATTTTATTAAAATATTATTTAATTCAAAAATCCTTTAATTCAATAAAATATAATTCTAAATTAAATAATAACTAAAAACACCGCTTGTACTTTAAAAACTAATTACAATGTATCAAAAAATGACTAGAAATTATATTCATTATTATATACAAAAATAATGTACATGAACATGGTGCTACTTATTTGTTACATAACCCCTTAAAATAGCCGCATAAGACCTAAGGGTAAGTTGTGCGATGGTGACAGACTCTTGGGGTTTCTCGGATAACATTGCTCGAGTGGTAATCTCTAACAACTTCCATTTTTCCCGTAGACGATCATGTTCGAGCTTGACTTGATGAAGCTCAGCTTGGGATTGGTCAAGGGAAAAGCCCAAAGACGCCACCTCCTTTCCGAGCTCCGGCAAATTGGCTTCGTAAGGGGCAATTCTACTGGATGAGGCCATCGATTCCTTTGTCTGAGTAGAATATTGGTTCGTTAAAGCCTTATATTTAAACTACCCAGATGATCACTGTTCAATGACTATAAAAGTAATGGTCACAAATCTTAACATAAAAATAAAGAAGTTGACATCTTATAAAAACATTTTTTTCATAAAGAAACATTTTAACTGGATCAAGAGGGATTTTCCATTAATGAAACTTTGGGTCATTACATTCCCATTCTATACGAGATACTTTTTCCTTAGATAAAATTTCTCGTTGTATCTTAAAGAGATCGTCAGGTTACATGGAGTTCCACTCTCCATTGAATCTGACCGTGTTCCCATGTTCACTTCTATCTTTTGGAAAGCCCTTCAGTAGTCGTTGGGTGATAAATTAAATTTTAGTACAGCTTTTCATCCTCAGTCAGATGGGCAGTCAGAATGAACAATTCAGACTTTGGAGGATATGCTACGTGCTTGTTCGATGGATTATCAGGGAATTTGGTACCAATATCATTCTTTGGTTGAATTTTCATATAATAACAGTTTTCATTCCAGTATATGGATGGATTCGTTTGAGGCATTATATGGTAAACGGTTTCAAACTCTAGCTTTTTGGGATGAAGTCGGTGAAAGGAAGAAGATGGGACAAGAATTGGTAGAAGAGATGGTAGAAAAAGTTCAGTTGATTCAGAAACACATGAGAACAGCTCATAGCAGACAGAAACGTTATGCAGACAATAGGAGGAAGGATATATCTTTCAAGGTAGGTGATCATGTTTTTCTTAATGTTTCACCATGGAAAAGTGTGATGCGATTTGGTAAGAAAGGAAAGATGAGTCCAAGGTTCATTAGACCATATAAAATTCTGGAGAGAGTTGGATCAGTTGCTTACCTAGTGGCTTTACATCCGATTTATCTCAGGTACACAATTTTTTTCATGTTTTTTTGTTGAAAAGTATATGCCAGATCCATCTCAATTTTTCAGCCCAGAGGTAGTTCATTTGGAAGAGAATATCTCTTATGAAAAACAACCAGTCCAGATTCTTGACCAATGTGGGAAAGTGTTTCGAAATAAGGTAATTCACCAGGTAAAGGTTTTGAGGAAAAACCATATGGTTGAAGAGGCAACGTGGGAATCTGAAAATGAAATGAGTGATAAATACCCCCACTTATTTTGATAAGTGAATAAAATTGCGAGTACACAATTCCCAAAAGGGGGGAAGTATGTAACATCCAAGGTAAATAAAGAATAAAACATTTTCATATTTATTAATATTTTTGAATTACATATTAATTTTACTTTAAAGGGGTTGCTATGTTCGATAGCATACCCGATACGCAACAAAGAGTATCTTTAAAATATTATGTTGCACACTAGTAATAAAATAATATTATATTAAATGGTAGTAAACACGTAGCCATTGTATTGGCAGGAATAAATAGAAATAACTAAAATATGATTATATATGTTTGTTAAATGTTTTTACATTTATCCAATAAAGGATAAAGGCTTAAAATACTAAATGAATTCAATTTTAGGCATAGATAATCTAATATTCACTAAAAGGTCGAACTATCGCATTTTGATGGTGAACCATCTTTAAATATAGTTTTGTTCACTCTTATACATTCTATTGGACCAAATAAAATTCTTCTTTAGAATCGGGACATCAAAATTTACTTTGTGTAAATTTTTGGTATTTTTCCAATAAAGTTCGTTTTTTTAATGAATAGTGCAAATGTTGTATTTTAATTCAAAATCACTTTTTAATCTAATTTATTTATATGATTATATTATCTTTTGAATTGGTTTTAAAGTGAAATTAGAATATATTTTTACCATTTAATCCTATAGTGGTCGTTGAATGTAATTTCACTTTGAAATTGGACTTAAAATAGTGTCAATCTTTTGATATATATTATTTCATAAAAACATGCTATTTGTTCTGACCGCGGGAATTAATTATTAAATTAATTAATGTATCTTATATGATTTTAATTTTTCTAAAATAGACATCATTTTTGAATTCTGAATATCAAATATAGATTAGGGTGATGTTTTGGTATTTTTCTGAAAAACTTCAATTTTTAATGAATAGTGAAACCACTAAGTGGTACTTAAATTTTTTTTTAAATGCATTTTTACCACCTCTGTGTTTTGAATTTAAAAAATATGACATAAATTGTTTTTATTAAGAAGTAAAATATGGTTCAATGGGATTAAAATATTTTTATGGTGAATAGTAACCTTTATGTTTTTAATCGCGATTAGAGGTAATTAGTGTAGTTTAAGGTAAAAATAATGTATTAATAATATGAAATAACCACAACACATGTCCTACCCTTATTGGATGTGTCATTACGGACCATGAAAATCCATGGGTCAACTTGCAGAACCAATGGAGCCTCTTTGGTAGGAAAATGAAATTAATAACTTTTTATTTAATGTTAAAATTAAAATGGCACAAACATGTGTTGTTTTACTAAAACAATTTTTAAATGGGGTTATACAAGTCATATTTTTTAATATAAATATTAATTAGAAAGCTAAAAATATTTCCTACATCATGATATTTTTTTATAATTTTTAGACATTAAATAAATTAAATTATTTATGACACCATGATGATGCAGTGATTACCTCATTATTTAACGATTTAAATAAAACGAAACGATAATGTAAACTCTAAGACCTACACTTGTCAACAACCTATTGTATGGGTGGATTTAGAACTCTTATCACCGTATCCTCAAAATATATAATTTTGGGACCTTTAAAATCCGAAAAGCATTTTATAATAATGTAACCTTTTATAACTTTCCAAGACTGCACCTCCTCACCCCTTATAAAAATCCCCCCACCCCTACCACCATACCCACACCTCTCAAGCCTTTGGATTGGCCAAACCTTGCCCAGTTTGTCTCTCCACATCCCTCTCTTACTTCTAGAAGCCTCATTTTGGGTAGAAGTCTTTCCAAGGAATCCTTTGAGCTCAAATCAAAAAGAGTTACCCGATTTAAAGGTAGTGTCTTCTCTTGTGTTCTTATGTTTTATTTTGCTTCTCCAACCACCTAAACTATTTTAATTCATTTATTTCGTAACAACACCAGTATCTTAAACATACTAGGATGTTTATATGAGAAGTATTAGTGCTAAAATTACACACACCTTCATCTAATGGTGAAAGAGAATACTGTTTCCGTGGATGGCCAATTTCTGCCTCACGAAATGATGATTATTCAATATTCATTTAACACCTTTAGTTGTGGCCATTAAGATGTCACTCTATTTATATATGATATATATTATGTTTGGGTTTTCCTTATTCTTATGGGTTTTTCATTTTTGGAATACCTTTATGGTTTCCATTCTGGGAAAACATGATAATTTCATTTTAGGAATTGCGGGCTACCACCCCCTCAAAGTGATTTGATTCGTTAATGCCATATTTGGGACGTATAAAGGATGGAGTTAATGTTATTATATATGATGTTATACTAGAATTGTAATATATAGTTATATCATTATTATTTCACTCCATTAAATACAAAATAGAAATGAAAGTAGCGCTCATGCGTATGTACGGCTTACCATCTCCATGAATGGTGCATTTCATTTCTTACCTCTAAATGGTATGTACTATTATAAATACATGTATATGCTGGATATATATAAAATATATGATATCCAAATCATGGAAATAATTTTAGATCTAATGAACCTTTGACCACATAAACAACATGTAATTGTAAGAAGTCTATTTTTGGCTTAAGTACCAAATATCGACAAAATGAACTTTATTAAATTAAATGATTACATGACGTTTATAACACGGAAATGAGTTATATAAAAGGAATAATAAACATGAAAAAGTTTCTTAAGAAAGTATAAATTAACATTAGTTTATTATTCCTGAGATTAAAGAGCAATCGAGTCACGTTGGACACGATGTAAGGGATATTGTCTCAATCTTCTTTCATTGAGGCATATTTTGTTTTATACACAACATTCTTTTATATAGTGTATAAACCCCTTTGACTTTTACATTTATTCAAAATAAATCTTTTTATATGAAGCGTTTAATAAACGACAAAAGGGAATGTTTTTTTGTCGTACGTATGCGGCAACAACGACTTCTCCACCGTCGTGACCATTATTTGAGTTTCGGATTCCTCTACAAGACATAACTTTTTTTGAATGAAAAATAAATACCATGATTTACTTTTATTTTATTTTAGTATTGAATATGGTTTTCATAATGTTTTTATATCAATGTTTTGTATTGATATCTTGTGATTGAAATGTGGAAATGTTATGTTTCATTTATGCATGTTTTATGTGATACGATTATGTTATGGATCTTGGGCATTGTAATGAAGATGGGAGGTTCCGTGATAAACTAGGGGCGGGTGAGCCCGATATAGCTCTCCAATGCATTGGGTAACGCGAAGGAGTTAAACGTTAAGGTTTCTCCAAAGATATTTAGGTAATATATTGTGATGTGTATTCCAAACGTAACCATGAGGGTTACTCCCTACGTAAGAATGTTATTAATTACTCAAGTTACCTTTATGTCTTATGATTTCTATGATTTATTCACGATTTGATGAGGTATATTAAAGTGATTATGTTTTATGAGTAAATTATGGTTTCATACAAGGACTAGTGTTTTCTTTCGTACTTTTATATCCCTTACTGATCTTTTTATGCTCATCCCATGTCTTTGAAATTTTTTTCATAGGTCAAAGGAATGGTACATGATGGGATGATAGTGTCATGGAAGTGTCAAGAAAGAATCCATGTTTTATTTTAAATATGATTCCGTTGATGGAATAACTAAGTATTATCTTTTATGTAACCACTTTGTTTAAATGTGGAATGTAATGCATGTTTTATGATCTAATTCACTAAAACTCAAAACCTGAAAAGATCCTCAATGTGTATTCATGAAGTAACTCATGATTGAGTAATTTTTATGGCCAGGGCCTTATATTTAGTCATTGATCATAAACAATTTAATTAGAAATTAAATGTTATGGACTCAAAATCATAAATATTCGCTGATTTTTAGACCATATAATTCATCATATATGAATGTAATTTTATACGATTATTGTTTCATGATAATTTCCAAAATTTGAGAAAATATTTCACCATATAGACTGAAAAAATAGTGAAATATACATACATGTTAAGTATGATTTCATCCATTAACCAATTTCCCATATAATATCATATTTTTCTCCAGATGATGTGTATTCTAGATGAATGTTTCATGTTTGAAGCACTAAAAAACAAATTTTAATGGATTATTATACCATAAACGGGATATAAATATATTAAACATTTATTTTAACATTAATTTTATTATAACATGTTAATATAATCCCCAAAATTATAAAACAATCATATGATAAAATAATACTTTAATATACGAAAATCCAAGAGTAATAATCAATGTTTAAACTATAACATTCTGAAAAAAAACATCTACATTAAAGGGTGATTAAATAAAAATGTTATCTGATACCCTTCATCTATCAAGACCAAAATATAGGGATCTATTTAAAAATAATAATCAATTTGTCACAAAAACAATCTTCAATCTCATGGTTATCTATAAGAGAATACTTTCAGTCTGATAATTACCTCAATTTCCATGATCATATAAACTCTAAATCTTATCGATACATTAAATATAAATTCTAAAAAATTTAAATTAAAACATCATTTTAAACTAAAGAATTAAATATAAGTAAAACTAATAAAATGTCTCCTATTGTTTCATTAATCACTTTGAGATCTCATAACTTTAAACAATAAAAATGGGTGTCTAAGACATTGAACATATGATTATCCATAATCATTGGAACGTTGATGTTATCCATAAATCTTAAGATAAACTCACTGGATAATATCCTTCTATCAAAGGTTATATAAACCTTTCCTATGACACCAACTACAAAAACAAGAAACCAGACACTTTTATTTGGTGCCGAAATCATAAAATTTCCATTTTCACTTTTTATACTAATAATTGTGACCCAATATTTTACTATCCAACCCTTGAAACATAAAAAAGATAAATTGTACCACTAAAATTATCAAAGGCCACATAGTTTTAGAGTTTTCATGAATCAAGATAAAATTATACATAAATAATACCCTTGTCATTAAATGATATTTTCTACAACTTGACACTACTTTTTTTATTTCACACTAACTCAACATCATCATCCATATAAAATCTATTCTTGACATAATTTATTTACTATAATTTCTAGATAACCTAGAGAAATGGAAATATAAAAATGGAGATCTCAAATATATATTAATGATAAACATAAGCATTAATAAGTGTATTCCATCAATGTACATAAGAAGTTTGTAATTTTATAGTAACATAACCAAAGTTCATGAGGGAATAATAAAAGAATATATATGAATCAATGTATGAATCATAAATCATGAAACATAGAATAAAGATTTAACAAAATAAATAGTCATTAGAAAAATTAACCTTGATCCATGTGATATTAATCTTGGACAAAGGAAACATTATGAATCTGTTATAAGTATAGATAAACCATGTTGTTGTCTTATAACATCATCTTCCTACAACATATATTTAACCCTTATAGATGGAATAATTATATGATCGAATTAAAATATAATTATCTTGATAAAATAATCATTACACATTGCATTGGATATCTATTTGGTTTCAACCATCATTTTAGCAATATCATAATCACTCATGGATATATGGGCGCACACATTGTATAATCTATAATGGTCTCACCTTGTGCTATATGTGTGTACCCATCGTAGATAATTTCCAATAACCAAAACAGGAACAAATTACATGATATTTCATTGTAAAACTCATATAAAAATCATTATTCCATTTATAATATTATTTTCCAATGTAAAATAAATGGGTTTTATGTCAATCGCATTAAAACCTGATTAACCCATTGAAGATAAATGTGTTCCATAATAATCTCTTTGATACATGCACAAACCATAGAAAATTAATGTGTTCCAAAACAATATATTTGAAACATGTATAACCCATAGAAATGAAATAGGTTCTATAAAAATCTCTTTGAAATATGATTAATCCATGGTAGAGAATTACGTTCCATAATAATATCATTCATATACTCTCAATCTTTAAAAATAATTAATTAGGATGGTTTTATTATAAAATATCTATGTTTGAGCATAAGTTAATATAAGGTTTTTGACATTGATGATTGGGGATACCATAAAAATATTATTAAAAAAATCTGGATGAAAACAACCTTTTTATTTTGAAAATAGGAACTTTTAAAAATCTATAAATATACAAAATATTTCCAAAGTCATTTTCATTGAATTTAAACTGGGAAAGATATAAATAAATATTTAAAATAATTTAAATCATATGTTGAGAAAAATACCATTTCGATTTTGAAAAATAATTAAAAAATTCTAAAAAATTATTTCCATGAAAATAAAATTTATTATTTATGAATATCAATTTAATGAAAATAATGGGTTTTCCATATGAAAACTATGTTTATTTTGGACATGTTAAAATAAAGATTTCATTCACATTTTTAGTAAACTTCAAGTGGTATTTTTTTGGAAAACATCATAAATATTTCATTAAAAACATTTTTAAAAAACCTAGACATGGTTAAAAATACCTCTAATTAATCATTTAAATAATTATAACAAGAATTTTTAATACATTTTTAGAAAACATGGTTTTTTAAGAAAAATGTTTTTCAGTCGAAGAGGGAAATCAAGACTATTATTCTTAAAAACATATTATCGATTATTTTAAGTACCAGTGAGTATAAAAATAGTAATAATTATTGAAAAAATATTAAATAACCATAGTTGAAAAAATATCATTAAAATACTTGAGATACAGATTATAATATTTATACATCATAGGCTTAATCGTAAAAAATCATGAGAATCAGTGAGATTGTAACAAAAAACTCTTACCACATTGGTAACGTTGAATCATAAGACCTCTGAAAAGATTAAATTATATTAAAAAAAATTCAAATAAATAAATTCACGATATTAAATGTCAAATGGGTTTTACATAAATCTCATAAAATAATATAGTTTCATAACCTGAGATAAATCTCAATGAAGGAAAAAATGAGACAAACAACCTTATAAAGATCATATCATTGAAGTGGGGGTTAATCAATGAATTTATTGGGAGTATCAAATTTAAATCCAAATAAAAAATTTGGAAATGAAACATAAAATAATCAAATTTCATTACACACATAATATTATAATTACATAATTAGTGATTTAGAAGTTAACCCAACAAATTGAAATTGAGTGAAGAAATCAAATTCTCCATGCTTCCTTTTAGTTAAACCTTTTCTAATATCTTGTATAGTGGATTAAAAATATTAATTAACTTATTGTTGAAAAATATTAATATTTTTAACATCATATATGAATCTTTTATGAAATTTTATCACCAATTCATTAATAATATTTCATTATTTTCACTGTTTTTAGAGTTAATTGTATTTTTTTCTCATTCATACTTTGTTATGAAAGTTATAGTTAATGTGAATATAATAATGTTATATCATATAAAAAATAATTATCATGATTTTATTGTCATATTTTTTATAAATGGGTTTTAAGATCAATTATGATAGATGGTGTTGAAAAACCAATTCTGTTACGATCAAGGAGACAGTATGTTATACGAACACATTAATAACATTTCCATTTTTCAACGATCATTATTAAAAGGAGGTAAGTAATATTTTTTAGTGAAGAATGGTCATAATACCAGGAATAAAATATTATTTCCAAAAATATAATTAAATATATCATCCATGTCTTGTGGTGATATAAAATAGAGCCACATATCTTCAGGAAGGATGTAGTCCACACGCACATGAATGAAATTATCATAATTCTGTGAGTGAAAGGGTTTGAATGAAAATGATGTATTATATTTTATGACCTATAATTATATTTTTAATATCATAATTATTTATTTTATTTCACAAAAATTAATTTAATTTATCCTTTTTACCATCAATGTAAATAGTTTTAGAAAAATGAATCCCATCTCTTCATGAGGTGGTTTTCCACAGTACACACGAGCATCGTTATCATATTCCATATAGCAGAGAAATTTAAACAATATATATATGATATAATGACTCACTATTTATAATTATGTTACAAATATCATATATATAATTTAGATCTATCATTATACCAAACCATGAGAGGTGGTAATGGAAAAAATGAATGACCTCAGTTTGTGAGGCGGTAATCCATTATACACATGAATAATGATTTTATAAAATAATTGATGGAATAGGATAAGGATTTAGAGTATTAAATTAATATATAATATTTTAATTATATTTAATTAAATAATGTTATTATATAATAAAGGTTTGAAATTAGTTTAAGGTGGTGTAGGAAGAGACAAAATAAAAATGCTCATTGAAAATTTTACATCATCTTTAGGTAACTTCTTTCTGTTTGAACCGAAGGAATTCCATTGTTGGATTTATTCCAATACTAAGTATTATCATAGGAGTGTAAGGAATTATATAAATTATTATTTTGGGGATCTTCTGAAAAATGGATTTTGATGTTATTACAAGAGGATGGTATAGGGTATCCACTTATATATATGGTGAGTGACACATTGTAATTTTTGATAAGAATGAATTCCACCAATTTTTTTCTTGAAAAAAGATCACATAATGGACCATTATATAAAATATATTTTATAATATATTTAATTAATTATAATATATTTCATAAAAGTTTTATGTTATATTAATCATTGTTTTTTTAGTTCAACCCCTAGTAAACCCTTTTTTACATTAACCCGAGTAATTAATATTTACTTATTTCCGCATTCATCTTGGTAAAAATGTAAGTTTAACATGTTAGAAAAATTAAATTATTCTTAATAAAAATAAAGAATCCATTTTTTCAAATAAAATTCATAGATGAGAAAAAAATATAATTTAAAATTAATAATGCCAAAATGAAGAGAAAGCATGTGTTCAAAGAGAAAATGATCAATTTTTTGACAATGTTATTATATCCATTTAAAATAGGAAATTAAGTAAAATTATGTAAATTGGATTAATATATATATTATATAAATAATTTTACATTAAAACCAATTAAAATATAATTTATTTTTATAAATAATTTAATGTAAAAGGTAAATTTCAATTAAAATGTAGTATTTTTCATTATTCTTAAAAAATATTATATTTAGAAAATTATAAAAAAAATTAACCCCCAATATATTAATTGGATGATGATTTCAAATTTGATGTTAATTTAACCAAATAATTTTTTTAAAATATTTTCAAATTTTAAATTTAAAACAAAACCCACAATCATCAAAAAGGGGGGTTTTCGAGAAGTGTATTTGTTTCATGTGCAAGAAGTTTTTATATTAACTTTATGTATCATAATTGTCATTTAATGAATTTAAATTTCCCTTTATTGATATATAATTTTTAAAATTTAATTTAAAAATATTACTCATTGGATATTTCCTTAATTTATTAAAATGGAAAATTTTATGCACATTAAAAAAGATTTAAGAGAAATCATTCTTTTTAAACCTAAAAATACATTACTAAAATAAAATATAGTCATGATTCAAAAGTAATTAAGTCGATTAAATATAAATATATAATTATTACGTTACTCTAAATCATATTAAAATATAATTTAACTTTTTAAGTATTTATTTTATTAAAAATAAATGACATTTTTAGAGAAAAAATAAATATTTTTTCAATATTTACTAAAAATATAAATTTTTCAAAAAATAATGAAATTTCACAAAAAATAAATTTTCATTTTCTGATATAAAAAATTAAATTAATTTTATAAAATAAATTTTATAAATTTATTAAAATTATATTATAATATTTTTTCATAAAAGAATTAAAAATAATTATTTAGAAAACATATTTGTTTAGAATAAAATTTCTTTAATAAAAATTAATTGATTGTTTAGATAATTTATATAGATTATATATATATAAATATATATTCATATATGGGGTAATATTATTCATACTAGCCAATTTAATGAGTAGATTATAACGGTTATATATATCATTGGTCATTTAAGATCAGTGGAGTGTGATGAATATGTTATCAAACATAAAAATCATAACGTTTCAGGTAATTAATGATATTTAAGAGATTAAAAAAACACATCTAATGCCTCATGGATTAAATTTCACATCAAAGCTCAGTTTTACATCTTATTTATGCTATAGAATATAATTTTCTTCTTTTAAAATCTTATGGTGTTACAATCAATGTATGATGATTCATATTTATTTAGATAAAAAATTATTTATAGGATATAAGGATTCCTAAGGAAAAGAGTTTATATAATTTATGATATGTAAATTTTTAATGATAATTCTTGGTTAGTTATTATATTAATTTGGTCTATATGTGATACAAGGGAGTGTGAAACATTTTTTTCCAATCTAATTATAATAAGATTTTATAAAAAGGTTTTTCATAGAAGATAGAAATTTATTACAATAGCAATTTCTTCTCTAATGAGGTTTTCAAAATATAGTTATGATGATTTTGTCACTATGGTGGACTATATGAAAATAATTGTAAGCCAATTAAACTTAATAGCTTCATGATTGGCCATTATGCTTTATAAATATAATGATAAGAGTTATAAAATCTATACTAAAGAAAATAAAAATACTTTTGGTGAAATAATACTACATTATATCAATGGAAAGATGGATATCATAATAATTTACAAAGGAATAAAACAACTATAGTTGTTTAGATATGAATTTATTGATTATGATGTTTTAGTGAATGGTAGGAATTCTACATCTTGTAGTACATTTTATATTTTAGATCAGTATATTTCATGGTTCAGTTAGATGAAATATTTAATTTAATTAAGAACTACAAAATATTAATATTATTTTTTCCCTAAATCATATATATAACTCTATTATATAAAACAATAATAAGAAATATTATAAATTTGGTTAATTATAAAATATTAATTATATGTTATATCTCAAGTGTAATAAATCATAAAAACATATGATGCATTATTTGATGAAAAAGCATATTATGATTATGTATCACATTATAAATGATAAAGTTGAGAAAATTTAAGAGAAATTATAGTATGTGTCGACTTAAAAGAGAATTATAGATATTTTATTGATGGAATTTTGTAAAAAAATATTTTTGGGCTAAATAGGTATCTCTTAGATTTCAATCATCTCCATCCACTTGATTTATTTAAAGAAGGTACCCTTACTCCACTAATGGAGTTATCTATTGTAATGTTTATCTAATATTATCATTAACATAATATTTTATTGGGTGATACTATCTTTCAAAACTGGTTCATGTAAAGAATCATTTTCTCTAGTGATTTTATTGATTGATTTATTTATTCCATAATAAAATTAATAAAGAAGGACTCTTTGGGTTTACTAATATAGTGATAGGTACAAAAAATCATATATGGGAAGAACTGTTTCCTTAGAGAATTCATAGAGGGGAATATTTGTATAAATATTTTAAGGATTAATACACAATTATAATTATTTTGTGAGACTAATATGAATGTATTATATACTATATTATGTGGATTTATAATTTTATTTTTATATAAGTGGTGATAAAATTTGAGGATAATGAAATGATTCATTAATTAGTTTTTAATTTAAATATTATTTTTTAGGATGATAATATCTCATGATGAATTAGGTAAAATGATTTTTGAAACATTAAATAAACTATTTAGACTATTTTAGTGATGGTAGGAATTATATCTTCACGAAATGTATTTAAATCAAATGAAAATAAACTTAAAACTGGGATTATTACAAAAAAAACCATGTTTAAATTTTGGGTTCTTTTTATTGACAAAAACCTAGTATAAAATCTATATGAAACACATAAAATAATTTGGAATTTGATTTTTGGTTTTTCAATTAGTTAAGGGTATGTTTGATTGTTTCATTTTGGAAATGAAAATATTACACCACAAATTAGTACATATTAAACTATGATATATTTTTCACATGTATGTCTGTTATGGGTAGTCAATTGTTTTATGGTATTTTTGTTCTACCCTTATTATATACATTTTAATTTTAGAGAAATATTAAACTTAAAATTACAATGCAATGAAAAATTATCAAATCATGTCTAGTTCCATGAAAATGAGTATTCAATAATGGGTTATCAATAGAAAATACAAGCACATTTTCACACTATAAAAATGTATTATGGTTTTTTTAAATATTATTTAAAAATGGGTTCCAGTCATAGTTTTATGCCTTGTGTATCACATAGAAACGGAGGTTCATAACATATTTTTTACACTATATTGATTATGGTTATTCTATAATTAATTGATCAGATAATATTTTTTTATATTCAATCATAGTGTACATTTTAATGGACGAATGTAGATAACGATATAGATTTAAAAGGATCATAGATTTTGAAGTAATTGTATCATAACACTATTAGTCTTGTAGTAATTATTTCAAGGAAAAAATATTTAAAATGTCAAAACTATGTTTTCATGATTTTTTTGAATAAATTATATTTATTTCATGTGTTTCATTTCACACAATAACAAGTTATTCTATCATTATATAGAACACTAATTTAGATTGTGTTATATGCAACATTGATTTTTAACAAAACCATGATATATTATTGATGTGACTCTTAAAAACTATCCATCAAACATAGTGATTTAAATAAAAATAAATAATTTTAAATAATTCTGTGTAGTGGTTTTATATAAAGGAAACTTATTGGTGATATAGTAATAAACTTGAAAATTTTATATATGTTTAAAAATTACAATTTTCTTGAAAAATATTTATTTGATTGTTTGTGATTGTTACCAAAATTTTTATTTTACACTATAAGAAAATAAATTTTTGGAAATAAAATTAATTTTTTGATTTATAATTTTAAAATTATCCTTTGGTGAATTTTGAATATTTTTCGAAAAAAACATTTTTTGTAAATAGTGAAAAATATTGAATTTTATTTGAAAAAAACCTTATAATATAATTTTTATAGAGTTAACTTATATTTAAAATGGTTTTAAATTATAAATATTTTATTTATATTTCAATTAATCAAATGTAGGTCATTTTTATCAATTTAATATTGAAATTGGATATAAAAACATTGTAAACTATTGATTATTTCCAATTCAAAAACTTGTTTTCTCGTCATGTTTGCATGAAAATTTTAAAATTAATTTTTGTTTCAAATTTGATGAACTTAATTTTAAAATAAGGATTTCATATTTGGAATCGTCATTATTTGAAATTTTTAATAATGAAAACATAATTTTAGACAAAAATCAATAGTGAATGTCGTAAATATTAAATACTTGGGGTAAAGTAAAAATGAATTTATCAAGGGTTAAACTAAAAATTTAATATTAAAAATGACCTAAATAAAATATGAATTTTATTGAATTAATTTATTTAGACCATATACCTGAAAAACTAATAAATATGACTATTTATTTCAAATTTCCTTTGAATATGAACTATATAATATGTTATGCAATGAAAAAAACGATACTTTTCTTACATTTAGTAACTATAAAGACTTGGGATAAGGGAATAAAATATGTTTTCTTATATATGTTCTAACAAAATATAAATGATTTTTTTATCATGATTCTTTATTATGATTTTTTGATATTAAATAATTACTTTAAATACCTACGAAACAAAAATACATTAATTATTTAGTTAAGAATTTTATAAACTAATTTATAATAAAAATATTACAAATGAAGTTAATTGTGTGAATTATTGTGTTACGTTATTTTTTTAAATGTATATATCATTATACAAAGGTTTGAAACAATATATTTGTTTTCAGTAATATTCGTAACATTTTTAAAATTTAAATTAAATTAATAATTTCAAAATTGATATTAATGTTATTTTAAAATTACTAAAAATATTATCCTATACCAAGTGTTTTTTATATTTTAATAAATATATACTACGGTCCATTCATGGACAAATTATTTTATTATAATGAATATTTTGAACATTAAATAGTAAACAATCAGTTAGTGTGGTTAATGTTAAAGTAGTGTTTTTTCAGGTTACTTGGGCTTATGTTTAAATTAGTTTTCAAAACACATAAGATTTATATTTGATAAATTAAACATCATATTTGGAATCATTGGGTCCAAATTATGAAATAATTCTCACACTAATTTATTCTTAAAGGATAAATCACCAAGGATAGTAAACTAATTACTGTAGTGAAAAACAAAAATGGTAAAAATGGGGATACATATAAGATAAGGAATAGAATGTTTAATGCATGAGATTATTTGTGTTTTGGAAGTACGGATCCTATATATAATCCCTCCATATAATTAATTAAAAAAATTGGATCCACTTGAGGTATTATTGACCTCCCAATGTAAAATAATTTTGATTATCTTTTAGAATGTCACTCCTCCTCAACTATAATAGGGAACTCAATCTCCCCATTTTCCCACACCTCTATATCAATTTTTCTCAACTATGATCTATGCAAATCACATCTGACCATCTTTTAACTCATCATAGAAGACTTATTTTCTATATAAATACTTTTAATAAATTATTTTGTTGTAAATTATGGATGATAAAAAATAATAGGAGGTTCGATTGAGTACGATGGGAGTCAAGACATAATGTAATGGATTTCTCTATCACCTTTATTTCCTGTGAGGCACAGGACACATTCAAAACATATTTCTTTTATGTTTTGTATTTAATTTTCATTAATTTATTTTATGATAATTATAATGAAAAAATTTAGGTATACATATCCCTTTGTGGATCTCTCTTAATGAGTTTTATGATTGAAAGGTTAACAAACTAGTAATTGGATTTCTAGTCTGCCTTTTATTTCATGGAGACATATGAAAATTCACCACTTAATTCTTTTGTGTGCAGTATATTCTACCTCTTTGAAATTTAATGTCATGAATACCATTATTTTTATGGATTTTAAATTTTTTTTGACTTTATGATTTAATATGGATTCTGATTAAAAATATTACTAAAGAGGTAGGGATTTCCATCTCACTTGTTACATTAATGGGACATATTTCTTTTTCAAAACCTATATATTTTACTCAGTGTATATAATTCCAATGAATGTTTATTATTATGATTATACAAATTAATTTTTGGGTATACATATCCATTTTGGGATCTATATTTCATGGTGTTTATGTTTCGAATATTAACAAATTGATAAGGTATTTTTTTATCAGTCTTCCTTATTTGTGAAATAAGTTTTTCCATGAACCTATAGTATTTTATGAGGTATATATAAAAAACATTTTACATTTACTATAATGAATTTATCCTCATAATATATTACGTTTCCTTTAAGGTTATTCCTTTTTTAGGATAATATCTCCATGTTAACCTTTGTGGATTGATATTTATGTTACAATCTAATTGTTTATCAGGATTATTTATGATTATGATCATAGTAGTCAAATCATATGATGAATATCTCAATAAACTAATGTATTTTATTCTATTATGGTTATTTCAAAATAATAAATTCTTTACTATCATTTTCCTAAAGATTTCAAAACATATTTTTATGGGAAAATTAAATTTTGGTTGAAAAACCTTTTTCTTCCAAAACCATGTTTTCTATATAATGTATTTAAATTTATTTTCAGTGAAAAGTTATTTTCATCAAAAAATATTGTTACTGATATTTTGAAATCATTTTTTATCAAATATGACATCTTTTGATGTTATCTATTCTTTATGGGGGATATGAACCATGAATACCATTGTTATTATTTATAGTAATGGTTTGTTTTGAGAAGATATTTATGAAATATCTTTCTCTTCCATGGGTCATACCATGACAGAACTCTTATGAAACATGATTTCCTTTGACGAGTTATGCTATAATGAAATGATGATACTATTATTAAACCTGTCTCTTTTATACATGTTCTAATATGATAAAATTATTATAAATACCATTACATTTCCTGGGTTATATGAAGAATATCTATGATCAAGTGGAAAACATTTGTATGATTTTCATTACTTGATGGAGAGGACCGATATATCCCTCTAATTAATTTGGTAATTATATATTCTATATAAGCCTATAGGGTATATCGGGAGTCAGATCAAGCCTGAAAAGAAGGGTACATAGGTAGTCAGCCCAAACCCATAATGGAGGGTACATAGGTGGTCAACCCTATCCCAAAGTAGGTACATGGGTGGTTAACCCAAGACTCAAATTTTATGAAAGTCTTAGTTGGTGGACTTGGCCTAATATTTTCTATTTTTATGTGTATGCCACAAATCCGTATCTTATGTTAATTTTATGCATCCACGACTCATGTTCTTTTATTCCAATGTGATTTATGTCTCATAAACTACCAATTGTAAGGTCCTAACTAATGATTAAGATCTATGAATGGTTTGTAGTGAACATCATATGTTATTTTCATTATCGCGTACCATTATGATTATCTTATTATTTCATTTGATCATATAAGGATATCTCTTATATTTACTGTCTAATGATCTGAGCTAACCCTTTCTTATGTTTCCTTTACCTGGGGTTTGAAGAATTTTTTATGTAGCATATGTCAATTAATGATACTAAATGGGTATATATTTGTGTAAATTACTCATTGTCATTCACTAGATTAGAATATTGACTTTTATGTTTCCAATTTCAATGAAAAATTATTGTTCTCAGGTGTTTTTTTGTAATGTAATGAATATTCATCTAAAAATATGAAATTTCCACATATTATAAGTCTCGTTCATTATGGTATGTATTTGCGAAATGGTTTAGTTAATAATTGGAATATAAGATGAGAAAAAATTAGAGATATCCCTAGGGAAATTTCAAAGGATGTGCCTAGTGATTCCCCTAAAGATATGTCTTGGGATGATATACAACATTTTAAAATATCATGGAATTATGGTAAAAAATATTTTAGGTGGTTTCCAAGAAATTATATCATTATCTGAAGAGTAAAAGTTGATGTGGCTCTAACACATATGTACCTAGATGTAATAACCTTGAAAAACTACATTTATATGGAATCAATCAGAAAATACAACACGACAATGATCCTTACTGCACATATAGTATTAAGATCGTAGAAAAATGGATTTGGGAATTCACAAACTCTTTAAAACCCATCTTTATGAATTTTAATAGATTATTAATATGGATGAAAATAAATATCATATATTAAAAAATGTTTCATTATTTATACTTCCTTTAAGTTATTTTTCATGATTATGGGGTTCCCCGATATGATAAGTGTTTCTGAAACTATGATTATGGTTTTAGTAAATGGCATGAACCAGAAGGAGCTACAATATTGATGAGTGAAATGACCAAAAAAAATAATTTCCCTCCTGAGAATACAAATGTTAAGGGATTTTTAATGAAATATACTATCTCTCTAATCAAAAAACCTTTTTAATATATGACGCATTTTGGACTTCAAAAAAAACAATGTAGGGATAAAATCCAATTGATTTCTTCATGACACAATGTCTGCCTTCCATCAGTATATCTGTTTATCTATTAGTTATTGATTAATGGATCAGTTCCACTAAATAGATATTTTTTATTCTCCTTTGTTTTTAACTTGAAAAACTAATTCTGGATGTCTACCATTTGATAGGTGAAGCATATAAATTGTGGAAACTTATAAAGAATATAATGCAGTTGAATAAAATGGACTCTATAGAATTAAAAGATTTCAATAACTTATTATTATATAAGTACATTCCTCATTTATTTGTATGAAGATAGATATTTATTTCATAGAGATAAGTGAAATGCTTGTAGAATATTTTGGTAGTTATGAGTAAAATTTTAGAATACTTGTGAGGTATGCTTCCGGTATTATCATCCAACCTAAAAGTAAGTTTGATAAATTCTTCTATGGTGTAAAACCACGTCTCTAAAGGGAATCATCAAAAATATATGTTACTATATATGAAGAGATTATATGATTTGATATAATGTGTTAAATGATGGTCGGATTTAAATTTTAGTATCATAGTTTTGACTAGAAAAAGAAAATGGATTTCAATGGAAAATCTAAGAATCATGTATAGAAGAAAATGATCTTTTCATTACGCACAAATTGTGAGAAGAAACAAATAGGGAACATTATAATTGGGAATAATAAATGATTTATGTATTCAAAGGAAGATAATAGAGTGGATGAATGTGTAAGTGATGCTAAAATTTTAGATAATGTTGTGAATAAAGAGATATCCTCCTAGAATGGACCTCGCACACATCAATTTTTCAATTTTAAGGAGTTTTTAAATTATGATAATAAATTCCCCAATATTATGGATAATGTGGATGATATGACACAAAAACCTCTGAAGACAAAGGAAAAAGAAAAATATTATGCTATCGTAATGGATGAATTTAACAATGCTAATTAAAGAACACTTATCCTCCCCTACATAGTTGGAAATTTCATGTTTGATTTTGTAGGATTGAGCCTTATGAAAATATTATTGTGCAGCCTTTATTTAGATTATATGTGATTATCTACATATATTTTGTAATAATGAAATCACATATTTTGTCGTTATAATGATGAACCAAATATTACAATGAATTTTTTTATATATGATATGAGATTATAAAAGGAATGAACAAGAATGTATGCTTTCAATATAGTTTTATAGTAATTTATTTTATAAACATATCTCTAGGGAATTTATGATGAATGTACTGACTGTTTTGGCATGTGACAATAAAGATATACTTTATGATATATGGGGAATCAATGTAAAGATAATTTTAATAAATTAAGTGAAATTTTTTCTAATGTTTCATAATTTCATCTTTGGAATGGTTTAAAAGTTCAATCATCTATGATATGGTTTACTTTGATATTTTAATGAGCTTTTAGTTATTATTGTTTTTTTCACCATATGATGATTTGAGTATTTTGAATAACTTGTACTAACCATTTTTTTTATGATAACTAAAGTTCTACGGTTTGACTTATCATTCTATATATGGATATTTTGATCTATTAGTTCATTGGTAATAATAGATTATCCTTAATTTGTTGGGGTAAGATATGAAGTTGAATTTGACAATGACACAACCATTGGGTGAGATTGTGCTTTTCAAATGTAATGAAATCAAGTAAGTATATATTCTCATAAAAATTATTCCACTTCCTAAAAATGTTATTGAAATAAAAAAAATTTGTTTATTGTAATTTTTATAATAATAATTACCTATTTCAATCCTTAATAGTTTATGGTTTTGTGATCGTTATCTTTCTCCTGAACAAGATCTCTATCACTCTACAGCAGTATTTGGGGGTTATTTTTCTTTTCTATGTTCTTTTTCATCACATCCCACCTATGTACACCCATTTGGATTCATATTAATTTTTTTAAATATGACCATCACACATAAATTTCTATTTTTCAATAGTATTTTTATTAGTTTTTTTATGATGTGGGTTTATATGAAGGGAACATTCATGTATTAAACCATTGATGGCTGAGATGAATTTTAAGGGTAGTATACATTTTATGGGGGTAGGATGTAACCAACTATGTTTTATTGAATTATTATTTTTCAATATAATAGTTATCTTTGATTCCATTCATTACATTAAACACATACTTATGATTTTTTTACACGCATCATCGGCTTAACTTTTGTTACATGCAACACTTAGTTTGAACAAAACTCTGGAATATTATTAAAGAGAATTTCATAACCTCGCCATTAAAATTACTGATCTTAATATTGATAAGTAATTTTAAAGTATTATGTATAGTGTTTTATATAAAAAACAATGATAACAAAAAACATAATTTTTTGTAAAATCATTATATGTCTCGAAAGTCATATTTTCATAAAAACATTTTTATGAAATTTTTGTGAAAAATAATAAAATTAATTTTGGAAAAATTTAGAAAAATAAATTGATGAAATAAAATTCATTTTTTATTTAATAATTTCAAGATTATCATTGGGTGAATTTTCAGTATTTTTATGGAATGTTTCATTCTTTGATAAAGTTTAAAAATTACTGAATTTTAATTGAAAACTATCTTTTCGTTTAGCTTATTTATAAAGTTAAATTACATTTTATCTTTTTTAATGTATAATTAGTTAAATTATACATATATTAATCCAATATAGGTAATTGGAAACAATTTAATTTTGAAATCAGATATCAAAAATTTGTAATGTTTTGACCATTTACACGTTAAAAATTCACTTCCTCCTCTCATTGGTTAGATTAATTTTAAATTTATTTCATCCACTTCAATCAATTGAATTTTAAAAAAATGATTATATATTTTTAATCATAATGATTTATAATTTCTAATAAGTTCAACTCAATTTTTGACCAAAATAAACAGTTAATGTAGTCAAAATTAATTACTATGGTTAAAGTAAAATGAGTTTTACCAAGGGTTAAACTAGAATGTTAAGTGTAAAAATTACTTAAAATATTTTATTAATTTTATAAAATACATTATTTTCATCATTTTCATAAAATACTATAAAAATAGTTTTATTTATTTCCAATTTAATTTTAGTATGACAGATATATTAACTTATGTAATGAAAGTAACAAAACAGATACTTTTCCTACTTTTAAAATATATAAAGTCTTGACATAATGATAAAAATAGTATATTTCAATTTACATAAAAAAATTTGAGATATAAATGTATTTTTTATCAAAATAAATTATTTTAAATTTTTTGAGATTAAATACTTACTTTGAATGCCTAGGAAATACCAACAAAGTAATTATTAAGTATCAAATTAAAAAAAATAAATGATACTAAAAATATTAAATGTGGGGTAAATTGAATTATCTATTATGTCACATAATATTTTACAGTAATATATAATTATAAATAGTTTTGGAATCCATTTATTATAATTCCATCATTTTCATCATATTTTTAAAATTATATATAAATGAATAATGTCAAAATTGACATTAATGAAATTTTATAAAAAATGATCTTTTATGAAATGATTGAAAATTAATAAAAATACTGTAATTTTACAAGGGATGTTTTAGATATTACCAATTTTAATTTTTATATTATGAATCCCATTATTTTCATGATATTTAATGTTTCATTTTTTGTAATGTATTTTTTGGATAATGATTCAAAAATATTTCTAAAGTGGAAAGGTATTTCCATCTCACTCTTTTATTTTCGTTTGACACATGTCCTTTTCACCAACAATTTCATTTTTTTGGTGTATACCATTACCATTAATGTATATTATTATTCTTCTAATGAAACATATTTTGGTTTTCATATCATTTTAAGGATCTCTCTTTCGTGGGGTTTACGGTTTAGACAATAACAAATCGATAAGTGATTTCAGTCTCGATTTTCCTTCATTGAGATATGTGTTATATTATGCACCTATATAATTTTAATAGTTTTATATACATCAACATAGAAATGTAATATCATGAATTTATACTAATTATATTTTATGTTTCATTAGATTTTATACCATTATAGGGATAATGTTTCAATGTTATCAATGTGGTAAGTTTTTTATGTTATAATATCATTATTTACTAGGATTGATTATTATTATGGTTCTAATAATGAAAAAATATGATATATCTCTCAATAAACCCATGAGTTTTCTTATCCTGAGGTTATGTCATGGAAATACAGGTTTTCCCTTCCTTTTTATCATGACTTTGAAAATATTGTTTTTATAAAAAATCATTTATTTGGTTCAAAAACCCTTTTTCTATCAAAATAATTTATTCTAAAATGTATTAAATAATTAATTAAAAATTATTTTTCAAAAAATTTATTTTCCTCAATAAATTTTTTAACTGATCTTTCAAAATAATTTTTTATCTAAGATGACATATGTTGAAGTTAGCTGAGATTTACTAGGTTTGTCAGTCAAGGATACAATTAATATTCATTATCTCAATTTTTTATTATGATAATATGTTTATGAGATATTTCTCTATTACATGGGTTATTCCATGATGGAATTCTTATGAAAATTGTTTTATTTTTATGTGTTACTCTATCATGAAATGATGACATGATGATAAAACCTGTCACTTTTCTATAGTTTAATATTTGATAAAAATTTTATGAAACCCATTTAATTTCATGGGTTATGATATGATCATTGTTTTATGATCTATTTGAACATATGTGTATGGTTTACATTATATCATGGGTGAGACCTATATATCCCTCCAATCCATTGGGTAAATATAATGTCTTTACAATCTCATAGGGTACATGTTTCGTCATCCCATGATCATATAATAGGGTTTATAGGTGTTCTTCCAAATCCTAAAAATGAGGGAACATAGCTGGTTAGCCCTAGCCCAAAGTAGGTGCACTGATGGTTATCCCATGACTATCATGTTATGAATGTCCCGGTGGGTAGCCTTGAGCTAATATTTTCTATTCTTATGTGTATTTCAAAAATATATTTATTATGGTAATGTTAGGCTCTCAAGGCTTGGGTTATTAGATTCCCTTATGATTCTTTCCTTAATAACTACCAATATTTATAACATGACTCATGTTTATGATCTATGGTAAGTTGGGTTTGATAAAAAGAAGTTATGTTCATTATCACGTACCATTACGCTTTTAATATTATTTTATATAATTCTAGATTCCAATCTCTTAATTTTAACCTTACTGAGCTTTGGACCTCAACATTTCTTAGGTTTAATTTCCATAGGTTATGAAGAAATGGTTTATGTTGATTTTTTCTATGAAAAGTACTAAATAGGGATCTATTTCCAGGAAAATATTAAGATCATTCACTAAATTTTAATATTGTTATCCAATATTCTAAATAAACTCAACTATTATAATCCTCAAAAAAGGGTTTGTGTAATGTAATGGATAATAATATAAAAAACATTCATATCCATGTATGAGAATAATAGGTCATTATATGAAATCCTTTACACTTAAATCTCATGGAATGAAATAAAGAGATGAAAAACAGATTGATTGGGCATTATAGACTATATAATAATGGTGGAAGATAGGTTTTTGGATCACAATGGTTTCAAAAACAAATTAAGAGATCATAAACATTATTAAAATATTAATAAGAAAATAAATGGATAAGGAGATAGATTAAACATTTAAAAAATCAAAAATATGAGATAATTTGATAGATGTATTGATAGAAAAGTAGAAGTATTTGTGAGTTATTGATACAGAAACATATAAAAGATAGAGTATATCATTGATCATGAATATAATGGAGTCTATTTCTACAATTGAATAGGTATAATCACTTTATTAATTATTTATGTAATAAAAAATGTAATCTTGAACAGAAATGTGTTCATATTGTGTGATAGAGGTGTGATTACTCATATAATGATGTGTTATGGACCAAATGGGGAGTGATTATGCTATGAACTTGGTAAATAAATAGTTGTATTTTAGTGAAATATTGTACAAAAATACATCACTTAATGTTTACTCCATGGATATCGCCATGTATGGGTGATTCAAGAAAAAATTGGTTGCATTACATTTCAATTTTTCACTTTCATATCTAGTGTAGAAGAGAGTTTTATTTATATTAACTACTAACTAAGAAAATTTGAATGGATTTATTTCAAATTGTTATACCATTATTACCCCCCCCCCCTTAGGGTTTCATCTCCTTATGAGAATAGAGAAAATAATCACATTGATCAATGAAAAAACACTATACCATCTAGACTACACACTCAAGATCTCACTTGCTGAAAAATAAAAATTAGGAATAATATTTAAATAAGATACAACACAACATATGAAACCATAATCTGGATCAGGAATCATACCCTCCATAAAATTAATCTTGGTTGGTAATGCATCACCCTCTGTAGTATATCATCAGATTGATAATATTCCAAATGATCTATTTGGTTGAAAAATAATCATCCAAACCTCTAGAATCACATTATAGAAAAACACTATTTCTATCATCCAACAGATTCAATGGAAAGAAACATAGGCATGGATTCCGATCAAACTAAAATTTGGCCCTAAACAACGATCCCCCTAAAAAATTTTACATAGTCCTTCAAAGATAATTTGATTGTTAAACCTCCAGAATTATGTAATATACATCCATCCAAATTCATTATTTTTAAATTTTATCATCCAATTTTTTATAAATGTAAACCTAACACACTACATAAATCTAAATAATAAACTAATTCAAAACTAAAAAATATAATGAAAAAATAAATCATAAATTAAAAATTCAAAGCTTCTCTCATGACCTCATTCCCAGTAATTTCACATGACCACTATAGGTGTCACATGTATCCACCATCCTCACCAGAATCCCACTTCGAAACATCATTGTAACGCCCCGACCCCAGTTACCCAATGTCGGTTCATTATTGCATAACATTGGCATGATCACAAAAGATCAAGTCTCGAAAGAAGGATTAGTATAGTAGCCTTGGAAACACTAGATACATTCATAAATGTTACATTACATCATAAAGTGAAAAACTACAATAACAAAGTCTCCATAGTCCACACTCCTATCCTCTTCTGACTATCCCTATAGGTCATTCATAAAATACTTCTTCACATCCTGGAAAATATTAAAACATTGAAAGGGGTGAGCTCAGATGCTCAGTAAGGATAGCAATATTGTGGAAGATTTCATAAATAAATATTAACATTCAATGAAATGTATAACTAAAACAAAAGTCTTTTTAAACTTGAACTTTAGCATAATATGGAAAAAATAAAATTAAATGATTCCATTTACTTACTCACATGGATAATCTACTAGTTGAATAATATAATCCAATATCAATAACCACTTTTATAATAATGGAAATGCATAATTCTAGACTATCATAACCACGTATCCAAGGCCTCGTGCCAAGACTACAAATAAGATTTTGTCAAGACCTCGTGCCAAGACACTAGTTTGTCTCATGAGACATACCAATGCATCGAGGAGCTATAGCGGGCTCCACCCGTCACTTATTAAGTCCAATGCATTTCTCATATGAACAGGTTTAAACATATCATAAACCATAACATAATTGTATCACATAAAACGTTCATAAAGGAAACATAACATTTCCTCATTTCAATCACAAGATATCAATACAACACATTGATATAATAAAAACCTTATCAAAACCATTTTCAATACCAAAATAAAAGAAAATTAAAACTTGGTATTTATTTTTCATTTAAAAAAAGTTATGGCTTGTAGAGGAAGCCGAAACTCAAATAATGATTACGGCGGTGGAGAAGTCATTGTCGCCGCATACGTACGACAAGAAAAACATTCCTTTTTGTCGTATAGTAAAAATATTCGTATAAAATGATTATTTTTGAATAAACGTAAAAGTCATAGGGGTTTATACACCGTATAAAATAAATTTGTGTATAAAACAAAATATGCCTCAATGAATAGAGATTGAGACAGAGTACCTTACAAAGATCATTTTTAAAATAAAATAGATATATTATGTTTATTCACTATAAGTAAACATAATGAAATTACAAATAAAAGATAGGATATAATAATATCATGACATAATTTGAAAGTAGGAGATTGACCCAAAAAATGGAAATTGGGTTAAAAAATTCCCTTACATTGCATCCTGTCTTGAATCGACCGTTCATTAACCTCCTGAATAATAAACTAGAGTTAATTTATAGTTTCTTAAGAACCTTTTAAATTTTATTATTCATTTTATATTACTTATTACCATGTTATGAACATTATGTAATTATTTATGTTAACAACGGTCGTTTTGACGATCTTAGGTACGTGAGTCAAAAATAAACTTCTTATAATTACACTTTGTTCATGTGGTAATATATCCATTATATCCAAAATTATACTCATGATGTATATATCATATACATCATATATATCCAGTATAAACATTAATTTATAATATTAAAGAACATTTACAGGTAAGAAATGAAATGCACCATTCATGGAGACGGTAAGCCGTACGTACGCATGAACGCTACTTTCATTTCTATTTCGTATTTAATGGAATGAAGTTATAATTATATAAAGGTATAATATAATTACATTATAATATAATGTATAATACCATTTACTCCATCCTTTATACATCCAACATATGGCATTAACGATTCAAATCACTTTGAGGGGGCGGTAGTCTGCACTTCCTAAAATGAAATTATCGCGTTTACCCATAGTGGAAATAATAAAGTATGCCACAAATGAAAAATACAGAACCTTAAGTAAAACATAAGAATATTATATAGCATATATAAATAGTGTTACATCTTAATTTCCACCTTTGAAGGTGTTATATGAGTGTTGAACAATCATCGTTTCGTGAGGCAGAAATTCGCCATCCACAAAAACAGTATGTTCTTTAACCATTAGATGTAGGTGTGTGTAAGTGTAGCTCTAATACTTCTTATAAAAACATACTAGTATATTGAGGATACTGTTGTTGTTACAAAATAAATTAATAAAAAATGTTTAGGGGGTTGGATAAGCAAAATAAAACAAAATAACATAAGAGAAGACATTAACATAAAATCGGGTAACTCTTTTGATTTGAGCCAAAGGCTTCCTTGGGAAGAATTATGCCCAATGTGAGGCTTCTAGGAGTAAGGGAGGGAATTTGGGAGAGTATTTGGGCAGAGTTTGGCCGAGCCAAAAGGCTTTCAAGGTGTGAGTAAGGTGGTAGTGGTGGGGGCCTTTTATAAGAGAGAGGAGGGGCACTCTTGGAAAGATTGAAATGTGACTTTATTATGAAATGTTTTTTCGGATTATAAAGGTCCCACACATATATAATTCTAGGATAAGGTGATAAATGTTCGAAATATACTCATCCAATAGTTTTTTGACAATGTAAGTCTTATATTTTACATTATCTTTTCATTTTATTTAAATCGTTAATTAATGAGGTAATCCTTGCATCATCATGGTGTTATAAATAATTTAATTTATTTAATGTCTAAAAATTAAAAAAAAAATCATGATGTAGGAAATATTTTTAGATTTCTAATGAATATTTATAGTAAAAAATATGAGTTGTATAACCCCATTTAATTTTTTTGTAAAACAACTTATCTTTGTGACATTTTTATTTTAACTTTAAATAAAAGTT
Source organism: Viscum album (assembly GCA_963277665.1). Classification (NCBI taxonomy): domain Eukaryota; kingdom Viridiplantae; phylum Streptophyta; class Magnoliopsida; order Santalales; family Viscaceae; genus Viscum; species Viscum album. Next base: position 1,858,082,959 of record OY728153.1, on the reverse strand, counting down.
ATTTATGTCATTTTCCTACCAAAGTGGCTCCTTCAGGTCCCCAAGTTGACCCATGCATTGTCTTGGTCGTAAAAGACTCATCCAATAGGTTTAGGACAAGTGTAAAGGTATTTTAATATTTTTATAATATCATTTTTATCTTAAATTTCACTAATTACCTTTAATTGCGATTAATTTAACTTAAAAGTTACTATTCAAAAAAATTATTTTAATCCCATTGAACCAAATTTTACTTCCTAATGAAAACCATGGATGTCGGATTTTTGAAAATCAAATCACAGAAGTGGTAATGTTTCATTTAAACGAAAAACCAGTTTTTTAACTACCACTTAGTGGTTTCACTATTCATCAAAAATTGAAGTTTTTCAGAACAATGCCAAAATTTCACCCTAAGCTATAATTGATATTCCAAATTCAAAAATGATGTCTATTTTAAAAAATTCTAAACATATAAGTTGCATTAATTAATTTTATAATTAATTCCCACTATCACAACAAATAGAGTGTTTTTAAGAAACAATATATATCAAAAGATTGACAATCGTTTATATCCAATTTCAAAGTGAAATTAATTCTAATGACCAACATTGGATAAAATGGTAAAAATATATTCTAATTATTCTTTAAAACCACTCAATATTATAACTTATCACTATAAATTATTTTGATTAAAAATGTGGTTTTTATGTATTTTTACTATTCATAGAAAATTGGGAGTTCTCAGAAAATTACAAAAAATTCAACTTAGGATAATTTTGATATTCCGAATACAAAATGAAGTCCATTTTGAAATATAAAATTTATATAATTTTTAAAAGTGGGTATTACTATTCAAAACGGCTACTTTGATTGGTCGCGGTGTGTTATAATCTCGAACTTGCGTAAAATGAAAGCTATTGCATTATTGAAAGAGATGTGTATCGTGAAAGCTTGGGGTGTTACATTCTCCCCTCCAATAAATTGCGTCCTCGCAATTTGAAAAAAAAATTCGCAAATAAAAGGTTCAAAATATAAAATAGCTTTGTGGAAAACCCACATCCGAAATAAGGTTAATAAAAATATAACTTTAAAAGAATGAAAGATAAGTACAAAGGTCACCCAAGATAGCCTATACTATGATTATATGAAAATATGGATATGGAAGAATAAAAAACCATCAAGGTCTGATGGAGACTTGTAGAAAACTGAATTAGGAGAAACTTAACCATTTGAAAATCACAAACATGTGATTGGTTAAACGGTCATTGAATCCCCAGTTGGAAAAGTTAACCAGCAACGTTTTTGATTTATGTTACCTTTTATAAATTTGAGGAATTTATTTTGGAGATTTACTAAGAATGTAAGGGAATATACGTACTTGTCATGTAGACTTTCATTCTTTTATAAATTTTTACCACAAACCCATCTTTCACTATAAAAGGTAATAGAACTCAAAAATATTGTATTTATTCTAATTGTATAAGGTTCCAAATATTAACAAATACCATTTAGATTAGTAAAACTATTTTGTAATTACCAGGGACTTCCTGTAGGATAGTGGTAGGTAATAAAGGCCTATCGCACTATGGTTGTGGGTTCGATTCCTGTAGCTTTGTCCGACGCGACGGGTTATCCCCCAACCTGCAGGTTGTCCTTTTCCTAAACAATAGTATTATAATATTCCAAAAATAATCTTCAAATTTTTTTAACATTAAACAATACTATCCAAGGTTCCACTTAATGCATTCCAACCTTTATAGTTATCCAAAATACCTCTGTCTAGAATTTCTCTAAAAGGTCTGTACATTCTAAAATCAATTGTATCATCAGATTCCTCAAACAAAGTAAAGTTCCTCTTATTGTCACATACTAAAATTTGATTACCTTCATCATATTAAAACCATAATGAAAAAAACAAGTACTGTAGTACAATCCTTATATATCACATTATTCGTATTACCAGAATATAATCCTTGATTCCAAAAACACAAATACATTAATTATTCTACTTCAATTGTAGTAACAACATAAGATTTTCCTTGGTCCCTTGGCCTTTTCTGAGGTAAGTTTCCCTGGAGCTTAGGACATTCATTTGCATAATGCCCCATTTCCCTACAATTGTAGCATTCAACATTCATATCCGCGTTTTTTACCTTGCAATCACGAGCCTGGTGACCTTTTTCTCCACATTTATAACAAACTCCCATTCCTTTTTGGCAAGCACCGAGGAGATTCTTCCCACAATTATCACATAATGTAAAATCCTTATTTCCCTTTTTCCCTTTATCCGTCTCTTGTTCCAATGTTCTATTATTCTCTTGATTTACTTTGTTGTCATAAGATTTAGAGAATTCATTTTCTGTCTTGATAGCACATGAGACAATATCTTCATACGATGAGAAGGATTGTGATACTAAAGCTCGATGGAGAAATGGTTTTAACCCATCAAAGAAATGATCAATCTTACTTCTTGGGTTACGTATATAATCTGCAGCATGCCTCACTAACCTTGTAAATTTAGCCTTATACTTTGCGACATTCTCACCCCCCTTCTACCTCAGACTCAGAAATTGCCTTTCCATATCTACTCGATGGTCATGTGGAAAGTATTTTTCTATGAAAATTTCCTTAAACTCCCTTCATTCCATAATAGATACTTCTTCATCTTCCTTTGTGTTTTGAATCAGCGACCACCATTGATGGACATCTCCAGTGATGTGGTAGACTACCATGACAACCTTCTCCCTTTCGCTACTCCCCAGGGCATGGAATATTTTATCTAACGAGTTTATCCATTGCTCAGATACTAATGTATTTGTACCCCCTATTAAATGTTGGTGGTTGTTTCCTCATGAAGCGGTCTAACATTGATCCTCCATGTTGCGGATCAGGATGCTCCATTCGAGTAAGGTTATTATTCATAACATGAGTGGGTTGTCCCAGTATGGTAATAAGTTGATCAGCACCAGTTGTATCTCCAGATCCACAATAATTATCTTGAGCAGGAGGGAAATCCCTACACGGAGTGCGTGCATTGATACGGTTTCCATTCCTTCCACTAGGATCAATTTCTAAACAATTGCATAAACTAGATTAGTTTATGAATCAAAATACATAATTACATACATGTAAAATACTTAACATAAATTGAACTATTTATGGATATAATCCATAAAAACTTTTCTTTGAGGATGTATATACTCATAACCCTTCATAATGATTTGTAAAGAAAATGAGAATTATCCTAAGCATATCCCCCGGGAGTGTCGTAACCAAGAGTGCAGAAAGGCCCATTGTCATGCACTAGTTCCCGTTCGAGTCTATCTCAAAGCGGTGTTTTTGGGTTTTACCCCTAGGTATATCTGTGCCAGAGCCGCCTCTACCTGCTCGAATCCAGATAGAGATTTATTGATCGGAAAACTCACAACATCTCTATAATACCAAAATTATAGGAAGTTCTTCTATACTAATCCTCAATGTCTATCTTTGGGATATGTGCTCTAATCAGAGTTTATCTAAATCTAGCTTCCAAGGTTAGTACTAAACTGCCTCTGATACCAACTGTAACGCCCCAACCCCAGTTACCAAGGGTCGGTGCATTATTGTGTAACATTGGCATGATCACAAAAGATCATGTCTCAAAAGACCGATTAGTTTAGTAGCCTTGGAAACACTACATACATTCATAAATGTTACATTACATAATAATGTGAAAAACTGCAATAACAAAGTCTCCATAGTCCACAATAATATCCTCTTCTGACTATCCCTGCAGGTCATTCATAAAATTCTTCTTCACATCCTGGAAAATATTAAAACATTGATAGGAGTGAGCTCAGATGCTCAGTAAGGATAGCAATATTGCGGAAGCTTTCATAAATAAACATAAACATTTAAGGCAATATATAACTAAAACAAAAGACTTTTTAAACTTGAACATCAGTATAATATGGAAAAAATAAAATTAAATAATGCCATTTACTTACTCACATGGATATTCTACTAGTCGAATAATCTCATGCAATATCAACAACCACTTTCACAATGATGTAAACCCATAATTCCAGACTATCATAACCACGTAGCTAAGGCATCATGCCAAGACCACAAATAATATTTTTTCAGGGCCTCGTGCCAAGACACTAGTTTGTCTCATGAGACCTACCGATGCATCGAGGAGCTATAACAGGCTCCACCCATCACTTATTAAGTCCAATGCATTCCTCATATGAATAGGTTTAAACATATCATAAACCATAACATAATCATATCACATAAAACGTTCATAAAGGAAACATAACATTTCCACATTTCAATCACAAGATATCAATACAACATATTGATATAATAAAAACCTTATCAAAACCATTTTCAATACCAAAATAAAAGAAAATTAAAACTTGGTATTTATTTTTCATTTAAAAAAAGTTATGGCTTGTAGAGGAAGCCAAAACTCAAATAATGGTTACGGTGGCGGAAAAGTCATTGTTGCCGCATACGTACGACAATAAAAACATTCCTTTTTGTAATTTAGTAAGACGCTTCGTATAAAAAGATTCCTTTTGAATAAACATAAAAGTCAAAGGGGTTTATACACCGTATAAAAGAAATTTGTGTATAAAACAAAATATGCCTCAATGAATGGAGATTGAGACAATGTAACTTAAAAAGATAATTTTTTAAATAAAATAGATATATTATGTGTATTCACTATAGGTAAATATAATGAAATTACAAATACAAGATAGGATATAATAATATCGTGATATAATTTGAAAGTAGGAGATTAACCCAAAGAAAGGAAATTGGGTTAAGAAATTCCCTTACCTTGCGTCCTGTCTTGACTCGACCATTCTTTAACCTCCTGAATAATAAACTAGAGTTAATTTATAGTTTATTAAGAACCTTTTCAAGTTTCTTATTCATTTTATATCACATATTACCATGTTATTAACATTATGTAATTATTTATGTTAATAACGGTCATTTTGACGATCTTAGGTACTTGGGTCAAAAATAAACATCTTATAATTACACTTTGCTCATGTGGTAATATATCCATTATATCCATAATTATATTCATGATTTATATATAATATAAATCATATATATCCATTATATACATTCATTTATAATATTACATAACATTTAGAGGTAAGAAATGAAATGCACCGTTCATGGAGACGGTAAGCCATATGTACGCATGAATGCTACTTTCATTTCTATTTCATATTTAATGGAATGAAGTTATAATTATATAAAGGAATAATATAATTCCAGTATAATATAATGTATAATACCATTTAATCCATCCTTTATACATCCCACATATGGCATTAACGATTCAAATCACTTTGAGGGGGCGGTAGTCCGCACTTCCTAAAATGAAATTATCGCGTTTACCCATAATGAAAATCATAAAGTATGCCACAAATGAAAAATACAGAACCTTAGGTAAAACATAAACATATTATATATCATATATTAATATATTTACATATTAATTTCCACCTTTTAAGGTGTTATATGAGTGTTGAACAATCATCATTTCGTGAGGCAGAAATTTGCCATCCACAGAAATAGTATATTCTTTAACCATTAGGTGTAGGTGTGTGTAAGTGTAGCTCGAATAATTATTATAACAACATCCTAGTATATTTAGGATACTGGTTTTCTAACATAATAAATTAATAAAAAGATTTTAGGGGGTTGGATAAGAAAAATTAAACAAAATAACATAAGAGAAGACATTACCTTAAAATCGGGTAACTCTTTTGATTTGAGCCAAACGCTTCCTTGGTAAGACTTCCTCCCAATGAGATCCTTTAGGAGTAAGGTAGGGAAGTTGGGAGAATATTGGGGCAGAGTTTGGCCAAGCCAAAAGGCTTTGATGGTGTGAGTAAGGTGGTAGTGGTGGTGTCCTTTTATTAGAGGAGAGGAGGCGCACTCTTGGAAAGATTGAAATGTTACTTTATTATGAAATTCTTTTTCGGATTATAATTGTCCCACACTTATATATTTTGAGGATAAGGTGATAAGGTTTTGAAATCGCCTCATCCAATAGGTTTTTGACAAGTGTAAGTCTTATATTTTACATTATCTTTTCATTTTATTTAAATCGTTAATTAATGATGTAATCGTTGCATCATCATTGTGTCATAAATACATTAATTTATTTAATGTATAAAAATTATAAAACAAATATCATGATGTAGGAAATCTTCTTAGAGTTCTAATGAATATTTATAATCAAAAATATGAGTTGTATAACCCAATTTAAAAATTGTTTTAGTAAAACAATTTATGTTTGTGACATTTTTATTTTAACTTTAAAAAAAAGTTGTTTATGTCATTTTCCTACCAAAGTGGCTCCTTCAGGTCCCCAAGTTGAGCCATGGATTGTCTCGGTCATCCATGACACATAAAATAAGGGTAGGAAAATTGTAAAGGTATTTTCATATTTTTATAATATCACTTTTATCTTATATTTCACTAATTACCTTTAATCACGATTAATTAAACTTAAAAGTTACTATTGATCAAAAAATTATTTTAATTCCATTGAACCATATTTTACTTCATAATGAAAACCATGTATGTGGGAGTTTTTAAAATCAAATCACAGAAGTGGTAATGTTTCATTTAAATGAAAAATCAGTTTTTTAACTACCACTTAGTGGTTTCACTATTCATCAAAAATTGACGTTTTTCAGAACAATGCCAAAATTTCACCCTAAGATATAATTGATATTCCAAATTCACAAATGATGTCTATTTTACAAAATTACAATCATATAAGTTTCATTAGTTAATTTTATAATTAATTCCCACTATCACAACAAATAGCGTGTTTTTAAGAAACAATATATATCAAAAGATTGACAATCGTTTATATCCAATTTCAAAGTGAAATTAATTATAATGACCAACATTGGATAAAATGGTAAAAATATATTCTAATTGTACTTTAAAACCACTCAATATTATAACTTATCACTATAAATTATTTTGATTAAAGAAGTTGTTTTTATGTATTTTTACTATTCATAGAAAATTGGGAGTTCTCAGAAAATTAAAAAAAATTCAACTTAGGATAATTTCGATATTTCGAATAAAAAATGAACTGCATTTTGAAATATAAAATTTATATAATTTTAAAAAGTGGGTATTTCTATTCACAACGGCTACTTTGATTGGTCGCGGTGTGTTAGAATCTTGAACTTGCGTACAATGCAATCTATTGCATTATTGAATGAGAAGTGTACCGTGAAAGCTTGGGTTGTTACAATCATTATTATTATTTCTCTTATCCTTTGTTAATACCACAACCTCGATTTTTTTTCAAAAAAACCATTGAAAAATCGAAGGAATACCACCCTTCCAATCATTCAAAATTTCTAGAAACACTTTGAAATATAGGTGGGTAAAAAAATCATCCATTGAATCCTAATGTTCCACAAGCCATAAAATATTTTCTGGAAACATTATGTTTTTTGTAGTTCCACCCAAAAAAGGGAAACGCCATCTATAATCAACATGAAAATTCAAAAAGGTCACTGAACTTCAGGAATCAGATTTTAAAATGGGTTCATCCACTCTTAAACATGACCCACAATCCATATATATAATATAAAAACTATCCATATAATCAGCAATAATCATGATAACCATAACCAATTCTACAATATGGAATATAATAATTATATTGATACCAATAAAGGTTGAAAAATAATAAGACAATAATCTCTTACTTAAAGGATATATAATAAATATCAAAGAAAACAATATTTCTTTCTAGAACAACTCTTTTAAGAAATACTCTAAAAATAATATCTAAATATATCACATTATAACATTAAATAACAAGGTACCTCCTTAAAAAATAAAAATGGACCTATAAAAAAAATATCCACCATGAAATTCATAAAATAATAATTATTATTATAAATTTCTAAATAATTATAGAGAGAAAACAAAATTTATGGAAGTGTCTCCTTCAATGAGATACCATGTACCAATATATATGATAAAATTTAGATATAAAAATTAACCATCGACAACCATGATGGTCATTTCAATGTTATTAGAACATGGTGTTTCTCCTTATATTGAGTTTTCGTGAGATTTTGAGATGGTCAAAGATTAAGAAATTTAATATTAATAAGATAAATAAATATTTATTAAATTATAAATAATATTTTTATATCCTAATTTTAATCATGTATGGTAATTATAAAACCATGACTGTTTCTAAAATGGGGTGTTTTATCAGTGAGATATATAATATTTCCATCTCAGGATTTCATCCTCGATATAGAACAGTTAACGATTTTAATTGACACATGATTAACACTATAATCACCTTGTAAAATAATTTTTTCACCCTTCAACTAGGGTTATCAACACTCACAAATGATAAATCCCATGATATTTGAGAAGAAAAATTGTTCCAAGAGGAGGAAGAACAACATTAGATTAGAAACCACAATAATGACCAGATCATGTGGCATCATCATATAAATCCAAGAATCGGTGTTTCTTCCATGAGGTTGTGATTTTAATTTCAATTTTCCCATTTTATTAATGTTTTTGAGTTTATTAGAGTTGTTTAATGATTAAAATATGTAATATAAGTAGACATTAAACACATCCAGAATAACTATATTTGAATACCCTGAAACACATTGTTGTAAAATAAAGAATAAATGTACTATACACCCAAAAATGGTTTCCTCTATCATTATACATGCTTTTTGAAGAAAAAAAATACAAATAAAAACAACATCCCTCATCCATGGGGTTTAAGTGGAATATACCTAATCACTTGACCCTTGAGTGGAATTTAAACTCTCATCATAGCATGCTAGAAACTCATGGAGTAAAGAAAGAAGATAAAGATAAATTTACTAGGATTGAGATTCTTCCAAATATTAAGAAATCTTTAGACACCCCCATATTAATAGAAGATGTTTTTTATAAGGCCCGAGTGATGTAATGGAACTAGATTCCACATAACATGTGCCCCGAGCCAGGTGGGCCATATGCCCTCTAGCACATCTCCCTAAATTCCAAAGGCTTCCGACTAGAAGCGAGGGCCTAGGATGTGTCTGTGGTGGGACTATGCCCTAATTAAAAGAGTGTAGCATAGTGGAAGGAATATAACTGAATAGTTAATTGAATAAACATTATAACTAATGTGTAAGAAAACTAATGCACTTGATAAACGAGAATAATATTAACTATATCAACTAGAGTAATGATGATGCAGTGTCAGATCATTAGAAAACCGTAAAACATAGATACATGAAAATATCTATAACATGTTCCACATAGTAAAAGAATGCACAGTCTAATATGAGCATCATGAGATCCAAATTGGTCATCTTCTGTCAAGATCCATCCTATTAGCAAGCAATAAAGTTTTTGAAGATGTTTTCTTCCCTTTTCCAACACCTGCAGTCATGTAATCCACTCGAGGCACCAAATGACACCTTGAGGGGGTGTGAGATAAATCTAAGTGTCCCACCACCAATGGTGTCTATAACCTCCGACTTTTGTAGTGGAATATCTCACTATATAGGATTTCATATATAATGTTGAGAAAGCAGTACAATATAACTAAATACCAAAGTACCTTCTTCAAAAAATGGTTGGTGTCTGAATAGTTAACTAGTTTATTTTATTAAATATTTACCATTTAATGTTAATAGGTCACATAAGGCATACCCAGTACTGAGATCACCTCGTGATAGTATAAGTTGTGTAGGTCCCACGACCTAACAAGGAAAACAGAAAAGGATATCTCGTGAGGGAGTTCTAGGGTAATATCCAAGGTAACATAGGTCTCAAGGAATGAAAACAAAAGAGTATCTGAGCCTAGCGAGGGAGAATGATTATAATATAAGGATCATAATTCAAGGAATTCTATAATAAGGTGCCTACCGAGTTCATGGTGATTGACCAAGGTAAAATGGGGATCATCAAGGGAAGGAACTTATGGGCTTTCACCATGGAACCAACTAGTCAATGTTGGATCCAAGAAGTGTATCTGAGGTATCATGTAATATTGTAAAGGACCCTATGGTATTATATCAAAATTCGAGAAATATACAAAATCCAGAGTCTAGGTGGGTATCAACTTATGAAAATATCATCCTTGAATCGGAATGGGGTTCCTGAGACCCAATGAATTATCCTCTCGGAGTCCAAGGTGAGCTAAAGTTAGTCCACTGTTATTTGATATTGTAATCATGTAGTAATTTATTATGTTAAATTATTGTCATCTATTACTGTGTATTGTACAAGTAGCCTTTCAAAAAATTTATCAACTCTTTATAAACCGTTAATTCATATTCAATTAGTGAGGTTCACTCTGCTACCTTACATCAATATGGAAGGGGTTCTATGGACATTTAACCTTTATTCAACTCATTTTATAAGGCCAAGTCATATACCTAGTATACTTTCCATTTCACATTTCACATTTAATAGTAAATTTGAAGCACTTACCTTAGGCATGTCATGTGGTGAGCATACATGGTACATTCAATTATGAAATTCCCATTAGTGACAATCCTTTTATTATAATAATACTCTCCTTTACGAAGGTCATGTAAATGAACACCCGAGTGGTGGACCAAACGTGTTGAAACACTAAAACCCAATGATGGCATAATATTCAACACGGAGCGGATTCAGTTGTATGTGTACCCACTAACAACTAATCACATGTTTAGAAATTCTCAAACCATACAATTCCAACATGTATAATCATGACATGTAAATTTAAAAAACAGGCTTCAATGAAATCAGTGGTTCCCATGAGAACATTCCAAAAATCAATGAACATTTGGGATATGTTATGGACCACCAACCTTAGAGTCATATGAATCTTCTCCTATGATGTCAGTCCTTAATTGTCCTCGGATTGGATTAAATCTAATAAAAGGTTTAATATTCTCATATTACGATATCTTGGTCAATATAAAAATTGAAGAATAATGGAAAAAAGGAGACTCAGTTACATACCATTTCACTTGAAATGTGATAAATGAATTATTGATCCGATGTCAGACAAATGATATCTCTTCATCCCTAGTTTTAGACGACAAAAATCACTAAAATGGAGGAAACATTGGTTAATCTTGCTGTTTCATGGATTATTGAGGAAGATGTGGTGGGGTTAAATAGATCTTTTGGAAATTTTACACAAGATTTTAGACTCTACCCGGTTTTTCAAACTGTGCACAAACTATGCGATACAGTTTGTCCCTAAGAACATCCACTGTAAGGTTTGCTAAAACAATGCACAATACATACATGGGTACATTGGATAAAATGGTTGTTCAAAAATTTAGGCCAGATGTCCATCCACAAAATGTGCGAGGTGGAACTATATGAAAAAACAAAATCTGCATGTTTTCCAAACAATGTGGAGTTCATGCACAGTTTATTCAAAATCTTTCGCTAATCTTATTTTCCCCAAAAGATGGGTTATGGACTTTGAAAAAGACCCAAACATCCTGATAATGTTTTCTAATTCATTATACATCCATATTGGGTTCAAATAATGTATTTAGAAATAAATTTAAAGTCTCCATACCTGAGTAAAAAACCTTATTCTTACAGTCTTCCCCCTTTAAAAGAACTCCCCCCTGATTTCTCCTTCATGATTAATGAAATATTGTTTGAGAATAACTCTCACAATTGTATATTTATGTCATCTTCCATACCCCAAACATCATCCTATACTTATCTGTGCTTTTATATCACCCGTACAAGAGAGAAACAATTGCCTTAGAGAGCCTTCGTGCTTTGTTTAATGATGCGTACTAGATATTCCAAAAAGGTAGCATCATCATATAACTCTAAATCCTTGAGTTCAATGGTATGAGACAGGTCAACATGATATTTTTGAAGATATGAGATATGGAAGACTCCATGCATGGAGTGATACCTCTCAGTTTGTAGCAATTGATATGCTACTTTCATGTCTCTCTATATGACATCGAATGGTCGGACGTAACAAGGAGAAAACATTCCTTGCCTTCATAACCATCTATTCCCTGTCCTGGGTGATACCCCAAAAAATAATATCCCCAACCTCGAACTCAAGAGGTCAATGGTGGTGATCGACATAAGATTTTTTTCTAGATTGAGCAGTGGTTAGATGATTTCTAATCATCTTAACATGTTTTGATGTCTCTTGAACGAGACGAGGACCCAGTAGGGTTGCCTTACCTAGCTCTACCCAACACAAAGTTGGATGAAATGGACTACCATATAAGGCCTCAAAAGAATCCATATGAACTTTCACATAAAAACTATTATTATAATAGAAATCAATGAGAGGGATATGCTTCTCCCAAAAACCAACAAAATCATGGACACATGCTCAGAAAAAATCCTCTAGAACCTGTATTGTCCTTTATAATTTTCCATTAGTCTGATGGGGAAAATATGTTATTTGAATCACCTGGGTCCCCATATATTTCAACGAACCTTACCATAATCATGAAGGGAAATTAGCATCCCTATCTAGAACGATAGTACGTGGAACCTTGTGTTGTCGTATTATCTAACAGACATACAGTATTATAGACTCATCTTCTGCGAATGTCTCTAGAATAGAAATGATGTGGTATGATTTCATTAGTCAGTCTATGTATACACAGATAGCATCACTACCCCACGACATCCTAGGTAATCAGACTACAAAATCCATCGCAACCTCTTCCCATTTCAATTCTGGGAGTGGAAGTGGCTATAATAATACTGTAGGTCTTTGGTGCTCTTTATTAACCTACCGATTGGTGGAACACATAGTGGTGATGCATGCAATTTGAATGTTCATTCCAGGACACCAGTACCAGTTCACATATCTGGACACATCTTTGAGATTTTTAGATGAACTACCCATTGAGAATCAGGTGACTATTTCATCATCTCCTATCTCATATCAGAAGGAACCCATATACATCCACGTAGATGCAAGACATCGTCTCTATCCACAAACCAATCCGGAGGTAGATTTTCTCCAAATATACTCCCACAGAGAACCAAACCTTCAGGATTTAAAAACTACCTACTCTTCAACTTATCCAGGAGGTAAAAGGTAACTATTAAGGCTAAGAGGAAATACTGGTAATGACTTTCATCAAACTCTAGATGAAGTTTCAAAAAGTGGCCATTGACTTCCATTCAACACGAGATTTTGGTATGGCCTATGTTTGAGTTTTTAGACTCAGTGCATTAGCGACCACGTTTCCCTTTCCTGACGTATAAGCAATATCAAAATCAAAGAATTGTAGATATTCGACCCAACTCCACTTTCTGAGGTTCATGTCATGCTATGGAAATATATACTTGAGACTCTTTTGAACTTTTTACACCACAAAGATCTCATGCAATAGATAATGTCTCCTGCAACGTAAGGCAAGCACAACCGATGCTAGCTTAAGGTCGCGCGTCAGGTAATTTATCTCCTGAGGCCTCAACTGTCAAAATCCATATATAACGACTTTGTATTCCTATATCAACACTTATCCTAGGCCAACACCTGATGCATCATATAAGATGATATTTCCCTTACCTAGTTCTAGAATAATTAGAATCGATGTCGATACAAGGATCACTTTCAGTTCTTGAAAGGCTTTCTCACATGCTTCTGACCACTAAAACATAACACCCTTCATTGTATGTCCGGTAAGAGGTGAATCAATATGTGATATGTATTATATAAAATGTTGGTAATATCCATTGATCCCTAAGAAACTCTTAAAATCAAAATTGTTTTTGGGCTACTCTATGGAATCTACATCACTAACCTTTTCTAGGTCAACAGCAACTCTAAATCCTGATATAAAATTACCCAAGAAGTGGGACTATTCGATCCATAAGTCTTAATTATAAATCTTGTCATAATGTTGATTCTCTCTTAGTGTACTCAGAATGACAACAATATGTTTGACATGGTCTTTACGGCTATGAGAATACAACAAGATTTCATCCACAAAGACCACAACAAAAGAGTCCATATAGGGGTGGAGAACCCTATTTATCAAATCCATTAAAATGTAATGTTTGTTGAAAAGATCTAATGGTATAACAAGATACTCATACAGACCATACCTACTGCATAAATCTATATGAGGTAAGTCTGATGGTATGACTTTCTCTTGGTAATAACCTGATCTTACATCGATCTTAAAGAACACCTTTTCTCATCAGAGCTAGTCAAGGACATTATCTATTCGAGGAATTGGATACATATTCTTGACCGTACGCAGGTAAAACCTTCTGTAGTCCACCCAAAGGCATAAGGTTCCATTCTCCATCTTGGAGAAAGTCATCGGAGGGCCCCAACAAGATGTACCTGGCCATATAAAGCCTCTTTCCTCTAGGTCCTCTATCTTCCGCATGAGCTCTGGAAGTGATCTAACCCATTATTAATTTATCATATAATTTTACTAAGGGATTTAGATCTAGATCAATAAGGAATATCTTCCTATAAACACTGAAAATAACTAATATGATAATCTTGAAACATTGGGGTTTCTATTTATAACTTAATGTGTATTAGTTGCTGAAAATATACATGACATAATAAACTATAAAATATATATAAAAAGTCATTTTTATATTTATTAATTTTAGATGAATATTATTTTCCTTGTTCACATGGTTGTTGGTGATTATTTCCCTCATTGTCCCTTGAATTGTGAAATTGAGTCACATAATTCCCAAATATCTTGTAATTGAAAAATATATTTTATATCTTCTCTCATTCCCTGATAGTTTTTATTCTAATAACCATTATATCCACCCTTATAATATTTTCCCCATGTTTCGAGCCACATTTTTGACAAGTAGGAAATTGAATATTCATTCCTTTCTCATCTTGGTCACCCAAATTTCTATTAATTTTCATCCTTAAATTATTTGGTGGTTTTCTAGATTACCCTATTTTTTTAATAGCATTTCATGATAGTTTGTTTTGAATAATTTCAAGATTTCTAACTCCATCCCTTATCGCACAAGGTTGTTCATTTGAAGAGTTTTCACATTATCCATGGAATTAATTTTTAAAATAGTGTTTTTAGGATTCATCCATTACTAAAACTAAGAGATTTAACATGAGAAATGATAATTATAATATAATTATCATAATTAAATACATGAAATGTTAACCTCACTATGTTTAGCTTTATAAAAATGAAATATTATCCTTTAGTTCATATAAAACAACTTGTATTAGACATAGTTCACCCTATATCACTATCTTACAGACATTTGTCATTTTTTTTACATCCAAGGTTACATTGAGTGGGGTTATATATTAATTCCAATCTTAATCCTAAAAATAGATATCCAAAATTATAATAATATTTCTTAAATTTTAATTTACACAAACACATAAAAATATATGCTTTTAAAATCAAACTTACCCTTCCAAAAACAACATTAATCATTCCTACAATCAAATACCCAAGTATTTGTATTTCGATACCATAATCATATAGTTTCAATATCATAACTTTCCAAATAAAAAAATTTAGTCTCAATGACATCATGACACAAATAGATTATATATTACTCTAAAAATTAACTCTATATTTAACCATCAAATTGATTGACCAATAGTTAAGAGGGTCACACTCTAGTCAAAATATATTATAATTGAAAAAATGAGACGAACATCCCTAAAAATATCACAAATCAATTATTAATCCTAAGTCTACCAATTATGATCTAACATACATATCCAAAATCAAGCCACTCATTATTATCCCATTATAATTTTTATACTAAACATAAGAATTATCCATACCTCAATCATGTGTTGTCAAATAGTTGTCTCTAAAAATTTTAATGTAACATAAAATCAAATTTTAATGTTATTAATACCATTATTATATGTTTCCATATATCTAAAGTACACCAACATAACAATAATCCATATATGTTACACATAATCCTCATAAATTTTAGAATATACCATAACATTATTAAGAAATACCCCTCACTAATGAATATATCCAAAAGTTTGAATAATATTAAAATATGATTCTACTAAACATGGGTGAAATTATGGTTTATAAATTTAATAATAAATAAAAAATTATAATCCTCTTAACCATTTAAGTTTTCTCCCTTGTTCGGTTATAATACATTGCTCTTTCTAGGAATATACCGTTCTCCTATTTATATTTTTGATCCTTTTTAACCAAATAATGAAACTAAAATGGTTATTATAGTATCCAAAATATGAATATGAAAACATCAAATGAATTATTTATTCCATTTTGAACTATTTGTTTTATGATATGATACATTCATATCAACTTATGACTCTTCTTGTTAAATATTTGGTTATCTATGGTCATTTTCTTATTAGGTTCTCTAACCAAATTAATCAACATCATTATTAAAAATTTCATAGTAGTTTTTAAGGATAATTTGATTAAAAATATAATATTCATCACGAGTTTCTCTCTAGGTGTGTAGTATTAGTCCCACTCATAGCACATTAGAGTGATGAATGAGTCAATTATCAACCCACCCTATTTGGGTTTATTACCCCTAGGTGCATCTATTCCGAATAAAAATCCATTTTCCTATATCCAGGTAGGGATGTATTTCTATTAAAACCATGTAATCTATAATTCCCCGATACATCATGATTTTATCTAATACATAGTATTTTTCATAGGGTTCTCACTAAAAGTTTCTTATCCTAATCCACAAAGATGATTTCCATATTACCCTAACATTAAATCCTAAAATTTTCTAAGTTGTTTTCTATACCTTTTAAATTTTTCACAATATTAACTTATTAGTCCTTAAATTATCCAGAAAGAACATCCGAGTCTCCAATGTTATCTAAGACAATATTTTTATCCCAATTGTGATGCCCAGACCTTATCTCTCAGATCGGGTGCTCATAGAATCATACATAACATATTTTATTTAATACCATCTATAATTTAATGGATATAACCTTCTATAATATCAAAATAAAAACAATTATTCCATATATTACATATAAAACATATTTTTAGGTTTAGAGATTTTGGTCATTAGTGCGCATCATAAACTAATATATCTCGTGTTCTTTGTATCGAATTCCCAATTTTTCTAATATATATGAAAACACTTTTTTATGTAATGTACTCATCATCTCCCTCATGTTTTATTATTCTAAAAAATTAGTGTGTATTACTTTTATCTATAACATTGGGAACAAAAACATAATAAGGTGTGATCTCCAATTATAATTATGGGAATTATATTACTAAAAAATAATTCTATATATATAAAATAAGAATTATGGTTGGAATAGGTGAAAAACATAAATCCATAAAAAAAGTGAAACCAATAGAATTTTATATCCCTATCAATAAATCAAAACATGGATATAGATAATACTGATCTCATACTGATGGAGTTCATAATATCAGATATCAAAAACTGGATGAAATTTTTTTATGTTAAGTATCTTTACTTATCTTCAAGACTACACTTAAGATATCTTGTTGTAAAATCCATGTTCTAGGACACTATCATATCAATGGATCAGATAGATCCAAAAACCTGGCCTATTTTTCTCATGAGGCCTATTCATGTAACATGGGGCTATATAATTCAAGGCTTAACCCATCTCCTAATTTAGTCAAATGCATTCACCATAAGATTCATCATTAAATTTCGTACCATTCTCTACAGATCCTCTTAATTAATAAATCATTGAAATCTGTATAATGAGAAATATGGAATATCAATACACGATCAAACTATGTAAACAGTGAACACTCATTAAGAATATCAATATTTTTCCCCATCTTAATAAAAGGTATAATATGATCATAACCCATCCTAACCAAAATGAGGACAATTAGAAAATAATTTTTCTATATTATAATAAAATTTAATATGTGAAAAATAAAATAGGATATGAGTATAAATTCAACCATGTTAAAAAGATAGTCTTCTTTATAGGTAAACAACATTTTATATGAATTATACAATATATGATGTTTATGTATTATAGTTAAATGAGTTTATGGATAAGTCAATAATTGATTAAAATTATCATAATATATGCATTGGAAGAATTTGAAGGTTTTTAGATGAACATATCCCAAGTGTAACAATAGAAAAAAGTCAATTTAAATAGTTTAAAAATCCGTACAAAAGAATTATTGAATACTACCACCCATGAATGGATCATGAATTGGATTTTTTGGTATCACGAGGTCATTACCAAAAACATAAATATAAAAATTTTGTTACAAATATTTAAATGTAAAACCTATTAGGTAAATCTCTTGAAAATGAAAATGAAAATGGAAGTGGAAACATAAAATATCTTTTAAGAAACATTTTTTTATATTTGGCATATAGGTGGATATTATGGGTCTATTCCAAAAGACATTTTCAAAAGATAAAGTGAAATATATTTTACAAAAAATAATTTTAGAAATAATATTCAATGATAGTTCCACAAAAATACATAAGATATTTATTAGATAAAGGTGGTGATCAAGACAAATCATATGAAATCGAAAGTAAAAAATATATTAAAATATTTTCAAAAATACCTTCTTCAATACATAGATTTTAATGAGAAAAAAAACCAATTATTTTTATTACAAAATAAATTAAATAAATAGAATTATAAATTTTGTTAAATTATTATAGTTTTAAAACCCATTAATGAAACCATGATGTTTAATGTAATCATTATAACCAAAATAAGGGGATTTGAGTTACCAAAAATCCTTAAAACTATGTGAACAAAAGAATCAATATCCACTTGAAAAAATTATTGGGATAATAATTACCATGAAATATAAGGATTAGTATATAAATATATCTATGGGTATTGAATAAATTATTCAAATCAATCATGGTTCCCAAAATGTATTATGTCTCAAAGAATCAATATTGAGACCCAGAAAACCATTATGCCTTGAGTAACACATTTATAAAAAACCCATGAAATAGAAGGATTGTAATTAAGAATTAAATTAAATAATTAATATATAATAATTGATATTATATATCAAATTGTATGTATATAAACCACCAAAATTATTTTAGGTTCAAAATACCAAACATGTCTCAAACAGAAGAATTTGAGGATAAAACTCTTTCCTTCTTCACGATACGTTCTATGTGTGTGATAAAAATCATGAATAATCATGTTCATTTCATTATATAACTTATCTATAAATGTGTTAATTAATATTACATATGACAGTGTCCTCTAACTTTGAAATTCTTTCTATTTATAATATATTTTTCTTTCTTAGAACAATTACTTGGTGTTGTTTGGTCATTTTTTCATCACTCCCCATGTATGATGACCATTGTAGAAAGCATCAAAAAATATATTAATAATTTCCAAAATATTAGTAGTATTATTTAAATTTTATTTATATATGAAATAAAATTCTAACTCCTGCTATGATGGATTATCATGAAAAATTAAACACATTGTTTGTGGATGTGATAGTTCATGTGTATGCACAATTAATGATTACATTTCTATATAAATGGGAGGAAAATAAGGTAACTGAAAATTTGAAATTTATAAAAAAAAATTATATAAATTATATTTATTCATCCATTATATCATTTTTATCATACATTAAGGATGATGTATAAGAAATTGAATACATCACTTTGTGTGGGTGGTAGACCACACAACCCATTAACAACAATTTTGTTTTTTATAAAGGATAGAGATGAATAAATAATGGTTAGTGAACTAATATAAAAAATATTTTTATAATAATTATTCTTATGGAATAATATTGTTATGGATATATCTGATTTATAAGTGGAATATTAACGATAAAAATTAAATAAGGGGATAATACTAATGTTGCAGTGTTGATCAATCCTTGTAAAATGCTATTGAGTTGAAAGGGATTAAGCTATTATAGAGTAGATTGATTATTAAGAGAGTGTGAGTGACACACATTACAAGATATTTTGGATGATTTTAAAGGATAATTTTAATGTGTATCAGATGTTTCAAAGTATGTATGTGGCCCTCTATTATAAGAGAGGAAATATGAAATTTTGGAAACACCCTTTATATTTTCATAATGACATGGCACAATTCCAAGTTCATTAGTTATAAAGGTTGTAAATAATTGATTTCTGGGTTCCTTTGGGTCAATAAACACAAAAAACCTTTTTCATATATATTTTAAATAATATATAATGTTTTTTGCATTAATTTTTGACATTTTTCTCTTTTTCTTTTAAACTAGGTAACTAGTTTTTAACTATTTGATTTGGTGATTTATTAAAAATATTTTCTATCCAATATAACCACATTTGGGATTTAGGAAACTTAATATTACCTCTATTTAATCCAATTTAGTTTATAAATACAATAAAATTAACTTTTCATTAAAAATATATAACCTGTAAAAAACGATTTTAGTATGAAAAATTATATTTTTACCATTAAGGATTCATTGTCTTATTTTGTATTTACTACCAATTAAATTAGTGATTATATATATGTTCATTTTTTAAACATAATTTTATATTAAATATTTTATGTATTTCAATTTAATTTAATTGATATGAATTTTGTGATATTAATTAAAAATTAATATTAAAATAAATGTTTCCCCCTTATCATGGTAATTAGCATTTATCCTAACGAACTAAATTTTTTACCCGAATATTAAATTCTCCATAATAACTAATATTATTATTATTATCTAAAATACAAGAAATTTTTATTATATAAAATTTCAATGTTTGGGGAAATTAATCGTAACATTAGTGCTTTTAATGTGTAAAAACCTACTTTTTAGAAAGTGTATTTTTAAGAATAATGTTAAATATAAGAAAATTTTATCAATGTCATTTATTATAATGATATTAAGAAGATTAATTCTATTTAATTAAAATTTATGTGGAATAAAATAAACAAAATCCTAATTCCTGCACGTGTAAATTTAATTAATGAAATGTATGAAAAGTAGTTTCTGAAAAATATTATTTTATTCGATAAAATGTTATTAATGGGTTTTGTAAATTGAAATCAGTACTCTAAAATAATTTATTTTAATTAATAAATATATATTTTTATATAAAAAATGTTTTTGAAAACTTATAATCCATATAAATGTTGTGGCATTAGGAAAATTGGTATTATTTTAATATTGACCTTATAATCGATTATTTTATAACAATATAAACATGATAAGTCAAGTTAATTTTATTTTGAGTAAATAAAAAATGAATATTAACATTACTATTATAAATTATAAATTTTTAAAATTTATATTTTTTATATAAGATATATAATATAAAAAATGAATTTTATTGAAAATACCCTATTATATATAAACTCATATTAACTAGTTTTATTATAAAGATAATAATTATTAATGTTTTACAAACAAAATATTTATTATAGATTTATTGATAATTTAATGTATTCTTCTAGCCTGTAGTTTCAAGATCTTAGTGTTTTACAAGGACCTCATGCATATCTCTGACCCAAAAAATAAAAAATGTTTTATATGGATTATTATGTTCTCTTCTTTTAGACTTGGAAAAATTACCATTTCATGCCCTTTTATATTTTTTGAAGAACATCATGCATATATCTAGCCCAAATTTCATCCTTAGTAGCTTCTTTAAAATATTTTCGTTCAACCCAAGACAAGAGACACATCTGTTATTATTCGTCCACCCTTCTTGTTTGAACGAAGGCTAAATGATCATCAATAATGTGGTTTTCTCTCATTTCAGACCTTGTTTATTGTATACATGAACCTATTTTCCATCTATATTTTCATCATCATTAAATATTTTTTAACATTTATCTACATCCATTGGGACACCCCTTGATTGAAAAATTTCATTTTCACTTTCACCTTCAAAAAAAATATATTTCTCAAATGAAACTTGGTCTCCAAAAATTGTAATTTTTTTAAGATTCATTATCACCTTCTCATTTTGAAATACAAAAACAACATTGATTTCAATGATTGTTTAATTCCTCTTATTAAATCACCAATATGATAAACTCTTTGATGGATATACAATAAATAATATTTCATCTCCCGAATGATCAAACATTATTTTATTTTATTTTTAATGTCATGGTTATTCTGTGTATTATGTTTAAATAATATATATAATTATTACGAGACTAGGTACAGAGATGTCACATCATTCTAAGGCCCAGTGATCCCAGAATGGTGGTTCGGTATTTTTTAAGTAATGCGAGTCAGCACTTGTGCGTAGTTGTTGTAGTTTCCAAAATGATACCCTGATTAAAAATTTGAGGGCACCATTGCTTCTGGGATGAAGACTTTACCTAATAACGTGTCTAACCACGACCATCACGGGTCGAGGGAAAATGTTAATTTTTGGAAATTTTTAGTAAAATAAAATAAAATAAATGGCAACGTTTATTTTATGGAAACAATCGTTCCAGTACGACGACGGGGAACCTGTTTCTTTAATAAATTCCATTTCTTAATGACTCAGAAATGGTAAGCTAGAATCATTAATACCACACCGTATATTTGAAATCCAAACATGTTTCCCTTTTATTTGGATAATATAAAGTTTCTCATTGGCAAGGATTGAGAGAAAACTCTGGGGAAAATCCATGGCACTTTGAAGAAAACTCTCAGTGACAAATGACGACGGATCGATGTTGAGAATCACTACGCCAATAAAGATGATGTATATCGATGATGAAGGTAGCACAGCCCCTTCATCAGTGATCGATCCCAGTTGAGTTAGGGGTTTTTTATTTAAATTTGTTTCCCCACTTTTGATTTAAACTATGAACGTGGATCAACCACGAACAAGTTGATCCACAGATTTGTACGTTCTTGTGGGAGGGATTCATTGGGATGATTAGGGGAATTGATCCATGTTGAGTAGTTGTTGTTTTATTCTACTCTGTTTAATCCTACTAATGGGAGGAGATCAACACTGTGACGATTGACGGCAGAGGTTCGTTCCTCGATTTTCGTATTGGATTTTCCTCCCCCTTTTTCCTTCGTACGTTATTCGTGTTCATTGTGGGGAAACAAACAATGGATCCTTGCACATCATTTTTAGGAAGAAATGATCCCAAATAGAGTGTTTGACACCAAAAGGACCTTTCGGAGGTGCGACGACGATGGCAGATGACGGATCATACTGGATCGGGAAGGTTAGTTCTTTGAGAATTCTTCGTGCGGCTGGATCATCACACGTTTTCAGATATGATCGGAGATCTGAAAAAAAAATGGAATCAGATTCGTGGTGTTGGGCAGACAATAACCTGGTTGTTTCATGGCGATCGGATGGCCGGATCGATGAATGGGACATCCCGAGAGGTGAGCTAGTGAGGATTGTCGATTTAGGAAATTTCCAGAATACACGGTGTGTACTTCCAAAGAACACGCTGTGTAGTAATGGCGGCGGCTAGGGTTTTGGGGGTTAGAGAGGAATCACACAGTGTGTGAACATTGTCACATGGCATGTTGGACTTTCCCCAATGCTCGGTGTGTATTTTGGAAAGTACACGGACACGGGATAGACTACACTGCTTCATACAACACAGTGTGTACTCTCTACACAGCATGGAAGAGGTGGCTACACAGGACTCGATGTGTATCAAGGGGATAAACAAACATGGGATGAAGTACACGATGTGTACTCCATCACCCGGCCAATCGAGGCCAGTAACAAGGTTCACCCCATGTACCGATTACACGGGTTGGATTACACGGGTTGATGTCCATGTACGTGCACATGGCCATCGTACATAGAGCCAACCCAGTCACTCAGACATAGCATGTACACCGTACTACATTCCATGTACTCACTTTTCTACACGACTACCCTTACGTCAAGAGCCATTGTACACGGGTTGTACCTGGGGTCAGACAATATGTTGTGTAAATTTTCTACAGGCTGTGTACTTTTTGGAAAATGGCATGGTCCTCTTGTTCATCATATCTTGGACATATTTCATTTGGGTTAGTGACCCTTCTTCTCGTTCCCCTGAAGGTCAGGTATCATTTCCTTATATTGGAGTACGATCCCTTCAGTAGGAATTTCTGTGATAGCGTCAGCATCCCTCTGAGAGGCCAGTAGCGAGATCCTCTATCCATTCCTGACCCTCGGGAGAGTCAGGCATCGATGTGACCAACTATGCAGGGCATTGATCCTCTACCTAGCTGGTGAATAACCTAGCTAGTGAATCAGGATGAGTCACATTATCCACCATGGCCCAGGCAGTGATCGTCATCAATGTATCTTGATCTATCCCACTCATGAGTGTGTCTCTCGTAATGAGTGCTTCTATCTATTGTGATATTTTGAATCAGGGTTGTGTCTCCCGTAATGAGTGTAACTACCTCTTGTGATATTTTCCGATGAACATTACTTCACGAGTGGATGCCATCAGAGCTATCGGACATGTGGAGTGTCTTCTCCCGAAACGAGTACTTTGTGGAAATCTTCGAACTGAATCCCTAGAGGGGGTACGCGGTTGTGTGACTTGTCACTAGACTAAGGGTCTGGGTATTGAGTATATCTAGATTTTGATCTCCTATTATATGTTTAGTAGACATATATTGTGTATAGCTGACTGTGCCTTTCCATTGTGTACATGCTTTGTGTTTTTTGGGGTCTTCCACTGAGTTTTGTTATACTCACCCATGTACGGGCTTTGCCTACTCGTGTCATGTCTTGTGCAGACGATTAGCCCTTTGACAGAGTCCAGGGTGGACCAGGACATGACCAAGCTTTCTATGTTCCATACTGGTCGAGCCGTTCCTTTGGCTACGAGTATCTTTCCCAGTACCTTGTTGTGTTTATAGGTTGGACATTGAAGTTTTCAGACTCTGGTTTTTGGTGGGCTTGTATTATATCCCAGTTTACATTCAGTACTTTACCTTTCTTCGTACTCTTTTATTTGTGTTTAGTTTTATATATATTTTTTTTTCTTAGTGATTTTTACATTTCATTTGTTGTGGATTGGAGATATATGCATGTGTGCATGTTCTTAGGTAGTTCCCCATATTTAGTAATATGCCTACTTAGTGCTATTCACCAGCCCCTGGCCTATTGGAGGCGGGCTTGGGGAGTCACCGTGCGGGCCCCACTGGTGACGCGTCGTGACAGAGTGGTATTAGAGGTGGTCCATTCTACATTAGGACCAAGAGTCTATGAGATTGGTTTGGGGAAACGGTGTTCAGTGTTTCGAGCTCGGATTTCAGGAAAGAGACTCAAGTGTTGGTGCGGTGGCCGACGTATCCATACACCATGACTCTGATAACCTGCATTTCGAATTGGTACACGAAAACACTGGTTGCAGGGAAATAAAAGAATTATACATGAATCATATAGTAATGGGTTGTGTTTTCCATATAATTTGCGTCAGCTATCGATAAATACTCATTGTCCATGGTATATCTTGTTTATTTACAAGATGCCTCTGTGAAGCCTACCCACTAGGATTCAGCATCACGATCACGAGGATGACCCCCTTAGTGATGAGGCTTCGATACAGGGACCAGTTCCCCTAGAATTTTCACCAGGTGGTGCACCTGTTAAGCCACCACCAGTGGAGAAGCCTATGGTACTTGTAGTACTGACCGACGAGGAGCGTAGGTTGAGCACGTTCCATGAGTTTTAGAGACAAAGACCCATAATGTTTCGTGGCGAGCCCGACCCTCAGGTGGATGAGGATTGGCAAGAGGCGGTGACTATAGTATTCTGTTTAGTGAGGACACCAGTAGACCAGATGGTGATCCTAGGAGCGAGCCTTCTTCAGGGTTCGGCATGATGGTGGTGGAGTGTGACCACACAGACTCATGATGAGGAGACTCTTTTGTGGATAGACATCGCACGACTCTTTAGGGAGGAGTTCTTTCCAGTTATGTTGAGAGCCGTACGCATCCAGGAGCTTTTTTTGCTCTAGTAGGGCAGTATGACGGTAGCAGACTATTCATCGAGGTTCACCAACCTCGCCAGGTACTTGCTGGATATGATCAAGGATCAGAAAATCAAATCCCCAACCATCAATCAACGTCAGCGACATGACATCTGATCTATTTTCATGCCTCTATGTATTTTGAATTATGCTGGAGTGCTCGAGCGAGCCTTGGTGGTCGAGAGCTTCTTAGCGGAGTAGAGACAGCTGACGGAAATCAGCAGTAGGCAGACATGTGCAGAGACCCCAGTAGTAGGGAGCTAATGTTAGGCATAGGGATATGGATTTGAGAAATTTCATAGGAGGACCTAGGTCATAGGATCGATAGTCCAGGGATCTCAGGTTGGATCCAGTCAGCCTAGGGAGAAGCGTTGCTACACATGTGATGGTAGGGGACATATCTCTAGAGATTGTCTGACCCGTCGAGCTACTGATAGGGAAGCAGTGGATGGACCACCGAAGAAGAGGCAGAGAATGGAGAAAAAAGTCCCTCCCGGACGTGTATGTGGCAGAGGAGCTGGGAGAGCTTCAGGTGGTGGCAGACGCTTCGATCTACTTCCACCACCACCCCAGAAGGTTCGCACAAGGCTCAGGAAGCTGGGGGAAAGGGGTGAGGGCAGCTTCAGGCAGTCGAGGCGTACGAAACAGGGGCTCCAGGGATGATACAAGTTATGATATGTTTCTTCTCATCCTTAGATTATGTACTAGTAGACACAGGTACCAGTCATTCCTTCATCACCATAAGTCTTTTGTGAAACCGTGAGATTTCGGTAGAACTGTTCACTCGATCCTTACACTTAGAGACACCTGTAGGATGAGACTAGATGATCACACACCTTTGCATACAGTGTGATCTTACCCTTGTAGGTGAGAGTTTCGGTTGGAACCTATTGGTGGTAGCATCGAGGCCTTATGATGTCATTCTCGGCATGGATTTGTTATCTTCGGTCCATGCCCAGATTGACTGTTTTAGGCGAAGAGTGTGGTGTGTCCGCCGTGGTGGAATGAGGTTTTCCTTTGTTGGAGAACAGGTGACCCAAGAAGTATATAATGGTCTCATTCCTAGGAGGGTGTAGTCGACCACTCATGAGATGGCTAGGCTTACCCTCGAAGTAGTATATGTTGTGATCTCTCAGTTCCCAGCAGTAGTGTCGAAGTATGAGGATGTATTTCCCGAAGATGTTCTAGGATTACCTCCCCGCTGGGAAATCGACATTTGCATCGACATACACCCTGGGACGACATCTATTTTCTCATTAACATATTGGATGGCTCCCGTAGAGCATCACGAGCTGAGGGTGTTGTTGGAGGATTTGCAGATCAAGGGTTTCGTGAGACCCAACGTTTCACCTTGGGCGGCCACATTCTTGTGTTCTAAGAAGGAAGATGATAGTATTAGGTTGTTTGGGAATTACTGGCACCTAAACTAGGTGACGATGAAGAATAAGTTTCCACTGCCGAGAATCGATGACCACTTCAATCAGTTGAGAGGGGAAATGTGGTTCTCGAAGGTTGACCTTCGATTATGTTATCACCAGTTATCATTACGGGACAAGGATATACCGAAGATGGATTTTAGATGCTGCTACGGTCAATGTGATTACTTGGTGATTCCATTCAACCAGACGAATTCCCCTATAGTGTTCATGGGATTAAGGAACCGGATATTCCAGCTATACTTGGACTGCTTCATAGTGGTCTTCATAGACGATATCCTTGTGTATTCGGCGTTAGAAGACGAGCATGTGAGACACCTATAGATGGTTCTAGACGTACTTTGGGAGAACCAAGTTTATGGGAGGCTCTCAAAGTTAAAATTCTGGATTTAAGAGGTCCTCTTTCTGGGACATGTCATCTCAGTAGATGGAGTCACTATGGACCCAGAAAAGGTGGAGGAAGCGTAAGCATGGGAGCCACCTCGGAACGTGACAGAGGTGTGAAGATTCTTTGGGCTGGCAGGGTATTACTAGAGATTCATCCCTGATTTCTCTCGAATAGCAGCATAGATGTTGGCTTTGACCAAGAAGTGTCAACCCTTCATGTGGAAAAAGAGGTTCCAGCAGGCTTTCGAGTAGTTGAGACAGAGTTTGACGAGTTCCCCAATCATGAGATTACAGAAGGTGGGTGTCGGGAACGTAGTTTTCTGGGATGAAAATCCCCAATGTAGGGAGATTATAATTTCTTGGTTCTTCCGTGTTTTATTTTCAAATATTATATTGAATTATTATGAGACTAGAAGAAAATAGGGAACATCATTCTAAGGCCCGGTGGTCCCAGAATGGTTGTTCGATCTTTTTTATGTTATGTGAGTTGGCACTTGTGTGTGATTGTGGTAGTTTCCAAACGGATGCTCGGATTAAAAATATGAGGACACCGTTGCATTCGGGACGATGAATTTACATGTGAACGGTTCTAACCTCAACCTATAGAGGTCGAGGAAAAAATTTAATTTTCGGAAGTTTTTAGTAAAATAAAATAAAATAAATGAAAAAGTTTATTTTATGGAATCATCGTCTATAGCGCGACGATATGCCAACTATTTATTTAATAAATGCCACATAATTATGACTCAAAAAACGAAAATCTAGAATCATTAATACCTCGATTTATTTTTGAATGCCAAACAAGTTTCCCTTTTTATTGGGATAATCGAATGTTGCTCATTGGCAAGGATTGAGATAAAACTCTGGTGAAAATCCATGGTGATTTGGAGAAAACTCTCGGTGACAAATGATGATGAATCGAAGCTGTGAATCACTGCGCCAATGAAGCTGAAGGATCTCAATGACGATGGTATCACGTCCCCTTCATCAACGATCAATCCCAGTTGAAGTAGGGGTTTTTTATTTAATTTCATTTCCCCGCTTTTGATTTATACGGTGATTTCGGATCAACCACGGACAAGTTGATCCACGGATTCGTACATTCTTGTTGTAGGACTTTATTGAGATGATTCAAGTAATAGATCCATGTTGAGTCGTTGTTATTTTATTCTGATTCATTTAAGCCTGCTAACAGGAGCGGATCAACGCTGTGACGAATGATGGTGGAGGTTTGTTCCTCGATTTTCTTATTGGACTTTCCTCCCCCTTTTTCTTTTGTGTGTTGTTCATGTTCTTCATGGTGCGATGAACAGCGGATAGTTGTGCGTCCGTTTTGCGATGAAATGATCCCAAATTGATTATTCAACACCACAAACACCTTGCGGTGGTGCGACGACGATAGAGGATGTCGAATCAGACCGGATCGGGAAGGGCCATTCTTTGAGCGTTCTTCGCCCAGGTGGATCGTCGCACGTTTTCAGAGAAAATTGAAGGTCCAAAAACAACAGAATTGGCTTCGTGGTGTCGAGGTGACAAAAAACTGAGAGATTCATGGCAATTGGATGATCATATTGTTGAACGGGACATCACGGGAGGCGCGTCGGTGAGGAGTGTTGATTCTGTAAATTTCTAGAATGCATGGCGTGTACTTATGAAGAACACATCGTGTAGTACTTGTGGAAGTGGCCTGGTTTTTTGGGGTCATAGAGGAATCACATTGCGTGTGACCCTGGTCACACTGCATGTTAGACATTCCCTGATGCTTATCGTGTATTTTGGAAAGGACACAGACATGGGATTGACTACAGGGCTTCAGACAACATGGCGTGTACTCTCTACACATCATGGAATATATGGATACGTAGGACTTGGTGTGCATCTAGTGGATACATGGAAACGGGATGAAGTAAATGGCATGTACTCCATCACATGGCCAGGTGAGGCCACTAACGCGGGTCACCCCGTGTACCGATTACATGGGTTGGAGTACATGGGTCGGTTACCGTGTATGGGCACATGGCCAGCGTACACAGAGCCAACCCTAGTCACTTGGACACGGAGTGTACACCGTACTACACGTCGTGTACTCACTTTTCTTCACTACTAGCCTTATGACATGGGTCATTGAACACATGATGTACCTGGGGTAAGACAACATGGTGTGTAACTTTTCTACATGCTGTGTACTTTTTAGAAAATGGAATGGTTCTCTTGTTCACCATATCTTTGACATATTTCATTTGGGTTAGTGCCCCTTCTTCTCGTTCCCCTGAAAGCCAGGCATCATTTCCTTCAACAAGAGTATAATCCCTTCAGCAAGACTTTCTGTGATATAGTCGGCATCCCTTCAAGAGGCTCGGAGCGAGATCCTCTATCCATTAATGACCCTAGGTAGAGTCAGGCATCGATGGGACCAACTCTATCAGGCGTTGATCCTCTACCTAGTAGGTGAATCACCTAACTGGTGAATCCAGATGAGCCGTGATATCCTCCATGGCCCTAGAAATGATCCTCATCTGTGTATCGTGATTTTTCCCACTCAGGAGTGTGTCTCCTATAATGAGTGATTCAATCTATACTGTTCTTCCCCCTCAAAAGTGTGTCTCTTGTAATGAGTGTAACTACCTCTCGTGAAGTTTCCCAACAAACTATACTTCTCGGACGTACATCATCAGAGCTACCATAAATGTGGAGTGTGTTCTCCCAGAACGAGTACTTCATTGAAATCTTCGAACAGAATCCCTAGCGGGGGTATGCGGTTGTGTGACTTATCTCTAGACTATGGGTCTGGATTTTGAGTATATCTCGATTGTGATCTCATATTATTTGTTTAGTGGAAATATATTTTTTAGATCTGACTATGCCTTTACTTTGTGTACTTTCTTTGTTTTTTTCGATGCCCCCTACTGAGTATTGTTATACTCACACCTACACGGGTTTTGCCTGCACAAGTCATGTGTTGTACAGACAAGCAACCTTTTGACAGAGTCTAGGGTAGACCAGGATATGACTTAGCTTTTGAACTACCCTATAGGATGAGGCATTCCTTCGGTGACGAGCAGTTTTCCTAGTACCTCGTTGTGTTTATAGGTTGGACTATACAGTTTTCAGACTCTTTTTTTGGTGGGCTTGTATTCTACCCACTTTACTTTCAGTAATTTACTTTTTGTCATACTCTATTAGTTGGGTTTAGTTTTATACATGCATTTTGTTCCATAGTGGTTTTTACATTTGAGTATTTGTTGGCATAGATATGTGTTCATGTGTACAGGTTCTTAGGAAATGCCTCCCATGTATTAATATTCCTACTCGATTCTAGTCACCAGCCACTGGCCTATTGGAGGCAGGATTGGGGAGTCACGATGCGGGCCCCACTTGGATGGGTTGTGAAATTATTTATTGTGAATAAAACACAATATTTTAAATACCTAGATGTTTTTATGCGTAGGATTATTTTCATACCATATTCTATATGGTGTTTGTATCCATTTGAATATAATAAGTCTCTTTTAAATATATATACCACTTCTTGTATGGCATCCTTCAAATATTTCTCAAGTATGACTTAGTCAATAATCGTAGTTTATGCCATATTTTTTATTATGTGGTTACTTATTTCAAAAACCATTTTAACTAAAGTGTTTTTTCCTATGAAACATAGTATTGAATCCTGGTAACGTCAAACAATTCATCCACTTGTTTATTTTTCAATTTTGAACCATTTTAATTGCAAAAACATTTGAATTTTTACCCCAAAAATATTTTTTTCCAAAAATTGATATCATGTGATGCACTTAAACATTTTATGTTAGTATGTTATAGCCATATCCCATGAAATTATTCTAAAATAGTAAATAATAAATTCATAGTATCTTTTATTTTCTATATATTTGGTTGTGATTATCCCACATATATCAACAAGAAAAATATTAAGAATTCTTAATGACATTATCCTCTTTAGGATTTAATGATTTAAATCAATATTCCACATTGGTCATGAATCACATGTTTGAGTATGATTATATTTAATTTTCTAGATGTCACTATCTTTATTATATTTCTCTATATTTTCCATGGTGTTTTTTTTGGGTGGATATGTTATTTGGGACATAGTCCTTTTTAATATTTCATGGAAATCATGCACAAATTATCTTTACCAAAAAGGTAAGAATTCTCATTTTTTATCTTTTATGAAAAATAAATGAACCATATTCATATATAACTATGAATTCCTTTTTCTAAACTCCAAAACATTCCCTAAGTCCCATAATTGACTAACACAAAGAAAATTTTGATTATGGTCTTCAAAAAACTACATTTATTTTTATTCAAATATTTAAAGAAAAATTTTTATTTTCCCAATATAATGATCCAAAAACCCTCATAGTTTCTAAAATAAAAATCTCCATCATTATTATATTTGATTCCCATGAGTATTTTATCATTTTTTGTCATGTGATTTAGATATTTTCTATCAAAAATCCAGAAACCTAAATTTTCAATTTCTCACAATGAAATATCAACAATATTATCTTAATTAGAATTTATTTTCATTACCTAACCCTTTTTCACCTCTATTGATGGTGAATAAAATTTCTTTTCCTCTACCACCAACGAGTCTTCATCATGATTAAAAACAACGATTTTTTTACTTTTTTAGTTTGTTAAATTAAAATTTTAATGGTTTTGTTTCAACTATTCTATGTTTTACTTAGCCCACTATAATTTAATATATATTTACAATAGGCAAATTTTTTCCCATAAATTTCACAACATTAATAATTTTTATATAAATAATAGAAAAAAATATAAAACATCATTTCATATTATTATGAATCTCATTATCATTAATATATATTAGCTATAGAGAATTCATATTAGGTGGGTCCCATATATCTATAATAAAAACATATGAATATCAGCATATTGATCTCAATATTATCTACTGAAAAAGTACTTAATTTATTTCATTGAAGATTTAATTTCCTTTTAGGAATTGATTCTTGATTTTTATAACTAACCATAGTTTTATTCTACATGACATAACTCCCCAAAACAAATTTAATTTTTTATTTGTGGCATTGTACATGTTGTATGGGAATACCTTCCTCCTTAAATTACACAAAAAACTTCATATCCTTGATAATAGAAACATTAATTGAACAACTTTGTGATATACAAGGTTTGATAAGATTGTCAAAATATTTAAACATAAGTTTCTATTTAGTGGTTTCTTATTATAGATGTTCAATCTTATTGACCTTATCATTCCCCGATTTAGATAACCCATTAATTATTTAGAAAATGTCCTCATTTATTATTTTCAAATCAACTTCTTCATTTGAACATCAGGAATTTCCTGTTATATTTCTTAAAAATCCTATTTTAATTCTCACCTCTCCTAATATTTTTATTATATATAGATTTCAGAGACCTAAAAAACTATACAATAATTTTTTTCCTGAAAACATCAACATCATCAAGGTCTACATCTAGTTTATCATGAAAATTAACTATTTTGTTCACATCATTTTCTAAATCACTCTAAGAATCTTGTAAAACTACTATTATGGAATATTCATCAAGATAATTAAATACTTGAACCTCTTAAAATTCACTTTCATCAGAGTTTACATCTTCTTATGATCTAAATATAATCTTTTTTAATACACACCCTTTTCCCTTCACATCTTCCTCATCATCCTTTTTAAATTTCATAGTATATTTATTTACTTGATATACCACATTTCAATAAAAAGTGTAATGTTATATTTAAAATTACATTTTCCTCTTATAATGCTAGAGGAATGAAACTAAATCAACTTATCAATTTCTCCTTCTTAAAAAATCTTATTCACTATAAGTTTTTTTATAAATTTTAAAGCCACTTCATGATATTTTTCCTTCACCCTAGACTCATTTTCTTTATTTATAATAGTATATAAAATGAGAGTTCTATGAAAACAATCTTGAGATATTTCCTTTGGGTATTTGTCTTCAATAATTCCAACCTTATCATTGAATGGAGGAGGAATCCTTCTCATGGTTCGCTTACCAAAAATTATCAAATTTGAGATCCTTTCTAGGTTTTACCATGTCTTTGACATTTAGTCGAATGAAAAAATGCATCACCCTTATAACATAGAGTCATTTTAAAATATTCATATATATTCTATAAAACAAGTAGTTTAACCTCAAAAACTTTTTAATTTGCTTCATAGATATTCATATGTTCTCCCACATAACATTAAAGGTTTTATAAGACAATACCTTTAATAAAAATGGATTTAGTAGTGCAATTCTCAATGAATTAATTTCATTTACATGAACATATTGTTTTATGATATCATTCTTAGATAAATATATGTTTCAAATTTTCACAGAAATACCATACAAATAAGACACATAATGACTATTCGTGGAGATCATAAATAATTTTTTAAAAAATATATTCAGTAACTAAATAAAATTAAATTAAATGATATGAATTCACTTAGGGTTGAAAATTTTTTCCATGAATTTGAGAGAGTGTGTGTGTGTGTTTGTCACTCAAAAAATCAACCTTTTAATACATCATTTTGGTCGTTTATCAGTGAATATACCCTTATATGGGGGGTTGATCATGGTTTTTTTTATGCTTTCACCGGGGCACGCACATCTATTCTGTTTGAGGATGACAACGCTATACGTTGCCCCACATTCCTACTTTCCAAAGGCGGGGGGGCATCTGTTCCTTATTCAGGGACATTTTCTCCTTGATCAAAATGGAATGATGGGATGTCATTTCTTCCTAGTGTGGATTCCTCCTCAGAACTCATCATGTAGTCTAGGTCTCACTCATAGACATAAGACGTTGTTCATGATACTCTTCCCGGTGCCATATCATCATGGACGCTAGTTAATTACACTGCATTTTTTAGGACATTCAAAAGGGGTTTGGTCTGGGAAGCAACCTTCGGTCAGGGGAGTTATCTCATTGGACATCACGGGCATGTCTGGATTCTAGAACACTGGCACGTCTAAGTTTCTTCACATTATTATATGTCTTCTGGAAGGGGCGGAAGCCCAGGGAATCCCACGTCAAATTCGAGGAATTATATTCCATAAGAATATATCTGAGGTTTTTCTCAGCTCCCAATGTTTACCACAGGGTATGACGCAAGATTAGCATCTAGTGGAGATGCATCAGACTGATCAGAACCCTGATTAGAGTGGATCCGATGGGTGTGACCCCTAGGGGAAACAATGATTCTAGGCGGTGAATTGACCAGATCACACCGAGATGTGGCGGCCCGGATAAGAATCATGATAGATTATGGATGTTTAAATGAGATGGATGGATAATGAGATGGATTCAACTTGAAGAGAAAAGTGAGGCCAGGCTTGAGTCTCTAATAGACTTCCTATGTATCCCTGGGGTAGGGAATCAAAGTCCACGTAGTTTGTGAAGTGATTGGACACCTAAGGAGGTGACCAGTGAGACTGTATACATAGATGGGACCTAGAGGAAGTGGAAAATCTTGGTTAGGGAT
Source organism: Viscum album (assembly GCA_963277665.1). Classification (NCBI taxonomy): domain Eukaryota; kingdom Viridiplantae; phylum Streptophyta; class Magnoliopsida; order Santalales; family Viscaceae; genus Viscum; species Viscum album. Next base: position 1,858,047,644 of record OY728153.1, on the reverse strand, counting down.
AAGAATTGGGGTTTGTAAAAAGGACATCAACCTGATGAAATGCTGGGGCTTACGCGTGATTAGTGGAATGAGAGTTGGTCTGACGCCAGAGGGGAAGACCAGAATTGCGGGACACAATTGAGGGGACTACAACGGCTTACCTGTAAAGGGCTGAAAATTTCAAGGAAAATGTTTTCTTAATTTATTTCGGATTTTACAAGTATGCAGTTTTTTACGGTACCTGATTCTGAGTCCCGGTGTGCCCGGAATTTTTTTTTGAAGTTTAGCTCAGGTACGTTCAGTGAACGAACGAGGGGGTTTTCCTAACTTCTGAACCAGTGCTCGGAATCAAAATCTGAGGGCACCGATGAAACCGCAGCGCCGATAATTCCATAGGATCACCTTTTCCGAAGGTGCGTTTTCTCGGGAGGATATGTTAAAAATGTGAGGAAAAAAATTTAATTGTTTTACAATTTTATTTTTATTTCAATACTAAGTGGTTTAAGTGTTAAGTGAAATTAAGTTGTGTCACAACATTATTTTTCTCTACTATGTGATCTTAACATCAGGATAGGATATTAGTGAGGTGGGGCCCACATGAGCCCAGACCTTTTCACTTTCCCCATAAACCCATTTAAACTCATTTTAAAACCTCCTTTGTTTTTAATGTTGTGACTTCCCCTCTCCACTCATTTAATCAATCCAACACATTAATTCAATTAATGGATTTGAGTTTTTAAATTTTGAACTCATGGAATGGCTTAATAAAATATGTGGAGCTTATTTTATATTTGGTTTAGATTGGTTGTGTTATGGATTGGAGAAGAATTCTCTACTCTTTAAGAACATCTTCTATCTCGTTGAAGAACGCGAAGAACACCGGAGCACCAAGGAGAGACGGCGTGCTGATCTTTCTCTTCTCTCCAGATGGTGAGAGACGTCATCCTCTTCTTTCATGCTTTCCAATGCTTTCATCGAAACGACGCACTACCCCCCCCCCCCCACCCCCACCCCCCACCCCATGATGCCGTTTTCCCGCGACGATCAACGTTCGACAACTTCTTCGAGGTAGGGTTTTGTTTTCAAATTCGTGGTTATTTCTGGTATTCAACGTTAATTAAATAGTTTCTTGTTATTAATATAACGGAAGGAGTCTGGACTGCACAAACACGGCCGCCCCTCCTCCTCTTTTTTTATTCTTCATTATTGTTTGGAACAGAGGCAATGTGGTGCCATCGCACCGCTGGTAAACGAAGGAACCGCGGTCGGTGCGGGCTGCGACGAAGGAGCGCGGCGCCATTGAAACCGAAAGAGGATACGGACGAAGTCAGTCCACGATGCCATCACACCATTCCGGAACACCGAGGAGTGGCCGCAGCCGGAGTCGGCCCACAACGGAGGGGCGTGGCACCGTCACGCTGCTTCGGAACACCGAGGAGGGCCGCAGCCGCGGTGGCCCATGGCGGAGGGGCGTGGCGCGCCGGACGGGGAGGAGTCGCAGCCTATGGCCGCGGAAGTTCAGGGAAGCGGCCAGCTGAGCCAGCCCCTGGTGCTAGCTGGAGGTGGGACCCCAAGGGTCTCATGGGTTTGGTTAAGTCCGACCATTTTTCCAGCAAGGGGGGCAGCACCCCCACCCATTCTGCGTCCCCTCGGTGAGCGGGCGCCCGCACGGGACCGGATCGGCCGCACCGGGCTGGACTGCCCACGTCGGGCCGGACCGCCCGCACCGCGCTGGGCCACACTGTCTGGGTTGAGCCGCGCCTGTCGGAACGGACCCGGACCTGGGGCGGGTCTCCCGGTTCGGGCCGACCCAGGGGCATCGGCCCGGGTCGGACCAGGCTCGAACCCCCTGTTTTCGGACAGATCCGTTCAAACACCCATAACATGGTCTATAGACCTCCAATAGGCTCACCTTTAGTTTCATAGCAATCCTTGGATCGAGACGGTCATTTTGGTATATTACAGTCAATGTTTCGGAGAACTTTGCATACGCCCGGATTGGTTCGAACACTAAACCAACAGGGCCCTCGTGACGGAAACGCTTATAACATGAGTTCCAAAAGTCCAATTGACGTTTCGTCGACTTTGTTAGATTCCTCTTAGTGAGACAAGTCTTTTGGATTACTCCGCTCGAGGTTTGGACACAGTTGGTGTGTGGTCGGGTTGGTTTTGACTTAAAAACCAAACGAGCCCCTGGGACGAAAAAGCCAATAACTTTTAGACCGGGCGTCCGATTGACGCGCCGTCTGTCACGTTGAGTTCCTTTTGACAAGATGGAACTTTGGGATACATCAACTCTGGACTTCATGTCATTTTATTTATCGACCCCCTTGGATCGTGGAGCGGACACTCCCAGAATCGAGCATGTTGTGTGTAGGAACCCTAGAGTTGGTTGCAACTGCGATGACGATGACGACTGTACTGGAATCCTCCGTGGGTTCGGCAATGACGACGACCATATTGGAATCCTCCATGGGTTCGACGGTGATTACTACTACTCTTGTATCCTATGTGGGTTTGTCAGTACTTGACTACAGTTCTTGTATCCTATGTGGGTCCGGCAGTATTTGACTCTGTATTTGTATCCTACTTGGGTCCCGCAGAGTAGCTGTTCTTGTATCTTTTGTGGTTCTGATAGCTTAGTTGGTCTTGTATCCTATGTGGTTCCAACATCTTAGATGAATCAGTGGCTACATCTGATCATCTCTATCATCTTACGAAGAAGTATACCCGTGTGAGCTGAGTCTTGACTTCATATCATTATCTTCGATATGATTGTTTTTATATCCTGTGTGGATTGGGTTGTGTTATCCTGTGTGGATTGGATTGTACTATACTATGTGGACTAGATCGAACTTAGGCTCGGATGTTGGAGTCGAACTAGAATTGATGACTGAGGTATATGTATGTGCATATACCTATGTAGGGTTGGTTGTTACTTCTTGATTGTAATCTTTCCTTTGTGGTTTAACCTTCGTGGATTCTGGGAGACCTTCAGGGGTCTTAGGGTCTCTACTGAGTAGCATATACTCACCCCTTCATGGGCTATGTCCACACTATGTTGTATTGGATGCAAACTATAGACAACGTTGATCGAGGTCGGAACTTGTGGAGCTGGACGGTACCTGGAGGTGGATCACATGACGAGACATACACGGATCAGACGGATGGAGACGAAGAGATGAGGAGACTATCTTTACCAACCCTTCAAGTGGGAGTTTCAAAGGATGGTGTGGAGTTGCTGCTTTACTTTTCTGCAGCTGTACTCTCTTTTCAGTTGGACTTTACTTTCAGTTGGGTTTGTATTTTGGCCCATTTACTTTCCAGCACTTACTTTTGTACTCAGTTTACTTAGTGTTTACTCAGCTGGTGTACTCTATGGTGTTTGTTTACTTTATAAATGAAATGCCTTCCCCTATTATCGGGATTTATGCCTTTGGTGCTAGTCGCCAGCCCCTGGCCTATGGAAGGCGGGATTGGGGTAGTCATGGCAGGTGTCCCGAGGACTGGTCGTCAAAAATTGGTATCAAAGGAGTTCGGTTCTACCGCAGAAATCAGGACTCTGATATTATTCTATGTGAAGTAGTAATGTTAAGGGTATTGAGTGTGGTTATCATTCCAGGGAGTCCAGTGTTGGTGCGGCGGCCGACATATCTATACACCAGGACCCTGACTTCTGATTTCCAACTCAGTGCACGAAAAAATAGATTGCATTGTGTTTCAAAAGTTTTCTTTGTGATTACTTTGTGTCAGCTCACCAGGTATACTGTATTTACCGCGGCGCACCTGTCTCTTTTTAGGAAGGCCCCACGATGGCAACCAGCTAGGGTTCTGAGGTTTGTGTGTGACGACAGCCCACCGAGCGATGAGGCCTCAGTGTGTGGCCCTATTACAGCGGAGGTATCGGCGGTACCTTTACCCACCGATCCACCAATTCCACCAACCCACCAGCTGAGAGTGCACGTCGCCTTAGTGCACTGCACAAGCTTCAGCATCAGAGACCACCTAGGTTCCATGGGGAGACGGATCCTCAGGTAGCCAAGGATTGGCTGGAGTCTGTTGTTCGAGTTTTCAGGTTTGTAGGGACACCAACTGACCTCATGGTGATCCTTGCTGTGATTCTCCTGCACGTGGAAGCAGGTAGATGGTGGATCCTGATGCTCCAGGTTCATGACGAGTCATCTCTCCTTTGGTCAGAATTCGTGAGCCTCTTTCGTTCGGAGTTCATCCCAGCCACCCTTCGTGCGGTGTGCATTTAGGAGCTACTACAGCTGCGGCTGGGCTGCAGGACGGTAGCCCAATACTCGGTGAGATTTACCGATCTCTCATACTATTCCACGGACACGGTACGAGACCCATTCATCTGGGCCCGGACTTAGAGCAGGGACTGAGGAATGAGATCAAGGCTTCGATGATCGCCCTCAGTATTCCAACGTAGGTAGGAGTACTAGAGTGAGCCCTTCTTGTAGAGAGATTCCTTGCTGAGCCTACACCAGCAGTGAGACCTACCACAGGGCGGCATGTAGCTGAGTCTTCGGTAGTTGGCAGTCAATGGATGTCACAGGGGTCCAAGCAGACCAGACCATTAGGCGGACGACCTCAATACACTGGCTCAGTGGTGTGGGGCACACGACACAGAGCAATTCTTATGAGGAGCAGACAGTGCTATGCATGCGGCGGGCAGGGCCACAAGGCTCGTGACTGCCCGACCCACCATGCAGAGGAGAAGCAGATGGCTGAGGGACCACCCATGTATAGGAAGAGGTTCGACCATGGTGGTCCATAGGGAGTAGGCGGACGAGGTAGAGGAGCTGGCCGAGCAGCAGGTGGTGGGTGACGCTTTGAGGCTCCACCACCACCACCACCAGGAGGTCCACCCCGACCATAGGGAGCTTGCAGGAAGAGGCAGGCTCAGCTTCAGGCAGTAGAGGCCTACGACCACGGTGCGGAAGATATGATTCGAGTTACTATCTGTGTCTACTCCACCCTTACTGAAGTTCTTATAAACACATTATTGAGTCATTATTTCATTGTTTCTGCCCTTTTTCGAATCTCGGAGATTCCGACGGAGCCGTTGGCTCGACCCTTATGGATAAAGACTCCTACGGGAGAAGACTCGACGATTACACACTAGTGTCAGTAGTATGAGCTTATTCTAAAGGGCGAGAGCATCAGCAGGGATCTTCCTGTAGCAGCGTCAAGGCCTTACGACGTCATCTTGGACATGGATTTGTTATCTATAGCCGATGCTTAGATCGACTGTATTAGGCGCAAGGTGCGGTGTGTCTGCACCGATGGAAGCAGGTTCACCTTCACCGGTGATAAGGGAGCCTTTGCAGTGCAGGATGGACTCACACAGAGGAGAGGACAGCTGATCACTCATCAGTTGGCTAGCCTGATCCTAGGAGCAATGGACGTGCGAAGTACGAGTTTTCCTATAGTGGTGGATCAGTATGCGGATGTTTTTCCTGACGACATTCCAGAACTACCTCCTTGCAGAGAGGTAGACTTTTATATTGATGTGTACCTCGGGACAGCCCCGATATCTAGTCCAGCATATCGGATGGCTCACGCTAAGCTTCGAGAGCTATGTGTATAGCTGGAGGACTTGCAGGGAAAGAGATTCATTCGACCCAGTGTTTCACCCTGGGGTTCCCCGATTTTGTTCGCCAAGAAGGCAGATGGGAGCTTGCGACTACGTGTCGATTACCGTCGCCTGAACCAGGTGAATGTTAAAAACAAGTATCCACTTCCGAGTATTGACGACCTCTTTGATCATCTCAAGGGAGCATGATGGTTCTCGAAGATAGACCTCGGGTCATGCTATCATCAGCTCAGGGTTCGAGACGAGGATATGTAGAAGACGAACTTTAGAAATTGGTATGGCCACTATGAGTTCTTGGTTATGCCTTTCGGCGTAACCAATGCTCCAGTAGTGTTCATGAGTCTCATGAACAGGATCTTCCAGCTTTATCTCGGTCGATTTGTCGTAATCTTCATCGAAGACATATTGATATACTCGACTACTGAGGAGGAGCATTCCTACCACTTGCGGGTTGTGTTGGACACACTCCGAGATCACCATCTTTATGGTATGCTCTCGAAGTGACAGTTCTGTATACATGAGGTCCACTTCTTGGGAAACTTCATCTCTGAGGTGGGATTTGCAGTGGATCCTGCGAAGATCGAGGCAGTTCTAGATTGAGAGCCACCCACGAGTGTGACGGAGGTGCGGAGTTTCTCAGGTCTAGCTGAGTACTATCGGAGGTTTGTTCCGGACGTCTCCAGAGTTGCAGCACCACTTTTATATTTGATGAAGAATGGGAAACCCTTCGTGTGGTCAGATAGATGTCAGCAGAGCTTCCAGGAGCTAAGATAGAGACTGACCAATGCACCCATCTTGAGGCTATCGGAGGAGGGAGTAGGGTACATAGTCTACTACGATGTATCAGGGACTAGACTCGGGTGTGTCCTGATGCAGGAGCGGGCAATGATCACCAAAGGATCACAACATTTGAGGCAACATGAGCATAACTACTCTACCATTGACCTAGAGTTAGCAGCACTGGTCTTCGCTCTGAAGATGTGGCAGAACTATCTGATGGGCGAGTGCTTTACATTCTATTTTGACCACAAGAGTCTCAGGTACATCTTCACACAAAAGGACCTGACCCTGAGACAGTGGCGATGGTGCGAGTTCCTCCAGGACTATGACTTTGAGATAGTCTATACTCCTGGAAAGGGGAACGTATTAGCCGATGCTCTCAGCAGGAGGACGGGCATTCAGCTACATGGTGAGGCGACATAGCAGCTAGCTGCTTTGCAAATATCCTTCGAAGATAGGGATGGTGCAGCCTTCGTTTGCTCACAGTCTCACCTCCACTTATTCAGTCGGTTAGAGAGGCACAACATGGGGACATTTACTGTGAGACACGGCGTGCACAAATTTATACAGGACATGCACCTGATGGTTTCTCTATAGGAGAATAGCACGACGTCCTTTTCATAGGACGTACCATTGTACCAGCTGCTTTATAAGGGGAGGTTCTAAGAGAGTTTCACACTTCCCCTTTATCAGTACATCATGGAGTGACGAAGATGTACCGTGATCTCAGTCGACAGCACTAGTGGTCGGGTATGAAGATGGCTGTAGAAAACTTCATTTCACGATCCCTCACCTGCCAGCAGGTGAAGGCAAAGCACCAGGTACCATCAGGCTTGGTACAACCCTTGGAGGCCCCGGAGTGGAAGTGGGACAGGACATCTATGGATTTTATGACTGGACTTCCACATAATTCTAGAGGACACGACCCCATTTGGGTGATTATAGACCGACTCACCAAGTCGGTTCATTTCTTACCTATCAAAGAGTAGGGATCATTAGAGAGCATGGGACGCCTCTATGTTTAGGAGATCGTACAACTTCATAGTGTTCCATCATCTATTGTCTCTGATCAAGATGCTCGTTTTACATCTCAACATTGGAAGGGGTTGTAGGAGGCATTCGGGACACAACTATATCTGAGCACTGTCTTTCACCCTCAGTCGGATGGTCAGACGGAGAGGACCATTCAGACTCTCGAGGATATGCTCCATCCATGTGTCCTCGACTTTGGTCGTAGTTGGGAGAATCACGTACCCTTGGTTGCGTTTGTGCACAATAATAGATACCACTCCACCAATGGGATGGCACCATATGAGGCATTGTATGTCCGACCTTGCAGGTCACCTCTATGCTGGACAGACCCTGGTGAGTCAGCACTTGTGGGACCATAGATGGTCCAGGCCACGATAGAGAAGGTCTAGGTCATCCAGGAGCAGATGAGGATAGCTCAGAACCGACAGAAGTCTTATGATAATAAGAGGTGGAGACCACTAGAGTTCATGGATGGCGACCACGTTTTCTAGCGGGTCTCACCTCAACATGGATTATGGAGATTTGGCCGGGGAGGAAATTTATCACTGCGCCTCATAAGACCATTCTAGGTTCTCAGCAGGATAGGAGTGGTGGCTTATCACCTGGCTCTACCACCTCAGTTGCACCAGGTGCACGAAGTCTTCCACGTATCTCAGCTGAGGAGATACGTGCACGACCCGACGCATATCATCAACCATGGGGAGCTGGACATTTATGACGGGGAAAATTTTGCAGAGGTCCCAGTGGAGATTGAGGATCGAAAGGAGTGGCTCCTACATGGATAGTCGATTCCTCTAGTGCACATCAGGTGGTAGCACGGGAACCTCCAGAAGAGAACTTGGGAGCGAGAGGCTCAGATGCGTGCTCAGTACCCTCATTTGTTTCCCTAGTTTGTGATATATCTTTACGAGGACGTAAAGCCCTTAGTGGGAGTAATGTAAAGACCCATAAATTTCATCGAATTTTTTTTCATAATTTCATTGGGATTTTATGTGTATTTAGTTTTTGACGGCACCTGATTCCGAGGCCCGGTGTGCTCGGAATCAATTTCTGAAGTTTAGCTCGGGTACGTTCAGGGAACGAACGAGCGGGTTTTCCTAACTTCGGAACCGGTGCTCAGAATCGAAATATGAGTGCACTGATGAAACCGTAGCACCAGTAATTGCCTAGGAACACATTTTCTTAAGGTTTTTTTGCTTGGGAGGAGATGTTAAAAATGTGAGGAATAAAAATATAATTGTTTTAATTTTTTTTTACTAAGTGGATTAACTGTTAAGTGAAATTAAGCTGTGTCACAACTTTATTTCACTCTACTATGTGATCCTAACTTCTTGTTAGGATATTAGTGAGGTGGGGCCCACACAATCCCCCACCTTTTCACATTCCCTATAACCCCCTTTAAACTCTTTTTAAAACCTCCCTTGTTTTTAATGTTGTGACTTCCCCTCTCCACTCATTTAATCAAGCCAACACATTAATTCAATTAATGGATTTGGATTTTTAAATTTTAAACTCCTGGAGTGGCTTAATAAAATAATTGGAGCTCATTTTATTTTTGGGTTATATTTTTTGTGTTAAGGATTGGAGAAGAGTGCTCTTGTCTTGAAGAACATCTTCTATCTCTTTGAAGAACGCGAAGAATGTCAGAGCACCAAGGAGAGATGACATGCTGATCCTTCTCTTCTCTGTAGCCGGTGTGAGATTCCATCCTCTTCTTTGACGCTCACCAATGCAATCATCGAAACCACCACCCCACGACGCCGTTTTCGCGTGACGATAAATGTTCAACAACTTCTTCATGTTAGGGGTTTGATTTTACGTTCGTGGTTATTTCTGGCATTCATCATTAATTAAATAGCCGCTTGTTATCAAATTAACGGGAGGAGGTCGGACCGCACAAACACGGCCAACCCTCCTCCCCTTTGTTGTTATTCTTTGTTATTGTTGGGAACGGAGGCGACGTGGTGTTGTCGCACCGCGGGGAAATGAAGGAACCGCGACTAGTGCGGGCCGTGGTGAAGGAACACGACACCATCACGCCGCGCCGTTGAGAATGAAATAGGCCACGACTGGAGTCGGGCCCCGGCGGAGGTGTGTGGGGCCGTCACGTCATAACGAAATACTGAGGAGAGGCCACAACGGAGGGGTGCGGCACCATCACGCCGCTCCGGAACACCGAGGTGAGACCGCGGCCAGATTCGGGCCGCAACGGAGGGGTGCGGCACTGTCGCACCACGTCGGAATACTGAGGAGGGTCGCGGCCGGGGTGAGCCGCGGCCTATGGACGTGGTGGTTTTGGGAAGCGGTCGGCTCAGCCGGCCGCTGCAGCCAGCTAAAGGCGAGACCCCAAGGGTCCCACGGGTTCGGTTAAGGCCAGCCATAAATGGACGGCCATTTATCCAGCAAGGGGGGCAGCGCCCCCCCCCCCCCCCCCTCCATGTCTGCCCAGCGAGCGGGCGCCCGTATGGGACCGAATCGGCCGCACCGGGCCGGACCCCCCGTGCCGGGCCGGACAGCCCGCACCGGGTCGGCCGCCCGTGTCGTGCCGGACCCCCGCGTCAGGCCAGGCCGTGCCATCCAGGCTGGGGCACGCTCAACCGAGCCAGACCTGGACCCGGGTCGGGCCGACACAAGGGTATCAGGCCGGGTCGGACCGGCCCCGAACCCCATGTTTTCAGATAGATCCGTTCAAACGCCCATAACATGGGATACAGACCTCTGATCGACAGACCATCAGTTGCGTAGCGATCTTTGGATCGTGACGGGAATTTTTGTATATTAAACTCAAGGTTTTGTAGAACTTTTTGAATGTCCGGGTTGGTTGAAACACGAAACCAACCGGGCCCCCGTAGTAGAAAAACTTATAACTTGAGCTCCAGACATCTGATTGACATGTCGTCAACATTGTTGGATTCCTCTTAGTGAGACGATTATTTTTTATCACTCTACTTGAGGTTTTGATGCAGTTGGAGTACGGTTAGGTTGGTTTTGACTTAAAAACCAACCGGGCCCCCGAGACGAAAAAGCCAATAACATTCAGACCGGGCATCCGATTGACACGGTGTCTGTCACGTTGAGTTCCTTTTGACGAGATGGAACATTAGGATACATCAACTCCCATCTTCGTGTCATTTGATGTATCAAACCCCTTGGATCGTGGAGCGGAGCCTCTCGGAATCAAGCATGCTATGTGTATGAACCCTAGAGCTGGCTGCGACTGCGACGACGATGACGATTGTACATCGATCCTCCGTGGGTTCGGCAGCAACAACGACCGTACTGTAATCCTCCGTGGGTTCGATGGCGATGACTACTATTCTTGTATCCTATGTGGGTCCTACAGTACTCGACTACTGCTCTTGTATCCTATCTGGGTTTGGCAATATTTGACTCTATACTTGTATCCTACGTGGGTTCAACAGAGTAGCTCGTCTTGAATCCTTTGTGGGTCTGACAGCTTAGCTGGTCTTGTATCCTATGTGGGTCTGACGTCTTAGATGAACTAGTGGATACATCTGATCATCTCTATCATCTTACGAAGAAGTATACCTGTGTGAGCTGAGTCTTGACATTCAATCATTATTTTAGATAAGATTGTTTTTCTATCATGTGTGGATTGGGTTATGTTATCCTATACGGATTGGATTGTACTATCCTATGTGGACTAGATCGATCATGGGCTTGGATGTTGGAGCTGAATTTGAATTGATGATTTAGGTATATGTATGGGAATTTAACTAAGTTGGGTTATTTTTTACTTCGTGATTGTAATCATTCCTTTGCGGTTTATCCTTCGTGGATTCTGGGAGACATTCGGGTGTCTCGGTGTCCCTACTGAGTAGCGTATACTCACCCCTAAATGGGATATGCCTGCACTACGTTGTGTTGGATGCAGACGACATAAAGCGCTGATCGAGGTAGGAACTCGTGGAGGTGGACTGTACCTGGAGGTGGATCACTGGATGAGACGTACATAGAGAAAATGGCCAGAGAAGAGGAGCTGAGGGACTATCTGTACCCACCCTTCAGGTGGGATTTCCATAGGACGGCATGCAGGTGTTGCTTTACTTTTCTGCCACTATACTCTCTTTTCAGTTGTACATTACTTTCAGTTGGGTTTGTATTCGGGCCCATTTACTTTCCAGCACTTACTTTTGTACTCAGTTTACTTAGTGTTTACTCAGCTTGTCTACTCTGTGGTGTTTTTTTACATTATAAAGGAAATTCCTTCCCCTATTGTAGGGATTTACGCCTTTGGTTCTAGTCTCCAGCCCCTGACCTATGGAAGGCGGGCATTGGGTAGTCATGGCACGGTTCCCGAGGACGGGTCGTGACATTACCGATGGATGGGGTTGAGAACGACTTACTAATGGATGGGGTTGATAATGGATTACTGCTGGATGGGGTCACAATGGTTTACGACTGGATAGGGTCATAATGGCTTACTGCTGAATGGGGTTGACAATGGCTTACTGCTGAATGGGGTTAACAGTGTCTTACTGTTGAATGGGAAATGTTTTTATGCGTCATGCATGACAAAAAGGGGCTGTGTGGTTTAACGTCATGTGGTATGATGGTGGTCCGATGTGAATGGGGGGTCAAAACCAGTGGTTGTTGGGCTTTAACCTCAGGAAGGCTTTCTATGTACCTAGCCCAGGAAAGGAAAAAAATACATGTAGTTATAGAGGAGTGGGAACCGTCGTGAAGATGGTCGGGACAAATTGATGGTGGGAATGAACCTTAGAGAGGGTTCTTACGTAAATTTCATTGGCTTTGATCAAAGACCATGTAGTTCATGAGGAGTGGGAACCAACGTGATGATGGTCGGGACCAATGGGTGTTGGGCTTGAACCATAGGGAGTCTTCCTATGTACCATTCCATGGAAAGGATCAACGACCTTCTAGTTCAAGATGTTCATGGGAACCGATGTAAAGATGTTTGGGACCAATGGATAGTGGGATTGACCCTAAAGGATTCTTCCTATGTACCTTTCCTTGGAAAGGATCAATGACCACGTTGTTCAGGAGGGTCGTGGGGATTACACTTATGGCTGCCTAGAAATAGGGGCTTATGCGTGGTTCGTTGCCCACAGTGATGGAGATTGGGACATACTCCAGGATGGAGGCCCGAGTAGTGACAATGTACAGGGGTAGAGGGATGGGATAACGATGGTCTCGATGCCCATATTTCCTCTGGTATTTGGGAAGGAAGAAGAGAGGGGGAGCAGGGGTGCTGCCTCTTGCAAGAAATGCTCAAGCATTACACCAAGGTGGTTTCCCTGTCCCCGCAGACCAATGCCTCTCCGCAAAGGGGGTCTCATTCCATGTAAGAAATGATCTCACCACTGTGGAGACTAGCTTGTATAAGGAATGTCTGAGATGGGGCACCCGTCGTGTGAGGCACGGTGCAAGGCCACAATATAATGTCATGTGTTGAGGATGATAGTTCTTGGCATTTTAACGTCCTGCAGCTTGGACAAGTTGGGATTTCCCCACACCCCTAGGACTTACATAATTGATACCCTCCCACCCTTTAGGGAAGTAAGTCATCTGCAATTCCATTGCAATGGGGTGTTATGGATCATCCCATTGGGGGGTCCATGTTATCATGGCTATGCGAAGAAGAAATAGCTATCAGCGTGCCTATGCAAAGAAGAATGAGGTGAAGCAACTCAATGGGAAGCATCGCCCCTAGGACCTTGATATTCATTCATTCAAACCTAGAGGTCCACATAGGAAAAGGTGTAGTATAGAAAAGGGGTTCATAAGTAGAATCCTCATGAAGCTCTAGTGCTCCATAAAGTGGATGGGCCTCTTGAAGGGATGTGCTTCATGAAGGGATGTCCTTTATCCTAGGTATAGGTCATAGGTGCATATGAAAGGTTCTTTACAAAGTGAAAAGTCATTCACAAAGCAATGCCTCATGAAACAAGGGTTCCCTTCGATGTATAAAATTGTGAAGTAATGTGTTTTACAAAGCACTGTGACCACACCTTAGCATGCGGGTCACATGTGTATGAAGGGTGTTTCGTACAGAATTTAACTCTCTATGACGACCCAAGTCCCCTTAGGGAACTTTTTCCTTTGAGGAGGCACGTGGGCTCCGTGAAGGGCATCCCTCTTTGAGGAGGGGATGAATCCATGTGAAATGGAAGGTACTTCACAATTCAATGTACCCGGAGAAGCTCATGGTTCAGAGAGTAGAAATTTCTTCTTGATGTGGGAGATTAGAAAAAAATGGTCAGAGGATCCATCCTTTGGGATCGAGGGGAGCCTGGTATTTATTGCAAGAGGTGCCATGATGTAGAGCTCTCTTGGCACGAAGACGAATCTTGTTCTGCAGCAGGTCTGCAAACATCAACGGGGTTCGTGGAGTATCCTGCCTCCTTGCTCCGTGGTGGTTTTTCAAGCGTCAAATCCATTTGTGAAGCATCCCACCTCCTTGTTCTGTTGAGTGTTTGTGAACGGAGAGCTCTACTCTAGTCACGGGGCTATGGGGCTCCGTGATCTCTCTTCACGAGTTATTCCCTAATTATTTCCCTTTTTCTAGCTTTTCATTGATTTTGGAATCAAAAAATTCATTCCCCCTCGGACATTGAGCTGAGGAGAAAATGAGGGTGAATGTCGGAGGATCAACCACCAAAATTCCTCTGTTAATCGCGAAGGTGACCTGTCAAGGGGGATTTCAAGGTGGAGTGGTGTGCAGGGGCTGGCATGTTTCGATGCTCACCGCGTATCGGACGTGCCGTGAAGAAATAGGGGTCCTCCCATATAAATAAGGGAGCTGAACTCTCTTTTTCCCTTGCTCTTCTCTTAGTTTTAGGCTTATAGTTCTCTTGATTCACGATGCTCCATGTACTCTATGATTTCTCTCCATGAATCGGGCCTTCTACATCATGGAAAATGGCGAGTTGTAGACTTCGAATCAGTGCACTCTTCGAATGACGTCTGAAGGCCAGGGAAGGCCTCTGTGAACATCCCTCACAACTGAGCTCTGTGAAATTTTTCCGCAAAAGAGATTCCTGAACCAAACCCAAATAATGTCTAATATTCAAAATTGAATGGATCACTAGGAAGCTGACAGGGGGTCCTTTTGGAAGCTGTCCAAAGGGATGAGATGTCAAATAGCTTGGGTCTAGGGAAGTTGATACAGGGCCACTCTAACCACAATCCGCTAGTGGATCTACTGTTCGAACTACAGGGGAACTTTCTACTGTGTAAGAGGATGCAATTGTATGGATTTAGGTTGAGGGATGACGTCTTCATCCCTATGTCATGTAGGGGTGAACACGATTTCTGGTTTAAGAGCATCTCATTCCAGCACTAGTAGTTCAGGGTAGCTGATTTCCATTCCTGGGTGGACTACACACCTATTATTGCCGATTTCCTGTACAACCATTTGAAAAATGTTGATGGGAAGGAATTGCAGATGGAGACATACCCCCTTTACTAGATGATCTTTTAAAGTGGCCTTGAGAATCCCAGGGAAGGTATGGTATGATGAGTGGTATCTACACCATAGAAGAAACTATACAGCTGATTGGGCCGGGGCCTACTAGGTAGGTTCCTCGTGTGAGGAGTTCATGGAAGAGCTGAAGAGAGTGGTCATGTACAAGGTGGATTAGTACTTCCAATTTCATATCTACCAACCGCAGCAGTTGATGTCAGATTTTTTGACCAGGTAGTCATCGAGGACCAATACCTTCCACTTGCACCATGGGTAGGATGACATTAGATTTTGAGATGTGCACCATATCATGGGGGTCCCGATACTAGGGGCGATGTATGATGAACTCATCCATGTTATGGGTACATGGGAGGATACATAGAAAATGCCTCCACTGGCGATGGCACTGATGGAGCTGGTGTAAGGAGAAGACAAGCAAGCATTGAGATATGTCCACCTCGGATATTGGTTCAAATAGTTTATGAACATCCAAGAAATAGACAGTTTCCAGTGAGGCCTCGTACATTCTTGAAGAGGCCTCAATAGTCCAAGGAGCACTCGTACTGTTGGCTCTAGGAGGATAGCCAGTGGAAAACATGGGGGTTCACTGTCAGCACTGAGCAGCAACTGGTAGTCAGGCTGGCGGCATTCATCGCTACTCTCATATGCAGTTGGATCCTGCTGGTGAGGGATACGAACATGGGCGTGCATCCAAGCACATTTATCATGGTGTCCATGTTGGTGAAAAGAGGGCAGGTGAACCTGAAAATTCTAATGCTAGCCAAGATGTACAAAATTATGTGGCTTATTAACAAGGGGTAGAAGCCTCAGGGTATATGTGGGTCGTTCCACATCTAGTACAGGTAGATAGCGGCACAAGTCAGGGGGTTTATGAATATCTGAACCCCATCTCACCTCCAGGATCGAACATGCGTCCATCCATTCTGAATTCCTTAGAGATATTTCGGGGCTAACTGACTATGCAAGCAGTACTGAACCGTGTATGGAATATAGAGGAAATCAATATTCATCCGTTCCCAATTCCAATGGGTGCATTTACTAATGATGTCCAAGGAACAGAAGAGCACCTAGCATATCTCCTAGTCTTCTGAGGTGGGGTCCTAGTGTTAAGAGTAGACTCTGAGATTCTCTTTGATCTGTACAACCCACACCAATTCGCTATGAAATTTCGGTGTATGCAGCAGCTAACCCCACATGTCTATTTGGTGGTGAGCCAAGAGGAACATCTATGTGTGATGAGGAAGATGTGGATCATGTTCACATGGGAAGATGGAATGCTGTGGAATTACTTTCCTTCTCCCATGAACATCTTCTGGTTGGTGAAGGAGTATGTCAAAAGTTAAGAGGAGGCCTACAGAGGGGATATGCTAAAGGAGCCAACCATTTGGGTAGGTGATGGTGTGCCTCCCCAACCTCGTGGTCAGGGTCGTAAGGAAGCAAGGACATCACGCGGTGGCATGGTTGTAGTTACGGAGAGGCCCATACCAGTTGAGGGGGAGGCAGTGGAAGTGGATCCAGCAATAGCAGTGGACCCGGTGGTCCCAGAAGAATAGTGTTATCAAGAGGGGAGGCCACTGAGAGGATTTCGTAGAATATCCACTCAGGCTCCGGGGAAGCGGTTGTGCGACATAGAAATTCAAGGAAATGTTGTCTTCCAGGAAGCATGGGATATATTGGATGTCGACAAGGAATTCCACGACCCATATTAGATGTGGTAACACTTCAACTATCTCAGGATGGACTTGCTGGGAATTGGCCCTGTCAGGGCCATCTTTTTTGTACCCCAGGAGGAGGCGGAGTGATACTTGACAGATTGGGAGGACTTTTCTACTCATGGGGTGCCGCATGTCTAATGATAGACTTTGTGATGGTGTTTTTGGATCGAACAACCACTTCCATAGTTGTCGGATGCCAAACTGGGAGATCACATTCCTCTGCTAGAAGAATTTGACGAGTCCGCCTAGGGGAAGGATACCTATAGATTGAGCCCATTAGAGGAGGGAGAAGTTGGTGATCAAGGATCATATCTTGACGAATTTGCAGAGGCCCTTGAGATATAATCCTTACCCCTTCCTCAGGGTCAATTTCAATGACATTTTAAATTCTTTGCCCATAATTGAACTGTGCAGGAGAACCACATACACCGAACCCTCTCCCACCCGAAAACAGATGCAGATGTAGGGCCTTCAATATATGTTCCTGCTACTATGGTGATTAGTACACCTAGAAGGGACATGGTACCCGAGATAGCTCCCCCAACATTTTCAGACAGTCCTATAATATAGGGAGGGTCGTGTCTCAGGGTTCCCATAGCAACAGACCCGGAACGAGACCGAGAGTTCGACCTTTGTATGTTTCCTTTATGCAATTGATGACTACTACTCATTGACCATGATAATGAAATCCGTGCCCATCTTGGTATACACAATTCTTTAGATGGTGTGGTCTTCCTTGGCACTGTTGGTTGAGACTTCAGGCAGAGCCTTTCCTAGGGGAATACTGTTGATCGTGGAGGTGGAGAACTAAAATGAAAAAGAGGTGGTGGTCTCGATCACTAGTGGGACCGTTATAAGGGCTCATCCTTATATCATTGAGGTGGGATCTGACAATGTGGATTGGTCAGACAGACCATGCCCCACCATACCCGATCAGACATGAGATGTGGACCCTCTTGATGACTTCTTTGGGGCGTTCTATGTATATGATCCTACCAACTGACCCAACAGGGATGGGATGACCTCAGATGAAGAGGATTGGAAAATAGTCCATCGCCCATTGTGGAAGCTAATAAAGTGCTTTATCGATGACACCCACCAAGTGCATTGGATGGATGAGGGGGGTAGAATTAATTCGCGGCTGCGTGATTTGTGTGCCAGGGGAGAGGATTCCTAGAGTACCCACATGCTCGCCCGAGAACTTATGGCTGATAAGATTCAATATTTTGACCATGGAATTGGTGTGGGCTAGAAACTGAGGAATTTGTTGAACATCAAGAGGCTCTATGAGGCTGAAAATGAGGTTCAGCAGCTACAGGTCCTGGAGGATGAGCACTTAGCCACCCTCAAATTGAAATCAGAGCTAATATTGTGATTGAAGGCCTACATGAATGAGGCTGAAGAGAGCATGATGAAAGACTATAGAAATGACTGTAATCTGGACCGATTTGGAACGTGCCCGAATTGTGGCTGATTAATTTCACCCCATCAACGCCGAGGAAGACCTAGAGCTTAACAGGCGACAAAAAATCATGGACACCAGAAGCCATTGGGTGGAGGAGCTGAAATGATCTTTTGACGGGGTTAAGCCATCCATTGGAGGGATCGACCCTGAGTTACTGTAATGATAAAAAACCCTCAAACATACATTCATTATTTCATGGTTTTATGAAAAATGCCAGCATGAGTTCCATTATTTGTATTGGATTATTACATTCCAGTCAAATTCATGTAATGTCCAGCGATTAATCCCTAACCCCAAATGGGTCGGGGCCTGTGTGAGAAAAAAAGGATGACCAGCTTATTATTCCATGGAAATGTAAGAGTGAAAACCATGATTTTCGCTTTTGTGGGTTTTGAACAACCGATCCAAATTTCCAGAAATAACGAGAGAGGCCCGACTAGAGGATGAGGACATCAAAATAGTCGAATCTTTTCTTCCCCAGTGTGCACTAGTGCACAACGAGGTAACGCCAGGGGTGTTGGAATTAATATGAATATAGGGGAGTGGATATTGTGAATCCAGACACCCAAAATTCGAGACACTGTAGGATGGAATGAAAATGAATAATAACTGTTGACCGTGTTCGAAACACAGTATCCCTATTGTGTTAGCCTAAAATTGGGATAACAAATAAAGGTTGACCTCTAACCATGTTCGAAACATGGGGCCTGACTCGAAATTTCATCTATTTATCTTCCATAATGTTGGGCTAGGATTGTAGGTGAGCCATAGGCCGAACATCCATACTGTTAGTGGGTTCCCTTAGACATGAAAGAGGACGAGGGTCTGAATGAAGGGGCACGCAAAGCATGTAATTGGAGTGATGGGTTTTTCGAATGGAGTCCAATACACATAAAATCACACCACCATGGTGAAGGTACATTAGGTGGGAGTATTCGTCTCATCATAAATCAAACATACTTCTGAGAAGGACCTCTTTGGCAAGGGATCTGGTGCATCCCATGATTAACATGGGGCATCCTGAACTTGTTCTGGGTAGAATTGCAGGTTAGTGTCATGCATTTAGGACATATGGACTCATGATATTTAACATCATTTGATAAGGCGAAGAGTAGAAGGGGAGATACCATGAAGTGGTTATGTGGTGCGGTAGCTATAAATCCGACGTGAATGAGTATATAAGAGTTCTCACCACACCAAGTTTCCCTATTGTAAGTTGTTTAGTTTAAGAGACAAAAAATGATAATTAGGTTGGGACCGAGGAAAGAAGTCAGGTGTTCCTAGATACCCCATGAGGATGGGAATCAAGACAAATTTAGTTCCAAGAGTGAATTTTTAACATCATGCTAGACGTTGAAAGGCATATGTGGCATAACTGCACTAGTACACGTCTGACTAGAACTACTAATCCCACGACCGTCGTGCTCACTGTGGGAAAAAATGAGTAGTGAGGGGGACTTTCCTATAACAGGATGGCACATGTTATAGGTGATGTGATGATAGGTGAATGACACCCCAATGATGCTGACTCACCTATATAACGCACCTAGATGCATGAAAAGGGAAAAGACAAGTATGTCAGAATTCCACTTGGACATAAGGATGTGGAAATATGTGAATCATGATGCTTGAGATCTGTAACACAATGATGGTGGCATGACGATAGGGGATAAAATTTGACCATTTTCGAAACACAACATCCACTTCACATTAGCCTTGAATGGGGACTGACAAATTAGGGTCAACTGTTGACCATATTCGAAACACGGGATATGTCGCAAATGTCGTCTGAGGTCCTCAGGGACATTGCCCCAAGATGGTAGGTAAGCCAATGTGGCATGACACCATGCCATAAAGGGGGTCACTTTAGACGTGGAATAGGATGAGGATCCAAATAATGGGCTCACGATGCTTGGACATGGAACGAGGGGAATGTCCCCATGAAAATTCTGCACTCCAGGATCTTTGTGAAAAAACATGTGAATATGACTTATAAGACATATCAGATATTGGTATTTGTGTTCCTTTCCACGGATGACGGTCTTGGGATCGCATTCTTCAAGCTTAATGGTCGTATTATGATCCATTAATGGGGATTGATTTGATGAACTGGGTGCAGGGCGACGAAGTAGCCAAACCCAATGCGTAGTTTCCATATGAAGATTACAGTTTAGGGTTATAGAACTCAGACCAGGTTAGGAAAATACATGGGATGCACATGTTGAGTTTTGTTTTTCAAAACCTAATTTTAATGAGTAACCATGAGGTATGCACTACAAAACATTTTCCCTAGTGTGCTTGGGCCGGGGGGCTGAAAGAGATGATAATATTTTAGATTCCTAGTGCTGGACCCATAGGCAATGTGTCTTGGTGTTCCAATGTATCCCATGATGATGGGAATCAAGCCATACATAGTTATAGAGATAGCGTAGTAAGATACCAGTTCCAGGGATAATAAGGTTGTGGGGGTCCTGCCCTTCCCCCAAAAGAAGCAGTATTTGACAGATCATTTTTGTCTTTTAGGATGAATTATCATTTTTTTAGTGAAGCGATGGACCTAGGATAGAAATTCCAGGCATCGCCACAAGAATCAAGTAGTGTACAAGAATTGGAAAATGGAATGGAGTGTGACCGATACCAAACATTATGTACCCTCAAGTCAGGTCACGAAGATGTAGTGTCATTTTTTTTGTGGGGCCGAGATGATAATGTCACAGTTTAGGGTCGTGTGATGGGACCCACCATGAATTTTAACATTGTGTGGTATAGATGCAATATTTTAATGTTATGTGGGACTAGGCCTCATAGTTTAAAGTCATATGGCTCAGTCATATATAGGAGAGATGAGGTTCTAGAGGGAATGTGCACAATGTGATGAAGCATACCCGATGTGAATGAGGACGAGGTCCACATCATACTATGTGCAATTTTGAGGAGGAAACCTCCGGCTGAGGGACCAGAATAGGTTAGAGGATATGGGATAGGAGATTCTATCCCCTAGAAGATCTAGACCCGAAGACTAGATGTCTAGGTGTTCCTACATATCCCATGGGGAAGGGAATCAATCCACACGTAGTTCATGAATGTGCCTTTTAACGTCGTGCGGGAGATAATACATTTTATTGTCATATCAGACAACATGTAGGGGAAACTAACTCCTAGAAAGAGGCGTATGTGGTGCAGTTATTGCAAAACTGACTTGAATGAGGTCATAATCCCACATGCGCCACGCCACATAGTCCTATAAGAGTCAGAGCCTAGAAGGAAGAATGGAATAGATAAATTATTGTAACATGAGCTGGACCCAAAGAAGAGATGTCTAGGTGTTCTTACGTATCCTATGGGGATAGCAATCAAGCCCTACGTAGTTCTAAAAGAGATCTTAGTTTAAGGTCTCAGATCATGGACCTTAAATGCGGAATCCTTCCAAGTTGGCAGAGACAATAATCCAATTCCTAATCCCATGTTAGTCAAACTCAGGGTGGGAAACAAGGTCGGAAGAAGTTTTTGTAACACTTGGAATGTACAGTAAATGGGAGTCATTGTAGAGCCCTGAATGATTCCTTATCATGGCTCTTGTCCACCAAACATGAAAATTTGCAGTTAGGGATAGTTCTAGGAGTGTCAAAATTCCATTTGGACATGATGGGGTGGAAGAAATGTGAATCGTGTAACCAATATTCAATGATTGAAGGGGTTGGTTTGAAGATGGAGGATAAATATTGATCATGTTTAAAACACAACATCTATATCGTGTGGCCTGAAATAGGAACAACAAATGAGCATCGACCGCTAATCATATTCGCAACGCTGGAATTTTATTGATTTTTTGTTTGAAACCCTAAAGGAGATTGGACCATAATGGTAGGAGAGACCTTAGGCGTAGCATCCATGCCATTTCGGGATCCCTTTGGATGTGAAAGATAATGGAATCTCAAATAAAGGGGAAAAAATGTCTAAACAATCGGTAAAAATGTTTCCAGGTAGAATCCAAAACTCAAGGTTAGAGACTAGAGTACTCATGGGCCAATAGGTGAACCACCGAAGGGGGATGAGGGACCCGACATAAGGGAAGCCAAGTCAAACGGATGAGAGTAGGGAAATGGAGAGAAGACTGGTCAGGAGAGAGAGGTATGTGGCATGGATGTTTTGAACCTGATGTGAATGAGGACATAATCCCATACCACACCAGATAACCCTCTTCGGAACGAACACCAGCTGAGGGTCCTAAATGATAGGGAGGTTTCTAAGAAATGCGGTTTGACATGGAGACTAGACGTTCAAGAGGTCCTACATATTGCATAAGGATGAGAATAGAGTTGTACGTAGTTTTATAGGAAAGGATGACACAAATAAGAGAAAGATAACCCAAAGAGGGGCATGTATGGCATGGTGAGTAACCTGATGTGAATTAGGACATAATCACACACCACACAACCCTAAGTAAGAACTTGGGATAGGGGCATGAAAAGGATGAGGGGCATGAGGATGGGTCATGGCTAGAATTTCATAGCAATATTGTAGTTTAACATCATGTAGGGTGGACGAAGGTATGGGAAAGTTATCTCATCCAGGGATGTGTACGGAATGGGGAGTAACCCAATGTGAATGACGGAATAAGCCTGCACCACACTGGCTAACCCATAGTCAGAACATGGTCTAGGAGCCTGAAAAGGATGAGGGGCCTGAGGCAAGGACATGGGAAGAATGTCATGGAAATCTTTCATTTAAACGTCCTGCAGTGAGGACGAAGGTGATATTACTTTAGGGTCATAGAGCTCGGTCTGTACATGACTAGTATAATGTCATTTGTGTGGGACAGAGAGGGAGAATCATCATGCCTATGGATGACCACAATGCGACAACGATGATAGAGGACAAATATTGACCAGGTTCGCAACATAGTATCCACCCTCATGTGACCAAAATGAGGTTGAAAAATTAAGCGTCGACCATTGAAAATATTCGCAACATGGTACTTGTATCAACTTGTCTCTCATAATCCTCAAGGGTGTTAGCTCGTAATGGTAAGAGAGCCCTTGGGCCATGCATCCATGCCATTCCGGGGCCCTTTTGGATATAATAGGTGATGGAAACCTAAATGATGGGACTCACAAAGCATGGAAGGGTCTGTGCTCATGGGACGGATGATAAATGAAGAGATTTCTAGAAGGGGGGATGTGCAGTGTGGAAAAATAGCCCGATGTGAATAAAAAGGTGAGTCCATACCACACTGCACACTCCTAGATGGGAACTCAGAACAATGGTCAAAGGGGTCGATGGACTTGAGGCTGGGCATCCAAGATAAATGTTTCCATATGACCTCTCATGAAGACATTGCCTTCATAGCTCCTAAGACCACTTGATAAATGATCAGTGTGGGAAACAAGGAGTAGGATTAGGCTCTCCCCTTTACACAAGGGTCTGACAGCTATAATTACACCCCCGCTCGATGAAGTCCTAGATTTTGAGAGACAGTGGGGAAGAATGAAGCACTTAACTTCATATTTGTGACATATGGGGGTGGTGAAAACGACAATAGACAACTGTTAACCATATTCTAAACACAACATCTATATCGTGTGACCTGAAATGGTAACAACAAATGAGCATCGACCGCTAACCATATTCACAACACGGGACTCATATAAATATTTGGTCTAAAACCCTTGGGGGCGATGGCCCAAAATGGTAGGAAAGACCTCAAAATAAGTATCCTTATCATTTTGTGTGCCCTTAGGATGTGAAATATAATGCAAACCCAAATTATGGAGTATGTGGAGTGATCACATTGTCGATCACGTCAAATTATTTGTTTAATTTTGACTAGAATTTCTGCAGTATAGCAGCAACCATTGGTCGTCTCTCGACAGAGTCTTAGATAATTAATTTAAAAAGAGGGTTTTGATTATTAAAGTAAAAGGATTATGAGGTTTTTTAAAACTTGGGGGGTTTGATGATTAATGATGCAAATAGAGAATGAATGTGATAAATCAATGTAGAGATTAACATAATTAATTTAGTGTGATCAACCCGGGGTACTCTCATGATATTTCTCATTCATCGCTTCATGATATAGGGTTATGATCTTTTAATACCTGGTTTATAACACCAATATCCAAAATGTTACTGAGTTTATAATGGGTTACCTCTTAGGGTTTAGTCGAAAACACACAATGATTCACCAGACACTACCGATGGTTGGGTGAATTGTGTTTGACTTCATAACCGAAACTCCCAAGGGAACACACGAATAACACGATGTGATGTCCGGGTTTGTATGTTATTTCTTTGTGATACCATAATATAAATGTACATGGCATTTATAGTACTTATGTGAGTTCAATTGACCAATTTGAACCACACAAACACCACAATTAGAAGGGGGAAAAGAAAGTGGTGAATAGTGTGTGAAACATCACATGAATGGGTACCCCTAAACATGATCATATGAGTTGATCATGACATACCAATACATAACTCAATAAAATAAGAATATAATATGATTAAAAAAACACAACAATTGGGAATTCAAAATATCATTCAAATATTACAAACATGAAACATGGGATTTACATCACATTCCTCCCCAGGTGATCACAAGGTGTTAAGAAACCCATGGGAGAGGAGGAAGAGAAAGATGTTGGGGTAGAACTTCCCATAGCCTCCATAACTACTATGGATGTTGAGAAGGATCCCTGGGAACTCCAAAATGTCAGCACCTTACCTCCTACCCGAACTCTCAAAGAGGGAGCCCAAGGTGCCATTTTATAGGAAAATCGCAAGGTTGTTTGAGGCACACGGATGTCTTCAATCCACTTGTACCACGTGTTTCGACCAATAGACACCCGAATATCCCTTTTTACAAAACTGGAAAGTTGTAGCCCCATGTCTTGAATATCTACACTAAAATTTGGGTTTCAATTGGACAAATGGAACTGGAGATATTGACAGATTACAGGACAACACATTTGACATTGTACAAATTTGATTCCTTGGACAGATCAGTTTGGTTGGGCCCCTTGATGACCGAAATGGGCTTTTATTTTTTCATAAGAGTTGTATCCCATTATATTTGGTACCAGTATACAAAATATGAGCCCATTTTGATGCACATAAGTTTCTATACAAGCATGACAGTGGACAGGTCCTCATGAATTCAAGAAATTTTGGCCCATTTTTCTTCCACTTCATCACGGTCCCTCCAAATCATCTTCACCTACATTGAAATAATAAAAACAAGTAACATTGACCATTATAATATTGATTAAAATTAATTAATTGATTCAAAAATAAAGTTAAATTTTTTATTGTATTTTGAATATTCATTACAAAACTAGTTTAAAACAGCAGTGCAAGGGTGGAATAAAACAGTGAATCGTGGTACGATCACACCCCCACACCAAAACATTTGAACTCTTCAGAAAAGTCACATATCCAAATAAATTGATGCACATATATATTCCCAAAATCTTGAATATTTAAAATTTGAGAAAATTTTAATTAATGTAATGTGATCGACGCACAAACCACATCAAGAAGTTATTTTTCCTAGTTAAAATAAAAAAGATGTCTCATAATTCATATCATAGTGAAATTCAAAATGATTCATGATACCATATTGATTAATGAATTCAGAAGTCAAACATGATACTAACTCTCCATGTGTGTGTGTGAAAACCATTCTTTGCTATTCTTTCCACTTGCAATCCAATATATATAGGTTATTTTAACATTTTTCAGCTTAAATGATTTTGTCCACCAAATCTACTCTAAATCCATTGCAATCATATTTCAAGACCCACTCATTTAATAATTCCCAGAAGAAAAATCATAAGCTCTTAACCTAGATATCCCCATATGTTGCACATTTCATCACTCCCCTAATTTATTTATTTTTTTAGAAGTTGCATTTGGAAAACATCTCCCACTAATCTCTCAACCCTTGTTTGATCTTCTCACGATACTAATTGCTATAATTATAACAAGATCAAAGGTTGAGGAGGAGTGGTTTTTGACCTTCCAAATACACAACCAATTTTTTTAGATGTTGCATTTGGAAAAAATCTCACACTCATATCTCAACCCTTGTTTGATCTTCTCATTAAACTGATTTCACTTGTTGTAACAAGATCAAAGGTTGAGGAAGAGTGGTTTTTGACCTTCCTAAGAGAAAACCAATTTTTTTAGGGAGTTCAATAGTCGTACATTTGGTACACATGCATAGGTTAATATGGTATACTAATGAAACATATAGTATAAGGAACGAATGAATGAAAATATCATTTAGAGATGAAAAATATTAACCCAACATATATTTACTTTATATTAACTAATAAATAATCACACTTTGTGGTTTGGTGCAAAAATATTTAGAGATATTAGTGAAACCTTTTTCCCAAAAACTACTCACGCAATGGGGAATCAATCATCTCAAAGGTTTCACATATAAATTTCCATTTATATCATTGACAGAAACCCAATTCACTAAAAAAATAAAATCACTATTTGATGTTAAATTCATACAAATATTCTTTTTAGCCTTCGTTATGGTATTTTTACTTTCCCCCCTTTATGGTCACCAAATCATCAAACATCAAATTTGTTGATGTGCAAAAAATGAAAATACCATAATGAAGTATAAAAAGAGAATAAAGGAGAAATTGATGAAAATTCCCAACTAACCAAGGAATGTATGCACCCCCACACCTAGAATGTGCAGTGTCCTCACTGAAATAATTGAGAATGGGAGAAGAAAGGATAAAACCTGGGTTGTTTTATTGGTATGATGTGTCGAGAAGTTATCAAAGTGTCTAAGTCGCTGCCCATTGATGGTAAGACATCGTCCACTCTGCTCATGAAAAATATGTATTGCACCAAAAGGGTAAACATTAATAACACTATAAGGACCAAGCCATTGGGAACAAAGCTTAAATAGGTGGAGCTTATGCCTGGAATTGTACATGAGGACATTCTCACCAATATAGAACATCCACTGCTGAATCATGATATCATGAATAGCCTTTGTCTTCTCTTTATAGATATGGGAGTTTTCATATGCATCACGTCGAATTTATTCTAACTCTTGAATCTCCATCTTTCTTTTCTCACCTGCATCTGAAAGATTCATATTACATTGTTTAACAACCCAATATTCACGGTTTTCTACCTCCATAGGGAGGTGACAAGCCTTTCCAAACACAATTTTGTATGGTGACATTCTGATTGGGGTTTTAAAAGTTGTGTGGTACACCGAAAGTGCATCATCCAAGCGCAAACTCCAATCTTTCCTATTGGGTTGTACAATTTTTACAAGATTTATTTAACTTCATGATTTGATATTTCTTCTTTTCCATTAGTTTGGGGGTGATATGAAGTGGAGACTTCATGATCAACCCCATACATAGAATGCAAATTTTTCATGTTGCGGTTGCAAAAATGTGAACCATGATCACTAATGATGAATCTTCGTAAACCAAACCTACAGAAAATTTGGGACCTCACAAAATCAACAACCACTCGAGAGTCATCAGTCTTGGTGGCCATTTCTTCCGCCCATATAGATACATATTCAAAAACCAATAAGATGTACACAAATCCATATGAATGTGGAAAATTCCCCTTGAAGTCAATGCCCCATGCATCAAATTATTCACAGAATAACAAGGGTTGTTGGGGCATTTCATTCCTCTTGGAGATATTCCCTGTGAATTGACAGTGTCTACATGACTTACAAAATCTACGGGCATCCCTATAAAATGTTGGCCAATAACGTCTTGAGTCAAGGACCTTTCGAGCTGTACGTTGAAATCCAAAGTGGTCCACACTTGCAATGGTGCGTCATAAGGTCAAAATAGAGGTGAACTCATGGTCAGGTACACACTGACGAACTACATGGTCACTACAAATTCTCCACAAGTATAGGTCATCCCAAATGTTCCAATGAGAATCATTCTTAAGACTCTGGGATTGTGAAATTCTGAAATCAATGGGGACCCGAGATGTTGCTAGAAAATTTACAATATCTGCATACCATGGGATAAGGTTCATAACATCACATAGGTTCTCATGAGGGAAGAATTATCCAATGGGTAGGGGTGAGTCATCATGCTGGTCCATTTGTGGGAAAATCCTACAAATGTGTTCAGCTACAACATTTTACACCCACCTCTTATGTCTAATCTCAAGGTCAAACTCTTAGAGGTGGGGTATCCACCGTATGATATGAGGATTGGCTTTAGGTTTCTTTAAGAGAAATCAAAGGGCAGCATGGTCAGAAAACACAATCACTTTTGACCCACGATAATATGAACGAAATTTTACCAAGTAAAACACAATAGAAAGGAGTTCTTTTTCGGTGGTTGTGTAGCTAACCTGGGCAGGGTCAAGGGTACGCAAGGCATACCCAAGGACATGAGGAGCCTTCTTCAACCCTTTTTGATAAAACTCCCCCAACTAAAAAGTTAGAGGCATAACACATAAGCTTGAATGGTAGATCCCTCATTTGTGTTAGGATGATGGGAGGTGATGTGAGACTCCTTTTTACTGAATTTAATGCATCCTCACAATTTTTATCAAACACAAACTCATAATCTTTTTTCAATAACAGGGACAATGGAAGTGAAATCTTACTAAAGTCTTTAATGAATCGGCGGTAAAAACCAGCATGACCCAATAAAGATCGCACCTCACAAACACATTTTGGATATGCAAGGGTTGAAATTAATTCAATTTTATATTTATCATCTTGAATTACCTTATATGAGATGACATGCCCATGAACTATCCCCCGCTCAACCATAAAATGGAATTTCTCATAATTTGAAACAGAATATTTTTCAATGCAGCAGCAGAGGAAAAAACCTAGGTGTTCCAAACAATCATCAAAAGAAGATCCATAAACCATGAAATAATCCATAAAGACTTCAATACAACTATCAAGGTACTCTGAAAAAATACTCAACATACATCATTGAAAAGTACCTGGAGCATTAAATAGACCTAATGGTATCCTTCTGTATGAAAATGTGCCGAATGGATAGGCAAATGTTGTCTTTTCATGGTCCTAAAGGGCTATATGGAATTGGAAATAACCCGAATTACCATCTAGGAAACAATAATGGGACTTACTAGCCAATCGTTCTAACATTTGTTCAATGAAATGTAATTGAAAGTGGTCCTTCTACATGGATTGATTCAGTCGGCGGTAGTCAATACTAACTCGCCAACTATTTTCCACATGTGTTGGAACCAATATGTTCCTTTCATTTGAAACAACTATTATTCCTATTTTTTATGCAAAATTTGCACTGGGCTAACCCATTTACTTTCAGATATAGGATAAATGATCCCCGCAGCAAGTAATTTACTGACTTCCAATTTTACCACTTCAAGGAGAGTGGGATTCAATCGACGTTGAGATTGTCATATGGGATTAGCCTCATCATCAAAACGTATATGGTGAATAAAAATACATGGGCTAATCCTGGGAATATCATACAATGTACATCCTATTGCCTTTTTACACTCTCTCAAAAGTTTGAGCAGTTTCAATTCCTTTTGTAAGAGAGGTTATTGTAAATAATGACGGGCAGCTAGGTAATACCCTCAAGATATGCATATTTTAAATTATAAGGAAGTGGTTTAAGTTCCAACACCAGTGGTTTATGGATTGAGGGAGGGGATTTAGGGGGAGTGAGGTCCATTAAACTTTATATCTTCCCATGTTTATACTGTAAATATAGAGAATCTATAGAAATGAGATTTGCAGAATCATCGTCGGTCATGGGTACCTCAGAATGAACACACTCATCAGTGAAATCATAAAATTTACACTTTTCAGAACCTACAAAATGCTCAAAACATGAATCAAAACTTAAATCATCCATGGGTGAAGAAAAAAATGAATTAGAGTTTGGGTTGAGGAGAGAATTGTGTGTGTGCATCAGTTGAGAGCACTTCCATCGAATATACAGGAAGAGTGGAGTGCTCTTCAACGGGGTGTTTCATAGCCTCAAGGATGTTAAAACATACATTTTCTCCTCCTAATTCCATGGACAGTGTACCATTGTTAACATTGAAGATCATCTTTTCTATTTTGAATAATGGCCTCCCATGTATGAGAGGTGTGTGTCCTTGGGATCAGGTATCTTCAATCTAACGAATGTAGAAATCAGTGGGGAAGATGAGATTATTCACTCTAACAAGTACATCCTCAATCACTCCTTTTAGATGTATTGTACTCTGGATGGGAAGTTGCATGACAATTCCATTTAGATGAAGCTCTCCAACTTGTAGAGAAGTATACATGGAGTGAGGCATTACATTAATGGAAGCACCTAAATCTATCATAGCATCAGAAAAGAAGGTCTCCCCTATGGTACACAGTATCGTGAATGTGACCAAATCTTTTCATTTGTTTGGAATTACTGGATGAATCACGGCCAAGACATTCCTACCCATGTTTACACTCTAATTCCCCTTCAACCTTCGTCTATGGGTGCAATGTTCTTTAAGAAATTTGGCATAATAGGGAATTTTCTTGAATTCATCCAAAAAAGGAATATTATCTTGAACTTTTTTAAATGTATCCATTATCTCATTATGAATATCATTTTCAAAAAAAATAGATTTAGCGAGTATCTATGGGAAAGAAAGAGGAATGGATTGTTCATTTGAATCATCAATGATAATTTGATTTCCTTTTTTTTTGTTTTTCATTACATGAAATTTTTGATGGTTGGGAAGGAGTGTTTTCAAGAGGGGGACATACCTGTTTCATAGAATCAGTAGAAGTAGAAGATTATTTACCACTACTAAGTGTAATTTCACATAGATTACCTTTTTTTCCTTTGGATTATAAATGGGTTGGGACGGTAGTTGTCTCAACCCTTGCATCTAATGCTCACTGATGGTGTTCTCCATTGTCCAACTGGAGTTCATAGGTCTAGAATTGTTGATTTTGTAGTCTATTGGAACTGGAGGTTATGGGTTTCCATTTTCTTCACCATACCCTTGAGTCTTGGTTTAGATTTGGGAGGAGGAGGATTATTTTGAGATGTTCATGGATAAAAAGGTTTCATACCTTGGCCTTGTTGATACCAATTCTTCTTGGGGTAGCATGAGTTTCCTCTTTGTCGGTATTGGGGTTGTGCTTGCCACACTGGATTTGGATTTGGCCAAAATTGTTCTTCCTTTAAGGGAGGTGCTTATTGGAATGGAAGCCCTAGGAACACAGATGCACAAGACTCAGATGAATCTTTATGTTGTGGGCACTGGTCAGAAAAATGATTGTTATTAGAATAATAAAACAATGTAATCGAATAGAAGTAGAGTGTGAGTTACCTTATACGTGAGCTAATTGCCTTGGAAGGTTTTTCATCTCATCATGTTTAGTATCTAACTTTAGTTCTAGGGCTGAATGACTTACCTCATAAAATCCACGGTTGGTGAAATTGATCATGTACCAAATTGTAGTGTATTTTGAGCCATGTTGGCTATTAAGTCACGAGCCGTGGAAGGAGTTTTATTAACTAGGGCACCACCAGCTGCATCATCAATTATTCCATGATCTATGGGGATAAGTCCCTCATAGTGGTATTGGATTAATAGTTGTTCACTAATCTGGTGCTGTGGGAAGCTTTAAAAAAGTATTTTGAATCTCTTTTAATATTCATGAAGGGTCTCTCCTTATGATTGCCTAATTCCACAGATTTCTTTACTAATTGATGTCGTTCTGGAGGCAGGGAAGAAATTCTCAAAAAAGTGTTTTTAAGGTTATTCCATCCCCCAATCGTTGTAGAAAATAGTATATCCAATCTTTGGCTACACCATCAATGTAGAAAGGGAAGGCCCTAAACATGATTATGTCCTCATACACATTTTGGGGTTTCATGGTGGAGAACACTATGTGAAACTCTTTAAGGTATTTATGAGGCTCCTCATCGGGAATACCATGGAATATAGGAAGAAGGTGGATGAGACCTGATCTCACCTCAAAGTTGGCTGCTTCCGCAGGATATTGGATGTACGCAGGTTGGTACTCCACATCAGGGGTGGTCGGTTCTTTTAAAGTTAGGTTATTTGCAACGATGTTTTCTTTGGTTTGATTGGGTTCAATTTTTGATTAATTTAGGACCACTTGAGGTTCCAACAGGGGTTCCTCTATGTAACTTTATTGACCTTCTCTAGATTCCTTGATTTGAGTGTGAGGTGACTTTTCAATTTTAGGGTAAAATTCAAGTGGTGTTTCTTTACCAGATCGGGTCATGAAAATAAGTTGTGAAGTTTGTTTTTATTAATATTGATATAATTTCATAAGAAGGGTTAAAAGATAATATAATGTTATAATATAGAATTATGGATAGGGAGATAGAGAATAATAAGAGAGAGATAGAGAAAGAACACACCAAAAACAACTAAAAATAAAGACAAAACCCAAAACAAAAACAATAAAATGGGGGTGGGTAATTTGAAAGAGTACAAATTAAGAAGTAAAATAAATAAATAAAAGTAAATAAAGAAAAATATGATCATGGATCCCCGGAAACGGAGCCAAAATTTGATCGCATCGTCGAGCGCGTCAAATTATTTGTTTAGTTTTGACTAGAGTTTCTGCAGTATAGTAGAAAATCTTGGTCGTCTCTCGATGAAGACTTAGATCATTAATTTAAAAAGTGGGCTTTGATTATGAAAGTAGAAGGTTAATGATATTTTTTAAAACTTGGGGGTTTGATGATTAAAGATGAAAATAGAAAATGAATGCGATAAAACAATGTAGAGATTAACATAATTAATTAAGCGTGGTTAACCCGGGGGTAATATCATGATGTTTATCCTTCATCGCATCATGATATAGGTTTATGATCTTTTAATCCCTGGTTTGTAACACCTAGAACCATAATTTTACTTAGTTTATACTAGGATACCTCCTAGGGTTCAGTCAAAAACACACAATGATTCACCAGACACCACCGATGATTGGGTGAATTGTGTGGGAATTCATAACCAAAAATCACCAAGGAAACACATGAATAACTCGATGTGTTGTCCAGGTTTTTATGTTATTTCTTTTTGATAGCATGAAATAAATGTACATTGCTTTGATAGTGATTATGTGAGTTCAATTGATCAATATGAACCACACAAACACCGCAATTGAAATGGGGAGAAGAAAGTGGTGAACGGTGTGTGAAACATCACATGAATGGTTACCCCCAAACATGATAATATGAGTTGAGCATGAAATAATAGTACATAACTCAATAAAATAAGAATAGAGTATGATTAAAAACAACACAACAACCTAGAATTCAAAAGATCATTCAAATATTACAAACATGAAGCTTGGGATTTACATCGTGTTCCTCCCCGGGTGATCACAAGGGGTTTAGAAACCCATGGGATATGAGGAAGAGAAAGATGTAGGAGTAGAACTTCTCATATCCTTCAGAACTATTAGGGACATTGATAAGACTGTTGGTGAATTCAAAATGGTAGCACCATTCCTCCTGGCCGAACTCTCATGTGGGGATCCCAAGGTGCCATTTTATAGGAAAATTCGAAGGTTGTTTGAGGCATAAAAGTTTCTTCAATCCACTTGTACCACTCGTTTCAGCCAATAGACACCTGAATATCCCTTTTGAAAAAAATGTAAAGATGTAGCCCCGCTTCCTGAATATCTCCACAGAACATTTGGAATTAATTGGACAAGTGGATCCGGAGATATTGATAGATTAAATAACACCTCATTTGACATTGTAATAATTTGATTCCTTGGATAGATCAGTTCGGTTGGGCCCTTTTACGGTCTAATTGGGCTTGTATTCTTTAATAAGATTTGAATACCATTATATTTTTTACAAGTAAGAAAAATATTATGCCTATTGGATGCACTAATTTTCTATACAAGCATAACAGTGGACATGTCTTCATGGATCCATGCAATTTTGGTGCATTTTTCTTCCACGTCATCAAGGGCCCTCCAAATCATCTCCACCTACATTGAAATAATAAAAACAAGTAACATTGACCATTATAATATTTATTAACATTAATTAATTTATTGAATCATAAAGTTCAATTTATTATTATATTTTGAATATTCGTTACAAAACTAGTTTAAATCAGCAGTGTAAGGGTGTAATAAAATAGTGAACCGTGGAATGATAATAGAGAATAAATGTGTGAGTGCAATTTAAAATAATGATAGATGGAAGGAGATACACAGATCTCTAGGGGAGAGGGTTACATGTTATGGTCCTAATGAACTTGACGTGAATGAGGGAAAAGCCCACATCACATCGTGCGTTTCGTCCCAATGGGAAGTCCCAAAGTTTGGGGCTGGGCTTACGGACAAAATTTCCAAGCATTCCTACGTATCCCAGGAGGATGAGAATCATGACACACATATTTATGAAAGGGTCGTGTAGTTTTGAGTCATAAGGTAATGATGTAGGGGATTAGTAGAACGAAAGAGGGCACATGGTGCAATCATCATAACCTGACATGGGTGGGGCCCAAAAAGCCTACACATCTTTATGCAAGATCCTCCAAAAGGACTATGACCAAGAGGGGATAGTCAAAGAGGATGTTGGGGATGGAGTCGAGATATGGTGTTCGAGCATTCCTACATATCCCAGGGGGATGAAAATCAAACCATACGTAGTTCTGGAGATGTCGTTTAACGTCTTGTTGGATGACGCATAGTTTTAGTCATGTAGGACTGTAAAGATTGAGGTCAAGTAGGACCATCATGTAGTTTATGGTCATGCGGTACCATCAAAAATTTTGGGGTCATGCAGGATCATATAGTTTAAGGTCGTTCAGGACCATGAAAAAAGGAATGAAGATAGCTGGGGCTGGACCTGGAGACAATGTGTCTGGGCATTCTTAAATATCCCATGAGGATGGGAATCAATCCATACATAGTTCTGGAAATGTTGTTTAACGACTTGCAGGATGACGTAGAGTTTAAGGTCATGTAGGACCGTACAGTTTAAGGTCATACTGAAACTTAATGTATTTTACAGTCATGCAGGACCATCAAGTATTTTTGGTTCATACAAGACCATATAGTTTATGGTCGGGCAACACCGTAATGTAGTTTAGGGTCATAATGGACCAGTGCTGAGTGGTTTTACATCCTTTAGTTTGAATGGATCACACAGTTTAACATCATGTGATAGGGATGGTTTTGATCATTCTTTAAGATCATATATCTTGGGCTATTTTGCAGTTTATTGTCATGTGGGACGATAATGAGCAGTTTAACATCATAATGGACGATGATGCAGTTTAACGTCATGCAGGGTGATAATGTGTAGTTTAACATCATGACAGACTAATATGAATAGTTTAATGTTATGCTGGACGATAATGACCAGTTTAACGTCAAGACAGACGATAATGTACCTTAACATCATGCTGGATGAAGATGGACAATTTAACGTCATGCATGATGATAATGAACAGTTTAAAATCTGGAAGGATGATGAAGAGAAGTTTATTGTCATGAAGGATGATAATGAGCAGTTTAACATCATGATGGATGATAATTCAGTTTAACATTATGTTGGATGAAGATGAATAGTTTTACATCATGAAGGACGATGATAATGTTTAAAGTCATGAAGGATGATAATGAGTAGATTAACGTCATGATAGACGAATATGAATAGTTTTACATCTTGAAAGATGATGATGCAGTTTAATGTCATGCAAGATGATAATGAGTAGTTTAACTTCATGAAGGACGATGATGAATAGTTTTACGTTATGCCGGACGATGATGCAGTTTAATGTAATGCAAAACCATAATGAGCAATTTAATGTCACGACGGATGATGATGCAGTTTAACATCTTGATGTACGAAGATGAATTTTTTTACATCATGTAGCACGATGATGATCAGTTTAACTTCATGAAGGACGATGATGAAATTTAATGTCATGCTAGACGGAGATGAATAGTTTTACATCATGCAAGACAATGATGCAGTTTAATGTCATGCATGACGATAATGAGTATTTTAATATCATGACTGATGAAGATAGAAATTTTTATGTCATACAGGAGGATGATGCAGTTAAATGTCATGCACGACGATAATATAGTTTAATGTCATGCAGGATGAAAATGAGTAGTTTTTTATCATGTAGGATGATGATGCAGTTTAACATCATGTAAGAAAAAGATAAACAGTTTAATGTCATGCAAGACGATAATGAGAAGTTTAATTTCATGATGTATGAAGACACAGTTTAACGTCCTGCGGGATGATAATTCATTTTAACCTCATGCAGGATGATGATGTTTGTGTCACTCAACCATGTTAGTACACATCCTACAAAAACTACATAGCCCATGTGAGTAAAGCTCGATGTGGGAAACAAGAATTAATGAAGGGATTTTCCTAACACATGGATGAACAGAGAAAGGGGAATGGAGCTATTAGTCTGGAAATATCCCAGTGACACTGGCCCACTTATTCGATGCACAAAGATGCACGGAAAGCTAACACCAATGGTGCTAGAGTGCCACCTAAACATAGAGAGGTGAAAAGAGGGGTGAATCATAAAATTAGATATTTGGATTACAATGATGCTGCTATAATGATGGTGGATAGTTGTTGACTGTGTTCAAAAAACAACATCCACATCATGATACCTTGGAAGAGGATAGAAAATTTATGGTCGACCACTGACCATGGTATAAACACAGTGGAAATTCCCCAAGTTTATGCATGGATGTTCATCATGCATGAGATGTGCTACCACACAGTGCAAAATTCCCCAGGATGGTATCATGCCACGGGGAGGGCCTCTATGGTTAATGCTATGTAGTTGTTGGGATGACACAGAGTGGCACAATGGTGATAGGGATGATAAAATTCCCTCATTTTGGAGGGGAAATGAATCCAGGATCATGGGTACGATGGGGACGATGGAGCCCAAAAGTTGTGTAATCCTAGAGCATCGGTATGATGGGGATGATTGAGCCCAGAAGGCGTGGAATCCTGGACATTAGAAATACAGGGGTGATGGATCTCAGAAGGCGTGGAAGCCTTGATGTGTGTACAATGGGGGAAATTGTGCGCAAAAGGCATGGAAGCTTGGAGTGTCAGAATGAAGGAGGTGATAGAGCCTGGAAGGCATGGAATCCTGGAGCATTATTATGATGTGTGAGATAGATCTCTAAAGGCTTGGAATACTAGAGAATCAGTATGATGGGGGCGATTGAACCCGGAACGCATGGGAGCCTAGACATCCGTATGATGGGGCTGATGGAGACCAGATGGAGTGGAATCCTAGAGCATTTGTATGACGGGGGAGACGGAGCCCAGTAGGAATGGAACCCTGGAGCATCGTCTCATAAGGCACAAAAACCTTTTTTACTCATATGGAGGACCTCCCTGATGGTTGATGTTGGGGACGGGGATAATCTCTATGCCGAATGCTAGCACTGCAGGGAGAACCTCCATAGTGGTTGTTGGTGTTTTTGGATATACGACATTGGATAGGGGTTGGTTTCTCCTGGCGTTCCCTATAAGGGTAGCAGAGTTGGAGAGGCGCGGATGAAGTAATGTTCGTATGCCACCTGGATGACCCATGTGTTTAGAAGAGTTTTCAAGAAGCCGAAGGAGTCAGGGTTGGATGACAACTGCGCAACCTCTTAATATGGTAGAGTTTGCGAGGAGTTGATGGAGTCGGGGGTGGTTTCCCTCTATGTGGACTCTTAAGGCAGTGGGGTCAGTGAGAAGCTGATGGATTCAGGATGGATTCCACCTGCGCGTCCTCTTAATGTGACAAGGTTAGTGAGGATCCAATGGAGTCAGGGGGGATGCCCCCTGCACGGCCTCTAAAGGCAGTGGGGTCTGTAAGGAGCTAATGGCGTCAGGGCGGTTTTCCACTGTACGACCTCTTAAGGAAGCGGTGTTGGCGAGGGGCCAATAGAGTCAGGGGAAGGATGCCCCCTGGGTGGCCTCATTAGGCAGCGCTGTTAGCGTGTAGTCGATGCAGTCGGGGCAGATTCCCCTTGTGCAGCCTCTTAAGGTGGCAGGGTCAGCAAGGAGCCAATAGAGGGAGGGCAGATCCCCCCTACGTATCTTCTTAAGGTTGTGGCATCAATGAACATAATCTTCACACACCTGATGGTACTCATCCTCTCATATATGGAGGAGAGTGGATTCACATGCGTGATTCCATAATTTTACAAATATATTAGGTCTACACTATATTTAAGGAGAAGACCATTTCTCGTCGGGTTCACCATTTCTGTTTTTGACACTTGCACATGGTCGCACGCATCTGTTCTGTTCGAGGATGACGACGTTGTTTGTTTTTCTACATTTCCACTTCCCAAAGGTGGGTGACATCTGTTCCTTGTTTAGGGACGTTTTCTATTTGATCGAAATAGGATGATGGGATGTCAGTTCTTCCTTATAAGGATTTCTCCTTGGAACTCATCACGCAGTCTTGGTCTCCCTTATAGACTTAAGACCTTGTTCGTGAAACTCTTCCCAATGCCATATCTGCTTGGACACCAGTATATTACAATGCATCAATCAGGGAACTCCCAGGGGTCCGGTCAGGGCAGCAACCTTCAGTCAGGGGAGTAGTCATTTTGGACATCACTGGCGCATCTGGATGCTGGAACACTGGTGCATCTGGGTTTCTTCCCCTTATTATAGGGCTTATCGAGGGTGTGGAAGCCTGAAGAATACCACCTAAAATCCGGGGAATTATATGCCATAGACATATAGCTCAGGTGTTCCCCAGCTTCCCATATTTAACATAGGGTAATCCACTGGTTTAACATTTAGGGGAGACAGATCTGACTAATCAGAACAATGATTAGAGTGGGGTAGAGCATAAATGAGGCACCCAATTGAGGGGACAAAAATGGCTTACCACTGGATGGGTTTGAAATTAGCTTACCGCTGGATGGGGTTGACAATGGCTTACCGCTGGATGGGGTCAAAACAGCTTACCTCTGGATGGGGTCAAAATGGCTTACCACAAAATGTGGTTGAAAACAGCTTAACACTGAATAGGGTTGAAAACAGCTTACCACTAAATGGGGTTGACAATGGCTTACCACTAAATGGGGAATGCAGCTTCACGTCGTGCAGGATGAAGGGGGTGTAGTTTAACGTCATGTGGGATGAAGGTGGATAGACATGAATGGGGGGGTCAGAACTAGTGGTTGTTTGGCATGAACCTTAAGGAGGATTTCTACATACCTTTCCTTGGCAAGGATCAAACTCCACGTAGTTCCAGGGGAGTGGGAACTGAAATGAAGATGGTCAAGACCAATGGATGGTGGGATTCAACCTTAGGGAGCCTTCCTAATTACCTTTCCATGGCATGGATCAATGACCACATAGTTCATAAGAAGTGGGAACCGACGTGATGATGGTTATGACCAATGGATGGTGGGATTGAACCTGTGGGAGCATTCCTATATACCTCTCCTTGGGAATGATCAAATACCTTGTAGTTCAGGAAGGTTGTGGGAACAGACATGAAGATGTCCGGGACCAATGGATGGTTGGCTTGAACCTCAGGGTGGCTTTCTACGTACCTTTCCTTGGAAGGATCAAGGACCACATAGTTCAAGAGGGTCGTGGGGCTTACACTCTAAGAATCCTGAAGAAGTTGTCAAGGTCGATTATTACTCTAAGCCCATGTGAGTCATGCTAGGTGTGAGAAATAAGAGGCAGCAAAGGCCTGAAGATCACATCGTGGAAGGTTCATTTGTGGGGAGTAGAGTGGGGCTTACATGTGGCTAGTAGCCCAATGAGGAAATAGGGGATTAAGAATGGTTAGCAGCCCAGGGTTATCCATATTGGGACTTACTCCATGATGGAGACTCGGGTAGTGACAAGGTCCAGGGGAGAGGGATGGGATAATGAAGGTCTCGATTCCCATCTTTCCTCTGGCCTTTGGAAAGGAAGAAGATAGGAGGGGTATGGGTGATTCCTTTTGCATGAAAATCTAGGGGATAACACCAAGGTGGTTTCCGTATACTTGCTGACCAAAGCTGTTCTAACAATGAGGTTCTCATTCCATGTGTGAAATGATCTCACTCCCATGGAGTCAAGTGGGCATATAGAATGTCCGAGATGGGTCACCCCGCGTGCGAGGCACGGGGTGAGGCCATAGTTTAATGTCATGTGATGAGGATGATGGTGCTTGGAAGTTTAATGTACTGTAGCTCAAACGAGGTGGGTTTTCTCCTCAACCCTAATACATACAAAACTGATACCCACCTGCCCTTGTGGGAATGAAGGCATCAACAATTCCAGGGCGATGGGGTGTTATGGAGAATCCCATTGGGTGGTCCACATTAGCATGGTTATGCAAAGAAGAAATAGTTTTTAGCGTGCCTATGTGAAGAAGCATGAGGCGAAGCAATTCAATGGTAAGCATCTCTCAAGGGACATTGAAATTGCTTCGTGCACACATGAACTGCCGTATGGGAAAAGGAGTTTCACATAAAAGGGGTTCATAGGTAGAAGCCTCATGAAGCTCTAGTTCTCCATTAAGTTGATGGGCTTCATGAAGGGATGTGATTTAAGAAGTGAAGTCGTCTAGCCTAGGTATAGGGAATAGGTGCATATGGAAGGTTCTTTGTGAAGTGGAAAGGCATTTGAGGAGCAACTAATCCTTAAGAAAGGGTGCCTTGTGAAGAATAAAATTGTGAAGCAATGTGCATCATGAAGCACAATGACCACGCCTAAGCTTGAGGGTCACATGAGTAAGAAGGGTATTTCGTA
The DNA here is from genome assembly GCA_963277665.1 of Viscum album. Taxonomy (NCBI): domain Eukaryota; kingdom Viridiplantae; phylum Streptophyta; class Magnoliopsida; order Santalales; family Viscaceae; genus Viscum; species Viscum album. The sequence continues at coordinate 1,858,006,822 of OY728153.1, read as the reverse complement.
AAGCATAATTGCTCTGTGATGACCCGAGTCCCTTTGGGGATCTTCTTCCTTTGTGGAGGCCCATGGGCTCTACGAAGGACATCCCTCTTTGAAGAGGGTCTGAATCCATTCAAAGGATATGGCACTTTGTGATGCAAAAGTACCTTTAAAAGATCACGGTTTGCAAAGAAGAAATTGTTTCACGATGTGGGAGCTTAGAAGGTGAATGGTAGGAGGATCCATTCTTTGGGCTCGAGGGGAGACATATATTTATTGGCCTAAGGCGCCACGAAGTAGATCTTGCTCTGCGTGAGGGTGGAGCTTGCTCCGCGGTGGGTTTGCAAATCATTCTGTCTCCTTGCTCCGCAGTAGGTTCGCAAACATCAAATCGGTTCACAGAGGATCCTGCTTCCTTGATACGCAACAGGTTCACGAAGCGGGAGCTAGGTGTTAGTTGTGGGGCTTTGGTTATCCGTGAGCAGTTTTCGAGAGGAACCCCCTAATGGGTTCCCTTTTTCTGGATTTTCCTTGATTTTTGCGTCAACAAGGGTATTACGGTATGATTTTTATTTTCAATCTTGTTCTCTACACATTTAGAATAATTTAACCTCTCAATTTCTATCTCTCTAAAGTTAATAAAGTAGTAAATTGAATTATTGATTTTACATGGTTACCCAAACTATGATACATAAAATTATCATGCATAATAATGTTCTAATGGAAAAATCATAAATAAATCTCACTGGTTTGACATTTACTGTTGTGGATCAGTCACATTGAACCTCCTAGTTCACTACCATGAATGTTCGAAAATTTTACATTTATCCAATACTAGAGAACTCAATACTTCCCCTGATGAAAAATTATTCAAAAAATAATAATTATAATGTACTTTACCATATATGTTGTTTATAATTATTCTCAATTTTTTTAACTTCGGGTAAGATATAGAAAATCTTTGATAACCTTATTCTTTGACTTGTCCTTTCTAAGAGTTATGTGGAATTTGTATTTTCTCTTTCTGTTTATTCTATGTATATCATCATATATTTAAACTAAATCCTAGTTTTAAATACTTTATTAAATATTAATCCCATTTATTCCAATGAATTCAAGAAATTGAGGCCTTTAAAAACAACCAAAACCCACCCAATGATAGATAGTTACAACCACCATAAAATCCATGAATTTCGCAAAGAATATTTCCCATATTTCCAAACATGAACTCTAAAATGTCTTTCATAATAGTGTGCCAAAAAAACCATTTTTTCCTCAACACAGTGACTACAAAAAAGAAATCAATCTTATATAAACCATTTTAAATAGTAAAACTTCATTCAAACCCTGGCATCCAATACACAGATGGGTGCCCAATCTGACCTGACCTATTCATCACACATGGATAGAAACCTCATAGATTATTGTTGGATTATAATTTACCCATGCACTACACCAAAATAATAGCATACTTGACTATTTTTTACTAATTAATTTTTAGAAAAAAATTTCACTACTATAGGCGAGGTCACCAACTATATACATAAACATATTTAATACTTCATTGATAAATTCTATATATTTTGGTATAATCCCTAGAGAATACCTGATTTATAGTGACCTAGCATTAACATATGTGGATATTACATCATTTTAGAAAAATCTACAGTACATTTAAAAAATACATCAAGGAGACTATAATAGTTTAGCATAATTTGAAACATGGAAACAAAATATTCTATCTTTGAAATGATCTTAAACATCACTTATAAATAACTCCACCTTTTATACTTATATCTAAAATCTTTTTTCGTATCATGGGGAAAGAAAACATAAGAAATATAGGAGAAAATATGCTCATTAATGGTAAATAAATGAAATTCAAAATCATAATTTGAAAAAATTTGTATGGAACTTTAGCACTAAATTTTAAGAGCATACCCTACATAAAAAATATTATAATAATGATTGGTAGTTTGTAATACATTAATCATAAGTAAATAATTAACATAATCCATCAAATAATAACACAGGAATTGGAAATACAATTTAAGAAAACACATAAGAATATACAAACCCTGTGTAAAAGGGTATTTCTAGGGCCTTTGTAACATGTTACGCTTGGGTTAATCACCCAAGTACCAGCTTCGAGATTGGGATTCCCTCTCGTGTATCATCTTGTCTCTATCTTCTGATGTCCTCCCATGTGCCCTATTACTTCGTGCTTGGGATGTCCTCACGTTCACCCTCTAGTTTCTAACTTTGGATATTTTCTAGTATACCCTCTTGTTTCGAGCATGGAATTTCCTTTTATATAACCCCATGTTTTTGTCTTGGGATTCCCTCTTGTATACCCTCTTATTTCAGTCTTAAGATATATTCTTGTACACCCACTTTTTTTGGGCTTGGGATGTCTCGTATATAACCACTTGTTGCATGCATGGGATTCCCTCCCATGTACCCTCTGAGCTCATAAAACAGTTATCATTTCCCAATGCATTAGAGGGAGATGTAGGTCCCACCCATATTATAATGAAATCATACATCGATGTGGAAAAAATAATAAGAAATTATATCCTTTCCCATGAAATGAAATTGGTTCCATAAACATGTAATCATATCTTTGTCTATAGAAAAATATAGGTTTCAAAATCATTTCATCAAGATCATAACCTGTGAAAAAAGAAGGTTCCAAAAGCATATAACTCATCTAAGTAAAACAGGTGTCATAAGCCTCATTCCCAAAAAAAATAAACCATTCAAGAAGGATTATGAATAGAACCATTAGATAATTTAATATAGGGGTCTGAGTAATATCAACATATGTAATTTTATAAGTAAAATAACATGGAAGGATATTTTGAATACATTCCTTGTTTGAAAAATTATCATTAAAACATAAAACATTTGAAAACCATTTCAATTTAAAATACCAAGAAAACATCGTGTAATTCTAGAAAAAAAATGAAAACAATTTTCTATGAAACTTATAAAATATTATTGAAAAAATTTTGAAACAAAATATCCATAAAAAATGTTTTGAAACCCATTTTTCTTGAAAAGTTATAAGATGAGATTGAAAAAAAATTTAAAAACATTTTCCTTGAAAACATATAGAATTAAAATGATGATGATTTGAAAAAAAAATCATTGAAAACTAATTTTTAAAATAAGTTTTAAAAAATTAACCATTAAACATGAAAGAAAAATCTTCAAAGGATTGATGGTGGATAAATCCGTACCTGTCGTATGAGGTAAAATGAACATTCCTTTTGCGTGGTAAAAATCATTGAAAAATGCCTCATTTGGAAAGTGAATAAATAAACCATGGAAAACATTAGTAAAATAAATAAATTTAAAAATTTATTTTAATGATATTATGATATTGGTAGAATATTCTATATACCCTTTTTATAATACAAGGTTTTTGAAGAACGCTGATTTCTGAGTGATGACATGCTAAAGTTGGGATTTCATAAAAAAATATTAATTATATTATATACCAACGAGTGAAAAAATGGTACCAATAAATCATTATATTATGAATAAATGAATGATAAGAAAATTACTTTGTGTTCTTTAGATATGGGTAATAATATTTTATCAGAGGAAGGATAAAGATAAACAATCATGGAAAGCGATGATATTGTTTCAATAATCTCTTATAACATTGTAACTTTGGATCGTAATATCCATGTAAGAAAATTAAATTAAATTAATCATAAAATATTATTAACTAAATTATATTCATGGTATAACCTGTAAAATATATGTATATACACCTCAAAAAAAATTATGTGGATAATAAAACATGAGACTCAAAGAAGGAAATTGAGACAAAACTATTTTACCGATTTTGTAAATTTTTAAACATAAACACCATGAAATAAAGATATTATAATGGACATTTAAATAACAATAAATTTAAGTTTATTAATAATTAAATACATAAATAATCAGTATACACACCCGACAAAAGTAATGAATGGTGAATAAAGCATGTATCTCAAATAAATAAAAAGTGAGATGAAATCCCCTTACCTTGAGTCGTTACTCTTGTTGTACTTGTTCTAACCACCTATATAACAAATATAAATTTATTATACATATTTTAATGATCCATATTATTATATATAATATCATATATATATTTATTATGACTTATTAATACCCAATTGATTTAAATTGTATCTAAACGTTACACTTTAGGTAATATTTTTTTCACTTGTGTCTTAATTTGTTATATCCTTGGTCCATATGATTATTAAATGATATAAAGAATATAAAAAGTGATATAAATATCATTTATATTCAATATATTATTATTTTTATAATATATATATATTATAGAATTATGAAATGAAACACACCGTTCATTGAGATGGTAAGTCGTACATACAGAGGAATGTTGTTTTCAGTTTTTTATTACCGTATTGAAAGAAAAAGAAGTACATAAAATAAATGTATATATATAATTATTCATGTATAATTATTATATCATATATGTCATATATGTTCACTAAACCAATCCTTAATACATTCAATGTAGTGTGTCAATGAATCACATCAATTTTAGGGGGTGATAGTCCACACTTCCTCAAACAAAATTATTGCATTTACACAAAATGGAATGTAAAAAAGATAAGTATTTTAAACTAATAAAATAAGATAAAATACATAATAGTTAAAATATATTCAATATATAAATATAGTCTCCATCATAATTTCCACCATCAGATGTTGTAAAGGGAAATTTAATAATAATTGATTAATGAGGCAGTAGTTCGCCGTACAAATAAATAGTATGTTTGTTACCCATTAGATTTATGTGTGTGTAATTTTAGGTTGAAAACTTAGCTTAAAAAATAATAGTATATATAATATAATGGTTCGGCTATAAAATCAGGTAATAAAGATATCATAGGGGTGAATAAGAAAAATAAATGAAAGGATCTAGAGAAAAGAGGTTACCTCTTAATTGAGTAACTCCTTTTGGTTTGTGCCAGAAGGCTTCCAGGGATGGATTTTTTTTCCCAATTAAAGGCTTCTTGGAGAAATATAGGTATTTTTTAAAGTTTATTTCGATGATCGTGGAATATTATAAGAGGTTATATAGGTTTGTATAAGAGTAATAGGTTCTTTCCATTTATATGGTAGGAAAAGTACTTTGAATTTTTTTTAGAATAGGTTAGGTGTACACTTGGTTTTACCTAAAAAATTAATAAAATAAGAAAACAATAAACAATGGGAGGTTTATGAAAGAAATATATCCATTGAATGGGTTTTGGACAAGTGTATATGTCATTTGGGATCCTAATATAATGGTTTAGTCCCAAATTAATTTAAAATTTCTCTTAATCACTATGATTGATTTTTATAACTTTTACAAACATTTTTGGTAAAAAAATGAACAAGATATAAATAAATAATAAATTTTATACTGATTACAGTGGTGTATGTATGTTTTTTGAAAATAAATTCATAATGATGAAAAATTAAGATTAATGATATTCCTAGAGATGTGATTAAATAAAAAGTTTTTAAAGTAGAAAAATGTTCAAAATTTTATTATGTAGTTATATTTTATCCCTAAAATAATTTTTTTATCATGAAATAAATTTTATTAATATATGAATAATTTGTCTAATGGGACCTTAAAAGAAATTTAAAGTGTAATTTTATATTAATAATTATTAGAATGAAATGGATGATATTAACTAACATGTATTATTTTTCACTATTCAACAAAAAAATTTATTTTTGTCATAAAAATCACAAAAAACTATGATAAGATAATTTAGGAATTATAAATTAAAAGATGAAATTTATTTTATCAATTTCAATTTGTATGTGTCAAAATTTATTTTTTTGTTGTTCGTCGAATGGTATGAAAAGCAGTTCATCCAAGAAAATACTATTATTGAACATATAAAGACATTACAAAAAATTAGTTTTCTCATTATCAATATTTTATTTTAATAAAACCATAATAGAAATATTTTAAAATTAGTAATTACTATTTATATTACTAGGTTTTAATATATATGTTATAACTAACTTGAATAAATAATTAAAACAATAAAACAATGTTTCATAGAAACTTTTTATTGTGTGTAATGTACACTGTGTCAGTGTTGTGTGTAGAACATGCCAAGTTGGTGTTGTGCATAGAGAAATTGATGTTTTTGTTTCATTTTGTGCAATACTAGTCATTTTTTCATATAGCCTAATCCAAGTTGGTTCTATATGAATGGAATGTTTGAATTATTGTTTTTAATATATATAAATATTTATAACTATTTGCAGTGTCCCGTTAAATGAAAAATATAAAAATGACAAATTTTTTTGAGAAAAAAAATATTCCACAAAATTGTGGGGTGTTACATGCCTCATCAATTTGAATAAAACTCTCAACATTTCCCCTCATCAAATACATTCAAATTATAAGAAAAAATCTTACATCATATTTGTTAAAAAAGACAACCCAAAATGCCTAAGCAATGATTTTTCCTAGTATATTATAAGAAATGTGTATATATATGATATGTGATCCTACCTTCCAATTCATAATGACTGAATGTACAGAAATAAAATTAACTATAATAGTACAACATACTTTTAATTAGAATAAAATCATAAAACATCAACTATAAAATTTTTCCCATCAATGGTAACATAGAAGAACCTCAAATAAGATCAATTTAGGATCGTACATGACACCACTAACAATGTTACAAAAACTAACTCATTCATTACATTCCCTAAATATGGTAAAAATTTAAAATGGAAGCCACCTTTGACAATGTTTTGTAACAACATGCTAGGAATCACCCAATCCGGGCGAGATTACTACGTGACCTCATGGGTGCCTCGCCCTGTGCAAGATGTTTCTAAATAGAAATCAGGATCTGAATATCAATAGTAGGTAGACTATACAATTAGTATAAATTATTTTACATTGTCATCATATCAAAAAAATATTAACAATATAAAAAATGAATAACACAACTAAATTAAAAAAAATCTATAATAGATGAAATTTAATGTATCTCAAGTGATACAAAATAGCCAAATAGTGACCCCTAAAGTGTTAGGTAAAACAAGATTATGATAAAAAACATGAAACTAAATAAATATACTATGTAAAAAATCCATAGTCCATCCCAATGATACCTAGGTACCCCACACTCCATCTCTTTATCTTTATATCATTTTTTATTCCCTTTCCTTGATCTGTAATCATAATGTCTATGTGAAGATTAATATTCCCATGCTGGGTATGATTTTAAATCTAGTAGGACACACTTATGCTTATTTAAATTAAGTATACATAAATAATAGTAATATCACATGACAAAAAAGAAATGTGAATTCCTGAAACGGTGAATCTTGTGTCAAGCGGCCATGAAGTAAACAAAATGTCATGAACCACGGTCGTACATGATTCATATCCATACCAAAAGAAATGTAATAAAATAATTCATCATCATGGGTCTACCACAAGTCCACCTCAAATATATCTGATTATACACAGGTCCATTGAGCCTTGGGTTGGGACATAAGATTATAAATCGCCATCTATAATACATGTTAGGCCACAAGTTAATTGTACCCATTTCTATTCCTCGAGTCAGGCCACATGGTTATCCTATCTTGACACAATCTTGATTCATGAAAAAAGGCCATTATACCCCTACCCTATGACTCAGTACATCATCATTATTATCATGTGTTACACAAACTCCCCCTCTATGATCTAACCAATTGATGATGGTCCACCTATAACTTTCTACCATAAAAAACGTGAAAGGACATGTATTCAAGAAAAAATGTGTATAACACATATTGAAATGACATAGTATATCAAATATGAGTATAAGTATCCATAAACACCCTTGTGATGAAATTAAAACATTGGTATCATGGGATACACACATGAACCCTTATACTTATGTCAAACATGGGTCTCAAAGAACTCAAGCACATAACATCACCTCATTTCACTAATAATATACAAGGTCTCTATATGGTAAGGATATGTTTTTCATACATTGTGTCTATATCGACGTAAATATTTTCCTAGAGTCAAATATCCAATCTAGACTCTGTACAGCTGAATGAAACCCATGTGCCTATGGTCCCTAGAACCAATTCTAAACCTATATAACAGGGGTTCTAGAATGATACTCATGAAAGGAAATGAGCTAAGATAGTAAAACCATATCGCTTACCCAATGATAACCACCACCATCAATGGTAGATATAGAAATGGTCAATATAATAGACCATGTCTCTCTAGGAATAGTGACTAAGAAGGCAACCAAAGATCCTCATGAATCTTAATCAATATGAATAAGACCTTGAAGGTAGGATTTTTCTCAGGGCTGCTGGTTGAAGAAGAATATGATCAAGAGTTCCGTACTAGGTTAATCAAAAAATCATCTCAACCAATTATATAAAAATATAAGGAGTCTGATTTGATTAATATGGGGAATAACCATGTCCAAGGAACATTAAATGTCATTAATTACATATCTTCCATTAATAATTTTAGCTCCCTCCATGAGATTAGGGGTATAATTAGCTATTTAAGAAACTCCATAGATGACCCCACCATATGGTGATTCCCACCATGTTCATGGTGGCCTCTAACATTCTGAGACTAGGAAACCCGACATGACCACACACCAGGGAACAGTGTTAAGAATTTTACTATTTTACACTCACCCAACCCTTCACCACGGTTTGGTGAGGCCAATCTAGTCATGGTACACATGAGGAATCACAATAAAAATTTCCAAGACCAAACCCTTCAATTAGTATTTTGGAGAGACCATTTAACATAGGTGATTTATAAGTATAAAATTTCCTACACCATGAAATGATCCTTCATATGGTGTAGATTAAACTGCCCCAAAACCATATTAAAACTCTAACTCATCCATGATCAACATTAAACCATAAAAGTCTTCAAATTACATATCCTCAAAGTTAAGGATGTTACAAACATGATCTTGGAATTATATTTACTCAAATATTTATTAAAACCATATTTTTGATGGTCATGTTCCATTAGATAATTCATAGGCACATGTGAGATATGTGTGACACATTCTCCCCCAAGAAAGAGAAAATTGGAAATTGAAACATGTGGGATTATCTATAATTTTTATGACCTTATGATCTAAAAGATAGTAGGTCATACAAATTCATTATCAGGGAAATACTAAATCAACCAATCATGACCCCAATCCCCTTTGCATGACATATTCAAGAACTTTATAATGTGATACCTCTTAATATCTAGCATAATCAACACAAGTGATACAAATATAAATAGGGTCCCTATGGATTCCAATATTATTTTAGAATCATATATAATTTATGACCCCCATATTGGGAGAATGGAAATTTCACTACCAAATAATAAAAGGTTAAATATTCCATACAATAAGAAAATAGGCACCATCCCACCAAACGAGTCATCGGGTACCCTCCCAAAAAATGAGTTACTATTTTGATGGGGAAAACTAGTCTGAATTATTCAGTATTATTCATGTAATGGTCAAACATACTGAGAAATAATATTTTTTGAAAATGGTATCCTCTATTTTCTTCAACAGTGTGTCAGTTGAGTATGAATGATTTACACCAGGTTCTGAGGAGTTCTCTCTTAATAGAGATGATTTTCAACATATATAATCATATTAGGGTTAATATATTTTCCCATAATTCACACCTAAAATTGGTGAAGTGGATCTTAGTGATACCCCACATACATGTTTCATTAACCCTATCAACACCTCATAATGCAATGTTGATTGAGTTTGTTCCTAGCATAAATAGAAAACCTAGTAACTCCGGTCTATACCTAGACACCCACCAACAACTAACCAACATTAAATTTGGAATGATGATTGTGTCATCATATATTCTACCTATCATACCCCATAATATAACAAACTGAAGATTAAATTTAATTATTTCTATGATAAAAATAGAATATCTAGCAAATAATTATAGGGATTCTTATGGGATATTTTCATATATGGAAATTCTTGTGTCCTATAGAAGTGTTCCTCATTAATCTCAACTAACCCATCCTATATGGATGGGAGTTTAATATTATTCATCCCCTCATTAGATACATCATATAAAGTGTTCAAACTCGATGATCAGAAAATAGTCTCTAAGGTAGTTCGATTTCTTTATCCCAGTGGTGGTATTATCAATGTCTCAATAATCAATAACTTCTATGTATACACATGAATTAGTTTAGATAATGGAAATATTAACAAAATATCAAACAAAAACCTATTCCCATGATAATAAATGAATATTTAGAACCAAGGGGAAACAATTTCATCATTCGTATCTTAGTGATAGATGAATCACGATATATTATTTATGACTAGAATAAGTCTTTTACGATTTTACCTCTATGATAGAGGAAATTTTATTGATCTAAAAAGTATTATGATATATAAGGAGGTATATTTGAGATAAAAAACTAATTAATACCCCTTATATCTATTTTTATTATATAAATATATAGTTCCTTTATCTTTAAGTATTTTCTTCAATAGTAGATAGATAAGGGGATAATGGAGTTAGAAAAAACCCAATATCTACTTTATCCAAGGGAATACTCTTAGTAGGACACGCCACGTGTGTAAAAGAATATTGGTCACCATTCTCTCAGTGGTATATAAAACATGCACTATTCCTTTATGCATGATCATGTGGTCACATATTTCTAATGTTCATCTGGGTATAACCTTCATGATAATTTAAACATCAAGATACTTTAGGACGAAATTATTTAAGACCATTGAAATTATTTTCCCTACAAATGAATTTTAGTATATATATAATAAAAGGATGATTTTTTATGCTTTAATATAAAATAAGATAATTGATTCCTAGTTATAGTTAGATAATACCAGGACCCATGTGACATTCATGTAAATCATTCTCATTCTATGAGAGAATTATCACGTCTAATGATCCATGTAACACGGTAATGTCATTGATCCATGAATTTAAACCGTATACTATAATGTTACTCTTATGATGACCATATATTTCATAAAATCAAGGTTCTCATTAAATTAAATTAAATTTTATGACCCCCATGTCCAAGCTACATGAATATAAAGTATATAAAACATAGCTCGTGTCACATGATTTTAGCTGAATGACATAAAGTCTACCTTACAAGGCATTAAATTATGTGACCTAATTCTCTTATATGAGAAATAGATCCATGTAAGAGACCTCGGATTATGGTTACTTTATTATAAACTTATTCTAGGATAAAATTATATATCCTCAATAATTATTTCCTATATTATGGTTTTTAAGAATCTGTATTGGATATTTCCCATCCATAACTCATAACAAGGATGGACATACTATACCACCCCATAAATATGACTCATATATGTATATTTATTATCTCAATAGAACTATATATTGATTTATTACCATTAACACATGATATTTAGTGATTCTAAGATCTCTTATCCAAATCCCAGTAATAGATTCCATTTCCATTCCTAGTTTGTTTCTTGGGGATGACACATATATTGTCTCACCCCCGCTATCCCCATTTTCATATGTTGGTATATATAATTTTTTTTATATTGATGTTGGGAATTCATTAATATTAGGTATCCTCCCATCATGTATTTGGATAAATATAAATTTCACTACCATGTATCCTTTATATGAGCTAGATCTTCATGAAGACTCTCTTTTAAGAACTATGTGTAGCTTTAATCTTGTTACAATAGGAAACATAATGATGATCAAATTTCCAATTTTCTTAATCATCTATGAATATCATCATGATAAATCACCCACCTAGTGCATGGATTCTGTATTCAAATAAGGTCTTTCAAAATTAGACTATATGATTGGATGGAATATTTTTTCTAAGAACTACATGTGTCTTGATACCTATTCACATGTGATATATAATGATGCATGAATCTTCTGTCCTAGGACTAGACACAAATTCTATATAATTATAATGAATATAAAAATAGTGTTTCTAATCTTAAGTTTATATATATTGTCATTTCTCTCTAAATTAATGTCATATTTTCTTTTCCCTTATTTCAATTTCGGATACCTCTAATTTTGGACAATGTTTTATGACAATAAACCTTTGAAAAATTATGTTTAAGTTGTTTGAATATAAATTTTAGTTTCATTGCCCAGTAGTGAAATATCATAAAATTTTAAAGGAAATAAACATAGTACATTCTAAAAAAATACCCACAAAGGGAATCATGGTCAAAATTCAAGTCCCCTATAACTTGGATTACACCTCAGACATCCTAGGAAAATTAAAATGTTAAAAGATATATAAAGGAACAAATATTAATATGTTGAATACTTAAAATGATGGACTAAGAGAAATATGGGTTTAATCCCTCAATTCCTCTCCTTTTTCATATATTATATAATAATTAGGGCTAAAATAAATATATATTAATATAAAAAGGACCAACAATAATCCTTGGAAAAGGTCAAGTTATGAATGATGCACCCATCGGTCTTGGAAAAAGATAGAGAAAATAATCTCCCCCAACTGTGACCTCAAATTGTACCATGGGTACATCATCATTCTAAAACAGTCCACATATTCATATTGACCATGAAACCCATCCAAGTCATTAGGTGCAATGAACCAACCTTGGTCAACCCTGAACCGATCACCTGGATCAATTTCCAGCATGGGCCGAATGGCTTTCCCGATCTCCACGGGCTGGAAACTTGTGTTTGGAACCAATGTAAAATAGTTGGGAATGATTTTGGCCTAAAAAAGAAAAATAAATAAATATTAGTAAACAAATAGATAACACTAATAGTAGAAATAAATTAAATTCAGGAAACCAAACGTACCTCCATGTGACCTCATGGGTCACCACCTAAGATAGAACCACACTTGCTAAAATATTGATCAAAAAATAGAACCTGAAACTAAAAATATAAATTAGGAATGTGTATAAAAATTCTTAGTAAGAATGATAAAGATAAACCATGAAATCCATGTATTTTCTGTTCCAAAAAATAATCCATTAACCCTAATTTGAAAATACAATTATAAAATGTGTTTTTATATTTTTTTAATCAAACATCACTTCCCATTTCAAAATCCAACATACATCACATTTAATTTTCAATTATTTGGTTAAACTTTTAACAATTTATATCCCAATCATGGAAAAATAACTAAGAAAGAAAAAGATAAACTGAGAAAACTGAAAATTATCTAGAATATTCTGAAAACATACTAGCAGTGTAATCAAAAAACCAAAATAAGAAAGATACAAAAGGTAGATAAATAATATTTCCAAAAGTATTTCCTAAACACCCTTAGAAGACCCCTGGATTTATACAATTCATAATTACCTTTTGGAATATAGTGAAGCCCCTAAGTCAATGACCACTGGCCGTCCAAAACATCCCAATCTAGTGGAAACATCCCACCTAACCTTTCTGCGATCTAGGGATTCCAATCCATCTAATCGTGGTTGGTCAACAAGCATCATTAAATCCCCTAAAATACTCTTAGGATCCCATGGTAAAAGTAATTTATGTATGTGGGAGGTCCTCACAAGTGTGACTCACCTTACCTACCACTACTATACTTTCCTACCCAAAACATGAACATCACCTATACGACAATCCATGAAGGGAAATCCTATATAGGGGTTCCCACTATATACATATACATATATACATATCTCATTGAATGTTCCAACTAGTCCATCCTGTCATATCCATAAAAATGAAATTTTATAAACCACTATGAGTTTCTAACAAGGAAGTCATATCACATTACTTCTAAAACATACATCAAAACATTCAAAAATTTCAATCTGGCACACACCATTGCCAAGACAAATAATTTTCCAAATTAAATAGAAAACATCCATTTTTAATACACAATTCCAAACATGACCTTTATCTTTACACATCCCAAATACATTTACCAAATACACTTCAATATTCACTTCCAAAACCAAGATCAACCATCACTTTTATATTGACATTCCCAAATAGGCCACTTTATTTCAAAAACTAAGATGAAATGATTTGACACCCATAATAATACCATATGAGATTCCTTACCGTTTTGAAACAAAACGTATTTTCTAAAAAACTAAGAAGACCATAAATTCAAACATCACTTTTTAAAAAACCCTTTTATTCTGTTGAGACAATGAAGTGTTTATAGAATGATCTAGGTTTTTAATAGATATAGGAGGAAGGGTAAGTGTTTGAAAAATGGGGTTCTGAGTGGGGAAAATTCATCTGAGACCATCATAATGTATTAGCCCATCCATGTGTTCACCTAGTGTACACATGTATGTGTTCTCATAATATGGTACACCATAATAATTCAATAAATTTCCAAGACAAATTTGAAAGGGGCACTACATTGTTTACAACTAAAATAAGAAATCACGAATAGTTGACATGCCTCAAGATAATACCATTTTCTACTGACATCTCCCATTAATTATATAAAAGGATATAATTATATAAAATAAACTAAAAACTTCACAAAACACCCAATTTCATTTTTATATAACACATAACAATTCAACAAACACCCAATAACACACACTTCAGAAATAATGAAGATTCATTTCAAAGACTATGTTTAAAAAAGTATGAAAACTTGAAAACAGAATAATAAACTAAATAAGTTAATTAAAAAGGTGAGTTTCTTATTTAAAAGTTATAAAAGTATGATTATTCATTTAATTATGAAAATCTGACACATGTATACATAAGAATAATTGATGTTTCACATCAAATGAAATTGTTAAAAAGTTCTAAAAATTTAAAAACATAAAAAAGTCTAACAAAATAAATTAAAATCATATGAATTAAGATTAAAAAATATTTTAAAGAATATATGTATCAATTAAATGAATTATAAAGGAAGAAAATGGATTCACCAACCTTAGTGATGTGATAATTCTACGAAACATCGGGGAGGAGGGGAAGAACACCCAAAAGATCAATTTTCACACCCTAGACAACATGAACAATTCAAAAATAATGTCTCAAATATTTTGGTTAGGATATGATGAAGAAACCACCAAAACGTTTTGAAGAAAACTCATAGAAATGATGTGGGTTGTGCAAGGAAGGAGTCATTTCTAGATAGGGGGTGACCGCAGGAAGAAGCGGGGTTGTGCTTGTGAAAGGTTGCCACTGAATGGATTTTCATTGACTCGTAGAGGCCACACCAAACTCATGTAATCTTGAAAGGGTGTCATCAGAGAGATGTAAAACAGAAGGAGGTTCATATGAAGGTCATGGTTGGATAGAGTGGGGGGCCATTGATAAAGGGTGGTGCAAGGTGGTGAGGGAGCCGGAGGTCATGTATGGGAAAGCAAGGGTGTGGTACACTTCATGTAGGGGAAGAGGAAGAAGGGAACACCCCTAGGGTTTCTCCCCACTAAAAAAATAAAAAAAATAAAATGAAACACTTAATAATAATGTTAATACAAATTTTGATAATAATAATAATGGTAGTAATATTAATAATAATTACAAAAAAATTAATAATAATAATATAACAATTGTAATAGTACTAATAATTGTAATTATTATTATTATTATCATGATTATTATTTTTATTTTGAAAAAATACTTTGAGTTATATCTTCATTGATTTTATTTATTTTAAATATTGTGAAATTTCATGGTCACTTGGGTCGACCGCACAATTACCACTAACTGTGTGGTGCCTGTGTACTGGCCTAAAACCCGCCAAAAATATTAAACTCCAATAATTTTAAAAAACAATTCATCATGAACCTAGGTGAGAGTAAGCAAAATAAAAAAAATACAATAAAATAATTTCTAATGGTCAGGGTGTGACATTAGGTTCCCAATAAATTTCAATTTATATCCCTTTTCCCTAATAATGTGTTCAATATAGTCTTTGGTAAAATTTTGGGTGATCAGACTATTTTGGAATATCATTCTCTCCATGAACCTATTTCATACCTTTGACGTTTGAATCACATGAAAAACAAATTCTTTAGTCATGATTGTATTAATTAAATCCAAAAAACCATTTTTTTTCTTATCTTTTCTTCCTTTAATGGCAATTAGTAACCCATTTCTTGTCTAATATAAATAGACCACCTTCAATGATTTTAAAAATGAAATTTTCCTTCGAGCCTTTAAGTGACCACTAAGAGATGTTTTCATTCCTATAGGAAAGATCCTTCTTAACACCATTATTTATTTATTGGTGGGGAGATAATAGTATCTCAATTACCATTGGTTAACTTATTTCCTGCTAGCATTATTTCCCATTAACTCTAAAAAATTACAAAGATTTAAAATTTCTATATCCCAACAATTCCTTTTCATTAAAATACCCTCAATGTTACACATTTTTTGCATCATAACTATTATCTATTTATGATTAGGTTGTTATACTCTTTTACTGTTTTATATCTAGGTATAAATTCTTTGTGAAGTATAACATTACTTGAGTTAAAATAATTCTACTCAAAAATTCCAACTGGATAATTGGTCAATTTTAAAAGACATTAAAAAACTAATTATAGTGGTTTATTCAAAATGAATTAATTCACCTGTGTATAAGTTATATTTGCATAGTATTTCTAGATGTATGGGTTTACTAGTTCATAATGAGTTTTCAAAAAAAAATTCTATACTAGGATGAAATAATTTTATTAAATCTTTTTCATGATCATCGTAGGCATAGAGACTATATTATAAGATCTACATGAGGAATGTTCCTTATTTTTATAGGTTACGTACTGATTTTTAGATCATTTATCCCATACTTGGCTGTAAATTTAAATTTCTTCTAAACACCCCTAGGGTATGTTCTCTATATTTGCATTATATTTAATACATATTCTAAAAATTGGTAAATTGTGTAACACCCCATGATTTTTTGGTATGTACATTTTATATTTCACATCTTCAAAAGCTTATATTTCATGCAACACTGGTCTTAAACGAACCATCATATACAATTAAATATTAACATAAAAGATAGAATAGTGATGTGACCATTATAAATATTAATCTGATCATTGGAATAATAACTCCCATTTGAATGTATAAATATAATTTATGAATTTCATTAATGAAATATGATATATTTATATCATGGAATAGGTAAATAAATGTTTTAACAATGATAATATATGTGTTGATATTTTTGTAAAATTTAAATCTTTATTTACAATTTCATAATTATTATAATGATTAAAATTGAAATTTATTTTCATAAAATATATACCGAAATTAATATTTTTTTTATTATAATTATAAAATAATTTGATGAGACTAATTATTTTTTCAATGTGTTATAAAATCAGTTACAATATTAAAATTTTTATTATTCGAATAAATGATGATTTTATTTAAATATAAAATTTCCCATATTTATCAAATTATATTCGTAAAATGGAATTAATTTTTTAAATCTACTTGATGAAAAATATTTAGGGTGAATTTTTGGTATTTTTCAGAAATAATTGAATTTTTGGTGAATAGTGAAATATTAAAATTTGCAGTATTTAAACTTTTAAGCCAAATACATATATTTTTTAGTCATTTATGATGTAAGAAAAAATTATTTAGAAATATAATTCAATAGTTACTATACGTATTCACAATAATCAAGACTATTGATAGTCTTAATGAAAAATAATAAACTAATGAATTCAATAATCAAAAAACAACCCTCTCATCCACTATACATATTACCCCTCACCACCTCTTCTACTCACAAATTATAGGCCTTGGATATTTCTTATATTATACCCAATTAATTTTAAAAACATATAACTCATATTACAGTCCTATTGAATTCAATAAAATACCATTTCTATGTTCTTTAAGGAAGTTCACATGGAGACAACTCTCTGGAGGTAAAACCCTCTCTCTTCCTCTTTTAATATATTTTATTTTTTTATCCTAATCTATAATCCCCTCTAAAAAAGTAACATGATAACTAAATTTTAATATACATACATGAATTATGTTTATGTTAATTTAATATCTATCATCAAATCCTTTCTCATATCCTTTTGTTCTAAAAATGAAAACATCACCTGTTGGGTGATGATTCACATCCATCATGGACAACGAGTTTTTGTTTTTTATTTCCAACTTCAAGTCTTCTAATAAAACCATTATTATTATTTAATAATATTTTTATATAAATATTATAAGTTATAACATGTTCATTTACCAATATATAAGAAAAATATTCAATAAAATGACACAAGTTCATGATGGTCGTAAAAACCACCATAATAAATTAAGACATTTTCATCAAATTTTATCTAAAGAATCATCCACATAAAATATAACCAAATCATATTTGTTAAAATTTAAAATTATAAGAGATCAATAATACTAAATAATTTATATATATTATAGAAGTTATTCTCAATTTATAATACCTCACATATTTATACTAAAGGAAACCAACCATAAAATCATGAAACAACAGTTCATAGAAAACAATGTTAAACATTATAACCCATTTAAATGTTAATAAATGAAATAAATAAAATTATAATAAATAAAATATATATTTAATAATTTAATAAATATTAAATTATTTAATCTAATTTTATTATCCATAAAATTATGTACAAGTGAAGAATGATTTCGTACATAATATATTGTTTTCTTATCTCACTTTTATTTCATTGAGATATTCCATTTCTGTAACACCTCGACCCCAGTTACCCAGATTCAGTGCATTATTACGTAAAATTGGCATGATCACAAAAGATCAAGTCTCAAAAGACCGATTAGTTTAGTAGCCTTGGAAACACTAGATACATTCATAAATGTTACATTACATCATAAAGTGAAAAATCACAATAACATTGTCTCCATAGTCCACACTTCTATCCCCTTCAGACTGTCCTTATAGGTTATTCATAAAATATTTCTTCACATCCTGGGAAAAATAAAACATTGAAAGGCATGAGCTCAGATGCTCAGTAAGGATAACAATATAGCGGAAGCTTTCATAAATAAACATTAACATTTAGGGAAATGTAAACCTAAAAATGCCTTTTATACTTAAAATTCAGCATAATATGGAAAAAAATAAAATGAAATAATTCCATTTACTCTTTTACATGGATATTCTACTAGTAGAATAATCACATGCAATATCAATAACCACTTTCGTAATGATAGAATTCAAAATGCCAGAATATCCTTACCACGTAGACAAGTCCTTGTTCCAAGACTACAAATAAGATTTTGTCAAGGCCTTGTACCAAGACACTAGTTTGTCTCAGGAGACCTGCCGATGCATCGAGAAGCAATAGCAGGCTCCACCCGTCACTTATTAAGTCCAATGCATTCCTCATATGAACAGGTTTAAACATATCATAAACCATAACATAATTGTATCACATAAAACATTCATCAAGGAAACATAACATTTCCACATTTCAATCACAAGATATCCATAAAGAACATTTATATAATAAAAACATTATCAAAATCATTTTCAATACCAAAATAAAAGAAAATTAAAACTTGGTATTTATTTTTCATTTTAAAAAGTTATGGCTTGTAGAGGAAGCCGATACTCAAATAATGGTCACAGCGGTGGAGAAGTTGTTGTCGCCGCATACATACGACAAAAAAACATTCCCTTTTGACATTTAGTAAAATGCTTCGTATAAAAAATATTCCTTTTTATTAAACATAAAAGTCAAAGGGGTTTATACACCGTATAAAAGAAAGTTGTGTATAAAATAAAATATGCCTCAATGAAAGGAGATTGAGACGAAGTACTTACAAAGATAATTTTTAAATAAAATATATCTATTATGTGTATTCAATATATGTACACATAAATAATGTATAAATACAATATATGACATAATAATATCATGACATAATTTGAAAATAGGAGATTAACCCAAAGAATAGAAATTGGGTTAAGAAATTCTCTTACCTCGTGTCCGACTTGACTCGATCGTTCTTTAATCTCCTGAATAATAAAATAGAGTTAATTTCTAATTTCTTAAGAACCTTTTTCATGTTAATTATTCATTTTATATCACTTATTACCATGTTATGAAAATTATGTAATTATTTAAGTTTATAATGGTCGTTTTGTCGATCTTTGGTACTTTAGTCAAAAATAAACTTCTTATAATTACAAGTTGTTCAGGTGGTAAAATATCCATTATATCCAGAATTATATTCATGATGTAGATATCATATATATCATTTATATCCAGTATATACATTCATTTATAATGTTACATAACATTTAGAGTTAAGAAATGAAATGCACCGTTCATGGAGACGGTAAGCCGTACGTACGCCTGAACGCTACTTTCATTTCTATTTCGTATTTAATGAAATGAAATTCCAATGAGATAAATTCATATTATAATTTCAGTGTAATATCATTTAATCTATCCTTTATACATCCCACATATGGCATTAATGATTCAAATCACTTTGAGGGGGTGGTAGTCCGCACTTCCTAAAATGAAATTATCATGTTTACCCATACTGGAAAACATAAAGGTATGCCATAAATGAAAAATACAGAATCATAAGGAAAACATACAAATAATATATATCATATATAGAAATAGTTTCATCATAATGGCCACCATTATATGTGTTAAACTAATATTGAACAATCATCTTTTCGTGAGGCAGTATTTCGTCACCTCGAGAAACAGTATGTTATTTAACCATTAGACGGAGGTGTGTGTAATTGTAAATCAAATACTTATCATAAAAACATCATATTATATTTTAGATACTTTTTTTGTTGAAAAATAAAGTAATAAAAATATTTTAGGGGGTTGGAGAAGCAAAATAAAACAAAAGAACACAAGAGAAGACATTACCTTAAAATCGGGTAACTGTTTTTGACTTAAGCCAAAGACTTACTTGGGAAGAATTCTGCCAAAACTGAGGCTTCTATGAGTAAGAGAGGGAATTTGGTAGAGTATTTGGGAAGATTTTGGCCGATACAAATGGCTTGAAGGTGTGAATAATGTGGTAGAGGTGGGGGCCTTTTATAAGAGGAGAGGAGGGGAACTCTTGGAAGGTCATGAAATGTTACATTATTATGAAGTTTTTTTTTGATTTCAAATGTCCCAGAATGATATATTTCGAGGATAAGGTGATAAGGGTTATAAATATACCCATACAATAGGTTTTAGACAATTTTAAGTCTTATATTTTACATTATCTTTTCATTTTATTTAAATCGTTAATTAATGAGGTAATCGCTGCATCATCATGGTGTCATAAAATATTTAATTTATTTAATGTCTAAAAATTATAAAAAAATTACCACGATGTAGGAAATTTTTTTAGATTTCTAATTAATATTTATATTTAAAAATATAACTTATATAACCCCATGTAAAAATGGTTTTAGTGAAACAACACATGTTTGGGACAATTTTATTTTTACGTTAAATAAAAAGTTATTAATATCATTTTCTTACCCAAGTGGATCCATGGGGTCCCCAATTTGACCCATGAATTGTCTTGGTCGGAAATGACTCATCCAATAAGGTTAGGACAAGTGTAAAAGTATTTTCATATTTTTATAATATCATTTTTACCTTAGATTTCACTAATTACCTTTAATCGCGATTAATAAAACTTAAATGTTACTATTCACCAAAAAATTATTATAATCCCATTGAACCACATTTTACATCCTAATGAAAACCATTTAAGTTGGATTTTTGAAATTCAATTCATAGATGTGGTAAAGTTTCATTTAAATGAAAAATCAGTTTTTTAACTACCACTTAGTTGTTTCACTATTCATCAAAAATTGAGGTTTTTTCAGATCAATGCCAAAATTTCACCCTAAGATATAATTGATATTCCAAATTCAAAATTGGTGTCTATTTTACAAAATTCAAAAAACATAATTTTCATTAAAAAATTTTATAATGAATTCCCGCTATCACAATAAATAGCGTCTTTTTAAGAAACAATATATATCAAAAGATTCACAATTGTTTATGTCCAATTTCAAAATAAAATTAATTCTAATGAACACCATTGGATAAAATGGTAAAAATATACTCTAATTATACTTGAAAATCACTAAATATTATAATTTATCTCTATAAATTATTTTGATTAAAAAAGTTGTTTTCAAGTATTTTTCACTATTCTTAAAAAATTGGAAGTTCTCAGAAAATTACAAAAAACTCAACTTAGGGTAATTTAGATATTAATAATACAAAAATGAAGTCCATTTTGAAATATAATATTTATATAATTTCTAAAATTGGGTATTACTATTCATAATGGCTATTTTGATTGTTCGCAGTGTGTTAGAATCTCAAACTTGCGTACAATGCAAGCTATTGCATTATTGAAGGAGAAACGTATCGTGGAAGATTGGGGTGTTACATTCTCCCCTCCTTCAATAAATTGCGTCCTCAAAATTTGATATTTTTCTTCAAAAATAAATGGTTGAAAATAGAAAATACCTTTGTGGAAAACCCACATCAGAAATAAGGATAATAAAAATATAACTTTAAAATAAATAAAGATAAGTACAAAAGTCACCCGAGATAACCCATACAAGGATTATATGAAAATATGGATATGGAGGATAAACAAACCATCATGGTCTAATGGAGAGTTGTAGAAAATAGGGTTAGGAGAAAGTTAACTACAAGAAAATCACAAACTTGTGATTGGTTAAACGATCATTGATTCCCCAGTAGGAAAATTTAACCGAAAACGTTTTTGTTTTAAGTTACCTTTTATAAAGTTGAGGAATTTATTTTGGAGATTTACGAAGATTACTTGTCATGTAGACTTTCATTCTTTAATAAATTTTTACCACAAACCCATCCTTCACCGAAAAAGATAATAGAACTCCAAAATATTATATTTATCCTAATCGTGCAAGGTTCCAAATATTAACATATACCATTTAGATTTGGAAAACTATTTTGTAATAACCAGGGACTTCATTTGGGCTAGTGGTAGGTAATAAAGGCTTGTCTCACTATGGTTGTGGGTTCGATTCCTACAGCTTTGTCCAACACGACGGGTTATCCCCCAACCTCTAGGTTGTCCATTAACTAAAACTATAGAATTATAATATTCCAAAAATAATCTTCATAAATGTTTTAACCTTAAACAATACTATCCAAAGTCCAACTTAATCAATTCCAACCTTTATAGTTATCCAAAATACATCTGTCCAAACTTTCTCTAAAAGGTCTCTAAATTTGAAAATCAATTGTAACATCAGATTCCCCAAACAAATTAAAGTTTCCCTTATTGTCACATACTAAAATATGATTACCTTCATCATATTAAAACCTTAATGAAAACAACAAGTACTGTAGTACAATCCTTATATATATATATCTCTCACATTATTCAAATAACCAGAATATAATCCTTAAGTCCAAAAGCACCAATACATTAATTAGTCCACTTCAACTGTAGTAACAACATAATATTTTCCCTGATCCCTTGGCCTTTTCTTAGGTAAGTTTCCCTGACGCTTAGGACATTCATTTTCATAATGCCCCATTTCCCTACAATTTTAGAATTCAACATTGATAGCGTCTTTCTTTCCCTTGCAATCACAAGCCTGGTGACCTTTTTCTCCACATTTGTAACAAACTCACATTCCCTTTAGGAAATTACCAGGGTGATTCTTCCCACAATTATCACATAATGGAAAATCATGCTTTCCCTTTTTCCCTTTATCGATCTCTTGTTCAACTTTTCTCTTCTTATCTTGCTTTAATTTGATGTCATAAGACCTAGAGAATTCTTTTTCTGTCTTGATAGCACATTAGACAATGCCTTCCTATGATGAGAAAGATTGTGATACTAAGGCTCAATGGTGAAATGGTTTTAACCCATAAAAGAAATGATCAATATTACTTCTTGGATTACGTATATAATCTGCATCATGTCCCGCTAACCTTGTAAAGTTGGCCTCATACATTGCGACATTCTCATCCCCATTTTGCCTAAGACTCAGAAATTGCCTTTCCATATCTGCTCGATGGTCACGAGGAAAGTATTTTTCTATGAAAATCTCTTTGAACGCCCTCCATTCCATATTAAATACTTCACCATATTCCTTTGTACTTTTAATCAATGACCACCATTGATCAACATCTCCAGTGAGGTGGTAAACTATCATGATAACATTTTCCCGTTTCACTACTCCCCAAGGTATGGAATATTTTCTCTAAAGAATATATCCATTACTCAGAAACTAAGGTATTTTTACTCCCATTAAATGTTGGTGGTAGTTGCCTCATGAAATGATCTAACATTGATCCTCCACGTTGCAGATCAGGGTGATTTATATGAGTAAGGTTATTATTCATAACCTGGGTTAGTTGTCCCAGTATGGTGATAAGTTGATCAGTACCAGTTGTATCATGATCTCCACTATAATTATCTTGACCAGGAGGGAAATCCCTACATGGAGTGCATGCATTGATATGGTTTCTATTCCTTCCACTAGGCGCCATTTCTAAACAATATCATAAACTAGATTATTTTATGAATCGAAATAAATAATTCAATACTTGTAAAACACTTAACATAAATTGAACAATTTATGGATATAATCCATAAAAAAATGTTTTCTCTGAGAATGTATATACTCATAAACCCTTCATAATGGTTTGTAGAGAAATTATGGATTATACTAAGCATATCCCCTGGGAGTGTCGTAACCAGGATTCCAGAAAGGCCCATTGTCATTCTCCAGATCTCGTTCGAGTCTAGCTCAAAGCGGTGTTTTCGGATTTTGCCCCTAGGTACATCTGTACCATAGCCATCTCTACCTTCTCGTATCCAGTCAGGGATGTATTGCTCGGAAAACTCACAAAATCTTTATAATACCAAAATTCTAGGAAGTTCTTTTATACTAATCCTAAATGTCTATCTTAGGGAAATGTGCTCTAATCAGAGTTTATCTAAATCTAGCTTCCAATGTTAGTACTAAACTGCCTCTGATACCAACTATAACACCCCGACCATAGTTACCTAGAGTCGGTGCATTATTACGTAACATTGGCATGATCACAAAAGATAAAGTCTCGAAAGACCGATTAGTTTAGTAGCCTTGGAGACACTAAATACATTCATAAATGTTACATTACATCATAAAGTGAAAAATCACAATAACATAGTCTCCATAGTCCACACTTCTATCCCCTTCAGACTATCCCTGTAGGTCAGTCTTAAAATATTTCTTCACATCCTAGGAAAAATAAAACATTGAAAGGGGTGAGCACATATTCTCAGTAAGGATAACAATATAGCAGAAGCTTTCATAAATAAACATTAACATTTAAGGCAATGTATAACTAAAAAACAATTTTAAACTTGAAATTCAGCATAATATGAAAAAAAATAAAATGAAATAATTCCATTTACTTATTCACATGGATATTCTACTACTCGAATAATCACATTCAATATCAATAGCCACTTTCATAATGATGGAATGCATAATTCTAGACTATCATAACCACGTAGCCAATGCCTCGTTCCAAGAATACAAATAAGATTTTGTCCAGGCCTCATTCCAAGACACTAGTTTGTCTCATGAGACCTGCCGATGCATCGAGGAGTTATAGTGGGATCCACCCATCACTTATTATGTCCAATTCATTCCTCATATGAACAAGTTTAAACATATCATAAACCATAACATAATCGTATCACATAAAACATGCACAAACGAAACATAACATTTCCACATTTCAATCACAAGATTTCAATACAACACATTGATATAATAAAAACATTATCAAAATCATTTTCCATACCAAAATAAAAGAAAATTAAAAGCTGGTATTTATTTTTCATTTAAAAAAAGTTAAGGCATGTATTAGGAAGCCGAAACTCAAATAATGGTCATGGCGGCAGAGAACTCATTTTCGCTGCATACGTCCGACAAAACAACATTCCCTTTTATAATTTAGTAAAACTCTTCATATAAATGTGATTCTTTTTGAATAAGCATAAATGTCAAAGGGGTTTATACACCATATAAAAGAAAGTTGTGTATACAAAAAATATGCCTCAATGAAAGGAGATTGAGACGAAGTCCTTACAAAGATAATTCTTAAATAAAATAGATCTATTATGTGTATTCACTATATGTAAACCTAATGAATGTATATATACAAGATATTACATAATAATATCATGACATAATTTGAAAATAGGAGATTAACCCAAAGAATAGAAATTAGGTTAAGAAGTTCCCTTACCTCGTGTCCGACTTGACTCGATCGTTCTTCAATCTCCTGAATAATAAACTAGAGTTAATTTCTACTGGCTTAAGAACCTTTTTCAAGTTCATTATTCATTTTATATCACTTATTACCATTTTATGAACATTATGTAATTATTTATGTTAATAATGGTCATTTTGTCAATCTTTGGCACTTTAGTCAAAAATAAACTTCTTATAATTACAAGTTGTTCATGTGGGAAAATATCCATTATATAAAGAACTATATTCATGATGTAGGTATCATATATATCATATATATCCAGTATATACACGAATTTATATTATTACATAACATTTAGAGGTAAGAAATAAAATGCACCGTACATGGAGACGCTAAGCCGCACGTATGCATGAACGCTACTTTCATTTCTATTTCATATTTAATGGAATGAAATCATAATTATATAAAGGTATATTATAATTCCAGTATAATTTCATATATAATATCATTTACTCCATCCTTTATACATCCCACATATGGAATTAACGATTCAAATGACTTTGAGGGGGCGGTAGTCCGCACTTCCTAAAATGAAATTATCGCGTTTACCCATAATGAAAATCATAAAGGTATGCCATAAATGAAAAATACAGAAGAATAAGGAAACCATAAAAATAATATATATCATATATATAAACAGTGTCATCATAATGGCCACCATTAGTGGTGTTAAAAGAATATTGAACAGTCATCATTTAGTGAGGTAGTATTTCGCCACCCATAGAAATAGTATGTTCTTTAACCATTACACGGAGGTGTGTATAAGTGTAAATAAAATCCTTATCATAAAAACATCTTAGTATATTTTATATACTGGTTTTGTCACAAAAGAAAGTAATAAAATGATATTAGGGGGTTGGAGATGTAAAATAAAACAAAATAACACAAGAGAAGACATTACCTTAAAATCAGGTAACTTTTTTTGATATGAGCCTAATTATTTCTTGGGAAGATTTATACCCAATGTGAGGCTTCTAGGAGTAAGAGAGGGAAGTTTTAAGAGTATGTGGGCGGAGTTTGGCCGATCTAAATGGGTGGAAGGTGTGAATAAGGTGGTAGAGGTGGTGGCCTTTTATAAGAGGAGAGGAGGGGCACTCTTGGGAGGTCATGAAATGTTACAATATTATGAAGTGATTTTCGGATTTCAAAGGTCCCACAATGATATATTTCTAGGATAATGTGATAAGGGTTCTAACTATACCCATTAAATAGGTTTTAGAGAAGTTTACGTCTTAGATTTTACATTATCGTTTCATTTTATTTAAATCGTTCATTTATGAGGTAATCACTACATCATCATGGTGTCATAACTAATTTAATTTATATAATGTATAAAAATTATAAATAAATTACCATGGTTTAGGAAATCTTTTTATCATTCCAATAAATATTTATAGTCAAAATATTAACTTATATAACCCCGTGTAATAATTGTTTTAGTAAAACAACACATGTTTGGGACAATTTTATTTTTACATTAAATAAAAAGTTATTAATGTCATTTTCTTACCCATGTGGCTCCATGGGGTCTCCAATTTGACCCATGTATTGTCTTGGTCGGCCATGACTCATCCTATAAGGGTAGGAGAAGTGTAAAGTTATTTTCAAATTTTTATAATATCATTTTTACCTTAAATTGCACTAATTACCTTTAATCATGATTAATAAAACTTAATAGTTACTATTCACCAAAAAATTATTTTAATTCCCATTAAACCATATTTTACATCCTAATGACTACCATGTATGTCAGATTTTTGAAATTAAATTCAAAGAAGCGGTAAAGTTTCATTTAAATGAAAAATCAGTTTTTTAACTACCACTTAGTGGTTTCACTGTTCATCAAAAATTGAAGTTTTTCAGAACATTGACAAAATTTTACCCTAAGCTATAATTGATATTCCAAATTAAACATTGATGTCTATTTTAAAAAATTCAAAACATATAAGTTTCATTAATTAATTTTATAATTAATTCCCGCTGTCATAACAAATAGCGTGTTTCTAAGAAATAATATATATCAAAATATTTACAATTGTTTATGTCCAATTTCAAAGTGAAATTAATTCTAATGACCACCATTGGATAAAATGGTAACAAATTAATATAATTATACTTTAAAACCACTCAATAGTATAATTTATCACTATAAATTATTTTGATTAAAAAAGTTGTTTTTAAGGATTTTTTACTATTCATAAAAAATTGGAAGTTCTAAGAAAATTACAAAAAAATTCAACTTAGGATAAATTCGATATTGTGAATACAAAACTGATGTCCATTTTGAAATATAAAATATATATAATTTAAAAATGTGGGTATTACTATTAATAACAGATATTTCTATTCTTTTCGGTGTGTTAGAATCTCGAACTTTCGTACAATGCAAGCTATTGCATTATTTAAAGAGAAGCGTATCGTGGAAGAATGGGGTGTTACAATTTCACCAATTATTTTTTGTGTGTGGTGTATTTATAATAAAATTTGATATATAATATCATTAATCTCCTTATCTTCAGGTTATTAAATGATTCATTTAATTATCTATAATTTTACAGGGCGTACAATTTGACCGTTTGTATAGTGCCAAGGAAATTCTTAACCCAGTTTCTATTTTTTGGTTTAACCACAATTACATTGATTATTATATGGTATGATTAATTTTAAATTGAAATTTTATTATATTATAGTGTATTTCAACTTTTTTAGGAGTATTTATAGCTGATACACATAATTGATTCATTAGTCAACACTCACACTTTCTTTTAAAAATACTATTTTAAATGTTTTTAATTCAAAAGGAATGTTTTTTACTTATAAAAAATGAGAATATTTTCCTACTTTTGTTGTGAAAAAATGTTTCATGGAATAGTTTTCATGTTTAAAAGGTAATTTTTAAATAAAATATTTCATTTTATAATTGTTCATATTTTTAAATAAATGATTCCAAAGAAAAAAAATGGTATTTATCTCATGAAATTTTCATTGAAATTGTTCGAGTATTATCATCTATGTCAAAAACATATGTGGAATGTAATTTTTATTTGAGTATGATATCATAGTATATTATACAAAATATTTAATTTTTGGTTTGGTCGGCTATATCCCCTCGATGCATCGATTGGTTTCATAAGACAAAGTAGATCAGGTATTGGTCAGGACATTACCCATTTAAGTAAACTTATTTGATGAGGACTTGATGATTTGTTTTTTAAAACATTCATTATTAATTCCATAATTATGAGATTTGTTATTTATAATCCATGTGATTATTTTTCAAATATAATATCCTTAGTTATGTTTCATTCTCATGTGATTATTTATATGGTCTTATTTGATCCCCTTTTTTGCTTTCAAATTATGCATGAAATTATGATTTAATGGAATTTGTTTTTAGTTATACACATTAACTTATTGTTTATTTTTAATTATGATATATTTAGTTATATGATTATCATCATTGAGAATCTAATCTCACCCATTCATATATTTTATTTTTCCCCAGGATGCCATGATGTATATTATGATTGACATACATAGATAATCTAGGATAATATGGGTGTTTAAAATGGGGTTATTAATATGTATTTAATTTCTAGTTGTATTGGAAAACTTATGTTTGTATCTGTCTTTCAAAATATACTAAACTATTCAATCATTTGGGTTTCAATCACTTATACTTAGTTCTAATGTAATAAAGTAAGGCACCAGCTCTGGGCTACTGGGGTTGGGGTCTTTATAGTTTATATATGAGAATGTTTAAAACAATTATTAGAAAATAGATTCATGAAAACATATATTATAAAAATTAACCCTATTATATACTTTTAGGAAATGTATATAAGAACATTAAAATGAAACCATGCTTATGATTATGATATTATCTATGCATGAAATTTTCAATTTTTTTTATTTCACTTGCTTTGGGATTATACTTTATGTTTCATAAGGATGTCATATAATATATTGTATGTCATAATTTTGAAATGGAAAATCACAGAATAACTGGGAACCTCAGCAGTGAACATTTTCCAAAGAGTAAGGAGGATCAAACCATTTTTGGACTTATGCCAATTTTTCGACGGGAACAAGTCTCCCAAACATTCTCTTCATATGGAGATATAATATCACATGATTACATATAAAAAATAATTTTCCAAGTACCATGGATTCATAGGAAAGAACCAAAAAATAGGATATCTAGGAAAAGTAAGATAAAATAAAGAAGAGAAATTAGTATTTTCCCACATTTGATAGTTGTGGAAAAAACACCCAAGTACTCGATTTAAAAGAATAGGAGTTTGATACAATTATGGAGGGAAAGGTCACCATGATTGTGATTTCAAGGGTAATAAAAGGGTTGGTGATGTAAAATGATTCAAATAAAAGGTTATGGGACACTATAAATGTCAATTTTTCATGTATCATAGGAATATACCCAGAATAGGTTACTGGATCATGGTCAAGCTTATATTGTTACCAAAATTAAGAGAAATGATTAATATTCATGTTTCTAGATTCAAGAATAATTTTTTTGAGTATTTTATTAATAATTATAATTTATAAGAATCAGGAAATATATAAGGGTTTTACTGTAATAATTCATCTTTATGTAATTTGTTGAATATGACGAATAACACAAATAATCAAAAGAAGTGATTATATTGAATGTTAACCTTCTTGAAAACCCATAAAATGGGAAATATAACCCTAAATATGTTCTTGATTTTTAGATAATACCAAATATATTTTTATGGGATAATATTGGTGACCATAAAGGTGGTAAGTGATTTGATGGTTAATGTTATACTGGAATAAATAGATGTTTGGATTTATAGAATATATTCAACAATATGGGATTTTAATCTTGGAATTATTCATGTTTTATATTGGTTTAATGGAGATAATGTTATTTATATAATTGTTATGTGAACATAAGAGATAAAATATTTGGGGAAATCTAATTTTAATTTGTTTTTGGAAATTCGTGACCTTTCTTTTTAATTTTTTGGATTTGAATTTGGGAAGACATATATTTTGGATGAGACTAAAAATTAACTACTTACCGAATAGATTAAGTTGAAATATGGATATCATTAATTTTTGTTAAACTATGACTTATCATATTGGATAACCTTTTATAAAAATTTTATTTAGATAAATATTTATTGGAAAAATAAATGAATTGAGGTCCTTCTATTTCATTAAATGTCATTCATTTATGAAATCGTTTTCTTGAATATCATTATCCTAGTGTATAAAAGTATGTGGAAATAGATCGAAACCTAGGAAATTGAATGTATTATTCATATAACATGGAATGAAATATAGTATGTTTATTTTCTAAATGCTTTATCCGGATAGTAATAGAGTCCCTCAAATCTATCGAAAAATATTTCGGAACAAAAACGTTAACCTTTTATTTTTTCTACTGGGAAATAAATAGTCTTTTAGATGATCACCAATTTATGGTTTGGTTAAGGTAAAATTACAAATTACCATGTTCACTATCACTCTCGCTCAAAACATGATATTTATATTTTTCTTTCATGTCTATATTTTTTATTTTTCTTAATGTTATCATATTTCAAAGCCTAGTTTTGTGTTGATTTTCACATTTCTGAATTCCCTCTTATTAAGAGGATGTTTTACTAACCGTATTTACGACGTGTGTTTAACAAAAAGGAATTTTCAAGTATAGAACTTTGAATTTTTATGTAATTTATTTAATGAGGATAGAATGTAACACCCCAAGAGTTTATGGTATGTCTATTTTAAAATTAACATCTTTAATATCTTATGTTCCATGCAACACCGAGCATAAAAACCCCAGATATGTTGATAAATGTTAACATAACCATTAGAATAGTTTTGTGACCATTATAAATAGTAATCAAATCAATAGAATAATAACCTCAACTATTAAATTAAAAATAAAATTTAGGTATCTCATAAATGAAAATATGATATATTTTTATCTTTGAATCAATAAATAAATGTTTTAAAAATTATAAATTAAGTGTGAATATTTTTGTGAAATGTAAATATTTATTTGAAATTATATAATTAGTATAATTCTTTAAGAAAAATATTTTTTTCCCAAAATATATTCGTAAACTAATATTTTGTTTTATTAATATTATAAGATAATTTTATGAGATAATAATTAATTTTTTAAACTCCCATAAAATCGGTAATAATATTAAAATTGGTATTTTTCAAATAAATGGTGATTTTATTTAAAAATTACATTTCTAAAATTTGGAAAATAGTTTTCATAAAATTGATTTGATTTTTAATCCAATATTTTGACAAATGGATATGGTGAATATTTGAGATTTTTCTAAAATAGTTGGCTTTTTGGTGAATAGTGAAATACGTTAATTTATGATATTTTACATTTTAAGGACAATACATGAATTTTGGAGCCATTTATAATTTAATCCCATATTATTTAGAACATAAATGTATTATTTACTTTACATTGTTATAATAATCCACAGTTTCGATACTCTTAAGCCAAAATAAAAAACTAATGAAAAAACTAATAATAAAAAACCCTCATCCACTATAAATACCTCCCTCACCACCTCTTGTCCCCACATATTAAGAGAATTAGAGCTTTATTATATTCTTCCAAATTATTCTCCCAAAAAAATTCCCAATGTTAGGGTCTTTATGGTCTCATCAAAAGATCATTTCCACATTCCTTAAGGAGGTTCTCAAGGAGATGACACTAAAGAGGTAAAACCCTCCCATGTTCTCTTTTAATTCTTTTATATTTTTATCCTTCCCTCACGTACCATATCTTAAGTAAAAATGATAAATCTAGTATCATATATATAATTTAATTTTATTATTTTAATGTAATATAAATCATCAAATCGCATCTCCTATTCTATTATTCTAAAAATGAAAACATCCTCTGTGAGGTGTCGATTCAACGCCTTCTTAGAAGACGAGTTTTCATTTTTCATTACCAACATCATTTTTGGTAATAAAAAATTATTATTTTTTATTATGGTTCTAATATACATATTATATGTTATTTCATGTTTAGGAATAAATATATAAACATAATATTAAATAAATTTACATAGGTTAGTAATTATCGTAAAAACTGCAAAAATAAATTAAGACATTTTCATCAACACTTTATCTAATGAATAATTATCATTCCAAATAACAAAATAATATATTTTACATTTTAAAATTATTAAATATCATCAATATAAAATAATTTTACTTCTATAGATGATATTATCATTTAAAAATAAATCACATATTTATACTGAAAGGAATCGACCATAAACCCATGAATCAAACGCTCTCAAAAAAAATAAAATTAAACATTATAACACATACAGAAATCCATAAATTCACTCAAAAGTATAGTAATATATCCAATATATGTTCAATATGTTCTTAATTATGTAATTAATGAATCTATTTTTATTAAACAATACATTATGGACATATTCAGAATGCTTTCGAACCTAAGATAAGGATCTCTCGTCTCACTTTTATTTCTTTGAGATATGACTTATTCACCACATATTTATTCTATTTGAGGTAGGTATAATTACTTTTATATATCATCTGATGAATCTATTTATCTTCATGTTATTAAATTTTTCATTTGATGATCATTAATTTTATTAGGCATACAGTTCAACTATTTGCATAGTTGTAAGGGAATTCTTAACCAAATTTCTATTCATTGGGTTAAAAAACTCCATTGATTATATAAAGCTATGATTATTTGAAAAATGAATTTTTATTATCTACATTTTATTTCTGATTGATTTATATTTATTTATAGATGATACACACAATCGATTCCTTTTGTTAACCCTTACAATTTCATTTAAAAATACTCTTTTAAATATATATTTTAATTCAAAAGGAGTGTTTTTTAAATACACCGAATGTGTAGATTTTCTTGATTTTATAACGACTTATTGTTTTTAGGAAGCCTTAATAAATATACATGGTTCTTTTCAAATACAAGTTTTTCTTTTATAATTGTGCATCTGATTAAATTAATGAATCTAAAGTAAAAAAGTGTTTTTCTCTAAAAATATTCAATGATTTTGTTAGAGTATGTTCACCTATATCAAAACCATCTATTTCATATTATAAGTATATGAGTTTTATCCCTTATGATAACATGTATCATGTTTTATTAAATTTATGTGATCAATTGGTTTGGGGTGGGTATTCTTGATACCATTCTCAATATTACCCTCGATAGTTTATTATTATGTTTAATGAAGGGGGAAATTATTTACATTTCATATGATAGTTTCAATATGAATTCATATATTTCTTATGATTCACCCCTTTTATATGAATAATGAATTGGACATAGTAAGTGTTAGGTAGGGCCTGTTATAGCCCATAAATGCATCGGTGGGTCTCATGAGACAAACTAGAAAAGGTGATGGTCGATGTCTTACCTATTTATATAGACTTATTGGTTGAGGCAATTATGGAATGTTTTAGTCATTCTTTATTACATGTTATCTAATTATGAGTTTAGTTATTAATAATGCATGTGGTTATTTGAATTATATAACATATTTGGTTAATTTTCATTCTCATGTTATTATTTATATGGAATTATTTGATCATCTTTTATTTGTGCCATATTATTCTCAAGATTATGTTTTAAGGGAATGTGTTTTTGTCTATAAACCCTGATATATTGTTTATTTTTATTTATGATAGATTATACTATATGATTACCCTTATCGAGAATCTGATCCCACTCTATTATTATGTTTTATTTTTCCCTATGATGCTAATATGTATATTTTCATTGATGTGCTGGGATAATTTAGGAGAATATGGGTGTTTCTAATAGAGTTACAATGCTTTATTTAATTCCATATAGTATTGTAAAACTTATATTTGTATCTTATTTTCCAAATATAGTAAACTATTCTATACATTGGGATGCGATCACTTGAACCTTAATCCAATGTAATAATGTTAGAAAACTTATTCATGCTACTAGGTTTAGGTTCCTTAGACACTATATACAGAATCCCAAATAAATTATATTAGATTTAAATATCATTATTATTCGAGATCAAAACCCTTACATCAATATAAATTCCCATATCAAGAACTATGTGTGTCATGGTTTCTATTATTACAAGATATGTAGTTATATATGGGTCATTCTCTATAGAACTAGCTAAAAATGACACTTTCTTGCAAACCCCCCAACTGTATGGTCTCATTATTCACATCATGTTTTCTACATATATTGGTTAAATATTTACAGAAATTTAGAAGTCATATATTGGGAATTACTATAGAGATTATTGTGGCTCTAATCCCATAACAGAATGAAAATTCGAAAATTATGATCTATATGTACTGAGATTCTTATTATTGTTGTATTATTATTGAAATACATATCTCTTCTCTTGTGTTACACTATCAATTAAAATTTCATTATATTCCCTCAACCATCATATTATTTGTCCCTTCTAATTTAGGTTATTTTTTATCTATAAACCATATACAAGGACACAAAAATCCTTAAGCAGATTATTCCTCTTAGTGGAACCAAAATCCTTGAATTGATTATCCCTCTTAGAAACCCAAAAACATTGATTTGACATTATCCTCATAGTACCAAACAAATAATATTTGAAATAATCCTATAATTTGTGAGTCTTATCTGGTGGTTTTATGAGGTTCATGTAATGTATCCAAGTATCCTATATTTCTTCATAATTATATTCCTTTCATCATGAATAAATCCAATTCTTATGGTGGACCTTTTTTAGACATTAAAAAGTGTACTCCAAATTTCTTTGTGGAATCCATGAAATATTCCCCAATCATATAAAATGAATCGAAGGTTGAAAAAAAATATTATTATGCGTGAAGAAGTCACAACCTGGATCATCATATTTTTATGATTTCATAGTCAATGGGGGGTATAAATTCCATAAAAAAATTTGTATCAGTGATGTTATTGTGATAAACGCCCATTGGTAGTACACCATGTATTTATTCCATTTATAAAAAATGATTTCAAAACTATAATCCCCATTTTAGGGGTCTTTTGAACACTTTTTTCCTCAGAAGACACGTAATATAGGGAAACACAATAACTATTAGACTAGTTCATTTATGAGGGTTTGATTTTATTTCTCATTGATCCAATGGATCTATAGTTATGGAAATTTTAAGTTGAATATTCATTTATAGAAAATGTAGAAGGAAATATTATCGAAATGGAATGATTTTTGGATGTCCATTCCTCCTGAAAGAAATATTATTTCCATAAAATTTTGTCTCTAATAGATTTATATCATTTATTACTAAGGATTCTTTATGACAAAAATGGGTATTTTCCTGGGCCGCATATAATCTTCCTATTCAATATTGTGATGGTGATCCTTAAAATCTACATAACACCCTCATGACAGGTCATCTCTTTGTGACATTAACATGAAAATCCTCATAGCCATATAATAGTTTCATGGTGGAGAGTCACTTTTTATCATCGTGATGTTAATCCTTAATGAAATTGTGGATTGTTCATTTTGGTACATCACTTAGTGTCAAATTAATTGTCATTCTTCATGGATTCTTCTCATTATTGATGCATGCAATGCTATTTTTTTGGATTCACATCACATTGATCCATTTTTTGGATGATACTTCACGGTTAAATAACTATGGTGACTGAAGAATTTATACGTGACCACATATTCTGGGAAAGGGGTTATGAAATGATGAAAATAAATACCTGATAAAAAATTCAAGAATAAATTTTACATCAAGAATATGGAATCAAAAAACATAAAAAATATCCTTTGTTTAGTGAAAAAATATGAGAGAGAAATCACATTATTTTTGAGTGTTTATTTTGTGAGATCCCTTAAAAACATCTAAAAACACACAAGGTCAAACATGATAGAGGAGGAGGGAACCACACATGATATTTAGGGTAATTATCTCCCCACATAAAATCCATGTGGTCTATTCATCATAAATTTACTTTTAAATGAATCCCATTAAATTATTTTGTGGCAGTATCCCATGAAAATATATCATGAAGGATTCTCATGAAACTGTTTCATAAAGGGAACCCATGACTATTTTTCATAGAGAGATGTTAATATAATAACATCAAGAACTAATAGACATTAAACATCATGTGATTATATAAAATAAATAACACATATAAAATCCCAATCTGATAAGAAATTATGGATTGATAGAGTACATTTTAGTATAATCTCAATGATTTATCACCGTGAATTATTTTACCTATAGATGACTACTTTATGAAGGATCCATATTATTGTTATTTGGACATATTCCAAACCCTTTCATTTACTATGATCATTTATTTGGGATTAATTCATCCAAATGAACTCATTGGATTTATTTCTCCATGTTCAATGTCCCAAAAATCCCAATCAAACAAGGCCTCCACCATGAACTCCTAAGATATAAGATTTGGTTGTTCCCATCAGAGTTCTCCCCTGTATTCATGTATTTCATTGATTATAAGGATTTTACCTCTCATGGGAGACAATTATAATGTTGTCTCCCTAACTGATAGGACCCTCACAGTGAAAATTCATGTATTCCCTTGATTAATATAGTCAATGTTGTTATGTGATTGTGAAATCTCCCTTGGCTCATGATGCTCATCATAACTGTCCAAGTGTCTAGTTTTCTGATATATTCCACTCTATTACCAAGATTTGAGATTCTCATCTTGGTGACTAAATACATCCTCATCTAATTCAACAGTCAATTTAACTAGAAAGTAACATCGTATAATAAATCTCACACCAACACATTTATAGTTACCTTTCTCATAATAGTCATAGTTCTATAACATTAATCATTATAGAATATAGTCCTCATCACATTACAAAAAAACTACATGGATCCATCCTATCACAGTTCCAATAATTATGTAACTATATATGTATGGGTTTGATACATGTTATAACAAGATATAATAGATGCCTCCATGAGTTTCAATCCAAGAACCATTATTGTCCCATCTCCACCTCAAG
Organism: Viscum album; assembly: GCA_963277665.1. Taxonomy (NCBI): domain Eukaryota; kingdom Viridiplantae; phylum Streptophyta; class Magnoliopsida; order Santalales; family Viscaceae; genus Viscum; species Viscum album. Next base: position 1,857,968,427 of record OY728153.1, on the reverse strand, counting down.
AGATGATATTTCCCAAACATGACTATCCTTCTTATGTGAAGAGTATAAGAAACCAACCAACCTACATGATGAGAATAAAACCCCAACCAAATTATGTGAAATGATTAAGATATCCCACATATTATTTCCATATGTGAGGAGAATAAGATTCCCTCAAGTCCAAGTATGATGTAGATAAAAGGGCCTCCTACTAGGTGTATACCCCGACAACCATGTATACTCTAGTTACAAAAAATAGGATGAAATATAAAAGAAATATCAAGTGTAATCCCATTAAAACTTCCTCTTGTCAATATACTCATATCCGTTTCTTCAAATTTCTTGAGTTAAGATTCTCCTCTTGGTGACCAGAAACACTCTCACTAGATTCATATTTTTTGATAATCCCAAAAGTGTCACCTTTTTATAATTCCCAAATTGATATATTTCTATGTACCTTTCACTCACTATCCCTTGTGGTGTGAATTTAAAATATATATCACATAGTATATTAAAAAATAAATTATGCTATATGAATTGGTCCTCCCATATGACGAAAAACTGTGTAACTCAAAGAAAGTGGTTTTTAATTATTTTTCAACATGTTACTTAGTACGTCTCCTTCGTTTGTAATCCCATCACCCATAAATATTATCCCCCACTCAAGAGGTAATAACTTCCAAAATTTACCAGTCTACATACATAGAGATCATATGAATCCAACTACCTTATATGATGAGCATAACAAACAAAAAACCTTATCTGACAATCCTAAGATGACCCACATCACCATTGATTATATTAAAAACATAACATGAACTCATGAAAATTCCTCACAGTATATGTAATCCCTAATCATACCTTCTCCTATTTAGTTTCCAATAGAGAAGATGAACTCAAAATGGTATCTTATACAAAATTCTCACAAAAACCACTACTAATTACCTTTTACCTAGTAATATATTCCACAAATCATTAAAATTCTAATAAGAAGCCATATATATATGAACATAAAAGTTATCAAAATGTTTTATGTCACATGAAATTAATATGTATGACTTTTCCCTATAATTATAATAAAAAATGGGTTATGATTCCTTTAAATGGGATACATAAAAATCTCATCCCATGGGCCCGAACCCAAATTCATACCACATATTACCACTTTTCATAGGTTCCCAATGCCTCTCAAATAGTTATATATTCTATACAATTTTTTTATAGATCTAAACTACAGAGTGGGTAAATAATTATATCCACGGTGGGTTTTTTAAATATCCATTGATTCATTTTTTGGATTTTTTAAATTACAGTGGTGTGTTATATGAATTTTATATGATCATATAAGATGGTGGAATATATTAAAGGAGTTTTGAATGGAGTTGATGAAGTTATATTAATAATAGAAAAATAACACTATGGGGACCTAGGCTACACTATAAACATTTGTTTCTAGAAAATATATAAATATATAGACTACTCTAAACTATATAAGAATCATTTTAATGATTATAAGAATTATTTTTCAAATCAAAAAAATCATTGGTTATGTTTTACTTTTTCAGTGGATGTAAAATATCAGTAACAACATGTTTCCGTTGGACACATTGTGACCTATGTAAGAAATCAGTGTTTATTTGTTAATTATTTTATATGGGGAGTAATATTCCATGAATTTTGGGATTTTTTTAGTCCTTCAGTTGAGTTTTCGGGTTTTTTAAGGACATTTTCATCTCAAATTGAAGGGTATTTCGGTTGGAAAAAAAATTATTTCAATTCATATGATGTATATTGAAAAATTAAGGATTATATATAATATTTTCACATTTTATATTTTATATTTGAAGAATTTTTCTTTTTTTGAATGTTCATTCCATTTTATGAAGGTGATCAAGTGGATTCTAGTAGTGTTATCTATTGGAAGGTCACTTCGTAGATGGTAGTATGGCGTCGAAGAAGTTTTATTTGAATATTTCAGTGTTTCTACAGAAAATATTACCGTGGAATATGTATAATGTATAGTGATATTTTTTTAAAAAAAATATTATGATAGATAGGTTTCTTAGAATTCAACACTAATCTTTATTCAAAGCTCATTATACTATAAACATGTTATTATTTAATTGGGACTTTTATAATGCCTTCATTAAATTGGTGGAAAGAATAAGAATTACCATATTGTGAATTTTTTATAAATTTTTAATATAAGTCAAATATATTTATTAATTATTTCTAAATAAGTACTTAACTTTTAGTAAAAACAATTTATTCTTCAAAAATATGTTTTCTTAAAAATGGTTTTTATTTAGTTTTTTCATAGGAATTATAATTAATTTATACCCATTTTAGATATTTGCTTTAAGGTAATGAATATGATTTTTCAAATTATCATTTCAATTTTATCCTAGGGTTAATTTTTGTCATTTTTATAAGAGGATATATTTTATAATGAATAGTGAAAATACAAATTATTGTAAAACTATAATTTTTATTATTTAAGTAATGTAATTTGACATCATCATTATATTTTTTCTTTCATTTAAATATATCATAAGTTTTATTTTGTTAAAAATAATCTAGAGTTTACAAATTAATTAACATTATATTTTATTTTTTTTATAATTTCACTATTTTATAAAAAATAAAAAAAATTTATCACTAATTGTCGTTGTATTTTATTCATTTTTATTAAAATTTATTTCTACCACTTCTTGAAATTAAATCATAAAAAAATGATTCCATAACTAGGATCATGATTTATATATTTGGTAAATATATCTATTTTATTTTTAGTCATTATGAATAGAAACAATAGTAAAATGTTTCATCTCAATAAAGGGTAAAATCGGGTAATTAATGTTAAAACTGCATAATAAGGCATCCAAATCATCCATATACATTCATATATTTCACATGATGATATTAATTATAACAAAATATTAATACTTATGAAAATAAGGAATCTTGGTTCCATTTTTGTTTGATATAGACATTTTTATAACTTTATCTAAATGAAAATTCCAAAATACCACTCACTTCTTTTTAATTCCTTCTATATCTTAACATATTAAGAAGAAGATACTATGAATAAATATAAACTATAAAATTGAAAATATATAATTTATATTTTTTATTGTATTTTATTTTTTATTTTTACTTATGGTATAACTAACTTGTATTATTACATAATGATTGCATAATGCTTGTGCAAGAATTTAAAAATCGAAGTATATGATTTCAAAAACATAAAAATTAAAATTTTTTGGATGTATTATTGTGTGAAAAAAATTTATTCTTACTAAAAATGTTTATTTTATATTTAAATATTTTATAATGTAATTTATTTCCAATATTGATTTATTTAAAGTCAAAATATATAAATAGTTCTTAAAACGACTTTAATGGCATTTTATGGGAAATAATATTTTATAAATTTATTTAAAGGTTATAAAATATTGAAATATGATATGAAGTGTGGGATATGAATGAAAATTTCATCTATTGAGAATTTTTTAAATAATGTTTTCCATTAAAATAAATTTTTGTCCCTTTTATTTTGAAAAGGGTGTTACCATGGACAAAGTTAATATTTGTTAATAAATGGGTTAAACCAAAAGATATGGTTTTATATTCCACATAAACCTATAAATATTATATTTTTTATGGGATTTAAACATGAATTTATTTTCTATACTAATTTTTTCACTTTGGGACACATTTACATGAAACATAATTTATTATTTGAAAATCATTTAAGTAATTAAAAGTGTGTTATTTCCTTCACGATGAAAGGATATCGCCTCTCCACTATTCATCACACCACCTGAAGATTCATATATCGACAAAACCATATCAATACCTCTTCCAAAAATCCTTATGCAAGTTATATAGAATCATTTATCATCAATGTACCATCCCAAGGGTCCTTAAGAAAAGATCCAAAGGAGGATTCCTAAAGAAGAGGTAATGTTAGTAACTAATATCTTTCATTTTACTTCTTATTTAACCTAATTACATTATGTACTAACCATAAAAATATAATAACAATAATAACAAACATATTATTTTATTTTATTAAGTTTATGTAATAACCTTTTTACATCTTATTTCCATAACATGTGAAATGAAAGCACTGGTCATGTGCACATGTGGACTACAACCTCCATGTAGTGATATGATTCATTTTCCATCACCATATTTTTTGGTTAGTTATTATGATTTATTTACTTTTTATATATGATTTTTATTAAATAATTATTCTTTTTAAATTATAATATGTTATCTACATTTTTACCTTCCCATCTGTTTGGAAATGATAATGTAGCTCATGTGTACATGTGGACATCCTCCTATAGGAAATGGTGTCCTTAATTTTTCATTTCGTAATTAAATGGATTGTAGTAAGGATAGTTTTTATGAATATATATATATCTGTGATTTTTATTATATAATAGTTCTTCTAAAAATTTTATGTATTATTTATCTTTATTTCGTTCCATCCATTGAAAAGTTGAAACATCACTTATGTGACGTACGACTATTACCTCTACTAAGTAAAGTAAATCATTTCTCATCATCAATTTATAAGAATTGTTTTAAAATTGTATAACATGAAAAAATATTATAATTATGAAATTATTAATATTATGGATATGATGTAAATATGATGAAATTTCAGGTACCATAACTATTTAACTGAAACATACATGGAAAAAATGAAATATTTATCTCCAAAAATGAATATTTTAATAACGAATTATTAATAAAAAGTGTTAAAATTTATTAAGTGGGCCATATTTGTTATTATATGTGTGTAAATGGTTCTTTAATAAAATTATAATAAATATTATTTTATTATATAGGATGTTATAGTCTGTCTAAATCAATCCAGACATAATGTAAGGGTTCTTTGTCTCATTATTATTTCATTGAGACATGTAGGAAGTTATGCAACAATTTATGTTTATCAGGTATATATTATACATCATTAAAATGTTATATCATGGATAATTGTTAATTAATAGTAATTAACATTATATTTCATGTTATTTAAACCAAGTTGTTTTTATTCAAAATTTACCCATGTGGTGTGGGTTTATTATCTCAAATTGTCTTATTTTTAAACTATGTAATATTATACATCAATATTATATTATGTGGTGTACCTAATTACACTTTAAAATGATATATTTATAATATAACTATTTTCATGGTATTTAATTGTTCAATATATTTTATTTCTTTCAAAGTAATTAAGACTCTATCATTGACAAAGTAGTAAGGGATTTACATTACAATCTCATTTTTTACCAGGATTGTTTATCCCCAAATATAAATTAATTATGTGATATGAAATATCTTCAAAAAATATCATTAATTTTTATCTCCTATGGTTATCTATGTATAATACAAGTTTATAGTCATTTTTATCTCTCTATGTACTTAAAATTCTGAAAAAATGTTTTTAAGGAAAATACAATTTATTTCACTCTTTGGTTTTGAATATTTATCTTCCATTTCTATTTTTTATTTAAAATTATTTCAAGAAGGATTCTTATATTATCCAATGATTTATAAGATATTTTTTTACCCTTGTTTTAATTTCTATAAAAATGTTTAAAAGGAATTTTATATTATTTTTTGAACAATGTACTTTTTAGAAATTGTGTGTAGAGAATGCTTGTTTTAACATTTTACAACATGAATAGATTTTCTCATTATCATGACCACTAAATGATATTAATATTAGATTAAAATTTTCCATATATATTTTAAATGTTAATTTATTCCTTAATATTTTTGAAATTTCTAGATTTGAACTAAGGGATTTAAAATTGAAAATGAGATTCCTCCCAAAAAAATATTCTAGTAATCTTTTTAAGGAATTTTTTCATTTCTGAATGCGTACATTGATGTCACTTATGCTTCATTGGGGATATTATTCTATGATACCCTCATTATTATTTCTCTTTATTAATTATGATTGTTATTATTAAATATCAATGAGACCGATTTTTTATTTCATGGGTTATGATATGATGAAATGATAAATGATTTCACGATCTTGTAGCATATATTTTAATAGATTGTGATTATTTTATGGGTGGGTTCATTATATCCCAAAATTAATTTGGTAAATAATAATGTTTTATGATCTTGAAGGGTACATGGTAGGTTATCCCAAACCCAAAATAGGGTACATGATATGTCATCCCATGCCCAAATAAGGTATATGTGTGGTTATCCAAAGGCAACCATGTAATGAATGTCTTGGTTAGTAGACTCGACATAATATTTTTACGATTATGATTATGACAAAATCTATGCCACAATTTTATGACATGATCTTATGAAGATGTTATGATTTCATTGATTTCATTATGATTCATTTATTATAAACATCCAATATTTATGTCACGACTCGTGATTATGATATATTAATTTATATGTATGGTTTTCAAATGCTAAGATTAGGTTCTCATATCTCTATTATCTTTTTATTATTAAATTATCACTTATGTCTCCCTTTTTAACCCTTAATGATAATTTGTGATCGCCCTTTATTATTTTCCTCTTTCCCCAAGATATAAATATTGGTTTTAGGAATGATATTTCTTAGAAGGGTGCTAGTTGTGAAGAACATCGTTTGAAATGATGTATATATTTTATATACGATTTTTTATGAGTCCATGTTTCTAAAGACACTAATCCTTTAACATTATAGTGTGGAACATAATGTTATGCAATGAATATTTATATAATAAGATTTAATATTTATGTATGAAATGTTTTTTCACCTCATTTGGTATATGATAAAGTGGATTCAGTTATAGAATATATGCACCATGGGGTATCAACTATGAATGGGGAATAGTAGTTATAAACATGATCATCACCAGTGCACGATGTGAGGTCCTATGATTTATCATATTCAGAGAAACTATCAAATGATATACTCAGGATAATGCACATAATATTTATGATATGTTTTGAAGGATTTTAATAAATTATAATTGTAATATTCCCAACCTATAAACCACTAAATGGGGCACGGAGTTGAGTAACCAGTTGACCATAATCGCAACTCCTTGTACACTAGAGGTTGCAGACTATCAGTGAGGGTCTAGTAAATCACATGGGGGGAGTATAACCACTTTTTTATAGTGATCCAATAAATAATATATATATATATATATATATAACAATAGAATTTACAACCCATAGTCCATGAATAAGTATTGATAACCAAATCCCAAATAGGGTAAAAACATAACCAAATATGTTAATGTGAAATGTCAAGCTAATAGTGTCAAATGTAAAAGGAAACCCAAAATAGAGTCAAACAACTGACTCCAAAAAATGGGTCATGACTACATGTTTGGATCCCCATCCATGAACTTCCCATTCCCAACAACACTCCCTATTATAGGGCCTTTCCCATTGTCCTGACCTGCAACCATGAAATCTACTCGGGTACCCAACGACGGCCTGAGCAGGGTGTGACTAAAACTCATTCAGCCACCATGAATGGTGTATAAAATATATCATGTCTAAACAAGTAGTGAATGAATGTATGAAATTAATTTCATGGTTAATAAAAGAAAAATCTGAGGCCATTAGTTAACAATATTTACTTTTACCGATTTCTTCATTTGTTTCATCGGTTAATCCTTTAAATAATTGACACAACAACCTAAGATAATAAATTACCAAGAATAAAGAATAATTCAAGATCCATATGTTTCTATGGAAATCCACATAGCAATAATTTAAATCATACCTACCTTGGAGCGTTAGTTCATGTAGTTTCATCTATTACAGCCATTAGGCTATGGATCATTAGTCTCACATCCTAACCCATGCATTCTGAGTGTTGGTTTATATTAACCATCCAACTCGACCCATGGGAGGTTCCTCAGTCCTTTATCCCATACCACCAATCAGTTTAAATAATCTTCTTTATCCAATAAACACATGTACCACATCAAAAACCAATCATAATAAAGCATATAAAATTATCAATTCAAAATTCATGCCACAAATAAATCGTCATCAGGCCTTAGTCCATTAGTATATTTACCATTTGACTGGTATATCCCATTTAACTTATCTTCGATTTTTATATAATTTCACATTTAGAATAATCTACAGTACCTTCACATTAACCCATTAAACATAATTCATCAATTCACAAGAATTATCTCATCTAAACATTTCAATTACAAATTAAAAGTCATTAAACACATTCAAGATATTACATTTTTTGATTTTTTTATTTTCCAATAAAATACACTATTCCAAGGACAATTACTAAACTTCACTAATATTGATTCCCCTATGAAACCAAATATTCATGTAGAAACATTTATAGGGTTCTCTATTTCGTTAAAAATCAAATTAAAGATTAATATTGCCAATTTCCATGTTCTGGAATATTGGTGCACCCTATTGGTGGACCTAACATAGTCTATCGAACTACAATTCATCCCACATGGATCATGATGGGTTAAAATAATCACTTAATCAACCATTTTATCAATTATTACTCAATGAAACAAACACACATCAAGTATGAAGAAATATCATTACGACACATGCACAAATCAATAATAATATTTTTGGATATAATATATAGGCCACCTTGCTCGATTATGGTGAATAATTCACTTTCAAACGTAGCCTTATATCTCGATTCAAGCACCCCTTGAAACATAAAAATAGAACCCACTAGAAAAATTGGGTTTTAGGGCGTTGGAATGAGATAGTCAAAGCCATAATCACTAATCCAGAAAAGAGAAGCAATACAGAGATTAAACATACATGAAGCTGCGACATCCAACCAACAGTGATACAAATGGCCTCGAAATGATGGAGATTGGTTATTTGGAGCCCTTGATGGTTTAGATTCGTTACTATGACTGGAGTTATAAAAAATCAGAGGAAAATCATGTGAGAACATAAAAATCCAGATGGGGTGTTTTATCTTTTTACACATTTAATCGGGTACATAGTTTCCTAAATAGGCCCCCACAGTTTGAAAACTGTGTTATAAACATGAAATAATACTCTATCCATGGTTTTATGGCTTGGATTCCCCCTTGAATGTGTTTCAATAATCATTCACAAAATCGTCTAACATGCATAGAGTATCATGGTATCCGTTTTCTCGCACGTCTTGATCTCTTAGAACACCCCAAACATCCTCATACACCCAGAAACATTTAATTGACCAACATTAAGGGATTTAAAGAAAAATTTAATAATGGAAATACCTCTTTGATGATTGGGATATTACAACCTCCCCAACATATAATGTATCATCCTTGTGATGCACTTTCGAGAACAATTTAGATTTTGAATAAAATAAATTAGGTTACATGGACCACATAAATGAATTAATTTCCCATGTTTCTTCGAGAAAATTTCCATGCAACCATAGAACTCGAACTAAGTGTATTGTATTACCTCACAAAATTTTCTCACCATTATCCAAAATACGAACTAGATTCCCCCTAAATGATGAATTTTTATAATGATCAACATTTACAAATTTAATAACATTATATGGGTAGGGGTTATACTATTCAATGTATGAACCATGAAAAACATAATGTATTTCACTATATCATTGTTTAATATCTAATATGTATGATTTTTGTCTAATTCTCTCCACAATCTCAAATGACCCCATGCTCCTAGGTGCTAACATTCCGTATTTCTGAATCTAATGGTGACCCAAACATGGAAACACCCAAAGGAACACCCAACACCCCCCCCCCCACTCAAGATATCTATGATGCCGATTCCAATATGACTTTTATCTACTCTGATCCATTTCCAAGTGCTTCTGAAAAAACTAAACTTTTTTTGATGTCTCCTGCATGAGACTTCATCCCAATGAATCTGATTACCCAGCCTCCAACAAACTTAATAGAGATCAACAAGGTTTATACTTGAGTGCATCAAATGGTTCCATCTGAATTTTATCTAGCAAACATTTTTTTGTAGAAAACTCAATTGGTGGGATGTTTTTCTCCCATAACCCACCAAAATCCTAGGTAGAAGCCCTCAACATGTCTTCTAAAACCCGAATATTACATTTTGACTTCCCATTTATCTGTAGGTGGAAGGTTGTACTCAAAACACCTATGAACCATAACTTTCTACAATACCTTGCCGAAGCATGACGTGAAATGTGAATCATGATACAAAACTATAGTATGTTGTACAACATGAAGTTATAATATCTCCTGATTATACATCCCACCCAACTGATGTACAATGAAAGTATCTCGAATCTGTTGAATGTATGCCACCTTAAATAATAGATCCATGACTACTGAGATATCATCATTCTTCCATGGTGTCCTTGGGATTCTTATGATGAAGTCCATTATCGCTTCATCTCATTTCCACTTTGGAATGGGTAATTTGTTTGAAAAAAATGACCATGTTGTTGATGCTCAACCTTTACATGTTGGTAGGTAAGTCATCAAGCCATGGAACTATAAACTTATTTCTTCATAAATAGACACCAATACTACCTACAAGAATCAGGAAACATTTTGTTAAAACTGAGATGTACAACCCACATAGATACATGAAACTCTCACATCAACTATTCTTACATACATTTTGGCACGACCAGACAACCTTAAACATAAATGGACCCATCACTACCAATAGTATAACATGAAGGTGACTCCCCACATTTAGAACATTCATTATATAGAAACATTATAGATCTTGAAGCTACTTTTATTTGATATGGCTCGAAATCATAGACTCAGCTGACATAGATACTTGGTTATTTTCCCATATTCCACAATCCACATTTAGAATCTTCTCAGTGAAGAGTGTCATTATCCTCTACATGTTACAGGACTCCTATACCACATCATTTTGAGGATTTAGACATAAGTAATATAAAATTGTATTCCCATTTCTTTTAGTATAAACCATATTGAAATAAAAAAAAATTATTAACTCAATCCATCTTCATTTATGATGATTCAAATCATGATAAGTGAAAATATACATCAGGATTTTATGATTGGTATACATCCTAAACTGTTCTCTCAAAAAGTACCATCACCAGCAAATTAGTTTGTCAAATACCATGGTAAACTCAACATCATGAGTGGGGTAGTTCCTTTCATGTGGCCCCATCTATCATGACATATAATCCACAACCTTATCATCTTACATCAATATCAACCCAAATCTCGCATTAGATGTGTCACAAAACAAGGTATACTACTTACATGTCTCAAGTAAGATCAGAATTGGTGTGGTTGTCAAAAACTTAGTATACTCTTGGAGAGAATCCTCACATGCCTCAAACCGCTCAAACATGACTCCCTTTTGGGTCAAACCCATAAGTGGTACCACAAAATCGGAGAAGTTTTTTATGAACCTTCGGTAATAGCCGAAAAATCGTAGTAAGATTAAAACATCAGAAACATTAATGGGATACTCCTAAGAAAACATTGTCATCAATTTTTTTAGGTCCACTAACACACCATCTCCAGATAAGTTGTGGCCCTATAAATGAACATTTTTAATCCTTAAGTGACACTCTAATAGCTTGGCGTAAATCCTATAATATCTTTGTGTGCTGAAGATGATGTCAAGATGATTGGCATGGTTGTCATAAGTTCCAAAGAACACTACTATAGAATCAACAAAAACAACTACAAACTGATCCATATAACGCTGAAATATTCAGTTTTTCAGAGCCCTGAACACAATCTGTGCATTGGTCATCCTAATTGGAATAAAAAAACTCATACAACTCATACCTGCTCTTAAAGGATGGTTATAGTATGTTAGAAGGTCTCACCCTTAGCTGATGATAACCTACCCACAGACAAATATTAGAAAACACTATATAACCCATCATATGGTTAAAAAGATCCTTAATTTGACAAAGTGGGATTCAGTTCTTGACCATCATCTAATTCGTATTCCTATAATTAACCCAAAAGAGAATATATCTATCATATTTATTGGAAAGAAACACTAGAGATCACCATGGTGATGTACTAAGAAGAATTAGCCCTTTATTATCAAACTCCTTCAACTGAGTTTTTGGATCCTAGATTTCTTCTGTTTTCATTCTATACAAATTAATGGAATCTGGTTCAATACCCAATAAAAAATCTATTTTGAACTCATTATCTTTCTTATGTGGAAATCCTATGAAACCATCTGGAAACACATCCTAAAACTAATCCACCAATAGAAGAAAGGCAATATTCTCTCCTACCTCATCATCAAGAATAATACAAGACACCTTAGTTGTAATATCACCTAACTATTGAAAAAATACACTGCATGGACTACCCAAACATCCCATTCACCACAATAGACATAGGATATTCCCTAGAGTGATGTGAACATTACACTATGTTGGTAAAAATTAATATGGTCCAGGTATAATTTTAACTGTTCCATGTCCAAAATTAAATCAAAATTAGACATTTCAAGAACAAAAAATCAAAAAAAAATTAATATCCACCATGTCCAAGGCACAACCCTTACATTGCATGATTTTTTGCAGACACACCACTAATGTTGTATCAATCAACATAACTCCAAAAATATGGTCTACCACTACATCCAACAAAACAAAAATATGGGAATAAAAAAAATAAATTGAAACACATGTATCGAATAATGTACTAGAAAGAGTTGAATCTACTAAAATCATACCTCGAATAGTCAATTGTCAAGCTACGTTACCTATTAATGCAGAATGAACTGCATGAAGATAGAATAACCCTCTTCAATAGGCTTCAACCCATGATCATGGTGCTTCCCTACCCTACTTATATGGACGGTCTCACCCAAGAGTACAATTTCTACTAGCTCAATCAATATGACCAATCATGTTCCAACTACCTACTTGATATCATATAACTAACCCCCTACCGAAACTCAGCATATTCCTTGATCCTTCCATTATTACAAGCTTTTGAGGGTTCCTGTAGAACATATGTACATGGACCAACCAGCTATATGACCGACACTTGATTGGTGCCCACGAACTCTGACTCTACATGTGTCCCAGTCTACCACATTGATAATAGAAAAAGTGGTCACTACCCTGAGACAATAGTTTCCTTTTCTAACTAATATTTTCATCACTACCATGGTGGATTCTCTTGAAATAGTATTTATTTCCACTAAAAACCACACCACTATATGGCCCTACCAAAAATTTATATCCCTACATGTTTCCTCTTTGAGATCCCCCTTTGTGGTAAAGTCCCAATCGATTACATTTCCAAACCTCTTTAGTTGAACGATATTCACATGGGACTTGATCTCATGTCAAATTCCCTCATAGAAATTTCCCTTCCTAGTTTTCTCATATCGCACATATGTGGGACCCAAATTTTGCATGTTTGTGAAACAACCTATATAATCCAGCATAGAAATGGTTCCCTAGGATGACCTCATAATCTCTGAATCCTTATCATTTCTTAGGGTCATCATTTAGTAATGTTCCATAAACTATTCTTTTAAAACCTTCTACATTATCTCCTTTACCTTCTCTATTTGAACCAAGATGTCACACTAATTCTATGCTTGACCGCACAACATATAGGCTGTCATCTTGAATCTATTCTTGAGAGGAGTCACTATCTGATCAAGAATATTCTAGGTGGACTCAATATAGTTCTCATCTGCCTCTCCCCCCTATAGTAATGGTTGAAGGGTGCTGAAATTGAAAATCTCGAGTCAACTCAAACATTCTCGAAACAACCAACCCTTGGTCCCTTTCCACCATCTATATAAAATAAGACTAGTTCCCCCATGATTTCTCCTCGCCTTTATTTCCCTGGTCCACTGGGTCTATTTCTCTACTTCTGGGAGATAATTCTCGTAAATATCATCTTATCTTCCAATTGACACACAACAAGGTGGTGGAATTCCAATACAATTCCAATCACGAGTATTAAAATAAATAACATAAATCTTCTACATTTTATACAAAATATGTCTCTTCACTAGTGATAACCATTCCATTTTACATACGTTATCTCATTAGACCATAACACATTTAGAACACTTCCCTCAACCATCTCTATCATTGTTCATGGTTAACTTGGGGTAAACCAACATAAATTTTCACAAGTCCTTCACTAGATAAATTTTTAAAAACCATTTCCTATTTTTACAACACAAAAATTTTCTTCTCAGATACATTCCCCATTTCATAACTTGTTAAAATAATCTTTTAACTCATTTAAACCCTATTATTATGTAAATGTCATTAACATTAATTTTATTTTTACAATTTTTGTCATCATTATTAAAAAATGTTTTCACCAAATTTTCAATGAATTGAAAAACTTTATACTCTTCATTCCCTAGACACCAATCCCATATGTTCCTATCATTGTGCATGTCACCTATATCCTAGGTGGATTAATTGATGCATTAGTGTACAAAATCATCTCATTCTAGGAAAGAAAGAATTATCATGAAATAGTCACATCACCCAACATGTGAATCACCCAACGGTGAAATGTAATTCAACTATAACAACACATTTAAAAAACAATAGTTCCCACCCAAAACACCTGGGTTTTACCTCATACTTGGGTTAAATACTTCCAAACACAAGTTCATTTCCAAGGATAACACACTATAATATCCTATATAACATCCCATTTAATAAGACCATATAAAATAACACTATGATACCACTTCTTAACATCCTTATCCCGAAATCCACTAAACAGTTCCTCGAGCTGAGTCTCCACATGACCTCAAGCGCGTCTCCTTGTATGCAAGAGGTTATTTTTCTTGTTGTGAGGTTCTTGTAAATCCCACGAGGAGAATATACCCTATGTTTTAAAGAATTACATTTTATATGATATATATATATATATGAAAAATTAAATAACATCGCATAAACCATGAACATGAAATTATAACCAAATCCCAAACAGGGTAAAAACACACACAAATAAGTAAACATGTGATGTAATCCTAATAGTGTCATATGCAAAAGGAAAAAAATAGATCCAAACAACTGAATCATATATAAGGTTCCTGAAACAAATTTAGAATCCCCATCCATGAATGTCTCATGCCTAACTTAAATCCCTAACATTGTTCCTTTAGCCTTGTTCTAAACTATAACCATGAAACCATTTCAGGTTCCCAGCTTGGTCCTAAGTGTGGTGTGAGTATGACACAGTAGGCCACCAAAAATGGTGTCTCAAAAATATCCATTAAAAACACATAGTTTATGAATGTTTGGAATAAATGAAAATTTAATAAAATACAACTCTGGATCCATTAGTTAACAATATTTACTTTAGCCAATTTCATTATTTTTTTGTGGGTTATGAATTTATGTAACTTACTGAACATCCCATGCCAATAAATTACCAAGAATAAGGAAAAAGTAAAGTTCAATATGTCACTATAAAAATCTATTTCATGATCATTTACATCACACATACCTTGGATAATTAGTCCTTGTAGTATCATCCATTGGAACCATTATGAAATGGGACATCAGTTTGACATCCAATCCTAGACATTATAGGAGTGAGTTTAGTGCATTTGTCTAGTCCAAACCATGGGAGGATACTCAGTCCCTCATCCCACCCCACCGAGCCATGTTCACATGCTTATTTATGTAATCACCACAGACACCATATCACAAACCAACCATAAAAAATCATATAACATTTTAAATTCACAATTCATGCAATAAATAATTTATTATGAATTATCCTATTAGTAAAATTACCAATTGATTTGAATATCCCATTTAACATATCAACCATTTTGAATCCTTTGATCATTTAGCATAATTAAAAAAAATTACACCTTAAATCATTAATCATAATTCATAAATTTACATGAATTATCCCTGTCATGTATTTCAGATACAAATCACAAGTCATTCAATACTTTCAATTTATTATAGTTAACCCTTTTCACATTTTTTTTTCTAAAAACCCCTTATTCCATGTCCATTGACTCAAAAAAACTACCATTAGTGACACTTAAAAACAAACTAATAATGTTTTCACGTTTTTCATAGCCTCTATTTCCACAAAAAGCAACCCAGGGCTCAAATTTACCAATTTCTATTTTCCGTGATATTGATGATCCCCATTGGTGGCCCTAAATGGGTCTAACTAAACCTCACTACATCCCATGGGGATCATATGGTTCTTAAATAATTACATAATAAACCATTTTATCAATTGTTACTCAATATAATAAACACATGTAAATCAAGAAGCAACATCACAACCCCATATTCCAAAATATATAACAGAACTATGGCATATAACTTGTAGACCACCTACTATGATTGTAGTGAATATCACAGTCTCAGCCTTGGTCGTTGATAAAAATTAACCCCCCCCCCCCCCCACTATGACCTTGAGTATTTAACCTATAATACACAGGAAAAAGAGGGTTTTTGGAATCATAATGAGATATCCATGTCCATAATCCCTAATTCTAATATAAGGATCAAGATGAATATTAGACATACCCAGAGCTTTAATATGCAACCATTGGCACTCCAAATGGCCAGGAAATGAGATTGATCTATCCCTGGGATCTCTAGAGGGTTTAAGTTCATATGTATTGATGTATTTATTATAAAGAGGAGGAAATTCGGGTGATAACATAAAAATCTTGTAGGGTAGTTTTTTAATTTTAGTCTTTTTAATGGGGTGAACGGTTTGGCTGCACGGTTTACCAAACCGTGCTCCAACCGTGAACCAGCATCTTACCAATAAGGGTTAGGCCGTATAGTTACTTGGGGTGGCTGATATGTTTTGAAAAACCATTCATCAACCATGTGATAATCCATTTCCATGGGTGGATTGTACACTTACTTGTGTGCAAACTGTGCAACCGGCATAAAATATCCCAATTTCCCTTTTCTTTCATATTTAGAGCCCCTATAACACTCTCTATACTCTTCATACACCCATTAATCATTTAATTATCCAAAATTTTGATATTTAGTCCAAAATTTAAATATGGAAGTACCTCCATGAATTCTAGGATCTTATAATGACTTTGGGTGTCCAAGGTTAAACATAAGGTGTCCTAGATTGAAAAGAAGGTGTCATGATTTAGACATCCTATGAATATTTTTTCATGAATATTTTATTTATAACTATTATTATTACTTCAAAAAATATATTTTTTGTTTTATATTAAAGGATGGAACCTAGGTGAATCGTGATAATGCTGAATGTGACTGATGATGCCATGAGTTTCCTAATTATTAACCAAATTAAATGGGAGAAGGAATGTGAAAGATTATGATTATTCATAACCAACTATAAAAATACTTAATTAAACCCCAAAAAATATATTAGATTCTTAATGAACCATATAGTAGAATGTATAGTTTATTGAATACACTTTAAGAAAGAAGACTTAGCTTTCTATTTTTCCCGAATATTGGATGAAGCACAAAGTTAAATGTCTCAAAATAACAAGAAGATGTTTTCTTTGTGAAATAGAATTAAATTATGAAATAGAGTGTTAAGGGAAAATGAATATTTAAATGGATAAAAACTAATTTCATGATAAGATGATTTTTATTTTATTTTTTCATTTCTAGGTAATTTGGGAATTCTCTACGTCAACTCCTTAATATATGGGATAACTTTTAGACAAAATAATGTCTTATGTTTTTTCAATTATTGATGTTTAATGATTGAATTTTTTATGCATCCAAATTTGAAAAATATGTTGTAAATATATTTTTTCATTGAAATTATGTGGATATGAATCACGAAACATCAGACGATTGTTCTGCAATATTTTTCCCTTAATGATTTTTAATAACATGTTGAATGGTACAGATATCCTATAAAAATGATTAAGATTCAGGGTAATATTTTTATAAAATAATGAATTAAGGATATATATACCATATTTTTTTTCCTAATGATGATATAATAATATTTATTTAGGATAATTATATTCTTGGTATTGATAAAATAAATTAGGTATTATTGGTGACCTTGATATAGATTTTTGATTTGATGAAAAAGTGATTTATATTGTCTTCAATGAAGTTTGTTCAATTATAATATTTTTGTTATGTATTTGATAGTCTATGATTTTATTTAAGGAATAAACATGTGGTTGGTTATATTGATTTAGGTTATTATCATGTTTTATAAGAATATATGATCAAGGTATTTACATGTTTCATATTTTACATTGAGAGTTACATTCTACTGTTTAGGGATTAAAGATAAGTCTATTTAAAAAAATTTGGGAAATTTTTTATAATTTTTCGGGTTTTAAATATAGGATAAGCATTATTGGAGGCGTTTTAAAATTTATCTATTTGTGGAATGAATTAATTATATCATTTGTAATTATTATTAAAATCATTGAGAATAATATTCCAAATGAAATTTTATTTATATTATTTTTATGATAATATACTAAAAATTTCTAGTTTCAGTAACTGAATGGGGAATGGAATAATATATTATCATAATTTTATAGATATTATGATCTATAAAGAAGTATATTTTTGTGCATTAGGAATGAATAATTAATATTATTCTATCATCATTTGGAAATTGGATGAAAATACGCAAGAGACAATTATAACATGAATAAAGTGTGAAATTACATATACAGATTTGAAGAAATTTATTATGTATATTTTCTCAAATTATAGAGTACAAAACTTCCTCAACTATAGGGAAATGGATCTTGAAAATGAAACTATTTTCCTTTTTACAATTATTTCTAATGAATTAATGACCTTTTCACACCTCACTGATTTATGGTTTGTGGTCATTAACATTCATATGAATATGTTCTATATCTCTCTCTAGTATTATTTGGATATTATATTTCTCCTCCACGTCTATATTTTCTCTTCCCACGAATTCCCTCCTTATTTGGGAACCTGATAAGGGGTTATTTTTGGAAACCTTTGTGTTTATGACTTCCCCTTTCCAAAGGAATTTTTATTATCCATTTATACGATATGGGTTTCCAAAAAAATTATTTTAAAAAATTGAAACCTTCACTAGCACGATAAAATTGAAATTATTAAATTTATTTAAGGCAGTGAATGTGACACCCCATCAATTTAGTTCAAAACAATTATATTCTTGATAACTATCCTAATACGAAATACTGAGACTTAAGAGAACTATAATATACTCTAAGAATATTATTATTTGAATAATAATAACAATATTTTGAAAAATATGTCAAAAGGTTTTATAGAATGAACATTTATTTATCAAATCATAATAAATATGTACTCAATTTTCATTAAATTCATTTTATACATCAAAATTATGTTTTCTTGAAAATGGTATTTATTGTATTTTGTGCACAATCATTATAATTTGTATATAATTTTTTTTAGAAAATTTATTTTATATAATTTATATATTTTCTGAAATGAGTATCTAAATAATTGAATATAGTGATGTTTTGGAATTTTTCTAAAAAGAATTATTTTTTAAGAAGAGTAAAAAATACTGATTTTTCTAAAACCATCATATATTTATATCAAGTAAATTAACTTAATAGTATAATTAAATTTTGGATTTCGTTTAAAGTAACATAAGAACCATTTAATTAAACATAATCAAAATAATATCATATGAATCAGTGTTATATTTTATTTTTTTATAAGTTCATTTTATGCTTAAAGAAAAAATTATATGAAAAAAAAAATTCATTATATTTTATGAATATATATTAAAAAATTAATTACACTTTAGGAAATGGAATCCACAAAATTTTTTTCCATATTTTGAATTAGGAGGTTCATTTTTTATAAATAGGACCCTTTTACTTTAGTCATTATGAATAAAAAGTGGTAAAATTCATTATCTATATAAAGTATAAAATGAGATAAACCTGGTTAAACATATAGAATAATGCTTTCAAATAATCCATATACCTAAATATATTTCATTGGAAGAGTATATTTTTACAAAAAACTATTTAAAATGTGGCATGTTGGTTTCAATTATCTCAGATAAAGACAGTTATATAATTAAAAGAAAAATTTTCAAAATGTCACTCCTGTAGTTTTAATTTATATTTTATTTTACAATAATGATAATAATATGTTATTAATTAATATAAATGTCTATTTAGACCAAAAATAATTTATTTTTTATGATGGTATTTTATTTTTAATTTTTTGTGATTTTATAATTAACCTTAATGCTTACACAATTTTTATGTGGTGATTTTGAAAGTAGTAGAAAAAACAAAGTACATAATTCTAAAAATATAAAAAGTAATATTTTTTGATAAATTTTAGTTTCGTCTAAGTTTAATTTCTAATAATAATGTATAATTTGTGGTGTGATATTTTATATTCCAATTCCATTCCATTATTTATGTCTTTAAATTCATGATATTTCAATAGTTTATAAAATGATTTTAATGGTATTTATACTAAATAATATTTTATTAAATAATTATAAAGTCATTAAATATAGAAATAGGAAACTATTGATGGTATATGGTCTAAAATTTATCCCATGACCATTGTTAGTGATTTTATTTAATAGAATAAAATTTATAAGACTTTAATATTGAGAAGGTTTTTTCCACAATTAACGTTAAAATTGGTTCATAAAGAGGTTAAAACAAAATTTATGGTTTAAAATGTAACATAAACATGTTAAAATATTTAATTTTGAAGTTATTTAAAAAATAAACTGTATTATATTCTAAATTCTCATCACTTGGTGCCACTTTCACAAGAAAAATGATTTATTATATTTAAATGTTTTAAGTAATTCCACGTTTATACGTTCCATCACTGTAAAAGGACACTAACTATATAATTTTCTTAAAACCACCTTGAGATACTTATATTGACTAAACCATAATAAAAATTGTTATAAAAATCCTTAACCAATTTTTATAGGTTCATTTATCCATAAAATACCATCTATAAAAACCCTAAAAAGAGATAAAATGGAGGAATAAAAAATTAGAGGTAATTTTATTAACTGATTTCGTTCAATATACTTATTTATATAAAAAATAAAATTATTTCCTAAAAACACGAATATAATTAAAATAGTATCTACCAGATAATATGATTTTATTTTTCAGATTTCAAAACATTTAAATATCTATTTTTTATCATGTGAGAAATAAAAGTGTCACTTGTGCATGCTTGTGGACTACAACATCCACATAGTGATATAATTTATTTTCGATCATTATATTTAATAGTTTGTTGTTATGATGTTTATATATGATATTTTTAAAATAAATATTATTACCAAATTATAATATGTTTTCTTCCTTCATTCCTTCTCATCCATTGGAAAATGATAATGAGACTTGTGTGTAAGTGTGGATTATCACCTCCACTAAACAATGTGATGTGTTTTTCATTTAATATTTAGATTTTCAGTAATAAAGATATATTTGAGGAATATATATGAGTTTTATCATATATTATTGCTTATATAATGAAAAATTATTATTGACCTTTCTTTCTTTCCATCCATCAAAAATTGTAAATATCACTTACGTGTACGTATAGACTACAATCTTCATGAAGTTATGTAATTAATTTTTCATCAATGCTTTACATGAATATTTATAAAAGTGTATATAATTATTAAATATGATAATTATTACATTATTAGTATTCTATATAGTATAGAACCATGATCAATGTGTATGGACCATAATGTTTGAACCAAAACATACATGAAAAAAATTAAATAGTTATCACTCAAAAATGAGGAATTTAAATAAGTATTATTAATAAACTAGTTGATAAATATTATAAGTGGATAAGATATGATATTATATGTATTTATATTGTTCTAGTATATAATTATAATAAATATAAATTTATTATACTGGAGGTTATAGCACTTACGAATCAAGTCACATACAAGGTAATGGTCCATTGTCTCAATACTGTTTCGTTAAGGTGTATTAGATATTTTGCACCTATTTATGTTTATGAGGTGTATATACTATGAATTTGACATATTATATCATGTTTACGTATTAATTCAAGGTATTTAATGTTTCAATTAAAATTATTTCTTCCAATATGTTTTTATTTTAATGTTACCAAAGTGATAATGTTTTATTATCTCAAATTATCTTATATTAGACATATGTTATGTTACATGCCTATAATCTATTATGAGGTTTTTATACTAACCATTTGATAAATTTTATTACAAATATCCTTATATTCATGTGGTTTAAAGTTTCTTTGGATTTTATTTATTTAATGGGAATTATGACTCAAAATTTACCAAAGAGAAAAGGGTTTTACATTACAATCTCATTTTATATTGGGATTTTTTATTAATAAATTTCAAATGATGAAATTATATGTCCAATATCATAAAAATATAATAAATTATATTCTACTCTAGTTATTTCTATTAAAGTAATTTTCCCTTTTCATTTTCTTCTCTATAATTACATAAATGCCTGAAAGAATGTTTTTAAGAAAAATTGGCATTATTTTTCTCTTCAGTCCATAATATTTTACATAAATTTCCACATTTTCATAAAACTAATTCTAATTTTCTTTTCAATTATCCAACGATTTATTAAATAAATTTTTTCCCATGTTTTACTTTCAATAAAAATGTCTAAAATAAATGTTCTTTTCATTTTTTGAAGGATTTACTTTTTTAACATTGGTGTAAATAGAATTGTTTTTGTATCTCTTATAACATGAAGGAAATTTCACTTCTTCATAAGAGATCAATTATTTTAATATTAAGTAATTATTTTAAATGGTTATTTTTAAAAAAAATTCCATAATATTTTTAAAAATATTAGATTTTAAATAAGTGATTTCAAAATAAAAATGATAATTGTTCCTCAAGAAATATTGCAGTTCAATTTTAAAAGAATTTTTAAACTATGATAACATTATATTATGTTTATTATACTTTACTGGGAATATTATTTTATGATACCATCTATATTATTTTTCATTATGTTTTATTGTTATAATGATGAAATATTGATGGAACTTGTTTTTTCATGGTTTATGCTATGATGAAATTATAACTATTTTCATGATCTTGTGTCATACATATGAATAGATTAAGATTATGTAATGGTTGCTTCCAATATATACCTTCAATTCACTGGGTAAATATTAATGTTTTATGAGAACAAAGAGTAAATAGGAGGTTATCTTAAGGCCGAAATAGGGTCCATGGGAGGCTATCCCAAGCCAAAAAGAGGACACATGGGATCTTATCCCAAGCCTGAATCAGGTACATGGGTGTTTACCTCCAGCCTAACATGTGATGAATTTGTCAATGGGTGTCCTTGATATTATATTTATATGATTATAAATAATCTGTATTCTATGTTAATCTTTTATAACATGATCTTATGGTAATTCTATACTCCCATGTTTCATTTTCATCATTTCATTTAAGATTCATATATTATAAATTACAAAGAGTTTTTCCATGAAACATGATTAAGATCAATGGATTTATGGGTATGGTTTCGAATCATTAATATCTTGTTCTCATACCCTTTTCCTTGTGTTATTTTAAAATAATCACCGAAATTTCGCTTTTTTACCCTAAATGATAATTTTATCTCACCCATTATTATGTTTTCTTCTCCCAGTGATATGAAGAAATTTGTTATGTATGATATTTATAAATGGGGCTCTAGGTGTGATGAACTTAATGGGAGATGAGGTAGATGATATATATACTATTTTCATGTATTCATGTTTCCAAATGCACAAAACCATTATGGTATTGGTGTAAATAATAATTTTTTGTAATAAAAATTTGTATCATAAGTATTAGTATTTATGTATGAAATTTTTGGTTCTCTTTAAAGAATGGTTATTTTATGATGGGACTTGGGTAGATTTTATTGGTTCCTTCCATGTGAGTCTTGCATCGTGAAGTACAAGATTGTTCCATGACTAGTTTGAGGGTCAAAATGGATTGTGATATTCCATCGACGATCTTAAGAATAATTTAATAGGATATTTAGAAAATACATTATGGATATGAGTTTTTACAAGATTTCGCATCATGATGTTGCTATCCATATCATGATGGTTTTGATTAATCATTCTTATGAATGAAATATCACATCATTTAGATGAAAATTATTGGAGGTTAATAAGGTATTCTGACTCGTAATTACAGATAATTTTGATGAATTTTAAACTTATCATATCTAGATTAATATTATCTCTAGAGGGTAGAGTGGTTACTTTTTGAAGATGTGATATATATATATATATATAATTATAATGAAGGGTTTGTTGAAAAAATAGATACTACACAGAGATTATACGAATGTTTGAAATAGAAATCAAGGAAATAATTATGTAATAACACTGGAAATGGTAGAAATGATATCATTGATGTGTTATCATGGGTGATTCATTTACATCATTAGTGGAAGAAATTAGATCAGAATCAATACACCACTTTGGTGTAAACTCACGTATTATTTTGAAGACTACGAAAATAACCATTGTATAGGTAGTGCACTATTTTGGTATGTAAGGATAGTGAATTCTTTATTTACCAATGCGTTTAAAACCAAGAGTCTTACTGTGGTCATTCTAAATTGAAAATAAACATACCATGTGTTTAGTATTTTGGTGTATCGAATATCCCCATTTCATGCTCCTTGGATTATCCATATTTGGGTAAAACATGTAAAGTTTTCTTATATCCCTATTTTACTAATTTATCTTTTCATATCTTATTTGAGGGATATACATGTTATGAATAATTAAGTAGATTTTTTTGTGATGGATAAAGATAATACATCAACATATTCTGATTCTCCCACAATAGGGTACTACCTTTATTGGGACAAACAAGTGGATTCAAATACTGGGAATCTTAGTGGATTTTACACTCTATAAAGAGTTGTAAGATGGTGTCAACCACATGTGGATTATGATATTCATTGGAAAAAATTTAAAACTATTGAAGAATTGGATGAAACTCTATTATAATCATTTTTAATAGATGTTTACATGGATACCAATATGAGAATTTGTACAACATGGAGAGTGGAGCTTGATCAGAGAAATATATAATAGAACATAATGTTGATGCCAAAGGATTCAATGTAATGGGAGTAGTATTATCCAATGTTATATATTTGAATATTATATATTTTAAATACCCACATGACATGTGTGAAAAATATATTGAAAATCAATGAAGGAAATTCTATGTTACGTAAAACAAAATTACAGGTACTCTGGAATAAGTGTTATGATATATGTATTCACCAGAATTAGTTTTTCAATGCACTATTTAATTAATTGAAAATCAATGTTAAGGAAATGTATAGAATCAAATAAAAACTAAAATATATCATGATTATGAAGATGATCCTAATAATATTACCCCTATGTTTCAATGTGAAGGTCTCAGTACTCATATATAAGGACCACAAGTAAATGAATCAGGATAGTATTCACACCACTCTTATTGCATATGAGATCAAACAAAATAAAAATGAGTCGTTGATGAAGGAT
Source organism: Viscum album (assembly GCA_963277665.1). Classification (NCBI taxonomy): domain Eukaryota; kingdom Viridiplantae; phylum Streptophyta; class Magnoliopsida; order Santalales; family Viscaceae; genus Viscum; species Viscum album. Next base: position 1,857,942,899 of record OY728153.1, on the reverse strand, counting down.
ATTTCCCAACAAGTAGTGCTCAAGGTGATAATGAAATTATAATTTTAATATGGTCTTAGATATGGGGAGATTATTGTACTGATGTATTTCCTCTCCTTAAATATCAAACAAGGAAATGGAGGATTCAAAGTCAATATTACACTTTCTTAAATTCAAATTTGAAAGGATAATAATCTCATATAAAATTTTCCAAAGAAATTCCATGAAAATGATGACCATTGAGAATCCATGAATAATTCATTCAAGGGTGTGAATGGAAAGACGTCCCCAAAATTGAAATTATTCAAAATGAAGATTATACTTTTTCAATAATCTTATAGTTAAAAATTCACGTAAATTAAATAAATTGAGGGATTCAAATACCATTGTGGGGAATTTATTGTGTCTATCATAGATAGGTCATACATCGAGAAAAATTAAGATGAAGTTGTTAAATATGTGGTAATATTGACATTAATATTGAAATAAAGTATTATAATCAAGAAAATTATGTTTAGAGGGTCAAAAAATAACATTTTATTATTTATGATTCCAAAATATACATATATTTGAAGAGGAAGAAATACATTAGTTGAAAAATGATATTAAAAAACATAAATTTTAGAAGCTTGAAAAATCAGAAAATTATATTGATCTTGGGCTCAGAATTGAATAGTATGACTAATTAATAGTTGGATTGATCAATTTTATGAAAGATCAAGTAAATTTAATTGAATAACTTGAAGGGTGCATCATGATTAAGTGAAAAAATCATGATGATAAATAAAAAAAGTGTCCCCCAGCAAGACACCAGGATGTTCTTGTACTCTGTCTAGTAAAGATGTTAAGGAGGTGCATGGAGAGTAAATGATGAAAATGCATACGTTAATTAATGTGAAATGATTCAAATATAATGGTAATTATATTTAGTGGCTTGATGAAAAATAAAAATAACTTATGATCAATGTGAAACCTCAAACCCCTACTCCCCAGAATAAAGATGATTTGGGTAATTTAAAAAAAGACCCCCAATGCCAAAAATAGAGTAGTGAAGTTGAAAAAATAATACACATGAATGTTTTGTTATTGTTGTTTAAATATTATTAATACATGATATGTGTGTTCCATAATTATTATAATTTTTAGGTCATAAGAGAAAAAAATACTAGAGAGAATAAATTCTCATTCTCAATGTGTTTTTATGGATACTTTTTCTTGAATGGTAAGGACCTAAACCATGAATTTATCATTAATTGTAAAACTAGTGTGCTTATAGATCAATTTAAAATAATAATTCAGAATGTGGAATCATAAATAACTAGGATAAAATATCATAATTATTTTATATCATTAATAGTTGGAGATTATATAATAGAGATAGAGGTGGAGAAACCAAATCTTCAACAAAAAGAAAGGTATAAAAGAAAATTAATTAATAAGGGAATACCAAAGAAGGTAAAAGTGACTAAAATTATTTTAAAAGTGATGGATAAAGTTTAGTATGAATTCATTTTAGTGAGTATACTTCACACAAGACATGAAATTGGAATATTTTTAATCAAATCGAGTATGATAAGGAAAGTGTCATCTATTTTGTTATGTATGAATTATTGAAGATCAATGGATCTGATAAATCCAAAAGGGAAGAAAATATTTGGGGTTATTATATGTGATGTTGGGTAAATTCCTTGGTCACAATGTAATATGTTTTAGTCAACTATGTGATTTGGGGAATATGGATAAATTCGATAAGAAATCATGCATTTTTAAATTAATATCTAAATTAGTATTTATGCAATGTATGTTCAAAAAATAGAATCTATAACTCCATTGAAAGATGACGATTGGTTTTCACTATCTATGAAATAAAAATAATTAGTCATCACATAAATTACTTGGTCATATGAGCCAAAAATATTTGGTTGAATTAGTGAAAATTGAAGGATCATAAGATATCCATATTCGATTACATACTCTAACTCACATATTTGATACTTTTCACAAGGATAAATCATTTGGAAGACCTAAAAGATGATGGAAAATAATTCAATGATATTTCCTAATTTTGTTCACATGGTTGTGCAGGTATGGTTGTAAATATTATGTTTTTATTTATTATTATAGTTGGATAACATGGATGATTGTTATATTTGAAAATTCAGAATTATCAAATAAATTAAATTTAATTGGAGGTTATAAGAGAATATTATTTGGATAAGGATTTAAAAACATTAGAATTATAATGGCATAAAATTTATACATATTCAACCAAATAATCATCCCCTCTAACCTCCAATAATGAGTAATGAATTTAAATAGTATAGACCTGTGAGAGATAACCATGATCAATTCAATCCTATAATAATCATCAAAAAATAGAATATTATATCACTTATTATCCATTTATTTGGGTGATATTAGTCGTGTCACAATCCATTATCAAAATACACAATCCTAATAGATAATTCAATGAATTTGTTTATGACAATATCCCTATTTGGGTTTTTTGATAGCCCTTCCAAAAAACAGTCCTTCAAAAGAACCAAATAATTTTCACCATCATAACATCTGAGTACTCCATAATTTGCATTCTATATTCTATTAAATCTTCCACTATTGTATTGTGAATAAATAATTCACTAATAACTAAATTTTACACCACATGGGATAATATCCTTCATATAAACAATATTTAAGGGATATTTTCCTCATGAAAACACATTGGAAATTTCAATGCAATACAATAATTTTTCAAGTTGCTACTACACCTGAATAATCATTGAATCATGATACTAATTTAAAAAATAACTTATATTTATGGAAAATTTATATGGAAAGATTCTCCCCTTAAATACATGAACAATTCACCCCATTTTTCTGTAAACAAAATCATTTCAAAAAATATCACAAAAGTAGGTTAGATATAAAAAAATTTAAATTAAGATATGGTTATCACACGTAACTATAGAATAAAATACCAAGGTTGAGTGGGGTTTTCTTCTCCATACATTCTAGTTTGTGTGATATGGTTGTAATCCCAGCGAAAAATAATGCTTCTCAAACATTTATTTGGATAATAAATTCATCATGATAACTACAATATGTTCTTTTTTTAACACATGCTACAATTCTATCATTCCTTACTCAACCTTCTCCATAATGAAGTTATATTTTATCCCAATGTTATTTTTCCTTGAATGATGGATAGTACTTTCACTGAGATTAATAAAACATAAGATATTACACCTAATTATAATGTGATATTTCACATCAACTATAATATTCTCAAATTGCTTCTTCATCCATAGTAGTTGTGTACATCCTCATGTATCTTTAATATATTACAACTCTTCAGTTCTAGTTGAGATGAATTATTAATTCTTTCCATGTCAATAAAATCATTAATCTATAAGAGATAAATAACCACACAATGTAGTCTATTGATTGTCCACTTATCCCTTCCAATCCACATATGTCTATCCAAACCATCCCTATTGTGTTTTCTTACGATAAAATATCCCATAATATACTGTTTTATTAACAAATCAAAGTATCATATTGAAAAAAAATGTATCCTTCGATAGGAAAGATTTGTTACCATACTTATTCACATTTTTCAAGCACAATATAATGATGTGTTATTATCATTTACAGTAGGATTCTAATGAATTTTCTATATCCATTACATCGACCTATTTTCTATAACCCCATTTTTAAAACTTCATTCGAGTTGTTTTTGGTGTTTTCATGGGGCTATAATCCTCCATTAAAAATTCCCTTAGGATAATTTTTTAATATTTTGATCAAGAAATTCATGTACTAACCCTTACTTTTATTACCTATAAACTAATGAGAAATGTTAACTTCTTGATTAGAGACATTTTAAACATACACCTCAGATACTCTATAAACATATTGATTTATATGTTACCCAAGGCGCATAAAATGATGTCATCAACATATATCAGCTCCAAAATACTTTTATCATTCTTCTTTTTTATGTAGATTTTTTGTTCAACTGAGGTTCATTATAATCCTATATCTTTTACATGTTGATCATCCTGAAATAAAAACATATGAATTATTTCATTAGTCTATAAAAATATTTATTCAAATAGAATACTTTTTCCCTCATCATCATCCATAATAAATATATCCATTTTCTCAATGTATACCTCCGCCTAAAGAAAAACATTATGGACTAAAAATGTTATATCTATTTGGTTTAATTTGAATCCCTTTTTCATTTAAATTTCTATTAAAATTTTAATAGTTTCCAACCAAGAAACGGGATAAATGTCTCATTAACATCAATACCTTCAATTTGTGAATATAAATTCTAGACAAATCATTATTTATTCATGTCCACCTTACCATAATCAATGATCTTATTCTGGAACACCCTCTTGGTTACAAATATATTCTTATCTTCTCTCATGGATCAATTTTCATTGTATGATTATTTTTAATTTGATCAAGTTATTTATTTATATATTTAACCCAATGGAAACAATTAGTAGTCTCTTAAAAACACTTAGGATCTAATTGAGATAAAAAAGAGACTTTTTGTGTAGTCTATATCATTAATGTTTTCACCATAGTGGTATGATCCCCAATTATATTTTTTTGATAATAATAATATAATTTTATTTATTTTAATTTTTTGATTATTTTTTGATTTCCACATCATCATAGCATAATTCTATTTCATATACAGTATCATGTACTTAAAAAGTATATTAACTAATACATAACTCTATTATGATATTTCATTACTATTCTATTGTGAAAATTTCTCAATACCTTTTGAAATATTATCATCTCCCACAATGGATACATCATTACATTTAAAAATTATTTCAAGAATTTTTTTACAACAATTTTTATGTTTTATTTATAATGAATATCAAAGGAAAGATACACATATCCCCCCAAGGTTAAATTTTTTGGTTATTCTCTCTTTTGATAATAAAAAAATAATTATGAACATTTGAAAGGACTTTAGCATCATATTTTTTCAATAAAACATCTCATAGGGATTATTCTCTTTATTCATATAAGAACAGTTCAATTAGAGATTTAAAATATGAAATAACTACTTCCTTATAACAATTTATTATTAGATACTCTTCAATTATAATATTTTGGTTTGTTTTGTTAATAATATGGTTCTTCTTCATAAAAACTAATTATTAAGGATTACATGTCCCTAAACCATTATGTATTATCACGTACATCGAGAGATATCCATCAACATTATTTTTTGTGAATTATATACCACTATATGTCCTTAATTTCAATTTCATTAACCCAATAATGTTCTCCACAAAAAATAAATAACGTCTAATATATTAAAATACTTCAAAATTATGAGATATATGTATCATCCTTATAAATATAATAATAAAGGTAATATGAAAATATATGTTTTAGAAGCATATGTTTCCTATTTGAGTCTAACCATAGCAATCCACCTAGATGGTTTGGAGAAGGTACCCCCACTCCCCCTATGTTAATTTCATTTATACAAATGTTTAGAAACTCTCTTTTGTTTTAACTGTTAGAATATATAACACTATTTTGTGAAAATTTATAAAAGTGATATTTGGGTTTATTGAAAATATAGTAGAACGTATTCATGTATTAATGGGGATATGAATTCTATAGAATTTGTTCATGTTAAGAAGATATTTGGAAATGGGGGAGTACTATAATGGTTATCTAGGGGGAGAAAAATAATGGATATGTATTTTAGATCATTAAAATGATAGAAATATTTTCATGAGGAACATTTCATTGAACTCATCATTCCCAAAATGATCACAGATCATGTGGATTCGAGTCCTTGATTACTGAATAAAAAATTTTAAATCTAAAGTTGGAAGATTTCAAATAATAGAGCTGGTCACCTCTGGAGTTCATAGATGTGAAGAAAGTGAACCTAAAGTGAATATTTGAATGGATATAATTTTTTATGGGAAGTAAACAAATCTAAATTAGGAGATTACTGAAAGAGTCCTTTCAAACAGTTTTTGAATAGTTTTTGTTGATAATGGTGCATCAAGTGAGTTTAAAAGGATATTAAATGATAGTTAAATATATTGAAAGAGTGATAAAAGGACTTACTAGAATTCTATATATAGGATAGAAGTTTTTCTAAAATTACAGTGTTCTACATGTATACATTTGTTTCTATAAAATTAACAAATACATGGACCACTCTAAATATATAAGAATCATTTATAATATCATAAGATTCATTTTTAAAATCATAAGATTCAATAGAGAGATTGTACATTTTTAGTGGAATTAGAATATTATGCATGATAAGATGTCCTTGGTCATGTTACAATGTGAATATGATAAGATAAATTATTTTTCAAGGATGGTTTCATTGAGAGGAATGCACTAAAAAAATAGGATATGAGTTTTGGTCTTTGAGATAATTTTGTTATCGCAATTTTTTTTATTGGAAAGTGCTTGGGTGTGTTGACCTAATGAAGATTATGATTTCCTTTTCAATTGATCTTCTCAATGGTTTTTCCCCATTAACATGGCAACATTGTTATCACTAGAAGTGGGTTACCTATTACCGGTCTGTGATCCAGTGGGGTGGTTGTAACTGTTGAGACAGTTATGTTTCATAAACTCAATGTTTTGATGATGGAAATAGTAGGCAATGATGTTCATCATGATTCGGTGGTGCATGTTGAGGTAGTGTGATAAAAAGAAACATCGGTAGTTGAAATGTACATATCCTATATATTTGTGAGGTTTGACATAACATTGGAGATATCTGATTAAATATAGCATTGTCGAACACCATTTATTTCTATGCCCAATCAGTGGTCTGTAGTGGTGAGTATTATGGTGGTGATGGATGATATGAAAGAGAGTTGCCGATATGTATGGATATCAACTTATAAGAATCAATCATTGTTGTACGATGTCGATATGCCTCAAGGTAAGGATACGGGGAATTTCTTATTTGGTGTTTTGGATATTTGGTCTAAAACCACATCTTTGGAGGCTGTGATGACTTATGCTACAATAGTTGGATGTCATTCATATTTATTAATATATGTATTAAACCATATAAGGTGTCATGAAATTATTGAAGGATATTCTTATTGAAGACATTTCATATCACTGTGTGATGGTCCTTATGAACAAATTATAGAAAAGGTTGATATTTCCCTTATGGTTTCCAATAAAGACACTATACGTGAAAAATTTAACCTTTTTTAGAATTCAAGTATTCCTATAATTTTTCTATGTGGTGGATTAAAATATTTGATGATTGATTATTTTGTCCGTATATTAATATTTTTTTTGGGTTTTTCAGATTGGTGATGTGTAACCATGGGTTGAGGATTCTTCTACATTTTTTCCCTTTAGAGGATCTGAAATGAAGATTTTGGGGGATCATATGAATTTCACTAAAGATATGAATGTTTTTCTTTAAATAATGGGTATTTAGTTTCAATCCATTCACAATAAAAAAACCAAGGTTCATGTTTGGATTAAAATTGTTGTTCTTCACTAGATCCAATGGGGTCCTAAGATTCTTTTTCAAATTGGTTCTTTTGTGGGAATTCGAATTAAAATGGATAGGACCACTTAAGATTCGAGTATTGGTCAATATTCTAGGGTACCAATGGAATTATATCTAATTTCATACTTGATTCATAGTTCTATTTTTTTCATTGGATGATGAAATCTTTCTAGAAGTCAAATATGATAGATTACTTGGGTTTTTATATAGATTGTCAGGTTATTGTCCATGTCAAAGACAAGTGATATAAAACATTGCATGCCCCTTCTTCACTAAAATTTAATCATGAGGAATCTTGTATGAATAATTTCATGAATAAAACAATGAAATATAAAGAGATTTTGTCGGTGAAATTCACTTCAATAAAAAAATGAAAAAGATTTATTAATGATGGTGTTCCAAAAGTGGTGGAAGATATTACTCGTGATCTTATACAAGAGCCTCAAGTGGATAAGGATACCTAATTAAGTGTAATGTTTCATAAAATATGGTAATATAGGCCTTATATATCTAGATCTGTTCCTGGATTGGTCGTGGTTTTGGTTCCTGAGCATGGAGTGAATGCCCAAGTTTTGGGCAGTATGAACTAAGGAGTAGAGCGGCATTAATTTGCTCCATCATTCATGGGGAAACAAATTAAAAGGGATGATAAAAATATTTAATAGATTCATGAGGAAATTACAAAATTAAGTATAATGTAGGTTATCCATGGAAGGTGGACTGATATAGAGGATATTCCCCAAAAAACACAACCTATAGTTAGACATTATCGAAAGGGAAGGACTTTTTTGTAGATGATAAAGGTTTGTAACCTGTTCATCCTAAGAAAGCAATGTCGAGGAAAGACTACTCATATATGACGACAATTATGGTTATGAGGTCTCATGGTACTGTTGATTATGAATTTGACTGTGATGGTGATTATGGTGCCTCCTACTACGACTATGAAATTTGATCTCTTTTTCTCTTTTTCCTGTTGGAATTAGGGAATGTAATCTTGAATGACCCCATCCATCCTAATTTTGTATTTTCATTTATTTTTAATAAAGAGGCATCTTACTTAATATTTTTGATGTGTAGTTAAGATATGGAAGTTTACATTGTTCCATGAATGTTATTTCATATAGATAATAGAAAATTATTTCAATACATATGATGTTTAATATAGGGGTGAGGATCATACATAATATTTTATCCTTTTCAAAATTAAAATAGAATAATTTTTAACACTATTAAAATATTCTTCACAATATGAAGGTAATCAAGTGATTTTTTGTAGAACTCCCAATTTAAAGTTTTCATAGCAGTGGGATCACAATGACATGATAGATTGATTTACATATTTTATTTTTTATCTAATATAAGTTACCATGAAAAGTGAATATGTCTCATTTCATTACTATACTTGATAAAATTTCTATGGTTCTATCGTATTGAGCCTCATTCCATGAAACATAGAGTCATGAAGATGCTAGTGTTTGGATCAAAATGGATTGGAAGATCCAAAAAATTAAATTAGAGATCATTTAATATCATATGTTTAATGGATTTAGTTTATCTAATTTTTTTACAAACATAACATTGTGGTTATTAACCTCACATTGTGAGAGTTTTAAGTCCACATTCTTTTAGAATTAAATATCTTATCTTTTAGTAGGAAATTATGAGATGTTAAGAGGGGATCATGACATGGAATTTAAGTGAATATTATGATTCATTTTCTCACTTATCATAAGTGAATTTATATTCAATAAATATTTAAATATATAAATTATATAATTATATGAGAGATTCTATTCCCTATAAAAATCGTAAATATGTATTTGGGAAAAAATAGACTGTATAAAGGGATTCTGTAAATGTAAAATATAGAAATTAGAGGATAAATTTTATAATTTTCAAGGAAATGGAAAAAATGCTATCCATGATTTTTTATTAATGTTTGTTTTTTCATTATTTAGTGGATAAAATTAGATAATAATTGATACAACAATTTAGTGTAAACTCACTCATTATTCATGGATATCAATGAAACAACACTCATAGAGGTAGTGAGATATTCAAGTGTGTGAGGATCATGTGTTCTTTGTTTTTGGGTGAGTTAAAAATATAGCGGGTTAGTGTATCAATTAATAATTATAAACCAACAAGAAGTTTTCATTTTTTTGGTTCATGGATAATCAATGTTATATGCTCCTTGAATTAGCTCAATTTTGGTGAATCATGTAAAATATACTTGTGTGCATATTTGACTAATTTATTAATTCATAAATTTTTCTGAGGGAGATTATATTCCCTAATAACCATGGATAAATATCATTTTTGAGGGATTGAGAAAAAATATTATCAAACTTGGATTTACTCTCCCCACACCGCACCCCACTTCAAGGTACTTCTTTTTTTTGGGACCAATAGAGGTATAGTATAATTCCCAAGTGCAGGGTCCTATTAAATTCATGTTGAAAATAAATTTATTTCTTTATGTTAAATAATATTATTAGTTTTAATGATTCTACAACATGTATTAAATATTTAAGAGAGTCTCTTTCTAGGTGTCAAAACACATTCAGGGATTATTGACACCAGAAAAATTGCAACCAAAAAAGAGTTGGAACAAAAATTAAGAAAGGATAGTTTTTAAAATATTTGAAAAATTTTATTAAAAGTAAAAACAATTAAGGGTTCCTAGTGAAACATGATGTCTTCAATACATTAAAGGTCAATCCCAACAGTCATTTAGGTCTAAATTCCTTGAATTGTTTCAAAAATAAAATCTGTATATGTAAAAACAAGAGAGAGGAAATTTGGAATTGATTGATGATATTAATAAATATAAATATGTAATTTCTAGAAAATACAGAAATGGTGTGTTTATTAATATCAATGTTTAGGAAAATTTTTTATTGATCAAAGTATTGATTAGTATATTGAAATAAATGTTTTATAGGACTAATGAAGATGAAGGAGTCATTGTGTTGTGATTCAGGTGTGAGAAACAAGAAATAATACTTACACATGACATGATATTAGGTTGATCTAAGAAACCTGTCCTAGGAGAGGATAATGATGTATCATTAGTTATCACTAAAGATTTTATTCCTATTCCAAAGGTAAAATACTTTAAAAATAATGGTAAATACATTGTGAAGTATTATCAAATGGAATGTAAACCATCATCTCATGAGATTACTCAGTCATCAAATCCTCATAAGAAACTAATCATATAATAAGTCCAAAAGTTTAATTATCATGTTGAATGAAATTGAAAAAGGACACTGAAAATGAGTTTTAATTTCCTTGTAAAATTGGGTCACATACAATATTGTTTCTTTATTTACAAATGATTCTTTCAAAAGAAAAAACACTAAAACTATGAAATCATTTATCCATGATATTCTTAGGATTCTAATTGTTATTTTTTTGTAAAGGCTATAGACGTAAGGTGAAAAATTCTACCTCCATGGTAGAATGATAAGTTACTTGTGAGACATGTAATGAAATAAATTAGAAACTAAGAACCTTGACCAAAACATTTAAAACACAGAACAGATTATACATTTTTCAAGAAGAATGATAAATAAATGAACCAAAAAAGTCATATTTGTATCAATATTTATAAGAAATTCCTCATTATTCATGGATGAATAATAAATATTATAAGAAGTAAAATATTTGTAAATATTCTTTAAGTAAAACTAGAAGGCCTATCTTATAGTTTTTGTATAATGGATGTGCCACATACATGACAAGAACAAAATATTCTTACCACTGTCATATGAGATAATGGTAGAGTGTTTTTGTTTGGAAATGATGAAGGATTAAAAATATTTGGATTCAAGAAGTTTAATGTTTCTAGAAATGATCTCAGAAACAAATATGTTCTCTTGGTTAATAGACTTATCTCCAATTGTTTGAGTGTGAGACCACTTCATGTCTGAGGAGATGTGATAGAATTTTTTTAATAAGGGATGTACTTGTAATTTTAAACATGGATAACTTTTCATTCAATGGAAATAAACCAAGGGAAATATTTATTTTATTAGTGACAGAAATTGGGGAATCTATTCAAGAAATGAGGAAAATAATCATTCGAGAAGTTATTTGGGAACATAAATCAAATAAATTTAAAAAAATTGGGGAATTATTAGGGAGAACGTGATTTCCCAAAGATCACATGTGAAAAAAGTTATACATGTTACTCTTAAAAATAATAAAATGTTAAAAAAGACATAAAATGAAAGGAAAGTAATGTTATAAAGGGTTTGGAGCTTGATCATGTGGATGTTTGTAGTCCAATTACTCCAAAACTGTCAAATTGAATAATTTATTATGTTTTTTTATAATTTCTATTGGATGACATAGATAACTGTGGTTAATCAATAAAACTAAGTGTACAAGTGAACTAATCATCATTGAATAAAATCTAAAAGGATTCATGGGGTGAAAATTAAAATGATTAATACTTAATGTGCTAAGGAATTCACAAATGACCAAGTGGATGATTATATAGAGAGATGTGGGATTCAAATTCATGATTCTGTCAGTAACTCCTCAAAAAATACATGTATTGAAAGAATAAATCCATTCATTACCAAAATGGCTTTAAGTATACGCATTGAAAATCCATACCAAAGATGTATTGGATAGTATTTTTCTTAAAAAAAATTTAAGTCTCAATTCAGGAAATTCTATTTCCAAACAACGAAAAAACTCTATATAAAATTTCTTATGGAAACAATCCCATGCTGAAATATTTATGTGTATTTGAAATTAAATGTTTCATTCTGAATTAGGATGAAAATAGATATTTTGAATTATATAGAGATGAAGGTATATTTCTTGTATATTCATCCAAGATCAATGTATATTACTGCTATAACAAAACGATTCCCAAAACGGAAGAATGTTTTGATGTGGTTGTGATTAAAAATGACTTGATTTCAAATTCCTTAAATCATTTTTCATCCATGAATGAGTAAAATTTTCATATAATCAATAAAAAATGTAAGTTTGATGGTGAAGATAATGTTTGTGTCTCATTGGGATTTAGTTGGTCTAACGAAAACTCTAATGATAAATCTGGGGATGATGATAATATATTAGAAATACAAAGTATTATCAGAGAGTATGGCAGCTTGAAAATCACTGATGATAACATAGCGGGTGATATGGAATCCTTAGTTCAAACATGAAGTATGGAGAAACATCATTAAACATCATTATTATATTGAGTGTAACCTTTCTCGTTTTATGATTCATCTCTAAATAAATGTTTGTTTAAAACCATGAATGAAGAACTTAATTAAGTGATTAAAATAAAACATGGGAAATTAACTCATGTCTACAAACACATATGTGATAAAAAATAAATGGGTCTTTTTAAACAAAATCAATGATGACAGTACGATGAAAAAAACAAGCCATGTTTCATGTTCATGGGATGTTACCAAATCAATGGAATCCACATTGAAGAAACATTTTAACCTATGGTCCATCTTGAATACATTAGTTTATTTCATGAAATTAAAATGAAATGGGTATTACATTTTGTCATGTTGAAGTCAAATTAGAATTCTTGATTGGATTTCATGAATAGGAGTCGACGTCAAGTAATCAGTTTAGTTTCTCATCGATGATTATGAAATAATTGTGTGTTGGTATAATAAATATTTATAAGGGTTCAAATAAGCACTATGAGATTAATACTAAAAGTTGGATCAATGAATAAGGAATCTTGATTATAATCAATGTAGGTTGGATTATAAACTCTTATTCAACATGGAGAAAGGGTGGTGTATGTGTCCGGACATGACCCACTGGGGACTGAGCCATGACTACCCCAACACACCAACAACAGGCTAGGGGTTAGAGACTTGTGTGGAGTAGTCATATCATACATATGGGAGGCCTTGTCCTATGGGACCTATACAACTGCAACTGTATACATCTCCTTACAAGATTTCCTAGATTAAAATATGGAAACAAAAATGCATGCATTCTAGTATCCTACAATCAAAGCACAATAAGATTACTAAAATCATAAAAAGTGAAAACTAAAATCCCACAAAAAAAAAAAAGAAAACCCTTCTCAGAAGGTGGGGACTATTGTCAAATGAAACAACCAAAACACAACTCAAGGAAGCACCAGTATACACAATGGTGTATCTAGATCACTATAAGTTTCCTACTCTCGGTCCTCTTAGGACTATGTCGAAAGGAAATTCATATTCATAAAACATGAAATATGCAGGAAGATCCCATGTAGGTGTGAGAATAACAATACCCAGTAGGCACCCCAAAATAAAAACAATAGACTGAAATACAATAGTATGCTCAACCCAAGCCATAGGAAATCCAAATGAGAGAGAATAAGATAATTCATCGTGACCACTCCCCATTATACATGACTCGTTAACTCAATCTAAATGGTTTGTCAATCAAGATATGCGACAAGAGCACAAGGATCCCAAAATCACACCTAGATATACTCATATCAGACTCTATGTATCATGAGGTCCCAACCTCAAAGCTAACAACATAATTAAACTAAATTATTAATGGTAATGTTTAACCTAGATAACTCACACCATGATATCCTCCATCCTATATTTCATGTGTTAAAGCTATATCACTCATCAAGAACTCTATTTGAATCCTAAATGGAACATAAAAGAGACATCATGTCATCAGGAATAATTATTCCATCCCTGATGATACTCATCCAAGAGAACACGCTCTATTGGTTATTACTAATCCAGTGAAACATTATTTCCATCCCACATGGAATACACTTGATAGAACATGCTCTTTGGGTCTCAATATGAAAAAGGTATCACTATCACTTAGTGAATCACGATACTCTGATAGGGGATCACATCAATCCCTAATGGCGGGATCTAAAAACCATAATATACACACTTAATATCTCATCATTCAGAAAGGGGATCACACCCATCCCAAATGGGGGACATGATGTACCTAATCTAAAACTCTCTAGATAATATTCCTATGATATGGGATTACACCCTTGGCCATTGGGGGATAACACAAAGAACACCATGTCTCAAGCAATCACACATAGATAGAGGATCATACCCAAGAACACTAGAAGATTCCTCAAACTAAAATCTAGATCCAATCCCCATTTAAGGTATAGTATATAATATGATGCCACAAACCCTAATGAGAATACTCACTGAGTAGGGAATCATATATCTGATGATGTCACAAACCCTACTGAAACCCCACACTATGTAGGGGATCATATACCCGATGATGCCACAAACCCTATTAGGTAATAATGGTAGATAAGGGATAAATGCTCTATATAATGGCCTTGATGATACCAAAAACCCCATCTAGGGAAGTCAACACAATATAGGATCCCACATGAGACTCCTGAAGGGATACACCAAATCTATCTAATCCCATACCATTGAGGGGATCACAACCTGATGTTGAGGATTTAATGCTACATTTTAGACTCACGGGGATAGAATAAGGGAACCTAAACAACTTATATCGGTCTAGACAAATCTAGGAAGTGACCTTCCAACCTCACATATTGTTACATCTTTCACACCATAACAATAGACGCCATAGCATTAAACTTGGAAAACAACTCAAGGTAGGATTCTTGGAGGCCTCTATATGAGTCAAAATGATGGACATGCGTAAGGGAGAAGCCTCCAGGGTAGGTACATGGCATGTCTCTCGAAACTACCCACAATCAATGTCCCCCTTGAGGTACGTAGCATGTATTTGGATGGATACACAATGTGTAATTCTTGTCAAATGGCATGTGATTCCATCCAATATATAGGGCATAGATACAACCATAGAAGGTTGGATAGCCATGTCACACCTCATGGTGTGTAGCCTCAATACATGATGCATCTTGGCTATCGAGCCACTTGTCCATGTCCTTAGCACATGACCATGTATATAACCCCATGCATGTGTACTCTAGATGTGTATTATCACATGGCGATGTCACATGACATGTAATATATGGACACATCTCTTGAATACACAGCCTAGGATCACTACACGACATATACCTTGATTTCATGACATGTAGTCTCCAATATTCCATCTTCCCTAAACAGTAATAATTCGCAATGTGTTCTTCTACACTTCATGTCATGTGGTTAGGAATTCTGAATGTGTTTCCCAATGAGTGGCCTGAAACTCCCTGGTTCCCACCAAAACCCACAAATCTACCCCCATAGGATCACTAGAAACCATAATAGGTATATAAAACATATAAAATGAAAAAAATGAGATTTTCATGTAAAACTCATCAATCATCCTACCTTATGGGGAAGTGATGAAGCTTAGTGTGCATATCAATGCTCTGAATCCACTCTACCATGATTCCTGAGCTATCACAATCAATATTAATGACGAGTGGCATCATCTATCCTTTGTTCTGCCCTATTTTTTCCATCAGTCAATGGGGATACCAACTTATACCATGCATGAAAACAAGGGGAGGGTTAACTAATTTTATTAATTAATAAACATCCATTTTACACCTCACTAACACACCATCAAACAAACACCTGATGACAAAAAATTTATTTCACAACTAGGGTAAATCCCACTTTTTAAAATCATATTCATTCTCATACTTATGCTCTAAGACTCCACTTAGGAGTTATTAAATGTTTATAGTGAAACTATTCATGTCTTATAAAAATATATTTAATATTTTAAATATCAACACACTGAGGTTCTCCAGGCCATAGAATCTTATGTCGTCTCAGCACCAAGATTTTGAAATATTCCATAAAATATTGAATATTCTTACAGAAAATATGCATAGTTTCTATAATCAACCCACATTATGTATTTTCATCCCTGAAAAAAGAAAACCTAGGAACAACTGGTGAATAAACTGAGCTTTCAACATTGTCTCATATACCACTCAAGTGAGACACCCAGGGGGTTCCTATTCTATCTATAAACACACACTCATGGGATCCTTAACAATAATTCTCCATCCACACCATCCAGTTAAAACTGAGTCTTTATCATGAAACAAAACATGCACTTGTCTCCTCAGTGGCGGTAGGTCGAAATCACCAATCATCTAGTCCAACTGAAGTCTCGGGGTCTGATGGTACACCAATGTACTAAGCTAACATACATACTAATGAAACTTAATATTTTTTAGATTTCCCTGGATGAACTTCACCTTCCACTCTCATCACTAGAACCATCTCTAGGTCTATAAACACTATCTCCCACTAGCTCCAACCAGTACTGTGGTCATCTGTAGGGCCTCCCAAATGCGGCCTTCCTCTATGCAGGATGGTCGAGTAAAAATTGAACCATGCAAACAAGAAAACACAAAGTATATTCTTTAGACCCCAAATAGTTATTTCTATATAGAACCAGACCAATTTTGGTTTTATTAATGGGGGAATGAATCCTCCTTATCATCTTTCTTCATAATGTGACTCTTATTACAATAAATCCTTAGAAGTTCAATATAATCCCAACCTTTGGAAACCAATTATGAACATGAATAATGGGTATTTGCCCATGCGAGACATCACCAATATAATCTCTTTGATGTGCTTCTCAGACTAACTATAAAATCATATGAGTAGCCACCACCAACTAGATATATTGCATGCCATCATCAAGTGAATCATATGTAACACTGATGCTAATAACTAAGGTTACCAATGTGAAACACATGGATACCAATGCACTCAAAATGGGTCTTACCAGGCCCTCTATCTTCAAAAATCTAAATACACAAAAAATATTCATAGGGAGGTAAACCCAACACATCCTTGGGTAGAAATCCTCGATTATATCACTACATGATAACACTGAAATATTATATCACTGGTTATCCATGGTTCATACTATCCTACTATTAAAAGTTATTTGTATTTGATCGCAAATGAACTCATCCTACTCAGCATGGGATCACTACTAAAATAAGAAAAAAATATGCCACATGAAATAAACACTACCACAGCCTCTAGTTGCATCCATATGAGAATGAATGTTCAAAAACCAATTTTCACTATGGAAACATTGTAGGGATTGTCTCTACCACTATATAAAGTTTCTATGAAAGGATATCCATATCTCAGGCCTCTAATCATACATGTCAATCTAAAATGATATACTAGTATCAAAAAGGGCTAATTCAACACTTTATCACACAATGACACCTCAAACACACGAGTCAAAGGAACTCATTCAACACACCTCAACTCTATCTTTTTTTGTGTCACTAACTCATCAACATAGTTTTGTATTGCATCATTGGAATTGGACTTTATGGTGGAAATGTACCTCTACTTCATGAGTATAAAGATACATCATACAACAATATCAACGATCTCTATATATTCCATTATTCAATGTATTTAAGACTCGATCGAGAAGTAAAATGAATAGAGTGCCTCCCAATATTGTCTAATAATACTACTACAAAAATATAAAAGAAACATAGTGTTCCACTAATCACCCTAGTAGACTTCATGTCATGGGCCTCTATGACTTGTAGCTACCCCCTCTCCCATCCTCCAACTCCCTCAGCCTGGTGGGGACCCCAAGATAGTGATGGTGGAAATATATCAAACTTCCTCTCATATCCTTCTTCTCTCCCCACTCCTCCATCATTCTCTCCATCACACAGTACATGCTCGAGTTGTAGTCTCTGCTAGGGTTATCCGTCAACTGTCTACATCTCAGTAGAATAATGGGTTAGAATATCTCATATGATATGTGCCCATCGGTCAAAAAAACACTGCATATCTGGTGGTTGGCTACATCTATCCTAGGAACCCTGAGCCTCAATCCCACTATCATGGGATCCTCTCCAGAAGTATCTGACACACCCAAATCCTCAATCATGTCATCAAATACATGCTACCAAGGTCTCAATATCTTTGTGACCTACCCCAACATTATAATTCTACTTAGTTATTGATATCTCCACTACAAAGGCTTTCTTGGTCACCCCATCATAGGGGGGAAAATAAAGATATCATAGAATACCATATATCCTTGTGTTATAATTACATGAATGTTTATGGTCTAAAAAATAAAATATCACAATCCATATCCAAAGAGTAATATGAATTTTCAACAAGCCACACATAATACTCTATCACAATCATGTTTTCTTATCGAAGTTGCAGAAGATTATGGATATGCACAAATCTCCAGGAGAATAGATAAATCTATTACCTGAAGAACCACTCAATGAATGTCCAAGTGAAAACGATCTTTTCATGTGTCTATGTCACTAGACTATATAATTGTACAATTAATCCCTAAATAAAACACTCCACTAGGGCCACAATTTGATCAAGTTGTTTTCCCACAAGGTCAAAAACCCACATAACTACCTCAATCTAGTAAATAGTGGCTTGGGGGACTGGATCACCCAGTTACATCATAGGTCACTACCTCTAGAAAACATGAAATCCCCTCATCATGTGTGAATCTTTGTCCAGAATTGCTTGCAAAAACTATTGTTCAATGGGTGGTGGCCCACCCAAAAGTACCAAATTCATTGAAATTCCCTACACTAATGCCTCATCATAGGGTACATCATTATACTCCCTCCATATAATCAAGTATAGCTATCATCGTAGTGGAATCCAAAAATTTAAACATGGTGTGCCACTGTCAAAGAGTATATTTAGATAGATGAATCACGAAGGACATGGAACCAACAACCCATTCCTATATGATGCATGTACAGAAATTCCTTGAAATAATTTTATATATACACCAAGTCAACAGAAAAGTTATTATAGTCATATTTAATAAACATTTCAGCCTCAATACCAACATTGGAGTACCTTTCATGAATTATAATCTCAAAAAACACTCAAAAAATTTCTCCATATATCCCAAACCAAGCTCACTACTATACAACTTTCTCTGGTCCAAATGAAGGGCCTCCTCTATTGAAACTCTAACATGGCTCAACCAACTAGTGCTTGAGCCATGACTACCCCAAGCCCACCTCTAATAGCCTAGGGGATGACAACCAGCATCGAGTCGGCATATCAAACATATGGGATTATTTACCCTTTGGTACCTATACGCATGCACCCACATACATCTCCATGCAACAATGAAGAGGTAAAACGACGGAGTAAAAAATTTAAGCATACATATATCCCAAAATTTTTGTTTTACAAAACTACTGAATGTCTAAAAAGGGAAAATTAAAATCCCACCAAAAATATTAAATGAGCCAAAACTTCTTAGTGGGAGGGGAGTAAATTCAAATAAAACCACCAAAACACACTTCAAAGATGTACCAGTATACACCATAATCATTAAATATCATGATGCTCTACCTGCTTTGGATCCTATAGGGACTCCATTGAATTTCCAGTCATCTGCACAAAACTCATTATGTGTGAACAGAGCCTTTGCATGGGTGAGTATAACAATACCAAATTTGTGCCCAAAAAACTAAGAATATATGGGATAAAGTAAAATGAAATTGTATTCTTGACCCAAGAGAGAGGGAAACTAAGTACGAGAGTACCTGAAACCCCATATGATCCACTTGAATATAAACGAATTGTTTACTCAATCCCCATTGTGTGTTGATAAGGATATTAGAAAACACTACAATAATCCCAAAATAACACCCAAATATACTCATCTCACACTCTAAGTCTCATGTGGTCCCATCCTCACAACTAGCCACAAGATTATACTCATGAATTTACAATAACATTATTCCTAGATAACTCACAACATGAGACATACAATACTAGATGGCACACATCTGAGAGATATCACTCATCAGGAAGTTTACTACTATCCATAACCACATATCTATGAGATATCACTTCATCAGGAACAAATTTATCATTATTAAAGACACACATATGAGAAAACAAACTCCATATGATATCTCTAATCCAATTTCATGTCACTTACATCCAACGGGACAGACACCCAAGGGAACACGCCTTTTAAATATCACCACAAATAATGTCTTGAGGTCACCCAGCAGATCTCGATACTCAGATAGGGGGTCTCATCCATCCTTCAAGGGGGGATCTACAAACCCTACTAGACACCCAAAAGATATCATCATTCAGAAAGTGGGGAAAACTCATCCAATGTGGGGGACACTATTAACCCAATCTAGATATCCATATATCAACATTCATAGATAGGGGATCGTACATAATAATGCTAGGGGACACTAGAAACCCTACCAAGTCTCAATCCATACCACACATATAAAGGATCATACCTAGAGACAATAGGAGATGTCACAAACCCAAATCTTGATTCAATCTCTATGTAGTGTATTATATATATGTTAATGCCACAAATAATACTAGGAACACTCGTTGAGTAGGGGATCGTATATCCAACCAGGCCACAAAACCTATTAAAACATCTCTCTGAGTAGGGGATAATATACACAAATATGCCACAAACCCTATTTGGTTAT
This sequence comes from Viscum album, assembly GCA_963277665.1. Lineage (NCBI taxonomy): Eukaryota > Viridiplantae > Streptophyta > Magnoliopsida > Santalales > Viscaceae > Viscum > Viscum album. Next base: position 1,857,921,897 of record OY728153.1, on the reverse strand, counting down.
CCAATTAGATGGAGGATCACAACCTTAAATGATGTTCATGGTGATACTTAAATCCCCATATAGGGAATTCAATATGATATCGGATCATTCTATGGCCTCCTCTAGAGATATAAGAACTCTATTTGAGCCCATCCACCAAGTGGTTAACAATCATATGTTGATATGTAATTCCACATCGTACCCTTATAGGGATAGATAAAGGCAACCCACTCGACCAATATTATTCTATATTTATCTATCAAGTGATCCACCAACCTCCCCTCATGTGGAATATCACATGAAATATCATGTCCACCATCACATTCGATGTGGAAATCTATTCAGGGTAGGCTACTTGTGGGCCTCCATTCGAGTACTAATGATTCATATTTGTGAGGGAGAAGTATCCAAGGGATGTACATGGTGTGTACCCACTGTACATATCATGTCTCTTGAAACGTTCCCATGGCTATGTCCCCTTAAGTTAATCGATGTGTATTTGTATCATTACACAATGTGTACCTCATGTCGTAGGACATGTGATAATATCTGATCTCTAGGGAATGTCCATGCCCACACATGGTCAGATGGTCGTATCACACCACATGGGATGTACCATTGGTACATGGTATCTTATCTATTATACCACAGGGATGTGTCCTCAAAACATTCTTGTGTTCATCACCACATCCACATGTACTATGGTAATTTATTGTCACGTGTCCATGTCCCTTGATAGGGAATCCCAAACAATGCCCCTCAGCCACATGACCTGATCTCACTACACAACACATACCACCAGTACAAGGAATTTAGTCCCCTAAATTTCATATTTTTTTAATAGGAAGAACATAGGACATGTTATCCTTCACTACACACCATGTGATTTGGAATTCAAAATAATAATCCCCTATGAGCTGCTCAAAACTCCCCGGTTTCCTCTTAAACCCACATATCTACCCCTAGGGATCACTTAAAGTAGTAATAGGGATCTAAAACCATAAAAACACTTAGAAGGATAATGTAATGTAAAAATAAAAAATATGCCTACCTCATGGAGAAACTCCAAAGCATCAGGAGTAAATCTACACTCTAGAGCCATTTCACCAAGATTCTGGAGTGATCTCTGTCATGAACGAAGATCAACAACATCTCCTCTCCATGTTTCTCCCTCAAGTAATCTATCATGGAAGGGGGTACTTCATTCTATCATGTGTGATAATGGGGGTAGTAAATTTATTAATTAATAAAATTCCATTTAGCACACCACCAATATGAATTATCCGGGAACCTGACACTAGAAAATTTTATGTCGTGCTTAGTATAAACCCCACGTTTATAACTCAACCGCAATCATAGATTTCTGATATAAGGCTTCACCTGGGATTTAATCCATGATTAAAAAGAAACTGTGATCACTTTGAAAACCTATATTTTAAACTTTTGATTTCACTTCCCTAAGGCTCTCTGGACCCCAGAATCCCATGATGACAGATTACATAGCTTTGTAAATATTCTTTAATATATTTCAAAGATATAAACGGAAATACCAAAGTAACTATAGTATGTTAATACTCATATATATTGATGATATTTTCATTGGAGGAACAAATAATGTTCAATGCGATATGTATTCAGATTTTATGAGTTATGAATTTTATTTTTATTTAAATTGTTGATTTTCATTCTTCTAATGGATATACATGAGTCAAAATAATGAAATAAAATTTAAAAATAAAATATAATTTGACAAGGTGGTTTTGAAATGGTTTCAAATGGAGGGTTCAAACCCAATAGAAACTCTTTCCATGAACCGATTTTAATTTTCTAAAGATCATAAAGGTGAGAATGTGGATGTGACACTATAATGAAAAATTATTAGTTTCCTAGTCTACTTGATATCAATTTTTCTAGACATTTCATTTTATGCATTATAATATGAATGTTATCAGATTTTACCTAAGGAAAGTCACATAAAATCATTGAGATGGATTCATTGATATATCAATAAAACTGTGAATTATGGGCTATATTACTAGTGTAATTTATAGAAACAAACGATGGGATTTATGAAAGCTGATTGGGAAGGTTTGGTAGATGACTAAACATATACATCCTAAGATGAGTTATGAATTGGAAGCTCATGGATTTAATGGTAATATAATAACCATGACTATATATACTTATCTAATGTAGATGAATAATATGGGTCACTAACTTAGTATTTTACTCATTTTATATCGATGCAACAGTAACATGAAGGAATTGGTTTTGTTGTGGTAGCTCTTATTTCAATTATATGTGAAAACTTTTGTGCTATAAATATTGTAAAAAGTCATATTCAAAATTATAGGGGAAAGAAAATAAATTTTTTTAACCATTTCGTGATGGATCATATGGATTAAAAAGTTGTAATATTGAATTATGTGTTTACAAGAGATCATGTTTCTGATATAATGACCAATTCCATAGAAAAATTGTATTTTGAATGGCATTGGATGGAACTTAGGTTCAAAATAAATCCATATCTTTGGATGGAATTAGATTATACACCCCTATTTCCCCACAGGAATTAATTCAATGGAAAAGTTGCGCATTCATTCCTACGGTCATGTTAAGTCTTTCAAACTCTCTTTAGTGAATTTTCAAGGAAGTGATATTTCGGTTTGTTTACCAAGGTGGAGTATGTTTGACAAAAAATGGGATAATATGTTCATATGTATGGTGATTTGTACAAAAAATATTTGGGTTTAAGTCTTATGATGGGGGTTTTATAATTAACATGCAATGATGTGTTAACAAAATAACTCTTTTATTTACTATTAATTCTCACCAAGAATGTTTTCACACATAGGATTAGATGTAGTGATTGTTGAATCATTGGTTCACTATTTGAAGGAAAGGGATTATCAAGGTTTTTAAATGTGGTTTGGGAAATGTGAATTGAATTTTTTTTATTTTTATTTTGGAATTTTCAACAAACCTAAAGGGTTTTTTTTTCAACACTCCTTTGTGGGTTTTTATGGGCTATGTTTGTTAAAAGTATCAAGAAGGATAATCGAGTGATTCATGAAATATTATTATGGATACATATTAATCCTTCCACACTTGATAATTATTAAATGTTATTGAAGATGAATTCACTATTAAATATAGATCACAAACATCATATCATTCTTCATGCTATTAAATGTTATTTCTTTATAAATAATTCCTCAGAGTGAATATAGACATGCTATAGTGGAGACGTTTGAGGGTATCCACACTATTTTTCTGATCCCTAGTAACCATGGATATTTCTACATGATATTTGGATGTGTTCAAAAACAAATCCAAGCCTACTACGAGATATAACACAAGAATACTCTAGACAAGTCGGTGGTTGATCCCAAACAACACATAGCCAAGATGGCTAGTACTATTGTTAATGTAATAACTCATTCATGTAGTCATAGGTGCATGTGAAGGTAGCCACAGTGTATGGGATTCTATGAGAATCTCATTCTTGTCCACTCACATGTGGGTCAACATAGGAGGTGACAGGAAAGCACTAACATCATCCTTACGCAATTGAGTGGCTAAGGGGAGATGGTTACTTATATGTTTTGTATTTTCCAAATTAACATTTTATGTGGGGTTTAGAAATTATAGGATACATTGTAGAAAAATGAAGCATTTTTTATATAATTTTTAGATTATTCTTGAGGAGAGTTCATGGCTCTAGAATATTGGTAGTTTCCACTACAGGGAGAGATGACTATGTAGTTGTTCCTTTGTATGATCATTTTCCCACTCTAAAGTTCCACTTTGCGACATATAATATCTGTATTTAACCGAATCTAGGATATTTAAGGGTTTCATATCCTACAGGATCTCACATTACAATAGATATATTTATTTCATATACCCATTAAAATAAAATATTTCCATACCATGGTAACACCTTCTATCATGGAGGGTATGAATTCTACATAAGCAAATAATTATTGTGCTACAATTTTCTAGTAGTTCATTCCATTTTAGAAGTGGATACACAATAGTCAGTTCGGTGAGTAAATAAATTGGAATAGATCATTCTAGATATCTTTCTTGAGTTATTGGATAAATTACTATATGAAAAGTGTGGATATAGTACATATATGTTCCCACTCCATTATGTGTTTGACCATGAAATTGTGAAATTTTAATAAATGAACATTTCATCATAGTGGTGGAAATCACATTATATAAATTTCGAAATGGTAGGTTCTACCCTATAGAACACCATTATGAGTCGCATCTAGGTAGTATTAAGTAAGCTTGCTGTTACAACTTGGGGGATTGTTTTCATGGATAACATGGGTGTATAATTAAAATTAATGAAACATAACTGTACCATTAAATATATGGGACACCTTGAATAATATTTGATATAAGAGATTCAATATAAACAATTTTATTTAATAGAAAAGGGGAAGACTGCCTCAAAATAAAAATAGAGATATTCTATGAAAAATGAGGTTTTTCTTAAATATTGACAATAAGGTAATAAGAAGTTATTTCTAAGAGCATCATCTCCCTGGAACATCGTCATAAGGTATTGAAGAGAAACACCATTCTAGGTGTATTATCCAAATCTCAATATTTTGAATGAGATCAAGAAGGTGACCAAGTGAATAGCGAGTTCATCCATTATCATGGGGTAGTGAGATTTTTCATTTTGTTTGAATAGTGAGATCAAATAGTTACTGAGAATTATCCATTATTTAAAACAAATGAACTATTTTGGTTTTTAGTTTTTTGAATCAAAGCATCATTGATCGTGTTCTCCTTAACTAGCCTGGTTAGGGTGAACCAAGAAATGTTCTATGTGTGCCTTTACCTACATTCATTTTTTCATAAGAGAAAGTAAGGGAAATTATAAAATTGTTACTCAAATCAAGATAATATGATTTTAATCAAGGGATTCATGGGATTAAACCTATGATACCATAATTTACCCCTTATAATTTCTTTAATAATTGACCAACATCCTCAATTTTTGAAAAAAAAAGTATAATAGTATTTATCATTTTTTTCATGATGGATTAAGAACATTCCAATGAATAATTGTAGTGATTTATATGAAATTATCACCATAGAGTGGTGATAATATATAGCCCTTAATTTTACTCTACTCGAGAATCATTTGATCCCTCTGAGGATGACATGCTACAATGTTATTACCTCTTGAAAAGTGATGGGGCTAAATATCACGGATTCCAACTCGATAGTATAGTTTAGTTTTCCCCTCCTAAATCCCATAAATTACACAATTTATATGAATTATTCATCCACAATATTGTTCACCAGGAATTAATTTTTTTTTGAAAGACCTCCCAAATGAAAAAAATTGGGGCCTCAAAATTTTGAGAAATCTATAGAAGAATGTATCTCATATTCACGAGGTGTGATTCACCCTACCCATACATATAAAATATCACTATAAATTAAAAAGGAATTTATAGTATTAGCTTTAGAGAAAATTATATAATAATACCAGCATACAAGGATGGTAGAATTTCCATGAGATCTAACATCTCTACCTCCTTTGGGATCATCAAATCCCTAAAGAATTTTTGAAATAATGGTCACGTATACATGTTAACCCTAACCCATAGGGTTGGGGTAATTTGGTTCATCACCAATGATGTCACCACCCTTGGGATCATTAAATATCTAGAGATATACATATACAACAATGGAATCAACCAAACACTGCCCTCCTACTGTCCAGGGACATTTATATCATTACGAATTTCCACACCAAGGGATGCAGTTATCACCAGGATGGGATAAATGTCATATGAATTATATTTATCATTAATTCAAATGTGTTATATATCCTCACCATTTAGTATAAACATGAAAAATCTAATTGGAATATCCTTATAGGTTACTCTTCATAAGCCACTCCCTAGAGAACAGGGTAGAGGGAACATAAAAACCTAAATGTGTCATAAGACCAAATGGACTTCTCTAAATGAGAGATCAATAGAAGAGTTTGTAATATCTGGTATGAATATATATAGTATGATATAACTATGTTGAATTTATAGGAAAAAATGTCACGATTCAAGATACCCCCAAATTATTATGTTAATATCATCATTACCAATTTTCCAGAAGAGGGAATCAATGTGGAGGAACAATATGAAGATGTTCTAGTCCAACACAAAGTCTGCATTGGGTTAATCAAGGAGGGTTTTCACACTAGATTGTACAGCTAGAATCAAAATCTAGAGCCCCAACACACACAATCACCACTCACAAAATTTGTAGCAAATATTGATAAAATGAAAGGGGTGTTATTATCGTAATATCACCTCAATGAAAATGATCCACCATCCATTGAAGATAAATTTCCCTAGAATGAAGTTGAGATAGATGAATTGAAATAGATCAATTCCAAGCTAAACATGTGAAATATTGGAAATAAATAAAATCCCATGGTGGGAACTAATTTATCTTGATCAATAGTATTTTTTCAGCTATAAAGTTCCACTCCACTAATAATGGAAGGGTTAGGTCATCCTATATATTTTATCCCAATACCTCATATTTTACCGAACTCTGAAAGCTATAGACTATCAGGATTTCCATCCTCTAGGAATTCAAGAGTTATCACTTCATTCCAATTAACTTTACCCCGTGAAAAAGGGTTGTAGCAAAATAATATATGTGTGTAGGCTTTGTCTGAAATCACCAAATATTAATAATCATGATTCCCCTCAATTGATGGTACCTCTAGAGTTATTGAATTCTATCCGATCACTTTTAACATGGTTGGAGCTAATATAGGTAAAGAATAGTCCAGTAAAACAAGATAGAAAACCATACCATGAATGGGTATATATGACCTCTACTACACCCAACTTTCATAGTCATACTTTAAAAACCTACAATTTCACTGGCGATCCAAAACAACATATGACAAAAAAATTCATATTGTTCCCACATGATGGGAACAATTGAGTGGTAATAAGTTTTTAAAACAATATGATTCATACAGATATATGAATCCCTATATTTTGTAAACTAACCTCCACATTAGGTCAATTGTGAATGGAGAACATTTATGTTTTTAAATTCAATACCCACTAAAATCCACATTGAGAATTACAACAATCATTAGCCTTTAAAATTTTAGAAAATAAGAGAATAAATTAGTTTGATATTTTATTATCATATGGAAGGGTATCATATATTCCCTAGATATGTATCTCCTTCAAGAGTATATTGTATAATTATGCATAAAAAACTTCTTTGATGAGGTACAAAAACTTCTTATCCCATTAAAATTTATTGGTGAGTTTAGAAAATAGGCATCGCTAACCAAAATGTTTGATGATACTCTCAACCGTAGCAGGGCCAAAGACTAAACTATGTAATCTAATATGGAACGTAAAATATGTATCTAAAACCAAAAACAATAAAACTCAATCCATCATTAGTGTTGGTTCCATCTCCAAAATCCAATCAATATCACTGAACTCCTCTCTCTAAACAACCACAACAACAACAAAATCCCCCTAAGGATGGTTGGGAGAAGGGTGATGCATGTTCTAAACATTAGAAAAATAATAACTATTATTTAAGGAAGGATAAATTTCCAATATATTTTATCATATCCCTAGAAAATAATATTCCAATATTTTTAAATACCATGAAATTGAAATAGGTTTGTATTAATGACTACCTGAATTATTCTTCTTATCACCAGATTTCAGGAAATAATATCCAAGTCTTATTTTTATTCGAGGATATACTTCAAAACATGGTTGAATATGTGGATGTTAAACAAGTAAAACCTTAAGAATAACATTCTTGTGTCTCTACCATTCTAAAATATTTGTGGGGACATGGAAACAAGTCCCTATAAAAAATAAAATTAATTTTTAAGATTGGATGACTCAAAAAATAGTCGATTGAGCCCATACCTAACTCAAGTCACAAATAGATCAAGAAATGGTAACCCCAATAACCATAACAAAACCCTACCCATATATTTTAATATCCCATACATCCGAAAAGTATGCATACTCAATAAAAAAAATAAGGAATGGGATAAAAGTAAATAACATCGATAAGTCCCTATTTCAGTTTAAACATTATGAATATTTTTCCCTTAATATTGGGAAGGCAGTCATTGACTAATAAAATGAAACCCACATTAGAGGAGGGGTAATATTAATTGATCAAAATCATCCTCTTATATAGAAATTTCTCTAATAAATAACATTTAGATAGAGTCAAACCCTCAAAACCAAATTGGGAGAGGTGATAATGAGGCCACAGATGTCAAATTATACATAGATGAAGAGGTCGATAGGGATCTAGACATGAAGAATACCCATAGAGGCCATATATACTGGATAGAATCATATATAAGCACCAAAATGGGATCAGAAAGACCATAAATAAACTCATGGATCATTCGGAGATTGTAGACATCCCGTTATATTATAAGACTAGTTGGATGATCCACCATCAACCAGTCACCATCATGGATATATATATATGTTGGCTCAATATGGCCCATGAATGGATACAATACTTAATATAGTAAAATCGTCATTATAAAAACATGTGTCAACCTCTAAGACTAAACTAAATTAGTATCCATTCTCAAGGAAATGAAGGACCATGTATAAAAAAAGACATCCGTAAGCGATTGGCTACCGTCACAATTAATCTATTGATCCTATATATCCTTTATATCTTAATAGATATTACATTAATCCTTGAATATCACTCATTAATTTTAATTGTATGTTTATAAAACATATTATTATCAGGTATATGATGATCTGGATGGAAGAATCATGTTCATCACATTCATATAATTGGAATGGGATGTTGTTATATATGGTAACATTGTATCCTTATACATGATTTTCAAATTTAATGACATCAATATTCATTGATAACTTGTGTAAAATAGCTTAATGATTAAAATTATCATAATTTTAACCCTTCAATACATGGGTTTCAGCAAAAAGGATTTATAACCTCCTAAATTTACCATCTTGGGGTATGATATTAGTGAATAAAACCACCTAATAATGATCAAGCTACAATTCTATTATTGGGAACTTATCTTCAAACCTGAGTCTAACAACCCAAGATTGAAGTAAAAGTACATTAAATTTATTTGTTGGAATAATTAATACATCATACAAATAAACACCCAAATACAATATTAGTTTAGTGTCATTGGAAACTCTGAACACATTCTTCTATCTTGGTAAATGATCTTTAACATCTATCATAAATATCTTCCCCCTTAGTTTTCCTACATAAAACCATTAAATATATCATGGGTAGATAATAAATAAAAAGGGGGAGATAAAATGATCATTAAAGATAAACATAGAAAAAATAAACATAAGAATAAAAAATTATGGACTTATATTTTGAGTATAAAAAATCTTGAGTCATAAAATAAATCTTGGGGGCATGTAAAGCATAAATAATAATCGAACTTTATCCATGATAACATAGAATTTTAATAATGAAAGAACTTTTGGAAAACACATAAGCATAGAAAATAATATCCATATAATCCAAGGCTCATTTCCAAGAAAATCAAACAAGACAAATTCCACTACTAAACAGAGTTCACTCCTCATTCCAACACTTTATTACTGAACCTGCTATACTTGTCATTTCATCCTTTTACTATTGAAATAAATTTTCTAATTGTTCTAATATGGTCAATATCAAGAGATATAAATCATTTCCAAATTCATTAGAGTGATATTTAGGGCACACACGTCACATAATGAAAACCATACATATTTTTTCCATGAAACCATTAATTATTCATCATAACATAACCCAAGGAATAAAATGGGTTTCTTAAACATCATTCCTTTATAACATAATCCATTTAATACAAATGGATTTCAAAAATATAATTCCATCATAAAAATAATAACCACATTATAAATAGTTATAATATACTTTAAACATGTCCTTATTGTTAGATGGATAATTATTTTGATAAAACACTTGAAATTAATTCTTGAGTAAAATATCTTTTCTTCTTCAAAATTGTTTTTTCCCAAAATTTTGTACAATATTAAAAGAAAATAATTTAATTGAAAATAAGCATGAAATATTGTAAATTATTGTTCATGTAAATAAGGTGTTATGAAATTATATAAATCGATTCATGTTTTATAAGTTAAAAAAACATCATGCTTGTACTTTTTCTGAAAAAAGTAAAAAAGTACCTCCTATGGAAGATGAAAGAAAGATTCCTTCCAAACCCTATAGTAAAAGTAAAAAATGGGTAAAATTACATTAAACATACATTGTATAATATTAAACATTTTATGAAAACATTTTTAGAAAACATATACCTAGATGATAAATATACCCCAGTAAATAATTATGTATAAATAATCTCAAATAATAGCAAGATTGAAAAATTATCCCTTACAAATATATAATCAATAAAATAGTATGCCACATAAAATAAATAAAATTATATTAATATTTTAATATCATAAAATTCATAATAATGATCATAAAACATTAATAGGAATCCTAAACTCTACAAAAAATAAATAGGTGGTGTATAAGCCATATATCCCACAGAAATAATAGTGAGACAAAATGATCCCTTACCTTAGGTATAAAATCCTTTTAAATTATATGAACCACATGAATAAGGATTTAAATTAACTTGTTTACTTATTATTAAATCATATTAATTTTTATGATATCATATATGATCATATTATCATCTTTTTAGTAAACATATTTCATTATTACTCATTATTCAGGTATGAACTGCATCATTTTCTCATGCATGTTTTGTTAGATAAGTCTATGTTATCCTTATTAGTCCATAGTTATATCATTAAAAAATGACATTAACCAAATATATATCATATTTATTTATTATTTACATTTATATAACCAATTTTTTAATGACGATCTTGTAGAATAAATCACATCGCGTCTTGGAGATAGTCGGTCATACATACACACGAGCGAAAATATCATTCCTAAAATTGTTGAATGGTATTGAATTGGATAGTGTATAATATTTCATAATTAATATAATGTTTTAATAATAATATATAGTTACTAATTTCATCATTAAACCCATCCATTTAAGGTGGTGGTGGAAAACAAATTACATCATCGCGTAGAGTTGGTAAGTCATACTTACGCATAGGTGGTGATTTCATTTTTCGTAGGATGGATAGAAAGTGGAATATGATTGTTTAATAATTATAATTAAATTTAATTATATAAATGATACTTTAGATATTAATTCACAATTGAGAAATGTATTATGGGAAAGTAGAAGAAGAAAAAAGTTTGAATGAATCGTTAGAGGAGGTTACATCTTCTTTGACGTGATTAACCTAAACCACTTCTTAAAGGCACTAGAGTTGGTATTTTGAGAATACCAAAACCACTAGAATTAAAATAATGAAGTCTATAATGTAAAAGGTCATGGGATGGATGATATTGTAGATTTAAATTTAAGAGAAGAGGTGAGGGAGGATGTGCCATTTTATAATTGAGTTGAGAGGAACTTTTGGAAACTCCTTAAATAATAAATTATATTAAAATCAAACCCTACCAAAAAACCTATAAAATGAAAAAAAATTCAAAAATGATATTATATAAAGTTAAAATATCATCATATAAATAATTTTTCACAAGTATTTATATCAATTTAACCCTTATACTTTTAATTAACACTTAGTTATTCTATATAATTTTTAACTAGTGGTAAAAAATAATTCAACATTAAAAGGGTGAATATTTACATAATTTGTGTATAATAGACCATAAATAATAATAATTGATAATATAAGACCATAGAATAATTATTATATTTTTAGATATCTTTTATGATTTTTAAATAATTTAATTATACAATATTTTAACAAAATAACAATAATGTCAATTTTGATACTATTCAACTGTTGTATTTTTTAAAATATCAAGATAAGATTTTATCATCAAAAGAAGATTTTATTATATACCTATGGGGGATAGTTAATCTATAAAAATAATTGGATATGTTAATTATCTCAAATTATATATATTTTTATATTTTTAATGAAATTAATTTGATATTTCTGTTAATAAAATAATTTCTACATCAGTTTTTTGTAATTATTTAACATAATTATGTGTTGGATAAAAATTAGAAATAAAATAATATTATAAATAAAATTATATTATTTTTCATATGAATACTTTTAGTCGAATTTATCTTCTAGAAAATGCAACATTAAAAATTTTATACTTATTAAATGATGAATGTGACAAATTTAACATCACTTTAAATTAAATAATATAAGTGTCAGAATCTCTCCAATATGTCTCTAATTGGTCAATAAATATAATCTTGGATGATTATGGTCGATATATACTTTAAAAATAGGAATTGGGAACGTTTTTTGGTCTTTTGATGATTCTTATAATATTAATAAACAAAATTCTTGATTTCTCATCTATAAATTAATTTGTACAGCATCAAAGTATATGTTTTTAAGGTAGTTATATATTTTAAAAAGATTAAAAATAAGTTACCAAAATTAAAAAAAAAAATTTTTCTTTAATATAAGTATTTTTAATTGAATTTATCTCTTATATAACTTTATATAAAAATGAATTATTTATTAATATTTGAGTGAGATATATTTAACATTTCATTAAATAAAATAAATTAAATATTGTAATCTCATCCAAGTGGTTTTCAAAGGACACTATTTCAAAAAAGGATTATTTAGGAAGCAAAAAACTCATACAATGATAATAATATAACTTTTAGGGTAGTTTTATAATAGTATTGTTATCCTTAATTACTCGTTTTTCCCTTTTACTATATTAATTAAAATTATTGTTGTTACTATTCATAATGCCCAAAAAGAAAATAATGTTATTAAAAAAATTGGCCTACTCATTGAAAATATAGAATCCATTTGTCAAAATTCAAAACACATAATTTATAGCAATTAATTTAAAATTATTCCTATTTATGGAAAAAGATAACGGCTTCTTTAAAAGTTAAATCATTACAAAATATTGAAATGTTTTAACATCTGAATTCAATGTAAAATTAATGATAATGAAATATATTGTATTAAATGATAAAAATATAATCTATTTATACTCTAAACTAATTAAATCATATAATTCAACTACATAAATTATTTCTATAAAAAATGTTGTTTTCAATTAAAATTTAGTATAATTTTAAAATTCATTAAAATTTAAAACATAATAGAAAAATATAAAAAAATTATCCAAAGTGATTTTTTATATTTTTATTACAAAAAGTAAATATATTTTATTAAATAGAATTTACAAAATAGTAAAAGAACTTTATTTAAAATGTGTACCCCATTAAAGGGTGACGAAACTGCATTTTTTTGAAAAATAATTCTATCATCCGAAAAAATTGAATTAGTTCTTATATCATGTAAAGAAAACATTTAATATGAATATAAAACATTATATAAATTCATAACTGATTTATTTTATAGGCTCGCATAATATCATTTAAATAGATTTTTTAGAAGGAAGTTAATACTATTCATACCTGCCATTATAAGGACTATGTTATAATATTCAGTTATTCACCTATACTCAGTATTGTATGAAATGAATTCTATCAAAATAACATGAAATATCATGTAAAAAAATACAATCATTGTGTTCTGTATTCCACAAGTTAATCATTTTGTGCAATACAACACCAGAAACTAATGAATTAAAAAGAATCTACCTCATAAATGTCTGGGTGTTACACTGAGTTCATGGTCGTCTATCAAGATACAATATTAAATGTTATACTGGTAAGACCATGGATTTACATGAATGTTTTCGTACCCTCATCATATAATATATTACTTAAATATTCAGTCAATAGTATGGCCTTATTCTTATATGGTGGTAGATTCCCATTTGATACTTGTGAGGCTCAGTATATAGAAACACCAACAACAATATGGAATAAAAAAACTAGAAAAAAATGATACCAACTAGGTTGATACCCAAAATAGATTATAAAAAACTACTATCAATACATGGAGTATGCTGGTAGATGATTACATGTCTCCCATTAACCAAAATGAGGCACTAATTTTGAGCAAGGGATGTTATCAAGTTAGCTAAGTACCACGTGATAAAGGTATAAATTAATTGGTTTTCATCATATCAGTTATATAACGGATAAGAAAAGGTTAACCCTAATAATATTGAAATTTCCCTAGGAATATTGATCCCCAAACATATATGGGATCATAGGAGTTAACCCCGAGTGGTATCTCTCTAGATAAGAACTTTCCACATAGTAATTTCAATATTTTATACCCCTAATCTCTAGTGTCCAGCTGACATCCCCTTAATGGTGATAATAATTCCCACAATATATCCATAATGAAAATATTTCCTAGATTGTATGATGATTACTTGTGATACTATCCTAATATAGATGAACATATTTCCCATTAGTGGCAGATTCCTCTTTCCCTATTAACAATTAAGATTCCCTAATACTTTTCCTCATGTGTCTTCTTTATGATCTTCATAGAAAGAAGATGAATGGGGTGATCTCAAGAATTATCCTCAAGTATTTGAGGATGGTTTCTCAACCCTGGTACATTAGTTAAATAGGTAATCCTTGATAAAGATGATGATTCATGGCCTAATTTGGGTAGAACTTCCATGAATCTCAAAAAATTGAAATATATATTTTTTATAAAACGAAATTGGGTTATCTTAACTTATATTTATACTAGGATTCTCAAGTTAGACCCTAATGTAGACATAGATAATCTGGGGTTTCCCGAGGATCACCATGGATAAAACATGTCATTTAAAAGAACACATTTTCCCTCACTTTTAGATTAGAGGATGGGGTTGATAAGATCATCAAGAACATCAATACATATGAAGTTCAATATCCAAAATGGTTGGATAATATTTTCACATTCATAAAAATATTGATAAAATTCATGACTTCATTGATTTTATATATCTCAATTGGTGTATCCCAAAATATGATTTCCTTATCTGAATCATATATTTGTTGATTGATTTGACCACAATATTCAAGGACCATTCATTCTTGGATGGGAAATTTTGTTATAATCAAATTTAGATTATCCATGAAGACAAGGAGTCTACTTATTTTTTTTCTCCCCAAGGGTTCCCTACTAATGCGTAATTCCATGTGGATTAAAGAATGTTGGTACCACATACCAACATTCCAGGCACATTATAATCATTCCCCTCATGGGGAAGATCCATAAAAGTTATATTGGTTATCTTGTGGTTAAATCACATCAATTATCTAATCATCCCAATGATCATGAAATGTTGTTTTGTAATATGTGATAGCACAATTTTAAAATGAACACCCATAAGTGCATCTTCAAGGGGAGATTAAAAAATTTATTTTTTTTCTTTGTATTACTTCATGGTATCATGGTTAATCCCATGTATTGACCTCACCTTTTTGATAATCTCAATTTATTTTAATATGTGTATATATTCTTATATTAATATATGTTAAATTATGATGAAAAAAATATAAAAATAATCATTGGAATATGTTAATCAATGTTTATCTAGGTTTATACATGCTTTGAAATAATTCTAACTCAATCTGGATATGATTTAGAGAATAGATACGTGTTAAGCTTGTGATTCACTGATACAGATCTACTGATAGAATAAGTCTACCGGTATGCACAAGTCGACTGATACATACCGACCGGTACATATTATATTGATAAGTAAAGGTCACTGATAGAAAAAGCTTCCAGTGACACATGGTCACTAGTACACAGCTACACATACACAGCCACCGAT
Source organism: Viscum album (assembly GCA_963277665.1). Taxonomy (NCBI): domain Eukaryota; kingdom Viridiplantae; phylum Streptophyta; class Magnoliopsida; order Santalales; family Viscaceae; genus Viscum; species Viscum album. The sequence goes on along the minus strand of OY728153.1, from coordinate 1,857,906,045 downwards.
ACAGACAGATACCGACAGACAGCTACCGATTCAAGTCTGTTGATACAGACAGATGGATACCACTACAAAGTCTATTGATTCAAGTCTGCTAATATAGACAGATGGCTATAGATACAAAGTCTACCGATACAAGAATTCCACCAATAAAAAAGAGCTACCGATAAAAGGAGCTACCGATGAAAAGAACTACTGATACATAAAGCTACTGTTATAAACAGTAACACCTACTGATAGAAGACATACTAACTAAAGTCCACCATTACAAGCTCACTGATGGAGAGAGAGATACTAATGGAAACCATTCATCATTTATCTGAACCCTACTTATGTTTGTTTATTAATAACGGTCATATTTTGTGTTTCTAATGCAACTGCTATTAATTAAATAATGTATGTTGAATTTCAGGTAATCGTACCTCGTACCTACAAAAACAATAATGGTATTTTTCAGACTAATTGAGCTATAAAAGGAAAGACAAACTTCTCACATAAAAGTGGCAGAAAATAAGTGAAAAAGCTGCTAAGTGTGATGATAGACGAAGATACGCATCTGATACAAGAAGAACATATTCACCAGAGATTAATGAAGTGAATAACTATTGTTGGATCCTCAGGGACATTGTTTTGCTTAAAATCCTACTTAATCCTTGAGCAAAACATCAATACAAGGAATTCAAGTAATAGAACTATGACACTCTGTTTCTCAGAAAAATTCATAGAAGGACTCAAACAACATCTTCTAAATCCAAAAGGAATCGAGAGCTGCATTGTCATCACAGAGAGTCTTCTAAACCCATCTCATATCTTTTTAGCTCTGTTGTGATTTCCTTATTTTCCTTTCGAGTACTCTGTGTGATTATGTTCATCTTAGACACACACTGACTACTGAGCATTACTGGAGGATATATAAAATCCTCACTCAAACCTTCTGAATCCTTTTAGTTCCATTGTTAATTGTGGTAAAGGTCAAATGTGACCTGGATAGCTTGTGTGCTATTGTTTTGTTCCCATGAAGAACTGTGCTAGAGGTCTTAATACCTAGACAGTCTGAGTACTATTAAAAACCAAAATCCAGGGTGTGGATCATAGTTTATATAAAACTATTTATGAGTACTATGTCTCAGCTTGAGACTGAACCTCTTGGTTAGAATTATTGTTCATGTTAATTTTAGTAAAAACTATATTGAATATCCTGCTTCTAATTTCCTTAAATACAAATCTATTTTAAATATTACTTAGATAGTTAAACTATCAAGTGTTTCTATGTTTTTCTAGCATGTAAATTATTTTCAAAATCTATCTTAATCATCAGATTAAGTTAATTGAGAAATAATCAATATTTGAGAAACTAATTGAAACCTTTAAAGCATTATAAATTCACTATAGTACAATTTAATATTTAATTTGGGGGATTTTAATAGAAATATTTTTTACAGAAATTTTAATTGGAACTCAATTCACCTCTTCTTGAGTATCGACTCTGACCAAATTTTTGTATCAGAGATTGTTCTTAATAAAGGATTTCCAAACACTCTGTTTTTTAACTTTTATTTTAGTTGTATCTTAAAGATCAAAAAATTTCTGTTATTTCTAAAAAAAATTTCTCTTTCAACTTATTTGCAAAAAAACTAATTTGGTATAATAGAATAGACGGTGCAGCTACTAACATGTCACCTTTTTTAATGGTGTTAATTATGAAAAATGGAAACTGAAAATGAAAATTCATCTAGAGAGTATGGTATTTGACATCTAGAATACTATAGAGACTCAGTATAAGATCCCAGAAACTAAAAGAACTACTTGGGATGAACCTACTAATATAGTAAACAATAATAATTGTAAATCAATGAATTCCATCTATTGTGCTTTAGGAGATGATGAATTTAATCGAATATCTTCCTGTAAAACTGCTTATGAAATCTGGGATACTTTATCTATTTCCCATGAGGGAACAACTAATGATAAAGAATTGAGATTTAATACCTACACTATTAAGTATGATAATTTTAAAATTAAGCTTGATGAACCTATTTCAGAAATTTTCCTCTTGTTCAAAGAGATAGTTTATTCAATGAGATAACTGGGAAAGGTTGTTCCAGTAGAAGTGAAAATCATGAGAATACTCAGATTCTTGCCAGAAAGATGGAGAGGCACTTCAGTTTCAATTAGAGATTCGTGTGATATAAGTTCCCTACCTGTTAAGGAGTTAATTGGTAATTTGATGATGTATAATGAAGAAATATTGGTAAAATGGGGAAGATGATGAACCTAATAAGATATCAGCGTCATTTAAGTCTACTACCTCAAAGAGCAATGACAAAAAGAAAGTTCACATACCTACTGAAATATCAACAAGTGGTGGTTCGGATTCAGACAGCAATTCTGAAATGGCTAAAATAGCCAAAAGATTCATGAAATTTTATAGGAAGAAGAATTTTTTAAAAAAACCAAACTATAAGGGTTAGTATGACCAATGAGGTGATTTGAAGAAAGATTGGAAGAAAGCTGATAAAGATGATGAGATAGTCTGTTATGAATGCAAAAGGAAAGGACATATAAAAGATGACTGTCCAAAATTGAAGTACAAGAAGAAATACGACTACAAGGACAGAAAATTTAAGAATTTTATGAAGGCAAGGTGGATTGCTTCAAAAGACAGCACAAGTGAATTTGAGGCTTCTGATTCTGAAAAGAATCATGCCGACATGTGTTTTATGACTAAAATATCTGAGGTACCTGTCTCCCATTATATTGAATGATTATTATTCTGGGAATGAAAGTGATTAAAATAGTAAAACAAATATCATTAAATATGAATTATTTGAATACTGTAATATGTTAGAAGATACTTGTAATGAGATGAAGGATAAGTACAAGTCATTCAAGAAACAGTATGCCTTGACTAGTAATGTTAAATCTAATCTTAATATAGAAAAAAATGACCAATTTTTAAAGGATAATACTGAACATAAGTTGTCCAATGAGAAACAAATAATTGATTTAGAGAAGTTCACAAATGGAAAAATACTCCAACTCAAATTCATGTAAAAAAATGTTGCACCAATGTATACTACTGGTTTAGGCAATCAACCTGGACAGAGACAGCTTGTTAAGAATAATTTTATTCCTAAATCTAGAAAGTATGCTGCTAGTTCCAGTTTTGAAAATTCCTATTCCTCAACTAGTTATTCACATAGTTTTAGATCAAACAAATTTTTTCTTTCAAAATATTTTGAATATATTGATTGTATGAGATCCATTAGAAAAATCTGGGTACCAAAAGTTGTAATTGCTAACCTATCTGGACCCAAGAAAATATGTGTACCAAAATCATTTTCTGTTTAAACCTGTTTTGTTTGAGACTTGACTGAAGATTTCCTATAAGAAGATATGGAACTTTGATAGATGATTTTCAAGGCATATGACTGGATATTACTCAGGTTTCAAAAGTTTAATCAAGGATTATGGAGGGCATGACACCTTTAGTGATAACTCAAAAGGAAAAATCATCAGCTTAGTCCAAATTGGTAACACTGATGCAATTTTAATTTCCAAGGTTTTACTTGTTGATAGACTAAAATATAATCTGTTAAGCATTTCTCATTTGTGTGATGATGGTTTCAAAGTTAAATTTTAAAATGATGCTTGTAATGTTTTTAATTCTAAAAATGATTTAGTATTTTCTGGCTTATGAAATTAAAATGATTATGTTTTGTATTTAACTTCCTTAGCCAAACAAAAGGATACCTATTTGAATGATTTTCATAGAGAATCATGGCTATGTCACAGCAGATTAAGACACTGCAATGTTCATTCACATATGAAACTGACAATGAAAAATTTAGTTGGAAACCTACCTCAACTAAAATTACCATTAGTTAAAGTTTGTACTCACTGTCAAAAGGGAAATAAACATAAAGTTTCATTAAAATCAATGAAAGAATTTTTAACTTCTCGACCTCTCATGTTGGCTCATATAGAGTTGTTTGGACCATCTAGAGTTTCTAGTTTAAATGGGAAGAACTTTGTCTATATCCCTGTAATTGACTTTTCTAAATATACATGGGTTTATTTTCTAGCTCAGAAAAGTGAATATTGTTCTTACTTTATGAAATACTCCAGGTCTGTAGAAAACCTTAATGGACTTAAGATTAAAACCCTGAGAAGTGATCATGGTCATGAGTTTGAAAATCATGAATTTGAATCATACTGCTGACATAATGGATACAATCATAATTTCTCTTCCCCTGGGACTCCTCAATAGAATGTTGTATTAGAAAGAACAAATAGAACCCTTCAGAAAATTGCAAGAACTATGCTCAATTAATATGATTTTCCTATTTATTTTTAGGATGAAGCTATGAATACAACTTTTTATATTATAAATAGAGTCTTGATTAGACCTGTTCTTAAGAAGACCCCTTATGAAGTGTGGAATAATAGGAAGCCTAAAGTTAGTTACTTCAGAATTTTTGGTTGAAAAGTCTATATTTTCAATACTATGGATAATAATGATAGGGTTTATTCTAAAAGTGATGAGGGAATCCTTCTAGGTTACTCTATAACCAGTCAATCTTATAGAGTCTTCAGCAAAAGAACCAAATGTGTGGAAGAATCTGTTCGCATCAAATTTGATGAAACTGGTCTAAATGAACCTAAGTCTTCTCTTGAAAATCTTGACGACGATCTGTTTATTCTGGACCTTAATGATAAAATCAATGAAACTGTTGTAAAGACAACCAGTTTTGGAAATATTCCAGAATCTTCTTCTGGTGAACCTGAGCATAGAGAAGAACCTGAAATTTATTGTCCTACATTTACTAGATCAACTAGGATTCTAATGAATCATCCTTTAGATGATGTTGTAGGTAATCTTGATAGTGGGACGCAGACTAGAGATTCTATTTGAAACTAGTATGAATATCAAGCCTTTCTTTCAATGTTAGAACCTAAAAATATCAATGATTCTATCAACGATGAATTTTGGGTAATGGATATAGAAGAAGAATTAAATAAATTTGAATGAAACAAATTCCGGGAATTAGTTGACAAACCTAAGGACACTTTGACCATAGACACTAAATGGGTTTTTTGAAATAATGTTGATGAATCAGGAAATATCATTAGAAACAAAGCAAGGCTAGTTTCACAAGGGTATAGTCAAGCAGAAGGAATAGACTATGATGAATCCTTTGCACCTGTAGAAAGATTTGAAGCTATTAGGATTCTAATTGCCTATGCTGCTCATCTAAATTTCAAGTTATATCAAATGAATGTTAAAAGTGATTTTTTAAATAGTTTTTTAATTGAATATGTTTTTGTTGAACAACCACCTAGATTTATTAATCCTCCTTTTCCAAATCGAGTTTTTAATCTTTCTAAAGATTTATATGGTTTAAAACAAGCCCCGCGAGATTGGTATGATAGACATAGTTGTTTTCTTATTTCAAAAGGTTTTTCTAAAGGGATTTCTGATCCAACACACCTTATTAAAATAATTTCCAATTATTTTTTGATATTACAAATCTATGTTGACGATATAATTTTTGGATCTTCTAAAAATACATTGTGTATTGATTTCTCAAAGAGTATGCAAAATGAATTTGAAATGAGTTTAATGGGATAACTCAAATATTTTCTTGGATTTAATGTTTTTCAAAATGAAAATGGTATTATATTAAATCAAAATAATTATACAAAGGTTCATTTAAAACGTTTTGAATTAGATATTATTAATGAAAGTGATACACCTATGAGTACTAGTTGTAAGTTGGATGATGATGAAACTGGAAAACCAGTGGATCAAACCAAACACAGAGGTATGATTGGGAGCCTACTCTACCTTTCTTCTAGTCGAACTGACATTATGATTAGTGTGTATATGTGTGAAAGATTTCAAGCTAGTCTAAAATATTCACACTTTCTTGCTGTTAAAATAATTTTCAAATATCTTAAACATACTACTAACTTAGGATTATTTTATCCAAAAGAAAAATCATTTGATTTTATAAGTCATTCAGATGCTGACTTTGCTGGTTGCAAGTTAGATAGAAAGAGCATTTCTGGAACATGTCATATTCTAGGTAAGTCCCTGATATTGTAGTGTAGTAAAAAACAGAACTCTATTGCACTGTCTACTGTTGAAGCAGAATATATTGATGTTGGTAGTTTTTGTGAAAAAATTCTATGGATGAAACATTCATTATTGGACTATGGATATCAATTAAGACATGTATCTATAAACTTTGATAACACTAGTCTGATTAAAATCTCTAACAATCATGTGTCTCACTCTAGGACCAAACACATTGATGTAAGGCACCACTTTTTGAGAGACCATTACCAAAATGGTAATATTACTCTTGAATTTATAGGTACTAAACATCAATTAGTTGAAAAATTCAACATGCCTTTAAGATCATATAGGTTAAGTTACATTATACATGAGAAAGGAATGATAGACTTTATAGAGACAAATCCTCACCGTTAGACAAATCCTCACTGTTAGCCAAAACCTCACAGTTATACCTCAATGGTATGAACCTCCCTGTTCTACCTCACTGTTATACATCACTAGTATGAACCTCACTGGTATGAACCTCAGTATTGTACCTCACTGTTATAAATCACTTGTATGAACCTCACTATTATACCTCATTGGTATGAGCCTCACCTCTATACCTCACTGGTATGAACCTCACCACTATAACTCACTATTAATGAACCTCACCGAAAAAAATACCTCACTGTTAGGAATCCTCACTGGTATGTATTACCGTTAGTTTAGCACTATTTTTTAAACATTTTATCTTTATCCATTAGAATCTGTATCATCTTTACTATAATTATTATGAATTATTCAATTATTTTGTGATTCCAAAATGATAAAACATAAGTTATGACCTCATCTCAATCCACCTGAAACCCTTAAAATTATAGCCTTATCTCCTAAATCTTCGTTTCATTCGAACCCTAAGTCTCATGATTCGCAGAATGGCAAGAGTGAAGAGACCATCAGTCAGAGAAAAGGAAGATAAGACAAATTCCAAGAGATTCAAAAGAGAGTCTAGTGGTGGAATTGAAGTGAATAAACCTACAAATACGCACCTCGGTCAAAGGGAAATAGTAGTTGAGAAAGAGCTATGCATGGAAGGGTTGATGACCAGTAAGACTTTAGTTCTACAAGTGCTGGAGGAATAGAAACGGGTAGAGTGATTCTCGAATAACAATGGTCCTTATTATCTAAAGATGGTAAATGATTCTATGAGTTTGTTCGTTTTGAGAAATCAGAAGTTGATAACAATATGGTATTAGTAGTGAATGGAAAGACAATATATTTTTCTTCTATTGAGTGGGCTAAGTGTCTGAGAGCTCCACATGAAGGAGAGTTTGGGTATTTCTCGAAATCAGTACCTCCTACCAGTGACATCTTTGAGTATGAAGCTGCTTTGAAAGAACTAACTGGAAATGGGTGTTGGCGCCAAAAATCCGGCCCGAGAGGAAGGAACGAAAAAGACAGCTGGCGCGCTGCCTCGCGAAGCACAGCCGCGAAGCCCGTCCGCGGAGCCCCGCCGCGAAGCGTCCCGACCTGAGCGAACCGCCGCGAAGCTCCAGAGGCGGTGATCCTCCGCGAGCGCGTTTGACGTTCGCGAACCGCCGCGAAGCTCCCGAGGCGGTCATCCTCCGCGACCCGGTTTGACGTTCGCGAACCGCCGCGAAGCCCCGAAGGCGGTGCGCGAGCCCTGCTTCGCGGCGCCCCTTCCCTATAAATACTCGACTCCCCCTGAGTCCCGAGGACGGACAATCCGACCTTTCGGCTTATCCTCTCCCGAATCGCGAAGCAAGCTTTGCCCCGGGAATCATGAGCTCCGCGAGGTATTCCTACTTCGCGAGACGACTCTGATTTGTTTCGTCCTGAGCCCCTCTTCCGAGAGGGATGCCCTTCGCGAAGCCCAAGGGCGTTCGCAAAGGAAGGGGATTCCCAAGGGAACCCGGGCAGCCGCGGAGCACTCATGCTTCGCGAAACACCCAACCCATGCTAGTAATCCCTATGCCAAGGCAGGATAACTATGCATCGCGAAGCACATTGCTTGGCAGGACCCTGCTTCGCGAACCACTCCTTCTTCGCGAGGCAGTGCTCCGCGAACACTGTTCCACTTCGCGAAGCACCACCCACTCCCACCTATGCCCCATGCTAAGGCCAAGGCACCCCACTTCGCAAAGCACACTCCTCTGCTTAGCGATTCCTCCTTCCGTGCGACCCTCCAGGTTTGCACGATGTGATTTCAAAGTCCCATGGACAACACCTCCCGTAGCGTTGCTTCGCCCAATGCTCCTTCGTATAGGCACGCTAACGGCTATTGCTTCTTCGCATAGCCACGCTAACGTGGACCCCTCGATGGCTCCTCCCTCGACCCCCCTCTACCATGGCCTTACTGGTACCTTCCCTTCCCCAAGGACCAGAGGGTACCAGTTATGTAAGCCCTAGGGGTGTGGAGTGAACCCACCTCGTCCGAGCTGCAGGACGTTAAACTACCAAGCACCGCGTCCCCAACACATGACGTTAAACTGTGACCCAACCTCGTCTCCCTCACGAAGGGTCCCCCCAGCTCGAGCATTCATTACACCGCTCGTCTCCACGGGAATGGAACTCTTCCGCACATGGAATGAGATCCTCCTTGTCGGAGTGGTGTATGTTCGCAGGGGAAGGGTCGCCTCAGAGCGTAAATCCCTAACCTTTGGTACGGATGATTGCACCCGTGCATCTCGGTACTTCCCCACTACCAAGGTCAGTGGAGGACGTGATAGGGAACGAGGCACCTCCCATTGTCGGACCAAGGTCCATCTTTCCCGCGCTTTGTCGCGCCATGGGCCTCCATCCTGGAGTAAGTCCCAACACCATGGGCCGCTCAACGCGTAAGCCCCTCTTCGCTTCCCACGGACGCACCCTTCGCGACGTGATCGTCAGGTCCTTGCAACCTCTTGTTTCTCACACCGAGCATGACTCACGTGGGCTTAGAGTGAGCACCGACCCTGACAAACCATCAGCGGACCAAGGTCTGCTTTCACGTCGGTTTACCGACAAACCCCCCACTCTGAACTACGTGGTCTTTGATCCATGTCAAGGCATGGTACGTAGGAAGCCTCCATGAGGTTCAAGCCCACCATTAGTGGACCAAGGTCTACCCCCCCTCTGAACTACGTGGTCTTTGATCCATGTCAAGGCATGGTACGTAGGAAGCCTCCATGAGGTTCAAGCCCACCATTAGTGGACCAAGGTCTACCCCCCATCTGAACTACGAGGTCTTTGATCCATGTCAAGGCATGGTACGTAGGAAGCCTCCATGAGGTTCAAGCCCACCATTAGTGGACCAAGGTCTACTCCCCCTCTGAACTACGTGGTCTTTGATCCATGTCAAGGCATGGTACGTAGGAAGCCTCCATGAGGTTCAAGCCCACCATTAGTGGACCAAGGTCTACCCCCCATGAACTACGTGGTCTTTGATCCATGTCAAGGCATGGTACGTAGGAAGCCTCCATGAGGTTCAAGCCCACCATTAGTAGACCAAGGTCTACTCCCCCTCTGAACTACGTGGTCTTTGATCCATGTCAAGGCATGGTACGTAGGAAGCCTCCATGAGGTTCAAGCCCACCATTAGTGGACCAAGGTCTACCCCCCATCAGAACTACGTGGCCTTTGATCCATGTCAAGGCATGGTACGTAGGAAGCCTCCATGAGGTTCAAGCCCACCATTAGTGGACCAAGGTCTACCCCCCATCTGAACTACGAGGTCTTTGATCCATGTTAAGGCATGGTACGTAGGAAGCCTCCATGAGGTTCAAGCCCACCCGTCTTTCACGTCGGGTTTCACCCCGTCCAGCACGACGTTAAACTGCACCCCGGTCCAGTGGTAAGCCATTGCGACCCACCATTTGAACTACGAAGTCTTTGATCCATGTCAAGGCATGGTACGTAGGAAGCCTCCATGAGGTTCAAGCCCACTCATCACCCAATTCACGTCGTGTTCTACCTACGTCCAGCACGACGTTAAACTACATTCCAGTCCAGCGGTAAGCCGTTGTGACCCATTCCCACCTGAACTACGTGGTCTTTGATCCATGTTAAGGCATGGTACGTAGGAAGCCTCTATGAGGTTCAAGCCCACCAATAGTGGATCAAGGTCCCTCACTTACGTCGGCTCACCGACACCCACCACCCGTCGTTTATTCACGTCAGGGTTCATTACCGTCCCGCATGACGCTAAACTGTATCATTTGAACTACGAGGACTTTGATCCATGTCAAGGCATGGTATGTAGAAATCCTCCCAGAGGTTCAAGCCCGACTCCCACCGGACCAAGGTCCATCCTCATGTAGGTACGCTGACGATGCCCATCGGACCAAGGTCCACCATCACGTCGGTTTACCGGCACCATCCCGAACTACGCGGACTTTGATTCCCTGCCACGGGGATACGTAGGAAGCCCCTTCAAGGCTCAAGCCCAACTTCGTCGTCACCACCCCTGCGATGGTCCCATTCCATTCTCAACCGTCTCCGCCAGACGTTAAACTCGCGACCTACCTCGTGGTAAACATGAGATGCCTGAGGAAAACCTCGGATGGAACGCCTTTGGCGTAACCGTCTTTGCTAGACGTTAATCTTGAAAACATACCCTGTGTTGAACACGGGAAGCTGAGGAAAACCTCAGGTACGTGTCTATGACATGTAACCCCCAGCGCTCGATGTGGGATGCCTCGGGTTTCCACGCCCTCGAGAAGCCTTGTGATCAAGGACAACAGACAGACATGCCAGGTACCCCAGCATCCAGACACGCTACTGATGCCTCAAACGTGATTACTCCCCTGACCGAAGGTTGCTGCCCTGACTGGACCCTTTTGAATGTCCCCACAGAAGCAGCGTAATTAACCGGCGTCCATGGAAACATGGCACTGGGAAGAGTTTCACGAACTACGTATTAAATCTATAAGGGAGACCCGGACTAGGTGAAGAGTTCTGAGGAGGAATCCACAGGAGGAAGAACCGACATCCCATCATCCCGTTTCGATCAAGGAGAAGACGTCCCTGAATAAGTAGCGAATTCCGCCCGCCTTTGGAAAGCGGGAATGCGGGGCAACAAAGCCGCGCGTCCCCCTCCTCCGCGGACGGATGCGCGCGCGCCCCGGCGAAAGCGTCGGAAACAGAAATGGTGAACCCGACGTGAATCTCTTCTCCTCAGCATGGAGATTAGTAGCGTTCGAGACACCAGTAGATTGACGTGTCACCGGATTCAGATATCCGTTGCCTGGTCCCGCCAAGCAAATGGCGGGCCTGTCGTGGAACTCACCGGAAGTCGGGGTAGTGGAACGTGGGGCGCTCCGCTCTGCAGCATGTTGGCGTGGATCCTTCTCACAGACATGGGGATGGAAGAATGCTGGGGCACTGGCTGTCAATCCTTTTCCTCTCAGTACTGATGAGTTGATCCCTTCGTTTGTCAGGAATCAGGTTGCTATTGCAGAGATGCGGTCACCATCCGCTCCTCGCCCGCGCAGGGGCAGGGGCAACACCACTACGGCCACTCCACATGGCGCCGCTACCGCCACGACGGCTGCCACGTCACGGGATGCGGGATGTCCACGTCCCCTTTCCCCATCAGAGGTCATCCAACTAAGGGTGATCAACAGCCTCGTTCGCAGGTATGAGGAACAAGGGGTCATCCCGACCAGGGATATGGCCCGTTTGGACCTGGAGGCTTCCGGGCCCCGCCGTCAACGCCGCCCCAACAGGCCGCGCAGGGAGCCTCCGCTCCCCACCCAGACATTCAATCGCTTCGGGAGCCTATCCCCGGAACGCCTTGACGACTCTTCGCCTTACGCTGAAGAGGCAGGTGTTGTCCGGCTCAGCCCGCTCAGGGCCCCGACCCAGGGCCCCCAGGCGAGAGCTCCCGTCCGGACACGTCAGCGCCGCCGTCCGGCCCCGCAGGAAGAACAGGCAGACTATGTCCCTGCACCACCTGCACCGGCCCGCCTGACCCGACGTCAGCGCCGGGCCCGGGCTGAGGACGCTCGCCTAGCCGCGTCCACATCGACAGCTATGGTGGCCCGAGCCACCGCCGACGTACATTATGAAGCCCCCGCCTACATTGAGCAGGGGCACCCCTTCGCTCAACCAAGATTGAGACCCCAGCCGCCCCATGGGCAGGCCGGGTTGACGCTCCGGGTTGCAGGCCACAGTGATGATCGTCGCGAGCTAACCCACGGTGATGCCACCCCGTACGGAGGTCCTCCCCGTACCACTACTCCACAGAGCGTGGGCCTTCCCCGCTCCGCGGTTCGTCGTGGAGGCATGCCTCGTGCTGCCCCCATCCTGCAGGAAGACCTGCCCCGGGGCAGTGATGCTCAGCGCGGAAATAATTCCTGCGCCCGCTGTACAGGGTATGAAGCCCATCCGTCTGAAGGCACCGTCCATCCGGTCCTTCGACGTGGGGGACCCCCCTACGTCCTCTCTGCGACTGACGAAGGTCCTCCTCGCCCCAGCAATTCGAGGAGTGAAGGTCAGCTTCGCTCCACTCGCATCGACCGTGGAGGCCTTCCCCATGCTCCTGCCGGTTCCAACAGAGGCCCCGCCCACGTGGGTACTGTTCATGGAGGTCCTCCCCATGTACCCTTTGATATTTTCCCTGGTGCCCCTCGCACCTCGGCTGTCTCAAGTGGGGGCCCTCTTCTCCACGGCGCTAGCGCCGCCCCAGGGCTGCCTGATAGGGGTCAACCCTGTCCCGAAGAGCCACCCAGGGGCAGAGGAGCGGGTCGTCACCGCCACAAGAAGAATCCTGGGAAGGCCCAGGTGGGGATCAAACCTGCCCGCTTCTCCGATTCGGAAGCGGAATGCGATTCAGCGATGGAACCTTCTCCCAGCTCCTCCGTATCAAGGACTGGGGCAGGAACCAGACGCGTCAGCCTCGTTCTCCCCGAATTTGAGGTCCACCGGATTCCCGTCTCTCTCCGCAGGTACATCCAGGAAGAAGAAATCCTGGGAGTTCCGCAGGTTTCGACCGCGCAGTCACCGCCATCGTCGCCCGAAGCGCCCTCTTCCTCTACCCGGGATCCCGAGGAGCTGTTTTGGGGGTCAACGGTGGTAGAGCCACGACATGACCGGACACCGGTAACGGCGATTCCCGTACCCGAAGTAGCGGCTATTAGCCCGTCCTATCGTGACATCGTGGTCAGGTCACCTTGCTCTTCAGAGGAAGGCCCAGAGTACGGTGGCCAGTCTGCTCGCTTGCCGTATTCTCCACCGCCGAGTTTGCTATCCCAGAGGTCCGCCTCGGTGCCGCTACCGGTCCCTCAACCACCCCCGGTTGATGAGTGGGGAAATGTAGGGCCGAACACCGAGGATGAACCCAGGAGCTTTTGGAGTATTCTTGCAGCGGACTATTTCCCAGAGAAGTTCTGGCCCACGGCAGCGTTGAATTTCAGCATACCCGAGTCGCTTACCCCTGAAGAAGTGGGATGCTTCTGTCGGACCCTGTGGGCGACACACTTCCGCCTCCGTTGGGAACGGGTAGTGTACCCCAGGAGTCGAGAGCACTTTGAGGAGATTGGCAAACAGTGCCGCCTGATTGATGCAGCGGTGCTCCTTGTGGCCCAGCACCCCGAGTCGCCCGGTCATCAGGGTGCCCTCCAACGAAGATGCGTTCAGAGTTTCAAGGCACTCCGCAAGATTGTCAGGGAAGCCACCCCCCATGTGCAAGTCCGTGGTTGGGGACGCTATGCCGCTCTCCTCTTCGACCCTATCCGACGACAGCCCGATTCGCTATGCGACATTGAGGATATGCCATCAAGAGGGGTCACAGTCCACATGGCCGACGTTGTGGATAAGGAAGATGAGCTTGAGTTCCTTGATGGGGACTTACCATCCGAAGGCGTACCGCCACTGCTCGACCCATCAGGGAGAGTCACCCGTCAGCAAAGGAACCTGCTAGGCCTCCCCGTACCCACCGAGTCACTGGCACTCGGTCGAAGCACTGGCAAGGGTAAGGAGCATGTCGGGATAGTCAGGCACTCCGATCCATCCGCCTCCGTGCAGAAAACGGACGAAGACCCTCAGAAGGCCACGTTGCGCCAGCAGCTTGCTGAGCAGAAGAGGCTGGTCGACGAACTCTTGGCTGAACGCGCCGCAGAGCGACGACTCGACTACGGTAATCCCAGGCCGGGACAGCAGGGGCAGGAACAATTTCCCCCCGGTGAGATGCCTCCGGGCAACCCTGATCATGCTACTGCCACGGACAGGGCGGAAGCCGGAACGTACGGCAAGAGGGCGCGATACGTCTCGCCAAACCCCCCTAAGCGACGGGGCAATCTGAAGAACCCAACCCGGGTTCCCCCGGTCGCCCAACAGGTCGTCCCACCAGTCAACCCGCGAGCAGCAGAAGCCGTCTACCGTGTTGAAGAACCTGGCAATGCGCTTGTGGTTAGGGACCCCCATCAAGACAGGGACCCCCACCCGGAGGACCTTATTGCGGCACTCACAGCCCGCCTCGAGGCGTTGGAGACACGGCAGGTGGCGGTCCCACCCGATGGCAAGCCTTATCCCGCGTGGGTGGATGATATGCCCGCGCCTCCGGGTTTTGGGAACCCCACTTTCTCGCCTTTTAACGGGACAGGGGACCCACCCCAGCACTTGGCTCATTTCTCTTCCAGGTGTGGCCCCATGCTGGGGACCCCGGCTCAGCAAGAAGCCGCTATGCTCCGATGTTTTGTACAGACGTTGGAAGGTCCGGCATTCGTCTGGTACAACCAGCTCCCCATCGGATCAGTGACCGGTTGGGAAGATCTTCGCCGGCAGTTCTTGTACCAGTTCAGCTCCACCACGCGGAAGACCAGCATCGCGGACCTCTTTAAGTGCAAACAGAGGCCTGATGAGCGGGTTGCAGACTTCATCGCCCGGTGGAAAGGACTTACGTATTCTCTCGATATGCCACTGACTCAGGATCAATTACTGACGATGTGTGTGGGGAACGTAAAGACAGAGCTGGTACCCTCCTTGATTACCCAGAACTACCCTGGGGGGTTCAGAGATTTCTCGGATAAGGCCCAGCGCCTCGAGGAGGCCCTGCAACAGGCTAGTCAGGCACGTTTGCTGCCCCCTATGATCCCAGCCAGGAGGGCCTCCAGGGCTGAACCCGCCGCAGTGGCTCAAATAGAAGCCCCGAGGCAGCTGGAATTGCTACCGGCGGTACCACCCCCGCAACCCCGCAGAGGTCCTCCACCTCAAGCACAGGCTCCTGCCCAGCAGCGACCGCCTCAGAACCGACAGGTTCCCCCGCGCAACGCGCCACCCGCCACCTAGGCGAGACAACCAGGCGCCGCCCCCTCGGCAGGCCCCTCCGGCCCCTCGACAGGATCAGGGCCCCAGGGCCCCTTATCCGGAAAGAAAGTACCATACCTATTCGTTTAACGAAAATCAGGTCCCTGGTTACTTCCGAAGTGCTCTAGAGCAAGGGATCGTGCGTCTGCCTGAGTGCAGGAGGCCGGCAGAGGCGCATCTCACTGATCACCCCAACTACTGCCCTTATCATCGGATCCTGGGGCACACCATCAAGCGATGCTATGTGTTTAAAGACTGGCTTCAGGACCAGGTCAACAACAACATAGTCAAGTTGGGCCTAGCGCCAACGCAGGTGGCAGGCATCTTCGCGGGATCAGAAATCGGCAGTGACAGCGAGGGTGAGTGGCAACAGGTCCCTAGCCGCGGGTCCCAGAAATACGACAACTGGATGGCTCGAAAAACTGTCGTCCGTGCCCAGGGTATCATCCGGGCACGCCTGAAGCAGTCGGAACCTTCAGAAGAAGTAGTTGGCGCCTCAGCATCGTCTTCACAGTCGACCTCTGCCCAAAAAGGCAAGCAGCGGCGACGCAAGAAGAAGCAGCGTGCACCGCCAGTGCCGTCGTCATCCCGCACTCTCGGCGACTTTATGCCTCCTGAAATGGGCATTCCCCCCAGAATCCGCCCAGCGGTGGATGACTCTTCGAGTGACAGTCAAGGGTACGCTTCGGTTAACACCATGGAGCTGGTAAAGCCCTATATGACCCCCGACGAAGGGGAACCCCAGGCAGACCGCCCCAATGTTTCCAGCCGACGTCAACGTCAGCGGAATCGCAATCGCGCCGGTCACCGAGGTACGTCAGCAGGAATTTGTGACCAAGCCATGCACTCTACCGAGACCAGGCAGCAGGCTCAGCGCAGATCTCAGCCCGCGCAGACCCATCCAGCGCCCGTGGCTCTACCTCCACCGCCGTTCGTGTTGCTGGATCAGGGAGAGCCGCCTCGTTCGTATCACAGCCAGTCTCGCCCGGCGACGGGCCAGCCCCCGCTGTTCGACCTTAGCCCGGGGACTACTCCCCAGGCTTCTACTAGCAGGCAGCAGGATGTACCCAGTGCTAGCCGACCGCCAGTTCAACCAGCAGGACCCGCTATGCCTCCAAATGCCGAAAAACCCCCTGTAAGCAGAGGTTCGCGTTTGGCACGCAAGTATGATGTCCTAAAGCACTTAGCCGGCATTCCGGCGAGGCTTTCCATCCTTGAGGCCCTGCGCTTGCCGTCCGAGATGCGCGAGGCACTTGCCGAGGCCCTAAGGAGCCCCCTCCAGTTCGAGACGGAAGTGGCAGCCGCGGAGGCCTTCCATACCGAGACGATTGAAAACGCCGAATGTCAGGCGGTTATCTCGTTCTCTGGTGAAGATGAAGACCCTCCTATACAGTGGCACATTCGCCCACTGTATATCACTGGCCACTTTAACGGTGTGGAAGTCCGTCGCTGCCTCGTTGACACGGGTTCTGGAATCAATCTAATTCTGACCCGGACGCTGCGAAAGCTGGGTTTGTCCGAAGGTGATTTGACTCCCTCTGACCTCAGGATTCAGGGGTACGACATGACAGAGCAAACCCCGGTCGGCAAGATCCGTCTGAAGACCCAGTTCGGTGGCTTAATTGCCAGCACCGAATTCATGGTTGTTTCTCAGGACACCGCCTACAACGCATTGATGGGCAGGCCATGGCTCCATCTGCATGCAGCGGTTCCCTCGTCGTATCATCAGTGCCTTAAATACTCGCTCAACGGTCGAGTAGGCGTGCTCCAAGGAGACGCGTCCCCTTTCGCTTCTTGTGAGGCCCGCTATCTGGATGCGGGTTATTACAAAAGTAAGGACAAGCAGATCCTGGTCAGCGAGGATGAGCCCGCCCCGATCACAAGTGATCCCTGGGCAAGCATGGACGACGCCTACATCCTCCCGATCCACCGGTTGGAGGCCACGACCCCCGACATGGGACAATGTTTCGTTGTTTCGGGTACGCAAGGAAGGCATGTTCCCGCGTCCAAGCGACGGCGGAAAATCACCTCGTACTCCTACAACAACCAGGCTCGGGTCATCCCGGAATCTCCTACCCCTGTACGGTACCGGGATGTCAGGCTCATGACAACGGCGGTGCGCCATACGTGTCAATTTCGCCGGGATGGAATCAACCGACTCTGGCCGACACGTCACCACTGCTTTGATATCGTCAAGCGTGGCCCCTTAGGCCGAAGGCCGGATGGGATAGGGTCAAATGCATTCATTGCTATGGTCTCCACGATGAGTGAGTCTCCTGATGTGATGACCGCTGCTGCCCAAGCCGGCACCAGCTGCCCCTCGGGTCTTGAGAGCCCAGAAGTACCTTCCGTCACGGGAAATCCCCCCACAGCTGGGGAGGAAGACTTGGAGGATGCTCCCCCAGCCTTTGAAGAAGGCGTCTCTACCACGGTCGATGAGCTGGTACAGGTGAACCTTGGTAGCGAGGCAGATCCAAGACCCACATTAATCAGTGCGGCCATGTCCCTCGAGGAGCGGCAGCAGTATGTAGACTTCCTCAAACAGCACCGCGATGTGTTTGCCTGGAGTTACGATGAGATTCCAGGGTTGGATCCCCAAGTGGTTGTCCACCGCCTGGGCCTCCCGGTAAAACATCGTGGGTTTAAGCAGCCGCCCAGGAAAATGCACCCTTCCCATGGCGCTATGGTTGAGGCCGAAGTTGATAAGCTAATCAAGGCCAACTTCGTCAAAGAGGTCCAGTACCCCAAATGGCTCGCCAACATTGTGCCAGTCAGGAAGAAGAACGAGCAGATTAGAGTCTGCATCGACTTCCGCGATCTCAATCGCCACTGCCCGAAGGATGACTTCCCACTCCCGGTGACAGAGCTGTTGATTGACGCCACGGCCGGATTCCAAGCCCTCTCCTTCATGGATGGGTATTCCGGGTATAACCAAATCCGGATGGCCCCCAAGGATGAGGAGTCCACTGCCTTCAGGGATCCCCAGGGTACCTTTTGCTACCGGGTAATGCCATTCGGTTTGAAAAATGCAGGTGCCACTTATCAGAGGGCTATGCATCGCATATTCAAACCGATCCTCGGGACATTGGTGGAATGCTACGTGGATGACCTTGTAGTCAAATCATATCAGCGCCAGGACCATCTCAAAGACCTTGAGAAAGTGTTCGGTTTCCTCCGTTCCCGTCACCTGAAGATGAACCCACTGAAGTGTGCCTTCGGGGTCACCTCCGGGAAGTTTCTGGGCTTTGTTGTCAGATACCGAGGTATCGAGATCGACCCGGAGAAGATCAAGGCCATCAGCCAAATGCCTCCCCCGAGCAACATTCGGGAGCTTCGAGGCTTGCAAGGCCACTTAGCCTATATACGCCGATTCATTGCGAACCTGGCCGGAAAGTGTAAGCCCTTTTCTCGGCTCATGAAGAAAGGCGCTGCCTACGAATGGGATGAGGAGTGTCGGATCGCTTTCGAGGAAATCAAGCAGTATCTGCTCCAACCTCCGGTCTTGATGCCACCCGTCTCTGGAAAGCTGCTGGTTCTTTACGTAACCGCCCTGGAGAGATCCCTCGGCGCACTGCTCGCCCAGAAGAATAACGAGGGCACTGAGAACAGTCTCTACTATCTCAGTCGCATGCTTCTCGATACGGAGGTCAGATATTCCCTTATCGAAAAGAGCTGCCTTGCGCTCTTCTTCGCCGTGCAGAAGTTGCGACACTACCTGCAACACCACGAGGTTCAATTGATCTCTCGGGTGGATCCGCTGAAGTACATCCTGAACCGCCCCATGCTGACTGGCCGACTAGCACGGTGGGCGGTGATTCTCCAGCAGTTTGACATCAGGTTTGTGTCTCAGAAGGCCATTAAGGGACAGGCATTGGCAGACTTTTTAGCTGCCCATCCAACCTCCGCGGATCAATCCCTGGACCTGGATTTTCCCGATGAGACGATCCTCTCGGTCGATCATGCTGTCCCGTGTTGGCAAATGCATTTCGACGGCGCCTCCCGGAGCCCCACTGGTAGAAGGCTCAACGACCCCAAGCTCAACAGAGTGGGTCTGGGTATTGTTTTCATTACCCTGACGCAAGCCGTCCTGCCGTACTCCTTCCTGCTGTCAGAAGGTTGTACGAACAACGAGGCAGAGTACCAAGCTCTCATCACCGGCCTCGAGTTGGCCCTCGAGATCCATGTACCCCATCTACATGTGAAGGGAGATTCTGAGCTGGTAATCAAACAGGTTAATGGCGACTACGTCGTCAGGAAGCCAGAGCTTGCACCGTTGCTGGAGTACACCCTCCTCCTAATGGCCCAGTTCTCTTCTCGGCCAGAGGTTACCCATGTCCCGCGGTCGCAGAACGGCCAAGCGGACGCCCTAGCTGGCTTAGCCGCATTTCTCGCAGAACCCGAGCAGGATGATTTGGTCATACACGTGGCCCACCGTAGAGTCATTGCTCCCGTCACCCAAGAGGACCGTGATGGCCTGCGGGTAAGTCATCTCACCGCCGGACCCTCCGTATCGGGAGTCCCGGGTTCGTCAGACGCAGTGGTTGAAACGACCCCCGATTGGAGAGCACCTTTTGTCGAGTATCTCCAAAATGGTCAGCTCCCGGACAACCGGGCCGAGCGCGAGCGAATTCGACGCCGCGCGCTTCAATTTACCCTCCAGAGTGGCCCCAGTCTTGAGCAGACCCTCTATAAACGGAGTTTTGATGGTGTCCTCCTCCGTTGCATCCAAGGAGTAGAGATACCTCAAGTTATGCAAGAGGTTCACGCCGGTTTCTGTGGTGCCCATCAAGCTGGGCCGAAGCTGTCCCATCAAATCCGGAGGCTAGGGTACTTCTGGCCCTCCATGATCCACGATTGTATTGGATACGCCAAGAGATGCCACGCGTGCCAAGTGCACGCCAACTTCTTGCATCGGCCGCCAGAACCCCTCCACCCCACCAAGTACTCTTGGCCATTTGCGGTATGGGGACTCGATGTAGTGGGACCGTACCCGCAGGCAACAGCCCGCCAGTGTAGGTTCATCCTGACTGCTACAGACTTCTTCTCCAAGTGGGCAGAAGCAGTTCCGCTCAAAGAGGTCAAGGCCCGTTCCGTCGTCGACTTTGTGAGCTCCAACATCATCCACCAGTTTGGGGTCCCTCACGCCGTCCTCACTGACAACGGTACCAACTTCCGAGCAGCTGAATTGAAGAAATTGTACGCTAAGTACGACATCCGGTCAAACCATACCTCCCGCTACCACGCACAGGCGAATGGACAGATCGAGGCATTCAACAAGACCCTCTCTAACATTCTGCAGAAGATGGTTGGTCAGAACAAGAAGAGTTGGCCGGACAAGCTCCCCAACGCCCTTTGGGCTTACCGGACGACGACTCGCAACTCTACCCAGGTGACCCCATATTCCCTGGTGTATGGAGCTGAGGCCGTCCTACCCATTGAGATCCAGCTGTCGTCGCTACGCACGGCAGTTTATGATCACCAGACATCAGATGAGGTAGCCGAGATCCGTCTAGCTGAGTTAGAGGCACTGGACGAGAACCGGCTTCGTGCCCTGCACAATCTGGAAAGGCATCAGGACAAGATGGAAAGAGCTTTTGACAAGAAGGTTCGTCTCCGCTCCTTTCTACAGGGTGACCTGGTACTGGCCCTGCGAGCGCCAATGATTCCCGGAAGGAAACCGCCCAAGTTAGAACCCAAATGGGAAGGGCCTTATATCATCCATAAGGTTTACCCCAATGGAGCTTACTCCTTGGTGACCACAGATGGAGAGCGTGTAACCCCTCCCACCAATGCCAGATTCCTCAAGCGATACTTCGCCTAGGGAAAAACTGGTCCTGCATGACCCTAAACTGCGAGAGGGTCCTGCATGACATTAAACTGCATTGGTCCTGCATGACCCTAAACTGCGAGAGGGTCCTGCATGACATTAAACTGCATTGGTCCTGCATGACCCTAAACTGCGAGAGGGTCCTGCATGACATTAAACTGCATTGGTCCTCCATGACCCTAAACTGCGAGAGGGTCCTGCATGACATTAAACTGCATTGGTCCTGCATGACCCTAAACTGCGAGAGGGTCCTGCATGACATTAAACTGCATTGGTCCTGCATGACCCTAAACTGCGAGAGGGTCCTGCATGACATTAAACTGCATTGGTCCTGCATGACCCTAAACTGCGAGAGGGTCCTGCATGACCCTAAACTGCGAGAGGGTCCTGCATGACATTAAACTGCATTGGTCCTGCATGACCCTAAACTGCGAGAGGGTCCTGCATGACATTAAACTGCATTGGTCCTGCATGACCCTAAACTGCGAGAGGGTCCTGCATGACATTAAACTGCATTGGTCCTGCATGACCCTAAACTGCGAGAGGGTCCTGCATGACATTAAACTGCATTGGTCCTGCACGACCCTAAACTGCGACTTGGTCCCGCATGACCTTAAACTGTATCTCCGTCCTCACTGCAAGACGTTAAACTGCAAGTCAGTCAGTTCTTCCTGACCGAGGCTCAGCCTCAGGCCCCTCGGCCTCTTTGGGCCCCTGGCCCCGTCTCCACCGAGGTCTGGCCCCAGGCCCCCCTCGTTTCTCTCCGACTTACACTCTTACGGGATTGTACGGTACAGTGTAGGACTACGTTCTCACGTTGGGATCATGTACCATGCCGCACACATCCCCGAACAAGATGCCCCTCGTCCCGCATGACGTTAAACTGCATGTTAAGAACTACATACGGCTTGATTCCCATCTTCATGGGATACGTAGGAACGCTCGGACGCCTCGTCTTGAGCCCAGCCCCAAGCTTCTCTCTTCCACTATTCCCCCTGGGAATGGTCTCCTTGGAGGATCTTTGTGTAGCAGGGCGTCGGCCTTCTTGGCCCCGCTCATGCAACCCCACTCACGCAAAGATTGTAAAGGTCGCACCATGCGCCCGCTCCGTTCTTCTACCCTCCCACGTCCTTACCGCATGACGCTAAACTGCATGGCCTTCAAGAACTATGTATGGCTTGATTCTCATCCTTATGAGATACGTAGGAACGCCCAGACATTTCGTCTGTTGGCCCAGCCCAAAAGCCGAAATCTTCCCCTCGGGTTAAGACACGACAGGGTGCACATTTTTTCCCCGACCCACGTCGAGCAAGCCTCGACCCGGCTGCACATTCCCCCCTGGAGGTGTTTGCCCCTTTCGTGGATGGATTCACACCCGGAGGGGCCCCCAAGAACGGCCTGGATACAAAGCCCAAGGGCTCTCCTACCGATACGGGCAAACGCCCCTGAGGGTTTCTCAAGCAACAAATTGAAACAAGTCCCGCGTTGCGAATTTGGTCAGCGGTTGACCCTCATTTGTTGCCCCCATGCGGGTCACCATAGGAACGCTGTGTTTCGAATATGGTCAACAGTGATTCATTCTGCCCCATCCTGAGGTGATAAACTTCCCCCAGGTGGTGCTAGTGATCAGGACCACAGCCCATGATTCCTCACCCGGAGCGTACGGTGTGGTGTGGGACTACGTCCTCATTCACGTCGGGATCATGTACCACACCGTACAACTCCCCTTACGAGGCCCAGCCTCAGGCCCCTTGGCCTCCTTGGGCCCCTGGCCCCCCGTCCTCATGTAAGACGTTAAACTACAAACCAGTCAGGCCTTCCTAACTGATGCCTGATCTTGGGCCCCCTGGGCCTTCTCCCCTATTTCTCACCTGGAGTGTACGGTGTGGTGTGGGACTACGTCCTCATTCACGTCGGGATCATGTACCATGCCGTACAACTCCCCTTACGAGGCTCAGCCTCAGGCCCCTTGGCCTCCTTGGGCCCCTGGCCCCCCGTCCTCATGTAAGACGTTAAACTACAAACCGGTCAGGCCCCTCGGCCTTTCTAGGCCGCGGCCCAGGACCTATCTTATAGGATTGTACGGTATGGTGTAGGACTACGTCCTCATTCATGTCAGTTTTTCGCCATACTATACACCTTGCTTAGGAGTATATTACTCCCCACCTAAGTCCCGCATGACGTTAAACTGCATTGCAAGAACTATGTATAGCTTGATTCCCATCCTGATGGGATACGTAGGACCACCTGGATGTCCAAGATCCGGGTCCAGCCCCATTCCTCGGGAATCCTCATCCCATCTTGGCCCCCTGGCCTATCCTTCCTCCATGAGGGGATCATATGGTGCGGTGTGGGATTATGTCCTCATTCACGACGGTCTCGTGATGACCACGCCATGCTCCCACCCCCTGCTGATTTGTTCGGTCGATCCCTCTTTCGGCTGTTCACCAATGTGCTTAAGAGTACTCTGGTTCATTACCTGGAATGCCAAGCTTTACTCGGACACGTCCGCACCCGCTTTCCAGGCTTTGCGTATCCCCGCATCAGGGCTTTCACCGTCTTTCACACCCGGAGGGACTCCCAAGAACGGCCTGGATACAAAGCCCATGGGCTCTCCTACCGATACAGGCCAACGCCCCCCAGGGTTTCGGACGACAAATCGATAAAATCCCGCGTTGCGAATATGGTCAGCGGTCGATGCTCGTTTGTTGCTCCCACCTCAGGCTAACGCGATACAGACGCTGTGTTTCCTTCATGGATAACAGTTTTCCTCTGTCGTCACGCCAACCCATTAAGCCCAAATGCCGGGTACACAATTCACACCCTTCATCACTTCATCGTGTCCAAGTAGAATTTCGGGACTCTTGGTACTTTTCCCCCGTGCACGTCTGCGCGTTTGAGGAACAAGCTATATCAAAGGTGTCCTTCGGAACTCTCTGCTGACTCCCCTTTAATGGATGCCCCAAGTATTGCGATGAGGATCCCCCCTTGTTTCCCACACCGAGTTTATCTCACGTGGGCTTAGGGATTGGGTTGACCTCTGTGCTTGCTCGGGAGTTGTCACCACCCACGGTCCGAGCTCTAAGACCATAAACTAAGACCCTCATCTGGAACTACGTTCAAGACCCCTTGTCTCCGAACCCAGCTTGAGTTCAGCAAATTTACCCCTCTAATCCTGCCTTCAGGACCCTGATCACAGGACTGCGTGGCGCAGTGTGGGACTACGTCCTCATTCACGTCGGGTACGCAACAACTGCACCACGCACGCCCCCATTCTGAGGTTCAGTCCTCCTATCCCCTGTCCTGCATGACATTAAAAGGCACCCTTTCAGAACTACGTGTGGCTTGATTCCCATCATAATGGGATACGTAGGACCACCTGGATGTTTAAGATTCGGGTCCAGCCCCACCTCTGGGAGATATCCTGATTTCCCGGTCACCTAGACCACTTGGTCCATCCCTCTCCAGCGGGGGGTGCGTAGGTATGATACAAGGTTGTGGGCATCATGCTCCCCCTTCCCCTGGGAATCTGCCATCTCTCGATCACCCTCACGGTTGAGTCCCTTGGCTCCCTGTAGTGGTTCACCCATGTGTTGAGAGTACTCTGGTCTAGGACCAAGAGTGTCAGATTCAACTTGGTCAAGTTCCTTCCACTTGTCAAGCTTCGTGTTCCCCTCTATTCGGACTTCCATCATCTTTCACACCCGGAGGGACCCCCATGAACGGCCTGGATACAATTCCCAAGGGCTCTCCTACCGATACGGGCCAACGCCCTCCAGGGTTTCGGACAACAAATCGATAAAATCCCGCGTTGCGAATATGGTCAGCGGTCGATGCTCGTTTTGTTAGTCCTCATTTCAGGCTAATGCGACAGGATGCTGTGTTGCGAACATGGTCAGCAGTAATCCTCTGTCGTCACGCCAGCCCCCTCAGTCCTTGAATGTTGGTTGCATGATTCACATCATTTTCCACCCCATCATGTTCAGGTGGAATCTCGACACTTTTGGCGCTATCCCTCAGTGCACCTTTGCATGTTAGGGGGACAAAGCTGCAATCTGGCGCCCTTTGGGGCTCCCATGGTCCGAGCTCTAAGACCATAAACTAAGACCCATTCGGGACTACGTTCAAATTCCCATCCTCATGGGACACGTAGGACCGCCCAGACGCCCTGTCTCCGGGTACAACCCATTCAGGAAGCCAGTCTCTTCCCCTGTTTTACCTCCGGATGGCGTACAATTTGATGTGGGATCATGTCTCTGTCAAATGTGTTTTATAAACACTGCGCACATTTCCCGCCTAGCATCGTCTCTGCTACGTCTGCGCTGCATGACGATAAAATGCATGCTTGGTCCTATCATACGACCCTAAACTGTGACATTATCGTCCTGGCCGCACGACGAAAAACGGCACCGCATTGTGGTGACCTCGCTGTAGAGGACATCACGTTGGGTACTGGCCACGCGCCATGCCATTTGTCAACGCCCATCACGGCTTGATTCTTGTGGCGACATCACGACCTACAGTTCTAGGCATGTCGCTTCACAAAAAAAAAACCATTCACCTCAAAGAACAAACAAGATACATCAAATTCCGCTTCTTTTAGTGCAAGGGCCATGTCCGCACTTCCCCTTTCCCCTGGCACTGGTACCTTACCCTGCCACCTTCGAGAACTACGTATGGCTTGATTCTCATCCTTATGAGATACGTAGGAGCGCCCGGGTATTTCCCCGCGGGCCCAGCCTAACCCTGGTGTTCGGTCCATCGACTCGGGCTCATTCATGTCAGGTAGTGATGTTATGCATCCCCTGATCCCTTTTTCCAATCCATGGTCCGAGTTCTATGACCCTAAACTATGATCTCCCCAAGGGAAAGAAATCTTCTCCCTCTCTCTAATACGTTTCGTTGACGTATTCAGATGTGTCTTGACAAAAAGCCCGAAGCATGGGATTTTCACAGGGACATTCCCCTCATCCCATGACCAAGCTTCGTGAGCTCTTTATTTGGATCCTCATCCTCTTCCACATCTAAAAGGACCCTCGGACGACGTGGATACTAAGCTTAAGGGCTCTCCATGAATGCTGGACCTAAGGGCCCTACAATCGTTTCGGGCCAACGTCCCTGCGGATATTCGACAACATTTGTGACACGGTCCCGTGTTTCGAACATGGTCAACGGTCGACCCTCATTTGTTTGTCCCCATTTCAGGCTAACGCGATAGGATGCTGTGTTGCGAATATGGTCAGCAGTAGTCCTCTATCGCCACGCCGTCACCATCGTGATCCGAATCTCGAGCGTCATGATTCACACATTTCCACTCCTTCATGTCCAAGTGGAACTCCATCATACTCGGCTCTTTCTCTTCGCGCATCTAGATGCGCTGAATGATCATGTTAGTGTCATTGGGCCGGTAGTCACCGAGCATCCCTTTGCCCTCACCTGCCCCTCTCTGCGTCGGGAAATTCCCTCCACTACTGCTTGTTTCCCACACCGAGCACGACTCACGTGGGCTTAGTAGTTTTGGCCGGATGTGTACCAACACGGTTAGGCTGCTCCTCGTCCAGTACGACGTTAAACTGCGTTTTTAGAACTACGTGCGGCTTGATTACCATCATCACGTGGGATACGTAGAGACGCCCAGGCATTTCGCCTAGGGTTCAGCCCCAGGAATCACAAAATCATGTTCCTCCTCATTTCCAGCGCCCCTGCTGTTGCCCCAATCGTGCATACGAGCACGTTGGATAAACGGTAATTCGGCTATCCCGGAAGTTCCTCCTCCGATCAAGCCTTCCCCATCTTTCGAGAATCTGGACTGGTTTGAGGGAATTGTCGTCAAACGTCCCGCAAACATTGCAGGGATGCAACAAGACAACTCAACAGTGGAAATCGTGCGCACTACGGAACTCTAAACAAAGGAGAAAGGAAGAGTTGAAGCACAAAAAAAAATGTTAATAAAAGTTTCTTCGGGTTCGCTACAATACTCGGGGGTTGACTTCCCCCCTGGACGGGTTGACTCCGTCAAAAGAGCGTTGCAGCTCCGCCACCCGTTGACTTGCGGCGTCCAGAGCCTGTTGCCGCTGATTTAACTCCCGCTCCTCTTCAGCAGCGGCGGGGCGTAATCCGTCAACCCTGGCCCGGGCCCTTTCCACCTCGGCCTGGACGACAGCCATCCTTCCAGAGGTCTGCTCCATATGCTCCTCAGCCTTTGCCAGCTGGGCCTTCAATCGTAAGACCAGCTCAGACTGTGCATCGAGAGTGGCTGAAAGCTCGTTGGCCCGGATCTGCATCTGTTGGACCTCGCCTTCAGCCTCCTGGAGCTTCCTGATGCTGGTCGCCTTCCTCCGCTGCCATCCCACGCTCAGCCCACGATCATGCTCCCGGATCTTCTCAGCCATGAGGTCTCGGATGAGCGCGTGAGGGCGTTGGGCATCCACTCCCCCGGCACACAGTTCGCGCAACCGTGAGCGGAGCCTATTCATTTCGGCCAGCCATTGCACCTGGGGAGTGTCCCTGATAAAGCGCGTAATCAGCTTCCACGACCGGCGGCGGACTATGCTGCTGTCTTCCTCATCAGAGGCTGTTTCGTCCCAATCCGCGCGATCAGCGGGCTCGTACAAAGGATATGCCTGCAGGAATTCCTCAGCGGGATCCGCATCTGGTGTTGAGTCTGGTACGACACCTGACGCCGGCACAGGCACGACAGGACTGGGACTGACCGGTTGATCCTCTTCCTCGGAGTCCACCTCGATGACTTCAGGTATGACCCTGCTGGTGATCCCGCCAGTGATGGTGTGCACCACAGCTGGAGGAGGTGAAGGGATTATCGTCACCATCACCGGCATGCCCCTGGGAGGGACGCCGCCAGACATCCCAACCAGCCTCGCTGCAGCAGCCCACGCCAGTCGGAGAACTGTATGACAGGAAGAGACATAAACGTTAGTCGACATGACCCACGTGTGGCAACGAAGAGACCGGTGGAGGAGACTTACGAAGGTTGACTTCTGAGCGCTGCTCCTGGGCCGGTACTGACGGGACTCCGAGACGGGGCCCCCCGTATACTGCTGGAAGATCTGGAGAGTCCAGAGGAGCCACCTCAGACCCCCTGGTCCCACCAGATGCAGAACTGGACGCAGCCATAGGCGCGGGTTCTGAAGGTCCCGCATCATCACCCGCCGAGGAGCGAGAACGAGGCCTACGAACAAGTTCCTCCTGTATGACCCAAACATTGGTGAGAAGTCCGTATGGATTCAATAACAGATCGTAAGAAGAGAGGTTCGGAATGTTACCTCGAGAGCCTCCGCGGAGTCGTCGGATTCTGAGCTTCGGTCTCCGACCTCGCCCTCCTCCAGCGGGCTCCCTCCTCCAGCCTCATCCTCCCGAGAAGAGCCCCCTGATTCCTCCGGCAAGGGGAAGCGCTCCCTCATATCGGCAGCCGATAGCTGTGGAGGGACCGTCTGATTCAACAGTACCCTCACCCGGTCTGTCATTGGGCGAGGGGCACCACTGGAGTGGATGTAATCCTCCAGCTCGTTCAAGTATTGCTCCGCCTCCGCCGGAGACACCATGAATCCGGCCCGGACTGGGCCTATGCCCGGCAGTCTCATCCCGAGGCGATTCAGGTGGGCCCACATCTCAGATGGGCTGAGGAATTGCCGGTTGACGTCCCAGACGTCCCAAGCTTCCGGAAAGACAGCATCTTCCGCCATGTCAATGTGACGCAGCCGCTTCCCCGGAGCCTGAGCGGATACCCGACGGAATCCCCTCGGTGGCCTCCCCTCTGGATGACCCTGCTCTCCCGGAACCACCGGATCCGCCGCTGCTGCCATACCCTCGGCCGGTGCGGGTCTCTCTGCCACGGCAGCTCCGCTGCCGCGGGCGGCCCTAGCTGCCCTCCGACCCCGACCTCGAGATGAAGGAGGCCCACCGTCACCAACCCGGATCGTTGGCTGCTTCAGCATCTCCCCGGGATAAGCAGCCTCCCAGCTGATGGCGTACTCCTTCACTAAGCCGAAGGCGGCGGTGGGTGGAGGCAATGTGATCTGCATCTTTCCATCCTCACGTGTGAACATGAGCCACAGCTGCCTCATCACACACGGGTGCTCCTCGTGACGCACCTCCCAGTATACCTGCGGGGTCAGCCGCTGGAGGCACTGGAACTGCCTCGCAAAACGGTGCGGGGTGTATGGTTCACAGATTGGCTCACGATCTATCCGAGCCACCAAAACGCCACCTCGGAAGGCCAGGAGGTAAGCCCGATGCTCTTCCGTTCCCCGTCCATCATCAGCAAGCCTCCCCGTCGGCAGTGGAAAGGGATGAAAGTTGAACTCGTCCGCCCTCCACACCCTATTCAGCACCATCGGAACGGCCAGTTTGAATGGGAAGCTCCCAACTGCGTTCAGAATGGAAGGGCGAAAGTCTGATCCCGGCGGCGAAATGGGGTTTGGATACTCGTAAATCCTCATGATGTGCGCCGCGATCCACCCATACAGGAGGTGGAAGGGCCCGCATATTCTTGGCGGCTTCTTGCCCTCGCTGATACGTCGCAGCATTCTGTATAGCTTGGCGAGCATCGGGATCCCCAGGTTGATCCGCTGCCCCATGGCCATCATTGATGCCATGATGAACGAGCTGGGCCGTACCCCCATGCTTGTATCTCTCACTGGTAGGATCCACCCACATATGAGGGCCGCGATGAACGCCGCCAGCCTAACTATTGGCTGTTGTTCGGTGCTGACGCTGAAACCCCAAGTCTTCCATTGGCTGTCCTCCAAAACCCGCCAATACGAGTGCCCCTAACCCCGCTGGGCTGCCCTCGGACAAGTTCGAGGCCTTGGAGGGAACTCTCGATTCTCTGGAAAGTTCAGGAAACACTTGAACCACCTCTTGAAGTGGACGTCCCTCACGGCCTCCTTGTCCTCTCCAGGGACAAGCGCCATCAGCGCTGACGCCAGCCGTGGCATTTGCTCAGCATCCCCCCACGCACTGATGACGGGGAGGAACTCGTCGTACATGGCCCCCAAGATCGGGACCCCAGAAACCTGGTGGACATCCCACAGGCTGATGCCCACCTCCCCGTGATGCAGATGAAAAGTGTTGGTCCTGGACGACCATCTACTCAGCAGTTCCGGCATCAGCTGCTTTGGCTGGTAAATGTGGAACTGGGAGGCCCATGCCGCCTCGTACAATCCCACTCTCCTCAGCTCAGCCTCGAACTCCTCGCATGAGGCGCCTACCCAGTAGGCCCAGGCCCAGTCGTCGGTAAAATTGCCGCCCTGGCGCAGGTCCCACTCATCGGACCATCCCTTCTTCGGATCCTGCAGAGCCGCCTTCAGCATGGTGCGGTAGAGAGGAGGGGACGTCTCCGGTTGCAGTGGCCTCCCGTCAATATCGTTCACATGATTGTGGAGACAATCGGCGGTGATGGGTGTGAAATCCTCCCGCGCGTGACCGTCGGCCGCCCTGAACCATTGGTGTTGGCACGGTGTGCTCCTGAACCAACAAGCTGGTTCATCCCTTCCTGCCTCAGGGATGAAGACGTCATCCCTCAGCCCGAAGCCGTACAACGGCAGCTTTTTGCACTGTGGATAATCCTTCTGACCTTCCGACAGCAGATCTGTCAGAGAAGTGTGGTCTGAATGGCTGCGAACCATTTCCCCCAAGCCTGGACGGTTGGCCATCTCATCCCGGCGAGCAGCATCTGCGAGCACTCCCAGCACAGCTTCTTGATGGGCCATCTTTGAATGTCAACCCTTAGAAAAGTTTTTTCTCCCTGGATCGCGAGGCTCGGCCGCGAAGCTCGGCCGCGAAGCTCGGCCGCGAAGACGGATCGCGAAGATCGGTCGCGAGACGAAGCCGCGAAGTTTGGCCAAGGCAGACAGAGGTTCGCTTGGCGCGGACGCGGAGTCGGAGACTCGCGGTTCGCCGCGAAGCTCGATTCGCGGAGTGCTGTCGCGGAGTACGCGGAGCTTAGCCAAATCGAGAGCGCACAAAAAGACAAGACACGTGAAGACAAAAGAGGGCGGACCCCCTATTTATAGGCGATGACCCCGGAGCATCGCGGCGCGCCTCACCCGCGCGAAGCATCGCGGCGCGTCCGGATCCGCGGCCCCGATGAGCATCGCGGTCCCCCTTCGCGATGACGCATCGCGAACCACCGACAGTTTTTGGCGATTGTCCCTCAGACTTCGACCCTTCGCCCTCCGCGGCTCCAAGTCTGAGGGGGGGCATTTGTTGGCACCAAAAATCCGGCCCGAGAGGAAGGAACGAAAAAGACAGCCGGCGCGCTGCCTCGCGAAGCACAGCCGCGAAGCACAGCCGCGAAGCCCGTCCGCGGAGCCCTGCCGCGAAGCGTCCCGACCTGAGCGAACCGCCGCGAAGCTCCAGAGGCGGTGATCCTCCGCGAGCGCGTTTGACGTTCGCGAACCGCCGCGAAGCTCCCGAGGCGGTCATCCTCCGCAACCCGGTTTGACGTTCGCGAACCGTCGCGAAGCCCCGAAGGCGGCGCGCGAGCCCTGCTTCGCGGTGCCCCTTCCCTATAAATACTCGACTCCCCCTGAGTCCCGAGGACGGACAATCCGACCTTTCGGCTTCTCCTCTCCCGAATCGCGAAGCAAGCTTTGCCCCGGGAATCATGAGCTCCGCGAGGTATTCCTACTTCGCGAGACGACTCTGATTTGTTTCGTCCTGAGCCCCTCTTCCGAGAGGGATGCCCTTCGCGAAGCCCAAGGGCGTTCGCAAAGGAAGGGGATTCCCAAGGGAACCCGGGCAGCCGCGGAGCACTCATGCTTCGCGAAACACCCAACCCATGCTAGTAATCCCTATGCCAAGGCAGGATAACTATGCATCGCGAAGCACATTGCTTGGCAGGACCCTGCTTCGCGAACCACTCCTTCTTCGCGAGGCAGTGATCCGCGAACACTGTTCCACTTCGCGAAGCACCACCCACTCCCACCTATGCCCCATGCTAAGGCCAAGGCACCCCACTTCGCAAAGCACACTCCTCTGCTTAGTGATTCCTCCTTCCGTGCGACCCTCCAGGTTTGCACGATGTGATTTCAAAGTCCCATGGACAACACCTCCCGTAGCGTTGCTTCGCCCAATGCTCCTTCGCATAGGCACGCTAACGGCTATTGCTTCTTCGCATAGCCACGCTAACGTGGACCCCTCGATGGCTCCTCGCTCGACCCCCCTCTACCATGGCCTTACTGGTACCTTCCCTTCCCCAAGGACCAGAGGGTACCAGTTATGTAAGCCCTAGGGGTGTGGAGTGAACCCACCTCGTCCGAGCTGCAGGACGTTAAACTGCCAAGCACCGCGTCCCCAACACATGACGTTAAACTGTGACCCAACCTCGTCTCCCTCACGAATGGTCCCCCCAGCTCGAGCATTCATTACACCGCTCGTCTCCACGGGAATGGAACTCTTCCGCACATGGAATGAGATCCTCCTTGTCGGAGTGGTGTATGTTCGCAGGGGAAGGGTCGCCTCAGAGCGTAAATCCCTAACCTTTGGTACGGATGATTGCACCCGTGCATCTCGGTACTTCCCCACTACCAAGGTCAGTGGAGGACGTGATAGGGAACGAGGCACCTCCCATTGTCGGACCAAGGTCCATCTTTCCCGCGCTTTGTCGCGCCATGGGCCTCCATCCTGGAGTAAGTCCCAACACCATGGGCCGCTCAACGCGTAAGCCCCTCTTCGCTTCCCACGGATGCACCCTTCGCGACGTGATCGTCAGGTCCTTGCAACCTCTTGTTTCTCACACCGAGCATGACTCACGTGGGCTTAGAGTGAGCACCGACCCTGACAAACCATCAGCGGACCAAGGTCTGCTTTCACGTCGGTTTACCGACAAACCCCCCACTCTGAACTACGTGGTCTTTGATCCATGTCAAGGCATGGTACGTAGGAAGCCTCCATGAGGTTCAAGCCCAC
Organism: Viscum album; assembly: GCA_963277665.1. NCBI lineage: Eukaryota > Viridiplantae > Streptophyta > Magnoliopsida > Santalales > Viscaceae > Viscum > Viscum album. The sequence goes on along the minus strand of OY728153.1, from coordinate 1,857,872,923 downwards.
CATTAGTGGACCAAGGTCTACCCCCCCTCTGAACTACGTGGTCTTTGATCCATGTCAAGGCATGGTACGTAGGAAGCCTCCATGAGGTTCAAGCCCACCATTAGTGGACCAAGGTCTACCCCCCATCTGAACTAAGAGGTCTTTGATCCATGTCAAGGCATGGTACGTAGGAAGCCTCCATGAGGTTCAAGCCCACCATTAGTGGACCAAGGTCTACTCCCCCTCTGAACTACGTGGTCTTTGATCCATGTCAAGGCATGGTACGTAGGAAGCCTCCATGAGGTTCAAGCCCACCATTAGTGGACCAAGGTCTACCCCCCATGAACTACGTGGTCTTTGATCCATGTTAAGGCATGGTACGTAGGAAGCCTCCATGAGGTTCAAGCCCACCATTAGTGGACCAAGGTCTACTCCCCCTCTGAACTACGTGGTCTTTGATCCATGTCAAGGCATGGTACGTAGGAAGCCTCCATGAGGTTCAAGCCCACCATTAGTGGACCAAGGTCTACCCCCCATCTGAACTACGTGGTCTTTGATCCATGTCAAGGCATGGTACGTAGGAAGCCTCCATGAGGTTCAAGCCCACCATTAGTGGACCAAGGTCTACCCCCCATCTGAACTACGAGGTCTTTGATCCATGTTAAGGCATGGTACGTAGGAAGCCTCCATGAGGTTCAAGCCCACCCATCTTTCACGTCGGGTTTCACCCCGTCCAGCACGACGTTAAACTGCACCCCGGTCCAGTGGTAAGCCATTGCGACCCACCATTTGAACTACGAAGTCTTTGATCCATGTCAAGGCATGGTACGTAGGAAGCCTCCATGAGGTTCAAGCCCACTCATCACCCAATTCACGTCGTGTTCTACCTACGTCCAGCACGACGTTAAACAACATTCCAGTCCAGCGGTAAGCCGTTGTGACCCATTCCCACCTGAACTACGTGGTCTTTGATCCATGTTAAGGCATGGTACGTAGGAAGCCTCTATGAGGTTCAAGCCCACCAATAGTGGATCAAGGTCAATCACTTACGTCGGCTCACCGACACCCACCACCCGTCGTTTATTCACGTCAGGGTTCATTACCGTCCCACATGACGCTAAACTGTATCATTTGAACTACGAGGACTTTGATCCATGTCAAGGCATGGTACGTAGAAATCCTCCCAGAGGTTCAAGCCCGACTCCCACCGGACCAAGGTCCATCCTCATGTAGGTACGCTGACGATGCCCATCGGACCAAGGTCCACCATCACGTCGGTTTACCGGCACCATCCCGAACTACGCGGACTTTGATTCCCTGCCACGGGGATACGTAGGAAGCCCCTTCAAGGCTCAAGCCCAACTTCGTCGTCACCACCCCTGCGATGGTCCCATTCCATTCTCAACCGTCTCCGCCAGACGTTAAACTCGCGACCTACCTCGTGGTAAACATGAGATGCCTGAGGAAAACCTCGGATGGAACGCCTTTGGCGTAACCGTCTTTGCTAGACGTTAATCTTGCAAACATACCCTGTGTTGAACACGGGAAGCTGAGGAAAACCTCAGGTACGTGTCTATGACATGTAACCCCCCGCGCTCGATGTGGGATGCCTCGGGTTTCCACGCCCTCGAGAAGCCTTGTGATCAAGGACAACAGACAGACATGCCAGGTACCCCAGCATCCAGACACGCTACTGATGCCTCAAACGTGATTACTCCCCTGACCGAAGGTTGCTGCCCTGACTGGACCCTTTGGAATGTCCCGACAGAAGCAGCGTAATTAACCGGCGTCCATGGAAACATGGCACTGGGAAGAGTTTCACGAACTACGTATTAAATCTATAAGGGAGACCCGGACTAGGTGAAGAGTTCTGAGGAGGAATCCACAGGAGGAAGAACCGACATCCCATCATCCCGTTTCGATCAAGGAGCAGACGTCCCTGAATAAGGAGCGAATGCCGCCCGCCTTTGGAAAGTGGGAATGCGGGGCAACAAAGCCGTGCGTCCCCCTCCTCCGCGGACGGATGCGCACGCGCCCCGGCGAAAGCGTCGGAAACAATGGGACACCAAGAAAATTAGTTACTAAAGAAATGGATAGAGAGAACCAGTTACTGTTCAAGTTCATCCAACATGTGCTAAGTCCAAGAATAGGGGACTTTTCAAATCTGAAATAACAAAATATTTATTTGTTGCATTTGCTGAGGCATAGTTTCAAGGTAAATTTGGGTAGGATTCTGATGATTCAAATTGAATATATGATCAATCAAAAGTCAAAAACTAATGCTCTATTATTTGCAAAGCTAATTTCATAGATGATAAAGGTAAGAGGTGTGGCTAAGTCTCAAGATGAGACAGTAGTTATAAAAGTAAACTTTTATATTACCAAAACTGTTTGTAAATACATGAAGATAAATTGGAATCTGTAGAGAAGAGAATGGGTCAGTGATGAAGGGAATCTATATGATAAGTTCATTCATGTGGATCAGACTTCTAGGACTAAGGATGTGGGGGATCCAGGTCTAGGGTTTGATGAAGAGTAACCTTAGTATATTGATGATACTGATTAAGAGGATACCTCTATAGCTGATGGAGGGGATCAGAACTTGCCTCCATGTCCAGCTGCTGATGTTGTATCATCTGTAAAGGAAACTATGTTGGGAGTAAGAAATGAAAATTTCCCTATTGATGAGGAAAACCAGTTTACTCCATAGAAGGAGCAAGAAGTCAATGAAAGTTGAGAACATGTTTCTGATATCTTAGATGAGAACACCTTGAGTTTGAACCCATTGATTGGAATTACTGTTGTGACTATAGAGGTTGTTCTAGTTGAGATGGAAGAACCTACACCCATTCCTGATGAGCCACCTATTGGTGAAATGGAAATGGTTGTTGAGAATTCTTCTGAGGAAGGCCGAGTTGCTGAGAGTTCTATTGCTATACTTATAGAGAATAATGCACAAATTGATGTAAAAAATCCAACCAGACTTGGCAATGTTTGAGTAGCTATTGAGATTGATGACTGGGTAGAAGAACCAAGGTTTGTAGTTTTTGGGAAGTACTATCCTGATTCTGAAGATGAAACACCCATCAACAGGACACAAGTTAAATATAATATCCTTTCTATGTTTTTTCCTGAGGATGTGGTAAGAAAAGATGATCTAGACCAGTTAAAGTCTAATCGTAAGACCTTGTTTGTAGAAGAGATAAGAAGAATGGAAACCTCTTTTCATGTTGTCCATTCAATCTGTTTTGAATGACATTGTGGTTAGTATTGTGTTAGAAAGAGAACCTGTAGTTGTGCCTGAAAATATGGTTAATAAGGTTGATCTTGAATCTTTCAAGGATGAGTGGAAGGAGACTTGGACTGCATCTGTTGCAGACTTAAAGAGCTATTTTGTTGAAGAGCTGAGTAAAGTGTAAAAATCATTTGAACTCTCTCTTGGATGAACTGTGTCAACCACTATGATAGAGATGATGAATGAAGTAAAAGTGTGTCATACTCAGATTAAAACTTGGACAGAGGCTGTTAGAGCTTTGAAGAAATTTTTTGATTCATTCCATACCTTGGATAGTTCCCAAAGCCAAGTTTCTGCTGACATAAATTATATAAATAGTGTAGTAAAGTAGTTTGTGGATGTGTTTGAAGCCTTTAAAAAGAATACCAAAGAGCATGTCAGTACATAAGTTTTCTTTGTCAATAATTTGATAAGTAGTTTGACTCAATCTTTCAAGTAAACTGTTGCATTAACTATCAAACATCTAGGTTAACCCAATACTTCAGTAGATATTGAGCAATTTAGAACTATACTCAAAGAGGAGATTGGTTAGGCTAGTGCCAGTAGCTTAACTAGTTCTCAGGTACTGTCTACCTCAAGAGATATCAGAAAATTTGTTCAGGAGTATATGAGGGATGATACTGCTCCCCAACAAAAAATTAGGGATAAGATTTATCTCCACTTTTAGAAATTTTATACCAAGAATCAGCTCAACAACCATTTCAAGCTTCTGTTAGAGGACATGAAACTACCTCCAGTCACTCAAGATTTCAGAGAACAAGTGAGCAGACTCAGGGAGTTGACTCCTTCTCTAGAAAAGCTTATGGAGAAAAAGGGTGACATTACCTCTACTATGGAGAGTGGAGGAGGAATCATTATGGAAATTAGGAATCTGTTGCTGCCATTTTTGCATGTAGACAATACTCCTATCATTGCACCTCCAACTCTGCCTTCCTCTGCACAGTCTGCCTCCATTCATCAAATGACACCGTCTCAAGATATTCGAAGCTTGACACCATTGATTACTCCAAGGAGTACCCACTACCGACCAAGAACAGTCTCTTTTTCTCAACCTACAGTGGTGCTTTCTAGAGTTCCCAAGCCTGATTCTACCTCTTATACCAAAGGAAAATCCAAAGTGGACATTCAGGGGTGGGTTGAATAGTGGATAAGACATTTGACAGGAATCACTTGTACACTTTTTGTCTCAATTTTTTATTTCTCTGTATCTATTTTCCCCGTGACATATATAGGGTCTTATTCTCTTTTACCTTCTATTACTTCTCTCATCATATCTTTCCTACTTTTTTGATAATCACAAAGGTGGAGAATTAATATAAAGGGGGAGAAATTTGAGAAATATGAGAAATATGAGAAATATGAGCATAATATAATTCTACCTCTAGTACATTTGTTATATATCTTTGATACAGTTGTTTCATACCTCTAATACATTTGCATATAATACTCAATTCTCTAATATATTTGGAAATGTCATTACTCACACATAGAAGTGAGACTAAATGTATTTTATACTAATACCTTAATGATAATTTTGGATTATAATACCATAATTTGTTATTATCAAAAAGGAGGAGATAGTTGACCACATCTATTTTGATAATCTCAATTATGATTTAATATGTGTTTATAATCCTATATATATGTGTTAAATTATGTTGGAAAAAATATCAAAATAATCATTGGAATATGTTAATAAATGTTTATCTATGTTTATATATGCTATGAAATAATTCTACCTCAATATGGATTTGATATCCATAGAATATATAAGTGTTAAGCTTGTGAGTCACTGATACAGAGCTACCGATAGAATAAGCCTATCGGTATGCACAAGTCGACTGATACAGACCTATCAGTACGTAGTCTACCGATAAGTAAATTTCATTGATAGGACAAGATTCCTATGGCACAAGGTCACTGGTACACAACTACAGATATGAAGTCCACCGATACACATACACAGCCACCGATACAGACAGATACTGACAGACAGCTAACGATACAAGTTTGCTGATATAGACAGACGACTACTGCTACAAAGTCTATCAATACATGTCTGCTGATATAGATAGATGGATATTGCTACAAAGTCTATCGATACAAGAATTCAACATGTACAAAAGAGCTACCGATAAAAGTGTCTACCAATGAAAAGACTTACTGATACATAGAGCTACTATTATAAATAGTAACAGCTATTGACACAATTTATACTGACTCATGTCCAGCTTTACAAGCTCACTGATGGAGAGAGAGCTACCAATGGAAGCTAGTCACCATTTTTCTAAAACATACATATGTTTGTTTATTAATAAAGGTCATATTGGGTGTTTTTAATGAAACTTCTATTAATTAAATAATGTCTTCTGAATGTTAGGGAACCGTACCTCATACCTACAGAAGAAACCATGCATTATGTCAAACCACATGAGCTATAAAAGTAATGTCAAAATCCGTGCATAAAAGTGGTGGAAAAAAGTGAAAAAGCTGTTGAGTGTGATGATAGAGGAAGATACGTATCTAATACAAAAAAGAACATATGCACTAGACCTTAAAGAAGTGAATAACTTTTGATGGAACCTGAGGGACATTGTTGTGGGGAAAATCCTACTACAACCTCGAGCAAAACATCAACAAAAGGAATTTAAGGAACAAAACTATGACACTATGCTTCTCAGAAAATTTTAGAGAAGGACTAAAACCACATATGCTCAATCCAAAAGGATTCTATAGCTGAATTTCCATCACACAGAGCCTTATAAACCCATCTCATATCTTTTTAGATCAGTTTTGTGATTTGCTTATTTACCTTTCAAGTACTCTGTGTGATTCTGTTCATCATAGACACACACTGACTCCTGAGCATAACCAGAGGATATCAAAAATCTTCACTCAAACCATCTGAATCTTTTAGTTCCCACTGTGAATTGTGGTAGATTTCAAGTGTGACTTGGATAGCCTGTGTGATATTGTTTTGTTTTTTCCACGAAGAACTGTGGTAGAGGTCTTAGTACCTGGACAGTCTGAGTAGTATTTTAAACCCCGATCCACGGTGTGGATCATAATTTATATAAAACAATGTGAGAGGACTAAGTCTGAGCATGAGACTGAACCTCTTGGATATAACTGTTGTTCATATTTATTTTAGTTAAAACTATACTAAATATTCCGCTCCTAATTATGTTAAATGAAAATCTATTTTAAAGATTACTCTGATAGTTAAACTAGAAAGTGTTTATAAGTTTTTTTATCCAGTAAATTAGTTTCAAAGAAAAATTTATCTTCAGATTAAGTTAACTGGGAAATAATCAATCTTTGATAATCTAATTGAAACCGTTGAAGCTTTATAAATTCACTACCATTTAATTTCTTATTTAATTTGGGGGATTTTAATAAAAATATTTTTAACAGAAATTTTAATTGGAACTCAATTCACCCCACCTATTGAGTATCCCCTACGACCAACACCATGATTAGAGGGGAAATAATATATTTTACCATACCATGAAACCTAAAATAGTTAATAGGAATACAAGGATGTAACGTCCCGGTTCAGGGTGCCACTCAACGGGATCCCCGAATTGGGTTCACAACGTGACCTCAAGCGCATTTCCCAAAACACCAGAGGCTGCCGACTAGCAGCGAGGGCCCAGGTCTGATAGTGGGGAAACTATTCCCTCATTTGTCATAGTGCAGCATAGCCGAATAGATAAAGATAATACAACAAGCGGAAGTAGTAAAAAATATATATAACATAAATGGATAACCAATAATAATAAGGAAACCAGCAGTCATATATATATGAAAATTCAGCATATAACTGTTCTATAAAACAGCCAAAACATGTTACACTGCAATATAATACAACTGAAGTACAAGTACAGAGAAGAAAAACAAAACAGCAAGCGGTATCACGAGCCCACGCTCGGTCCCATGCTCCCCTACTTCCCAGTAACAATCAAGTACCTATATAGGGACCCTTGCCCTTATCCACACCTACAGAAACGTAATCGGTCAGGGCCGAAGACATGACCCAAACAGGGTGTGAGAAATAAATCTTAGTAGGTACCCACCAAAGGAATGTGCCCAACTATGTAAAAAATGCAACAACAGTGTGCAGTAGTAAAATGCAATAAACTATGAAATACTCAAAAGTAACTAACATTACTAGTTATATTGACATTTTATTATTCTTTTTAACATTAAATTTTAGATATCACCATAGTGAATATTGTATGTAAAATAGCCAGTGTCCTCAGACATGTAAACCCTTACCCATAGGAAAAGAGAATCCAAACATAGGAATCTACCCACATGCATATCGAATATTTCCCACAAGCGTACGAGGTGTCGCCCACAGGCACAGAATCAACTGCCCATAGGCAGGGAAGAAGTTTCCCACAGGCTAGGTAGTACATTTCCCACATGCTATTCACTACACTGCCCTTAGGATAAACAAGCAACCGGGACATTCCCAACATGTTAACAACCAATACACATGCAATCTCTCTCAATGAAATTCTATAATCATTATTATAAAGGCATACCCTCGGGTATCCTGTCCAAACAGCTAAATAGAGGAACACACCCCCGGGGTGGTCCTGGATCCAAGCAGTGATCCCAAACAGCAATTTATCACCACATTTAATTACCTTTACAAATCTAGGTATTTAAAATATCCACGACCTTAGGCACACAACACCCCAACATGGGTTCTTGGAACAATGGTACAGAAATCGCAAAACAGTTGGAAATTAAACACCAAGCCACCTACCTTAAATGCCTCTGAACGGTATACACCAACGATGATTCCAGAAACGCCCAAGAATGACATAGATCTGAGATAAGAAAATTCCCATTCAATCGTAAATAACTTCCCCTCAAGAAAGAATTGGTATGAACTAAACAAGAAGAGGATAGGGCTTACCCGTGCGGTTCTAGGGAGATTGATGGTGCAGAAAAAGGATTTCTAGTACTCGATCTGGAGCTCCTCGAAGATCCTGTCGTCCCTTCCGAGCCTCCCTCTAGTTGTAAGCTTCCTCTGTGAACAGAGGAGGATAATTACCATTTTAAACAAAAAAAATACACAACATGTACAATGTCTCATTTAACTGTTCCTCTAGTGGCACAGCCGCACTGTTCATCCATCGACATGAGTACACGGTGTGTATTTCTGATTACACGGCATGTACTGCCACTACATTGGTGGATACTTATACTGCCTTAATATTTGCATGCCGACTAACTACACAACGTTTAAATTTCTAATACACGGCATTTAGTCGGTTTTTTACACCCTTCTTCACCCAAATGGCTACAAACCATGTGTACTCATCCCACACGACCATGAGTACATGGAGTGTGGAAAATTAAACGGCATGTACTTCAAAAAATTTGGGATTTTCCCCCATTTTCCTTATCTTCTCAAAAACACTTAAGGAAAGGAGAAAAGAACAAACATGTACCTCAAGAATAAGAACCGGTTTCTTACAAACTTCCCCCCTTAAAGAAATTCGTCCCTGAATTGACATTCCCATGGTGGTGAAGATATAACCGTGAACAAATCCGGCCACTAAGCACATATGTTGGTCTCCCTCTCTTAGGTTTCGTCAAGCACTCAGCCATGCTGTCATAGTACCTATAAGAGAGGAACTGACCAGCCTCAGAGAACCTTCGTGCTCCTCTCGACGATATGAATCAGATGCTCCTCAAATGATGCATTTATTTTAAGCTCAACCTCCTCGGGCTGAAAGACGTGAGACGGGTCTGAATGGTAGAGACGCAACTAAGATACATGGAAGACGTCTTGCATGGCTCGTTACCTCTATGGTAACTGCAAGAGATAGGCAAACTTCCTGAAACTCTCCAAAATCTCAATTGGGCCCACATACCTCAGTGAATGTTGACCTTATCTCTTGATCCGCCTGTGTCCCAACCTCGGTGAAACATGCAAGAAAACCTGATCCCCAACCATAAACTCCAAGGGCTGTCTGCGACGATCAACATAAGATTTTGGATGAGACTATGTGGTAGCCATCCGCTTCTGAATCAACTGGACCTTCCCAGAAGTCTCAGGCACGAGACGTGGTCCCAGTATAGCTACCTCACCTGCCTCTAACTAGTACAAGGATGATCAGCATGGAATACCATATAAATCCTCGTAAGGTTCCATCTCAATAGTTTCCTGAAAGCTATTATTATAGGCAAACTCGACTAGGAATATATTCTTCTCCCAAGAGCCCCCAATGTCTAGGATTCATGCACACAGAATATCCTCAAGCACCTGTATCGTACACTATGACTGATCCTCGGTCTGAGGGTGGTAAGCTGTGCTTAGAAGCACATGTGTTCCCAGTACCCTCTGAAAACTCTTCTAGAGACAAGACGTAAAACGGGCATCCCTATATGAATTGATAGAATAGGGGACCCCTTAAAGACATACGACCTCTCAGATATACAACTTCCTGAGCTCGTCAACTCCTAAGGTCTCCCTGATCAGCAAAAAGTGGGCTACCATTGTGAGTGTGTCCACAACAACCCACATGGAATCATAGCCTTGAGGTGACCTCTGCAACCCAGTCACAAAGTCCACCGTGACATCATCCCATTTCCATGCCGGAATGGGTAACTACTACAAAAGCCCACCTGGCCTCTGATGCTCCGCCTTCACCTACTAACAGGTGGAACACTTTGTAAAAAAACTAGCTACATCCCTCTTCATTCCTGGACACCTGTACTGACTTCTCAAGCCATGGTACATCTTGGTAACCCCGAAATGAACTTCCCAATCTGAATCTTAAAACTCTCGCGTCATCTCCTCACGTATATCCCCTAGAACCCACACTCGTCCATGGAAACGCAATGCTTCATCATCGCCAACCGTCCACCCAGGAAGAGGGTCCTCACTTACCACCGACTCCCGTAGAACATGGCTTTTCGAATCTGATAGTTGTCTCATTCTCACTCTATACAGGAAGATAGAAGTCACAGCTAAAGATGAAATATTGGTCTGCCCCTGACTATCGTGAACCTCCAAATGAATCTCATCGAACAAAGCCATAAGCCGCCATTCACCACTGGCCTCCTGCAGAAATTGTATCTGATTCTTCCTGCTCAGTACATCAGCTATAGAATTACCTTTACCAGGTGTATAGGCAAGCTCAAAATCGAAGTAATAAAGGTATTCAACCGACCTTTGTTGTCTCAAGTTCAAGCCACACTGGGTAAAGATGATCTTGAGACATTGGTGGTCCATGAACACCACAAAATTTTCTCCCTAGATATAATATCTCCAACAGTGAAATGCATGAACAACTACAGCCAACATGAGATCATGCGTTGGGTAATTCCTCTCATGTGGCCTCAACTACCGAGACCCGTATGCAACTACTCGATCTCACTTCATTAAAACCGCTCCTAGCCCAATACTAGATGCATCAGAGTAAACTGTATTGCTCTTCCCCTGCATTGGGAGTATCAGGATCGGTGCTGATGTCAACTTTCCCTTCAGCTCCTGGAAGGTTGTCTCACAAGTTTTGACCAAACGAACTTCACACCCTTCTTAGTCAAACCCATCAACGACACTACTAAGCGGGATAAGTCCTTTATGAAGCGTCTGTAGTAACCTTCCATCCCCAAGAAACTCTTTATTTCAAACATATTCTTAGGATTCTCCCAAGAAACTACTGCTCTAACCTTCTATGGGTCTACTGCAAATCCTTCCTCTGAGATTATATGACCCAGGAAGTGTATCTATTCCATCCAAAAGTTTCACTTTGAGAGATTAGCATATAGTCGATGCTCTCTTAGTGTACTCAATATGATCTCAAGATGGGTGGCATGGTCGCGTCGAGTATGAGAGTACACCAATATGTCGTCCACAAATACTACCACAAAAGAATCTAGATAAGGATAGAACACATGATTCATCCAAGACATGAAAACTACTGGTGCATTCGTGAGTCCGTACGGCATAACCATATACTCATATAGACCATACCTTCTCTTGAAAGCTGTGAGAGGTATATCAGATGGTATAACGTACAGCTAATGATATCCTGATCTCAAGTCAATCATCGAGAACACCCGTGCTCCATGATGATGATAAAAAAGATCATCAATCCTTGGCAAGGGATATCAGTTCTTAACCGTCAACTGGTTCAACTTCCGATAATACACACAGAGTCTGAGAGTACCGTCCACCTTCTTCGTAAAAAGGACAGGAGAACCCCATGGAGAAGTACTGGGTCAGATAAAACCCTTTGACTGTTACTCCTCTAACTGCCTCTTGAGCTCCTGCAACTCTAATGTAGCCATCCTATAAGGAGGAATGGACACCGGTGCCGCTCCTAGAACAATATCAATAGAGAAATCCACCTCATGCTCTGGAGGAAGACCTGAAAAGTCATCTGGGAAGACATCCCTGAAACGATCAACCACTGGAGGGAAATCCTTTTGACAAGTCCCCTAGTCGTCCAGATATAAGCTCGCAATCTAGGCTGTGATACCACCTCACCCATGATGCTTTTCTCCATCTTGAATCACCTGAACATCCCACTATACCTTGTATAGAAACTCTCCACCCTAAGGTGACATGAAACTCACCCTGCAACAATAGAAATACAAAAAGGCTCAAAAGGGAACCAACCAGTCCATCCTGAGAATGACATAATAGCTCGTCATCTCTAAGACATACAGGTACCAAAGTAAGTGACACCCACCATCCTCAAGGGGCACTCCTTGAACTGACGCACACTAGTCGTTCTAGTTCCCAATGGAGTGTCTATTTTCATAACATCAGAGGAAGTAGAAACACCAAGCCCAAGGCTCTCCACAATGGGTACAGATATAAAGATATGTGTAGAAACCATATCAAAAAGTTCTGAAGATAAAATAGAATCTACTAGAATAGTACCTCTGATAGTAGAATGTCTGGGATCCTGCTCCTGCTGGGTCCGTTGCACTGCATATGTCAGCCCATTGTCGTGGCCCTACGTCACATCCTAGCTACCCCGAGCTGTCCCGCCCTACTGCGTCAAAGATCCTTGTGTCTGGCTACCACATCCATGACCACCATCCATGCCTACACGCCCTGACCTATTCCAGTTCCCTAACTTGTAAGAAGATGTTGGTCCTGCCCCCGCATGCGGAGTCTACACAGATCCCCTGTCACTAGCCACTAGTGAAACGCCCTGCAAAAGCACTGCATATGACCCATCCAACCGCAAGATCAGCATTCCACTGGGTCACGTGGACACTAAGGTCGCTTGTGCCCCTCCATACCACACTGGTATCACCTGACCTGGCCACATGAAACATTCTTCTGGCTCGTACTGCCACCCTGAGAGAAGTCCATCTGTCTCTTCCACTTACCAATAGAAATAGTACCAGAAAAGGGTTCTGAACCGCCCTGGCCCACACCACTAGTTTCTTGTAGATTCCTCTCTATAATCAGCACCTGGTTCACAATAGTATGTACTGAAGGCAACCTGAAAACATTCACCAGTACTCAGATGTGATATCTAAGAACATCCTCAAAGAATCTGGCTCTTAGAATCTCATCCCCCACCAGAACGGGTGAAAAACGTTGAAGCTCAGTGAAACGAGCAGAATAATCCATCACCGGCATAGCGCCCTGTAGCAGATTCATGAACTCTCAAGCTCGATCTTCCCTCAGCGTCATTGGGAAGAAGAAGTAATAGAAGGCTGTCTAGAAATCTTCCTACACCATGTCTCTGTGATGTTCTGACTGGGTGGTAACATCCCACCACCTCTTGGCAGAATCACACAGCATATAAGTCACACTCTTAAACCTCTGCCCTGGAGGCGTATCTAGGTGCTAGAAAATAGTATGTATCGACCCCAGCCAAGACTCCACAACCTGTGGTCCATCATCCCCTGAAAACATAGGCGGATGCTACTGCTGGAAGATACGAGTCAGCTCATCCATAGATGTGGAAACTGAAGGTGCTCCCTGAAAGGTCTGCATTAACCACATAAAGCCTTCACGGAACTATGCCTCTATGCATGTGTATGGTATTACGGCTGGCACCGCATCTGGATCTGCTAGAGGAAGAACTGGTAGCCCATGGCCCACCATCTCCAGAGTATACTTGTTTCTTCTCTCCTGGAGAACAATGCGTGAACGTCTCGGCGGCATGACACTACAAGGTCAAACACACACCTTAGATCAATATTATCACTGTATGAAAACAAAGGAACCCAAAGGGGAACAGGAGGAAGAAGGCATTTAAGATTGCACAAAAAGTCTACATGGCATGTATACTGAATACACGGCGTGTACCTAACTTCTCTTTCCCTGCCTGAGTCCTTATACATGGCCAAGCAACACGTATCCCGTTAAACAAAACTACACAGCGTGTATATAATATACAAGTCATATCTGGTGTAATTTTCCAACTGCACGTGTCGTTTGTGACACGGCTGACTACTCGGCTTGATACTACACGGTATGTTACACCCGCACGCGGCGTGTACACTACCCCATTTCCTAGACACACAGTCAGGTACACACAATATGTCACTGATCAAGACTACACGACATGGACCACAGGTACACGACGTGTACTAGAAGAGCTCCGTCGACCCGTTTTGTTAGTTACACGGCCAGATACACGGCTACAACTACATGGCATGTTCAATATACACACGGAGTTTACAAAAAAGGACTACACCGACTCGTGTTGTTAGTTACACGGCCGGATCCCAAGTCAGACTACACGATGTGTTCCATAGTGGACACAACGTGTATATATTAAGGTCTTCCCCGTCCATATTGTTAGTTACACGGGAAGACTCTGGTTCAACACTACACGGCGTGTACTTCAGGTACATAGCATGTTCACCCTAAGCATTTCCCTTCCCCGTGTCCCCACCCACATAGTCTATGATATGGGAAGATACCACATGGTGTGTACTTAGGGTACATGGCGTGTACTCAAAATGTTTTCTTTTTTCCCGAACAGAAGAACATAAATGGCGTGTTTAAGGTACCACACAACGTGTATACTAGTTTTCCAAAAAGTATGCCTCAAAAACTTCTCTGTAACCCAGAAAATACTGAAAACAACACCTATGTGCTAAATTACGATCCGTGAGGGCCCATACTCCACGCGAATCAATTTTTGGAAGCTTATATGTGTTATAACCGGATAAATAGCAAATGGTCCACCAAATTTCAGTCAATGAGGGCCCACAATCCCCAAAAACCAATGTTTGGCGTCCATTCTATAAACAGGATCACGAAATAATACCCTATCAAACAGCAGCTGTCTATCAAAGCAGCTATCACAACAGCATGATTTTATTACCACAACATCTATCACAACAACATGCAATTTCTAATGCACCTACATGGCATGGAACTATGCATGGCTTGTGATTTCTAGCATGTGACTAAAAGATGCATGAGGTGGAATACCCTCATCTCATCAGTTTTCAACTAAATAGAACCCATGAATAAAATATAAATAGGACAATCACAAGTGTGTCACCCTTCGGTGAAAATCATTTCAACTGTAAAATTGAAAAATTAGAAAAATCGCAACATGATGTAAATTGGGATTTCCCTGTACACGGGTTAGCTACACATGGGCACAGCTTATTACCAACTACCATTCTCATCCTATCCCCGACTAAGGACCCAAATTGTAATTCAAAAAAAATCAAGCCCTCTCGTACCACTTTGTAACGTCCTGGTTCCGGGTGCCACTCAATGGGTGCCCCGAACACGGTTCCCCACGTGACCTCAAGCGCATTTTCCCAAATGATAGAGGCTACCGACTAGCAGTGAGGTCCCAGGTCTGATAGTGGGGAAACTATTACCTCATTTTTCAAAGTGCAGTGCAACGGAATAGATAAATAGCATACAACAAGAGGAAGTAGTAAACAATATATATAACAGAAATTGATAACTGATAATAACAAGGAAAGCAGCAGTCATAGATATATGAAAATTCAGCATGTCACTATTCTATAAAATAGCCAAAACATGTTACACTTCATAACAATACAACTAATGTACATGTACATAAAAGCAAAACAGAATAGCCAGTGGCATCGCGAGCCCATGATCGGTCCCATGCTCCCATACTTTCCAGCAACAATCAAGTACATGTATAGGGACCCTTTCCCTTATCCACACCTGCAAAAAAATAATTTGTTTTTTCCAAAAACATGATACAAACAGGGTGTGAGAAATAAATCCCAGTAGGCACCCACCAAAGGCTTGTGCCCAACTGTGTGAAAAGATGCAACAACAGTGTGCAGTAGTAAAATGAAATAAACTAAGAATTACTCAAAAGTAACTAACTTTTCAAGTTATATTACCATTATTATTATTATTTTTAACATTCAATTTATGATATCACCACAGTGAATATTCTAAGTAAAACAGAAAGTGTCCTCAGACACGTAAACCCTTACCCTTAGGTAAAGAGAATCCAAACACAGGAATCTTCTCACATGCATATCGAATATTTTCCACAGGCGTATGAGGTGTTGCCCACAGGCACAAAATCAACTACTCGTAGGCATTAAAGAAGTTTCCCACATGCTAAGTTGTACATTTCCCACAGGCTAATCACAACACTGCCCTCTGGCAAAAAAAGTATTCGTGCCATGCCCAACATGTAAACAATAAATACACATTCAATTACTCTCAAGGCAATTCTATAATCATTATTATAAAGGTATACCCTTTGGTATCCTGGCCAAATGGCTAAACAGAGGAATGCACCCCCATGGTGGTCCTGGATCCAAGCAATGATCCCAAACAGCAATTTATCACCACATTTATTTACCTTTACAAATATAGGTATTTAAAATATCCATGGACTCTGAAACACGAAACCCCAACAAGGGTTCCTGGCCCAACGGTACAAAAAACGCACAACAATTGGAAATTAAACACCAAGCCACCTACCTTAAATGCCCCTGAATGGTATCCGTGAGAAACCATTCTAGAAACTTCCAAGAACGACGTAGACCTAAGATAAGATAATTCACGTTCAATCTTAAATAAAATCCCATAGGGAAGGAATTGGTACTAACTACACAAGGAGAGGAGAGGGCTTACCCGTGCAGTTCCAGGGAGATTGACAGTGCAGCAAACGGATTCCTGGTACTTGATTGGGAGCTCCTGGAAGCTTCGGTTGTCCCTCCTGAGGCTCCCTACAGTTCTATGCATCCTATTTGAATAGAGGAGGCTAATCCCCATTTTATGTGAAAAAAACAAAAATACACGGCGTGTACTATTACTACACAGTGTGTACATTTCTCATTTAACTATTCCTCTGGCGGCACCGCCGTACTATTCGTCCGTCGACATGACTACATGGCATGTATTTTTGATTACATGGAGTGTACTGCCGCTCCGCTGGCGGAAACTTCTACTACCTTACTATTTGTCTACCGATAAACTACATGGCGTGTACTTCCAAAATTTTGGTATTTTCCCCATTTTCCTTACCTTTTCAAAAACACTTAAGGAAAGGAGAAAAGAAAAAACCCGTACCTCAAGAATTAGAACCAAGTTCTTACAAAGGATTTATTTCTTTTATCAAATTCTCCATCTCTAATCTAGTGGAAAAATTTCAATCCTTCATAAGTATGATGAAGAAGGGAATCCATTATAAGTGAGATGAAGGTTTCCAATATTCCCTTAAAATCCTTCAGTAGTATCTTCTACACTTATAATGCATTATGATACCTTTTGCAGGTAAACTATTTTTTCATTATGTGGTAGCTTTAGAGAGATCACATGGTTCACTCCATTACCAAAATAATGATATATACAATAAAATTTCTTGTATTATCTGAGAAGTTCAATATTCAATGTCGACAGCTAATATTCCAACATCTAGATCAATTTTATTAAGATTATATTTAGTTTAAAAATATCAATAATTATTTATAGAACCATAAAGTGTACCTCAATCTCATATTGACCTTATCATGTATATCATAAACCACTTGAAACTAAAAAGGCATCATATAGTCATACTATAACATTTTGATATATAGTTTTTGCCTCAAAAAGAAATCAAGGGGTGTGTATTAGAAAACATTCTTATTATGCATCTGATCCCAATGAATGAACTGATAAATATGAATCTCCCCAATAAAGAAGTCTCTTCCATTTATAATTTCCCCCATAATTTTAAATGTGCTTTGATGGAGCTTCATGGATCCCCATGAATTATAGAAAGGATTTCCAAAAGGAAACCCTAATTGGTTTGGGAATTGTTTTCACATACTTAATTGATGAAGTCCCACTATATTCCATTCTTATTTTTAGGAGTTGAAAAAATAACAAAGAATAATATCAAGACCTCAAAATCGGTTTAGATTTTTTCCTTCAATTATAACTAACATGATTATATATTAAATGAGAATCAAAGCTGGTAACTATGAAATTCACTAGTGAATGATCCATTATAAAGGATGAATTGACACCTTTGATCGATCATTTTTGTGAACTAAGGGTAGAATTCCCCTATAATTTGAATCTAACCCAAATCCCATAATAACAAAATGATTATGTAGAAATGTTAGTATGAACTACCATTTTCCTAGTATATAAAGATAAGTAATAAATGATTATTCTATTTTTACATCACTATTTTATCATTATATTCATCCGATATAATATAAAAGATATCAAAGAGATTAACAACACCCTAAATAATGAAAATATGAGATCCTCATAAATTAATTCTGCAACAGGATGGATGTCCCCAATTACAGACGATCTAAAAAGTGGGATATGTCTATCAGATCAATCCATGAATGAATACATTCTATTCCATGTAAAAAATTTCATTCATTAAGATATTCAAAATAGATATGAAATACATAATAAGTAAGGCCTTGATTAAGTATCCCTCATATGTATTTAAGGATAATAAACTCTCACCTTCAAGCAAGTTGTTCACATAGGATCATGTGTCTCACATAAATTAGGATCCACTCTCCCCAGTTAGATAAGGAGAATTTGAATGTTTTTTCATCAATGAGAAAAGATAATATAGAATTAACAAAGAAATTTCATTCTTTTCAAATACACACCTACTTCATCCATCAACTTTCAGAGCTGGTTCATACCAATAGATACTCGCGGACATTCATAATGTGTGTAATGAATGTTATTGGGGAATATCCCTCAACTACATCTAGGTAGTTCAAGTATATCCTAAATATTGCATACTTATTCTCTAAATGGGTCAAGTCTATATCTGCAAGGAGGTTATAGAAAATTACATCCTTAACCTTATGATGATGAACATCATCAATATATTTGGTTCCCTTCACTTGATATTGATATATAATGGAACCAATTTATGTTCAATGTAACACCCCAAGATTTCATAGTGTGTTATTTCTTCAAAATAATTCAATAACTTGCACTACACGCAACACTGAGTTCAATCACACTATGACTTACAAAAAAAAGCCATTCAAAAGAGGTTATGAATAGTATTATATAAATTTTAAACTTTATATAATCCTTATAATTTTAGAATCCATATTATGAGTTTCTTAGATATAATGCAAGAATAAATTCATTTTCAGTATTGCACTTTTATCAACTTTTAATAGTGAACCCTTTTTAAATACAATATTTTAAACTTTTTGACTAAATGGGGACATCAAAATTTAAAATGAAACATCCCAAGCTTCCACGGTATTCTTTCTTTGAATAATACAGTAGCGTGTGTTGTACGCAACCTTGAGTTTTAACACACCCCACAACCAATCAAACTAGCCGTCATGAATAGTAATACCTACTTTTCGAAATTATATATATTTTATATTTTAAAATGGACTTCATTTTTGGATTTAGAATATCGAAATTAGCCTAGGGTGAAATTTTGGTACTTTTCGGATAACTTTTATATTTTGATGAATAGTGAAAATTACTAAATTTTAATTAAAAACAACTTTTTTAATCAAAATAATTAATAGTGATAAATTATGAATTTTAGTAGTTTTAAAGTATATTTAGAATATATTTTTACCATTTAATATAATTTTGATCATTGGACATAATTTTACAATTAAACCGAACATAAACAAGTGTCAATCTTTTGATAGTTATTATCTCTTAAAAACACGCTTTTTGTTTTGACAGCGGGAATTAATTTTAAATTAATTTCTGCCACTTCTATGTTTAGAATTTAGGAAAATGGATTCAATATTTGGAATCAGGATGTTCAAATTTTGTAAATAGATAACTTTTATTTTTAGACATTTTGAATAATTACTGCGGTAAATATTTTATTTACCATGGTTAAGGGTAAATCCGGTAAATAAGGGTTAAAAAATAATATTATAATAATACTAAATTACCCTAAAACGTGTCCTAACCCTATTGGTTGATACATGGTCGACCATGGGCATCTTTGGGTCGATTTTGGGACCCCATGGATCCACTTGTAAGTGATAATGACACTTTATTTTAATTAAGTTAAAATGAATACAAAAATGACACAAGCATATATCTTTTAGAAGAACAATTTTTACATAGGGTTATACATGTTGGATTTTCGATTATAAATATTCATTAGAAATCTAAAAAGATTTCCTACATAATGATATTTTATTTATAATTTTTAGACCTCAAATAATTTAAATTATTAATGAAACAATAATGATGCAATGTTTACCTCATTAATAAATCATTTAAATAAATAAGATTATAATGATTAAAATATTATCTAAAACCTGTCCAATTCTTATTGGTTGATGTTATTTAGAATATGAGTCATCTTAACTTCGACCTCAATGATTTTTGGACCATTATAAACCGAATATAATTATATTATAAAGTAATACTTTCACTCTTTCCTAAAGAGCCCCTCCTCTCCCTTATAAAAGGAGACCACTTCTACTCATTCCTCACACCTCTCAAGCCACTTGGCTCATCCAAACCCTGCCCAAATAAACTCCCCAAATCCCTCTCCTCCTCCTTGAAGCTTCCCCTTAGTCAGAAAGCATTTCAAGAAGTCCTTTGGTTCCAACCAAAGTGAGTTACCTAAATTAAAGGTAACGATTTCTCTTAAATTATTTTCATTTATTTTGCTTCTCCAACCACCAAAATCTTTTTATTTACTTTCTTTTGTAACAACACCAGTATCCACAATATACTAGGATTTTGTTATAAGAAGGATTCAAACTACACATACACACAACTCCATCTAATGGATGATGAACATAATGTTTCTGTGAATGGCAAACTAACGCCTCACGAAACGATGATTGTTCAAATACATCTTACCGCCTCTCATGGTGGCCATTATGATGGCACTGTAATTAAATATGATATTAATGATATATATTTTATATATAATCTTCTGTAATTCCATTTTATTTCATATCATTATTCGTTTCATGTTGTATATACATACGATAATTTCATTTGAGGAAGTGCGGACTACCGCCCCCTTAAAATGATATGACTCGTTCATACCACACATGGAACGTATAAAGGATGGTGTTAATGAACTTAAGTAACATATATAAAATATTATATTTTACTGGAATAGTAATATACCTATGTATCATTTGGATTCGATTCTTTTAAAATAAAAATTAAATGGAAGTAGCGTTCGTGCGTACGTACGGACTACCGTCTCCACGAACGCGATGAGATTCATTGTCCATCATATCCATTCAAGTATAATTATAATATGACGATTTAAAAATAGTATCTAAGGACTTGATATCATTCTGGATATGAATAATATACATCCCATTAATAACGAATATGGATCACATAACAAAGAATATAAAGTAAAATGAACCCGTTAACACCCGAAATGACGATAATTCTAAGATATTATTAACAAATCAATGTTAAAAGATCATATATGATATCATATTAAATTAAATGATTCTTGTATTATTAAATAACAATTATTTCACCATTATACAGGAGGTAAACCTACCATCGACCAAGGAAAAAGTACAAAGTAAGGGATTCTCTTATCTCACTTTCAATTCTGTGAGATTTCCATTGTTCGCTACTAAATTATTGAAAGCGGTGTATTGTGTACTTCCATTTGATATATATTATCATGATTCACTTTATATTCATGTTATTCTGTAAATCATTTGGTGGTTATTAACTTTTGGCCATGCGACTCAGTTGATTAACGTGGTAAGGGGTTTCTTGTCTCACTTTTAATTCCGTGAGAATTCCATTGATCACCACTTAATTATTGCATGTGGTGTATGTGTACTACCCATGATTGTATTCATTGTGTAATATAATTTATTTTATGGGTATTTACATCATCATGGTATGATCTTTCTTTCATGGGTGTTTGTTTCTTAAGTTACCTAATCAATAAGGGAATTTGAGATTTCAATTTCCACTCATTTGGCTTTACGCATATTTCATTGATTATATTACCCCAAGATTATGTGTGAAATCACTATTAATTTGATTATGTCATAATTTCCACTCCCCTTCCTGTGGATATAAGTTTGATACACATAATCACTCCATTGATAATTCTCAAGTCATTGATATGAATTTGATAAGAGTAATTTTAACTCATTCACCATTTGTTGAGTTAAACATCCAATTCGTTGGTGTTGTTTTTACAAGAATATGTGTGAATATCCTTTGATTGTTTAACACTGAATATCCAATCATATTTAGTGTATTTATATTTTTCACACATAATTAAGTCATTGATTTATCCTTAACCTAAGGATACGGCCTTTATGAGAGATTTCATCTCAATTTACATTCCATTGAGACTTCTTTGTTGATATACACCAAATCACTTTTATGTGGTGTATATAATGTAATTTGACATAGTATATCATGAATCCCTTTATTCTCATGATATTACAAAGTTTTGATTACCTCAATTATTTTTATTCAAGTGTCTCTTTTGGTTAGAATCTCTAACTAAAATACCATTTTTAAAAGTTTTAAAGACTTATTCTTCTAAATCTTGCTCATTAATGTCCATGTTTTAAAAATGGTTTTAAGGATTTATTTATATGGACCTTAAAGTTTTAGAAATTAAAACTCCTTTTAAAAAGTTTCAAAGTGGTATGGGACACTTTGATTCAAAAATCTACTTTTAAATGGCTTCTTGACAAATAGTGTGACTTTTAAATGTTTTCAAGAAAAGGGGGATATTTCTCTCAAATAGTCTTGATGATTATTTTCATCTATGTCAACATCCTTCATTATTCTTGATTGAGGTTAATGTGATACAATACAATCTTCCATATTGTATCGAATGGGTTATGTTTGACTGTGGATGTGCTGTTTTTATACCATTCATGGTTTGTGGTAAAAGTATTGACATTTCGTATGCTAGTTTTAATACGAATGTTTATGTTATGTTTAAACATGTTCATATGAGGAATGCATTGGACTTAATAAGTGACGGGTGGAGCCCGCTATAGCTCCTCGATGCATCGGTAGGTCTCATGAGACAATCTAGTGTCTTGGCACAAGGCCTTGGCAAAATCTTATTTGTAGTCTTGGCACGAGGCCTTGGCTATGTGGTTATGATAGTCTGGCATTATGCATTCCATCATTATGAAAGTGGTTATTGATATTGCATGTGATCATTCGACTAGTAGAATATCCATGTGAGTAAGTAAATGGCATTATTTCATTTTATTTATGCCATACCATGTTGAAAGTTCAAGTTTCAAAGGCTTTTGTTTTAGTTATAAATTGCCTTAAGTGTTTATGATTATTTATGAAAGCTTCTGCTATAATGTTATCCTTACTGAGCATCCGAGCTCACCCCTTTCAATGTTTTATTTTTTTTTTCCGGATTATGAAGAAGTAATTTATGAATGACCTGTAGGGATAGTATGAGGGGATATGATGATAAAATGTTTTTTTTATGATGTAATGTAAAAATTTATGGATGTATCTGGTTATTCCAAGGCTACTAAACTAATCGGTCTTTCGAGACTTGATCTTTCTCATGATCATGCCAATGTTATGTAATAATGCACCGACTCTGGGGAACTAGGGTCGGGGCGTTAGAGTTGGTATCAGAGGAAGTTTAGTACAAACCTTGGTAGCTAGATTTAGATAAACTCTGATTAGAGCACGTAGACCTAAGATGAACTTTGAGGATTAGTATAAAAGAACTTCCTAGAATTTTGGTATTGTAGAGATTTTGTGACTTTTCCGAGCAATACATCCCTGTCTGGATACGAGCAGGTAGAGGCGGCTCTGGCACAGATGTACCTAGGGGTAAAACCTGAAAACACCGCTTTGAGCTAGACTCGAACGGGAACTGGTGCACGACAACGGGCCTTGCTGCACTCTTGGTTACGACACTCCCGGGGGATATGATTAGGATAATTTACATTTTCTTTACAAACCGATTTAAGTAATATATACATAAGATGAGAGTAAATGACCTTGGTTAATCCTAATATGTTTAAAATTGAGAATATGGTGACATTTTAATCTCTAAATGATTTTACGACTACTATTATTCACACAATGCTTTCTGGTTTTAGTCAATGGCTGGATTCCAAGGAAGTCATAGTGACTTTGAGAATGATGTACAAGGTGGGAACGGTGGTGGAAATGAGCAACAAAATGGAATGGTGATAGGCGTAAAAGATATCTTCTTTATGCCAAATCAGTTTTCCAAAAATATGATCAACAACATATATATTAACCAACTCCCAGACTCAACAAGGAAGAGAAAGGTGATAAATGATAAGATCTCCAGCAATGGAGACCATGGAGAAAAGAAAACTCAATTTTCATCATGCAGGAATTGTGGAAAGAGACACCCAGGAAAGTGTCTCAATGGGACAACGAAATGTTTTACGTGCGGGAAGGAAGGACATAAAGTGAAGAATTGCCGAAGAAAAATGAAGAGTACTATGGAAGAAGATAAAAATGGTCCCAAGAGTCCATTTACAGTCATTTGCCGTAAATGTAGGGGACCTGGCCATTACCCGAGTGAATGTCCTATTTTATAGGATATTTTCTTGCTCAAAGAAGAAGCTATGTGGAAATAAATGGTTGGAGAAAAATTTAAAAAGTATTATCACTCCTTGTTGATGGGTTTACTTTGGAATAATTTTCTCTTGTATTTGTAACCCCTCAGTTTTCCATGTGAGAATGATATTTGAGGAATAATTGTCTCTTCTCTTGTGGATATAGGTATAAAAAACCATTTGGTTTTATATGATCATTGGGGTTTGAGAAAATGATAAGTTATTATAATTTGGGATGAAAATGCAAAGTATGATATAACATTTGTGGTTAAATTATGTTATTTTGAAAAATTTATCTCATTTTGGTAATATTATAGAATATAGTTTTTGAAAAAGGACAACACGTAGACCGTGTGACAACCCGTCGCGTCGGACAAAGCCGTGGGAATCGAACCCACAACCAAAGTGCGATTGGGATTTATTGCCTACCACTGGACTACGTGAAGTCCCTGGTTAGTATGACTATTTTTTTTGTTAAATGATTTTATTGATCAATAATAAGATGATTTGGGTTCTTATGTCTTATCAAATGAATACCCTTGGTATAGGAAAATGATTTGGTGATTAAGTGATAAATGTTATTTTGGAAGATGTTC
Source organism: Viscum album (assembly GCA_963277665.1). Lineage (NCBI taxonomy): Eukaryota > Viridiplantae > Streptophyta > Magnoliopsida > Santalales > Viscaceae > Viscum > Viscum album. The sequence goes on along the minus strand of OY728153.1, from coordinate 1,857,848,026 downwards.
GTTTTGTTAGGAACACTATATGCCCAAGGAAAATAGAATACAATGAGGTTTCATTTGTAGAGAAATGGTGGATCTTTATCTACATTTTTATTGTTGATTTATAGTGATTTGGGTTATTTATGGAAATGATTAACCTATAACAGAGAATATGTGATGATGTTAATTACTTTTAAGTATGTGACTTTAAGAGTATTTGATGTCATTTGGAGATACAATGTAACATGGGAGACTACATAATCAAATTCTTCTATGTTTTGGGTTTCAATATTAGTTTGGATTATATTAAATGATTTTTAAGGACAATTGGTTATTGAATGGTATCTAGTTAACTTTGGGGTATTGTTGGTTTAATTTTAGAAATTAAGATTAGTGCATATTTATCTCAATGAATATCCTTTTGGGGGATCATTAGATCATTCACTAACCATTTTGGTTTTGATTAATCTTCAAATACAATGTAAATATATGGTTTATCCTGCATGGATCATGTGATTCTATAGAAGTTTATTCTAGCTCTTTCAGTGTGACCAAGTCTTCTTGAATACTCATCGTTTAAAAAAAAATTGAGTTAGTGGTGGAAATTTATTAAAGAATGAAAATCTACTTAAAATTTAAGTATATCTCATAATGTTCTTATTCAATATCATAAATGAATTCCTCTTCCTTATGTAATGTAACTTTAAAAAAAAATGTTGTCCTAGATGGTACCTTAAATCATCACTAATTTATGGCTTTGGGATTGTTGGCCTTTTCATAGCCATGTTCTCTACCACTCTCCATCAGATAATTGATGGTTAGATTTCTCCTCCATATCCATATTTTCCTACATGGAACCCTAGTATGTGTTATTTTCGGTAATCTTCATACTTTCCACTCTTTATTTTAAATAGAGGCCTCATTAATTCATTTTTCGATGTGGGATTTCAACTAAGATATTTTGAAATGTCAAAAATGTGTGATCCCAATACCCTATATTTTGTTGAACCGATGGTACTTAAAATCATCATAGATTGATGAGTTTAAGGACCTCAATTTTATACTTGTTTGTGATTGATGACCTCAACCACTACCTATAAATATTTACGTTTTTCCTCCAATTATATGTCTCTAATTTCCACCAATGTTCTCCTAATCGAGATCATAATTTGGTGGTGACCCTTTCATTTCTCTTTTCCTCATATTAAGACTAAATTTTAGTAAACCAATTTCCGATGTGGGTTTTCCCACAAATATATTTTCTATTTTCAACCTTTTATTTTCGAAGAACAATTTCAAATTGCGAGGACGCAATTTATTGAAGGAGAGGAGAATGTAACACCCCAAGATTTCATAGTGTGTTATTTCTTCAAAATAATTCAATAACTTGCACTACACGCAACACTGAGTTCAATCACACCATGACTTACAAAAAAAAGCCATTCAAAAGAGGTTATGAATAGTATTATATAAATTTTAAACTTTATATAATCCTTATAATTTTAGAATCCATATTATGATTTTCTTAGATATAATGCAAGAATAAATTCATTTTCAGTATTGCACTTTTATCAACTTTTAATAGTGAACCCTTTTTAAATACAATATTTTAAACTTTTTGACTAAATGGGGACATCAAAATTTAAAATGAAACATCCCAAGCTTCCACGGTATGCTTTCTTTGAATAATACAGTAGCGTGTGTTGTACGCAACCTTGAGTTTTAACACACACCACAACCAATCAAACTAGCCGTCATGAATAGTAATACCTACTTTTCGAAATTATATATATTTTATATTTTAAAATGGACTTCATTTTTGGATTTAGAATATCGAAATTAGCCTAGGGTGAAATTTTGGTACTTTTCGGATAACTTTTATATTTTGATGAATAGTGAAAATTACTAAATTTTAATTAAAAACAACTTTTTTAATCAAAATAATTAATAGTGATAAATTATGAATTTTAGTAGTTTTAAAGTATATTTAGAATATATTTTTACCATTTAATATAATTTTGATCATTGGACATAATTTTACAATTAAACCGAACATAAACAAGTGTCAATCTTTTGATAGTTATTATCTCTTAAAAACACACTTTTTGTTTTGACAGCGGGAATTAATTTTAAATTAATTTCTGCCACTTCTGTGTTTAGAATTTAGGAAAATGGATTCAATATTTGGAATCAGGATGTTCAAATTTTGTAAATAGGTAACTTTTATTTTTAGACATTTTGAATAATTACTGCGGTAAATATTTTATTTACCATGGTTAAGGGTAAATTCGGTAAATAAGGGTTAAAAAATAATATTATAATAATACTAAATTACCCTAAAACGTGTCCTAACCCTATTGGTTGATACATGGTCTACCATGGTCATCTTTGGGTCGATTTTGGGACCCCATGGATCCACTTGTAAGTGATAATGACACTTTATTTTAATTAAGTTAAAATGAATACAAAAATGACACAAGCATATATCTTTTAGAAGAACAATTTTTACATAGGGTTATACATGTTGTATTTTCGATTATAAATATTCATTAGAAAGATAAAAAGATTTCCTACATAATTATATTTTATTTATAATTTTTAGACATCAAATAATTTAAATTATTAATGAAACAATAATGATGCAATGTTTACCTCATTAATAAATCATTTAGATAAATAAGATTATAATGATTAAAATATTATCTAAAACCTGTCCAATTCTTATTGGTTGATGTTATTTAGAATATGAGTCATCTTATTTTCGACATCAATGATTTTTGGACCATTATAAACCGAATATAATTATATTATAAAGTAATACTTTCACTCTTTCCTAAAGAGCCCCTCCTCTCCCTTATAAAAGGAGACCACTTCTACTCATTCCTCACACCTCTCAAGCCACTTGGCTCATCCAAACCCTGCCCAAATAAGCTCCCCACATCCCTCTCCTCCTCCTTGAAGCTTCCCCTTAGTCAGAAAGCATTTCAAGAAGTCCTTTGGTTCCAACCAAAGTGAGTTACCTAAATTAAAGGTAACGATTTCTCTTAAATTATTTTCATTTATTTTGCTTCTCCAACCACCAAAATCTTTTTATTTACTTTCTTTTGTAACAACACCAGTATCCACAATATACTAGGATTTTGTTATAAGAAGGATTCAAACTACACATACACACAACTCCATCTAATGGATGATGAGCATAATGTTTCTGTGAATGGCAAACTAACGCCTCACGAAACGATGATTGTTCAAATACATCTTACCGCCTCTCATGGTGGCCATTATGATGGCACTGTAATTAAATATGATATTAATGATATATATTTTATATATAATCTTCTGTAATTCCATTTTATTTCATATCATTATTCGTTTCATGTTGTATATACATACGATAATTTCATTTGAGGAAGTGCGGACTACCGCCCCCTTAAAATGATATGACTCGTTCATACCACACATGGAACGTATAAAGGATGGTGTTAATGAACTTAAGTAACATATATAAAATATTATATTTTACTGGAATAGTAATATACCTATGTATCATTTGGATTCGATTCTTTTAAAATAAAAATTAAATGGAAGTAGCGTTCGTGCGTACGTACGGACTACCGTCTCCACGAACGCGATGAGATTCATTGTCCATCATATCCATTCAAGTATAATTATAATATGACGATTTAAAAATAGTATCTAAGGACTTGATATCATTCTGGATATGAATAATATACATCCCATTAATAACGAATATGGCTCACATAACAAAGAATATAAAGTAAAATGAACCCGTTAACACCCGAAATGACGATAATTCTAAGATATTATTAACAAATCAATGTTAAAAGATCATATATGATATCATATTAAATTAAATGATTCTTGTATTATTAAATAACAATTATTTCACCATTATACAGGAGGTAAACCTACCATCGACCAAGGAAAAAGTACAAAGTAAGGGATTCTCTTATCTCACTTTCAATTCCGTGAGATTTCCATTGTTCGCTACTAAATTATTGAAAGCGGTGTATTGTGTACTTCCATTTGATATATATTATCATGATTCACTTTATATTCATGTTATTCTGTAAATCATTTGGTGGTTATTAACTTTTGGCCATGCGACTCAGTTGATTAACGTGGTAAGGGGTTTCTTGTCTCACTTTTAATTCCGTGAGAATTCCATTGATCACCACTTAATTATTGCATGTGGTGTATGTGTACTACCCATGATTGTATTCATTGTGTAATATAATTTATTTTATGGGTATTTACATCATCATGGTATGATCTTTCTTTCATGGGTGTTTGTTTCTTAAGTTACCTAATCAATAAGGGAATTTGAGATTTCAATTTCCACTCATTTGGCTTTACGCATATTTCATTGATTATATTACCCCAAGATTATGTGTGAAATCACTATTCATTTGATTATGTCATAATTTCCACTCCCCTTCCTGTGGATATAAGTTTGATACACATAATCACTCCATCGATAATTCTCAAGTCATTGATATGAATTTGATAAGAGTAATTTTAACTCATTCACCATTTGTTGAGTTAAACATCCAATTCGTTGGTGTTGTTTTTACAAGAATATGTGTGAATATCCTTTGATTGTTTTACACTGAATATCCAATCATATTTAGTGTATTTATATTTTTCACACATAATTAAGTCGTTGATTTATCCTTAACCTAAGGATACGGCCTTTATGAGAGATTTCATCTCAATTTACATTCCATTGAGACTTCTTTGTTGATATACACCAAATCACTTTTATGTGGTGTATATAATGTACTTTGACATAGTATATCATGAATCCCTTTATTCTCGTGATATTACAAAGTTTTGATTACCTCAATTATTTTTATTCAAGTGTCTCTTTTGGTTAGAATCTCTAACTAAAATACCATTTTTAAAAGTTTTAAAGACTTATTCTTCTAAATCTTGCTCATTAATGTCCATGTTTTAAAAATGGTTTTAAGGATTTATTTATATGGACCTTAAAGTTTTAGAAATTAAAAATCCTTTTAAAAAGTTTCAAAGTGGTATGGGACACTTTGATTCAAAAATCTACTTTTAAATGGATTCTTGACAAATAGTGTGACTTTTAAATGTTTTCAAGAAAAGGGGGATATTTCTCTCAAATAGTCTTGATGATTATTTTCATCTATGTCAACATCCTTCATTATTCTTGATTGAGGTTAATGTGATACAATACAATCTTCCATATTGTATCGAATGGGTTATGTTTGACTGTGGATGTGCTGTTTTTATACCATTCATGGTTTGTGGTAAAAGTATTGACATTTCGTATGCTAGTTTTAATACGAATGTTTATGTTATGTTTAAACATGTTCATATGAGGAATGCATTGGACTTAATAAGTGACGGGTGGAGCCCGCTATAGCTCCTCGATGCATCGGTAGGTCTCATGAGACAATCTAGTGTCTTGGAACAAGGCCTTGGCAAAATCTTATTTGTAGTCTTGGCACGAGGCCTTGGCTATGTGGTTATGATAGTCTGGCATTATGCATTCCATCATTATGAAAGTGGTTATTGATATTGCATGTGATCATTCGACTAGTAGAATATCCATGTGAGTAAGTAAATGGCATTATTTCATTTTATTTATGCCATACCATGTTGAAAGTTCAAGTTTCAAAGGCTTTTGTTTTAGTTATAAATTGCCTTAAGTGTTTATGATTATTTATGAAAGCTTCTGCTATAATGTTATCCTTACTGAGCATCTGAGCTCACCCCTTTCAATGTTTTATTTTTTTTTTCAGGATTATGAAGAAGTAATTTATGAATGACCTGCAGGGATAGTATGAGGGGATATGAAGATAAAATGTTTTTTTTATGATGTAATGTAAAAATTTATGGATGTATCTGGTTATTCCAAGGCTACTAAACTAATCGGTCTTTCGAGACTTGATCTTTCGCATGATCATGCCAATGTTATGTAATAATGCACCGACTCTGGGTAACTAGGGTCGGGGCGTTACATTCAAAGTTTAAGGGGATATAACAACAATAAAACTTCTAATCTAAACATTTCCCCAACTACAATGAAGTGGAAAATGGTAAGGCTCTATTTAATATCTTTCAAATGATAGTGGAATAGAATGAGATGACTTTTCTAGACAAGATCATACATTCCTTATGTACCTATCACAACATAATTCTCACCACCATGAAACACACACCATACTCACTTGTCTGAAAAATAAAGGTCATTTTAAATATTTAAATTCAACTACTATCACTCTATGTTTCTATCTATATTCAGTTGTCTAAAGATGAAAAATCCCAAATATGACTTGTTTAATATGAGTATATTAATGAAAATATGTTTTGAACACTACGAAATCTATAAATTCATCAAAATCTAGTGGCATGGGGATTCTGTAATAAATTTAAAATCAGTTCATTTCTCTATTGATAGATAATATCATATCTAAGAACACCAATGATACTAAGGAAGAAGCCTTAAAAGTTGTATCAAATGTGGGAGTGTAACGTCCCTATTTCAGAAGTCTCCCAGAGGTGCCCTGTACTCAGATGGTCACATGGCCTCAAGAGCATTTCCCCTAATACTAGAGGCTACCGACTAGCAGCGAGGGCCTTGGGTGAGATGTTAGGGAAACTATTCCCTCATTGGAAGAGTGACACAATGGAATAGAAATAGATAACAATAGTGGAAGTAGTAACAATGGCATACAATGGTCAACAATGGAAGATTGAAACTAATAAGCATCTTGAGCACATATATAATGATGTGTAATACATATGTCTAGGAAATCATCAAAACACGTCACAATGGTAAAATACATAACTAATCCAACGTTCAAGAAAAAAATTAAACAATACCTCAGCATCACATGCCTCAGCTTGGTCCCATGTTCTCCAGCTCCAAAGCAGTGAAGTACATGAAGTAGAAGGGTGCAAGCCATTATCTATACCTGCAACAATTTAATCTGTTTGGGCCCAAAAGCATGACCCAAACAGGGTATGAGACTAAATTCTAGTATGAAAACACCAAGTGACTTGTTCCTAAAAGTAATTTAATATATATATATATATATATATCAGGTAATAATAACAATAAGTAGTAAACAAGGAAGTACTCAAAAGTAATCATTCCTATAGTTTCAAAGCATTCAAACACAACATGTAATGTAAGCAGATAATCACAAACATGTAACCCTCTAGGATGTTCTCACAACCTAATTTCCTTTGGTCCATCCTAGAAAACACAATCAACCCTCTGGTAAGTACGCACAGTCTAACCCCTCTAGTTCAGCTTTAGTTTAGACTCTCTAGGGAAGCACTCACCGTCAATTCCCCATATAGTCTCATATCGGTAAATAAAAGGCTCTCTAAGGAAGCACTTATGTCACATTCCACCTATCACCCACATTAAGTTACTACATACACTATAATAAAGCACTTATTTCAATTCTCTATATGGTATCACATCGTAACAATAACAACGAACACTCTAGAGAATACCTTACGTCTATTCTCCCTACGGTCCACTACACCAGGTTCTCACCGCCCTGTGTATGTTAAAAAAGCATAACAATTCAAAGAAACCAGAGTAAACCTCAAGAACTACATGGCTAACTAGTCTATATCATAGAAACAAGATAGATAAAACACTCCATATTAACAATACTAAGCATGGGAAACAACCTAGGAAGCCTAACAGGCTAAGAATGACCAAACAGTCACAAACCAATCATGTATGGAAAAACCCGTCCAAAGCACATAAATTTACCCTATTCACATTCAATTAACCTCTACTCAAGCATACAAACATGGAAGGAAATTAATAGGGCTAAAACAGTAAACACGCAATACCCTGATCAAGGGTATTGGACACTTTTTTAACATAAAACTCAATGAATTTCAATGGAAATACCCAAACCACCTACCTCGGTGTTTCTATATCATTATATGGGAACTTCAAGACTTTAATCACCAAATAACACCATAGATCAAAGAAAACATTCAAAACTCTCAATTGAGGATAACTCTTGAAATGGGAGGAATCAGAAAACGAAGCTAAAGCAGAAGGAAGATATTACCAAAGCGATCGCAATGCAATCGATGGTAGTCGATTCGAAGAACAATAATCTATCAAGATCTGGGGAAAAGATTGTGGTCATATGGTCTCTCCCGAATGAACTAGGTCATAAAGGAGGTATATAATCCAATTTGACGTGACCCCGGTCTATTTAATGAAATAAAAATAAATTACACGGTGTTCACATTAGATGTATACGGTGTTTACTTTCCCTTACTGACCCCCTTATTAGGTGGTCTCCAAGTCACCACACATGGTTGTGTGCTCGGTCGTTACATGGCCAGCACACAGCTATGAGCGGCAACAGATTACATGACATGTACTTATAAAGAACACAGCGTGTACTTCACAAATTTCTAGAAACCCCTATTTTTCTCAAAAACACCAAAACAAGAAAAAAATTCCTGAAAAAAAGATCTGGGCTCTTACAAACCTCCCCCTTAAATAAAAGTTTCCCCAAATTTCCCTAGCAATGCGATGTAGAAGAAGAAACTCTAAATTTCTCCAACCATTATGATGGTACATCGGCCTCCCTCTCCCAAGATTCATCGTGTACTCGCCTGTGCTGCCATAACACTCGTACCAGAGGAACAGACCGGCCATGGAGAACTTTCGTATGGTGATCAACAATCTGTACTAGATTCTCCTTGAATGATGTTTCCACCACTTACTAAACCTCCTCGAGATGAGGAGCATGATATGGGTCTGAGATGTGACATAGGAGCTCAGAAATGAGGAAGACGTCATGCATATCCCAATACCTCTGTGGTAACTCCAATGGATAGGCAACCGACCCAAATCTCTCCAAAAACACCAATGGACTGATATACCTCAGCAAAAGCATAACCTGTCTCCTAATACCAATGTGCCCCAACCTCAGTGTGATACACAGGAAAACCTAATCCTCGACCTCGAACTCTAGAGTTCATCTACACTGATCACCATAATACTTCTGGCAAGACTCTCCAGTAGCCATCCATTTCTGAATCAACTCTATCTGCTCTACGGTCTCGTGGACAAGACGAGGTCCCATTATAGCTGTCTCTCCTGCCTCTAGCCAAAATAAGGGTTGTATTCATTTCCTACCCTATAGATCCTTATATGGTTAAATCTAAATAATTTTATGAAAACTATTGTTGTAGGAAAACTCTACATGAGGTATGTGCTTCTCCCAAGAAACTCCAAAATCTATGATGCATGCACGAAGCATGTCCTTAAGCACCTGAATCGTATGCTGAGACTGGAAATCATTCTAGGGATGGTAAGTTGTACTCAGAAGTACCTATGTACCCAAATCCCTCTGAAGTCCCTGCTAGACCCCAAATGTAAAACATGCATCCCTGTCTGAAACAATTTAGTGTGGTCCATGTAGACGTATGATCTCATGGATGTACAACTATCCCATCTCATCAAAATTGAATGTATCCTTGATCAGAATAAAGTGAGAAACCTTTGTGAGTCTTTCAACGACAGTCAAAACTACATCATTCCCTCGAGGTGACCTCGGTAGACCTATCATTAAATCCATCGCGACATCATTCCATTTTAAATCGGGATTGGGTTACTGCAGGAATAGCCCAGCTGGTCACTGATGCTCTGCCTTCACTAGTAGAGAGCTGGAACACCTCATCATGAAACCAACAATGTATCTCTTCATACCTGGCCACCAATAATGATGGTGTAGATCACCATACATCCTGGTGACACTAGGATGAACTGCCCAAACTAAGGAATGAATGTCCCTCATCAATTCGTCACATGGGTTTGATGACACCCATGCATGCCCATGAAAATGCAGGATCTCATCCTCACCTATGGTCCATCCATGAATAGGGTCCTCTCTTGACACAATTTCTTGTAGGACTAGGACTTCAGAATCTGATAGCATCCCCATTCACACTCAATAAAAAAGATTGTTTGTAACAACTACAACAGAAAGAAACGTTTTCCTCTATCTTTCATGCACCTCCAATTGTATCTCAGAGAATAGAGCATTAAGCTTCCAGTCACCCTGGCCTCCTTAACATCCTGAATCTGAGTCCTCCTGCTTATCTCATCAACCACCACATTGCCTTTACCAAGCATATAGGCAAGCTCAATGTCAAAAGAATCAAGCTACTCAACCCACCTTCATTGCCTCAAATTCGGTTCACGCTGAGTGAATATATACATTAGACTTTTTTGGTCCGTGAAAAACATAGAAATTTATCCCTAAAAATAATTTCTCCAACAGTGTAAGGCATGAAGAACTACATACAACTCAAGATCGTGCATCGGGTAATTTCTCTCATGTGGCCTCAATTACTAAGACCCGTACACACTGAATTTTTCTTCTTGCATAAGCATTTCTCCATGTCTGATACCTAATGCATCACAATACACAGTATAACTCTTTCCTGGCTCATGAAATACTAGTATCGGTGTTGTAGTCAACCTCCCTTTCAGCTTCTGAAAGGATGAATCATAAGAATATGACCACCAGCATTGTCCACCCTTCTTTGTCATGCCCATTAGTTGCACTTCTAGGAATGTAATTTCCTGTATAAAACATCTGTATTATCCAGCCAGCACTATAAAACTCCACACCTCAAAGATGTTCTTCGGATGCTCCCAGAAAACTACTGCTCTAACTTTTTCTAGGTCTACTGATACCCTTGTCTCTGAGATAACATGACCCAAGAAGTGAATTTGATCCATCCAAATGTGGAATTTTGAGAGATTATCATATAATTTATTCACTTTAAATGTATTCAAAACGATCTCAAGATGTGTAGCATGGTCATGTCGAGTGTGAGAGTACACCAAGATATTGTCCACGAAATACACCCCAAAAGAATCCAAGTGTGGATAGAACACATGGTTCATTAGTACAATGAACACTGCAGGCCCGTTCATGAGACCTAACGACATAACCACATACTTCTATAGACCATACCTTCTTTGGAAAGCTGTAATAGGTATATCAGATAGTCTAACACAGAACTGATGATTACTTGATCTCAAGTAAATATTCTAGAACACATGGGCTCCTCAAAACTGATAAAAAAGATCATCAATCCTCAGCAAGGTATATCAGTTCTTGAACATCAACTAGTTCATCTTATGATAATACAAACAAATCAAGAGAGTATCGTCCACCTTCTTCATAAACAGGACAAGCGAACTCCAATGAGAAGTACTGCGTCTGTAAAATCCATTTGCCTGAAACTCCTCTAACTGCTTCTCGAGCTCTTGTAACACTGGTGTAGCCATCCTACAAGGAGGAGTGGACATCTATACCGCTCCTGGGTCAATATCAATAGAAAATTCCACCTCTCTCTCTGGTGGTAAAATTAAAAAGTCCTGTGGAAATAGATCCCTGAAATGATCCACCAATGGAGAAAATTCTATCTGAGAAGTCCCCAAGTCATCTAGATAAATACTAGTAATTTAGGCTATAAATCCTCCGAACCCAAGATGCTCAGGTCCCACTCTTCTCGCTTTGAAATCTGATTCCCCCTTATAAAGAAACGATATGCCCTGTGGTGATGTGAAACTCACCCTATAGTGATAGCAATCAACAAAAGCCTTGAAGGGAACAAACTAGTCCATTCTGAGAATGACATCATAGCATGTCATCTATAGGAAATAAAAGTCCCATAATAAATAATACCCACCAACCTCAAGAGTTCACTCCTTACACTATCGTACACTATCTTTTCTAGTCCCCAACGGTGTGTCCAATGTTAAGACATCCACCAAAGTAAATACATAGAGCCCAAGGCTCTCCACAACAGTAATAGATATAAACCTATGGGAAAACCCTGTATCGAAAAGAGTAGAAGTTAAAACTGATGCAACTAGAGTTTTATATCTAACTGTAGAGTGCCCTAGATCCTTCTCCTACTGGGTTTGCTCCACTGAAAAATTCTAACCAGTACCATGGCCTTGTGACCCTACTTGACCACTCTGAGCCGATCCACCTTTTTGTCGCTAAAATCATGGCGACTGGATACCACGACCATGACCTCCACCTCGACCTGAATGAATGGAATAACTCCAGTTCCCATATTGTTTAGAATATAGTGGTGCTAATCTAGAATGATGATTCATCGAAGAACCCATGTCACCAACTGCTAGTGAAAAGATCTGACAGAAAAGTTGAAGATGACCTATCTTGCTGCAAGATCAGCACTCCACTAGGTCTTTCAGGAAATGTGGACCTGTATTCCTTCTCTATTATCATTGGTATCACACCACATGGATTCCAAAAGAATTGTCTCACCTCCTTGCATCACCGTTTGAAGAACCCATATAGTGCTTCCTACTGTCAGTGGAAGGGATACTAACTCCAGATGTCAAACCACCTTTGCTTACCACTCCAGAATCCCTCAAATATTTATCATTGATCAACACCTGGTTGATGATAGAAATGATGGAAATCATCCTAAATATGTTCACCTAGGATCGAATGTCCTGCCTTATACCATCCTCATTCTTCCTTGCTAGGAGTAACTCATCACCTCCTGAAATAGGCGTGAAGCACTGCAACTCAATGAAACGAGAAGAATACTCTATAACAGAAATATTACCCTACTCCAGACTCATGAACACTCGGTCTCGATCAGCCCTTAAGGTCTCCGGATAGAAGTAGTAATAAAATGCACACTGAAAGTCATCCCAATCCATAACCTTCTGGAGTCCTGCCTATGAGATCACATCCCATAATCTCTTAGCGGAATCCCAAAGCATGTACGTAGCGATCTTGACCATCCTCTCTAGAGGAATCTCCATATTCTCAAAGGTTGTAAGAATGGATTATAACCATGTCTCTACTGCCTGAGGTCTTCCTTCCCCATTGAAAGTGGGAGGATATAGCGGCTGGAAAATTTGTGTTAACTCTACCATAGAAGGGGCAGGGTGAGTTACTCCTGAGAATGTCTAAATGAACCTCATGAAGCCCTCTCAGAACTGTGTATTAGCACCTATGTTTGAAATTATGGATGGTGAATGACTGGAACTATAGTAGTATCTGCTAGATGTACTTGACCAGCCATGTCCGGTGTTTGATCATCACCTTACATCTGGCATACAACCAAAGGAAGTCTTGGTGGCATGACTCTGCAAGGTCAAGAGCAAACCTTAGATCAGGATTAATAGGGACTGAAACATATAAGTATAATAATGGAATAGGAGAAAGAAAGTATTCATGTTTTTTAAAACATGGAGACGAGGCGTGTATAATGACTACCCAGCGCGTTCCATTAATCCTTCACGTGGGTGTGAACTTATTCCTACACTAGTCATGTAGCAACCCCATACACAGCCTGTTGTCCTTACACACGGCATGTACTTGAATCCTCTTCACCTGAAAAAGTTCCATTAGATAGATGGGCCACACGGTTCTCCTAATCTAGATTGCATGGTGTGTTAGTGCCAGGCTCGGCGTGTACTAGACGAGATTCACTGACCCGTGTTGTTAGTGACATGGTCGGATACACGACTTACACTATACATCATGTTCTAGATTGACACGACATGTACAATGAATATTTCACTGAACCATGTTGTTAGTGACACGGCCGAATTATCAGGGTACACTACACAGCGTGTTCCGGACGGACACGACATGTATTAGAAAAAACTCAACTAACCCCTGTTGTTAGTGATATGGCTGGTTGCACTGTTCTACAACATGGTGTGTACATCCAGTACACAACATGTCCTACCAACGATACTAAACCTTGTTTCCCCACCCACACAGTCTAGGACATGGTTAGATACCACAAGGAATGTACATACAGTACATGGCATGTACTAAAAATACAGTTTCTTCCCAAACAGAAGATCACATGGCATGTATTCATCATTACACCACATGTATTCTAGTTTTTTCTAGATAGTATGCCTCAGAAACTACACTGGAGCACAGAAAAACACTAAAAGAAACATTAGTGTGCCAAATTCTTGTCCCTCAGGTCCCATAATTTCTTTGAATCAAAGCTTGGAATCTTATACATGTCATAAACATGCATAATCGATCAATGATCCACCAAATTCCAATCCATGGGGGCCCATAACTCCTCAAGAATTGAAGATTGGCATTCATTCAAAAAAACCTCAAACAACCAATACCCTATCAAATAGTAGGTATTTTAACAAGGCATCTATCACAATAGCATGATTATCTAGCCCAACACCTATCACAACAACATGCAATCGCTAATGCACCATATATGTCATGGGAAAATTACATGAAATGTGATCCCTTGCAAGTGCCTATATGATGAATGAGATGGAATACCCTCATCTCATCTGGTTGAAACAGAAATAGAACCTAAATAACATCAACAATAATGGCCCAAAACAAGTGAATCACCCAATGGTGAAAATCAAATCAACTGTAAAATTGGTAAACCAGAAAACATTTAATAAACGTGGTAGATTGGCTTTTCCCTGTACACAGGTTAGCTACTCTCAGGCACAACCTAGTACCAAGTACCAATTCCTTCTTATTCCTGTATATAGGATCCAAATAGTAATTCAAATGAAAATGATTCCTCTGGTTCCGCATTCTAACGTCCCGGTTCTAGAATCCACCCAGAGGAGCCCATTACCCGATTGGTCACATCACTTCAAGCGCATTTCCCGTAATGCCAGTGGCTATCAACTAGCAGTGAGGGCCTTGGGTGTGATAGTGGGGAAACTACACACTCATTGGAAAAATAAAACAGTGGTAGAGAAATAGATAATTATAGAATAAGAATTAAAATTGGAATACAACAATAAATAATGGAAGACTAAAAGTAATAAGAATCTAGAGAACATATATAATGATGCATAATACATATGTCTAGGAAAGCATACAAAAACGTCACAATGATGAAATACAGAACTAAACTAACATACAAGAAAAACAAGTAAATGGATCCTCATCATCACATGCCTGAGCTTGGTCCCATGCTCTCTAGCTCCAAAGCAGTCAAGTACCTTAAGTAGAAGGGCGTTTTCCATTATCTATACTTGTATAAATATAATATGTTTTGGCCCAAAAGAAACACCCAAATACAGTGTGATACTAAATTCTAGTAGGAAATGACCAAGAGAACTGTTCCTAATAGTCATTGAATATATATATATATATATGGCTCGTAATAAGAAAAAGAAGCGGTAAACAAGGAAGTACTCAACAGTAAACATTCCTACAGTTTCAAAGAATTTAAAAACCACTTGGATATTAAGAAGATAATCACAAAAAGGTAACCCTATGGGATGTTCCCACAGCCTAATATCCTCTAGTCCTTCCTAGAAAACACAATCAACCCTCTGGGATGTACACATAGTCTAAACCCTTTGGTTCAGCTTTAGTTTAGACTCTCTGGGAAGCACTCACCATCAATTCCCCCTATAGTCTCGTATCGGTAACTAAAAGGTGGTTTGGGGAAGAACATACGTCACATTCCCCCTGTAGACCATGTCAAAGAACTACAGACACTACGAGGAAGCACTTATGTCAATTCCCCCTATGGTTTCACATCATAACAAAAACAAAGAACACTCAAGAGAAGCCCTTACATCTATTCTCCCTAAGGTCCACTACACCAGGTTCTCACGACCCTTTGAATGTCAAACAATCATAGTAATGCAATGTGGCCAAAGTAAACCTCAAGAAATACATGGATGACTAGTCTACAACATAACATCTATACATATAAAACATTCCATCCTAACAATACTAGGCATGGGAAATAATCAAGGAAACCTAACAGGCTAAGCAAGACCAAAAGATCACAAACAAAACATGCATGGGTAAATAGTTCCAAAACATAGAAATTAACCCTATTCACATTCAATTATCCACTTATCAAGCATACAAGCATGGTAGGAAATTAATAGGGCTAAAGCAGTAAACATGAATACCTTGCTAAAGGGTATTGGGCACTTTTGCACATAAAACTCAAATAATTTCAACAAAAATGAACAAACCCCCAAGAACAGTGTTGTAGGATCATTATTTGTGAACCACAAGCCTTTAATCTCCCATGAAGAATATAGATCTACAAAAAAGTTCAAAACTCTCCACCGAGGATAACTCTTGGAAGCGGAGGAATCAAGAAACAAAGCTCTATTATAAGGAAGAGCTCAACGTGGTGATCCCAATGCAATCTACGTTGGTTGATTCAGTGAACATATGCTCAATTAGAAGCAAAGGGAATGATCGTGGTCGTACAGTCCCTTGCGGATGAACTAGGTCGTAAAGGAAGGATTTCTTCCAATTAGACGTAACGACGGTTGATTTAATGAAATAAAAAGAAAGTACACTATGTGTACTTTAGAAGTATACGACATGTAGTTTCATTTGTCGGCCCCTGCATTAGGTTTTCTCCAGGTCACCACAAATAGTTGTGTGCTCGTCCGTTATATGACCAGCGCACGGCTACATGTGGCAATAGAGTACATGGAGTTTACATATAATGTACACGACATGTACTTCAAAAATTCTCAGAAACTCCTCTTTTTATCAAAAGCACCAAAAAAATTAAAACATACTTGAAAACAAGATCTAGGTTCTTATAGGTAGGAACCTTACCTCGTACATGAATTTTACCACTGCGGGTCAAATTCCCTAATCACTGTGGACAAAGATTGTATCTTTCCTCGTTCTAATATGTGGTTTCCCAAGAATTAATTTTTATAATATCAAATAAAGAATAATATACAAGATATATGAATGTAAAATACAATGAAACTTTTCCTCATCATATGATGTAATACTAGAGATTCCTCATCCCCACAACATGGCATTAAACTATACATTTCATGTCCATATTTTGAGACACTGAACTGTCCAAAAAAAGATATTTTGGCATGTCATTCCCCTACGTGAGAGTCAAATACATGGAATATGATTTGGTGCATAACGTTATCTTTTCATTAGAATTCACCAATGAAAATATCTCGTTCCTCATTATATAAGTATGATCTATGCATTGGATCTTCTATTTTAGATCAATGTGTAGATTTATTCATGTTCCACCAATATACACTGTAATTTTTTGATTTTTTATTAGAGTTCCATCAACAAATTTAATCAATGAAAAATGCTCCCACCATTATGTAATATCATGTTCTTTATATAGATTTGTCCTTATAATAACAACACGT
Organism: Viscum album; assembly: GCA_963277665.1. NCBI lineage: Eukaryota > Viridiplantae > Streptophyta > Magnoliopsida > Santalales > Viscaceae > Viscum > Viscum album. The sequence continues at coordinate 1,857,830,808 of OY728153.1, read as the reverse complement.
GGCTTCATTCCTATACTCATAAGATATGTAGTGATTCCTAGAATCCCTTATCTAGGTACAACAATAGAAATACAAAATTCCCCCACTTCACCTTTGTGTTTTATCAAATCACTCTTTATTCATATTGGGTCTTTTCATTATTAATCATTATGATGAGTGTATATTGTATATGAATCAAATCCATGAAAAACCTAAAATTTAAAAATTCACCCTCCTACATATGATCTAGATCTGTGTATGACTCTTTTTCATGGGTTCCTTTATCTATGATCCTTTCATTATAATTACTATTTCTGGATTCATTCCTATTCCATTAGGAAATGTATTGATGTTGGAGGTAACTAACCCTATATCCATAAAAAAAGCCTCCAAAAATCCAAACCAATTTTCTTGGAATCATGTTCTTGTAACCCTATATATGAAATAGATCCCTCATAGATTGTTCAATAAACTTGGAGATATTTTTTTTATCTTGAACGATCTTAAACTTCTTAGAACAACTTACCCCATGAATAATGATTCTATTGAAGAAGATCCATATATTTATATGGATTAGTACTATATGGATTATAACCTTCAATTATCCTGTTCAAATATAAAATAATCACAAACATATGGATCGAAAATTATATATGTCGCTCATATTTTTATCTCTCCTTCGACATGAATACTTAAGAAACCTATGTGGTCTTCCAACGACCTTTTGTTTCTCACACTAAGTATGACTCGAGTGATCATAGATGTTTTGGGGGAAGTATTATCGGGATGTACCATGTCTGAAAGTTAGGGAACCATTACACATGTTTTTCAATAGGTCCTTTCTCTTCATGTGTGAGAAAAATATATGTTATGGATTTTGGTGAATTGTTCCAAATTCAAAAGAAATATCCCCCACTCTCTAAATTTGACCTAGATCTATGGATTGAATTATCAAATATTAATTATACATGTATTGATTTTAAATCATATTCTATCCCCAAGGTGTGGTATTCTAATTCACATCTTTACTTCTTCTAGGGTTCATGGTCATCCATTCAGTGTGGCATTAAACTGATTCATACAGGTCATCATTGTATGAATTTGAAATATATCACACTTCATTCCTTGTCACATGACATTAAGTTTCATGGAAAATTAGAACTACATGTATATTGATATTTTTTAGTTGACGTTATGTAGTGATATATAGACCACACATTATAGACCCATCCAAAAACCATTATTCATATATACTAATTTCCAAAAGATATTAATAACCTCGATATGGTATGATCAATTATAGAATTATTCCACCAGATCTTTTGAATGTTATTATTAAATAAACCACACATCCATTTTCAATATTCTCATATTTTCATATCCATCATTTTCTATTGGTAACGTGTATACTTGACTCTAAGGGACACTTCTATTTTTCAATGTATATATTCCACAGTATGTCTCTACATATGTGATCTCATTTTTTCTTTTCAACTAAAAGAAACTCATCCTAAGGGGTGGGAATAGTAATCATTGTATTCCCTAAAATTATCACAGTGGAGCACATCATCTAAATATGGTCAAAGTTCATCCTTTGTTTTCATATCCCATATCATCACTCTTGATCGAAGAATGTTAATTGTTTATTTATGTCATCATCACCATTCCATATTCAAAAGTTGTTGGTATGTCCTCATCTCCTGATCCCCATCTAAATTTTTACCATTCACCACACTCACATTATGATGTTGGATTTTTTTCCCAATAACAAACATCTATATAATTTATGATTATATGTATTCATTTTTTGAGTAATAATAAACTTCTTATCACATAAATATCTTTATTCTTCATGACATAGTATTTGATAATTTTCTAAGAGTAACCGTCAAACTGAATAGTCAAAAAGGTCACCTACTATGATGAGAACCAAGAAGTACCACAATAGTATTATTTAATATATATTCTATAACTATATGATATCATTTAATCGGTTGATAATGAAACATATTAATTGAAATAGATACTCATAAGACATTTAAGAACTTTCTCATGTTGTACACCCATGGTAATTTCAGTTGTATAAATTTTTGAGAACATGAACCATAATTTTTAAGTCAAAATTTACATGTTTAATTCAATGTTCCTATATTCATATGTCTATACTGATAGGTATAATTTAATATTATTATTAATTTATATCATTAGTCATGTACTTTTATGTATTGATGAAAATCATGATGGTATTTTTTGAGATGAAGTAGGATATGTTGGGTGTGTCACGAGTCATATAGAAATATTCAACAATATGATAAACGCTATTTCCCTCATGTGATTTAATGAAATTAGATATATAATTACATTTAATGTGAATGTAATAGCTGAATAAATTTATGTTCAAGGGGTTCTTTGGGAAGGTTCATCTTTAAAAATATTAAGAATGAGATATCGAGCACATAAGTTGTTGACCCCATCATGAAACCTTCTTGAATAGTGATATTATAATAATTTGATTATATTAATTTGAAAGAATTAATGTGAGGTTGTATTATTCTGTGAAATTGATGTATTTATTTATGGGTTCCTTTCATATTTTTATATGTTAACCTTGGACTTTGGGTGTCTTCACTAGATTCCACAAAGAAATAGGCCTAGTGGGTCACACCCTATGTATAACCATAACCTCAGTTAATTATTAATATTATTTATCATGTTGAATAAATAATTTTATCATATGTATTTTAATAATTATTTAGGTTTTCTTGAACCCATATATTCAGTCACTAGTTATTTGAGGGGAAAGTTGTTATCATAATATTTAATAAATATTTATTAGATATAATTATTATATATTTATTTATTATTGAATAATTAAATGATATTTATTTATTAAATAAAGAATCATTATTAGAGGACTAATTAATATTACGGAGGAAGGAATGAATGAGTTTAATAGGTCCAGGGAAAAATAATATATATCAAATATTACTTCTTTAAAATTTTGAAAAAATATTTATGAAAAAATATTTAATTAATCCATGATTTTTTAATATAATAAGAAAAATAATATTATTATTATCATTTATTAAACTTGAGGTTCACCAAGGATTAATAAAAAATAATGTCCAATGTTCAATTATTATTTTCTAACCCTAAAATTATTTATACATAATTATGTTATTTCAAACTTAATGCTCTAGAAATTTATTTTGTTATGAAAAAATGACATCAAAAGAATACACTCAGTACCTATAAAGATCTTATCAAAAGAATGATCAAATGAATATATATTTATCTTCCTCAACCACCGATCATGATTTTTTAGAGAACAGGAAGATTCCCTCTTCAAAGTGATTCCTATTGAGATCAAAGATGCACAGTGAAAAAGTTAGGATCTCTTGTGTAATTACTTGGGGATTTATATAAAAACATGTATAGGTTAATGGTGCATGTTTGGATCACTATAAGATGGAAGATACACATTATTACTATCACACAATGATGGTATCACATGAATACATTTTTATATATATCAAATAAAGAAGAATTCATCATATGGTAATTCATTATGTTCTTAAAGTAATTATAAATCCCTATGTGGTGATCCTATATTTTTTTGAAATTATTTTAGCAAAAAATAATTTTGTTAATTTCATTGGTTACAATGTCCTATGTATTTTATATCTCAAATTAATCATTGATTACAATGAAATTTGGCTTTTTCATAGCAATCATGTGATTTCACTATGCCTAGAGCCATCATGTGGTATCTGAGGGGGTAACACAATAATTTAAAATTATTTAAATATCATTGATTGATTTACATATTTATCAATATTTTTCAATTCCTATTTTATCATTCTTCAAAAAAAAATTACAAGATATCCTCTTACTCCTCTTCGTTCATAGAAATATAATAAAAATTGATAAATTATGAATGAATAACATTTGAAGAAGTCATCTGGTGATACTAAGTATTATCACTGAATAGCACATGAATATATGGCCTGCATCCCATAGGTAATCATCGTGTGGCCATTATTAATGAACCATGATGAATATATATGGTTAAGAACAATACAACAAGTGTATCTGGATAGTACAAACAGTGTATGATACATGTTTATGTAGAATTTGAAATTAAAATTTTATACTCTTTAAAACATATCAACATGTGTTTTGGGTGTCACTTATTTGACTCATACACACCATTTGATGATTTTTATATATATTAAAATTGTCATTAAATTATATATACTATTTAAAACTACATATCATATATAATACATAGTACATCGATCAATCTTAATGCATTAAAATCCTAAAAAAATGACAATAACATGTTTTCATGTGTCATTTATTTGATAGTACACATCATCCCATTATGTGAAAAGACATTTATGTTACATTTCATATGAGAAAATAGTATACAACTATCATACATTCTAGGTAGTAAGGATAGTTACACACCATGTTTCCTCTAATGATATATATATATTTTTTACATTGTATATTTAAAATAAATTATTTAATTTGATTAATATCTTGATGGTTGAGAATCTCTAGAATATTTGGATGATAATTAAGATAAAACAATTGATTAATTAAAAAAAATAATTAATTAATTATAGTGTTATTTATTTTAAATAAGAATTATTTTGAATGAACATTATTTTATTAAATATATAACCCATTTCATGGATTTAAATGATCATGAGAATAGCCCCAACCTTCTAATGTAATTGGTTTCTTTTTTATCTATAATTATTATCTAATTAAATTCATCTTATATGTGTCATCCCTCGTCTCATTATGTAGGGTTTGGTGTTCACATATTTTCCTTTTGTGTAAATCCCTTAAACCAATCCATTATATCCCCTCACCTACATGGGAGTAAATCATATGTAACAGATGGAGCTCCAAGGTTAATAGAGGTAGATAAGGTTTGGATCCAAGGGGAAACCAATAGTGGATATACATTGGAGGATGGGTGGAATGCTATGACATGAACCAATTCATGATTCAAGGTGTTTTCTCCTAGGTCTAGGGTTAGTTTATCATCTGATAGATAAAATAACCATCAATAAAGAATCATGATTGGACAACTTTAAATTATTTTAATTCAGCTAAACCAAATGGTTTATTTCACTATGGATGTTATATCATGATCACATAAATTAATGACTTAATAATCATACAGTATAGAACTAAAAAATTTTATTATGTGTAAGAATTTTCTAATACACAAATAATCACTTAATTATACCCATTTAGAATTAATAATGATATAATAATTATAATCTTGGGAAATTTATTCATAATGATAAAAATTCATCAATAATATATATTAATGTGGTAAATCCTTACACTACTAATGTTAAAATAAAACCACAATTCAAATTACATTATTATAAAAAAATTAGGGTGCCTTTAATTATCTGTGAATTTTAGCTTGAGTTTTTGGTTCACTTAAACATAGTTTACATAAAGGGTTGAATTCCCACGTAATAGTGGTGTAACTAGGAGGAAGGAGTTGAGTAAATTCTTATTTTGTGTATTAGGATTTGGGATTCCATGCATTTGATCAATGAGCTATGAATTAATTCAATTTGAATATAATGAATACATATAACTAAAAAATAACTTTTCAATCCCATGTATAACTTATGAGATGGTTATTATCGGTCCTTTATAATATAATGTCCATGAAATAGGATATTCCAAATCCAATGGTCAGGGATATTGGGATTCATTAAAATAGTTATATCTTAATAAATTTAATATATAAATTTTTATTTTTATAAATATGATAAATTTTTACAATTGTTCTATTATTAATTGTATAAATAGAATTCTGCATGCCTTAAAATATATTACTACAATCTATACTAGTAAAGGATAATATTCTCACCAGAACTAATTTAAATGAATGAAAAATATGCTTTTATATTTTTGTATTCCACCAATTGAAATTATATATACTTGAAAACCTCCTTCTTAAATTACCTTAAAAAGTGGTTATAGATTAAGAACTATATATTTAAATAAAATGTTTGGATAATTCCATACATGGACAATTTTTCATGTTGTCATCCATTTCCACTGAACATCTAATGCAATGTGATGATATGGATACCTATGGAATCATGTCCCAATTTCATGAAATTTATCAAGAGTAGTCAAGAAAAGAGAGTGATGGGATCTAAAATATATTGTTCCCATGAAATATTATAGATTAAAAACCTACTAGATCACTTGTATTCAATATGATTGGATACATATAGCGCTTGAACGTCTTGGGATATTAAATCCTTGAAGATATACACACAAGTATCATTATTTCCTTTCTGTGATTATCTAGATTCATTATCAAATAAAACTTGATCAATATAATGAATAATCTTTTTTAACATCTTACACTCATTATCCTTGTTTATAAGGACATAAAGTGTGACATACATTCTGTTCTTATGGTGAAAAAGTTAAGAAAGAACAAGGAAAAGGGATACAAGAGTTATTGAAAGTATACGGATCCTGAGCACTGTCCTACCACGAAAAATAATATTCAAATGTAGGAAAAATAAAAAAAATGCAATATTATTTCTTTGTGGAAACCGAGGAAATTTGAAAAAGAAAAACACCCATAATAATGTGGAATCTAAAGGTGTGTTCATTATCATGTACAATATTTATATGTCTACACATTGGGTAATAGATACAACTTTTGGTTATTACATTTGTATCTACATATAGGAACCATGTATATTAAGAAATATTCACAGAGGATAGGTTGATATTCATTTATAAAATGGATCACAGATATCAATTTTGGCTATAAGAGACTACCACAATCTATATCTAACTTGAATGATTTTTTCTTTAAAGACCTGTTTTTTACCATGTTTTACTAAGAATATCATGTATAATTATTTCCGTGACATAGATGTATTTATCCTCAAATATGGAAATAAATAATGACTCTTTTTCATATAAGAAAACAATTTATGTTATAGAAAAACTAAATAATGTTCTTTTTGTATTAAATTATAAAAATCCAAGTATTAGTCAAAGATAATGAATCGTGATTGTGGGGCTCCAATAATACCCAGTTGTGGAATCACTGTATTGGTCACATAAATAATAAGTTCCAGAAAAATCTCAATCAAGATGATTATTTACAATCTTTTAAGCTAATACCAATCAAAATATTTTATGCTTGTTTATAGGGAATATTATACAAACCACCATTCAGTGGATAAAGTTAAAGGTGAATAGATATTCTAATATTGGTACACCCAAATTTCTATGGTAATTTTCTAGAATAATATAGTGGTGAATACAATTAATTCATACATTTTACTAATGAATTGAGTATATATGGATATTTATATGTGGTGAATTATAATTATGATTCCTTTTATAAATTTAATGAATTCAAGGACTAAGTAGAGAATAAACTTGCTAATTATTGATCAAATAATGATGGTGAATATCTTAACCAAGAGTGTATTTAATTCCTACGGGAGTTTTGGATTCTATGTCAACTCGATCAAAATTATAAAACACAATGAAATGGTTTTAGTAAAAATAGGAATCATACCTTAGTATCCATGGTTCACTAAGTGATGAGTCATGAAAGTAATACACTATTCTTATAGGGATATGTACTACACACTACAATACGTAAACTAAACTAATTACTAATAATAGTGTAAACATAATTACCTTTAAATTATGGTGTGGAAAGAAACTAATTTTGTCACATACTCATGTGTGGGTTTTGAAGCAATCATTATATCCCATTAACAAAACAATCACCCTTAGTGTCATTACCCAACCCACAAGGTACCTTACTAGGTCTGTAGTAAGATAACAATATCACCCTCATCCCAATTCAAATGGGTCTGGGGTTGGATATTAGTGATGGGTAGTCATATCACTTTAAGGGTAGGTCTAAACCTAATATAGTAGTACACATGCCGAAAATAAACTCTAGGAAATAGTTTAGATATATATATATATAACCTCTATATTGTAATAAATTAATGTGAAAACCTCTAGGAAATAAATCAAAGTGGAATAAGCTGATATAAAAGTATTAGGGGGAAACTAAACACCCATATAAAAGGAAATAGAGGTCCCAAACTCAAAACAATTGAAAAAGGGAAATATTTAAGATATCCCAACACATAATATCTCTGACAAATCATCGAATGTGGTAAATTGTTCCATGTTATACAAATCTCCACTGATATGAGGTCTACCAAAGTCACCATTGTTTTTCATTCATTTTAATAAGACACAACATCAGTGGGAAAATACCATATATGTTTGAGTATATACATACCTTTTAGGAGGGTATATAAATTATTAGCGATTTAATATAATAAAATAGTCATATTAACGCATAAACCAATGAGGGAGAAGAAACCCAACATTATATATGATCGTACATAAACCCATTGTAAATGGTAGATGTATATCAATATTCGTAACATTCATATAATTATGATACTTCTTATAGTTACAATGTTCCCAACTTTGATACAAAATACCACGCACAACCACACATGAACTAGAGTTTAGGGACTAATCCTTGCCACTACATACCATAGTCGAGGGACAATTATTCTTGTGAAGAACCTAATCCTCACTTGAGCTCAATGATTGGGTAAAACCACTCTATAGATAGAGGACATATTTCCTCTATAGTGTGGTAGAGTACTGAATATACTAGTATATAGGATATAGGGGAACTCTCACCATGGTGAGTCAAGGAAGTACTGACCCCTATATCTCACTAATGATCGAACATGATCCATGTCATTATCCATGTTTCTTAGAAATAAGGTTCCTTCTCACTTCACGTCATGTTGTATCTCTGATGACAAAATGAAGTTCATCATGACATACTACATGGAATTTTACTCAATGTGGTCTAATCACAGGCTCATATCCTATTCTTGAAGAAGGATATATACAATATAGAATGTTCTAGTAAATGTACATGGTGTATGGATAGAGGAACATGTTGTGTGGAATCACCTGGTAACATGGGGGGTGTTCTTCCTTGGACATGTATTGGTAGACCATTTCCCTCTATACAACATGTTTTTATATAGAAGTGGTGTATTTGAGCACCTGTGGTCCCTTTTTTGTACTACCAATACATAGATATACCACTTGGGTTGTGTCACATTGCATATGGGCCTATCCACATGGAATGTAATATTTAAATTAGATTGAAACCATAGACACCTTGTGAACTATAACACATAATATTTGTTCTTATGAGCTAAATTCCATATAGATTGGGGGTTTTATTGAAGATGTGATTTCATCCTCAATTTTTATAGACTCCATTGAGTCCACTTCATGTTTCAATGTTAACTCACCTAAACAAAAAAAAATTGGTCAATGCCTTTGATCATCGATTCTCTATCTTCAGATACTGGAAATCGGGATTATGGTCACCCAAGAATGATCTTTCATGCCTCTCATCACAAAAACGGTGTCCTAATCCCTAGAAAAATATATAAAATTCATTATTTACTCTTTAACCATTAGAAAAACAACAATACCAAGGTCATCCGTGCATCTATACTATATCAGAAGATTTTATCACGCTCGAGTTGGTCTGAAAATGTTAAATCGCTGACCCCCTAGGGAAATGATAAAGAATGTGAATAAAATATATGGGATATTTACAATTGTAAAGTGAGTTATTGTTGGCCATTATGATCCCATACATAAATTATATGTGTGAAAACCAAGCTTCATATACATCATGGGTGTAACGAAGAGAGTTAATTATGATAAAATAGGTAAATTAAATTCTTGGTATAAGAACTGAATGAAAATTAAAAAAATTAATCAGATAGCTAATCCATACTCAATAACCAATAAAACAAGGGGATAATCCTCCAAAATAATGAACCCTACCATAAGAATGGATCTATTTTTTATGAAGAATAAATTATCTAGTGACGTCGTTGAATATTCCACTATATTCATTGTTCATCCTAGGAATCCCCTCATTCGTTCATCCTTCATCCATGATCCTATGTCTGCTTATGCGAAATGGGTATATCCTTTACTCCCTTATAATCTCAAAACGTTATGAGGATAACCCTAGGTATTTTTAATAATGAAATATTTATAAAAAATATTGATAGGTTTGGAATCTAATAAATTTATTAAATCAAATCATTTAATTGATTTAATGAACCCATCGATGAATTCATTCCATTGAACGTATGATTTAGACCAATATAATGCTGTACCTAAGGAAAAACATTCATTGAAAAACAAACTATGATCCTAGATATTCCATCCATGTTTCAAAAAAATGGGAAAACCATGGATTTTAAAAAGATGTTTTTGTATGCCTTAGTACTAATAATATTCTTAATATATCGATTATGATGTCCTATGACACCGACAACACTATGCCAACTCCATGAAAAATTATAAATATTTGTAAATAAATATTTAATGGATCAAATTATGAAGAAAAGATTTGTTACATTCTCCCCACCTTCAAGGACTTCCTCCCTAAAAGCAAAATGTATACAAAAAGTTGAGACTATTAAGACCATACCTTTCTCTCAAACTCCAAAGAGCTCTCATCCATGTTCTCGTGCTGTCATAGAACTTCCTATATTTGAATATTCCACCCATACATGATTCTCTCCTATCAAAATTTTATCACCACTAGGAACAAATTGAAGGTATATCCAACCACAATATCCAACTCACCCTAGGTAAAAATGTGTGATGGGTATTGAGTGTATCTTCTCAACTGCAATACATAGAAGACATCATGATCCTGGTCCATCTATGGTTTAAGTTTAAGTGATAAGATACCTCACCCGGCCTATGTGGAATCTAAAATTTCTTAACGGACCATAGGTAAATATTTCTACCCCACCTAAATATCCACTATCATTATCATGGGGATAATTCTATAAAAACATGGTTTCACTGAACAACCTTCAATATCATATGATCATGGTTTGTGTAATATTTCTATTGACATTGATAAAAAATAAAATGATCATGGATTATCGAAACCTTCTCCATCAACATTTTCACCATTTTTATCCCAATATGATATGTGTATTTAATATCAATCTAGTACAAGGGTGACCTATTGGGTCACCCATACGGTTCCTCAAAAGGATCCTTACAGATAGTAGAAAAATGGAAAATTTTATAATGAAACTCCCCATATGGAAATATAAACACACAACTCCAGATGAAATTACAAACAAAGTCTCTAATCATATATTCCAAAACCTAAAAGGTTCACATAGTCTAGCCATCAGTTTGGGGGTGAGACGTTGTACTTATCCATAACTAGGCCCCAATATCCACTTGAACACCTCTCCATAATCATCATGAGAACTGTTTACCACATCAAAAGATGATTTTAAAGGGTACCACATTGATTTGGACGATCTCTTGATCATATAAATTATACAAACTCTAAATCCCATTGTACATGTAGATGGAAATAAATTGTGTCAAATTAAAATATAGTTCAACAAACACCAAGGTGATGTGGTGGAATATCACTATATGTGGAAACCACCTCAAAAAATCCATCGGTATGACATCCCAATTCCATTTTGGGGTTTTATGGTGTTGGGTAATACATGATAGAACTTGATGTTCAACCTTTACCTATAGGCATGAGAGGAAATAGAACAAAAAATAGATAACACACTACCTAATAAAAACCCACGAAAACTATTATTTAAAGTATTTATACATATTTTTCTCTCTAAAATTTATCACCAAGGGAAAGGTAAGAAAAATTCATCAACATCTCCTAACACAATTTGTAAAATTCTATTTTCTATATTTGGGAAATGATGACATGATCCACACCACTATAAAATCAATTGGGTGAATCTCTCAAGGATATCAAGTTTCATAGAAATTCATAAATGATATTACACAACTAACCCTCTTTCACATGTTGAATATGTAGTGGTGTAACCACCATTGATTAAAGATTAGTTTTCCCTCTCTTCTCTATGAGGGTCCATTGTAATGAGGAAACATACTCTGAAGACTCCACTAAAAAAGAATGTGATTTCCTTTTAATGAAAATTTCAACCACATTTCCCATCCATGGAGTATGCACTATCTCAAAGATAAAATCCCTTAAAAACTATAAATAATGCTTCTATCTTAGGTTTATGTATCTCTTGGAAAATATGTACCTAAGACACTAGTGTCATAAGTATAAAATTAATTTCCCACCCAAAAGGTATTGTCACCGCATCTTCAAAGTAAAGACTACTACATCCAATTCCAAGAAGTGGACCATGTATTTATTCCCATGGGGTCTCAAATTCCATAACACATAAGTACTCACATCTTATATATACATCAATATGAATCAAATAAATATCTGGATTCATCACAAAACACCACATACTCAACACACTCCTCTGGAAGTCTCAACATTAGACTATTGGAAAACATCTACATTGGATCCCCAAAGGCCCTATAACACCTCTTAATCAAGGAAAATGATAACCCTTTCCACATAAATGTGGTAAAAGGGGGTGTAATCCCATAAAACTCTGAAATAAATATTATACATTATCCTATAGAACTGATTAAATTAGAAACCTCTGATACGATCTTGGGTAGATCCCAAGCGAACACTGTGTCAATATTTGTTAGGTCCACCACTACACCAAGATCAGAGATGACATGACTTATCAAGAAATCCTATCAAATCCAAAACTAAAACCTAAATTTTTTAATCAATAATTATTTCAACAATATTTATTCTAGGACAATCCTCATAAAATAGGTATTCTTTACCTATGATGTTGAGTAAATAAGAATTTCATAGATGAAGATAACCACAAAACATTCAAAGAGAGGATGGAAAACCTAATCCATAAGATTCATGAACTTTGTGGGGTCATTTTTCATTCATAAAGGTATCACCAGAAACTTGTAATTATCATTGAAACATCAGAAGGTTATAATCATAATATCATCCTTATAATCCCTCAACTAATTTTAATTGGTCCTGAGATTTGCTTTGTGAACCATCTCACACCTTTCAACTGGTTGAAGAGGTCATCAATCATCATCAAGGGGTACTTGTTCATAATTGTAATCTGATTCAAGTGATAATAATAAATGTATATCCTTAATCATACCTTGTTTAAGAACAATATATGAGCCTCCCATGGGACGCATTATGTCAGATAAAACCCTTTTCATGAAGGTGTCCCAACTACACCCTTGCCTCCCAGAGCTCATCAGGTTCTATCTGCTATGATGAAAAAGACATTTTTGTGGTCCTAGGGTGTAATTAAATATATAATTGATATCCTAAATCATAGGTTGTCCTAGAAAAGTTATGGGTGAGATTACCATATAATCCTCCACTACTACTAGAAATCATATGTCTGAAGAGCTGACTGCACCAAGGGATAAAATCACCAAATGATGGGTGATAGGTTGCAGTTTCACTCTCATGATCCCCACATATTCGTTCAAAAAGTATTTCATACCATTGAATGAGAGCCTCAACCCATCGACCTATAGGAATATAACGCTCCTATGGTTATAGACTATTTGGTAATGAAATGTAGAAATCCAATCCAAGCCCAGGATGATGTCAAAAGGTTTCATCGCAATGATTAATAGGCCTCATGAGATACTCTCTCCACTGACCACCAAATTTCACTACAAATAGAAGTGTGGTATAGAATAATCCCTCATAGTGGGAACCTCTTTCCATAATTGATGGTCCAATGGATTAACAGAAATTTATAGCACTAGAAAAAAGGATATAGAAATGACATTATTAATTGAACATGTGCCCATAAGTATTGGATCTGAAGTTGAGAAGACAAATATTATACCAGGAATCATCTCATGTGTATCACATTCATGTACTTCTATATCTTGTAACTAACCATTCTCTATACCTCCATCTCCTTAATCCTCGTTTGCTTCACCTAGTAGTTGTAGTGGTGGGAGTAGGTAAAAGAATTATCTTCCACACACAATCCCTCTTTCAAAGGATACATCTTCCCCTCTATTAGCACAACCTCTCTAGGGGGATCCCTATCAAATCATGGGTGATCCCTAATCAGGATGTTTCCTCTATCATTGAGGTACTTCCACTGTCTTTCCACCATTTGTAATTTATCAGGTCCAGAAATCATAAGCCATGTGATATCACCCAACCCACACATAGTATCATTCCTCTCCAGTCTAACTGGACCCTCTTAATGATACCAATGCTTCACATTCCTATGTCTGAGTATAGGTATGGGCATGCCTCATGTTCTAAGACACTAATAGTTGATGTCAGTTATCAAATATAGATTAATTATCCCAATGATTTTTATATCATTCTCTAGATTCCAGAATCACTACTTCTAAGACGATCTCTATCACAAAAGCTCTCCCCAGCACTCCAGAATATGTGGGAATTCATAAGGGGACCACTCTAACCTGAATTTCCATATGGAGGCCCTACTCAAAAAAAATCCTAGAAGTATCCTTCTCATAATACATTAATTAAGTAGAATGTGAGGTTGGTAAAACTTAATACATACTCAGAAGTACAACTATCACCCTATTGAAGCTTAATATGATCCTAAAACTACATCGAGTACAAGATATAAGGATAATAATAATCACAAAACAACCATAGAATTCATGTCCCGGATGGAATCATCTAAATATGGGTCCAAGTGATTAGTCCCCACTAGTTCTCTTCTATTGCAGAATAATATTGATTGTGATCATAACCATTTGATTAGTTGAGGTCTATACAAGCTATAAAACCCAAACCACTGACTCAATAAAATTTTTTGTTGCATGAGGTACATGATTTCTGTAAAACCTATGTTTTCTCTAATGCTATAATTCATGAAATGTGCTCAGATTCTATGCGTCATCATCTAGGCCTATTGGAGCTATCAACTTCTCCAAACAAAAATGAGCATCCTTGTGAACCATCATAAGTGGATCCTCATGCTGACCATAACATGGAATCACTTCTATACGCTCTCCTATATGGAATAACTCAAGAATAGGTCCCAACATTGATGCCTCATCACTCAACTGGTCATTATCAGGACCCTATCTCATGATCCTCTCTAGCTGTCATCTCTAAGTCATCCTGAAAATTTACAATATGTATGACAGTTAGATTGGAATATTTAGGGAGGTGACACATGAAGTAAATGTAGGTCAAGATACTCAATCATATAAAATAAATGTACCATTGGTTCCCTCTAAAACTAGTCCCACAGTATATCAAGTTGAATATAAGGTAATCAGTGTCCCTGTGTATAGATATGGTAACCACACCATTAATGGGTTCCCGAGCATGAGAGACGATCTTGAGACACTTCAACATTGTCACCCTATGTCCCCAAACCAATATTCATAAAAATAGCAACTATAAAACTCTATCCATAGGAAAAACCACCTTTCATATCACTCGTTCATAATCCAACCCATAGAGGCCCCTCCTGGGATAGTAGTAATCTGAGATTGACACAACAATCTCACCACCATTAGGTTAGGAGATAGAGACTAGTACCGTGTAGGAATATCACTATAATAAGAGGAATTATCCTAATCCAAATAAACACACACCCACCCAGATCTATGAAACTTTATAGATATTTAATAAAACCGATACACCTAGATACCAAACAATGTATGCAACATCCTTTAGGAAAAAATCAACGTGAGAAAATGTAATGTAAAATTATTAGGTGAAAATGCACACACAAACATGAAGCAAATAGAGGTCCCAATAAGACATAAATTAAGGAAATACGAAAGAGATATTAGATCATAATATATACGATTGAACAATGAAAATGTATAGAACCATAATGTATTATTACCTCCACTAATACTATATCCACCAATGTCACCATCATTCTTTTTATCATCTGAATGATACACATAGCATGTGAAAAAATTCCATGTAGGCCTGAGTATAAACATACTATTTAGGAATCCCAAAAAACCAAAATTGAAGTAATTTAATAAATATTCATCTCAAACCATAAACCAAAGAGATAAATTAAAACCAAAATCATATATTCTCATGCTAAAACCCATTCACAAAAGGATATGTATCTCAATCTCTAGATCCATCTATGAATGGTGATCTTCCTACAGCTTCAATGGTATTGAATTTTACTTTAAGCACTATATGAAAACTCACAAAAACTATATTGGAGGTCCTAATCTTCCCCATTTTATACCATAGTTGAGGGATCACCAACTTATATAAAGGACACACTCCCAACCAAATCATAATGATGAGGGAGTAACAATCCATAGATAAATGGTTTGTTCCCTATATAGTATGGGGAGTACCAAATCTACCTATATATAGGATATACGGGAACCCATTTTCCTGGTTATTCATGGGAGTAATGACCCCATCATCTCTTTATTGATCAAAACTAATCACTTACATTATCCAAGAATCATAAGAAGAAGGATCCTAATCACATTACCTTGTGTCGTATCTATAATTCCAAAATGAATGCCACCATCAAGAACTAAATGGATTAATACTTAGAGTGGCCTACTCACATGCCCAAATATGAGTCCTAGGGAAGGAGGTACATAAGGTTGAAGTTTATGAGAAAAGGGAAAAACATGTGCATTGAATAGAATGACGTGTGTAACTACCTGAGGACCTAAGATTATTCTTTAATAAACACAGTTTTCCTCACCATGTTCCTTTACATGGTGTGTCTGTGTATGAACATGGAAGGTATAATCACCGAGGGCCCCAACCATGTACTAGTCACACATGGATCATCAACAAGGGTAGTGTATCTTGGTGTGTGGGCCCATCCACATTGCGTGTGATATAGAAAATGGGCCAAATCCCTTGTCATCCTGAGATCTATAATACATGGTATGTTTTCTAATGAACTAAATGTTGTGTAGACGGAGATTTTTTTCACCAAATTTCCTTATCTCCAAAACAACATCTAAAATCCATTTTTTCCTCTTGATCCATCTAAAACCATCGAACCCATGGTTGTTCATTCATCTATCTCAAATCCAAAGGTTTAATCACATATGAGTTTGTCTAAAAATTTTGGAATCGACAACCCAATGGGTTAATGGTAAATAATTAAAAGAACTAAGATTGGAGAGAAAAAATACAAAAGTGAGATTATTGTTATCCATTATGAATCCATCCTCATAATCACAAAAAAAAATAGTGAAAAATGTGGGCATAAATAAAATAGATATTTGTATTCAATATTATTAATTAAATTCTTGGTTCGTCTGAAGAATGAAAAATAAAATAATTAAGCAAATATTCATTCCAAACTCAATAATCAAGAACATAATGGAGGTAATAAATGAAATAATGAACCATGAATCGATAATATATTGATCATTGATAAATAATGTATTCTCAAAAAATTATTTGATGATTTATTTGTGTTCATTATTCATTTTTCTTGGATCCAAAATCCTACATTCATCAACCCTAAATGGGGATCTCCCTTCCTCCTCCCTAATATCTTAGGGTTATGTGGATAACCTTGTGGATTTTACATAATGGATTATTTAAATAATATAGCTCCATATTATGAATTAAATATTTTTATTTATTTAACACTCCTTCCAACAATTTTATTCCATGGAATGTTTGACACTGGATAACCTAATTACGCACCTTGGTTAAACCCCACGTTCTAAAAACAACTAAGGTCATATAGTTTCTATCTAAGGTTCCAAACAATAGGAAAATCATTCATTTAAAAATTATTCATGTAATGCCCCATCCCCAGTTACCTAGAGTCGGTGCCTTACTTCGTAACATTGGCATGATCACAAAAGATCATGTCTCGAAAGACCAATTAGTTTAGTAGCCTCGGAAACACCAGATAAATTCATAAATGTTACATTACATCATAAGGTGAAAAACTAAAATAACAAAGTCTCCATAGTCCACACTCATATCCTCTTCTAACTATCCCTGCAGGTCATTCATAAAATACTTCTTCACATCCTGGAAAATATTAAAACATTGGAAGGGGTGAGCTCAGATGCTCAGTAAGGATAGCAATATTGTGGATGCTTTCATAAATAAACATTAACATTTAAGGCAATGTATAACTAAAACAAAAGACTTTTTAAACTTGAACTTCAGAATAATATAAAAAAAATTAAATTAAATAATGCCATTTACTTACTCACATGGATATTCTACTAGTCGAACAATCTCATGCAATATCAATAACCACTTTCATAATGATGGAATGCATAATGCCAGACTATCATAACCACGTAGCCAAGGCCTCATGCCAAGACCACAAATAATATTTTGTCAAGGCCTCGTGTCAAGACACTAGTTTGTCTCATGAGACCTAACGATGCATCGAGGAGCTATAGCGGGCTCCACCCGTCACTTATTAAGTCCAATGCATTTCTCATATGAATAGGTTTAAACATATCATAAACCATAACATAATCGTATCACACAAAACATGCATAAGGGAAATATAAAATTTCCATATTTCCATCACATGATATCAATAAAACAAATTGATATAATAAAAACACTTTCAAAACCATTTTCAATACCAAAATAAAATAATATTAAAACATGGTATTTGTTTTTCATTTTAAAAAAAATTATGGCTTGTAGGGGAAGCCGAAACTCAAATAATGGTCACGGCGGCGGAGAAGTCATTGTCACTGCATACGTACGACATGAAAAACATTCTTTTTTGTATTTTAGTGAAAATCTTCATATAAAAAGATTCCTTTTGAATAAACGTAAAAGTCAAAGAGTTTTCTACACCGTATAAATGAAAGTTGTGTATAAAACCAAATATACCTCAATGAAAGGAGATTGAGACGAAGTCCTTACAAAGATCATTTTTAAAATAAAATAGATCTATTATGTGTATTAATTATAAGTACACATAAAAAATGTAAAAATAAAAGATATGACATAATAATATCATGACATAATTTTAAAGTAGGAGATTAACCCAAATAATAGAAATTGGGTTAAGAAGTTCCCTTACCTCGTGTCCGAATTCACTTGACCGTTCTTTGAACTCCTGAATAATAAAATAGAGCTAATTTATAATTTCTTAGGAACCTTTTTCAATTTTATTATTCATTTTATATCACTTATTACCATTTTATGAACATTATGTAATTATTTATGTTAATAACGGTCGTTTTGACGATCTTTGGTACTTGAGTCAAAAATAAACTTCTTATAATTACACTTTGTTCATGTGGTAATATATCCATTATATACATAATTATATTCATGATTTATATATAATATACATCATATATATACAGTATATACATTCATTTATAATATTACATAACATTTAGAGGTAAGAAATGAAATGCACCGTTCATGGAGACGATAATGCTTACGTACGCATGAACGCTAATTTCATTTCTATTTCATATTTAATGGAACAAATTTATATTTATATAATGGTATAATATAATTCCAGTATAATATAATGTATAATACGATTTACTCCATCCTTTATACATCCCACATATGGCATTAACGATTCAAATCACTTTGAGGGGGCGGTAGTCCGCACTTCCTAAAATGAAATTATCGCGTTTACCCATAATGGAAATAATAAAGTATGCCACAAATGAGAAATACATAAGAATATGGAAAACATAAACATAATATATATATCATATATGAAAATAGTGTAATCAAAATGGCCACTATTAGAGGTGTTAAAAGAATATTGAACAATCATCGTTTCGTGAGGCATTATTTCGCCACCCACAGAAATAATATGTTCTTTAACCATTAGATGAATGTGTGTGTAAGTGTAAACCAAATAATTATCATAAAAACATCCTAGTATTTTGTAGATACTGGTTTTGTTACAAAGGAAAGTAATAAAAAGAGTTTAAGGGGTTGGAGAAGCAAAATAATACAAAACAACATCAAAGAAGACATTACCTTAAAACTGGGTAACTCTTTTTGATTTGAGCCAAATGCTTCCTTGGGAAGACTTCTGCCCAAGGTGAGGCTACTAGGACTAAGAGAGGGTAGTTGGGAGATTATTTGGGCAGAGTTTGGCTGAGCCAAAAGGCTTTGATGGTGTGAGTAAGGTGGTAGTGGTGGGGGCCTTTTATAAGAGGAGATAAGGGGCACTCTTGGAAAGATTGAAATGTTACTTTATTATGAAATGATTCTTCAGATTCTAAAGGTTCCACACTTATATATTTCGAGTATAAGATGATAAGGGTTATAAATATACTCATACAATAGGATTTTGAAAAGTGTAACTCTTAGGTTTTACATTATCTTTTCATTTTATTTAAATCATTAATTAATGTGGTAATCACTGCATCATCATGGTGTCATAAATAATTTAATTTATTTAATGTCTTAAAATTATAAAACAAATATCATTATGTAGGAAATCTTTCTATCTTTATAATTAATATTTATAGTCAAAAATATGAGTTGTATAACCCCATTTAAAAATTGTTTTAGTAAAACAACATATGTTTGTGACATTTTTATTTTAACTTTAAATAAAAGTTATTTATGTCATTTTCCGACCAAAGTGGCTCCTTTGCGTCCCCAAGATGACCCATGGATTTTCTGGGTCGGCCATGACTCATCCAATAGGGGTAGGACAAGTGTAAAGGTATTTTCATATTTTTATAATATCATTTTTACCTTAAATTTCACTAATTACCTTTAATCGTGATTAATTAAACTTAAAAGTTACTATTCACCAAAAAAAATTATTTTAATCCCATTGAACCACATTTTACTTCTTAATGGAAACCATGTATATCTTATTTTTTTAAAAAAAATCACAGAAGTGGTAATGTTTCATTTAACGGAAAAAATCACTTTTTTAACTACCACTTATTGGTTTCACTATTCATCAAAAATTGTAGTTTTTCAGAACAATGCCAAAATTTCACCCTAAGATATAATTGATATTACAAATTCAAAAATGATGTCTATTTTAAAAAATTCCAAATATATAAGTTTCATTAATTAATTTTATAATTAATTCCTGCTGTCACAACAAATAGCGTGTTTTTTAGAAACAATATATATCAAAAGATTGAGAATTATTTATGTCCAATTTGAAAGTGAAATTAATTCTAATGACCATCATTGGATAAAATTGTAAAAATATATTCTAATTATACTTTAAATCAACTAAATATTATAACTTATCACAATAAATTATTTTTATTAAAAAATTTGTTTTTATGTATTTTTACTATTCATAGAAAATGGGAAGTTCTCAAAAAATTACAAAAAATTCAACTTAGGATAATTTCGATATTCAGAATACAAAATGAAGTCCATTTTTAAATATAAAATTTATATAATTTAAAAAAGTGGGTATTACTATTCAAAACGGCTACTTTGAATGGTCGCGGTGTGTTAGAATCTCGAACCTGCGTACAATACAAGCTATTGCATTATTGAAAGAGAAGAATATAATGAAAGCTTGGGGTGTTACATTCTCCCCTCCTTTAATAAATTATGTCCTCGAAATTTGAAAATGTTATTCGAAAATAAAAGGTTCAAAGTAGAAAATACCTTTGTGGAAAACCCACATCGGAAATAAGGTTAATAAAAATATAACTTTAAAATAAAGAAAGATAAGAACAACGGTCACCCGAGATAGCCCATACTAGGATTCTATGAAAATATGGATATGAAAGAATAACAAACCATCAAGGTCTAATGGAGAGTTGTAGAAAACTGAATTAGGAGAAAGTTAACCATAAGAAAATCACAAATTTGGGATTGGTTAAACGGTCATTGAATCACCAGTTGGAAAAGTTAACCAGCAACGTTTTTTTTTAAGTTACCTTTTATACATTTGAGGAATTTATTTTTGATATTTACTAAGAATGTAAGGGAATATACATACTTGTCATGTAGACTTTCATTCTTTAATAAATTTTTACCACAAACCCATCCTTCACTATAAAAGGTAATAGAACTCAAAAGTATTCTATTTATCTTAATTGTATAAGGTTTCAAATATTAAAACATACCATTTAGATTAGTAAAACTATTTTGTAATAACCAGGGACTTCCTGTAGGCTAGTGGTAGGTAATAAAGGCATGTCGCACTATGGTTGTGGGTTCGATTCCTGCAGCTTTGTCCGACGCGACAGGTTATGCCCCACCCAGCAGGTTGTCCTTTTCCTAAAAATATAGTATTATAATATTCCAAAAATAATCTTCAGAATTTTTTTAACCTTAAACAATACTATTCAAAGTTCAACTTAATCCATCCCAACCTTTATAGTTATCCAAAATACCTCTGTCCAAAATTTCTCTAAAAGGTCTCTACATTCTAAAATCAATTGTATCATCAGATTCCTCAAACAAAGTAAAGTTCCTCTTATTGTCACATACTAAAATATGATGACCTTCATCATATTAAAACCTTAATGAAAACAAAAAGTACTGTAGTACAATCCTTATATATCACATTATTCTTATAACCAGAATATAATCCTTGATTCCAAAAACACAAATACATTAATTATTCTACTTCAATTGTAGTAACAACATAAGATTGTCCTTGATCCCTTGGCCTTTTCTGAGGTAAGTTTCCCTGACGCTTAGGACATTCATTTACACAATGCCCCATTTCCCTACAATTGTAGCATTCAACATTGATAACCTCTTTCTTTCCCTTGCAATCACGATCCTGGTGACCTTTTCGTCCACATTTATAACAAACTCCCATTCCTTTTAGGCAAGCACCGAGGTGATTCTTCCCAGAATTATCACATAATGGAAAATAATTCTTTCCCTTTTTCCCTTTATCCATCTCTTGTTCCACCATTCTCTTCTTCTCTTTCTTTACTTTGTTGTCTTAAGACATAGATAATTCTTTTTCTGTCTTGATAGCACAGGATACAATATCTTCGTACGATGAGAAGGATTGTGATACTAAATCTCGATGGAGAAATGGTTTTAACCCATCAAAGAAATGATCAATCTTACTTCTTGCGTTACGTATATAATCTGTAGCGTGCCTCGCTAACCTTGTAAAGTTTGCCTCATACTTTGCGACATTCTCATCCTCCTTCTGCCTCAGACTCAGAAATTGCCTTTCTATATCTGCTCGATGGTCATGTGGAAAATATTTTTCAAAGAAAAGATCTTTGAACTGTCTCCATTCCATATTTGATACTTCATCATCTTCCATTGTGTTTTGAATCAGCGACCACCATTGATCGGCATCTCCAGTGAGGCGGTAGACTGAAATGACAACCTTCTCTCTTTAACTACTCCCCAAGGCATGGAATATTTTTTATAAGGAGTTTATCCATTGCTCATATACTAATGGATTTGTACCCCCATTAAATGTTGGTGGTTATTGCCTCATGAAGCGGTCTAAAATTGATCCTCCACGTTGCGGATCATGGTGCTCCATACGAGTAAGGTTATTATTCATACCCTGAGTGAGTTGTCCCAGTATGGTAATAAGTTGATCAGCACCAGTTGTATCTCCAGATCCACAATAATTATCTTGAGCAGGAGGGAAATCCCTACACAGAGTGCGTGCATTGATACGGTTTCCATTCCTTCCACTAGGCGCCATTTCTAAACAATGGCATAAACTAGATTAGTTTATGAATAAAAATACATAATTCAATACATGTAAAATACTTAACATAAATTGAACTATTTATGGATATAATCCATAAAAATGTTTTCTTTGAGGAAGTATATACTCATAACCCTTGATAGTGGTTCGTAAAGAAAATGAGAATTATCCTAAGCATATCCCCCGGGAGTGTTGTAACCAAGAGTGTAGCAAGGCCCGTTGTCGTGCACCAGTTCCCGTTCGAGTCTAGCTTAAAGTGGTGTTTTTGGGTTTTACCACTAGGTACATCTGTTCCAGAGCCGCCTCTACCTGCTCGTATCCAGATAGGGATGTATTTCTCGGAAAACTCACAACAGATCTATAATACCAAAATTCTAGGATGTTCTTCTATACTAATCCTCAATGTCTATCTTTGGGCTATGTTCTCTAATCATAGTTTATCTAAATCTAGCTTCCAAGGTTAGTACTAAACTTCCTCTGATACCAACTGTAACGCCCCGACCCCAGTTACCCAAGGACGGTGCATTATTGCGTAACATTGGCATGATCACAAAATATCAAGTCTCGAAAGACCGATTAGTTTAGTAGCCTTGGAAACACTAGATACATCCATAAATGTTACATTACATCATAAGGTGAAAAACGACAATAACAAAGTCTCCATAGTCCACACTCATATCCTCTTCTGACTATCCCTGCAGGTCATTCATAAAATACTTCTTCACATCCTGGAAAATATTAAAACATTGAAAGGGGTGAGCTCAGATGCTCAGTAGAGATAGAAATATTGCGGAAGCTTTCATAAATAAACATCAACATTTAAGGAAATGTATAAATAAAACAAAAGACTTTTTAAACATGAACTTCAGCATAATATGAAAAAAAATAAAATTAAATAATGCCATTTACATACTCACATGGATATTCTACTAGTCGAATAATCTCATGAAATATCAATAACCAGTTTCATAATGATGGAATGCATAATGCCAGACTATCATAACCACGTATCCAAGGCCTCGTGCCAAGACCACAAATAATATTTTGTCAAGGCCTCGTTCCAGAAAACTAGTTTGTCTCATGAGACCTATCGATGCATCGAGGAGCTATAGAGGGCTCCACACGTCACTTATTAAGTCCAATGCATTCCTCATATGAATAGGTTTAAACATATCATAAACCATAACATAATCATATCACACAAAAAATGCATAAGGGGAACATAACATTTCCACATTTCAATCACATGATATCAATAAAACACATTTATATAATAAAAACACTTTCAAAACCATTTTCAATACCAAAATGAAAGAAAAGTTAAACATGGTATTTGTTTTTCATTTTAAAAAAAAATATGGCTTGTAGGGGAAGCCAAAACTCAAAAAATTGTCACGGCAGCGGAGAAGTCATTGTCACTGCATACGTATGACAAGAAAAACATTCCTTTTTTCCATTTACAAAACTCTTCATATAAAAATATTCTTTTTTAATAAATGTAAAAGTCAAAGGGGTTTATACACAGTATAAATGAATGTTGTGTATAAAACCAAATATGCCTCAATGAAAGGAGATTGAGACGAAGTCCTTACAAAGATCATTTTTAAAATAAAATATATATATTATGTTTATTCATTATAAGTACACATAAATAATGTAAAAATAAAAGATATGACATAATAATATCATGACATAAATTTAATGTAGGAGATTAACCCAATGAATTGAAATTGGGTTAAGAAGTTCCCTTACCTCGTGTCCGAATTCACTCGACCGTTCTTTGATCTCCTGAATAATAAACTAGTGTTAATTTATAATTTCTTAAGAACCTTTTTCAAGTTTATTATTACTTTTATATCACTTATTACCATGTTATTAACATTATGTAATTATTTATGTTAATAACGGTCGTTTTGGCGATCTTAGGTACTTGAGTCAAAAATAAACTACTTATAATTACACTTTGTTCATGTGGTAATATATCAATTATATCCATAATTATAATCATGATGTATATATCATATAAATCATATATATCCAGTATATACATTCATTTATAAAATTACATAACATTTAGAGGTAAGAAATGAAATGCACCGTTCATGGAGACGGTAAGTCGTACGTACGCATGAACACTGCTTTCATTTCTATTTCGTATTTAATGGAATGAAGTTATAATTATATAAAGGTATAATATAATTCCAGTATAATATAATGTATAATACCATTTACTCCATCCTTTATACATCCCACATATGGCATTAACGATTCAAATCACTTTGAGGGGGCGGTAGTCCGCACTTCCTAAAATGAAATTATCGTGTTTACACATAATGGAAATCATAATGTATTCCACAAATGAGAAATAAATAAGAATAAGGAAAACATAAAAATAATATATATATCATATATGAAAATAGTGTCATCAAAATGGCCACCATTAGAGGTGTTAAAATAATATTGAACAATCATCGTTTCGTGAGGCAATATTTCGCCACCCACAGAAAAAGTATGATCTTTAACCATTAGACGAAGGTGTGTGTAATTGTAAACCAAATAATTATCATAAAAACATCCTAGTATATTTCATATACTGGTGTTGTTACAATGGAAAGGAATAAAATGAGGTTAAGGGGTTGGAGAAGCAAAATAAAACAAAACAACATTAAAGAAGACATTACCTTAAAATCGGGTAACTCTTTTTGATTTGAGCCAAAAGATTACATGGGAAGACTTCTACCCAAATTGAGGCTTCTAGGAGTAAGATATGGAATTTGGGATAGTATTTGGGCAGAGGTTGGCCGAGCCAAAAATTCTTTGAAGGTGTGAGTAAGGTGGTAGTGGTGGGGGCCTTTTATAAGAGGAGATAAGGGGCACTCTTGGAAAGATTGAAATGTTACTTTATTATGAAATGCTTTTTCAGATTCTAAAGGTCCCACACTTATATATTTCTAGGATAAGGTGATAAGGGTTATAAATATACTCATACAATAGGTTTTTGACAAGTTTAAGTCTTAGATTTTACATTATCTTTTCATTTTATTTAAATCGTTAATTAATGAGGTAATCACTGCATCATCATGGTGTCATAAATAATTTAATTTATGTAATGTCTAAAAATTATAAAAAAAATATCATGTTGTTGGAAATCTTTTTAGATTTCTAATGAATAATTATAGTCAAACATATGAGTTGTATTACCCCATTTAAAAATTGTTTTAGTAAAACAACTTATGTTTGTGTCATTTTTATTTTAACTTTAAATAAAAGTTATTTATGTCATTTTCCTACCAAAGTGGATCCTTCGGGTCCCCAAGTTGACCCATGGATTTTATGGGTCGGAAATGACTAATCCAATAGGGGTAGGACAAGTGTAATGGCATTTTCATATTTTTATAATATCATTTTTAGCTTAAATTTCATTAATTACCTTTAATCGCGATTAATTAAACTTAAAAGTTACTATTCACCAAAAAATTATTTTAATCCCATTGAACCATAGTTTACTTCCTACTGACAACCATTTATGTCAGATTTTTGAAAATAAAATCACAGAAGTGGTAATGTTTCATTTAAATGAAAAATCAGTTTTTTAACTACCACTTAGTGGTTTCACTATTCATCAAAAATTGAAGTTTTTCAGAACAATGCCAAAATTTCACCCAAAGATATAATTGATATTCCGAATTCAAAAATGATGTCTATTTTACAAAATTACAAATATATAAGTTGAATTAATTAATTTTATAATTAATTCCCACTAACACAACAAATAGCATGTTTTTTAGAAACAATATATATCAAAAGATTTACAATTGTTTATGTCCAATTTCAAAGTGAAATTAATTCTAATGACCAACATTGGATAAAATCATAAAAATATATTCTAATTATACTTTAAATCCAATCAATATTATAACTTATCACTATCAATTATTTTTATTAAAAAAGTTGTTTTTATGTATTTTTACTATTCATAGAAAATTGGAAGTTCTCAAAAAATTACAAAAAATTCAACTTAGGATAATTTTGATATTCCGAAAACAAAATGAAGTCCATTTTGAAATATAAAATTTATATAATTTTAAAAAGTGTCTACTACTATTCAAAATGGCTACTTTGATTGGCCGCGGTGTGTTAGAATATAGAACTTGCGTACAATGCAAGCTATTGCATTATTGAAAGAGAGGCATATCGTGAAAGCTTGGGGTGTTAAAATTCATCCATATGGTTTAATGTAGAAAATAATTTTAATATATTAATTATGGAGTCTTATTTCTCCTAAAACACCATGATAACCTTAAGGAAAAATACATAGATACTAAAACAAATCAAAAGGATTGAATTATAAAAATTGGAATTATTACACTAAGGTATAATGTGTATCATTATGATGTGTCCCAAGAAATTATGTGGTAATATATATACCACCCCTCAAATAAAAATCAAAATTTCTGCATACATGATATTTTTCATGAGAGTGGGGACATACTCAATTAAGATAATGGAAAAAGATTGAGTTTGATGAAGTATATTCTCAATATACTCAATAGTTTTTATAAGAACAAATTCCATAGGTCCCTATGGAACATGTTTTTTATGAAACACAAGAATTTTGTTGGGTCACTAGAGAAGTCATAGAACTAAATATATAAGGATTTCTAGTCACCAATGATGGTGACTTGTTATTTATTGCCAATGATGGTCCTCTTTCCTAAAATTAGGTAGTTGAGAGCTTTGTAGTTTCTAGATGGATAGAATCCATGAATTTTGAAATGGATTCCATGTATTGGAACTAAATTTAGGTTCTGGTTGATCCACCAATTGATGTAATGCTAATTGGATTCAAATAGGAATTCTAGAAAAAAATAGAAATAATAGGTAATGTGAATGCCTATAAATCACAGATAGTAGTTGAAGGATTTAAATAGAACCCTGGAATTGACTATAATGAATCATTTTCTCTAGTTTCAATGTTTAAATCCTTTTGAATTATACTAACTATAGCATTTATTCATAACTATTAGATTCCGTATATCAATTTCAAAACAATATTTCTTAAAGGGAACCTTATAAATGATGTATATATTACAATACTAAAAGGTTTTGTGACTCTAATTCCAAAAAAAATGGAGTAAAGGTTTTATATATTCATTTATGTATTGAAGTAAGAATCCAGGACGTGGAACATTTGGTTTGATAAAGCAATGAAAGAATTTCGTTTCATTAAGAATGATTGTGAACCATGTGTTTACAAGTAGTTGGGTGAGAGTGTAGTTTTTATCCTTGTAGTATATACCATTTACATATTACTTATTGTAAATGACTGTATGTCTTACATTAAATTAAGGACTCATTAAAAAAGTGATTATCCAAGAAGGAATTTGGTGAAGTAGCATATATTCTAGGGATACAGATAATTCATGATACATCAAAGAGGATTCTTGGATTATGTTATGGTACATACATTGAAAAAATATTTAACTTATTTGTCATGGAATAATCCAATATAATTGGTTCTATTGTCACATGGTTTAAATCTTTCAATGAAAATGATTCATCGAATACAATAAGTGATTGGTAGAATGAGTAAGATACCATGAGATATTATAATAGTATCAATCATGTATATCATGTTACATATTAGTCTTAATGTCACTTATACCCTGACCATGGTAGGATCATATCATGATGGTCTAAGTGAACATCATTGTTCTATTGTAAATTTTATACTTTTGTATATGAGAAGATATAAGGATATGTTCATTGTGTATAGAGGTTATTATGATCTAGTAATCAGAGGTTAGTCTAATATTAGTTTTAATAAAGATCATAATGATCTAAAGTCACAATAAAAATATGTATTAATTATTAATGGATGATATGTGAGATGGAAGAGTTCAAATCTGACATTTTTCATTGATTAAATAGGTTTTTCTGATCATATAGTGGCCTTGGATGTGGCCAATGAATAATTTTTTAAATATAAAATTTTTCATGTGATTGATGTGGATCCTAGAATTAAATACCCTATAGTATTATATAATTAAAATACTATAGTGGTTGATCCATAAAAGGAGAAAAGGTCACATTGATAGATAAAGAACAAATTTAAAAAGCATCGTATCTTGAGGTATTTTTATCTATGGTGTGAATTTTTTATGAACAGAGTTTCAATGGAATAGAACATGGAAAACCCATTACCTAAAGAATTATCATAGTAAAACCATGATTATTATATGAGATCTAATGTAATAATGTTTATTAAAAATTTGATCTAATGAAATTAGGATTATGTTGAAGTTGACATCTAAGAACCAAATTCTATTGATGTTATGATTAACTATATTCATTTTTTAATATTAATAAACTTCTTATCACATAATGATTTTTATTTTTATGATATAGTATATGATAATGTTATAAGAGTAAATATCATGTTGAGAGGTCAAAGAAGTCCCTTATTATGATGGTAAACTATAAGTTCTACTATTTCATTCTTCAATATATATTCTATAGCCATAAGATATCATTTTATGGGATTCTAATGATGATTCTATCAGGGGTGGAGATTCATGTGAATTTGAGAAACATTCTCATGGTGTGTTTCTATGGTAAAATCAATTGTGGGAGATTATGATAACATTGACCATAATTGGAAATACACATTTATATGTTTCATTAAATGTTCTTGTCTATAGACATGTGTATTAGTACTTTAACTTATAAATTATTATTAATTAATATCATTAGGCACACACTTTAATGTATTGAAAAATACTTTGATGACAAATGTTTGTGGTTAAGTAAGATACATTGGTTGTGTCATGAGTGATATTGCATTAATAAATAATGTGAAAATGATATGTCCCTTCTATTTTGTAATGGAATTAGATATATTTAACTTTTATGGGAATGGAATAGCCTGAATAAATAAATTTTCATTGAGTTTTGTCAGTAGGTTCATTTCTAGAAGATAAAAGAAAGAAACTTCAAACACATAGCTTGATCACAAAAGAAGGAAACCTTCTAGATTAGAGATACGATGATAAAGTGATTATAATTAAATAGTAAGAATTCATATGATATTGTTTTTAATTATGAAATTAACTTCATTTTCTATGGGTGTCTTACAATGTTTCTAGACACTAACCTTAGACTTTGGGTGGCTCCAATAAATTCCATTGAGAAAGAGTCCTAGGGGTCACACATTAATTGTATCCATATCCTCAGTTAAATATTTTTATTTATCATATTGAATAAATATTATTCTCAAATGTGGTTGATATATATTCATGTCTTCTTGATCATAGAAATTTAGTCAATAGTCATTCAATGTAACATATGTGAGTATAATATTTAAATAATATCTATATCATATTTGGTAAATATATTATTTATTTATTTATTGTTGAATAATGTACTGGTATGTATTTATTAAATAAATAGACATTATTTAAGGAATGATTAATTCTCTCGAAGAATGAAGGAAGAAGTTTAATATGCATGTGGATAAATAATAACTAATAAATATTAATTGAATAAATTTTTGAAATAAATATTCAAGGAAAATTTTTTAATTAGCCATTTAATTTTGGGCATGTCAAGAAAAATAAAAATATTATTATTATTATTTGGAAATTGGGTTCCCCAAGAATTAAAAAAAGGATAATGGCCAATGTTTAATTATCATTTTATAACAATGGAACTTTTTAAACCCATTATATCATTTGCAACAAAAACCTCTAGGCGTCTATTTTTCTATGGAAAACTATATCCAAAGAATCCTATATAAAAATACTCTCAACAATATATATTTATTATCCTCCAAAATTTCCCTATATTCTAGAGATAAATAATAGTGTCCTTCTTCAAATTGATTCTAATGGTGATCAAAGATAAACAACACAAGCATAAGGATCTATCATGCTAGCACTAAGGAATTTTTATAGCAGTGATTAGAAGTTTGTGGTACATGTGTGGATCACTTATAGAGGTAATATGCACTTGATACCTGTGAAACAAAATTATGGAATGATGTAGATACATTTTTAGAGTCATCAAAAGAGGAATAATTTGTCAAATGGTAATTCCATGACTTATGAAATTAATTATAAGTCATTATGTGATGATCCCATATTTTGGTTTTTGAATTATTTCCTCAATTAAAATGATAATTAATTTTATTGGCCACAAATTTTTCATCAATTATATCTTAAAATAGTCATTTATTACAAAAACAATTACGTTTTCTAGGGTCAACAAGAGTGTCTTTTTCTCCTACAACCATCATAAGGATTATCCGTCATGACCCTAAATTGTGTACTGGTCAAATAAATATAAACTTTAACTCAACAATATATTTTAAAGTGGTATGAATTTATTCTCTAAACATTATTGATATAACATTCATGATCCTAAACTACTATAAAAAGAGTCAAAACGTCTTTAGAATGAAAACTTGTAAAGGGAGGTCTAATAAAAATTAAATTCACCATAGACAAAGAATATATCATTCAATGATTAGGTCAAATTTAGAGTGTAAATCAAAAAAGTTAACACTGATTTTAGGTCCCACCTATAAAAAGATGTGTTTTGATCACTAGATCCATTGTCCTAAGAAAAAAATATTGCAATGATCTACATTATACATTTTCCTCAATAATGTGTTTAGTATATGTTGATGTAATTCATAGGGTATTAGAACCCTCTTGAATATAAGTATAACATAACCTACTTAATTTCCATAGTTTTTGGGAAATCAAAAACCTTTAATTGATATTGGTAATGAACATGAATGAATCCAAGGGACACTTTTTTCTATCTATGTATACATTCCCCAATACGTCGATATGCACACTCAATTTTTCCGATCAACCAGAAGAATCTCAGCCATAGGTAAGCAACCACTAATGTTCTTATTACTTAATAGAATCATAATAGAACCCATCATATTAATATTCTTAGTGTTCATCATTTTTATACCTATAAAATTTAATCATCCTTGAATCAAACTCCATGATAAATGGTTTGTACAACCCACAGTACTGTTTTTAATGTGAATTTAATATCATTGACATATCTCATCCATGAACCATACAATGTCATGGGGAAAGAATATTACATGTTATTATTCAACCTTTATTTCTATCCTTGTGATCCTAAACCATAAAATAAAATGGTTTGAGTGAATTTAACCTATGATTTGTTCTCCATTCTCCATGTTTTTATGTATTCATGACATTGGTTTATCATTCATGTCAGGCTTACCTCACCCTTGTCACTATGCATACTACCTCTTTCAGGGTCAAATTTGTATGACCATAAACATCAAAAATATAATATCAATGTTTTATACCTCAAGCACCATCCTTTATAAGTCTAATTTGTATGACCTTAAACATCCAATGGAAAAATACACATTACTTTATATTTATAAAACTTGTTAAGGCCATCCTAAGAAAAATCATAGTTATTGGATACTATGATTTTCCCATATAACTACTTAGATGTTAGTTTCCAAGAAAAAAAGACATGAATCATAGGGGTTCCACAATATGACACCATTAAAAGTCAAGATATGCTTACTAGACCCCATGGACTAAAAACAATATAGAATTGTTTTAATAATTACAAGATACATGATCCCTTTTAAACATGGGAATTCTTATTCTAAAACTTATCCTTCAAGATGTTCACCATGATGAATCAAATATTTTATCCAAATGGATGAAGTATAGTTCATACTAATGGTATTAATACCTATACCCACCTATGATCTATGCCTAGTAGGAGACCCTATATACTCAATTAATTAAGGAATAATGATTAACCTTGTTCATTACAAATGATGTTTATGTTGATTT
Source organism: Viscum album (assembly GCA_963277665.1). Classification (NCBI taxonomy): domain Eukaryota; kingdom Viridiplantae; phylum Streptophyta; class Magnoliopsida; order Santalales; family Viscaceae; genus Viscum; species Viscum album. The sequence goes on along the minus strand of OY728153.1, from coordinate 1,857,797,300 downwards.
AAATTATCTTGAGGCTACTATATGAAGGATTCCAACGACATTGTGGATAAAGAGACAAAGTATAATTGTATAAAAAAATTTAAAAATAACTACGAGAAAACAAATTTACATTCATTGATAAAATAAATATAAGGTCATCTATAACATAGTATATCATCCCATTATTATAGGAAGGAAAAAAACATAATAGAGATAGATACAATAGGATCTAATGACCAATATGAGGAAGTCATCTAATTATTGATGGGAGACATCAATGTACTACTAAAAATATACTCATCTAAAAGAATTAACCATATCCAATGAGTGTATATCATCAATACATGTGGTTAATTTTTGAATTGTTTTTTCAGAAACCCTCAGGTTCAAAAGTTGTCTCTATTAGTTACAATTTCTCTATAATTACGTGAGCATTATATTACTATATATTTTTAGTCTATATGACCATCTAATCAAAAATACATGATTCTTTGGTGATTTAATGGTTCAACTCATTCATGGAACCCTCTATGGATTTCACCTAGTAATTGGACATATAAAATAAAAGGTCATCACTCCAACAGTCATCTAATTACTCTTTAGTGACTCAATCTTACATAATTAGAACATATCAGATTCTATAATCAGATCCTCATACACTGAATATGATGAAAATTTGGATAAGTCTTTCCTCCTTGTTTTCAAAATTCTCTAGTGGAATATCTATGATAATGGCATAGAACATGAACTAAATTCACCCTTTTCACTATTAGATTTTCATAAATAGATCCAGAATATTTAATTTTTTTTGTCATGGTAATGGAAATATAATTAAGAATACAATATATGAAAAAGTAAATTCAATTATACTGTGGGATAATCATGGGTGAATCATTGACTACCACGACTCGGTTGGGACCACCAGATGACCCTCTATGAGCGAACTCCAGTAATGGATCACTTGTGATTGGTTTAGAGGAGAAAACATCATCAAAATATTATGCGGCCTTGGGAACTAGATCTAAGCCTAATACCTTTTAGATAGAACGATAATATTAGGATGAGGACTCCCCATGATTCCTGGGGTGATTAATTTGGGACCCTATAGTTTGAATAACTACTCCATGTTAGCCCTAATGAGTGATCTGGGGGATGAGAATCATTTTCCAAATCATCATACATCCTACCCAATCACACCATTTGGGTAACTATATATCCACTCCATAGTGAAATCCCATTAATAGTGGATGGGATCACCATTAAGAGTAAGTTTAATCCCAACATTTAAATCTTCTCATGCAAGAATCAGACAATGATGGTGAATAATAATGGGATGTCACTCCCTCATACTATGATAAAAGGAAGAAAATAAGACCTTAGAAAAAACCATAATTTTTATGTAAATATATAAGTGGGATATAGATTTATATGATCAATTCATTTACAAAATCCACCACGGCCATATCCTGAAAATAAATAATAAAGGAATGCTCTTCCTGAGTACCTCTATTAGTGCATAAAACTATTCCATATATTTTGTAACTCTAAAATTATTTGATGGAATGAAAATGATTCTGTAACATGTTTTTCACCACAAAAAAACATAAATATATTGGTAATAAATTAAAAAAAATTATTTGGGGGTGATATGGAGAATGAGGAACTATTAGAGTGGTATAAAACTCATAACATGGAAAATATTCTATCATACCACCATATAATAACTATAAAGGCCCACTAATATGGAATGGTCTCCTCCCTTCCTATATATTGACCAAAATGTGATATATATATATATAAAAGATAAAATGTACTACTTGGTTGATTAGTTAGCCTTTCACAATCCAATATGACATTACTAGGGTGATAATATTGTCACATTATTGGTAATTCATGGTAGGAAATATCCACTCACTTAGATACATGGATTGGATTCTCACCAGCCAAAAAGAGGCATCTATATTCAGAATTATTTCATAATCACATGAATAGTATTGGAATACTCCAATAAATAATAACATGGTCCTTTAGTATCTCTAGTTTTCTGTAAAGGGAGATGTTTTGAATGCGTGACTCTTGTAATTAGGCTTCCATGTAGATGTAATGTGGAAAAATATTAATTAAATGATATAATAAAGAAAAGGATAAGAGTACTACATAGTATTCTATCCACTAATATTTGAAGATTGATGGATAGGGGGTTTTTCTTGTGTCCTTCCAAACATTATATGTAGGATGGAATCTATCATGCATCTTCTTGAGGATCCAGATTCCCCCACATTGATGGATGTCCCCTAAACTAATTCCTAACATGACATGATGATGATGTAAAGTTTTGGTGATCAAACACCAATTTATGAATAGTTTTGGGATGATTTTATTTGATTTATATACTATAAACTAAGATTCCCATAAATCCTAGTATAGGATAAGTATCAAAGTTGTTTAGTAAACTCTTTGAATCATTGGTGAACCTAGAAATCCCAAGTCCATTCATCACATAAATTACAACTAGGGAGTAAGTACCACATATTAATCGATACTTAATGGTTTTTTATGGAGAAATGATTAGGATGGATTAATAATCATAATGAATAGGTTATTGGTTCTGATCATTATTATCTTAAGTGATGATTTGTTCATGATACATGCAGTTCACTGGAAATCCACTAAACAAATTTCTCCTTCACCAGAATTTTTTTCATAAATATAGTAAAAGGAAGATTCAAACCAAGTTATGGGTATGTTTTGATTATTAAAATTTATTATATCATTATAACTAATCCTAAATTCATAAATAGTTAGTCCAATAAATATTGTATAATCTCAAGTATTTGGTATAAGAATATTTCTCAGGTATTTATTTTGATGTGTAATATGATATCAAGTATCTTCTACGATGTTTCCAACCATTATGAATATTATTTTATGCATAGTAATCAAATTAGATATATGAGTAAATCCATAATTCATTTTTTTTTTCCAAAAACAAAATGATGAAGTCCATTCAAAAGATATGACAAAATCAAAAAATAATTTAAAACATCTTTCTACAAGGTTAACATGAAAACCACAATGATGACTACAAAAACTACATGGGAAACTAAAGAGAAACAAATCATTATGTGGTTTTAAATGAACACATGATTCGTGAGGTTTCCATGTAAAATGTGAAGTTATCTCAGAATCCATGGAATTATCTATGTAATGGAAAATACAAATACCATTTACTAGGATTGTGGAAGTCTATATTTTATTCTCAATGAAGAATTCATCAGAGATATTTATAGGAGATATTGAGATTTTTGTTTCATATGTAAATGTATAAATTAAGGACCCCATATCACCTATTTATTGGTAATAACCAACTAGTACACACATTGAAACTATGTGGGATTTTATACATCCTCATAATTGACTCTAAATTATTCTAAATGGGCTCAATTATGAAAGGGAATTTTTTGGAACCCAAAGAATTTGAAACACCAATGAATTCTCACCAAAATCATGAAAATATATATTTTTTCAAATATAAACAAATGTATCTTGTATGAAAAGGAAAAGGGGTACTAGAGAACAACATGGTCACCATGATCCTTGAGGTTAATCCATAAAGACCATAAGGTCTCCAAGACCCTATGAGGTCCATCGGGCCATCACGAGGTCTAACCAAACAAGGTTACAGAATCATCAAAAGACACTCCGCATGGTCACTCTTCATACCACATGAACTAACCATGTAGTGAAAAAGAATCATTGAAAGAGTCTCTTTTTGGTCATTCACCCACCACATTGTCCTACCATATGGTGATGGAGTGGAAAATTTATTATTCTATAAGGTTGTTTAGGGATTTTTTTAATAAACCACTGAATCTTTTATCCATGTTTCATTATATCAATATCTTTTGAGAAACAACTAAATCATGGGTGTTTATAAATAGCCCACTCCCTCATCAAAAATGGACACAAACTAAGACATGAAGAAAATAAGTGGATGAGTAGAAAGATGAGAATTTACTATTCTAAATAATTTCCTCTTTGGATAACCAAAAAATTATAAACCTAACCATATGATGTTAATAAAACTACACATTGGTCAGGATGACCATTTGGTGACCTAAACTGAGCATTGCATAGTTAGTTTGTCCATGCAATAGATGAACCGAACACATGGTAGCATGTACCTAAAGTCCCCCTCATGAGACCCACTCAAAGAACTCCCCCTTTGATAATTTTCTATATAATTGGGGAACTATATATTCCCCTATCATTTATTGTCATTCCACTCTAGTTTGAAATATCTTCATGGATATACTTTTGTATGGTCAAAAATATAAGAAGGGTATCTTGTATTCTCCTTTAGAAAACATGATATATCTAATCAATGTATTCACATCGTTATTCATAATATCAATCATTTGTTCCCTTTAGAAAAGGAGACTCTATGTTTTCATCATATATCAGAAGAATCCTCAGGGAGACCAATATTGTTTATTAGAAAGATAATGAGGGTTCTTGTTCAGATGACACTATAGTAGTTTCAACCTAAATCATGTAGTAATATCTAGAAAACCTAGGACTGAGCCTAGTAGTCCTAGAAACATGGTAGTTGTTTGAGTTAACTTAATAGAATAGGAATCCAAATATACTTTAATCACAATATATACCCTTCCATTCCCATAACATGGAGCATGCTTCTTTCATATCATAACCTGGTAACAAGAAGGAAGATAAGAGGAAGGACCTCACTTCATGTGTAAGCCTGTAGTCTTTCTTATAGGATTCTATATTCCTACATCTTATTTATCCCTCTTCGGTCTAATAACATATAGGGAGATGGGAGGATTATATTCACCCTTATATATAAGATAAAATATGGTTCAATTTGAAAATATCATTAACAAACCAAGGTTATCGAACATGGTTTTCCTTTTTAGGTATAAGTCACATCAAAATCTAATGGTGCATTGTGCCTAATCTTCTATCATATCGTGTTTTTCAATCCTATCATGACTCATATGTCTTAGACGTATGAGTTTATTATTCCATTATAATAATTAAAATATATACTAAGAGGGCCTACTCCTTTGGTTTAAGCCTCAAATACATCCACAGTGGTCCACCTATTTAGGTGTAAGACCCATACATATATTATCCTTCTCAAAGGGTCATATCTCCCCCTGATACATTCCTTAAAAAGGATATCTTCTGAAATGAATCACCTCATAGAATCTTATATGCCTAATCCCTACTAAATTATCTCTTATTGAATCTTTCGAAACATATATTTCTCTGATGCATGATGATAAACTGCCTGCCCAACTTCCTAGATGCATGATATTAAACAACACAAGAATATTCCTACTGAACGATGTTAAAATACATGGTAAGGTCTCATCATATGACCTTAAAAGGTGACACTCTAACTCAATTGGATCTGATTACTAAATCCAACAGAAAATTTTGGAATCCTTTTTAATCATGGAATTTACAGCATTTATAAACCTAATAACTACTATAGAAATGGTGAGTAAGGATGAACCATAGATACAGTTTGTACAGACACTCAGAATATCTTTTTGAAATAATGTTTAGGGTGATGAGTTCTAAAAGCAACTGATAGCTAGAACCTATAAAAACTAAACAATATATATTAATGTCTTTAAATTAACTTAAAGTATATAATTAAACAAAATTTATCTATGGAGAAATAATGTGTGGAGGGAAGTGTCAGAGTTGTGAATTTATTCTGGTGCATGCATTGATAATTAGTTAATTATTAAATTTGAATATTTATTTATTTATTTATCACTAATTCCAAATTTAATAAAAAAAATTAATTATGGAAGCAAGGGTTTTCCTAGAGTACCAATCCTAATAGTTTTTACTAACTATTGGGATAGGTTGTGATACAGAAGGCTATCCCAATTGTTTCTCAAAAACTGTCGGCATAGGGGTGCCCCCAAATTTCCCTAAATCCAAGGCTCCCCTTGCACTACCCATTATCCCATCCTGAATCCCAAGAGCCCCACTCTCCTCCTCTCATTACCAGCCCAAGAACACAAATCTCCTCCTTGCATCCCAATCCATTGCAGCGCTCACCCTAAAATCGAATATTGAGACTGCAATGGCATGCACACCTCTTCTTCCTATCTGAAGACCATGCTTATTTATCCCACCTGGTGATCCATGCATGGTTTAAGTCATTTTGTTTCTTCCACTTAAAACTGGTGAGTTTGAAATTATTTATATCTTGTACATAGAGTTATTTTTCCTTATTATCCACAATGTTTAGTTTCATTCCACATCTGTTGCAATCTATCCATAAACATTTTCACATGATTATTATTTAATATAAAATTGGCATGTTCCAAATTCTTCATATGTGGAACTATCAAATATAATTTACTATGTGATATATAATTATTTTTATTCATTTAATATTGATCACATAGTTTTTAAAGTATGTGATTTTAAAATTTATGTTACTTAATTTAAATTTGTTATAATATGATTTGTTATGTGAATATAATTATGATATTCATTGTACAATAAAATATATGATAGATTTTGGTTTTTATATATCCTCAAAGGGTTTTTCATATGTGGAATTTTTAAAAGATTGAATAAGTAATTGAATTGGGGTATGTTGTTGGGATTTTATAATATTTTTAATTTGGTGGTTCATGTGAATAAGTGTTTTCATTATGTAATGTTATTTCTATTATATTAGTTTAACAATTTTATTTTTTTATTGTAACTATATTGATGACATATATGGGTTTCTTGTAATTATTGTTATATATGGATATTTCTATTCTACCCACCATTTCAAATAGATATGGAATCCACAAATATTTTATTTCATAATTATGTTTTGGTATAAAGGGAAGTCACATTCCTTGATGATTGTATGATGCGGTGGTTGTTGAGTGATGAGGGTTACACATTATACTTTGTTTGCTGGAAAAGGAGGCCATTATATTTTTTATTTTTGGTAAATGCATCCTTGATTTCAAATATGTGTAACGAAGTTGTTTATGACTATTATTTTAATTTTTTGTTTTATTTATTAATCCAAAGATGAATTAATATTCTATATCGGGATTTAAAATAGGTTATTCATGTTATAGAAAATAAAAAATCAATTTTTTATATTTTATTCTATTTTTCATTGATGTTTTTAATATTCAACATCAAGATTGAAAATGTATAAGGGAATTTTTTTATCAAGATTGAAAAATAAGTGGTGGAAATGAGAATCCTAGAGAATATGATTAATAATTATAGAAAATCATATGGTGATCTGACCTATGGAGATGTGAGTAGACCTAAACTACAATAAACTACATAAAATTGAACAAAAATAAAAAATGGAACTATATTGAACATAACTAAAATAAATTCTATAGTAATGACATGAAATAGGATAACATCAACAATATTTAATAAAAATGTAATATGCATGAACTGACCCATTAAAAAAAATACTAACCCAACCAAACTAAATTGACAAGAACTAAACTAATCATAAATAAATAGAATTGAACAAAAAAATTATAATCAAATAGAATATTTTAACCTAGAACGCGTAATCTTTTATACATGAATTTATTTAATTAGTATAACATTAGTTAAAAAAGAAAAAAAATTACAGAAAAAAAATAAAAAATATCACTTATAAATATAAATTTGAGAAGTATTATGTATAGTTATTACTCATTCATATAATGGAATTCAATATCATGGTTTCATATTTGAAGTATTTCTTTTTATATATATAGTATTTTTATCTATTATACTATGATTCTCATATAGACTAGTGTGTTAGTTATGTTTTTATATAAATTGAACAGTTCTCATTTCATTTAATATATTTTCAATTAAAATGAAATCTTATTTAATTTATTCTATGCATGGAAATATAATTTTGTTATGGAATGGATATAATTTGGACGTATGAAACAGATTGTATATCAAGAAAGTTTTATAACATGTTGGAGAGATTTTTGGATTTTTTATTTGAAAATGCTTCAAGTAGTTATCATATACATTTCCCGTGATATAATTGTGTTGTAAGACTTTGGTTTAGCCATAATGATATTATCTACCATATAACCAAATATGGTTTTTAAAAAACTATTTTATGTGGTTACAAAATGGGTAGAAAATTAAATATCAAAATGTTCATGATCTAAATGAGAGGACTAGATTGTGGAATTTCTTAGATAACTAGTTTCTATTTATTGTTCATGATGATGAGGATGGGATGCCAACCAATAAGACTTTGATACACGAACACATAATGCATCTAATGAAAGTGATGATTTTAAAGGGATAAAAATATTGAATGATACTGCCACAAATCCACTATATTGGCAATCTAGTAAAATAAAGAAGCTGGAATTTTTAATCAGATTGTTCATGAGAAACAATGTATGATATTTCTGATCATTCCATCGATTATATTCTTACATTTTGAAGAAATTTATTCCATATGTGGAAGAAATTCCTTCAAATAACTATATTGAATGAAATTTAGTTGAGGAACTTGCATTATCAAAAAACAATTTCCATACATTCCCAAATAATTACATCTTATTATGGGAGAAAACATCTAAACAAAATGATTGTAAAAAATGTTGGACATCCCAGTGGGAGCCAAATGTATATGAAACACCATCCCAAGTTCCATAGAAAGTAATGTGAAAATTTCAATTAATACTTATTCTATAAAATAATTTCTTGTCTAATGAAATAATAATACGAATGTGATGAAATAATTCCATGATAATGAAGAATAATGATGAGTTGGTTCACTTTGCAAATTTATTTTCATTGGAGATATTTGATTCTTGATATCCTATTTTCATATTATATGTGTTTAATATGAGGATTGGTCTTTAATATGGTGGTTTTAATCTATTTGGGTAGATGTTTACTTCACACAACACCTGGCTAATTTCCATACACATTTATAACCTTCCTCCATTGATGTGAATGGAAAACCCTTTCAATTTCAGGAGTATACTAATATATGGACCTTCTGATCCTGATAATTATATAGATGAATACTTGAAACCTTTGATAAAATATTTGAATCATCTTTGGATTTTGGGTGTGTGCGCATATGATTCATGTTTGAAAGACATATTTCATATGTGTTTTGCCCTTATATAGATGATCAATAATTTTCCTACTTATGTAATGATGTCTGCATAGAGAAACAAGGGAAAACTACCATTTCCTATTTATATGAATAATACATGATCCAAAATAAAAAAAAATATCCATAGTTTTAGATTTATGGTATATTAGAGATTTATTTAATGGACCATAAATAAATATATATATATATATATTCATCGAATATTTGAAAATACCAACGAGACTGATAATCCACCTCAGCATATGTCAGGAACTAATGCGCTTAATGAAATACTTGATTTCAATATTTTATTCAAGAATGTTCAGATTAAATCTACAAAGAGGAATAATGTTTCCACTAAAAACTTTTAATATTGTAATAAGAGGAGTATCTTATTTGAGTTGCCTTATTGGTCAACCAATTTGTTACATAATTTTCTTAGAAAAATTCACATTGAATAGAATATATGTGAAATGTTGACTTCAATTCTTTTAAATGTCTTGGGAATTAAATAATGAAAATTTATGATCTCAACGTGACTTAGAAGTTTATATAATTAAACCAAAATTACATCTTTTTTTGTATCAGTGAAAATAAATGGAAATTTCTATGTGATTCATTTGTGATGACACCTATAGAAAAAAATCAATTACTAGAAGTAATATATACTATTGAAGTTCCTCGTGTTTATTCAAGAGACATATCCAAATTAGTCAATAGAAGATAGTTAATGTTAAAATATTTGAAGACTCATGATTATCATATCCTTCTATATGAGTTTATTCTAATAGAAATATCTCTTCTTATTTCCAATAATGTATTGGTGTCAGTTATTTGGTTGTTACATTTATTTATATATCATTGTGTAATGAATTTTTCTAATTATTCCTTGGATTTTTTTTTGAAGAGGTACTATTAATTTTGTGTGAGTTAGAGAAAATATTTCCTCCATTATTTTTCACAAGGATGATGCATCTAACATTCAATCTTCCAACCAGAATTCTTCTAAGAGGACCTATTTATTTTCATTGGATGAATCCATCTAAATGAAACATTTTTACATGGAAGCTTGATGTCCTAAATAGAGATCATTCCAAATGTACTATTGAAAATGGTTACATGGCTTAAGAATGTATGGATTTTTGTTTAATATATTTGTTTGATCTGACTACGAGATGAAACAGACCAATGATAAATAGAGAATAACAATAAAAGAAAATTAAACCCATTTTTTCATAACTTCTCCAAACAGGGGGGGGGGCTTATGGATTATATACATTAATGACATTAATCCATAAAGACTGAGATATGAAACATCACATAGTTTTGTTTAAAAGTTCTTTTCTTGATGACTACATCATGTAAGTAAATTAAACATGTATATATAAATTCATCTCATGTAATTTTATATATATTTTAATTGATTTCTATTTTTTGTAGGGAATATAAATAAATGGAAAATATAAATAATCATTGTGTATTATTGATAATGAGAGAGATATTTCGTAGGAATGAGTTTTCTTCTTGGTTGAAATTGAAGTAGAAATATTACTGTAATAAATTAATAATATAAATTTTTAATTTAGTGTATTATTCATTTATATCTCTGGTATTGAGTATCCCTTATGGATCTATCTCTGAGAAAATGAGAGACTTGTCTTTGGGTCCTAATTCTTTGGTTTTTGAGTAAAAATAAATTGTGATCAATTGGAAAAACTTGATTATCACTAAATGAGAAAAGAACATGAGAACAAAACATTATGGTTTAATTTTAACTACCAAAAATATGCTATTATTCTATTACATCATACATTAGACCTACATTTGAAAATGTATATTATTATTGATTCATTGAGAAAATAGGAATACTGGATTATTACTCACATGGTCGAGTCACTCTAATGAAATATTAGTGGTTTGATTCAATTACATTGCATGACACATTTATTTATGATTGTGGATTTTAGGTTATTAATAATACACTAACTCTTTCTAATAATGAACAATATGTGTCGGTATCAATGGAGAATAAGTTTTTTATATCAGAGATCATCTTCATCCTATATTTGGTTTCATTATTGAATTAATCCCATGAAATATTTTTGTTGATGGTGATGATGGAATTGGCACCGTCTCTACTCCCATTGTACTTTATTCATGTATTACTTATGATGACTCTAATGCTTTAGTTTTTAGAGTTGATTGTGAACCTGACGTTGTGGTTAGAAATATATAGAATCTCCCATCTGTTTTCATAGTTCTTTTGGTCTGGCTCAACCTGGGTTGTTGAGTTTGGCTTTATATAAATTGATTTAATGTTGATTAAATATATTTTTTATCCAACCAGTCCTTCATGATCATTTTTAATATTTACTTTTTGTAGCTTTCTTTGAGTGTAATTTTATAATATTGAATTGAACAATATTCAAACCTACCAATCCAAAAAAACAAAAATAGTTAAATTGTAAAATAAATAATAAGATAAATTGAATTGGATATTTTAAACTAATTGATATGAAAATCATAACTTATGAAAAAATGACATTACAAAAAAGGAAGAATGACCTAACCCAATATATGAACCAACTGACCTAATACAAATAAAAATGGCGAAATGAACTCATAAATGGAGAAAGATGAACTAAATGACCTAATAAATTGACTAGAATAAACCAAATGACCTATCCAAAATTGAATTGAATCACATTAAATATAGAATAAAAATATATCATAACCATGATTAACATGATAATTTGAATGAACTGTTTTTTCTATGACATGTATTATGTTTTGATATTACTCCAACTGTATATAAAATGCCTTTGTTATATCATTGTGTATCCTGTATTTGGTTTGACATTTGGTATTATATAATTAAGTCACAGAACATATTCTTTATTGTTTTGGTAATAAATTATTTATATATTTATAATTAATTACATGTTTTTTCAAATACCGAAAATGAAAAACACCAAGGAGTAATGAAGAGAAAATAATGTAGAAAAAAATAAACTTATGAGTGAGATGGGTGTCCCTCCTCTAGTACCCATTGTGGGTACTTTATTTCAAAAATATATATCAATGACATAAATTTTCATGTGGTTAATTTTAATTTTAACTTTTAATAAAGATCCAAAACCAAGGAAACAATTGTTCACTAACTAGCCTAGTGGTTCTTGTTCTCTAGCTGGAGATTTGAGGGGAGTGGTATTATATATAGGTTCTCATGTCGGCATGCCCGATCACACCCCACCGCTCCCCCTGACGTAAAACCAACCACTCATTTTGATCTTGTAGTGTTGTTAAAGACACCTGGGATATTTAGGCCACCCATGTTTTCACCACAATTTTCATCTAAGCCTTACTCCTTCTCTTTTTCATATCCAACGATGATTCCTACCTCCCATCCTTATTATGAAATTTCACATCCATCTATACCATTCTATTCTCCCTCTACATTCTTATCCATAGGCTACTACATTCATACTTCCTCTCTTGCTTCTATATCCCCTTCTGACCTTACAGAGCATACACATAGACCCAATACAACTGTATAGGTTGATGTTATTCCAGTATCTAGGGATCCATCATCACCCACTGATCATACAACCATATGTATATTTATAGAACCATAGTAAAATAAATTATCATAATTTATTTTCATTATAATATGTATTGATTTAATAATTATTTTTCTTATTTAATAGCCGGATCTACCAATAAGGAGCATGGGTGCAAAAACATGCATTCTGTGTGGAACCACCACATGTAGTTGATGGTGGAGTATAATAAAGACAAATAAATGGTTGAAAATTTTGGAATAGAATGTATGAATTTTTGGATGTGCTTAAAAAATACTCTGACATCATTCCCATCTGTCTACTCTCCTGGTGACACCTTCTAAATGAAATAAAGGATAAATCTTGTGAAAAAATATGGTTAAAAATTCATTGGATTTAATGTTATATTATTATTATATTTATTTGAATTAATACTTTCGTACCATATTCATTTTAATTTTATCGATGGTGAGGTCTTGAGGCTAGCATGGATTATAGAATTTGGGGAGATCTAGAGAGGCTATAGGAATTAGTTTTATTAGAGTTGTTATGATACAGTTGGAATATAATTATAGGCCACACCAATCATTTATGATTTCCCAAAAGAATTTTATCAGGAAATTATTACTCATTCGATGAGTACCAGGTTCAAGGTATTAATCAAATTTGAGGTTTTTTAAATGAAAATTAAATTGACCTTCATTAATACATACTTTTTTTATTTAATGTAATTAGGATTTTTTAGTATAAAATAAAAAATAAGGATGTTATGACATACCTCCATACATTGGGGTGGACTACGGTGTTATTCCATGAGAGGAAGTCGGTATGACACTCATTTACATTAATGTAATGAATTGTTTATATCACATAGAGATATGGCGGTCCATTATCTTACAAATTACATTTACAAAAAATAACATCAAGTTAGATAGGTTCTAAGGGTAGACCCGAAAATATATGGAACAATTTAAAGAGAAATGTACACACCATAGTTTGAACTGGTTATATCAAAATGATCACCCTTAACAGACTTGATAGATAAACACTGACAACATTGATCTATACATTCTTTAAAGGGTAATAATACTAATATAATTCTAAACTATTATTCACTTTAGTTTCATTAATATTGAACATGATATGTTCTAGTGGACATTGGATATTATGAATATTATAACCATAAGAATGCTTGACATTTTGGATGATATTAATATTTTACTTATAATAATGAATTACATACTATTTCTCAATCTATTTTTTAATTACATTATCACATAACCTCACTAAATCTTTAGCATGAATTCAGAAAATAAAATCACACATGACATGATTTTTTTACTCAGTTCCCTTAAAAGATATCATCCATACAAAGTAATCTAATGATATTTTGACATACCAAGAGGTAATACTACTCATTATAGTTATTGTAATTATTTTGGATATATTAACATTTAAACTTAATGATTCAATCCTTATACTATACGCACCAATTTGATGATGGTCTAGTATGTTTATAGAAATTATGTTCTATACATGATAAGTATATAAAATATTATTAGAGTGCATCTAGAAATCTAATTTTAATCTCTATGGAATTACATGTTTGAAACACTCTTCATCTTTAATATGGATTGGTTAAACTCTATAACAAGTGTTCAGTCTTATGTCTTGCACAACATCAGAAATAATAGTCCTATTGGTAAATATATTTCCATAATATTATTATCTTATCCTGGTCCTTCATCATAAAGATGTGAACATATAATTCCTATAAATTTTGAGCTATTTTTCTTTTTATACCTGATATGATGAATAAAATCTATGTGTGGACACCTTCCCTCTTTTTCCTAATTATTTAAAATTAATCTTGTTGATATGTAAAAATCCTCCATATTCTCTTTAGAAAACCAAATCATTAATATATTCTAACCTCATTTTAGTCATCAACCTCTTTCATCTCCTTCCCTAGTTGTATTGATATGTTTCCATCTTCTCTTTTGAATCATAGATATTTCTAATAATTACAGCATCAGACATTATTTTTCAACCCATTATTTTATCTTTATACAAATTCCCAAAATAATCAGGTGATATATTTTACATATTTTGAATATTTAAACTTTAATAAATCAATAGTTTTATATTCTATTTATTTTTTTCATATATTTTTATCAAAATGATCATACTATATATGTTCTATATTATTAATATAGAAATTATATATAATACTTCCCTGTAATTCCTTCTTTTTATTTATTCATAATTTTAATGATATCCTTTAAATATCATGGTATTCAAACCTTCACTGAATATAAAAGATTCATTAATATCACCCATCTATATTATCAATTGATGAATATGATTGATAATATAACTATGAATGAAGATGTTTTAGTGGGAAACTATTGTTCACATTTTGGTCACCTTCAAATAAATCAAGGAAATGAAATTTATCTAATATTTATTATGTTTCAATGTTCAAGGTCATATGATGGTAGATCCTATACTTCTCCTAATATAAAAGTGAAAACCCTTGTTCTACATAAAGAAAAACTTTATATGGAGAGAGATATTTTATAAAAACATGGAATTTCCAAACAAGAACCTTACACAACTCATGATGTTTTCAAGAAAACCTTTACTCAATCAGGGAATCTTTATTCATTTTCCCTTCATTATCCCAAAAAAATTTGTAAGACACTAAAAATAAAGAATATTAAGTATTTTTATGACTCTCCATGACTTGTCCAAATTTTTGAACTAAAAAGAAAACATATTACATGTATTCTCAAGTATATTACACATACAGGTTGTTTCGTTTTCTCTTCCACACCCTTAAAATCCCAATATATTATTTTTAGTCAAGTTGTTTCCTTCCAATTTCCACATTTTAGGAGAAACCAAAAAAATTATGCATCTATTAAATAAATTTACATATACATTGTAATGATTTGGGGAATTTTTTCCAACTCTAACCAAATATCTTCCACCTCTCCAAAAATATGTTATGTATACAAGTAACCCTAGGACATAGAAAAAATAAAGTCTTTGACTGTTCAACAACACTTTACATGGTTAGGGGATTTTTAAATTCTAATGATATCTTCCTTGAACTAAAACCTCCATATAAGAATGAAAATAACACATTAAATTGAATTTTACCAAATTCAAATACACATCTAACTTCTACCCTCTCTATATTATTCAATATTGTCAAAAACCTATTTAATAATATTTTTGAATAATTTCAATAACTATTGAATTATTCCCAACATTTTAAAATAACTCTTGGACTCTTAATTTACTACTAAGACACTTCACTTTCAGATTAAATTTTGTACCACATAAGAACATACACATTTTAAGTATCTAACTACCATGATTCCAAATATTCAATAACATTGATTATTAATCTCACATATATCAAAAAATATCTTACTTTTGGTTTATCTTGAATACTTTTTGATGCTTTTCCTTCTTTATTTCTTATTATTGAATCACTTCAAGTGACATGCATCCTCCAAAACCTCAAAATTTGGTTTCCATGTGTATTTTAACCATATTCATCTTCAATATTTTATCAAATACACCATGTATGCTCATTACAACCTACATTTACATGTCAAAAAATCCAACCAATAATATATTTTCAATAATTATTTCAAAAACATCCCTATTTATTTCATGATTATATTGATTAGAAAATAATTCAACACCGAACACAAATTTCGTTACAATGACTTCCATTATTTCTCTTGTGACATAAAATAACACCTAGGTATGTAACATAAATTTTTGACTCTACCATATTACCCAAATAATAACACCTAATAAATCATTAGATGTAGGTCAGTTATTTTTAATACTACCTAAGTACATGGAATTACAACTCTACTGCACTTGAGGGTGACCATTTGAACTGTGTTCTAATGTGTGGAAACTTTAGAACACCTTAGATGATAAATACAGTATTAAGTAATTAAAAATTAAATGCACTAATGAAACAATATCCAAAATGAACTAAACTAAATTAAACCAATATAAACCAAATAGAATCAAATATAAGAGAAGATAATAAATTGGAATAAAACTTAATTAGGCAGACCTCACCGAAAAAGATTATTATAGAACTAAATCAAACATACAAGAATTAACCCAACATGATAAAATAAAATTAATAAACCACTCACTATTCCAAAATTAAAATGGAAAATATAAAACATATTTTAATTAAACTGAATATATTCAAATTAAATAAATCATAACCAAATCTAATGAATTATAACAAAATATAATCATGTTATAATTGATGGGGTTTATATGATCACAATGAAATCCCAATGAATCAATCTAAACTAAACTAAACTAAATAATTTTAAAAACCATAATCCAAACCAAATCAAAATTAAAAAAATATAATGGTACAGGCTAAATAAAAATCAAATGAACCAAAATATGATTTAGCAGAATTAACAAAACCCAACCAGTATAAAATTAGACAAAACTGAACTAATGTAATGTAAAATAAATCCAATAAACTCAAAATTAAACAAACAATTTCTATGTGAACTAAACTAGATTTAAGTAACAAGATAGAATTGAAACAACTAAATATTAATTAACCTTACTATAAAATTGGAACCCCCATCCAAATAGTCCTTACCCCCCCCCCAAAATTTACAAATCTTATTGGACCAAAAAAATTATATATAATTAAACAAAAATCAAGTGAAGTGATCTAAATTGACATCACACAAAAAATGATATATCCTAAAAAGGATCCACATACTTTCATATATCAATAGTTAAAATAGAAGATCTAAAAAATTCTTCCCACTTCTAAAAAAATTAAATAAATTGAAACAAATTTTCTCGTAATTTCATGGATGAATTTTTTTATTTAATCTTAGTTAGTATAAAGTTATTCCAATCTAAGATTTAGATGGATTTTATGTCATGATAATTTTAAATTGTATATTGATTTAATTTTGGACTTTTAGTGGGTTATTCCACCACTAATATTCCTTCATGAATATCTTAGGATCTTATTTCTTGAATATCTTTTCCATTCATAGAAGGGATGTACATGAAACTTTATATGGGATGAATTTTCGATAGTATTCAATTTTATCTTGATTCCTCTCATTAAAATAATATAAAATTTCATTGCAAAGGGATATTTTATATATTTTAGGATGAATACCTTAAGAAAAATTGTTTTCCTCGAGTATAATGAAAAAATATGGAAGCATAATAATTGAACAATCCCATTTCAAAATTATAAGATTTAATTTGTTGATTTTATTTTTTGTTATTTATTTTTTTAATTTAATAGTCTATAATATTTGTAACAATCTACATTAGAGGCCCATGATTCTTAGGAACATTAAAAATTTGGCCCAAACAGTCACTTACATAATATTTGGGAGATTAGCACTATGGTAGACTGCGCTACTGAATGAGGAAGGGTATTATCCCAATATGGTATTAGACCCCTTTAGTTGCAGGTTCTAGTAACACCAATTAAAAATGGATATCATAGGATGAGGCTAAGGTAGAAAAGGATGAAAATGGATCCTAAATGTGGAATAATGAGATCAAATGTAAAACAATGAATTTATGAAATTGATGGAATTATTATTTCCATCACTTACACAAGATACTATTGCAGCTCGTGATACATATATATAGACGATGCATAACTTATATATTGAACCAAGAAATTTTCCTATTGGTGGTCAGGATGAGGACATTCCTAGGGATGGAGATGGAAAGGATGAACACGAGGAAGAGTTTAGGGATAATGGTGAGGATGGGGGAAGAGATGATGATAAGGAATAGGGTGGGGTTGATGATGAGGATGAGGATGTGAATGAGGTAGAGTATGATGGTGATGATAGTTATGGTGATAATGGAAGTATTTGTAACGCCCCGACATAATAATCCCAGAGTCCTTTCATTATTACGTATCATTGGAAATATCACAAAAAATCAAGTCTCAAAAGACGGATTAGTTTAGTAGCCTTGGAAGTACTAGATACATTCCTAAGGTTTACAATACATAATAAAATGGAAAACTGCAATAAAATTGTTTACATACACAACTCTGAGATCCCATAGACTATCCATGCAGGTCAGTCATAATATATATCATTGCATCATGGGAAAAATAAAACATATAAAGGGGTGATATCAGATGCTCAGTAAGGATAACAATATATCGGAAACATTTATAAACAAGCATAAACATTTAAGTCAATTTTTCAGACTAAAACAAAAGCCCTTTAAACATGAACTTCATCATAATATGGAAAATATAAAAATAAAATAACGCCATTTACATATTCACATGGTTATTCTACTAGTTGAATAATCACATTCAATATCATTATCCACTTTCATAATGATGGAATTCATAATTCCAGACATTCATAACCACATAGTCAAGCCCTTTTTCCAAGACTACAAATAATATTTTCTCAAGGTCTTGTGCCAAGAAACTAGTTAGTCTCATGAGACCTACCGATTCATCGAGGGGATATACCGGGCTCTAGCCGTCACTTACTAAGTCCAATGCATTCCTCATATGAAAAGTATAAACATAACATAAACATTCGTATTAAAACTATCATACGAAATTTCAATAATTTATCCATAAACCATGAATGGTGTAAAAATAAAACATCCACAGTCAAACATATTCAAAACCCTTCAATACAATATGGATGTTTTTTATCATAATAAATCAACTTCATATAATCATAAAATTCATCAAAGGATGTTGACATAGATGAAATCAAAACCTTTTTTAGAGAAATATCTCTTTCTATTTTGAAATATTTTAAAATACATATAATTATAAAGGAAAAAATTTATTTTGGAAATATTATTATAATCATGTAAGGGAAGCTTTGATGATGTTATATCGGTGGAAAATAGAATCACCCTCCATATAAGTTAAAAAAGACATTCTTACCTTATTTGGTTGAAAAGGTTATAAAGTACCTTGTTTGGAAAACAACAGAAAGATTACATTCAAAAAAATCTTATAAAATGTCAAGAAATGGAATGAATGACTTTATCCCATAGTCTAGTAAATAGTAAAAATGTTTTGAAATTCATTTTTATGAAATGACGGATGTGGATGATAAAGATGTCTTAGTATATACTTATGTAAAAACAACCTCGGATAATAAAGAGATTGTGAAATTAACCCTTACCCTATACTTTTCCTTGTTAGAGGGTAGGTTAACCTACTATATAATGGTGAAATAATAATTATTAAATTATACATGAACCATATACATTAATATGATATCATATATGATCTTTTAACATTGCTTTTTTAATAATATCTTAGTATTATCGTCATTTCAGGTGTTAACAGATTTGTTTTACATTATATGTTTTGTTACATAAGTAATGTTTGTTATGTATAGGATTTATATTATTCATAATAAGAATTATATTAAGTATTTAAACATAATTTTTATTCATCTAATGAAAATTAGTCTGGAATGGCTTACGATGGGGAATGAATCTCATTGTGTTCGTGGAGACAGTAATCCGTACGTACGCACGAGTGACAATATCATACTTTTGAAATTAAAATAATATATAAATGGATGGTATATCATATATACAAAATAATTATCATGTTATAATTATTATTTACATCAATTACACATCATTATTATACCCATCCAAATAATAATGTATTGAATAACAATCACACCACGACGTGGAGACGGTAAGTCATACGTATGCACGTATGCTGACATGTCATTCAAAAGATGAATAGAATAATGAATATGGTTGTTCCATATTTAAAATAACATCACATTATATAGAAGATACTGGAGTAATTATTTTATAATGGAAACAAAAAATAAAGAGGATGTGGAAGAAGAAAAGAACTTCAAAGAGGTGATGAAATATTTACCTCTTCTTCGGGTTCTTTCTTTTGATTTGATCAAAAGGGCTCCATTGGATGGATTTAAGACTAAAGTAAGGCCTCTTGGATTAAGTTAGGATAGTTGGGAGGATATTTGGGTTGGGTTTGGCCGATCCAAATGGCTTTGGAGATGTGAATTTTAGATAAAGGAATGTTCCCTTTTATAAGAGGGGTGAGGGGAACCTCAGAAAAAACATAAAATATTATTTTATAATAAATTCATTTTCCATTTAAAATGGCTCCAAAATGATTTATTTAAAGTATAAAGTGGTTATGGGTAAAAACCACTCAACCAATAAGTTTTAGATAGTTTTTGGGCACTATATTAACCATATCTTTTATATTTAACTCCTAGTTAAATAGTTTGATATTTACCTTGTCTCATTTTATTTTTATATTATATGGTTAATAAACTTAATATAAACTTCCAAGAGATTACCAAGTGGTTCAGTAATGACATATGTAATAGTATTTAATCCCTTTTTCCCAACCATATATTTTTAGGAACAGAATACCAATTAATAATATAATATTTGTTTAAAAAACACTTTTATGTCAATTTTGACAATATTTGATATTTTATTTTTTATAAATTCATATAAACTTTATTACTTCAATATAAATTCATCTAACCAACCTTAATATGTGATATTAACTTATAAAATTATTATAATTCATAAAAAGTCTCAAATTACATTTATTTCGATATTTATAATATCATTTATTTTAATCATTCATTAATACGGTAATTACTTCATCATCATTTTGTCATAAATAAATTTAATTATTTAATTTATAAAAAAATTAAATAAAATACCATTATGTAGAAAATATTTTTATATTTCTAATGAATATTTATAGTCGAATTTATCTTATGTTTAACCCTATATTAACAATTGTTTAGTTATTAATCATTGAATTTAACAATTTTAACTCTACTTTGAATTAAATAATAATAAATGTCCAAATCTAATCCAAGTGGACCTGAAGGATCTTATTTTATTCCTAAGGTTGTTTTTGGTTTAATTACACTTATCTGTATAGAATTAGGTCACGTGTTAGGGTAATAATAATATCATTTTTACCCTCATTTACCATATTTACTTTTAACCATGGTAAATAAAAGTGAAAAGTTATTATTCACCAAAAATTATTTTCATCTTATTGAACCTCATTTTACATACTAATATCAATCGTGTCTCTAGAATTTTTGAAATTCAACTCATAGAGGCGGTAAAAATATGTTTTATGTAAATTTGCAAATGCTCCTAGGAGGTGGGTAAAAGACAGTAAAAAGTTCAATAAACTTTTTATATATCTATAATTATTATAAACTGACTCCAATGAATTACATTAAACATATATAGTTATTATGTATATATTTTGACCTAAAATAAATTTATATAAAATAAATAATTATTTAAATAAAAAGGCGCTTTTAAACAATAACTCAGCGTTTTCACTATTCATCAAAAATTGAATGTTTTTAGAAAAATACCAAATACAAAAATAAAGTCCATTTTGAAAGATAAAAATTATAAAATTTCAAAAAGTATGTATTAATATTCATAATGGCTAGTTTGATTGGTTGTGGTGTGTTATAACTCAATGTTGCGTACAACGCATGCTATTTTATTATTTAAAGGGAAGCTTGGGGTGTTACATTCTCCCCTCCTTCAAATAATTTCATCCTCAAAATTTTTAGAGTATAACTGCATACAAAGACTCGGGTGGTTCTTAATCATATGTTCCTCAGTTTCCCATGTTGCCTCTTCCATCTTATGGTTTCTACATAGAACATTTACCAGACGCGTCGTCTGGTTTCTCAGCACTTGTTCTCTTGTATCTAGAACCTTGAAGGGCTCATCACAAAAAAACATATCAGGTTCAAGTTCTAATTCCTCATAGGTAAGTACATGTGTTGGGTCATGAATGTATTTTATCAACAGTGATACGTGGAACACAACATAAACATTGGAGAGACTTGGAGGCATTTCCAAACGGTAAGCTACGGACCCAATTCGTTCTAGAATTTCGAAAGGTCCAATGTACCTAGGACTCAATTTACCCTTTTATCGAAACTTATAACACCCTTACTCGGAGATACCTTCAATAAAACATGATCTCCTACCTGAAATACGAAATCCTTCCATCAGTTATCGGCATAGCTCGTCTGCCTAAATTGAGCTGCATTGATGTGGTTTTGGATTACCTTCACATGTTCCATCATTTCCTCCCCAGTTCTGGGCCTACGAATTTTCATTCACTAACATCATCCAAATAGGTTGGTGTGCGATATATCTTTTCATATAATGCTTCATATGGTTCCATATGAATACTTGAATGGAAGCTATTGTTATATCAAATTCTACCAGAGATAAATATCGATCCCACATACCTTGAAATTCAAGTGAGCATGATCTCAACATGTATTATATGTATTCAATAGTACATTCTTATTGTCTATCAGTTCGGGGGAGGAAGGCAGTGTTCAAATGAAGTTCAGTATCCTGGGAATTCTGAAGACATTTCCAGAATCTTGATGTAAAACATGGATCACGATCTGAAACAATCAATAGTGGTACTCCATGAAGTCTTACAACTTCATTATTATATTGTCTTTCTAATCATTCAATTGGTAAATCTTCTCTTATAGCATGAAAATGTGCTGACTTGGTAAGACGATTGTTGACGCTCCTTTCCGTCACAAAGCCTAACGACTTAGAAAGGGAAATACTTATGTCTAAAGTGATTCATCCTTTGAAGAAACAAAAAAAATTGACAAAGGCATGAACAAAGACTCATTTTCACTTAAGTTGCGCAAGTTACACCAAGTCATGCAAGTATACTTGTGCACCGCCTAGTGGTCGTGCAGGTGACTTGAGCGGCCTCTTTGAATTTTGCCCAGGGTCTTCACCAGCCAATAAATACCCCATGTGGGCCCCCAATTTCAGGATGAAAAATTTCCAAAACTCATATTCGATCTCTGGTCACCCAAGTCTCTTATGAAAGTCTTCCAAACATTTCTATGGAAATTTATTACCTATAATGGAAGGTCTAAATAGGATAAACAAGGCCTAAGTGTTGAAACTCATCAACACTTGCGCGCCTAAGTGGCCTGACGTTAAGGGAAATGGACACACTTACACGCTGCCTTACCCCTTCAACAGAACTTGCGCGCCACACTTCTAGAATCCCCTAGGGATAATATTAAAGGCTTGAGCCATGTCTCGCCCAAGTATTACCTTATGGGTTGACCGTCGGACAAGTACCCATGTGTCGCACAGGTACACCTGCGCGAACAGGACTTGCGCGCCCATGCAGGACTTGTGCACCCCTCTCTTTCTTTGGGTGCCTCTCCTGCTTAATTCACCTCTCTTATGCATATCCACCTCTCTTGTTCAAGATCCAGCATTCAAAACCCTCTTTAAAGTCATTTCTTTTGGCATTTATTCCTTGTTGGCTTCATTATCTGAAAGGAATGTTGTGGAACATCTCTCAAAACCTACTAATTACATATCTTTATGTCACTAAGGCTAGAAATTTCATTCATTCGAACTCATCCTTTAAGATGAGAGAATCCTTAATTGAGGCCTCCTTATCCGGAATAATTCCTATGTCTCAAGTCTCTTTAACAAATGGGCTTCCTCCTTAGGAGTAATCCCTAGTCTTCAAGTTCACAAATATGGACCTCCTTTTCATGAGTAAGCCCCAATCCAAGTTCTCTTAATTTGGGAATCCTCCTTTGGAGTAATCCCTAATTCCCCTAACCTGGGCCTCTTTTTCAGGAGTAATCCCCAGTCTTTACGTTCCCAAAATCCAATTTTCCTTAACCTGGTCTTCATTTTCAGGAGTAAGGCCCAGTCATAATTCCCGTTAAGCTGGGCCTCTTCCTTAAAAATAAGCCCCAATAATAATTTCTCTTAACTAGTCTTAATTTAATTTTGACTTGGGCTTCCTTATCAGAAGTAAAACCCAATCATAAGTCCCCTCCTAATTTTGGCATCCTCCTCAAGAATAATCTCCAAGGTAGAGTATCCAAATCTCAATAAAGCACATATACCTTTATGGACCTTGTTCCCAGGTTTCTTCCCTGAAATAAATCCAAATATTTATCTATCTGGGCAGTCATACATACATAATCCCCACATCATTTTTTATAATTGCATCTTTTCATGGCACAATTTCCTAGTTTTTCCAATACCTCTTGTTTCTCACACCGAGTATGACTCACGTGAGCTTAGAGTGTACAAGTAATTATGACATCATTCTTTGATCCATCAATCATGCATAAACCTCATACTTCTTTACTCAAACAACATGGGTTCTGATTTCTTTTCTAAAACAAATGATACATAGGTAGCCCATCTGCGGGTACGATCCCAACTCTGAAATAATTTATGTCCTTCTGAATGACAATAAACTTCAAGTGTCCTGCTGAGTGGCTTTAAAACCAGTATGGTTATCATAATGACCAAGATATTTCTATATAATGTGTCGAAAGATACCATTGACTAAGAACCTATAACAAATACAGATGATTATCTATCGATGAAGAAACTAGAATATATATAAAATATTCTCTAAATTTAATTCATACTAATTATTGATTTCCAGATCTAATAGAAATATCATTTTCATAATTGGTAATGTAATAATAATTCACGAACATAACTTAAATCTATAAAGAGAGTCCTAAAGTAGACAATAATTCCCCCCAAAAAAGTGTGATGAGTTCGACCTCCTATCCTCCCGACCAATGCAAATTATTATGCCTCATCAGTCAAAAACTCGTGAGCACCTACCTTTGGAAAGTAGGTCCAAATGGATATAAAATTATTGGATGATTCGTATTCTACGAACAAATCCGTTAAAAACCGCTTGGAATGATTGAACGTTAAATCAATGAGGTCATCCCCATTTCCAGAGGAAACAAAAAATGGTTAACCCGACGTGAGTCCTTAACCAAGTTAAAATTATTTTTTACTTATTTTTTAGGCCCCTATTTAAAACTCAATGAGAGGGCCAACAGAACAATCAATAACATATGTGCTCATCCAAATGATATAGCATCCGAACTTATCTTGAGTATGTTTGTTATATCAAACATGCACTCTTTTCCAAGATCTTCTGCATTACAAGAATGGATTTTCTTAAATTCATGTCTGTGAATGCCTCTACTGTGAAAACCTATGTCGTGAATGCATCTACTGCTACTCCTACTGGATCGATGTCTTCTATGAGGATGACATCACCTACTCAGCGTCTTCAATGATGGGTATCAAATGCACTGGTAAAAGAGTACCATAAAAATGGCACTATTCTAACTTTGGAGGCCACTAGACAAGCCCTCCAAGTTAATAATTCACCTTGGTCGTCTGGATAGCAATGACCAGCGATCAAGAAGCAGGCGGTGCTAACCACTGTCTCCAAACGTTTCGGGTAGTTATCCACAGAACACAACAACCATTACCTCACATATTCCGAGAAGGTGAATAAGAAGGACACTCAGGGAATTAATTCAAAGAGACTGGATTCCTTCCCGATGACTCCCATCAATAATCGCCTCCAGACTCGTGCGGCAGTGCGCCCTCAACATGATGAGCATATCGTCTCCAGGCATTCGGCTTAGGTTCCTCGAACCCGAGTAGTCAAGACGAACAGTCAAAGGCGAAAAACGATCAACAGTGAGCAGGTTCTTATCTCTGTCATATCCGGAGAAGTCCACCAACCTAACTTGGTGGCAAGCAATGAGCGGGATCACAACCCCATCCATTTTAATTCTGCTATCCAGCAGACTCATCTGGTAGCAACATGCCAATACTGCCATGGAATTCTGGCGGAGTACTATAGATAGGAACATACACCTGTTTATAAGTCATCAGCTAGTCAGCAGGCTCGTCTGACTACATACGATGAAGCCCGCCAACCCAATGTGTTGATAACTAGTAAACAGTCAGATACACCTGCTTACACTCGTCAATCCATCCAGTAGCCTCGTCTATCAGTATTGAAGGAATATCATCATCCACGTTCGACAGAGTGCAATCGTCAGGCACATACACCTTCCAGTATTTATCATGCCTACCAACAGTCTCGTTTGGTAGCACCCGAAGAAGTCAATCGGAAATCTCTAATGACAAACAAGAGGCAGACCCAACTCTCTGCCCCCACACATGAGTACAATCAAAATTCACTGACAGGAAAAGGAGGATAGGAGAAGGAACACACACCTACTCCAAGCACGGAATGGACGTATATTCCCATTCCGGCAGCTGGAGTCACCAAACACATTCTGTCAATGGTGAAGGAGTAGAAGCAAATCCCTGCTCATATTCTGGATGCCTGCCAAAATATTATAACAGCTTCAGCATCATCATAGGGAAAGACATATAAATATATCCCTACCAGTGGAGTGAAACATCAACAGTTCACTCTGGAACAAACACACACCTCTGTTCCAGTCCAAGAGGGTTTTGGGGCATACTCCCCCATATCATACGGACTACCAAGTCAGGCACATACAACTGATTTCAGTAGAGATAATCAGCCTAACCTGATCATTTCTCATGAGCAGGCACATACACCTTCCCATAATGACCACATTCATCAAAAAGTGGTTCCTAAAGTGAGTAAGAATTCATATAAGAAAAAGACCTTCCCAACACAGTCAAGAAATAAAGGGACAATCTGTAATAAGGCCTTACTAGATGTTGGAGTTCTTGATGCACTAAGACAATTATTTGTTGCAATTCAAAATTCTACTCTCTCAGTTCCCAATAGTGGGAACATTAATTCTGAAGGTCTGAATCAGACACTTCCTCATGAAGGCTTGCTTCATGGAAATTCGGTCGATCTCAAAGTTTCATCTTCAGATGAGAGCCACAAGGAACCTCTGTGTGACCAGAAGATCAAGGAGAAAAATGTTTCATCATTTTTGTAACCCACCATGGTGTTCCTCCCCATGATGATGAATTTAGCTACGAAAGTCCTCTCCATAGTAGTAATGCACATTTCCTGGAAAATTCTATAATGGACAATGTAGTGACGAGAAATCCCTCTTATCTTGAGGCACTTTCAAATGTGAAGCCAGTCATGTCTGATGCTTTACCACTAGCAGGTGAAACTCTTTATCTATTAGAAGATAGCCTGGGGTGTAGGTCATTCTCCGAACCACCCCTGGGTCGTTCATCTTCCAGTTTGATTGTTGAATTATCTACCAATCTTGTTGAATCCGATGAAGAAACAAGGAAGCACCGGCTATGGTCTAATCAGGTAGAATAATATCCATTGAATGATAAAGAGGAAGTACTGAATATGAGAAAACAACTGGCAAGAGGTGAAGTGACAATTATGTTTTGGCCTTTGGCTGATTCTCAGTATGACATTCCAGAGATGTTGATGGAAGATGGAATTCATGATATTCGTCTCAACATATGGAAAACTCTTTGTCAGTTGAAAAATAAAATATTGTTCTTGTGATGAATATTAAAATCATGTCAAGATAATAGAAGGTTTACAATGCCAAATTTACTTGGCATCTCTCTCAGTTTGTCGATATCTGAAGCCTGAAAAACAACAGAGAACCCTTCATCGTTCATGCATTGGCGTACTAAGAAGATTATGCCAGTTAATTTCCAATGTCCCATCTGGTATTCATATTAGGGTCTGGGGTGTTCATGGAGCGCTACATTTCACTGTACTCGGCAGTCAGCAATGCCCGCCGAAAATGGTCTCATGCAATGTTATTGCCCATGGCCGGCCACAGCCAATTGGATTTTTTTAATCAAAGGCTCGCTCAAGAACATGCCTCAATTAGTTCTTCTCAAAATCAAGCATATAGAGAACACATTTTTGAATTACTCCTACATCAAGAAAACGAAAATATTGATCAAGCCACTCATTTGTAGAAAGCACATCATCAAGTGAAAGATGTTTCAGAAATCATCAAATTGTCTTTTGAGCCGGGTGATAAGAGTGGATGCAGGTTAAAGCATCCAACCAATTTCCAAACTAAAGTCCATAAGATCATGAGATCTTTTAATAAGGTCATAGATAGAGCAACTCAAGAGCCACCCCAACTTTCCAGACTGGGGACTCTTTTAACCGAACCCTAGTAATCAACAAATAAGATTCGAGGAGTTGTGAAGGAACAACCACAGTCCACCGGACTGGGGACATTTTCAAATCATCAATATCTTCCTCAAATAAATTCATTATTCTCTTGATTAGGGGAGATTCCTCAAGAGGAATAAACAACCTAACTATAAGAAGATTCCCTCCAAATTACAGTTCGTCAAGAAGTTCATGAGGGATCAAATCAACAAAAGGCAGTGTCTCAACAAAGACATGGAAGAATACAATATCGCAAAAATGTTGATAGAAGGAATAAGATGCATTATGAATCAATCAGTGTCATCAACTCTGTTGTTCCTGATCCCCTAGATGAGGCTCACTCAGAGGGATCAGATGAGGAAACTCTTGCTCATGAGGTTGTATGCACAGATACAAATGAAGAAGGTGTGCGTACACGAAATCAAAGGATTACCCAGAATCTAGGTAATCCTTAATGTAACCTAGTTTCCCCTCTCCTAAAGGTGTCCAATAAGGGGAATGGAAATAATCAGGTTACATACCCTTCCTCTGGAGAAGGCCAATCGCTCTCATTAGAGAAAATATTCGCACAACATGAAGAAGAAATGATGGAATTGAGGAGGTTGAACGCAGAACTGTATCAATGTAGTCTTCCTCCTAAGAATGTTGGAGTCAAAAAGCCAAGGGAATTTGTTTGTGGCTACTGGGATGGATCAAAAATATCATCCTCTACTAGTACACCCTCACATGTCTAATCCTACAGGTCATGTGCAACAACAATCGGCGGTGCTACCATCAGTTGCAGTACCAGCCACCACATCTGTGCATGCTCCAGTCATTGCACATGCTTAGATCCAAGCTCAACTGGATGTTTCTCAAAAGTTAATAACTACTATTGAGTCATAAACAGCTCGTCTGGAAGCTATGGTAGGAATGCATTCTCAAATTCAACTAGAAAAGAGAGCATACCTTGAATGGGTTGATCCAATTCCCCCCCCCCCCATCAAATTTTGCAAGTACCACATTCCCAGTCTTTAAGGGTTCGGGAGACCCATAGCAACACTTAACACATTTTGTTTATCATTGTGATCCTATGATAGGAAGCCCTCAACAATAAGAAGCAGTTAAGATCAGGTGTTTTGTATAGCCATTACAAGGGCCTGCTCTTTTCTGGTACACAAGCTTGCAATCCCGGTCAATTACCGGATGGGAGGATCTCCGCCAACAATTCCTTCTTAAATTGAGCTCAAATTTTCCAAAGACGACAGTTTTTGTTATTACAAACTGTAAGAAAGGGGGGAATGAAAGGGTTTCAGATTTCATTACTCGCTGTAAGGGATTAACATATTTCCTGAGCTGAGGACTGCCTTAAGAGGAATTTTTGCCAATCTGTGTGGAAGAGCTACGTGATGAATTATGCATGTCGTTGATCCCTATAAAATACATAGGAGGATTTTGATACCATACTTGAATCGGTCAACAGATTGAATACTCTCTTATAAAGACTAAGGATAAAGCTCATGTAATTCCATCATCTCCAAGAAGGATAATGGGTAAAGTAGAGACTGCTACAGTTATGCTTAAACAAGCACCTGTACCTACTTCTACATCAAAACCTTCATCTTTCTGAAGGGATCCACCTCCTTAGCATCAACAATAGAGTCCATTTCATCAATATGATCGAAAAGATCAATGACGGAAACAATTTGAGGATATAAATAGAAAATATTACTCTTTTCCAAATGAACAGGTTCCTAGTAACATCATTTCGGCTCTGGAAAATAATTTGGTTCAATTGCCAAGGAACAAGAGGCCAAAAAAGGATGGAGATGAAGACCATCCCAACTACTTCCCATTTCATCACATGTTGGGGCATCCCATTCATGAGTTTTTTTTCTTCAAGGACCTCCTGCAAAAAATGGTCGACTTGGGACAAGTCAAACTGAAAGGTTCTTCAGCTTAGGTACCATATGTTACTGCTACAGATCCAGAGGAAGAAGTCGAGTGCCAAGAAGTCATGAAAAAAATGCGAAAAAATATGATGATTTTATGGTCAGAAAAATGATCAACTGAAATCATGCCATTTTGGGAATGCAATTGAAGAATCCAATTGTGTCTTATTCTATGAATTCCATAGCAAAACCCTCTTCATCGGAGGGAAAATCCTCAAAAGGGAGACATAATTCAAAGAAATAGGAACAATCAGAATAAGATGAAATCATGTCAAAGACTAAGTTGTCTTTGACTTTGGAAGATTTTATGCCATCTACTTTGAAGCCACGGTCACCATCCCACCAAACGGAAAAGCCTAAACTGGCTAATCAAGAAGAATCTTCATCAGATGAAGAGTGTATCATTGGGTTTGTTAACATGATTCACTTAATATATCCATATTCCAGTCGTAGTTTCTATTTTGATGAGCTTGAATTCCCTATATCAAATAGAGGAATCAAAGTAAGTTCTAGAGGCTCATGGTACAAGGGAAGACATGGATCTTTCAGAGGACACTATTCTAATTCCTCCCCTGCTAGAACTGTGTATACAGCAGAAACTCGTGGTAGAGCCCTTCAATGATCTCAACAAGAACAAGCAAGTTCTTCTACACAAGGCAGATTCAGTCCTCGCACAATTATTCCGGAATATCGGTTGGAGTTTCCACCTTCTTCCTCTCAAAAAGTAAATAGACATAATCGGTTTAATCTTCCAAATCTAGGAGTATTACCAACGCCGATCCCAGTACAAGATGCATCATCTCCCAAAGCATTAACTTTTAAGGAACCTGCGAAACCACATGTTCTTGTTTGGAAATGGAGACCTTTGGAACAAAAGTATGATGTATTGAAACACTTGGACCAAATTCCGGCCATGCGGTCAATTATGGATTCTTTGAATTTATCAATGGATCTTTGGGAGGCACTCATCAAGGATTTTCAAGTCATCAAGAATTTGAAACTGAAATTACTGCAGCTAAATTCTACCATGTAGAAAATAATCCTGCAGAATGCCATGAACTAATTTTTTTCACAAATGAAGATGAAGATGATGTAATGCATGGACATATTATACCTTTGTACTTATCTAGAATGGTCAATGGTGAAGACATCCGAGGATTTTTCATTGAGAATGGTTTAGGAGTCAACCTAATCTCCATTCGTACACTTCATCAATTGGGCCTCACAGAATCTGATTTATCTCCTTCTACATTGATTTTACAAGGATATGATAAAAATGAAAAAGAACCACTGGGCGAGATTACCCTCAGAACTCAGTTTGGAGGTCTTGTATCCAATTCAGATTTCATGGTTGTTGATCAATACTTAGCCTTCAACATCTTTCTTGGTAGACCCTGGCTGCATCAACATGCAACTATCCCTTCATCATACCATCAAAGTCTCAAATATTGTTTTGATGGTCAAATTGGGACATTGTATGGTGATAATTCCCCATTCAAGACATGTGAATCACAATACATTGAGGCGGAATTCCATCACATGAAGGGAATGGAGAAATCCACAACAAGGTAGATTACCAAAGATAATCCTCTATATGGTATGGAAAAGATTCCAGTAAACCCATTTACACATGTGAGTACAGATTATTTTTTTCTTATCAGTCAAATTGATAGGATAGACCAAAATCAAAAAAAATATTATGGAAACCTCC
The DNA here is from genome assembly GCA_963277665.1 of Viscum album. Lineage (NCBI taxonomy): Eukaryota > Viridiplantae > Streptophyta > Magnoliopsida > Santalales > Viscaceae > Viscum > Viscum album. The sequence continues at coordinate 1,857,764,899 of OY728153.1, read as the reverse complement.
ATAATGTCAATTATGGAAATCATGCCAGACATCATTGAGGAAATTGATGATTCACCAAGCAATGATGAAAGATCAAATGAATATGTCTTCATTTCATCCGCTGAAATCCAACAAGTCTATACATCACCAATCAGGACAGAAGAAGTTATAGCAATGTCAGAGGTGAACGATGATTTTGATTCTAAATCTATTATCTCCTCTATATTACCCAAGGAAGGCCCTTCATCATCAACCGGATCGGAAATGGAAGCCTTTTCTTCATGATTTTTAAATTTTAACATCTCTTATGATCACAGAAATTATACTTCTTCATCCACTATGCAAGTAGAAACAGAAGAAATAACACATGTTGAATAAGAAGTGGAAGATCTTAGGGATGCTCCTCCAGCATTTGAAGAAGTAATCTCTACCACCGTGGATTAAATCAGAGAAATAAATCTGGGTACAAAAGAAGATCCACGCCCCACATTAATTAGTGCAGCCATGACTCTTTAAGATTAAGAGATGTATATTTATTTTTTAAAGAAAATCAAGATATATTTTCTTGGAACTATACAGAGATGCCAGGGCTTGATCCTAATGTTTCCACCAATCGTTTGGGTTTTCCAGAAGAACATTAAGGATTCAAACAAGCCGCTAGAAGAACACACCCAACCTATGCTTCCAAAAATTTAGGCTAAAGTGGATAAGCTTATCAAATCTAACTTAGTCATAGATGTTCAATATCCTAAATGGTTGGATAATATATTCCCAGTGAAAAAGAAGAATGGGAAAATTAGAGTTTTCATTGATTTCATAGATCTTAGTCGGCATTTTCCTAAGGATGATTTTCCATTTCCGATAACAGAACTCTTGATTGATACAATAGCAGGCTATGAAGCACTTTCCTTAATGGATGGATATTCAGTATATAATCAAATCCAAATGGCTCCAGAAGATGAGGAATCTACAGCCTTCGGAGCCCCTCAGTGTGTGTTTTGCTATCGGGTAATGCCCTTTGGCTTGAGAAATGCAGGCGCAACATATTTGTGTGCCATGCATCGTATCTTCAAACCCTTTTTAGGGATGTTTTTTGAATGTTATGTAGAAAATTGGGTGGTTAAATCCAAACAAAATTCTAACCACTTGGCTTATTTGAATATCATATTCCATAAACTTTGGAAACAAAATTTGAAGATAAACCCCTTAAAATATGCTTTTGGGGTAACCTTAGGAAGATTTCTCGGCTTCGTTGTACGCCATCGTGGTATCGAGGTCGATCCCCAAAATACAAAGTCAATCCTTGGTATGTCACCTCCTCGAAATTTAAAGGAATTGAGATTACTTCAAGGAAACTTAGCATGTATTTGGAGTTTCATTTCCAATTTGGCAAGTAAAAGATTACCCTTCACCAAATTGATGAAGAAGGGAGTCACTTACAAGTAGACTGGATAATGTCAAGAAACAGTCGGTATTCTCATGAAGTATCTCTTGAGTCCACTAGTGTTAATGCCACCTGTTGAAGGAAGAACTCTTATCCACTATGTGGCAGCTTTAGAGCAATCATTGCGTGCAATTCTTGCTCAGAAGAATGATGATGGGAATGAAAATAACCTCTACTATCTCAGTCAGACTATGCTTGAAGAAGAACCCAATACTCAAATATTAAGAAGTGCTTCCTGATATTAATCTTTGCAGTTAAGAATTTGAGACACTACCTACAACATCACTAGGTTCAATTGGTATCTCACAATAACCCACTCAAATTTATCCTTAGTCATCCAATGCTTACAGGACGTCTGGCAAGGTGGGCAGTTATTTTACAGCAATTTGATATTCAATATGTGCCTCAAAAGGCAATAAAGGGCCAAGCTCTGGCTGATTTCCTTTCTGAACATCCTTCAATAGAAGATACTTCTTTAGATATTGAACTTCCTGATGAGGAAGTATTCTTTATTCAAGATAGTTTTCAAGCATTGGAAATGTACTTTGATGGTGCTTCTAGAAGTCCAACATGGAGGAAAATGGATAATCCTAAATTCAAAAAAGTTGGTTTTGGAATTGATCTCATTTCTACAGAAAAGGTAGTGTTACCCTATTCCTTCTCATTGTTGGGAGGTGGTTCAAATAATGAAGCAGAATACGAAGATCTCATCATAGGATTGGAATTGGAACTTCAAGAACAAGTGAGTCACTTAAAAGTGAATGTTGATTTGGACCTTGTAATAAAACAAGCAAATAGGGATTATGCCATCAGAAAAGAAGATCTAATCCCTTTGTATGATTACGTCAAAGAGTTAATGGAAGAATTTCCTTTGGAACCTACATTTTCTTATGTCACGAGATCACAAAATTCCCAAGATGACGCACTGGCTAATATAGCCACAGCTCTGGAAGATCTAAATCGGGATGAGACCACCATCAATATTTCCCACTGTCATATAATTTCACCTTATGTTCAAATCAGAATAGAGGAAATCAATGAAATTAGTCCCATATCTGAACCATATGGTCATACTACAGGATGGATGACTCCTATCTGGGAATACCTTCAAAACGGAACACTTCCACTTGATAAAGCTGGGAAAGAACAATCCGGAGATGTGTGTTCAATTTTACTCTTTATGATAGCCCGGGTCACCTAGAGAAAATTCTCTACAGGCATGGTTTTGTTGGAATTACTTTCAGATGCATTGATGGTGAAGAGACAATGGTTGTAATGAATGAAGTGCATGCAGGAGTCTGTGGTTGCCATCAGTCTGGACACAAACTATCTACTCAAATTCAAAGGCTTGGATAATTTTGGCCATCAATGATACAAGATTGTGTTGATTTCACAAAGAAGTGTCATTCTATCCATGTATATGCCAACTTCATTAATCAAACCCCATAGTTTCTTCATACAGATAAATACTCATTGTCATTTTCAACATGGGTAAGGGATGTAGTAGGGCCTTACCCTTCAGCTAAATCCAAGCAGTTTATGTACATTCTTACTACTACTGACTTCTTCTCCAAATCGGCAGAGGTAATACCCCTCAAAGAAGTCAGTTCTAAATTAATTGTTAGCTTCATCAAGTCTAACATCATTACCAGATTTGGTGTCCCTCGTACCATATTGACGGAAAATGGCACCAACTTCTGTTCATCTGAGGTGAGGAAGTTGTATCAAGAATACAACATCAAATCCAATCATTCACCTTAATATCATGTAGCGACCAATGGCCTGATAGAATCTTTCAACAAGAATCTTTCAAACATACTGAAAAAGATGGTGGATAATGATAAGAAAACATGGTCGGATAAACTCTTTCATGATTTAAGGGCTTATCGGACCACCACCTTCACTACAACGCGGTCAACTCCATATTCATTGGTATATGGAACAAAAGCAGTCATGCCCATTGAGGTTCAATTACCCTCACTCAGAGTATCCATTTGTGATCAGTCATCTACAAATGAAAAATATCAAAGGCGATTGGATGAATTGGAATGATTAGACGAGAAACGATTGTGCACCTTGCACAACTTGGAAATCTATCAGAATCGAATATCACAAGCCTTCAACAAAAACTTTCATCTTCATTCATTCATTCCAAGAGAATTGCTATTGGTTCTCAAAACTCGAATGATACCAGGAAAGAAACCTCCCAAGATGGAGCCAAAATGGGAAGGACCTTATTCAATACATAAGGTCTACTCCAATGGAGCATATTCTTTAATCTCAACGGATGGAGAACTCATCACTACTCCAAACAATGCTAGATTTATGAAGATGTATTTTGTGTGACGCAAATACCTTCATCCAACATGACGTTAAACTGTGTTATCGTCCAGCAAGACGGTAAACTGCAGCATCAATAGTCCAAGCATATGACCTTCAACTATTTTCACCTTCATCCAACATGACGTTAAACTGTGATGTCCTATCTAAATGACACTAAATTATACAGAAGTCCCTTACAACCAACATGATGTTAAACTATGAAAAAGTCCCTAATACGCCCAACATGATGTTAAATTGTGTCTTCTTTTGTCCTTACTGCATGAAATTAAACTGCACAGTCCCCCTTTCGTCCAACATGACATTAAACTGTATTTTCCTCATCGTATTAGGTACAGGACCCTAAAAAATACATCACCCTTACGTCAAACATGACATTAAACTGTGTCCCTATATTTTCCGTACATGACGTTAAACTGTATTGTGTCCCTGCTACATGACACTTAACAGTCTAGCACCAATAGTCCTCACTGCAAGACTTTAAACTGCATAGTCCCTTCACATGTTCTACATGACATTAAATTGTGCATCGTTAAGGTAATTTCTACCTCTTGTTTCTCACACCGAGTATGACTCACATGAGCTTAGAGTAAACTTCAACCATAACACCCTCTCTGGGCCGCTAACCATGCCTAAGTCCCAACACCATTTTTTATGTCATTGTCCCCAAGAACAACTTGATCACTAATTCATTATTTAATTGAACTACACGTACTTTGATCCTTGCCTTCTAGGCTGGGTACGTAGGAAACCTCTTGAGGTTCAAGCCCAAAATTAATCTCTTCACATCGGTTCACCTCCATCTTATATGTTGTTGATCTGTGAAGCAGCCCCAGAACCAATACTTTTTACATTGGTTCACCATCATCCTTGCTATATGTCGTTCATCTATTTTCACTTTCGGTCCTGTATGACAACAAAATACAACATTATTTTGCACTCTCACCTGAGAGGGAATCATTATTTGCATTGATCTCCAATCATGTTATCTTATAAAGACTACGTGTATACATGGAAATACCCGAACCTTTTATCTTGGGTCAAACCATCATTTCTCAAAAGTCCCCTTCACCCTTCAATTGTATGAACCAACTCTGTATAGAGGGTATTTCTAGAACCATGTGTGGCTTGATTAACATCCTTATGGGATACATAGGAACATTCGAGCATCCCACAATTCCAGCCCCATGTATTTGGGCCAAACCCCAAATTTTACTTTCAGTCCCCTGGCTGAAAAGTCCCTGTGAAAACACACACTATGTATTCATTATTATGGTCTGAGTTCTATGAACGTAAACTAATATTTCCCATACATTCGTCCCACATGAAGTTAAACTGTATTTCAATAACTACATATGGCTTGATTCACATACTTATGGGAAACTTAGTGAAGTCCAGCATCTCAATTTAGGACCCAGCCACAACATGATTATAGTTATCATTGATCTATATATCTCGTTCATGAAATGAACAATACCCATTTTCATGTGTCATACTCCTAACCATAAAAACTTCCAGATCTCCATAAAACATTTCTTGACTTCTAGTCACAAAATTTCCATTTTTTGAGAGTTCTTTTTCCTGACCATGCAGCATGATCCCTTAGGAATCCGTGCATAAACAGTCTACATAATAGACGTGTCAGCCAAAAGATGCTATTATTTGACTATGGAGCAAATCCATTATGCGGCCCAGCATAATTCAACCCCCAAATGGGTTTGTCAAATAATGGTAACTTCATTTTTTTAAGTAAAACCTCTTTTCCCTTAGTTGTCATAACGATAATATGTAGGGATTTGCCAAAAAAATAGACATCCTTATCATATTTGTCACACACTCTTTTTCTTTATCTGAAAGTATTCCAGTCTATGGTTTTTATTTCCCTTCCCTACGTTTGGGCCAGACCTTCGTAAGAGTGACATTCACCCAGTTCTTAGGCAATCTTTTTTGGAAATATCTTCTCCATATTCAAGTACCTCTCCCCATACAACAAACTCTATGCTTTGGAAAATTTGAATCCCAATAAACATCCACTGGATTTTTAGTAATAGAAAAGTAAATTTCTGAGAGTTGTTTTTCCTGACTATGCAGCACGTTCCCTTAGGTGGCCTTTCATAAGTAGTATACATAACGCACCTGTCAGCCAAAAGATGCTATTACTTGACTATGCAGCCAATTCCCTTAGGTGGCCCTGCATAATTCAACCCCCTAACGGGTTTGTTAAATAGTGGTAACTTCATTCTTGTGAACTAATTCTTCTAAATGCCTTTTATCCATTTTTCATATCATTCCTCAAATTCAAAATTTCTTAAGTCATCTTTTACATATTTTCCCTCATACTTGAACATGGTAATATGTTTTGAAATAAATTATCAATGAATTGAGTCAATGTTAATCTATTCGTTCAAAGCTATTTTGACCTTAAACATTATCCTTTTTATATCCGACATCCATGACTTTAAAATGCCAATAACCACAAAGAACCCTAGTTTCTCTTTTTTCCTCAGAGTCAAATCCTCTTTTCTCTCCGGATCCAACGCTGAGGTGGGACATTTTTTGACGCTCCTTTCCATCACAAAGTCTAACGACTTAAAAAGGGAAATACTTATGTCCAATGTGATTCATCCTTTTAAGAATCATCAAAAATTGACAAAGTCATGAATAAAGATTCATTTGCACTTGAGTCACTCAAGTTCCACCATGGTCACGCAAGTATACTTGCGCGCCTCCTAGTGGTTGCACAGGTGACTTGCACGCCCTCTCTGAATTTCTCCCAGGGACTTCACGAGCCTATAAATACCCCCAGTGGGCCCCCATTTTAGGATGGAAAAAATTCCAAAACTCATATTCGAGCTCTAGTCTCCCAAGTCTCTTCTGGATGTCTTTTGAACACTTCTAAGGTAATTTCTTACCTAGAATGGAAGGTCTAAACAGAGGAAACAAGGCCTATGTGTTGAAACTCATCAACACTTGTGCGCCTAAGTGGTCATCCCTTTAGGGAAATGGCCACACTTGCGTGACACCTTACCCCTACAAGAGAACTTTAACGCCACCCTTCAAGAAGACCCTAGGTATAATACTAAAGGCATGATCCAAGTCTATCCCAAGTATTACATTAAGCGTTGACTGTCACGCAAGTACCCATGAGTCGTGCAGGTACACCTGCGTGACCAGGACTTGCATTCCTACACAGGACTTTCGCGCCCCTCTCTTTTTGGGTGCCTCTCCTGCCTATTTCACCTCTCTTATTCCAATCCACCTATCCTATTCAAGATCCATCCTTCAAAACCCTCATTAATGTAATTTATTTTGGCATGGATTCCTTGTTGGATTCTTTATCTGAAAGGAATTATATGGAACATTTCTCAAAACCTAGTGATTTACATATCTTTATGTCACTAAGGTTAGAGATTTCATTCATTTAACCTCATCCTTTAAGATGAGATAATCCTTAATTTGGGCATCCTTCTCATGAATAAGTCCTATGTCTCAAGTATCTTTAACAAATGGGCATCCTCCTTAGGTATAAGCCCCAGTCTTCATGTTCTCAAATATGGGCCTCCTTCTCAAAAGTAAGCCACAATCCAAGTTCTCTTAATTTTGGCATCCTCCTTAGGAGTAAGCCCGAAGTCCCCTAACTCGGGCCTCCTTTTCACGGGTAATCCCCAGTCTTTATGTTCCCAAAATCCAAATTTCCTTAACCTAGTCTTCCTTTTTAGGAGTAAACCCCAATCTTAATTCCCTTTAACATGAGACTCTTCTTTAAGAATAAGTCCCAGTCGTAATTTCTCTTAACCAGTCTTAATTTACTTTTGACTTGGGCTTCCTTCTTAGGAGTAAAACCCAATCATAAGTCCCCTCATAATTTGGGAATCCTCCTCAGGAATAAGCCCCATGTTAGAGTATCCAAATCTCCATAAAGCACATGTACCTTTATGAACCTTGTTCTCAGGTCACTACCCTGAAATAAATCCTAATATTTATCTATCTGGGTAGTCATACATACATATGCCCCAGATCATTTCTTATAATTGCATCTTTTCATGGAACAATTTTCAGGTTTTACCAATACCTCTTGTTTCTCACACCGAGTATGACTCACGTAATCTTAGAGTGTAAAAGTAATTATGAAATCTTTCTTTGATCCATCAATCATGCATAAACATCATACTTCTTTACTCGAACTACGTGGGTTTGGATTCCTTTTATAAAACAAAGGATACATAGATAGCCCATCTGCAGGTACGATCCCATCTTTGAAATAATCTATGTCCTTCTAAATGACAATAAACATTAAGTGCCACACTGAGTGTCATTAAAACCAGTATGGTTATCATAATGACCAAGATATTTCTATATAATGTGTCAAAGGATACCATTGACTAAGAATCTCTAACAAATACAGATGATCCTCTATCGATGAATAACCTCAAATACATATAAAAGATTCCCTAAATTTCATTCATAGTAATTATTAATTTTTAGATATAAAGGAAATATCATTTTCATACATGTTAATGTAATAAGGATTCACAAACATAACTTAAATGTATAAAGAGAATCGCGGAGTAGACAATAATTCCCCCCAAAAAGGTATGGTGAGTCTAACCTCCCATCCTCTCGGCCAATGAAAATTTTTAAGCCTCATCATTCCAGAACTAGTGAGCACCTACCTTTGGAAAGTTGGTCCAAATTGATATAGAATCATTGGATGTTTCCGGTTCTACGAACAAACCCGTTATAAACCGCTTGGAATGTTTGAACCTTAAATCAATGAGGTCATCCCCATTTCCAGAGGAAACAACGATCAACAATGACCCATATTGAATCGTTCTTACTTGGAGTCTTTGGTAGTCTCATGAAAAAGTTCATTGTAATATTATCCCATTTCCACTCAGGTATGGGAAGAGGTTGCATGACTCCTCTAGGTTGTTTCCTTCCAGATTTCACTTGTTGATAAATCATACATCTTGACACAAAATCTGTAATCTCGCTCTTTATGTTGTCCCACCAAAAATGTTCCTTCAAATATCTATACATTTTAGTGCTACTAGGGAGTATAGATAAATTCGAAGTATGACCATAATCCAAACATTCCCCTTTTAGATCTAGTATATCGGGAACACAAATTCTCTTCCCAAATTTCAAAATTCTATCTTCACACACAAAGTCACTCAATCTCCCATCATTCACAACTTTAATCTTCTTTTGAAACTCTTCGTCACCAGTCTGAGAACTCTTTATCCTTTCTAGTAATGGTGGTTTGGCAACCATTTGAAAAAGTATTAATGTTTCACCTCTCATGGTTATTCTAATATCCATCCTTACTATATCCATGAATATAGGATCCCTTTCAACTCTCATATTGTTCAAAACTCCATGATCCTTTCTTCTCCAAGCATCTACCACCTTATTTTCCTTCCTTGGTTGGTAGTGTATAGTGCAATCATAATCCTTGAGTAGTTCAAGCCATCTCCTTTGCCTCAGGTTGAGTTCTTTCTGTGAGAAAACATACTTCAAACTCTTATGATCGGTATATATCTCACATTTATCACCATAGAGATACTGTCTCCAAATAATAGAAGCAAATATTATAGATTCTAACTCAAGATCATGTGTAAGATAGTTTTGACCATTAATTTTTAGCTGTTGTGATGCATAGGCAATAACCCTATCATTCAGCATAAGGACACAACCAAGTCCTTTCTTTGAAGCATCACTATAAATAACAATCCAATCATTCCCCGACGGTAGAGTCAAGATATGATAATTAACTAATCTTATCTTTAGTTCTTCAAAACATTCTTTCACAGTCTTGTGTCCAATCAAATTTAACCCCCTTACATGTGATCTTGGTTAATGTGTTAGCCAATCAGGAAAATTCTAGATGAAACACCGATAATAACCTGCTAAAACAATAAAACTACGTACCTCAGTTGTACTTATAGGTGATGGACATCCTTGGGTTGCTCTTATCTTATATGGATCAACAGAGATTCCATAATTAGAGATGATATATCCATGAAAAGAAATCTCGTGAATCCATAGTTCACACTTGCTAAACATCCCATATAATTCACGTCTTCTAAGAGTCTTCAAGATAATGCGCATGTGATTTTCCTGATCTACGTATCTTTTAGAGTATACCAAGATATCAACAATAAATACCACTACGAAGTCATAAATATATTCCTTGAAAACTATGTTCATTAGATCCATGAAAATAGAGTGTGCAATAGTCAATCCAAAAGGCGTTACTGTAAACTCGTAATGCATGTACCTGGTTTGAAATGATGTTTTCGGAATGTCTTCCTTCTTCACACCCAACTGATGATATCCAGATCGAAGGCCATTCCTTGAAAAGTATTTAGATCCATGAATTTTGTCGAATAAATCATCAATGCAAGGAAGGGGATACTTTTTCTTTATTGTTATAGCATTGATCTCCTTGTAGTCAATGCACAACCTCATAGATCTATCGTTCTTCATAAAAAAGAACAGGGGCTCCCCATGGAGAAACACTAAGGAAAATAAATCCCTTATTACTCAATTACTCTAGTTTTTTCTTTAGTTCCACTAATTCCACAATGGATATTCTATAAGGGGTCTTTGATATGGGCCTTGAACCATGAATTAAATCAATGGAAAACTCAATTTCTCATTCTGGAGATGTCCAGGTAAATCTTCTGGAAACACATCAACATATTATTTCACAATAGGTACATCCTCTATTTGAACATTCCTTTCCTAACCCATAGTTAATTCATTCTCTTCCTCCCCAATAATTGAATTTAGTTGAGCTACTGGGGGTGGATATAGATAAGAATTAGGTGGTGACGATTCTACTCTAAAGATGAGGGGTTCTTTATCATCATCATCAAAAATCGTAACCTCCATCTTCTTACAATAAATTTTTGCATCATGGTCTGAAATCCAATCCATATCGAGGATTATATAAAATTCAATCATTATTATGATGACGAGAAGCAGCTAAAGAGAATTTATATGCACTAATGGGAACTGATTCACACTACTTTGTTGCGATGATACTTCCCTTAGGTGTTTTGACCGATAACTCCCTTGTGAAATCAAATTTAAAATATCTAATTTTCATAGAAAACTGGGAATATATGAAACAATTAGATTATCCATAATGAAATAAATAATTTTCTAAACTTGAGGATACCATTAAATTACCATCCAACAAATCATTCAGAGCTTCAACCTTAGCAGTAGCAATAGCATAATCTTGGCCTTGATCCCTTGGACTTTTCTAAGGTAAGTTCTCATGATTCATAGGACATTCATTCAAATAATTCCCCCTTTCTCTGCAATTGTATCATTCAATATCGACAGCCTCGTTATTCCCCTTGCAATCACGAGCTTGGTGGCCTTTTTCACCACACTTGTAATAGACTCGCATTCCCTTCAAGAAAGTACTGGGGTGTTTCTTCCCACTTTTACTGTAGTATGGATATTCAACTTTTCCTTTCATCCCATTATTTCCATTTCCAGAGTGTTTAGTTAATCTCTTCTTCACTTTCATTTCTTTAAAGTCGTAAGACTTAGAGAATTCTTTTTCTGTCTTGATAGCACATGAGACAATATCTTCATATAAAGAGAAGGATTGTGAGACTAATGCTCAAAGGAGATATGGTTTTAACCCATCAATGAAACATTCAATATTAAATCTTGGGTTACATATATAATCTGTTTCATGCCTTTAAAACCTTGTAAATATGGCCTTATAATTTGCAACATTCTCATCCTCCTTTTTCTTCTGACTTATAAATTGCCTTTCCGTATATGCTCAATGGTCACGAGGAAACTATTTTTCTAAAAAAAATATTTAAACTCCCCCCATTCCATATTTCATACTTCATCATGTTCCTTTGTGTTTTGAATCAATAACCACCACTCATCAGCATCTCTAGTGAGGCGTTAAATTTCCATGACAATTTTTTCCCTTACACTACTCCCCAAGGCATGGAAAATTTTCTATAAGGAATTTATCCATTCTCAGTCACTAATGGATTTTTACTCCCATTGAATATTGGTGTTTGTTTCCTCATGAAACGATCTAACATTAATCCTCCACATTGTGGATCAGGGTGCTCCATACGGGTATGGTCATTATTCATAACCTGAGTGAGTTGTCCCAGTATGGTGATAAGCTGATCATCACCAGTTGTATCACTAGATCCACTATAATTATCTTCAGCAGGAGGGAAATACATATATAGAGTGCGTGCATTGATACGGTTTCCATTCCTTCCACTAGGCTCCATTTATAAACAATGACATAAACTAGATTATTTTATGAATCAAAATACATTAATCAAAACTTGTAAAACACTTAACATAAACTAAACAGTTTAGGGAAATAATAGATAATCATAAAAAAATTATTTGATGAATTATATACTCATAAACTCATCGTAGGGGTTTGTATAGAAAATGCGAATTATCCGAAGCATATCCCCCAGGAGTTTCGTAACCAAGAGTGCAGCAAGGCCCATTATCGTGCACCTGTTCCCATTCGAGTCTAGATCAAAGCGGTGTTTTCGTGTTTTACCCCTAGGTACATCTGTGCCAGAGCCGCCTCTACCTACATGTATCTAGATAGTGATGTATTTCTTGGAAAACTCACAAAATCTCTACAATACCATATTTCTTGGATGTTCTTATAGACTAATCTTCAAAGTCTATCTTAGGTTTATGTGCTCTAATTAGAGTTTATCTAAATCTAGTTTCCAATTTGTGTTCTAAACTTTCTCTGATACCAACTGTAATGCCCCAACCCCAGAAGCGCAGATTCGGATTATTATTATTTATCATTATCATGATCACAAAAGATCAATTCTCGAAAGACTGATTAGTTTAGTAGCCTTTGAAGTACTAGATAAATTCAAAAGGATTACATTACATCATAAAATAGAAAACTACAACAACATTGTTTCCATAGACAACACAATGATACCATATACTATCCCTGCAGGTCCGTAATAATATACTTCTTCACATCCAGGTAAAAATAAAACATTGAATGGGGTGATCTCAGATGATCGGTAAGGATTACAATATAGCGTAAACTTTCATAAATAAGCATAAACATTTAAGGAAATGTATAAGACTAAAAAAATCCTTTTAAACTTGAAAATCAGCATAATATGGAAAAGATAAAAATAAAATAATGTCATTTACTTATTAACATGGATATTCTACTAGTTGAATAATCACATGGAATATCAATAGCCACTTTCTTAAGGATGGAATGCATAATGCCAGACATTTATAACCACATAGTCAAGGCCTTGTGCCAAAACTACAAATAAGATTTTGTCAAGGCCTTGTTCCAAGACACTAGTTTGTCTCATGGTACCTACCGATGCATCAAGGATCTATAGAGAGATCTACCTGTCACTTACTAAGTCTAATATATTTCTCATATGAAAATATTTAAACATAACATAAACATTTGTATTAAAACTAGCATATGAAATGTAAATAATTTATCCATAAACCATGTATGGTGTAAAAATAACACATCAACGGTCAATCATATCACAAAACCATCAATACAATATGGATGTTTTGTATCAAAATTAATCAACTTCAAATAAGCTTAAAATCCATCAAAGGATGTTGAAATATATGAAATCAAAACCTTTTTTAGAGAAATATCCCTTTATATTTTGGAATAATTTAAAATTAATATAATTATAAAAGAAAAAATTTATTTTGGAAATATTCTTATAATATTTTAATGTAAGATTTGATGATTTTATAACCGCGGAAATTATCCGTACCCACCGTATATGTTGAGAAAGACATTTTTACCTTAGTTTTTTCGAAAAGGTTATAAAGTACATTGTTTGGAAAATGGTGGAAATATTCCTTTCAAAAACATCTTATAAAAATTCAAACAAGGGTATAAATGACTTTATCCCATAGTCTAGTAAATATTAAAAATGTTCTAAAATGAATTTTTAAGAAAACATGGATGTGGATGATAAATAGGTCACAGTAGATACTTACGTAAAAACATCCTCGGATAATAAAGAGATTGTGAAATTAATTGATAACTTGTAATTTTCTTGGGCCGAGGTTTGGTTAGACTCTTGTATTATGGTGAAATAATTATTATTAAATTATAAAAGAATCATATACATTAAAATTATATCAAATATGATCTTTTAACATTTCTTTGTTAATAATATCTTAGTATTATCGTCGTTTCAGGTGTTAACTGATTCATTTTCCTTTATATGATTTGTTATGTAAGAAATGTTTGTCATGAATAGGATGTATCTTTTTAATATTCAGAATGATATTAAGTATTTAAACATTATTTTTAATCATCTAATGAAAATTATTCTTTAATGGATTACGATGGGGAATGAATCTCATCGCCTTTGTGGAGACTGTAATCTGTACGTACGCACGAGCAACAATATTATACTTTTGATAATAAAATAATATATAATTGGATGGTATATCACATATACAGAATCGTTATTATGGTATATGAATTATTTACATCAATTACACATCATTATTGTACCCATCCCAATAATAATGTATTGAATAACAATTACACCACGACGTGGAGACGGTAAGTCGTACGTACGCAAGTATGGTGACATGTCATTAAAAGGATGGATAGAATAATAAATATGGTTGTGACATATTTATAATAACATCATAGTATATATAATATACTTTAGTTATTATTTTATAATGGAAACAAAAAAAATAGGATGTGGAAGAAGAAATGAACATGAAAGAGGTGATGAAATATTTACCTCTTCTTCGGGTTCTTCCTTTTGATTTGTTCAAAATTTCTCTTTATGATGGATTTCTGACTAAAGGAAGACATATAAGATGAAGGTAGGATAGTTGGTATTATATTTGGTCTGGGTTTGGCTGAGCCAAATGGCTTTGGAGGTGTGAATTTGAGAGAAGGATAAGTGCCCTTTTATAAGAGGGGTGAGGGGAAACTTAGGAAAAACATAAAATATTATTTTATAATAACTTCATTTTCAGTTGATAATTGCTCCGAAATAAATTATTCAAAGGATAAGGTGTGGATGGGTCAAACACCACTCAAAAAATAGGTTTTATATAGGTTTGGGTCACTATATTAACCTTATTTTTCAGATTTAACTCTTAGTTAAAAAGATTGACATTTACCATGTCTCTTTGTATTTTTATTTTATATGGTTAATAAACATACTATAAACTTCCAAGAGAACCCCAAGTGGTTCCTTAATGACATATATAATAGTATTTAATCCCTTTGGATGAACCTTATATTTTTAGGAATATAATACCAATTAATAATATAAGATTTGTTTTAAAAACACTTTTATGTCAATTTTGACACTATTTGGTATTTTGTTTTTTCAAATTCATAAAAGCATTATTAATTCGAAAAAAATTCATCTAACCAACTCTAATATGACATAGTATCCTATAAAATTAGTCTAATTCATAAAAAAAATTCAAATTACATTTATTTGGATATTTATAATATAAAATATTTTGATCTTTCATTAATATGTTAATTACTTCATAATCATTGTGTCAAACATATATTTAATTATTTAATGTCTAAAAAATATAAATAAAATACCATTATGTATGAAATAATTATAGATTTATAATGAATATTTATAGTCGAATTTATCTTATGTGTAACCCTATATTAAATATAGTTTTGTTATTAAACATTGAATTTAACACTTTTAACTCTTCTTATAATTAAATAAAAATAAATGTCCTAATCTAATCCAGGTAGACCTAAAGGATCATATTTTATTAATGAGGTTGTTTTCGGTCGAATTACACTTATCCTATAGAATTAGGACATGTGTTAGGGTAATAATAATATCATTTTTACCCTTAATTACCATATTAAATTTTAACCGTGGTAAATAAAAGTAAAACGTTACTATTCACCAATAATTATTTCCATCTTTTTGAACCCCATTTCACTTACTAATATCTACCGTGTGTCTTGGATTTTTGAAATTCAACTCACAGAAGTGCTAAAATTGTGTTTTATATAGATTTCCAAATGCTCCTAGGAGGTGGGTAAAAGACGGTAAAAAGTTCAATAAGTTTTATATATATCTAAGATTATTATAAACTGACTCCAATGAATTACATTAAACTTATATAGTTATCATGTATATATTTTTTCCTAAAAAATTTTAATAAAATAAAAAAGTATTTAAATAAAAAGTTGGTTTTAAACAATAACTCAGTGTTTTTCACTATTCATAAAAAATTAAAAGTTTTCAAAAAAATACCAAAAAATCAACCTAATATAATTCCTATAATAAAAATCCAAAAAGAAGTCCATTTTGAAAGATAAATTTTATTAAATTTCAAATAGTGGTTATTACTATTAATAATGTATAGTTTGATTGGTTTTGGTGTGTTAGAACTCGATGTTGCGTGCAACACACACTATTGTATGATTCAAAGAGAAGTGTGTCGTTGAAGATTGGGTTGTTAAAATATAAATCCATTTCATTTATTACTAATATTTATGATATTTTCTACTTCAGTATTTGGTGTGAATGGATATATGTGATATTTTTTATGTTTTTTTATCATTGGTTAAATGAATCAATTTATTTCTTCTGTTGTCATTATTTTTGTATTGTTTTTTTCTATTTGAGGATGATTTATTAGTTTTATTTAAGTATCTATGTGTTGATAATGTTTTATTTGTTTGATTATTGGATTAGGGTGTTCCCTTTTCATTGCATTATCCCTAATGGTGTTATGTTTTCATTTCCGGTGTTTTGTGTGTTGATTATTTTCTAAATCTTTGATTGTAGAAATTTATAGGTGTAGTGACTCAATAGTGGGGATGTTGTTGTCTAGTGAGTTGGGGGTGGCGGTCTATACTAATGGTTTTAAAACCATTGGTATATCTATATTCCATTGGTTCAAATTGAACCATTGTTAGAATAAAATTCTATTCCCCTATACCAATGGTTCATATTGAACCGTTGGTATATTAGAATCCTAAGAACCCTATACAAATTTTTCAATGTAAACTGTTGGAATAGGGTTTTCCTGATGGCCCACATACCAATGGTTTTTGAAGCCATTTGGATAGCCTCTACCACCAATTTCTAGGGCTATCATAGAATTTTGAAACAACTGGGATTAGTTATATTTTCATTAGTGATACTATCAATTCCAATTCTGTGATATTATAGTGTATTATAATTTTCTCACAAATAATCCATCATTTCATTCCCTATCCTGAAGAATATTTTTTCATCACATAAGCATTTAATAACATGGGGAAATAACATAACCAATTTCTCAAATAGTCGATGTATCTATATGTGTTGGGTTCACATGAACAAAATTACTTATTAGGTATCACTCATTCCAATTTCAAAGAGAATACATTAAAAATATTTTATTTTCAATTAATATATTTATTTAATCTAAATTTGTCCACGTGTAATATATAATTTTATCATGTGAATGATCAATTTCTAGATAAATAAATTCTATGATTATCTCTCACCCATCGTTACTAATTATGTATCACATGAATGGGTACCAAAGAAGGTGTGTAGGGTCCAAAATATAATTAATTCAAAAGTTGATATAATTAATTAATTAAAAATCCCATTAAAATTAATTTATTTAAATGATAACAAAACATGGAAATAAATTAATGGTCTGAATACACTGTAATATATACGAAAACTCTGACACCAATTAATTTATCCAATAACCACAATGAAACAACAAGAAAATTTAATAAATTAATTCATCATGTTCATGTTGATTAGAGGACCAAAACATTCCTCCACAGATTATCAAAAAAGAATAACCATAACTCCACTAATCACTGGAACATCTAACCAAAGGGAGGGGAGGGGGAGGGGAGGGGGAAAACAACTGTGTCCAATGCATGCCATTTTATTTAAAAAATTAAATGAAACTAAATACAATGAAAAGAAAACAAACAAATGATGGTTTTTTCCATATTGAGCTCTAAGTTTACTTTGTATTCATCCACAAATTGTTGAAACTCCACCATGATCAAATAAAAATGTATACCATGCATCTGCTTCATTATCAGTGGGAGTGTATAATCCATTCCTTGAAAAAACATTATCCTGGAATCTTCACAATATCTCAAAGGAATATTTTAAAAAAATTTATTGGGGGAAATAAAATGAATGTATCATAGCTCATAAGTGAATAATTATACATTGTCTAAAGAAATACTCACTAAAAATTTAATTTGGTGCAATAGGAATCATCATGATGATCAATAACATTGTATTTTGAATTTTCACAAGATAATAAATTCCATTAACATAATATTTTAGTGGTTAGATGATATCTATTATATCCTTGATTGTAGTATTTGGGTTGATGATGTATACCTATTGGTTTTCACTACCAACCCCAAGCATAGGAAAATCCATTAGTTTCCAAACTAATTCATGTATAATGCATGGAGAAAGTATAGGTGTATCTATTGGAGTAGGAGACTCTGTTATGTCAATAATAACATATTTTTCAAAAAAGATTATATACTTCCCTCGTAAAATTTTTCCATTGGAACATGTGTCACCATAAACTCATGGTCCTCTTGGAAATACCTTTTTTCCATTATTTCTACAATGTTATGAGTGTTCACCACAGTCAATGTTGAATGATTTTCTAAATCATGAAATGTTTTTGATGTCCCCATTTTGGAAAAGGTTTGAACTCCAAAATATTTTCACATGGTGGTGATTCAATTTCCTTTGATGTGATGTCATCATACATGTTTCCATTAATTATGGATCGGTTTAGTTCTATCATTATCATATTAAATTGGGGTCCCAGATCAATTTCTTCTTTATCCTTAAAATCTATTATTTAATTGACATGAAAATTCATCCATTATCACGTTAGGATGGATGTGATGTGAACTCATGGAATAAGAACAGTAAATCACATTTTCTAGGGGACCATTATGTTAAAAATAGTGGAAAGAATTGATATCATATTTTTTTAATGTTATTAGATTATACGAATTAATTTTTTATGGAGAGGAGTCATCAATGGTATGAAACGATGAAGGGTTGATCAATTTAGTCTTACTATCAGAATCAGGAATAGAATGTTGTTATATTGGAACCTATACAATAAATTCTTCAAACTAATTATTTTTAATTCGATCATTGAGTGGAAATTTGGTTTCTAGTTGGACAACATGGTCCAATTTATTTTCTATATCCTTTTTGAGGAAATACTTTTTTCATTAAGTTCATCATGAATTTAAAATGTATTATTTGTCTCAGTGATATAAGATTGCAACCTGTGATCAATTGTTAAATCATTTGTTTCACATTAATTATTAAATTAAATATTTTGAGTAACGTTTTTACTTTGAAAATATGTGGGAAGGAACTAGAAGTAGAATATTGATCCTAACATAGGCTTTAATAATGGTCCTTAAAATAAACCAGACTACCTGGAGATATCATGTGCAATGAATGATTATATTTCATTCCATGTAATGCTAGAGGGTATGGTGGGAACAATTTGTAACTATGTGGTACAAACCACATCATTTTGAACATCTGGGTGTCTTGAAAGTCCCTCCAATGAAACATTCCCTTAGTAGAAAAATTTTTTTGGGTGGGACATTATATTTATTATTTTTACCTAAATCAATATTTTTATGGACATCCAAAAGCTACTATTTTCCATCTAAATGGTTATATAAATTTTAATCATGTGTCACAATGTGTGAAATTTTCAATATTTATAAACTGACTGACTACTGTAGAAGCAGTGAGCTGGTTCAAACGACATAGTGAATATGCACATACACTAGGAATATCCTTTATAATGAATGATCATGAATAATAATTTTTAAAAGTAATTGGAAACTAATTTTTTTAATAAAATTACATTAAGTTGACTAAAAATATAAATGTAATCTAAATTATTCTATAGAGAAATCAGGTGAGGATGGAAGTGTCAGAGTTGTGACATATGTTCATGTGCATGCAATGCCAATTATTTAATTCCCACATATGAATATTTATTTATTTAATTATCATGGACTCTAAATTTAATCAAAATACAATCAACTCATATTCTATGATATTATATATTATGAAAATTTTCACACAAATCATCTTTCATTTCATAATTTGTCCTCAAAAATAATTTTTGCTTCACTTAAGCATTGAATCACATGGTGAAATATCAAAAACTGTTTCTCAAAAAGACTAATTTTATGTCTATGCTGGGTTCATTGGAATGAGGTTACATATTAGGTATCACTTATGCATGTTTTAAGGATAATACACACAAAATATTAATTTTTAAATTAATATTTTTATTTTTTCAGAATTTTTTGGAGTGTGATTTATGATTTTCTCATGTCTGCAATCGATTATCGGAAAAATATATTCTTTGATGATATACCACTCCTGATTAATTATTAGATATCTCACGAAGATGCACAAAATTAGGTTTGTAGGGTCTAAAGAAAATTAATTTGAATTAATATATAATAAAATATATAAAAATACAATTAAAATTAATTAATTTAAATATAAATAAAACATGGAAATAAATTAATTACATGTATACATGATCACATTTTTCAAAACACTAACACAAACAATATTGCTAGTCATCACACAGACACAAAAATGAAATTAAAAGAATGAATTCATCATGTTTTATCATTGTGGGGACCACCAAAATACAATTAAAATGATCACAGAATAATAAACTTCACTCTAGTGATTGCCTCACCATTAAACCAAAACATCACATTTTGGATGAAATGATGAGATTTGGGTTCTCTCTTGGCCTGCAGAATCGATTTCCAGATGAAAATTGAATCTCTGCACATGTTTATGTCAACATTCATGAACCTCTATTATTCACTAGGAATGGAGGAGGTCATGTGTGGCTACTGGCAATGTCGGTCTGCTTCAGCACATGAGGTAGTCTCGTGGGAGGGGTGTTTACAATGTGGGATGTGAAGTAGAGGAAAATATTGATGATTCAATGATGTTGAGGCTGCTATAGTGGTGTTATCTACTCGTGGAGAAAGGGTCTTTCTAAGAGGGGGCTACAAAGGGGGATTCGGAGGGGGTAAGGGTGGAAAGGGGGTTCGGATGGCAGGGGGAGAGGGGCGGTAAAGGAGGTGGGGGGGGAAGGTGGTGGGGAGGGGGAGGCTGTAGGGGAGAGGGGTAGGGGAGCGTAGCGGAGGAGGGGAGGGGAGGGGAGGGGAATGGGTGAGAGGGGAGAGGAGGGTAACTAGAGGGGTGATGTAAATCTAAAGGGTGTTGGATGAGGCAGGTGGCCTAGTGCAAGCCACATGCTCGTTCTAGGGTTTTTCCACCCCCCACGTGTGGTGATATAGGAGGCGCCTGTACAAAAAAATATAAAGGGAATTTTTTTGATAAACATAATAAAAATAATAAAAATAATTATAATAATATTATTATTATTATATAAATACATTTATGCACATGTAACTAAATAAAATAAAATGAAGACAAAAGTTTTATAATAAAATTTCTACTATTAAACATAATATATTAAAAAAATAATAAATAATAAATTAATAATAAAAATAATACATTTTTAATACTACAGTAATATAATATAATATAAAATTTAATACATATATAGAAAATAAAAATATATACTATAAAATTTTATTAAAATAAAATAAAAAACAATGATTAGTGAAACTAATAATATTAACACATTGTTAAAAATAATATATAAACTTAATATAAACTAATAAAATACTAAAAACTGATATTGGTATATAAATTAAATTAAAATTATCAAAATATATAAAATACTACAAAAACAACCTAAAAATGCAAAAAGTGGTTAGAAAAATAATTAAAAGTAAATTAAAAAAATTGTAAAAATACAATTTAAATCTATGTACATCAATTCTTATATCTCGTTTTATCATAGGTTCCCCCACTACTTTATATACCCTACAAACCTAAATTGATTCATCAGGATATATCCCTAACTACATAATTCTCCAAATTTAATGTAAACATTTCATCCAAGTATTACCATCTTTTCTCTACAACCATATCCCCATGAAATTATCCTTATCATTCCATATAACTGATAAAAAATTGCCCCTTCCTAGAGGGATATATTCCTTCTGATTATAATATTATATTCTTTGTTAGGTTATATCCCTAGTTAAATCATGTTTTTTCTTGGTAGTAGATATTCCTACTAAGATGACCCCACCCATCCTCATAGTGTTGTATCACCTTTGAAAATAGCCAGAAACAGCCTTTCATGCAGAATTCTACCACCAACCATCACTAGGTAAATTTTTCCAAACCAAGGTCCATTTTTTATGACATCAAACATCTTATAATTGGTCCTTATCACATGATTTTAAAAGGTACACCATTTCCCATTAATTGTCACAAATGTATTTGGGTTATAATTCCCTTCAATGGGATTTATAGGAATCCTATTTAATAGTCCCAATCCCAACATGTTCACTAACTTTCTACCAAGAAGACATCAAATTCTGTTGTCCCAAATAAATATTATTTAAACTAAAAAATTATACCTTCACCGAAAAGGGGATTTGATAGAGATCCCCTAAAACATATAAATATGTTATCACTTATTCACACCAATAATAGCATAACACTATCTATTATCTTGGAAAGGGTTAAGGTATCACCAAATGTATGTGGAATTATATTGGATACCAATGGTTGGAAATAATTCAATGGGTTTAACAAGAAAGTGGGAGATAATTTTCCATCTATACAAACACATGAAAACACACACATACAACCATAGAATAAATGAAACCAAATAAAAATATATAAATGATTAATGAGTAAATAAAATAACTAATGTATACCAAGATTGATAATTTTAGTAACCTATGAAATTAATAAATCATTAAAACTAATGTTCCATGATAAAATGACACTCATTAACCAAGGTGTAACCACTCTAGACTCCCCGACCATGACCAAATATCAATCACCATCTCCAAAATCTATGAGAACTACCTAAAAAAGAACAAATAGAAAAATATGAAACCATTACATTTTCAATATTATGGGAAAAAATGTTTACATACACATCATAATTCATATGATGGGGGATAGTGTAACAACCCAATAGGAAAACACAATGACCTTTTTTCCACATGCCACTAAGATAAGAATTTTAAGAACCCTGTCTGTATGGGTTGATAATTTCATCAAGATTTTGAATTTTCTCTATTCATGTATGGTTCATTATGAAATCAATAATCAGAATTAGGTTATGATAATTTAGATTCCCAAAAAATGGTTTTTTAATGGTTTAAGTTATTATATAAGTTCCAAGGGTTTGGGAAAGCGGTATGGGAGGAATGGGCATGCCTGAATATAGAAAATAATTCTATTTGTTCATTCACATTTGGAATATGATTAACAACATGAGTTGTATTCTTTGAGTGCATCCAAGATAACCTATAATGATAAAATGGGGATCTCGGGGAATATTTATAAAAATACACCACATTAACCAAAGATTCACTTTATGAAACAAGGAAGATATGCCTAGAGATAAAATTTTCGATGAAAACTCACAACATGAAATAATGTTTCATGGTGTGAATTCCTCATTATTTTATAGGAAAGAGATTGTTTATAAAATCTTATAAAATTATTGCCTTCAATAATATTATGTATTAAGTGATGGTATAGTGGGGTTTGGAATTTTGGTAAATGTTTTGATATCATCCCTCCACTATTGAATGTTTTTTCAATTGTGATAGATTCCTCTTAGTGAGTTATATACTTTGAAATCCATATATGTTTCAAATTATCTTCCAAATATCCAATGTATATTACTCATGGATTGAATCAAATTGATAAATATAATGGTAAAATCCTCCAGGTCATAAATTATTTTCCTAGGATGGTGAGATCTTGGATCATCATGGTGATATGGTATCCAATATTGATGAACAAGTACCATTGAAGGATGATGTGGTGAAGTTAAACCCATGGAGTTCACTTTTAATGTTATTACAATTTTATTTATTTTAAATTTCTTGTTTTTATCTTTCCTCATGATATGGATTTTTCATGGATTGATGTCGGATGGTCATATCAAACTATCCATGGATAGTTGGTTAGGATTCGACTAGGTGGTGAAACCTAGTAAGTCTTTAAGAAAGTTTGTCTTTCGTAGAAGGATGTGAGGCTACATCTAATAAATAAATTTGGTATAATAGAGTTGAAATTAATTAATTTGGATACTTAGGAAATATATAAGAACTTTTGGTTTTTTGGAATGATAAATGTACTTGGGAAACATGAAAAAGTCATTGAACATTTTATGGATTTGAGTTGACTATGTTTGTGGAAGGTGGTCTAGAACAACTCCCTATCATCTCATTCACTTTTCTATTATTTTTAATAAGTTAAATTTTATCATAGAACCATTTTTGTTATGTAACATACTTGGTAATCCACTATTTTGATGAGAATTCATTTTCTCAGAACCCCTATCAACTCTGTGAGGTCCTTGACATTGATTCCAGAATTGTGTCCACCTGGGAGGTATTACTACCCTTAAACATGTAATAAATATAGACCCCAAATAAAGTGAATTGTTATAACATGGGAATGGAATAATGTTATAAATATTTCATTATGAATACATCAACAAGTAAATGGAGATATTGTTTTATTTGTTACATGTAATGGACTTGATCACAGTCATTAGTAATAAATAGTAACTTGGATATGGAATGGATAGTTTCTAATATGAAAATTGATAAAATAACCAATGTGGTCTAAAATGAAAATTTTGATATTCCTGTTGTGTACCCATAGGTTATATTGGCATGGACTATTTTATGTTATCACTTCTATTTATGTTCTAATGTTTATAAGTCTTGGACTGACTGTGATGAAATTCCTATAAGGCTCTTCCCAGTCATGTTGCTATGATTATAGGGCTCTACCCGGTCATATTATAATGCTTCTAAGACTCTTTCTTGCCATTTTTTAATATTTATAGGGCTCTATCTAGTTATTTTTTTATATTTTATAAGTATCTTGCAAGTCATGTTATGTTTTTATAGGTATTTACATAGATATGTCATAATTTTTGGTGGGATATACCCTAGGAGGGTCATGGAAATGGTTTGTATGATTCCTTGATGTGCTCAGAGATATCTAGAATAATGTGGAAGTAGGTTCATATAACCTTGTGTATCAACCTAGATCATGAGGGAACCCAAGCCTTTTTATGGTATGTATTTATTTATAAATTGATTCCCTTATTAATCAAACTACTGCATACACTATATGATCACAATTGATTTTTTTACACACCATTGGTAGTGGCCTAATAATTTTTACTAACTCCCTACTTAGTACACCATTTCTGATGGTAACATGAGCAGTTCTTACAAGTTTATTACGAGAACTTGTTTGGGTCTGATGCCCCAGGATATCATGGTCATGTTGGATAGATCTGATGAATACTTGGATAATTGGATGTGTTGTGGCTCGAAGAGGTATTATAGACCTTTAGTTTTATTTTTCTTTTATTATGGTATTCATATTTGACCTACATAGTGGGTGTAGTCTCGACATTATACCCCTTCAGACCCCTTCTTTTAGTTGAAAGCCTCTTGCATATGGGAAGTTGTGGCTGAGGATAAGTGTAAAACAAGTCTAACTAGTTTTTATAGAGTGATCCAAGGTGGGATGTTACACTATGGTATTTAAGGATTCTTTTTATTTTCTCTTCTGATTTTCAATCTAATATACTATGTATTTAATAATGTGTTAGAGCATGTTATGTAGGATGGACTAGTGTGTCATAAACATCTCTTCTGGTTGGAATTACATGCTACTGTAGTATGGTTATGTTGTTCTGTTTTTTATTTTTTTTAGATTTGTTTGTTTTTTGAATTGGGATATGCACATTTGGTTTGTAAAATTTAATTTATAATTTATTTCTGGCTCTAGAGCTGTTGGTAAGAGGTTGGTGAGTATATTTTTAATCTTGACCCATAGTTAAGAGGCATCTCATGCATTATATCAGACATGTAAGATGAAAATGAAATATATGCCTACTAGTGTGAGAGGCGTATTAGTTCAAGTTGTCAACTAATCATAGGTAGTTTTCATGTATAAGTGCTTGGTGGAATTATATTCAGGTGGGATGATATGTATATGGATTCATTCTAATGGTAGGTTATGTGAGTCTATGGTGATATGTTTTTAAAGGAGAATAAATATGGAATATTCCTCATGCACAATTGGTGTTGTGACCCCAAAAGATCAGTATGTCAAATATGTTTTCCCTGTAGACCCCTTGAGGGTGGTTTTCTCAGGATCAGGTGTGAGGCATATTCCTTCATGTATTAGTCTAATATGTACGTTTTAAGAGAGGAAAGGTTTCCCAATAGTGGGATTTTGTTTCGGCACATGAAACATTTCATGTGTGAGACCCTATAGATGGTTGTTCAATAAGTTTATGTCATCTTATATTTGTATGGGATAGTACTTGAGCCACTATGACCTATAGTCTTCTTCATTATATCCCAGATGTCAGTTGTTGGATCTTGTAACCTTAACATGAGACCATATATTTGGGATAAGTGTGAAACCACATTGAACTTTGGTTTGTGATATTGATACATGGTCAGTGCCATATATTTTCTCTAAAAAGGCATGGTTATACAGTATATTTTTTCTTACTGAATAACCTCATGTTCTTCAAGTTTGATTTAAGGATAGTTTTGAGGTGTGTAATCCTTTGGATTCCTGAACGTGATATTATGGAATTTATCAATGTGGGAGTTGATATTGAACTAGGACAGGTGAGTCAAGGATATATAGAGCATTGGTAGTGACTTTAGGTTGAGGAATGATTCCTAGAGTGGTATGTGGTCATTTTTGAACTATAAAACTTTGAAAGGTAAGTTTGGTTGATTGGAATGATGATGATTCATCATGATGGATGATGCTAATGGACCAATAGAAATGGTCTACTACATGAATAGGTGATTGATCCATGTTCTGGGGATTAATAACTCATGAAATTTTGATTCAGGATCAATGAAGGGTTGTAGGAAATCATCAAAACCTGGGTTTCTAGGGAGATCAAGATGGTTTAGAAATGCTTGAGATGTGTGATTCCACTAGGGATATATGAATGGGTGGCTCAAGAGTAAGCACCAATTTTTCAATAAAATCACGGTGTTGTGTGTAGGCTATAGTGGGACCATTTATTATTATATTGGGGTAATAGATCATTTTTGTTTCCATTGAGAATCATTCAGGTAGTGATGGAGAAACATGAGTAGTGTCGTTGTGGTATTTTGACAAAAAATCATAGTTCATGGCTTATTAGAAAAGATTCAATAAGTTTCAGCGAGTTTGGGCTAATGATTCCGTCATGAATCATGATGGTCATAATTTTATTAGATGAATGCAAGAAGAGAATCCCAAGACCTTTTAATTAGTTAAAATGATATTATAGTAATAGGTGACATTATAAATTAATGGGTTAAGGTGGAATATGTGGATGGAATGTTAGTGCAATAATGATCTAAAAATGATCATTCCCAATATCTTGATATCATCCTGAGTTTTCTAAGAGAGATTCAGCTATACAACAAGATATCTAAATTCAATATCACATTTAATAAAATGGCCCCATAGGGTTGAATATAAGTATTATTGTAAGTAATGTCATTTAGTGGGGAGGTCACTATAGGCTGATGGACAATGAAACTCCTATGAGAAGGGGTACTGTCTTGTTTTGATCGACCATTGAACGATCGAGGTGGTTCTTGGTCACTGGTGAGCTATAAGTGTGAATTATCTAGTTCTATAATAACACTATATTTATGTTTTATATGAGTCCTCTAATGGAGTTGGTGTGTCAACATAATGATCATAATGTTTTGATATGATCGGACGGTGATTCATGTGGTGATCCCAATTTCATGACATGATTCTAGGAGTCATTCCTCATTCATGACATGTTTTTTGGGGTGATCCATGATTCATATCTTACATAAAGGGGTGACATCCCATTTCATTGTAGGGTTAATGGGGAGAATCATGTGATAATATAATCTACAACATGATTCATTGGTGATGAAAGTGATGAAAAGTGTTTAAGGGTCCTTTATGTCATAAATTCTTGTAAAATAAATGGAATTTAGTATCATGGTTCTACTATGCAATTTTTCATTCAACATGGTTATTTTGAAAATTGACTGTTACCTTATGAGAAACGGTCAGTGTTTTTAGGTCCCTGTGTGTGAGTTGTAGATATGAATCTATTTTATATCATAATAAGAAATGAGAGGTGGTTCCATCTATGATATATGTTTTCCCATGTTTGGGTATGGTGAGATGAATACTTTGTAGAGTGGTTCATTAGACCCCTACGAATGTGCTTTGATAAAAAATGATGATGTTTTCTTGGGATGGAATCAGTCATGACATGTTGGGTTCTATGGTGGGGTGAACCATTAACCTACTAATGGCATGACTAATGAAATAGTGGTGTTTAGAAATTTATGGGTGTTAGTAAGAAAAATCTATGGGAATAATTGTGGTTGTGAGTGATTAATTGGATTTTGATGAATAATGTGCCTTATGTATGCAGTTGTGTAGTGGAATATAATTTAGTGTTAAAAAGTATAACTAGGTGTGTTGAACATGGTTTTGAAACCTCTGTAGGTTTATTTCATGTAATTAATTTTGATGAGCTTTACTGAGGATGAAATTTTTTATTGTGGGTTGATTTCCAGACCCGATGTTTGTATGGGTATATGATTTCAATGAAAATTTTAATTCTCTATATTTACATCTAGGTAATTTCAAAAATACAGAATCAAAATGATGTTATTTGAATTTTAATGCCAAAAAATGGTGTTTCAAATGTCGTTTATGTTTTGGTGGGAGTCCCGAGTGTTTAGGAAAGAATGGGAGGATGAATGGCCAGGCTCGACTATAGAAAATAGGTCCATTAAGTCATCCTCATAATGAATATGATTCATGACCAAAATTAGATCCATGATGCATGGATAAGAGAACTCTTTAAGAGAAAATGGTAGCTTGAGGGATAGCCATAAAAAGACATTGTGTAGCCCAAGCTGTCATTGTTGGAAACATGGTATCCAAGACCATAGAGGTATTTTTTCCAAAAAAAACACATGATGTGAATCAATGTTTCATGATATGACTTTCTCCTAAGATTTTTTAATAATTTTTAAAGTGGAGGTATTATTATTAAAACCCAATAAAAGTCATTCCTTAGAACATTATATATAAGAATTGATAGTAAAGGGAATTTCTTTCTTCCATTTTAAGAGTTGTCGATTGTGATATATTTTTATTGGTGAGTTCTAGACTTTTTGATCCATGGATGTTTCAAATTATCTTGGAAATATTCACCATCAATTGTTCATTTATTGATTCCGATTGAGAAATTGGATGAAAAAATCCATTGAATCTTGAAGGTTTTATCCAAGGATTATAAGATCTTGGATCTTTATGGTAAGAGAATATCCTATGTTGATGAACATGTTTCATTTATGGATGATACAATTAATTTATAACATTGGGTTTATCTTTTCATGTTATTCACATTTAAATTATTTTAATTATTTTTGTTACTATGTCATATGTATTTTTAATAGACTGATGTTCAGGGATTGTATTGGACATTCCATAGACGGTGGATCAAGGATCCAGTTAGGAAGTGAAACACAATAAGTCTTTTCATATGTTTTCATTCATTTATTAATGGTAGGTTCCATAATATAATTAAATTAATTATCATATAGTTATAATTAATTAATTAATTTGGATACTTTGTAATGATATAGTAACTCCTGGAATTGATGAATGTTGAATATACATGGACGATTTAGAAAAATTCATTAAAATTCTCATAGATTGAAGTTTGCCTATTCGATGTGGGTGGTCGAGAACAAATCCCTATCATATTTTTTTATTTTATTGTATGTGAAATAATTAAAATTGTGATGGAAAACTATTTTCATTATATAATTAAATTGGTATTCCAATGTTTTTATGAGAATTCATATTCTTAGACCGCCCATGTATCTCGTCAAGTCCCTAGTGTTGATACTAGACTTATGGACACATGAGAGGTATGTCTACCCTTGAAAATGTAATAAATATGGAACCCTAATAAATTGAATTTTCATAACATGGAAATTGATGAATTTTGTAAATATTGGATTACGAATAGATCATAATGTAAATGGAAACCTAGGTTTATTTGGTTTATCTACTGGACTCGATCACAATCATGAATAATAAATTATCACTTAGGTCCATGAAATAAATGGTTCTAATTTCAAAATTTATTAAATAACCTATGTAGGCTAAAATGGAATATCTGATATACTTGATGTGTTCCCATGTATTATATTGGCTTGAAATATTGTCTTGTTATGAATTCCATTTATGTTGTAATTCATACAAGTCTTGGCCTGGTTATACTAAAATTTATATAGGGATATTCCCAATCATGCTATAATACATATAGGGATATATTTGTCCATGTTTCAATTATTATAAGGTTGTGGGTGGTCATTATGTATTTATTGTAGGGATCTTCATGTTCATGATGTTATGAGTATAGGGATCTACCCAGTTATGTCCAAATGTTTGGTAGTTTATACCCTAGGAGGTTCATGGATATAGGTGGCAGGAACCGTTGATGTTCTTATAGATATGTAGAATCATTCTTAAGACAGTTGAGCTAAACCCATGTGTAAACCCAAAACATGAGATTCATAATGTCATTTTTAGGTTCTATATTTATTTATAATTTTATTCCCTAATTTATCATTAAACTTCATGCACAAGATTCATGATGTTTCTTTCAGAAATAGTTTGTGGAGGCCTACTAAAGTTTACTCACACCCTTATCGAGTCATGAAGGCACATGGATACTCCATCAGTTATTACATGTTATTATAGGCGCTTGTTTGAGGTTGATTCCGCAGGATAGTGTGGTAAAGAGGGATTGTTCGTCTGAGTACCTAAAACATGGGATGTTTTATATATCTAAGAGTAAGTAGATCCCTTTTATTTTATTTTTCTTTTATTCTAGTATGTATCTGAGACCATCCCAATAGGACGATTTTTATATGTTTTTCATGGTTTCTCATGACTTACTGAATTCAATGTTTAATTAATTGATGTGTATTTGTTAATTCAAAATATGATTATTTAATATTATGTATGGTATTTGGTAATTTGGTATTTTATTTTTCACTCTGATATAGGTGGTATAGCCTCCATACTGTACCACCTTAGACCCCAACATATAGTCATTTTCCTCTGGGGTACCATGAGTCAATTATAAGGTCATGTGTAGAACCGCTCAGACTATTAGTTATAGAGTGATCCAATTCAAGAAATTATATTAATATAGATAGCTTCCAATTATTATAATATAATTGTAAAAAATCCGAATTTTTTTTAAGATTGTTTCATAGTTTATATAAAATAGGTAGTAGAATAATTCAAGATAAGTTCACCAAAAATATATTTATCATATGTAGTAGATAAAGTTCTTACCAAGTCACTTCAAAAATTCATTCTATATTTTCAGATACACGCACATGTTCATTAATAATGACACCTACCTTACTTATAAGAATATATTTATCCACCACCAAGTCATCAATTTTCAATAATTGCTGGACCACATTATCTATTTGACTAAGTATGTCCTGACAAGGTCCAATGCATAAAATTCATTCCAACCATATTATTCCATGTTTATATATTAATACAATTAGTTATTTTATGGGGTAAATCAATAAATTAATCATACTCCTTATGGGTATAATCCATAACCCATGTTTTAATAACCAACCTGTTATTTCACAATCTAGTAGAGTTTTATTATGATATTTTCATTTTACATCATAAATAAATTCTTCATGAAATTGAAGACACTTCAAAATCCATATAAAGTGGAAAGAGTGAGGAACCACTTACCTAAAATACGTTTGAGATGTAGAATATTCACACAATCTCAAATACCTTGACTCTTTCTTCCATTCCTCTAAAAAAACAAAGTAATGTTTAATCAAAAGTTTTATAATATCATAGATCCAACCCAAAAAAAAACTGCTCAAGGGTATTAATCAAGTGTTAATCATAAGATTTATATTAAAAGGGATGAATGGAGACCTTACCTTTTATTTATGATATGAAATGATAGATGAATCATAATGAATTGATTTCAGAAGTTTAAGAGTACCAATAACACACCTTGAAGAGAGGAAGGGGTTATTATCCTAAATGAGGGAAAGAAAAATGAGTGTTTTCAAACATGATTTGGGTTTTGGATATAATTTTTAGATTTAATTTATGGAATCAAATGGTTTGGTTTCATGGTTTGGAAAACTATGACTGAATAATATAAATCACAACTACAAAAAAATTTCTTGTTTTTGGAATTAGGTTGTATAGTTAAGAAACCTTTTAAACAATCATGCACCAAACCAGTAACTCCCATATTCACCTTACACGGTTTCCTAGACCAGCTATATAGGTTCCTTTAACTGTTCTAAAATTGTACACACTTAAAATGCTTCCAAATTTTTTAAAATCATATAGAAACTTCCCATGAATTATCCCAAAGAATATATATTTTAAAATATAGAATTAAATATAGAATTATATCAAAAAATTGGTTTTAGATTCACCCTGCTATTAATATTTTCTTCTTTATAATGTCGTAGATCAATATTATCTTGGAATCATTACTACCATTTCCCAAAAACAAATTTATCTTGTTCACAATTGTCTTCATGAATTTAACCATGATGTTACTACACTCATTCCAAAAAAAATCTCCCTTACAAGTTATTTCCCTTCTTATCTAGAATCCAAAAGGCTTAATGGATAAGTGTCACATACAGTTCAAGTATTGCATGATCCCAACTAACCACATGACTCAAATCTGGGTGTTAGTTATCTATTTGATAGATATATAAAACATTATGGAAATCCCTAAATATTATTGTTAATGAAAATCCATATGAAACTCTATTGATATGTTTTGTAATATCAAATTTCCCACATAACAATGAGCTATTTTTCTCTACAATCCCAATTGATGATGAAACTATCAGAAAAACATGGTCACCTACGTAAAAAATAATGGGTTCTGATTATGATATGAATTTTATTTTTGTAAACTTTTGGTCATATCCATGAACTTCCGAATCATTTTAACCTTTTTTAAATTCTTCTTGAAAATATAATGTCTAATTATTGATGACTCTTTTGTTTCTATCCAACAAAGTGAACAATGTTATGGATGACCATACAATACCTCAAATGGAGACATATATATTATGACCTAATTATTTTTATTATATGATAACACCACTAAAATCATATAATCATCCCATGTTCCAAAATAATCTATGACGCAAACACTAATAATATCTTCTATTATATGAATCCTACATTCACACTTCTCATCCATCTGAGGATGATATTTCTTGCTCATGGTCAAATGGCATCCAAGATCCTACTATAATGAAAACAAAAATCGAGAAGAATTTTGTGGATCTATATAAAAGTCCATATATTTCAATCTACCATGAAAAGTAATGACTTTATAAATATAAATATCAACTAGATCCTCTTCATTGTTGAACTCTCCAATTGGTAGAAAAAGTGACAACTTTGTGAGTTAGTTAATAATTAACCATATAATAGCATGTTTTTGAAGAATCCAAGGTAGACCTATGTTAATGTTTATGTAAACATGTTCCCATTTCCAAATAGGTGTAGGAATATATTGTATCATACCAGATTCATGTTAATGATCATCCTTTACCTATTTAGAATTGAGTAATTTCATAACATATTCTATAATCATTCTTTTTAAATCTAATCACCCAAAATGATATTTCATTACCTTATACAATTTATAAGTACTTAGGTGAATAGACTGTTTTGAATTAAAGTATGTTGAAAGATTCTATTTCTTGAAAGACCATGAAACAATAGTTTGGTTTTCAAAATGAAAAACTATGATTGTATCCTTTTTTCAAACATTCATGGTCTCCCCACCATTTTAGTTTGACCTAATGGAGATGTAATATAGATCTAATCATTGATCCTCATTTGATAAATCCACAAACCAGGGACAATAGTTACATTGAAGAAAATTTCATTTTCATTTAGTTCAGCGTACTTCATGTGCACATTAGCAATAATTTTCATCAACTACCATTGGTTATGAGCTTTCTAACCATTTCATTTTAAAATTTCTAACACAACCCATCATCCACTAAATTCCATTTCAGTTTTTATACCCTAAGTTGAAGTCCAACATCTTGTAATAATTTATCCAATATCATTAGCTCATGTTCAGGTCTCTCTAAGAGAATATATATTTCAGTATTTAATGGTTAGAAATGAGAGTAAACATTATCATAATGAGATAGTGGCACCATGTTTCTAAGACATGGAACATTATGGTTAATTCCAAGTTAGAAAATAGATTATATATTTCAGGTGTTCACAATTATCCTTAACCATGGGCTATAACATGATCTCCCTATGTATGAACACAACATAATCCTAATCTAGAAACATCAAAATATACCACTCATGCCTTACCAGGTTATTGAAAGACAAGGATAGGGGTTTAATTGATCCAAGATTTATTCTCTTGAAAGGATTTATAACAATATTTAGTATAATGGAATGGAATTATCAATATAATTAATATAGTAATGGGATAACAAGTCCAAGAGAAATATAAAATGAATGAGTGATAATATCCTCTTAATGCTAAAAAACTCTATATGTCAAATACATTCATGGGTGGATGTCAAGATATTACTTCTTTGATCTTCCCATTGTCAACTAATATGCCATTTTTTGGAAGTCCATACCTTAGTAAATGGACTTCTTGGATCCAAAATTTTCACATTGAATATTTAACATAATGTTTATGATCATAAAATGTTCTCAACACAATCTCTATGTGCTCATAATTTTCATTCCTACATTAAGATTAAATCAAAATATCTATATCAAATACTAAGAAAAAAGAATAATGATATGAGTCATCTGGGATATGAAAAATGTAGGTTCATTCAGTAGACTAAAGTGCCTGATAATGTATCATAATGGTCATATCGACTCAAAAATGTTGTAGTTGGAATATCCTCTTTTCTGAATCATAGTTGATGATATCCAAATCACATATCAATCTTAGATAACCGCCAATCAAGCTTCAATTGATTAAATAAATCATCGATGTGAGGAAGTGGATACATATTCTTGGTCATAACTTAATTTTATTTATTATATTCAACACACAGTTGAAGTGAATCATAAGATTTTTCTATTAACAGAATCAGAGTAAATAAAGGTGGTGTACTTGGTTGAAT
Source organism: Viscum album (assembly GCA_963277665.1). Classification (NCBI taxonomy): domain Eukaryota; kingdom Viridiplantae; phylum Streptophyta; class Magnoliopsida; order Santalales; family Viscaceae; genus Viscum; species Viscum album. Next base: position 1,857,729,620 of record OY728153.1, on the reverse strand, counting down.
AAATCCCTTTCACTCCAATTATTTTAGTTGGATAATTAATTATCATAATTTTTTGTATCCATTCTATATGATATAAGTGAAAGAATGATTGTTCTTGAAGGTAGATCGATAAAAAATTCAATTTCCATTTCAAGGAGTAGCCAATAGAAATTTTTCAGAAAAAATATTGGTATTGGTATATTATTATAGGAAGAATATTATTTCTAGTTTTGTCAGTAGAGGCCAAAGTCATTATTTTCTGTTGAATAGAAAAGGTTCCTTCCACTATCACTAAATGTATTACACTACTATCATTCATATTCCAATACCCTAAATGAATATCTCTATAAAGATATGTGAATGTTACATTATAAGAATAAAAATAAATATTATCATTGAATTATACCAATTAGTCTATTCCAAAGATTAAATCAAAAATATCTATCTATAGGTTAGAAAACATTGAGTTGAAGTATATTGTATCAATTGTAATGGTACAAGATAAGAACTTCAATCCATAACATTCATAATAACTAAGATGTGTATATACTCATGACATGATACATCATCTTCAAATTCACATCCAATTGTTTAAATATGTGATAAGTAAGAAAATACAATGATGCACCGATACCAAACATGACATTAATAAGGGTCGATTTTTTAAGAAAGGAACCTCACACCATTAATGGACATAGTTTCTCATTTGAAATAGAATACTCAACTCTATATAATTTTCGATCATATCCCATAGAATAATTCTTTCTTTCTTAATGTGGTGCTGGCTATATGATCAAGTTGTTCTTCGTGTCATCCTGGTTTATCAGATTTTGAGGGTGATAAATATATTAATGATATTGTCATGAATGAGCATGAGAGGTATCATACTGTTTTGATCTATATACTCCCATTATATTCAGATATATAAAGAAAATTTCTTTATATGTCCTCTTTTTCCACAGTTATGATAATATCTGGTAAGTGCATTACACTCCTCCTTCTTATGCTAAAGAGGTCCACATAAAACCCAACCTGGTAAATTGTTGACACATGGTTGATAGAGATTAATTTAGGTTACTAATTATATGCTTGCCTACTGCCTTGGAAATATCTCTATATTTTCTTAGTATTCCCAAAATTATAGTCCTCACCTTTAATTAGATAGAAAAAATTGTGGCCTCTACTAGGATTCTCTATAATACATCCCTCTCCCTCTCTCCCTCCAGTTCATTGTTCATTGTCTCTATATAATTTGAAATAAAAAACATGACTACCTTAGACCGAATATCAGGATGTAGACCTTCCTCAAATATTCATCCTTATGACCTTTCACCAGTTTCTACCTTTAGTGTGAAGATAACCAAAAATACAAATTGATATATGAATTCCTTCACTAATATACTTCATTATTTTAACTAGAATAAGTTTGTCATCTTTTCTATCTATAAGGTGTAAGGGTATAAATTTTTATTTAGAAACTCCTCAAACCCCTCTAATGTAAGATCTTGATCCAGTTTCTATTGAGTAGTTAGGCCACATCATTGAAGTGATAGTATTTAAAATATATATATTTATATCCTAGAAATTTTTGAGCAGGAGTTTTGATGATTTTGAATATTCTTTTCATCCTACACAGCAAAAATTATTCTTTCTCGGATCCGGAATCAAACTAAAATGATGCTGTATTCTATTTCTAAAACTCTAATGAGTGATTTTCATGATAAGGATATTTATCCCATGGTCTCATTTATACAGCCTAGAATACTTCCACAATAATCCTGAGTAGTTTATGGTTCACCTTTGGTTTAGGTGGAACCACATTCACTGTTTCACCCACTCACTCACATTTTCTTCACTGGTTCAATTTATGTTCTATAACTATATAAATAATTTCAAATTAATAATTTTATTGATTAATTTTTTAGGTTTATATCACATATAAAATCAAAGAAGACAAAATCATAATAGAACATTACTGAAAACACATAATCAGGTGGTAATACATCCCTAGAGTGAAATATCTTTACAAAGGCATGACACCAACTGATCATCGGCTAAACCCACAACGATGAGATAATGACATGAATAGAAGTGTTTTAGAACACTTTTTGTACCATGAACTCCCTAGTAAGATAATGATAACTATAAATATCTTAGTTATTCCTTTTTATGTTTTCAATTTCATGTCCTGATGCAACATATCTTTTTACTTCAATATTGATTGATAGACCCACCAAACTAATACCATTTGTAATATCCCACCCAAACCATTGTCTTGGAAAGGGTCAAGGTTCCACTTACCATTGGTGACATTTCTCAAACACGAAATCTTTGAAATAAATATCAAGGTTTCTATAATAAAATTTTCTATAGTTGACCTTAACCGTTAACTTAGAAATAAATATGGTACAACTAACTTTAGGTGACATTCACCATATAACGAAGGTTAGAAATAAATGTTGAGGGTTTAATAATAAAGAGGGAAAAAAATTTAACCATTTAAAACACACATGAAAACAAACACATAAAAACATAAAATTAAACAAAACCAAGAGAACTATATAAATGATTCATGAGTGAATCCAATAACTGAAAGTATAAAAATTAATATAATTATAGTAATATTGGAAATAAATAAACCAAAATAACAAAAAGGATCTAAGATAAAACAAGACCTAGGAACCAAGGTAGAATGACTCCATACTCCTTAAACATGACCAAATACCATACTATATCTCTAGTATACATGACAGTAACCTCAAGATGAACTACTAGTGACTTATGAAACCTTTCCCTTTTCCATATCATGGAAAACAATGTTTGTATGTGCATGAAATTTCATATTTAGTGGGTGAGTATAACAACCCAATAGGATAAACCATAAGATATATTTCCCACAATCTACTAAAACAATAATTTGGTATGTTTAAAAAAATTATAAAATAAATGTACAAAATATTAAAGTACATAAAACAGTTTCATAGTTTATATAAAATAGTTAGGAATAAATTCTAATATTAGTTCTCAAAAACTTCAATTCACATAGGTATTAGAAAATTTTATTTCTAAATCACATGGAAAATCCATTACATGTTCTTATACACATGAGTCCATGCATACCAGATGCCCCCACCATTTTTCACATGTGGAGATCTATCTTCCACCAAGTCAAAACATGGAAAAAATCAGTGGACCACATTACTTATGTGACCAAGTCCCTTCCAAAAAGGACCAATTCACATTAACACATTTCAGCCATATTACTCTAATTTAACACATCAAACCCTTTCATTATTTTAGGGAAAATATAAATCAATTCACCAACCACCGTGTGGACATCACCCACAACCTATGTTTCAAGAAAAAACCAATGAGTGTACAATCGATCAGAGTTTTAGAAAAATATTTTCATTTCAATGAAGAAATAATTTTTTTAGAAATCAGGGGGCCTTCATATTATAGAGAAATTAGAAAGAGAAAAAAACTACCTACCTTCAATATGATCAACATGTGTAATATTTACACACTCTCAAAAATATAAAATATTTATTTCATTTATATAATGAATCACAAGAAGGTTCGATCAATGCATGTCCAATCCCATAGATCTATCCAAAAAAACTCAATATAGAGTTCTATTCTTTATGGAATATGGTGATATAGATTAAAATGTATGAATGAAGTACTCATGTTTTATTTGAAAGATCCAATACTTGAACACTCTCTGATAACGGACTCCAAAATTCAACAATCGGCAAAAATATACTAGAGTAGGGGAAAGGGTTGACAAAATAAGACAAGGAAATATAAATTAGGGATTTCATGCCTCTTTTAGGTTTCATATCTAATTTTCCATTTTAATTTGTGGCATCAATTAGATTGATCACGCAATTTGAAAAACTGTGCACCAACCATGTGAATCACCACAACCCAAAAAATTCTAAACCACGCTATTATGAAATCCATGCACCAATATTTCAACTACATAGTAATACTGATATTCACCTTGTTTTTTATTATGGAGAAACTACTCATTTTACCTTATCCTTTCTCTAACAATACACTTTTTAAAACACTTCCAACGTTTTATAAAAACATCGTAAAACATTCCAATACATATCCCAACTAGAACCTAACTTCAAATATAGAATAAAATAAGTGATTACTTAAAAATAAAGATTCCACATCACTCATAATTAACTGACCACATATCATGAAGGTAACGAGTGGATTTATCAATATCACTTGGTAAGATTCATGAATATGTCTTAAATATAAAAGAGATACCTTAAGTAGAAAAAATTATACCTAAAAGGTAAAAATGAGATTTACCTCACATATTATTGGTTTGATGTGCATTCCTGGAGTTGTGGATATGTCTTAGTGATTTCTTACCATGGGAAAACAAGACCACAAATAAAAATAAGACATAGAGAGAGAATATATACTCAAAGCATGGATGATCTAACCTACCATTCTATTGACTAATGCATATCCTAAGGCTTCAATAATATGTCCCAATGTCCACCAATATTTAAGAAGTAGATCTGCACTGAATATAAATAGGTAGGAATGTGATACATTAGAAAATATCATATTTTTACAAAAATCAGGTTAAATACGTTTTTCCTAAATAAAATATTTTTATAATTTATCTCTATTTAAAACGAGTCAAATAATCTAATAAATCATAAACTATATGCATTAAATGCATTATCTCATATTTTTTATTATAAATATTATTTGTTAAACAGCTTATATTATAATATAATAGAAATGAGATGAATATACACCCCCTTTACATAGATCTATTTGAAACTGGTATATTCTGTAATATTTATATATTTTATTTGAAACTCATTGCTTCATCACTTGAATTCAAACTATACTATTTATCAATTATTCATTAATTATGAACTCTTTTATACTTATCATATTTTTAATGTATATATTTGGGATAAAATACTCTTTAATCCCAAGAAATTTTTTTCAATAACATTGATTCCAAACATGGATATTCCATGGATTTTCTAATCCCCTTCAATTATTCTTGATGATTCTGTCTTATTGAATCATTACGCATCCTTTCTGATAACTTAAGGTTTCAAATGACCATGACTACATACTCAAATAAATATTATTGGACACATAAACTAACTTTTATTCTTTTGGTTTGAACTATTACCCAGTTTTACAGTAGATGGAGCACCATAACTTGGAAGTCGCATACCCATCTCATTTTTATCAAAACTTTGAGTAAAAAGGATAAAAATTTCTAAAACTCGTTACTCCTTTTTTGGATATTTATATCAGTGAAAATTTAATGAGTACCATTTTCATAACAATCCTTAGATAAAATCATTAGACTCACTATTTCGTTGTCACACCCAATCATATTCAATATATTAGTTGAGACCAAAGTAATTTAGGACATTTTTCATCTAATTTCATTCAAACTGCAAGTGTATTATTCTATTCTTACCATTATAATATATATTCATTTGTTAAATTACTTAAATATATTGTTACCTAGGTAGGTGTAAGTTAAGCACAAAGAATTTATCTTACTTAATCACTTCTCATAAGTTACTATTCTTGGTATTTTCTTACATTAAGATTATTTTTTCATGGATTGATATCAAAGATAGTTTTAATGGTTCTAATATCATATGTTTACAAAATAATCTTTTATCATATGAGTATCATGTTTTAAAAACTTTTAATAAGCAATATTATTAAATGTGATCTCAGTAAAATGCTTCCCCTTTTAAATTCATCATATCCATTAGTGGTTTGTGGCCCACATTTAATCATAAAATATAATAGTTACCATGTAAATAATCCATCAATATATCTGGTAGAAAATATATCATTCATATCACATATGACTATTGAATAGTTGAGTGGAAAAATCATTTTCCAATCTATCAAATGGATTATCTATCCAGACAGTTGGGGTTTCCCATTTTAATATAACTCAAATAATTCTCCAGGAAAAAGGAACCTATTGGGTTTTCTCTCCTCATAAATTGATTTTCTTATATATGGGAATCCAATGCAACCTAGCTATGGAATGGACGATCATGTTGTATGATCGAGATTTGATAGGTGTTTCTTTAGAATGATTCTAAAACAAAGTATTTTAGATGTGATTTAATCTCACTATCTTATCTCATGTTATTACCTTCATGTATGAATAATTTTAATTATTTTTTAAAAAATTATTCCTTCAATAAAACCAATATGTTTAAACCATAATTATTTAAAGCTCTTCACCCAACTCATAGTTTTTGTTACTAACTCAAATTAAAATCCAACTATATTTATACACACCAAATGTGTATAATTTCTGAGAAACATGAAACCATTTCATATTATGTCTAAATCATTATTTACTTCATATTTCATGTTCATAACCCAATATAAAAAAATCAAAGTAGTGGGTAACTAAATCCTTTTTCATTCCTAGATTGTAAGTTGTTATATACATGTATCATAATATTAAGAAGAAGTTTAACAATTTTAACTTAAACAAACAAAAAATGCCCACAATATAAAAAATTTATAAATGTGAATAACATACTGGGGATTAAACTAAATAAATGAACAATTAAAATTATTAAACAAGTGATAAATTATTTATGAAAAATTCATAAATAAAACTAATTACAAATATTTTATAAATTATCCATTCATTATAGACATTTCACTGATTAAAAAAAATTAAACACTTTATATTTCATTTCAAATATGATCACATTACTAATTTTTTATATGAAATTTACTTTCAATACATGATATTACATGGAAAAAAACATTTTATATTTCAATTATATTATATAATAATTTATATAATCCAAATATAACATATTTATCATCATTTAAACCTTGATCAAATTAGTTATTATAAATACTTTTAATGTGGTTTAAAAAAAATTACAAATATGAATATTAATTTTAATAATTGAAATTAAATATTAATTATGAACAATTGATAAATAAAAATAAACTCTTTTATATTTATTATTTTATTTTTTAATTGATAAACACATTATAAATGACACTTTTAATTTAAATATAAATAAATTATATTTAAATCCTAAATCATACCATATTAGAAGAAAAAATTATTTTAATATTAATAACTAATATAAAGGGATATTTATGTAATGATGAAAAATATTTAAATAATTATTTATGAGAATTTATAATTAATGATGGTCCAAGTGAATTACTCAATAGGGGTGAATTTAGTATTCAAAATTTTCTGTTAAAAATATTGTACAAATTTAAATTGAAAACATCCCAGATACAATTCACTCCTATTAACTAATATTATTGGTATAAAAACTTTAATGATTTGAAAAAAATTCATGAAAATCTGATTAAAACTCAACTAAAAATTATAAAAACAATTTAACTTTGGAATTTATTTTTCTCACACAAAAGATAGTTATAACACAATTAAATATGAACTATTAGAGTATTTTTACATAAAAATTTTATAGCAAAAAATAGAGAAAGAAAAAAAAAATTAAACACACTATACATTTTAAAACAAATGATCTGGTATCAAGATGAGACTTGGTCCTCTCTGCTTAATAATAGTCCACTTTTAATAATGTTTATTAAAATAAACATAATGATGAATAACCTGGATCAGGTGTACAAAGGAAACTACAAACCGTGTAGTTCATGTTATAACCTGCCTCTACCGTTATTATTTGTGGGATTATGGATATGAACGAAATGAGAATAGATTATCTAAATAATCATTAATGTAGTCTAGTAAATTTTTATTAATTTTTTAATAAGTAAAGTAACTTAAACTTGAAATTAGATAATCACATAGAATAAGAGATAAATAATATGATTATGTTGTGAATTTATCATTATTTAATTAGTCTTGAGATGGCTATAAATGATTCTATTATACTATTGGATTGTATTTAAATCTTTTCATAAATCAATTTCAATAAATATTCACAATTATTTCATAAAGATTTAGTTTTTTCATGAAAAATAATGCATCGTAGAAAGAACAGGACAATCCCATTTATTTTTAGTGGGAACAACTTTACACTTTAGCACAAACAAACACTTAGAAAACAAAACAAATTTTAGAGAATATGAGGTTACTCATATTTATATTTTTCAAAACTCGGATTATCCATTATAAGATATTAATTAATTAAATCATCATACATAGAAGATAATTTGGGAAATTTTATATTTTCATGCAATGCTTCAAAGTAACTATTTAGGAAGAATAATTCATAAATCCTCATACTAACAAACATTATGACATGGTTTAAATTCAATAAAAATATATATTGGATTTTAAATTTAAATTTAATCAGAGATAGGTAGGGAAGTTGTTGATAGGAATGGATGAATAAACCTTCTCATCATCACATCTTTCCACGGTAATAGTTCTTAGTTCAAAATAGTAGATAATACTAAATAGTAAGATATTTGAATCTATGGTATCATATTATTCTTCAAGTTATAAAATCCCCATCACAATCATAGAATTATTATAATGGTAGTAGAATTTCTCTAAAGGTAGTGAAATTCATATATCGGTAGTAAAATTCAACTCATGATAAAAAATACTTTGATGGTAGAAAAATTATACAGACAATCACAAAATTTACCATAATTTTTGCATGTATAGATAAAGACTACATATTCAAGGTAGTAGAGTATGGTGCATAGTTCAACTACATAAGGAATAGTGAAAAAACAGTCACACTAGCAGGTTAATCTCACGTTATCAGCTTGGACATAGATAAATTTATATAAAATTTAAATTTATTATGAGCTAGGGTACAACTCATAAACATTTAGAAATAAATTTGGCAAGATTTTTGAACATTAAAAATTGTTTTTTTTTGGAATAATCCAATAATATCCATTCTTTTGATGATCCAAAATCATGGGTCTAAACAAATCCAAAATAGTTGATTCAAAGAATTATCAAACCATAAACAGAGAACAAAAATAATAATTAATTGCTACCAACATACCAAATATTATCTCACTTTTGATATTATAAAAAAAGCATAAAATTAATAAAGAACATAGAATAAAAATTTTATCATCAAATCATAGAATATATATAAAAATACCAGAACACTGAATTTTCATTTAAATCAAATTCATATTATGACTTCATCATTATATAAAAAATCAACACTATCAGCACTTAATCATATTCTGAGTCTGGGTCCTTTTCAATAAAATCTTTTACCTTAGATAATGAGCATGATAATAGGTAGATAGAGGTGAAAGAGGCCTAGAGACAATGCCTGGTTCTATAGGTTTGAGGTGCCTCACTACCTCATCCAATGTAATACTAAATGTTTTGACTACTATGGAAGCAATTGAAATGGGGTCTTGGATTAAATCTTAAATTGATATGGTAATTTTTTAAAATATTTATTAATCATAGAAATATTGGTTGTTTAAAGATAAGGCTCTATCAACTCAAAATCTAATTGAACACACTACGACTTTCCTCCATAACATGAAATAATATTTTATTTTATTTGATAAACAACTTCAAAAAAGGATATATAATATTTAACTAATATAATTACTCTTTGTAGGATCTTTTGATATAGGCATAAGGTGGTTTTCATCTAATAACATAAAATGGGAGGACTGATCCTGTGTGCTGAAAATCTAAAACATGTAACACTTGATAGATTTTTTGATCAGGGACCAATAAATCCTAAAATAATTAATATATTCTCAAACAAGAATATTAAATTTCTCTCAATAGGATTTTATATTTTGTATCTCTACCTCATGAGAAGTAAAGTAATCCCCCAAAGTATTTTTCAACTCATATTGAAAAATTATTCTGACCATGGTAATATCAATGGAAGTATGTGTCAAAGGAAGATGCATTCTTGAAGGGGAGGAAACATCTTTAGAATAAAGATACTCAAGATACCCAATAATGATCTATGTTTTATAGGTCTGGTCCTACCTCATATCCTTCATAATAGTGTAAATAAATCCAATGTGTTTGATAAGAATCTTATTTTATTCCTTTAAATTCCAAATAGAGAGAAATAATATAGGCTGGAGACATATCTACACAAGATATATTATCCATGATAGGTCATCCGAGGCTGATAAACGCACCCTTAATAGTATAATTCTTGATTAAATTATCAAGAATATATAGAAAATACTAATTCTCCCTTATCTATTACTATATAATCCAATGGAAAAGGTTCTATTAGATCAAACATACCAATTAGTTCAACCAATGATCACTTAGGTTCCCTGTGAACAGAAAATATGGATGGTCCATCATGGTTGGGTGGACTGCCTCTATCATCATCACCACTATAAAATTTTGATTTTTAACAGTCTAAATTATAGGTTTATAATCATGGGGGATTCTGCCCCAAATCCTTTGCATTCTCTTCAATTAGATAATATGGGCATCCAAATACTAGTACCATATAGTGATTTCAGGAGTAACATTCCCAATAACCACAAATTTTATTACTAGAATCAAGGAAAGATAACAAAGGTTTAGTCTCCTCATCTCTTTCCTGTCAATAAATATCATAAACTGAATCCTCTAAAATCATAATCACATTATATGTACATTAAAATTCAATTCCCTAAAAATTAATAAAATTTAAAACCTTTGTGACTTGTATCTCATCAATACACAATAATATTTCCCTTGAAGGTAATGAAAGTGGAGAATCATGAGGTCTGTAAGAAACATTATGACTCTTGAAAGTGTTAGGATCGCTCCTAGATTCTACCAATATATCTAGAGATACTTCCTCAATATCAATACTAGATTCATCCACTTAATCATCTATAGACTATGCCATAATCTCATCTGGTTATAAATGAGGATCAACCATATCATTTGTTATGATGGGGTTTCATACTAGATTGAAATTTTCGCAAAGCCTTTAATTATGCATAACCCAATTTTTAATCCATTGGTTATGGTTCACCTTCATCCTTCTATAGGTGTCTTAGATTAAACAAAATCCACAAAATATAGGGATCCTTTATTTTCCTTGAGTAAAAATCCATATAACATCCATTATAGTATATATAATCTTGTTATATTCAAAGGAATTTGATTTTGAGGTTGGTTTACACATTTCTATCATATAAACAATAATATATCTATACAAATTTATATTAGCTTCTTTATTGATGAGGTGTAGAAATAATACAACATGATGCCTCACAATACTAAAGTCACCCTTCCTTGAATGGAGTATGTTCTTGATAAACCTAAAAAAAAGTCTACATTCACCAGAAAGTTCCACATCAATCGGTCTCCTTAAGTTAAAATATCCGGTGATATTTATAAGAGCTTCCTTAATGAAAATTTGTATAGATGATGGGATAAAAACCCTAATAATATTCGTATTACCCATCACGGAGAACACTCCAGTATTTATCCCATTCCATTGATGATAAAATGAGCGCTTCTCCACCGACCAAAGTCTTTAAAAAATATTTATTCTCAAAAAACTCATATTTAGAATGATAATAGATTTCATGAACTAGTCTTGAATATAACAATATACCATTATAGATAACCAAGCTTCCCACACTTTTTTCATGGATGATTTTACATACTAGTTCCTTAAAATATTTTAATACAGATTCTTATATTTCCTTCTCAGTAACAATTCCATGAGACGAAAGAAAGGGTTCCCACAAATCAAATGGTGGATAAGACCAATATATAGATATATTTTATGGTCATGGGTTATTGGGAGAAACAAAAATGAGTTCCTATTTCATGTTATCTATAGAAATATTTTTTTAAATGATTGAAGGCTGGAGGTTGGATTCAAAATAAAATGGGAGAGGCAGTTTGAATGTCACATGAGAAAATATGATTGATTTGTACACTAAATATAAAATATTATCATTCTGGGATTAAGTCATTTTTCTAACATAAAATGGATTTTAATTCAATTAAAATATATAATTTAAGATTAAAAATAATAAATTAGTCATGGTAGAAAAATCATGGAAGTGTTTCCATGATAGAAAGATCACATGGTAGCAAACAACGGTAGTACTACCATAGTACCACCTAATGGAAACACTCAATGGAAACACTATATCAGTAGAATACTATGGTAGTAAATACCACGGTAGAAATACTACATGGAAGAAAGCTTAAATAACTAATCTTGTGGTAGAAATATCATAGTATCACGTAAATTAGGACTTATCTCATCAATATTCAAAATAATTGAGGTAATGAAAGACTAATATGTATTTATCATTCTCTTATCATGTCTGATATAGCTTAATCCCTCAATATTCAAATGATTTGGAAATATATCCGCAATCTGATTTTCAGTTCAAATTAATTGAAGAGTTATTCCACCCTTTTAAAATTTTTATCTCAAAAATTGATGTCTTATATCAATGAGATATTTCCTTGAATGAGATATAAAATTACTAGAAATTTTAATAATACTTGAATTTTTATAGTGTATAATGGAATGTCTAAATTAATATCCATATTCTAGAAGTATGAATTTTATCCATAATATTTTTGCACATTAACTACATATAGATAAATGGATAATGCAAAAGAGTTTTTCTTTTTACTATAGAATGATACAAGACACTTTCACAAAAAAGTGACATGATCAATAGTCGTTATATATCTAACATAGATCCATCAAAAACAAGCATCTGAATGACTAACTATTTCCGAGAATTTTATTTTAGAGTAAAACTATCCAAAATTAATTTTATTCTTGAGGTTTTGAAAAACAATTTTGACAGCAGTCAAATGAGATTCTACAGGGTTTTATTGAAAATGAGCACATACACATACACTCTATATAATATCATTTCAAATAACAGTTATGTAAAGTAAACTTCCAAACATACCTCTATATGTTTATGAATAAAATAGTTTCCCATATTAAATTAAATCCTTCACACATGTTATTCTCATGAGATTATTACTTTCATTTTTATTATCCATACCAAAACATTTAAAAATAATATTTGTTTATTTAATTTGATTTAGAATAATTCATTCATTGTCTTGAAATATCAAAAAAAACCAAGAATGAACATTATCACACCCATTATAATCATTTCAAATTTATTTTACATGATTTTGAAAATTATATACAGAATGAGTTTTTATGAGATAAAAAAATAATATCAACATGTATTTGAACTACCAAAACATAGTTGTAAATACTTTTTATAAATAATGTAGGATCATCTATCCATTTTTCAAAAATATTTATAAATAAAGAAATAGTTGATCATATTATACCAATATCTAGTATATTATATTAAACCATAAATATTTTTATAAAGTTATGAAACAAAATTTGGAAAATTAGGGTTATAAAATGTTAGGAGTTATTCAAAAAACATCATCAATAATATAAAATTTAATAAATAAATCATAAAATACATTTAATATTGTTTGATATTAAAATTACTTATATAATAATACAATATTCTAATGGACTCATGTCTAGTTATAAGTGAAAACCTTTCTTTATAATCTATCCCTTATTGACTATAACCTTGTGAAATCAGTCTAGGTTTATTTACAACTATAGTTCTAGATTCCATAGACTTATTTGATAACACTCATTTAGTGATACATTCTAGGAATACTTTGGGTATTTACACTAATTACTTGAATTTTATTATTCCAAATAAATTTAAATATTCTTGCATATCCATAACTAAAAATTCATCATTATAAGGTCCCATGTTTTTGGGATGGAAGGGATTTTACAAAGAAATTTGATTTTCACATTTAGTGGATGGGAATAATTTTAACCCCACGTTAATAATTTATATATTATCATTTAAACACATATAAGTATTTTTTAGATGTATTTTATGTCTTTAGAGGTGTCTCGGGTGTTAGGATGAGTTTGGAGATTGTTGAGCCCTGAATGCTCTGTTTTGGGAAAAGTAGAAAAGGGCGCATGTTTGCCGCACTATTAGTGCTAACCGTCCACCATATTTTTTGGGGTGTGGTATCATTAACAATGATAGGTGTCCTACATAACCATGAAACCCTTTATAATAAATTTTAGGTTTTTCATATGGATAATCCATGGTTTTTCTAATTGTTTGCATAACCATGGGAGGGGGTGGAGCACTTTGATAATCGCTCAAAATGGGATACACATGGTTTTTTCAAATTTTGTGCCAAGACCACATTCTCAATACCACATTAGAAGTGATTCCTCATGGTTGAAACATGGTTTGGCCTAACTATTTGAGCCATTAAAGGGGTGATTTTACGGTTTAACCCATGCATACTATTTCATTCTTCGTCTCTTTCCTCTTCCATTTTCTCCCACACAAGAAGGTCACGTGAACTATCTCATTGAACTCTCCAAGGATTTTATTGATCTCGCTCATTTGGAATCATAATAAATATCTATTAGTCTTGTTGGATCCATATTATAAATCTCTCAATTCCTACTTCTGTTTTCCTTTTTCCTCAAAGTGTGCAACGTTGAATCCATGTGAGATCGTTTTCCCTATTTGATGGTGTTTTCCAATTTTTTATTCATATAATTATAAATAAAACTAATTCTAAATACTAGATGAATGAAATCTACTAATATTTATGTAGGATGTATCAGGATTTTTCTTTAAATTCTAGCATATTTGTAAAATACTTCATTTCACAGCACATCGGATTTTCCATCAATCAAATCATAAATGAAATATTAATTAGGTAAATTTATATGCTTAAATTCATATATCCATTATAAATTTAAAATTATCTGTCAGTGTATATCTACCTTGACTCAAAAAACCATATTTTAGTTTTGTCACTAATATAACATGACCTTTTGGCTTAGGCTTTGAATTAAAAATCACCTTTCAAGGTGGGTTTAATTATGTCTCTCAGAATGAGATGTCGAATGGAATTAATTGAATAATGAGTAGTTTGGGTTTTTACCCTTATCATAAAAACATTATTTATATTATGATAGAACCTTACTTTTAGATAAAATGACTAATTTAAATAGATTGATATTTAAATGGAAAGGATATACACTTGGCCTATATCAATTAAGGAACATATTTCTTGACTTGTATCACATGATAAATGGATAGTAGAATGTACCTACCCATGGCCTTATTAATTACATATAAATTGACTAAACCTATTAGTATACATTAGCTATGATATTGAATTATTACATACATTGCCTTCTTTATTTAATTACTCTTGGATTATCTTTTACAAATTAAGCTATGATAGAAGGAATTAAATGATTCATAGTACATGAAATTGATAGGGATGAATCTTATGGCATAAAATTAAATATTAATATGCCACATGTTAGAGGGAATTACACTACACCTTGATCAATACACTAGTTCCTAATTAAAGAACACCTAGGAAAGGCTCATAGGCTATTGGAGATTTATCTACCATAAGAGATACTAGTTTATTAATTACTAGATACTATGGATGGGATCATAGGTTACATGAATTATGTTACACATTGAGTGATACTTGGGTTTAATTTTATAGAATTCCTTGTATGGTCTCATAGGATAGATTATTTTCCTCATGCTCTAATTTATACTTCAGTTTCCATTTTTTGAAATGAATTAGATGATATCATAGAGAAATTGGGACAATCTATTTATAATTACGCTTTCCCATTACAGAATGCCATGATCTGGATCATAGAATAAATAGGATTACATTACTACTTGGGTGATACTAGGGTTCCCCAATATGAAACAACTTGAATATAGTCATGGGACTGACTAATTATATCATCCTTGTTTATTATTTCATATGATGAGTGCTATATCCTTATGATTATTATTGTAATAGGATTCATTTGATTGTTCCAAGGGTATTTGACCAACTAAACGCCATATGTTCGTATACAGGTGACTAACTGATTTTTTATGGTTTAAACACTTCATGGAAACCGTGTGTTTACCCTATGCCCTAGAAAACTATAATCCTTTAATGACCTTGGATTTTTTCCATTATTATGATGTATTTGTTGATTACCTTAATTAAATAAATAGTACTTATTTTATATTGTCTCATCACTTATACATACATGGTGGTTTATTTGGTATTGGACGTTATATTAGTTATTATTTTCTTCTTCTACATTAATTTATACTTTTTTCCTAACTGGTAGATTTATTTTGTTATATCATTGTTCCACTCTGATCATGATGTATAGTCTCTACATCGTACCAGTACTAAACCCTCACTATTAGTCGGTAGCCAATGGAGTATGGGGAGGCAATCTTGAGGCCATGTGACCAACCATAATGGGAAACCATCGTAGTGGATTCTAGGTCGGGATATTATAATGTGGTATCAAAGCCTCTCTACCTTTATTTCATACTATTTTGTCTTCGTAGATAGGATAATAAGAATGTGTCATATCATTTTAAATAGTATTGTTTGGGATTGATCAACCCTTTCATAGGAAAAAGGCTAAGTTTCTAGGGATGGTATTTTTGTTCGTGTCATTCATTATTATTGTGGATTATTATTTTATCATGATTGATTGATGCATCTTCCCATGATTACTGGTTTATGATATTTGTGTAATTTTACCCTTTTGTAGGTATAGTAAGGTAATATTATTACATACATCATTATAGTAACATATATATTAACATGCCATGTATATTTCACGCCATGTAGGTTTCATTTAATGATTTTATGAAACATAATGGACGTTCCTTGTCGAATTTTTTATCATGCTTTTCTGTGTACCCTTCTTAGGTAATTATTTAGTATGGTTAAATCTATAATATGCCTCTATGTCTTTCCTTATTACATTATTTTAATTATTTATTTTGTTATATCATATCAGGTTATAATTATGGTATATTATTAGTTATTAACGTGGTTTCATCATCCTAAATGACATTTTCCCATATAGTTTGACGGTGGCACCCTAACTAGCAACTCAATATATGTTTGATCCATGGACCATTGGTCACATGGACCTAAACATTTATGTTTTTGATTAAATGGGTTCTATTAATTGCTTATAATGTGTATGGACCAATAAATTGGTAATGGTAACCAATATCATCAAACCATTAAATATGAACGTTATATATTCTAAAATCAATGTTAAGACTGTTTACTATTACATGATTCTAACTGTCTATTATAAATTCTTGTATCTTTATATATTGGGAATGGTAGTCTATCAAATTAAACTATTATATGTGAAATATCTAAATAATTATAGATAATTTGTTTTCATTATAAATGAATGTACCTATATAATTTGGGCATGATTACCCAGATGACTAAATTCCTAAATGCACAACTATTTCCAGTTATGTCAGTTTGGGAATGTTTTTTAGAAGATAAATCCATTATGGGTGTAATTTATTTTCTAATATAACAACTATATTTGGGTTTTACATAGATGAACCTAGGTTATAAAAATGAAATACCCTTATAGGCCACCTTTATTTTCATATTCCTTAGAACTTAACCCATGGGGGTATGATTAGGATATATGGGATGGTTATTTAATGTATCCACAGACTCTTATATGTTGTTACATATAGATTTATAGTGGAATAATACATAACAAATCCCCTTTTAAATTATATAATTACTTTTTAAGGATTCTGGGATTTATTATTATAAGGATTTATTTAATTAAAATTTAAACTAAACCATAAAATGGGTTTTCATTTATAGATAAGAATTGAAATTTTCATTAACTAACACAATCTCAGAAAACATTTTGGATAAATATAATGGATAAAATTGAATTTATAACATAAATTTCTTGATTATATTAGGATTTTAGCTAAATCATAATGCTTGAAAAGAATTTTCATATAACTTGTGCATGTTTTCTTTGGGGATATTCTAAATAAATTACAAATAACATTTGATTTATAACTGGTACTTGATGTTCCTAAAACATATCCTTAGATGTGTTTAAAAAATGTGAATGGATGAAATGGATAAGTAAACCCTGAATCCGGTTTTCATAGCTTCAACCCACGTGTAATGGTAGTTTAAATGTTTCCCAAAGTGATTCCTTGAATTTTAGGATGTGAATAACCTATGGATATATTTTACCTTTTCATTATGTTGATCAATAGTTTTTCTATTAGGCCTAGGGACCTTATCATCATGAACTAGTTATGAGGTCGACACTTTTTGTTTTGTTAAGGGGATACCATAGGGTAGGTAGTGCCCTTAAAACATAAAAAACAAGATGAATTTAAATTAGGAGTTCTAAATGGGATATGTCATTTGGGAGATGTTTTTCTATAGTAGTTCTCCTAGTTATAAAATTATAACCACATTGTATAAGTTGTATTCTATGAAATTTTCCCTTTTTTATGGGAGTATTGTGTAATTCTCAATTCCAATGGGTTAAACATTCAAATTGAATTTTTGGTCCCTTAGTAGGTCATGTTACCCTAATTATTTCTCAAACATAGGATGAATCGGTATGTCTTCAACTAGGTTAATAGTTATATGGGGTTACATAACTATGGATGTAAATATTTTGAAAAGTATATCAGATACTATGATTCATACGGTCGATAGGCCTATGGATAGTATAAAACAGTGTGTTGTTATGTTGATTGAATCTCAAGGTAGTACCTATTGATATATATAGTACCCATAAAATTGAAAAAATGATACAATGAACCATATATGTTTAGTGGAAATAGCTGTGACTTAAGTTTTTAAGCTATGATTTAGGGTCATGTCTACAGTATAGTGACCTAGGTTTTAGAGGTAATTAGTTTGTCCTTGTGTTAAAGATAAGATTATAGAAATGATCATGTGAAATCAAAACACTGATATGAGTTAGTTTAGCCTATATTACTAATTCTAATGACATGCATGAGAATGGTTTTGGAGAGTTTTATGTGTATGTTTAGAGTAAATTTGATCTAGTGCACTCTTAGGAACTTGTTTCTTCTCCTTTCATTTTGGAACCTTGTGAAAGTGTGTTGGCCAGATTGGTAACTCATGTTTGGTGGTGGATAGAGTGTATACCATGGGATGAATTTCCCATTTAGTACATAATCACCAGGACACTCCTATGGTGGAGAGAGTTACATCAAATGTGTTAGTTAATCCTTTCATGTAGAGGGATCATATCCATAAAATAAAATTTTAATATGGTTAATTTCATCCCAAAAATCATGTGAGGATGGTATGTTTGATGTTTCTAGTCCTTGAGATGGTAATTTATATAAAACATGGTTGTGGTTTGGAAAGATTTTGGATACTAGATCTAGTCTTGGGGTTTGTGAAATAGCCGGATAATGTAATTCTTATGATACGTGTAATTCCATATAGGGTAGCATGAAAATGAAATGTTTCTATGTGTGTGAAACCATTGAGAAAAGTTTTTGTTGAGGTTAGACTATGGTGGAGGATTTAGAAACAATAAAAAAATTCCTCTATTGTAAGGTATAAGGATCAGTAAATGATGATTTTTCGACAAGTAAAGATGACCTCTTTTAAGAGAAGTTGACCAGTAGTGCTTTTATTGCACTACTTTTTTCTAGTTAGAAATTGTTAGATGAAAACCACACTAGGAACATCATCCAAGATTTGAAGATATTTTCTTGGGTCTTACTGGTAATTTTTTATAACCTATTTCTGTAAACTAGGCTTAGTTATGATCATTCCATTTATCTTGACATCATCTAGGGTATGCTAAGATAGCCTCACATATATTCCAAGAAATTGAAATAAATTAAATTCCTTAAAGGGATGATAAATTGAAATTGTAGATTTATACTCTAGGAGTGCGGTACTTTTTAGATGAATGATTTGTCCTGAGTGATATTGGAATCCCCATGTAGGAAAACCTAAGATAGGCTCATAAATACCATCCTATTCTTGGACTTGATCTCTAGAATATATATTGTCATTTTTCTTAATCAATGTTCTTGATACATGGATATTTCATCAATGTACCAACATCTCACTTGTAAACTCTTGAAAATGGAATACATTGGATAAGATCATTGGATTATAGTGATTGATTCAATGATTACCCCAGGCTAATAGTTGCACTAGTGTAGAAAACGTTTTTTACGTCACCATTTTTTACGTCGGTTATATAAAACCGACGTCATAATATGTAAAACGAGGTTTTTTACGTCGGTTATTTAATAACCGATGTAAAACCCTGTGTTTAGTACACCTTTAACGTCGGTTATTTTGATAACCGACGTTATTAATTGGGTGGCTTCATTTTTTACGTCGGTTATACATTAACCGCCGTAAAAAACAGAAGCGGGGGGCGTTTGTTACGTCGCTTATTGAATAACCGACGTAACAAACGCGGTTTTTGAAGGCCTTTCTACGTCTGTTATAAAATAACCGACGTAAAAAAAGAATCCGCAGATGTTTTTGACGTCGGTTATGGAATAACCGACGTAATAAAACGCGGATTTTGAGCCCTTTATAACGTCGGTTATAGAATAACCGACGTAAAAAAAAGAATCGGAGGAAGGTTTTTACGTCGGTTATTGAATAACCGACGTTATAAATGTTTTAAAAAAAATTATAACGTCGGTAATTGAATAACCGACGTGATAACTCATTTAAAAATTTACCCAGACCCGTGGATTGTCATTCGCGAGTTTACCTTCGACAGTCGCAACTCGTCTCTCTCGCGCGTAAACCCGAATCGGCTCATCCATTTCGTTGGTTTAGATTCGTTTTGCGATCATCGTTTCTCATATTTAATCTCCTCGGATCAATCATCTAAACTCGCAGCACTCAGGTAATCCTCCCACTCGTTCGTTTTTTTTCGCGGATAGTATATATATATGTGTTGTGATTTTTTTGTTGAAACTAGCTAAGATTCTTCGATTGCGAACCCTTTTAACTCGTTTTGGCACCATAATCTTATTTATCATCCCTAGATCTATTAGTTCAACTTGCAATATTGACTAATTTTATGATTTCACTAATTTTTCATCGTTTTCTATAAATCTCTGAGAGGGTTGGGGCGTGTCCATTTCGATGGGTTGCCCTTTTACAATTGTAACTACTTTATTCAGTGATTCCAGGGGGGTGGGAGGGCTATCAAGAGGGTTGGGGGTGTCCAGGGGGTTGTCCAAGGGGGTAGGGTGTGGGGGGTGGTGTCCAGGAGGGGTGGGGGGCTGTCCAGAGGGGTCGGGGGTGTCCAGGGGGGTTTACAAGGGGGTGGGTGGGTGTGGGGGGCTGTCCAAGGGTGCGGGTGGGTGTTGGGGGGTGTCCAGGGGGTGTCCAAGGGGGTGGGGGGTGGGGGTGGTGTTTAGGAGGGGTGGGGGGGGGGCTGTCCAGAGGGTTGGGGGTGTCCAGGGGGGTGTCCAAGCAGGTCGGGGTGGGGGGTTGTGTCCAGGAGGGGTGGGGGTGCTTTCTAGAGGGGTCGGGGGCTGTCCAGAGGGGTCGAGGGGTGTCCAGGGTGGTGTCCAAGGGGATGGGTGGGTGTGGGGGCTGTCCAAGGGGGTGGCGGCCTGTCCAGAGGGGTCGGTGGGATGTCCAGGGGGGTGTCCAAGGGGTTGGATGGGTGTGGGGGGGCTGTCCAAGTGGGTGGCGGCCTCTCCAGAGGGTATTTGGGGTTGTCCGTGTGGGTGGGGGGGGTTGTCCAGAGGGATGGGGGATGTCCAAGGGGGTGTCCAAGGGGGTAGGGGGTGGGGGTGGTGTCCAGGAGGGGCGGGGGGCTGTCCAGAGGGGTCGGGGATGTCCAGGGGGGTTTACAAGGGGGTGGGTGGGTGTGGGGGGCTATCCAAGGGTGTGGGTGGGTGTTGGGGGGTGTCCAGGGGGGTGTCCAAGGGGGTAGGGGGTGGGGGTGGTGTTTAAGAGGGGTGGGGGGGCTGTCCAGAGGGTTGGGGGTGTCCAAGCAGGTCGGGGGTGGGGGGTTTTGTCCAGGAGGGGTGGGGGTGCTTTCTAGAGGGGTCGGGGGCTGTCCAGAGGG
The DNA here is from genome assembly GCA_963277665.1 of Viscum album. NCBI lineage: Eukaryota > Viridiplantae > Streptophyta > Magnoliopsida > Santalales > Viscaceae > Viscum > Viscum album. The sequence goes on along the minus strand of OY728153.1, from coordinate 1,857,707,649 downwards.
GTCGGGGGGTGTCCAGGGTGGTGTCCAAGGGGATGGGTGGGTGTGGGGGGCTGTCCAAGGGGGTGGCGGCCTGTCCAGAGGGGTCGGTGGGGTGTCCAGGGGGGTGTCCAAGGGGTTGGATGGGTGTGGGGGGCTGTCCAAGTGGGTGGCGGCCTCTCCAGAGGGTACTTGGGGTTGTCCGGGTGGGTGGGGGGCTGTCCAGAGGGTTGGCGGATGTCCAGGGGTGTTTCCAAGGGGGTAGGGGGTGGGGGGTGGTGTCCAGGAGGGGCGGGGGGCTGTCCAGAGGGGTCGAGGGGTGTCCAGGGGGGTTTACAAGGGGGTGGGTGGGTGTGGGGGCCTGTCCAAGGGTGTGGGTGGGTGTTGGGGGGTGTCCAGGGGGGTGTCCAGGGGGTAGGGGTGGGGGTGGTGTTTAGGAGTGGTGGGGGGGCTGTCCAGAGGGTTGGGGGGTGTCCAGGGGGGTGTCCAAGCAGGTCGGGGGTGGAGGGTTGTGTCCAGGAGGGGTGGGGGTGCTTTCTAGAGGGGTCGGGGGCTGTCCAGAGGGGTCGGGGGGTGTCCAGGGTGGTGTCCAAGGGGATGGGTTGGTGTGGGGGGCTGTCCAAGGGGGTGGCGGCCTGTCCAGAGGGGTCGGTGGGGTGTCCAGGGGGGTGTCCAAGGGGTTGGATGGGTGTGGGGGGCTGTCCAAGTGGGTGGCGGCCTCTCCAGAGTGTATTTGGGGTTGTCCGGGTGGGTGGGGGGCTGTCCAGAGGGTTGGGGGATGTCCAGGGGGGTGTCCAAGGGGGTAGGGGGTGGGGGGTGGTGTCCAGGAGGGGTGGGGGGCTGTCCAGAGGGGTCGGGGGGTGTCCAGGGGGGGTTATATCTTACTATATTTTGTTTAAAAAATAATATTCAAGCATATTTTTTAAAATACACATCGATTTGTTTTATATTTCAAAATTGTTTACATTCAAATTATGATTTTTTTCATATAAACATATATTTGTCTTATCTAAAAAATATATATATTTTTGCTATTTGTTATAGGTAATAATGAGTCGAAGTTGGATTACGGCACATCGAATGAGCAATGAATATGAGGAAGGTGTTGATGCCTTTTTGGAATTTTCTAAACGAAATGTTCCAAGTAGTGACATTTTTTTCTGTCCATGCCTGAAATGTCTGAATATGAAGAAGTTGAAAAGTAGAGAGATAAAAGAACATCTGATTTGTCATGGTTTCAATCCGAGTTACAACCCTTGGATTTGGCATGGCGAAACTGGACAGAATGTCACTGATGATAATGAATCGCAAGATGGTAACTCCGATGGAATTGAGGAAATGATTCGCGATATTTTAGCAAAACAAATTGAGATAGAACCGACAGTTGCACGTCTATATGGTGATGCCGAAAAACCATTATATCCTGGTTGTACAGATTTTACGGTTTTGTCAGCGGTGTTAAGATTGATTAACCTGAAGGCGAAACATGGATGGAGTGACAGAAGTTTTACAGAGCTGCTACAATTGATGAAAGACATTCTTCCAAAAGATAACGATCTTCCAGATTCACATTATAAGGCCAAAAAAATATTATGCCCGATGGGATTGGGATACTGGAAAATACATGCCTTTCCGAATGACTGCATTATATATAGGAAGGAATATGAATTTCTTGAAAGAGTGTCCTAAATGTGGGACATCACGGTATAAGGTGAAAGAAAAACCACAAGCTGATGTAGAGATTACAAAGCCCCCTTCAAAGGTATTTTGGTATCTTTCTATAATTCCTCATTTCAAACGTTTATTTGCTAATTCACATGATGCAAAAAGGTTAAGATGGCATGCTGATGAGCGGGTATGTGATGGAAAAATACGTCATCCATCTGATTGTTCACAATGGAAGAAAATTGATGCCCAGTACCCTACATTTGGAAATGAAATTAGAAATCTGAGACTAGGCTTGTGCACAGATGGAATGAATCCATACCGAACCCTCAGAAGCACACAATGTTCATGGCCTGTTTTATTGGTAATTTACAACCTCTCTCCTGAAGTTTGTACGAAGCGCAAATATGTCATGTTGAGTATCATGATCTCTGGTCCAAAGAAACCCGGCAATGATATTGATGTATACTTGTCACCGCTGATTGATGATTTGAAACTGTTATGGGCTGATGGTATTAGGGTGTATGATTCTTATAAAATGGAATATTTTCAACTACATGCAGTGCTTCTATTCACTATAAATGACTTCCCAGCATATGGAAATTTGTCTGGATACAGTGTTAAAGGGCATAAAGCATGTCCAATTTGCGAACAACAGACGTCATATTGTCAATTGCATCATGGGAGGAAAACAGTGTACATGGGTCATCGAAAGTTTTTGCCTATGGATCACCCTTATAGAAGACTAAAAAAGGCATTCAATGGCTCACAAGAATTTGATACTGCTCCAAAACCTTTATCCCCAGATTTGTATTTTGAGAGGGTGAAAAACCTTGATGTGGCATTGGGAAAGACACAGAAATCTGGTAATGATAGACATATTTGGAAGAAAAGGTCAATATTTTTTGAGCTACCATATTGGAGGTATCATGAAGTCAAACATAATATTGATGTCATGCACGTGGAGAAGAATATCTGTGATTCTTTGATCGGAACATTGCTAGATATTAATGGAAAGACAAAAGATGTGTTGAATGCAAGGTTAGACCTACTATCAATGGGAATACGTTTGGAGTTAGCTCCCACTCCTAAAGGAAGACGAACATTTCTTCCCCCGGCTTGTCATACATTATCGAAGAGGGAGAAAAGTAGCTTCTGTCAGTGTCTTCATGATATCAAAGTGCCTCAAGGTTATTCTTCAAATGTAAAAAATTTTGTCTCATTGAAAGACTTGAAGTTGATAGGTATGAAATCACATGATTGTCACGTCATGATGCAACAAATTCTACCAGTTGCACTGCGTGGAATATTACCCATCCGTGTCAGAAAGACTATAATGAGGTTGTGTTATTTTTTCAATTCAATTTGTAACAAGGCGATTGATGTGAATGCTTTGAACATTTTGGAAAAGGATGCAGTTTTTATACTTTGTCATTTGGAAATGTATTTTCCTCCAACTTTTTTTGATATGATGGTGCATTTAATGATTCATCTGGTTCGAGAAATAAAGCTTTGTGGACCTGTATATCTTCGTTGGATGTATCCTTTTGAAAGGTATATGAAAATATTAAAGGGATATGTTAAAAATCCATATCGACCTGAAGCCTCCATTATTGAAAAGTATATTTCTGAGGAGGTAGTAGAGTTTTGTATGAGCTACTTGGATACGGCGCAACACATAGGTTTGACTCCATCTCGCCATGAACGGGTTAATAATGAGGGAAAGGGGATTCGTGGCTTGAAAGTCAAATCACTGTCAGCTGAACATATGAAGAAGTTAGAATCATACATCTTGAATAACATAGCTGATGTTCAACCGTATATCACATTGCATATTAATGAGTTGAAACAATGTCATCCAAAGAAGAATGAAATGTGGATTTTGAATGAGCACAACAAAACTTTTTTGCCATGGTTTAAAAGACCTTGCTTGGTAGATCAGATGTATCAGAGACATTAAAATGGATAGTGGGTGGTCCATCTTTAAATGTGATAACATGGTCTGCTTATGACATTAATGGCTATACATTTCATACGAAAGCTCAGGACAACAGAAGTGCAGTTCAGAATAGTGGTGTATTAGTGTTTGCAGAAGCAATGCATTTTTAGAGTGCTAAGGACAAAAACCCAATTTCGGCATCAAGTGCATATTATGGAGTGATTGAAGACATATGGGAGGCTGATTACATTAAAATTAAAGTTCCTGTTTTTAACTGTAAATGGTTTATCGGTAACAACAGTTTCAGACACGATGAATTTGGAATGACACTTGTTAATCTGAATAGATTGGAAGACACAGCTGATTCTTTTATAATGGAAACACATGCCAAACAAATTTTCTATGTAGTAGATCAATCAGATATGCAGTGGGCTGTTGTTTTACAAGGGAAAAAACAATATGTTGGTGAGGATGAATTTAATGAAGATTCTGATTTATGTGAGATCCCTACTTCCATGGAAAGATTAACAGAACATAATGATGAGTATGTTGAAGACATGGTTTGTGCCATAAGAAACGATCACGACGAAGGAATTTGGGAAAACAATCCAACTGTACATTCCTAAAATTACAGGTAACACATGTTTATTTCTTGTTTACATTTAGTTTTTTCATATAATGTTAGATATTGTAAATTTTTTACTTATTAAAACATGTATCAAACCAAAACGATAAAACAATAAAAACCGTAAAGAGGAGAAGTCTTGGGCGCACGGGCTGGCCGGTGGTGGATCACCGGTTGGCCGGTGGTCCAGAGAAAAGCTCTGTCTGGTCCACCGGCCGGCCGGTGGTGAGCCAGCGGCCGGCCGGTGGTCCAGACAGAGGAAGGCTCTCTGTCTGGTCCACCGGCCGGCCGATGGTGATCCAGCGGCCGGCCGGTGGTCCAGACAGAGAGGAAGGCTCTCTGTCTGGTCCACCGGCCAGCTGGTGGTGATCCAGCGGCCGGCCGGTGGTCCAGACAGAGCAAGGCTCTGGTCCAGCGGCCGGCCGGTGGTGAGCCAGTGGCCGGCCGGTGGCACCAGGCAGTGGGCTAGTCTACTGCCTGGGTCCTCCGGCTGGCCGGTGAGCTCACACCGGCTGACCGGTGGACTAAGTGAGTCCACTTTTCAGCTTTCTTGGGCCAACTCCTTGGCAACCTTTTGCCTGTGTTTACCATGTTTATCATTGTTTAACATGATTACCATATTACCAATGTTTACTATTATGTAATTTAGTACACTTTTCTATTTTCTGATTAAGTAGTACTAGAATATTTGAATTTGTATATTTGTGAACTAATGTTTGTTTTTTTGATTTGAAGGAAAATGACAGATCAATCAGTTGATCAGCCACATGATTCTGGAGATGAGCATATTGGTCATACATCTGGGGAGGAACATTCAAATGCTCCTATTACGAAAAAGAGTTCAAAGGTTGGTAAGCGTGGGTGCACACGTTTACCAAAATTATCACTTGCCCGTACGAAGGAGGAGAGGATAGTCGTGGAGTTTGATGATGATGATCTTCCTAGAGGTCCAAATGCTAAAGATTTTAAGTGTTTTGTAGCAACTCAGGCTAAGAGCAAAGTAAGCATTCTCTATGATGATTGGAGAAGTGTGGATAAGGCGATAATTTCTCAGCTGTGGGAGACCATTTTGGTAACATCTTTTGCTATTGTTTGACTGTTCTTTAAATGTTTCTAGTATATATAATATTTTTAACCTCTTTTTTATCAGATGACATTTGATATTCCTGACACTAGAGGAGTCAGGAAGAAATACTTATCGTTGTCTGCTAGGAGATGGAGGGATTTCAAATCAACCCTCTCATCTGATTTCATTTATGGTCATAGGAGTCGTGAGAATACATGTCGTATATATCCTTTTATAGATGAAGACACATGGAGACAATTTTTTGAAAGTAGAAGAAAAGAATCATTTTTGGTAAGGGCAATGTAAACTTTTATAAGCTTTCTTATATAAATGATCTTATTATTGTTTTGTTAATGATTACTTATTCTTAATTTACATCAAACAAGGAAAGCTCATCAAGAGATCCAATCTAAAAATGTATACCCTCATAGTTTATCTCGGGGAGGATATGCATTATTGGAAGAACAAATGATGGCAGAAAACTTTCAACAACTAAGAGCTGAGTCTTCAAGCTCTGGAGAGGTGGCCCCTCCATCCCCTCCATCTAGACATGAGAAATGGAAAAGAGCTCAGAAGGGCAAAAAAGGACAATATCTTTCGGAAGAATCGAGACTCGTAATTGAGAGGATTGTAAGATATCTATTTTATTTATTTAAGTTTACTATTTTCGTCATATATTTCCAATCATTATAGAAATGTTCAATTAATTATTACAGGACTCTATTGAGGAGCATAGTTCACAGGGGACATTTACACCATCTGGGAGGGAAGATATTTTATCTGTGGCATTGGGAAAGCCCGAACCTCCTGGCCGTGTAAGAGGATATCCGGCAGGTGTATCGGTAAGAAAAGTGTTGCCACGTTCCTCAACTTCTAACGTTGATGGAGTTTATAAAAAAAATAGAATCCTTGGAGGCTGAAGTCCATAATATTAATGCTACAATGGAGGACAAGATTAGAGCATCGGTGCAGTTTATGTTTGCAGACTTTCAAAGACAATTTCAGGGTGCAGCTCCCACTCCACCTCTCCCAGTAGCTCCCACTCCCCCACCTCAGCCTGCGGACCCCATTTTTGATCCTCCTCCTCCGCCGCAGCTACCTACTTATTGTGAGTTGTATGTTGATGATCCTCAACATCATATAGATGCATATGGGGTGGTATATTGTATAGGAGATACAGTTCATCATCAACAGTTAGAGGTAGAGAATCATAGGGTCACTGTACAGGATATTATAGATAGATCAGCTCGGATACCATTACCTACAGATGAGGTGACGACAGTTGGACATAGTATCGGCCATTTTTTACTTTGGCCATCCAGACTTCTTCGACTCATTACCATAGAGGTATGGATGTTATATCTTTTATTTTATATTTTTATTAATGTTTTATCATTTGGAAACTAATATATTTTTCAATTTATTTTTACAGGAATACTTCAAAGGTAAAGAAATACTGTATAGACAACAACAAAGACAGATAGCTATGACATCAGATGCAGATACTAGCAGTCTTGACAAATTGTCAAGATATTCAAATTTGTTGTTGGATCATTATGACTTTACAATGGAAGCTCATGTCTGTGGACGTGAACTAAGTGTGCGGATTATGAAAACTGATATCATGGAGTTTGTCACTGGAGATAAGTTGGGCATCAACGTGGTGCAAATTTTTATCATGTAAGTCTTAACACCTTTTCCTTGCGTTATATTTATTAAAAATGTATACTTATGTCTACTTTGTATTAGGAATCTGTATAAAATTTGTGAGAGGAATGAGCTGACAGATGTATATGGATTCATGGACCCACAATTGATTTCCCCTGAAGCATGTGCATTAGATGAGGAACAAAGAATGCTTTATATTGCTGATAGATTTGAAAAGAATGTAATCACACAGTGTTGGATGATGCCTTTTTGTGAGAGGTATGAAACACATCCCTCTCAAAGAGTTAATTATCTTTTAACATAAAAAACCACTAACGTTAAATTTCCTTTTATCAGGGATCATTGGATGTTAGGGGTTTTTTCCCTAGGGAGAAAACACTTTATTGGATATGCTCTCTCTATGATGATGTGCGAGAAATTTTTAAGAATATATTGGAAACGTAAGTTTCAATTTCACAATAGTTTTATATATTATAATGAATTTTAAATTTACCCCATTCGTATTATTTTCTAACAGGGCATGGGTCCACTTTCGAAAAAGCGCAAAGAAAAGGAATTTCAAGATCAAATATGTACATGAGAAGGTAAATATCCATTTATAATTTGTACATTTTGATTTATTACATAAAAATAATATATTGAATTTACACTCATTCAAACAGAAATGTCATGAGAAACAAGGCATCATCGAATGCGGATATTACATGTTAAGATTTATGTATGAAATAATAACAACTGGGACAGTTCTGAGTTTTGACCTGGTAAGATTTCCTCTTTCTCATAATATTTCAATTTGATTTATTCATTATACACGTTGACTACTATCCTTTTCTTTTGTAGCTTTTTGATGACCCTCAACCCTTTACTGCTGAAGATATCAAACACATACAAGTGGAGTGGTCAAATTATTTTACAGGTTTGATTGACTTTTAGTTGTTTGTAATGTAAAATGTAATTTTGAATATTTTCAATGTAATTGTGTATTTCGTAGTCGTTTAGGTTGGATTTAGTTTTTTTTAAGTTGACAGTGTAAGTTTTGAATGTTATATAAGTGAATGTTTAATTTTTCTCTACTTCTTGTTTTGGTCTACTGTTGATGGTTTTTCTGGTCTGGATTTTGGTATGGGGGGAGAGGTTCCAAGGGGGTGGGTGGGTGTTTGGGGGGTGTCCAAGGGATATGGGAGGGGTGTCCAAGGTGTGTTTGGGGCTGTCCTAGGGGTCGGGGGGTGTAAATGAGGGTGGGGGGTGTCCAAGGGGTGGGGGTGTCCAAGGGATATGGGAGGGGTGTCCAAGGTGTGTTTGGGGCTGTCCAAGGAGTCGGTTGGGTGTAAATGAGGGTGGGGGGGGCTGTCCAAGGGGTGAGGGGTGTCCAAGTGGTGGGGGTGTCCAAGGGATATAGGAGGGGTGTCCAAGGGGTGTTTGGGGCTGTCCAAGGGGATGGGGGGGTTTCCAAGGGGTAGGGGGGTTTCCAAGGGGTCGGGGGGGTGTCCATGGGGTGGGGGGCTGTCCAAGGGGTGGGGGTGTCCAAGGGGTGGGGGGTGTCCAAGGGATATGGGAGGGGTGTCCAAGGGGTGTTTGGGGCTGTCCTAGTGTTCGGGGGGGTGTAAATGAGGGTGGGGGGCTGTCGAAGGGGTGGGGGTGTCCAAGGGGTGGGGGGGGGGGTGTCCAAGGGATATGGGAGTGGTGTCCAAGGTGTCTGGATGTTCTGTCTAAGGGGCCGGTTGGGTGTAAATGAGGGTGGGGGGCTGTCCAAGGGGTGGGGGGTGTCCAAGGGATATGGGAGGGGTGTCCAAGGTGTGTTTGGGGCTGTCCTAGGGGTCGGGGGGGTGTCCCGGGGTCGGGGGGGTGTCCAAGGGGTCTGGGAGGGCTTTCAAGGTGTGGGGGTGTCCAATGGGTGTTTGAGGCTATACTAGGGGTCTTGGGGGTGTAAATGAGGGTGGGGGATGTCCAAGGGGTGGGGGTGTCCAAGGGGTGGGGGTGTCCAAGGGATATGGGAGGGGTGTCCAATGGGTGTTTGAGGCTGTACTAGGGGTCGTGGGGGTGTAAATGAGGGTGGGGGGGGGGCTGTCCAAGGGGTGGGGGTGTCCAAGGGTTGTGGTGGGGCTCCAATGTGGTGGGGGAGGGCTGGCCAGGTTGTTAGGTGGGTATAGATGAGGGTGGGGTTTAGTTGGGGCTTGGGGGAGGGCTGGCATGGTTATTTTTGTTTGGTTTCTGGTTTCTTTTTGGTGAGAGCAGTGCAATTATTTTAAAAAAATATATATCGCTTTCACGTCGGTTATAAAATAACTGACGTGGTAAATAAATTGGTAGGGGTTTATCACATCGGTTTTTTCAAGAACCGACGTGATAAACCGTTCCCGGGCCTTTTATCACGTCGGTTCTTAATATAACCGACGTGATAATAGGCCCGGGGAAGGGTTAATCACGTCGTTTATGTCATAACCGACGTGATAAACGATATCCCAGGTGTTTTATCACGTCGGTTTAGAAAATAACCGACGTGATAACCCCCCCCCCCCCCCCCCCCCGCGCATATTTATCACGTCGGTTATTAATGAACCGACGTTATAAACACCGTGATGTTAGGGATGTTACGTCGGGTTTTAAATAACCGACGTAAAAAACGTTATTTATAACGTCTTCCGTATTAACGTCGCCTAAAAACCGACGTAAATAATGAAAAATAACCAACGTAAAAAATGTTTTCTGCACTAGTGTTGGGATATTTTGGGTTTAATTAGAATGTTTTGATTCAAGGGTGTTGGATTAGGTATGCTCCCACATCCATTCTATGGGATGACAACAAAAATGAATGGTTGGGTTAGAGGCATCACCAAAATTCAATTATGGGATTTAGTGAGTAGGATCTAGAATAACCATGAAATACCTTGGGATTAAGGAATCATACCAAAGCTTCTAAATCATTTTCTACTAAATACGAGTGTTTCCATGGATAGTCATCTTGTAGGGGAAGAACTTTCCTTCCTACTTTTTTGAATGTGTTTGGCGGTGGAACCACTTTTTGCACATAGTTAGGATAATATGAGTGTATCATAAGGGTCAATTATGTCTTTTCACAAAAATAATCTATATGAACAGGCAAAAAAATAGATTAGGAATTGAATGTTTGGTACGTTTAGAAATGATCCAAAGTGTGTTGTTAGAATACTATCTTCATTATTATATAAGTAATTCTAACCATGGAGGTAATTTGGATTCTAATTGACTATTAAATTACAGACCCATTGTGGGGAGCACCATATCATGGTATAATAAATAGAAATTGATATGACTTTGTATTTGGTTAGAAAAGCTTAGTAAAATATCATCTTGTTAATTGAGTTTTGGAATATAAGTGGTGGCTCAATTTTTACTGTCTTAAGAAAAGAATGGTAAATGTAGTCCTAGCAATCATGTTGGGAATTTAAGGCACAACATGACCATTTCATTGAGAATTTCATGAATTAGGTAGGTAGGATGATATTTCTTTCTTCTATAAGGATTCTCAAGAATGATAAGTACTAATGTGGTAATATTTTAGGGTCCCATGTTTTGGACCTGCTGAAGTTTCCAAAGAAATATAAATCAATCATTTGGTGATGGGAGGAATTTTAAACCGAGCCTATGAATATAAATATTATCATTAGGGATTTTATAATTGTTTTTAGATTTTTTTGAAGACTCAAGAGGTTTCTTTGGTTTTCAGATGAGTTTTAAGAGAATTAGTCCATGAAAGCTTGGTTTTGGGAGAAATATAAAAGGGAACATGGCTGACACAAGTTTAGTGCATACCATGTGCCACAACTATGAATCCTATTTTGTTAAGAGACATGGTTTTTTTTAACCATGGGTAGCGTTATAGATATCCATGAAACCATATACAATAAATTGAAATTTAATCATATATTTGGCACAAGGTTTTACAAATAATGCACCTAATCTGTCGAGGACGTTATCACTTGGATGGTAACTCTACACAACATATACATAGTTTGTCAGACTGTGTGCCTAGATCTCATTATTAGTTAAACATAGGTACTAATCTGATCTTTTTGTCACATTTTTTGGCAAAATAATACATTCAAATCAATAGACTCCTTAAAGGGGGTAGTTTATGGGTTTTCCATTAACTTTTATATCTTTCATACCCTCTTTTTCCATTCCTTTTCTCCCTCTCATTTTAGCTACTCAATTACTCCATTTGGAATTTTCTAGGATTTTATGGATATACCTCATTTTGACTTTTAATCAAGCTCTATAAATCTCATTGGATCCATATCGATGTGATATCAATTCCCCTTGATTTTATTTGTTTTTACATAAGTTATGTAATGAAAAATCTATGTGATATCATTTTCCATATTTTCAAGGAATCTAATGATTTCTTTGATCTATCCCATTACTAATTGAATGAAAGTCATATATTTGATGATTAAACCATCCAAACATGACGTTGGTGGTCTCTTTATTATCATTAATGTGTAGTAGGTTCATTAAATACTCTGTTTATTTATTATCCGGATTTTTCAAGTGTCACCTCTTAAATGAAAAATTATTTAAAAAAATGCTTATGAAAAATTCAATATTTCCATTATGAATTTAAAATTGTAAATTAGAATATTTCTACCTAAAATTGACCCCCTGAGAGTTTCCCTCATATTCCTTGGCCTTTATGCTTAGTGTTGGAATTAGAAATGAACTTTGATGGTCTATTGACTTACCTCTCCTAGAATGAGACCCAATATGGGATTAAATGAATGATGAGTGGTGTGGGTGTTTCCCCCTTATCTTATTAGATTTATTTCTTTTATTATTTATCCATACTTGTATATAAACGGACCAATTTAAATAAAATTAAATGTTAATGTCAATGTTTTAAACTTGGCCTGTATCAATTAATGAATGTATTTCTTGAATCATATCACATGATAAATGGATATATATCCTTCCTAATTACATATAATTGTAATGGGATTGTTGTAAACATGATCTCTAAAAATTAATGATTATGTACATGGATATATTTATTTAATTATGACTTGATTATCTTTTATAAATGAAGTTTAGAAAAAAAGAATGAAATGATTTGTGATACTTAAAATTGCAATGGAGGAAGCTCATGAACTAAAATTAAAAACTAATATGTCACATATAAAAGGTAATTACACTATTACATGATTGATACATGGGTTCATTATTATATAATTCCTATGATGGTCTCATATTCTATTTCAGATTTATCTACCATTGGTGATACCAATTTCCTCATTATGGAATATTGTGGATGGGCTAATAGGTTACATGAATTAAGTCATTCCTTTATCTATACATGGGTTCCCTTTTATGGGACACTATGTATGAAATCATAGGATAGATGATTTTCATCATGCTCTAAAAAATATTAGTGTTTCCATCTAATATAATTCCTTTTATGAGATCAAAGGGAAATTGGATGTTATGTGGGATAATTGGGCTTCCTCATTACAAAATTCCATAAACAGGATCATAGAATAAATAGGATTACGTTACTCCATCAGTGATACCTAGGTTCCTTATTACAGAATTCCTCGGATAGGCTTATAAAATAAAAAAATTATACCATGCATGTTTATTATTTCATAATATTAATGGTATCTTATTATGATGATTATTATACTTGGACACCTTGTATTGTACCCAGGGTCCATGAAAAACTAATTGTATTATATTCAGATATGTGTGACTGCCGAGATTTTCTTTATGGTTTAGAGACACTTATTATACATTTACTCCATGGTTCTACCCTAGTTTTTATACAACTGGTATAATTTTATGACCATGAATATGTTCCCTAGTTATGATGTGTTGATGGATTTCCTTAATTAAATAAATGATCCTCTTGATACTATTATTTGACAACTTGTCCTTCCTCCTCAGATCATCACTAGTGAATGTATATATGTCTATATATAATAGTTAGTGTGTGTGTGTGTGTGTTTGTTCACATATATGAATATATATATATATATGTGATGTCATGTAAGATATATTAATTCTTAAGCCGGAGAAGGTATGGTTTGTCGAGGTCCTTGTGAAACTTGAGAAGACTAATTTATATTTATTTATTTAATGATTTATTTATTATAACGGAACAATAATATATTTTATATGAACATACTAGATAGAATTATACATCATTGGTGGTATCCTACTTTGTATATCTCACACCCTGTTCGGGCTTCCATTTTACTGGGGTACCCAAACAAACATCATGGTTGGAGATTTAGGCTCATAGACTATAGGATTTTTGTAATAATTGTACATGGGATATTATGAACACTTGAATGAGATATATATAAGGATTATCATGTTGAAAAACATTGATAATTGTGTCTTTTTATCATTTATTTATTACCAGATGTATGGATACTTGTTACATATAGCTGCATCAGATGGACATGAATGGTTATGTATTTGGAATTATCCATCTTATCAGTTATTATTTTATTACGATACATTTATTTTGTATGGATTCTTTTTTTGATTTATTTATTATGTTTATACTATTTTTCCACTGTAATAATGATGGTGTGGTATCAATAACATAAAATAATCGGAACCTTATTAATAATTGGTAGCCTCTAGAAAACGAGGAGGCATGCTTGAGGCCATTTGACCAGCCCAATTGGGGCACTGATCCAATGGATTTCTATTTGGGATGTTATAATCAATGATAGCTTAAAAAATGTAGTATAATGGTTGATGTTTATCATGGTTTATAATAGAATATCTAGTCTATGTACCTCTATTTAGATCTATAAAGAAACATATAACGGATAGTCTATATGGGTTCGAATGTCTCTATCAATGTGGTTATTTGGTGCATTAATTTCATCATTAGGGTTTGGTTTAGTTACTTACTAATCACTAGCCAATTGTTCTGGTAAACATACATCTCGTTCTATAGATAGATCACTATACTTGGATGAGGTATTGATATTTAAATGTGAAAATTCATCATTATCGGTTTTTAATGGAGTTATAGGATCATGTGGATCTATTTTCTTGAACATTACATTTTCTAATTCTTCCATAACTTTGTTCCTTTAATAAATGCCTTGTATGATTTACCACAGGTTGAATGGGTAAGGAAAATCCATTCATTCCTTTTGAAATAAATTTTATTTAAACTCAATTTCATTTTGATAATAAAGATATTTCCACCAAAAAATCTATAGTAATTAACATTTAGATTTATTCATTTCCATAACTCATATGTATTATTATTTAAAATAGTTCTAATAAGAATCCAATTAATGACATAACAAGATATTAAAACAAATTCTATACAAAAATAAATAGTTATGTCATGCTCATTGACCATTGTCCATAAAATATCCTAAGTGTTATATTATTCCAAAATACCACTCCATTTTTTAGGAGTCTTATGAGTTGAGAATTTTTTATTATATCCATGTTGTGATAATAAGGATTCAATGTATTAATTTTTAAACTCACTTCCATGGTCACTATACAAGTTATAAATTGAATTTCCACAAATATTTTCTATATATTTTCATATTTTATAAAATTGGACAAAGATTTTCTTTTTTGGGATAAAAAATAACCATGTAAATCTAAACAAATTTTATAAGAACATAAGAATGATGCATTCCACATAGGCTATAAACACTAGAAAGTATACACATTTCTATTTGATGCAACTATAGGGGTTGATAAGTAGAAAAGTCTTATTTGGTTTGACATAATTCTTATGTTTTTTCCTTTTGGACATGGATTTAATATAATGCCCTTTTGGAATTCTTGTTTAGGTAGATCCTTAACTTAACTTTTCATAGTTTATTTTATAAGTGAGTGAATGTTGAAGTGGAATAGTCTCTTATGTCAAAGCTAATATTCTTTATAAAATTCACATAAAACCCATGATAAAATAGTGAATCTAAATCAACTATATAAACATTGTCATTACATATAGTAGTAAGAACAAGAGCATTCATAGAATCATTTATCTTAAGAGAATAATTTTATACATTTACTTTGTAATTATCATTACATAATTTTGAGATTCTAATAAAGGTATATTTTAATCCATCAACAAAAAATAATTTTGAAATTAAAATTGACTTATAATTACCAATTGAATCTGGTAATTTTATTTTAACATTTTCATTATCACCAAATGTGACTTGTCTTCCATATACCATTATAATGTTCTTAAATCTTGGTTAGACTATAATATATTTCTAGACATCCTCTATAAAGATATAATTAGTTCTTACTTGTAATCATCAAGGATTTTTACAATAATATATTTAAACAAGAAAGGATTTTCTTACCCATGACTTCTTGGGTCTACAAATTTTAGGAAAAAAGATATTTTGGAATAAAAAGTATTTAATAATTATACTAATAGAGTATTTAATATATATGGAAATAAACACTTTTGTAGATCTATATGAATATGAATTGTTTACTAAACCGGGATAACTTGAACAAGGAACAAACTTATTTTAACAAATTTTTCTTTGGTTAGGGTCGTACCCAATCCCTATTTTATTATAATCACGACTAGGGTTTCTCTTCCATTTGTAATTTTTTCATTTTCTTTTTTAAGATAACCATTTTAAATTTTATGCTTGTTATTAAATTTAAATAAATAATCATTCTATTATCTTTCTATACTCACAGAAAATTAATCATTAACATAAAAAACTTGTAAACTTTTTATATATTTATAATTATCATTAAATTCGTTCATAATGACTTTAAGAATAGTAAAATATTCTTGCAATTAAACATTATTCATATCAGGTTCAAGAGGAGTATTGCTAAGTGAAGTAGAATCACTTACCATAAATGTTTTTTCCATAAAACATGTATTATAGTTTAATTATAATCTTCCCTTCTTGAATCAGATTCACTGGAATAGTCCTCAAGAAACTCTGGGTTTCTTTCATAAATTTCTGGGATATTTGTTCTCTATATAATTTCTATTTTTATACATTTAGTTTTAGAGATTCATATTTTATATTGCCTTATCTCCTTTACTCATAAAAATTCACCACTCATAGTTGTTTTTTCATCTTATACCTTCATATTTTGATATACCGTTTTCTATAGTTAGATTTCTTCAAGAATTTATTCTTTCTATAGAATTTCTAAAATATCCTGGATAAATTTCCCATCTCTCCCTCACTATCATAAGATGCATCATGCTTAATTCAGCTAATTTCATTTATTTTTTCTTTTATCATTGACTGAGAAGTTTTAAAAGTGAGATAAATTATTTTTAGTTATTCACCTTAACTATTCACTTTCAAATCTTCCCCGTAAATCATTAGTTTTGTAATAAAATCCTTAACTAAAATTGGCCTTATGTCTTGTGAATATCAAATGAAGGTAGAAGTTTCTCTCTATTGATTAGGTTAGCATCATAGGATTCCTATCACTTAATTTTTATCTTCTATTTTATTTTTATGAACATGAATCATAATGATGATTTCATTGAACCTAGGATACATTTAAAAAATTTATATTTATTCCATTATTCTAAATTAATCATATTTATTATTATATGTATTTAGACACATTTTTTTTTTACATTTTATGTGACTTCAAGAGACACAGAAATAGTATCTCATATTTTATAAGTTGTGTCACATGAAAAAAAATATATTAAACTCAACTTCACCCAAATAACATTATATATCATTCATAGATTTATAGTTACAATCATAAGCAATGTGTTATCATTAATCCAATTAGATATGGGAGATTTTGTTTTCTCATATATATCTTCTATAATTTCCCATATGTCAAAACCCATTCTCTCACGGTGTATGTTCATTTTAGTTTCCCACTAAGAATACTTCTTTCCAATAATGTAAGTTGGTATATTAGTAGCATAACCTTAATTCTAAGAAGGTTCCATGATAACACATATACTATATTTATTGAAATAGTGATCATGCAAAGAGAATTTATTAATGTTCATAAATAATATATAAAAAATAGAAAAACAAGTCTTTTGATTACAAATTATAGTTTAAGTGAATTACTTAGGAGGGTGTGAATTAAGTATTCAAATGTTTCAATTAAAAATATTTTCAATACTAAAATTAAAAAGAACCCTTAAAATAATACAACCTAGTTAAGTAATAATATTGGTATAAAAACAGTTAATAATTGAAATAATTTTTTGAAATTATCATCCAAACATTGATAAATAGTTCGAAAATAATTTAAATTTTGAAACTGTTTTACTCACACACAAAAAAATTATATCACAAATACAATGTAACTGTCATAGTATTTTTCTAAGAAGAATTTTATAATTTAAAATAGAGGGAAAAAATTGAAGACAAAGTGGATTTGGAAGCAATATGATTAGTATTAATATGATATTTATATCTATCCACTTGATAGAATTATACTATCAAGATGGTTTATTAAAATAAACATAGTGGTCCATAAGCTGAATTGGGTATACAAAAAAAGTATACATAAGGAATCCCATGGTACAACTCGTTTCTTGCATTATTATCCATGGGATAACATATATGAAATAACTAAGATAATATTATTTCATTACGTTCTATTATAGTACATGATATATATCTTTAATTTTAAACAAGTAAAAATTGAATAATTCCAAAGTAAATAATAAAAGAGAAGAGAAGAGAAAGAATTTGAATATATTGTGAAGTTATCTTTCTCCAATAAATCTATAGATGATCAAAAATGATATTATAATTTTATTTTATTATATTTAAATCTATCATTGATATCACTTTGATTGATATTCACAAGGCATTCATAGGGTAATAATTTTTCTATGTAAAAAGTGTGTCATAGAAAGCATTCAAAAATATTCATTTTTAGTAGGCACTACTTAAAATGTTAGCATACGCATCCACTTATCCCACAAAACCCACACTAGAGCATGTAAGGTTCCTCA
Source organism: Viscum album (assembly GCA_963277665.1). NCBI lineage: Eukaryota > Viridiplantae > Streptophyta > Magnoliopsida > Santalales > Viscaceae > Viscum > Viscum album. The sequence continues at coordinate 1,857,689,753 of OY728153.1, read as the reverse complement.
ATGTTTTTTCAAAAATACAATTTTTCATTATAGGATATTAATTAATTATATCATCATAATGATTAGGAAATCCTAGAAAATGTGATTTTTTCATCAATTCCCTAGAGTGTCTATTTACGAATATCCGTTCCTTAATCCACATACTAAAAACAATATCAAATACATTAAATTCTATAAAAAGTTGTTTATATTTTAATATAAATTTAATCATATATAGGAACAAAATAAAATTCTAGGAACTGAAGAAAAAACCATCTCCTCGTCACATTTATTCTTAGTAGAAGATCCTAATTCAAATTAGTAGATCATACATCCTGGTAGTAGATCTAGCTCCATGGTAAAATATGCTTAATGTGGCTATAGGACACCCCTTATAGTAGCATAATTCCTCTGATGGTACAAAAATTCCACTGATGGTATTATAAATCCTATAATGGTAGCATAATTCCTTTCATGGTGGAAGTATTAAGAACACTTTCATAGAGTTTTATTTCACATGTTCGTACGGGATGGAGACTACTTTTTCAGGATTAGTAGCATATAGTACATGGTCAAACTACTTAAGGTGTAGTGGTATAACTCTCATAGAAGTAGTTTTATCTCATGGTAGCGTCATTATCTAGGAAATTTATGAAAAAACTATAAGTTTGAAGTGTTATCATGGAACAAATAAATAGTTAGTAATAATATAAGCATGATTTTTGAACACTAAAAAAGGAATTGTGGGACTACTCCAATATTTAATTAATTTATAAATAACTTTATAAATAAATAAATATCTTATTTTTCTATTTCCCAACATATATACACATATTATAAATACTAAAATTTAATTTATAATTTAATTGTAGGAGAAAAAATTGAGTATAGTGTTTTTAAATATATACAGATGCCCTGTATAGAATTCAAACCATTAGCTATGTAAGACAAAATCATTATTTTGAAGCATCACATGAGACTACATAAAAACCCATTATCTATATAGCTTACATAATATTAATTTAATCTTCATTTTATAGTAACTTAATGGGTAACCCCTGTGTAACATTAAAATAACTCAGTATATGGAAATCACAACTAGAAATTTCTATCTTTGTATCATTAATCACACATGCCATGGAACTACATGAAATTAAATTGGTGATATTTCATACTAACTCATAGAATGATCCACATCATAGGAATAAGTATTTTGGTTCCCGATGTAGTGGATATCATGAGTAAGGTGAAATGATATTATTTATGAGATAAACATAGTGGCAAAATGTTATAAGGTTAGACTAGTTTCCATTTCATAATAACCCTAGAGTACTAGGGTCTATATAGGGTGACTATGAAATTGGTTATCGGGAATTATAATAGGTTATCTCTTATTATACTATATTTTAACATTAAACCCCTCATCCAATGGACTATATTAGATTTCTTTTATCCATCAATGCCTTATTAAACCCACAGTACCATACAATAGGTTCTTGCATATGATAAATCTAATAGATTATCATAATTCCATAAAACCAACCAATTCATTTCTAGTCATACTTAATAACACAAATTGATTCATAATTGTTAATTCAATTCTATGTTTCATATAGCAGCGATGGAAACAACATTTTATGCATGATTTCAAGTATCAGATAGAATGACAATGCTATGATACTAATTTTGTATTTATTAAACTAGTTTGAAAATTATACTAGATTTTATAGTTAAATAAGAAACTTTTCCAAGATAACTATGAATGAAATCCCAAGAAACACATTTCTATTATGTTAAGAACAAATGTACCTTACATCAAAGAACAGTTTACATTATCATTATCCATGTTTTATGATGATCATAGAGATACCGATAAATTATCTAACTCGTCCTTGTTGTATCCATAGGCCATACTAAATCAATTGATGCTCGAGTAGTATTTTTCTTATCTTCAGGGAATGTTAGTGCCTCACAGAGTATTGAAGGAATAAGAATAGAGATTCACCAAGATAGATATTCATACTATGCATGAGAAAGCTTCCAACACCCCAATCTTGATGGTAGTGGATAATTTTATATTCCCCAATGTATTCTCTTTTATTTCCATTTGTTTTCTCGTGTGATAAAAATCATGAGTAAATTCAAATCTTCCAATCATGCATCCATTGAATGAATTCATCAACCTACTAATTTTTTCATCATATGAAACATTTATTGATAATAAAAATTCCTGTAGATATCCAAACATTATCTAAAAATATTTGGATTCCATGTTAGTCATGATGTTCGAGATGAATCATACATAATGATTCAATACACTATGACATGCCATGAAATTAAATACTATTTACATATATATAATTTATATGATATACAAAAAAATTAAAAAACATTTACAATATATAAATTATACCATACAAATTAAATATATAATACTATATTATATAACTAAAATTCATCCCATTCATATATATATTTATGGAATATATTCATCACAGACTATTCCAAATTTCAATTTTCATAACATGAAAGTCCACTTCATTAGAAATTTATGATGTTTCAAAGATTAAATATTTCATTCATGATTATTATGCTAATTAATTTTCTCTTGATGATTTATCAATGATTTTTATTCAAATGGATTAATCTTAATGTATTTAATTTGATAATTTTTCCCCTATCAATATATTCATTTTAAATCCCTAGAATCTTTATGTTCATTGATGGATATTGTTCTCTTAAAACATTAGGTGGCCAAAATCATATCGACCACCAATCTATTCATGCCACATTGTTCAAAAATCATTGTTTTCCCATTTACTTTTGTGATGAATCTCTGTTTTTAGACTTCCTAATGCTTTGTGGTCTAATGGTAGTGGCTTCAAGATGATAGTGTGGTGGTAATGGAATTGATGAGGTGTGATAATGATAAAATACGCATTTTAACACAGTGTAGTAGTGGAAAAATGGGTCAAGGGGACTTCTAGATAGTTATTCAAGTATAGTGATTCATACCATGAGTAATAATTGTGGAAAAGTTAACAAATTTAATCACTAAATCTATATAAGTGATGATGGGATGTGGCAGTGATGTGTCATACATGAATTATAGTGAAAATAGTGAAAAGGATAGGGAAAAAATAGGAGATGGTAAATCTATATAAAATCAATAAATACAACATATAGTATAGAAACAAAATATTTCATATGGTTTCATTTATAGAACTATAGTTTCTATGAGAATATAATTATCATTGGGTTCATGAACCGCAAGAATACATCATGTAAAATTTCTCTATAGTTTCTTCGTTTTACACATAATAGTAAAAACCAATGAGGTGTAACTGTGAGAAACATGCTATTTTTTTAAAGAAAAACATTTCCCAGTTTATACAAGAGTTTGTTCCCAACTAATTCCCAATCCTCACATATCATGGGTGTTAGTAGACACACCATGTAGGTTGAGAACTCATATTTTTGTGCTCTAATTCCCTAGAGGGTGAAAATGGTATATATTTGGTGATAAAATGCCATGTTAGGAGGTACACAACATTGGTATCATCTAGATATATACTGACTAACCATTGATATTATGATGTTATATATAACTGGAAGAAATTACATATATATCGGGGCATCCCAAATCAGGCTTCTAGAGTACACACTCAATTCATCCATATCTCCCACACATCACGTACCTTCCGTGGTCATTCCATGTAGGTTAACCAAATATAACATATTGAAATAAGTATATGATGGTTACTACCAAGTATCACATTATGTGTCTCTTTGGGTACATATTTTGTACTAAATATTACTTGGTTTATTATTTATATCTTATCACTCGAATATCAAAAATTATGTAAATAGTATTTTTGAGTGATTTTATTCATAGTGAATGATGATATAATTATTTATGTCAACAGAAAAAAAAATTATGTATTTTGAGTTTTTTGAGGATTCTTATATTCAAGGAGGTGATAAGAATGTTTTGGAAAGGTGTTCGGAATGAGAATGAAGTCGTTAACCCCATGTTTATTCTTTAATGATAGTGTATAGGTCCTATGTGTGTATCATGGAGTTGGGTATCCCTATATATATCTAGGTTATAAGAATTTATTTCAGGGTGGATGGGTCCTCCAAGCATGGGGTTAGTACTCGCTTAGTCCTAACATGGTGTGTCTTCATCGTACTATAGTCGAAGTAATTCCCCCCCCCCACCACACACACATTTTTTTGGAGAAAGTACTCCACTTATATAGACTACTATTAATCCCTGTGAGTTATGGTGTGGGACCTTCATCTGTCAAGGTTATCACTTTTTTCACTAAAACTCATGTCTCTATAAGGTATGGGTCCCCGAATATCTATACAGTGAGGTTTCATAGAAGTGAAGGAAGGTAGTTTGGGTTTTTTGGGTCTTTAGTAGCCTCAGTCATTATGGTTTCCTTCTATATATAACTTATATATGAATTTTAACTTCTATATTTATTGGACTCTCAGTATTATGGTTTTCTCTGGTCACTTAAGAAACATAATCCTTTATAGAGATGAGTTGAGATGATTTGGGATTCCCTATGTCTGAATTTTTTATGTAATGTTTATCGATATTTCTTTTCTAGTTTCTATTTTATATCAAACTTTTTAGCTAACACATATTTTCTATCTTCCCATTTTTTATTTTTGGGTATTCTATTAGATATATTTATACCCACCCATTCATGGGCCTTGTGCCCACATGTAATGTGCTTCTATAGACAATGCCTAGTTAAAATAGGATCTTGGTGGATATGGAGCTAGTAAATCTTGCATGGAATTTATAAATAGTAGTTCTTGAAAGAGGATGTTGTGGTTGGTGAGTTCTTTGTAGGAGTTCTTGTAGTGAGGATGTGATTTCTATAATGAAAAATTTATCGATTATGGTGACATTATCTATTGTGTTTAGTTTATTCGAAGGATTCCCATTGTGTCATTATGTCAAATAGAAATGGACTCATTGAGGATTTTCTATATAGTTGGTTATCAATATATATTCTTATTGGTAGTTTAATATCGTTATAATTTTATTTTAATATCTATTAATGATTAAAATAGGCTAACTCATCCCATGTATGTCATTCATTCAAGGTGCCTATCACTACCCCTTGGACAATTATATGTGATCATGGGGTGGTACAAATAGCTTAAGGACAGCCCATGTGCGGTCCAAATGGGAAAAGTCGTGTCATAATAATATCAGAGAGGCCGAGTTTTAGGGAAAGATACTAGAGTAGGTGGTCTTTTGGGTATTGGTTTCATAATATACGGAAACAATGTTATGAGGTTTTTAGTTTGGTCTTCAGACTAGGGAACTGAGTGTTAGTGTAGAGTCCAACCTATCAATTCACTAAGTCTTTAATAATCTATTGATCAACTTCAAACTCCCAAGAACCAGTACTTTTGTGCAGTCAAGATGGTGAGTGAATCATATAGTGTATAGTTATGGTTTTCATGTCATTCTTATATCATCATAACCAAATATTCTTTAGTAAGCATTAGTTTTACATTTCTAATATAGTATTCCACCTATGTACCTTCATAATATATTTAGAGTTAGGGATATTATGATCCCATTAATGTTATTAAGTCTATCCCCATAGGTTATTTGAGGGATAAATCATTGATTCATGAACCTAATTGATATGAATATTTTTCATTAGAGGAGGGTTGACCCTTCATTATTAGTTTTAGTGTATAAATTATTATAGATTTGATGTTATTTCTAGATGACCCTGATGATACTACTAGTGTCTTGAATGTGTTGGAAACACTTCATGTGTTCCATCTTCAAAGGCATCCACAGTTTCAAGGTGACCCCCGTGCTTATGATATAGGGGATTAGTTGGAATCGGATACTCATTTTATATGTCTAGTTTAGATACCTACTTACCAGATGTTATTTATTTCCTCAATTTTCCTTTGTAATTAGGTGATATATTGGTTAATAATTATTACCTAAAATAATGTTATTATAGCATGGTGGAAGTTCAAATAGGGCCTCTACTGTGAGACTCAAGCTATGCATTTCTACATCCATTAACTATACGAAAGTCCTTCATCATTCATTTGAGATATTATTAGTAGATATTATCCTTGTATTTGGAACATGAAAATATTTTCCATTATATTATCGAGTATGGTGTCATATAAATACCAACATAGTAAAGGATTCATTAAGATTATGAGCCTTATTTTTATAGGATTGAGGTCCCTTCATGTAGATATTTTATTAGATGAAATGTTGGTGTTGATGTTTCTATAAAAGTGAGTGACTCATTGATCCATATCCACTACCAACACCATGTGGCCCTTGTTAGGAACAAAGTATCTCTAGGAATTCCATGGATAGTTGTGGGTGATGGATGGATCCATTGGGGAGGTTTTTAATGAGGTTTGTGGTACAATTTTTTTCTTATTTACTATCACTCATACTCAAAGATATAAAAATGATCCATTTGTTTCATCCTGTGTCATTTTTATAAAGTGGGGAATTCTAGTGGGGTTCATAGCTAGAACTCTTCAACTAGAGACTTCCATGAGTGGTGACCATACCATTGTTCACATCAGTTGAGAGTGTGAACTTGTTCTCAAGAGATAGATATTTTTTAATGGAGTCCATCATGTTAGGATAAGAACCTATGACATTATCCATGGTGTATAATTGATAATCACAACTCTAATGGTTTCTCTTTTGAGATGTTTTAGCAGTCAATAAGAAGGTTCAAGGTCCACCCTAAAAGGAGAGTGTGGCCCTTAGTAAGGGAAAGTAGGACAACCCTCAGGTGTTAAAAGTTAATCCCCCACCCATTTGAAAAGACTAGCTTAGTGTGGTATAGATGTTGTGGAGGGTTGGTTTCTGATATTGGTGAAAGTTTTTCCTCTTATGGATATTTACTTCCATAATGGCATACATTCCAGGACTGTATTGATATATTTTAAAATTTATTGGATAGTTGGGCCATACTTAGAGAGCTTATTGGTTAGTTGGGAAACTTATTGGAAGAATTTATCATCAGACTCAATAAAATATATTAGACTAATGTTATGAAGAAAATTGGTTCTTGAAGTTCAAACTCATGTATGGTAGCCTCATCTTCGATATCATTATAATGGTATTCTATGATTAGAATTTAGATATTATGGTGGAGATATTGAAAATTTCATGAAGTTATTAGGTTTAATAATACCTTTTATGGGTTCTTGAGTCTTGTGGGTAATTTTTGGTGGTATTTATTTATGACACATTCATTTCATATAAATCATGGTGTGGGAATATTTATTATTTGAGGTTTTATCATGAATAAATTTGAGAGTACCCATAATACGGTGAACTCCTATGGTGAATCTTCTTGCAGTTAGAGAACCTTTTTCCCCTAGGAACATCATTTATAAGAGTGGAGTAATTGGATTCCATATATTTTAAGGCCATGATGAATAATGTGATAAATTTTGGGGAATGGTAATGTTTTAGCTAATTATCTTAATATAGGATTTCAAGCTTATTAAATATAAATTTATCTAGGTAACTAGAATCAGGGTAGTTGATTTCGTTAAAATCGTATTAATAGTTGATATTCTTTCAGGTGTGGAGGTATATAGTTTTTTTCTAGTAATTTAGGATCAGATTAATAGTATAGATTGTTGGATTTTTCATGAATTTATATTCACTTAAAATTCCCCCAATGGGTTTCCTGTATGTGGGGAGTGTGACCACCTATCCTATAGTTGGATAATGATATTTCCATGAGACTCCTATTTGGTGTTACGATGGATTTTTTTTGAAATAATATCACCCATTAGGGTATGGTAACTTGGTCACTCATGTTATATCTAGTGTTATCTTTGGGTATGGATATGAATGAGTTAGGTAATATAACAAAATAAGAGAAACCACTTCAGATTCTAGCTAAATTGGTCACCGTTAAGATATGGGTTGGTCATTTGGCAGTTTGAGGGGAATGGTTCAATTTATTGTTTTGACCATCTGTCACTTTTATAAAGAGTAACCACAACCTGACTAAGTTATCATTGGTGATGAATGCATTATTTTTTGAATCATTGGGTGTGAAAGTGTGATTTTCATTGATGATAATTGAAAGACTAATATTTCGGAGTGTAAATTTCATTATTCTTGGTAATGGAATCATGGTTATGTGTGCCTTGTTAGGTTGGTGATGATAGGTTGATGAAGACCTCAAGGGACTAATGTTTTGGAGCCCCTATGGGGTTGGTGTGTAATCTTTGGTAGAAAACACCAGTGGTAGGGTTTGAGGTGGATCGATGTTTCTCATGTGGTATCTTTAGGGGTTGATATTTAAATTTGGTATAATAATACTCTCATAATAAGTTACCTTAATAAAATGTAATATCCTTATTGATGTCAATGATTTGTAATTTCTCATTATGCTATGAGGATGGGAAACCAGTGTTTCAAATGTATTTTGGTAAGAAATCATAGCAATATTCATACAATACGATCCTATTTTGTTATTGATTCTTTTCCCCAGAATAAAATTGAGTTATTTTTATTTTATGGGGATTTGAAAAATAGTGAAGTTAATTTGAATGATAGTGGTTGAGAAATATGATATTTTCATATATGGGTTCATCCCAGATTTTCATGGAACATGGAACTCAAGAGGAAGATAAAGGAAATGTGATTATGGATTTATTTCTACAAAAGTTGTTTATAATCTTTCCAGTTCTGTAGCTCTAGTTATTTACTTTTTGGGGGAGATTATTTTTAACGGTGGGGTAGATGTTGCAATATATAGATTTCCTAATGCAATACATAACTCATTTTTTTAGTTTCAAATTCACAGGTCCTCTAAAAGAATAAAATGGTAAATTTACATGAGTGAATAATATCCTAAAAATATCATGATTATTTTGTTGATCTGGAATCATGGTGTACCCCTCATAGTGAGTTTTGATAATATTCTAAGAATGTTGAATTTATATGATAGATAAAGTAAGTACCTTCTAAATGGAGTCTTGGATGGGGATGTATACACTATAATTGTGTCCGAAATAGTTTGTTTTACTTGAGAGATATATAATATTGTTGTGTATGGATTTCATCCTAGGAATAAGTTTGTTTTGGGTTTTGGTTAAACACCAATTTCACCCTATATTAACCATATTAAATAATTATTTTTTCCCTTCCCCATCATTCATCTACATTCACCTATGACATTGCCTTATAGGTTTCATAGGGGAGATTATTCTTCAAGGAGGATGGGGAACCACAATATATCTTTGATTAATATGATAATAATATCATTTGGTATTATTGAATTAATTGAATAATTTGTGTTTAATTCATTATGTAGGACTAATTTATTTTACTATAACCTCATTCTTCATTCTATGCTAAATTTCAATTTCTATAACACTAAAATGATCTCTATTATAAAATTTATAGTCCCTTGGATTAAAAATTTCATTATTATAATCAAATTCCTTCTCATAGATTAGGATTTATTTATTTAATTTGAGAAATTTTCTCCCCTGTGATGAATAATGTTTTTTTCCCATGAATATACACAATCATTGATGTGATTTCCTTTGTTAAAACCATGGGTGGATGAAATCACCCCATCCATCATTATGGTCTTCCCTCATTCTTATCTCATATTTGTCTTCCCTATTATTATTATTTTGAAAAAATACACTATCATTGGACTTTTTAAGGTTGGATGTCTATTATATGTTACATTGGGGAGAAAATTTGGTGAGAAGGTAAATGGTGAGGTTCTGTAGTAGTGAAGGATTTACACCAGTATAGTGTGGAAATGGAGAAAAATATTAGAGGGATACAGGCAGGTGGTTTTGAAAAGGTGATTTAGCTCAAGAGAAATAGAATTTATTGGGGTTAGAATGACATTCACTAGAGGTACAATGGTGGTTTTCAGATGTGGACGAGATGCATTAAGTTGGAATCGTTGTGAAAATAGTCATGGTGGTTGAAAAATTGGATAATAAGACAGATTTAGAGAAAACAGGACTACATGAAATGTAGTTTAGAACATACACATTTTGTATGATTTTAATAATGATGTTAGGATCTTTCCAACATGACCGTACCCGAGTGGTAAGGGCTTCTGCTTGGCATCCAAGAGACCCAGGTTCAAAACAGGGTGGAGGAGAATTTCCGGTAATGTAGAAGTACTGTAATAGTCACCATATCAGTAACTGTAGAAAACATTGTAGCAGTACTATAGCAGTCACTGTTGTGGATACTGTTGGGTACTGTAGCAGCCGGAACTATTCACCCGATTTGGGTCTTCGGGCCACCGGTTTGGGCCTATGGGTCTCCAGGGCCTTTGGGTCATCAAATGCCTTTGGGCCACATGGACTTAGGGTCACGTAGACCATGGAGTATACCAGTTCACATAGAACATGCCCCAGAAGAGGATCATAGCAACAGGAGTGGCAGCCACCAGATGCAAAGCTAACCGGATTGGAAGAATTAGAGGGTATGGAAGCCGCCATCGGGACCAGGCACCATGAAGCTTTGTACGGGGCAATGCTAGCTGATCATCAATGCAAGGCGGGGATCTAGGTGATCAATGACGTAGAAATATGGGGAGGGGAAGTTCATGTGGGCTGGGCCTATGGGTCATGTATTGGGCCTAGTATGCCTCTGGGCCTTCGGGTCATGTATTGTGGGTTTGTCAGGCCTTATGCCTTTGGCCTACGAGTCATGTAAGGGTTCCACTTAAAACCTTAAAAAGGGGATTATCCATAATAAGATAAAAAATAAGGCTTTCGAGCCATTCGGGCGGATGTTAGGGTCTTTAATATTTTATAAATATCACATTTTGGGTGACCCCTCAGAATATTCCATGTATTTTTTTCCTATAAAGGCTGAGGTCTACACGTAGAGATAAATAATACACATGGTGTGGCTAGGTATCACCCTTTGTTTCTATGAAACGACATGACCCAGGGTGTAGTAATGTATATGCCCGATTAATCACGTAGCCCCACAAACCATGTTAGCTGGTGGACACACTGTATAGGTCAAGACTATGTAATTTTACACTTAGATTCACTATAAGGTTCACATTTCATGTAGTCAAATATCTCATGCCATTATTATAGAAATAGAAAAAAGGGCTTGGTTGGATACATGTTGACTTACAATTAATCCCGACACATCATGTCATAAGGGAAGAGACAACCTGTATTTTAAGGAAACTCATCTCAGGCTTCTAGAGTGCACTCCAAGTTCATTCATAGGTCTAAAATATTATGTACCTTCCTTAGAAATACCATGAAGGCTAAACCCATGTGACAAAATAAATGTGATACACCATGACTACATTTGAGGCACACACGCCATTTGTTTCAAGGTACATGTCATATACTGTAAGTTACTTGGTTTTCTGTGTATATTCTCACCCAAGTATTAGAATCAAACAATTAAATATTCCATTCTGTGTGATTTTTCCCTTATAGTGTAATGATATTATTCTCATTATCAATGGGTACTTTTTGTGATTAATTTTTAACATGTTATGGATTCCTATCTTTTTATATGTGATAGTAATATTGTGGGAAATGAGTTTAGAAAGATATATGGCTTAATAACCCCCTAGTGATTTGATGATGATACAGAATGGGTCCCCTATATATACTATGGTCTTGCATACTCCCCTAAACATTTAGGATACAAGAATTTAATTAATGGGATATAGGTCCTCCAATAGGACTATGGTTGATACCTACTCAGTCCTGACATGGTATGAGTCCCCTATACTATAATTGGAGTCAGTTACCCCACATAGAAGTGTGAGGGTACTATACCTATAGAGTTCAGCATTATTCATCATGATTTAGTGTGTGGTTCCTTCATACATTGAGTTTAGTACTTTCTTGATAGAAAATCATGTATCTATGAGGTATGGATTCCCTACTATAGGTTCAAAGAGGTGGCATAAAATTGAAGGAATATAATTTGGGTATTTTGGATCTTTTGATACCTCAGTGTTTTCCCACTTATTTTATACATGACACATAGTTGGGTTTTCAACCTTTTTCATTATAGGAATATTAGTATTCTATGTGTCATTGGTTAATTTTGAAATATGATACTTTTTTGAGTTTATATAAAATTACTAGGGATCCCCTATTTCCCTATGTTTTCCATATGTATAAAATCTCTAGGTTTATATTTTAATTTGTCTCTTGTATTAATGGTTTTATCTATCCTTTTATTTATGTCTTACCACTTTTTTTCAAAACATTTTATTGGCTACATTTATACACACCCATGCATAGGTCTTGTTACCACACATGTTCTGTCTATATATATTATTCACATCTTGACGATGATTTTACTAGACATGGATATGGTATAGCTTTTTTGGATTTTATTTTCAATAGTAATTAGTAGTTCTAGATAGTGGGAGTTATTATTGGTGATATATTTCTAATAGTTCGTTTAGTGGGGAGGTGGTTTCCCATATTAGAAATCTGTTAATAATGTTGGAATTCTCTATTTTGTATGGTTTCAGTCAAGGTTTACTCATCTGGCATTGTATTAGATTATAGTTATCCCAATCATGGATTTTTTATACAGTTGGTTATCTATATATATTGTTGTTGTTTTTTAGTTATATTTTTCATTTAAATTTCATATATATTTTATATAGGCTAATGTCCCCCATGTGGTTTATTCCTTATTTGTGCTTGTACAAAGACAAAGCCTATTGGCGGTTGGAATGAGGTGGAACACTCGTTTTATTCTTGGTATAGGTGTGATTGTTTTGGGTCTGGTCATGTCATCCACTATCAAAAAAACTCCCATACATATGTCTCAATAACATTAGAGAACTCTCATTTGTAAAAAAACTTAAAACCACACAATATCCAAAATATTAAAACCATACCTCAATAGACAAGAACATCAAATATTCAATTTATGAAAGCATTTGTATATTAATATCAATTAATAGTTTATTAAATGAAATTAGCTTAAATAACATTATATATAGTTATTTTATTCATATCTTTGGAAGAAAACAATAAAAGATTAGAATCAATATCCATGTATCATGAATATTACTTTGATCTCAGGCAGATTGATTCCATCAGTGGAAGATGAAAGGAATATATTCTTGTTTTTTAGATTAAATATAATGTACTATAAAAACCCACACATGAATTTTTAAATAGAGTTGGAATAAATATAGGTTCTTATCAAAGCGGGAAAACGGATATTTTTATTTTTTTTATATTTTTTGGAATTTAATTTTGGAATTATTATTGGATGGAATGTGTTAAATTATTTAAACAAGGTTTATAAGGTCAAAATTCCTAGACATAATTTAGAGGTGTTAAAAAACTGATTGTGAAAGAGTGAGGTTACAGTAAACCACTAGGTACCTATAAAAGTGAAATTAGTTACATAAGAGAGACATTTTGGGGTGTGTCCAATAATTTGGTCCATGAAATTATCAGTGACCATACACCAGGAACATTGTGAGACAAGTGGATGTTGTTGGTGCACCAGGTTATTAACACCACATTGATATATTTTTTTATATAGAGAGTAAAATCAGTATTTTTTTTAAAAATAAAACACTCTACTCAATAGTTTTTCCACTAATTTTAATGAATAGAGGGGAAGATGACTTCCTCCATATCCTTCCCCTCACTTTTCTCTTTGAAGCATGGGAGTTTGGTCTTGTTCATCAGGTAAATTATGGTTATCCTCTCTCCCATATTCCTATTTTCATATTTATCTATTATTTCCTCAAATGATAGTGTGATAGAATTAAGTATTACATCATGATATCACTCGATTAAAATGGCTTCTTATTGAGTGAATTCTTTTTTTTATGGTGATGTTTGGTTGGAATGGGAGGATGAATGTATATGGCTTCAGATAGTATCATTATAGGTATGTAGGTACTTTGGTTTTTCTTTGAATTTTAAAAAATTTAGATTAAATTTATGAATGTATTAGAATGATAAATTATGGATTTTTCATGGAATACTCTTTGATGAATTTTAATGATGGTTCATACATTGTTTCCCAAAAAATTTACATCATTTCTCCATCCAATGTGTATATTATATTTATGTTGGTTCGGTTTAATTATTTAAAACATTTGTATCATTATTAAAATTGGTTTAAAATTAATTAAAATTATCTCTCTATAGAGACAGCGGATCAAGATGATAGATCATGTCTAGTGTGGGATTAATCAAGATTCAAAAATAGTGGTCTAGTTTAACTTAAGTGTATAAATTCATATCAAGGTAGGTGGTCCCAAATATTACCTCTTTTATATGTGTTTTCATTTATGGTAAGTAATGCTCATGGGGTAAATGTATATTCTTGAACTGAGTGACATATAAGGTGGGATAATGGGATATGGAAGACTAGGATTGACATAGTAATGTCCTGGAGACAATCACACCTGATTTCCCTTGGACCTTTGTTACATTAAAACCCTATATGGGTGATGGGGTTTAGTTATAATTTGGTGGTCTCCATGATGTGTTTCTATCCTTGCAAAGAGGTTGAGTGTCTTAATAACATCTATTATGAGGTGATGTAAAGATCTGTTGAGTTTAGCGGGATGGGGGTTCTTGAGTATATATTTAAATGTAATTGAAATGTGTTTATTTAAATATTTTGTGTCATGTTTGGACTATTAGGTGATCTGAGGTCTTTTGGGTGTTACGTGTTGGTCACATGGTCATATATAACCATATTACAAAATGGAAAGTGTAAAAAACCATGATATTATAACTCGATAGAGGTTTAATTTGATATATTATGTATTATATGAAATGTTTAGTTCCTTAGAGTATCCCTTCATGATGGGAAACTCATTAATGTGACAATATAGCATTGTGTTAGATTTTTTATGGGATTTTTGATACAATTAATAGTTATTTATCTTATTTTATTTATGTTAGGGGTGATGGTACGCTCACCTTAGAATGGGAATTTCTAGGGTCATTGAGACCTTGGGTTTGATATGGGAAAGAGGGAATTGATGTGAGGACCATGAAAATTCTTAATATGAAAATTTAATAGGGAACTATTCCAATACATAATTCATATTGAAATGGAAATGGACGTCATTTCAATTCATTTTTTATATTTAAATGGAATTTAAAGTTATAATATTTCATTCATGACATGAAAATTGAATTATATGCTATGAAAATTCATGTATTGTTTTCAATAAGGGATATGGACACAAGAATACTCTACCTTAGACATGGAATTAGGATGTGATCAAATTTCATCCCATTCATTGTTAGTTTCCTAGAAAAAGATTTTATGTCAATCCACCTTAGACATGGAAGTGTGATTTATGTTACGTTTATATATTCCTTTCCATGGATATGGGATGGTATGATATGGCTATACATTCTAGACATAGGTAATTGGTTTGAAATTTTGTCAGCGAAGTATTTGAGAATCTATAATTATGTGAAGTCAGATGTAATGCCAACTAGATTCTTGGACATCATTATTACTGAATGGTATAATGTTATGATAAATAAAAATTTTATGTTACATTATTAAGGATGTATTGGAGGTTTTTTATAACAACCATGCACTTTATTACATATTTAAACATGATTTATTACATATAATTTCACTTAAGATAACTATGATTATTGAGAGGTCTTGTGTCATGGGAAATTAGAAACATTAAATGACAACTTAAGACATAAAAATGCAACATATCTATTGAAAACTTATTTTACACTACCACAACATTCCTTCATACATAACATTTCATGGGATAACCTAAGGACGTACAAATGAAAAGGGTGAGCTATAAAGAATAGCAAGGGAGTAAACAAGGCATACCATAAAAATTATAGTACCTGTGAGGAAATAGAAATATCAATGTATCACAAGAGAAATATTAACATAATGGTATGATATAGTATGATTATCATAACATGGAAATGTGGCAACAACTTACAACATGATATTAGCATGATCCAAGGATTATTGTACATGGATTAGCATGAGTAAACCCTCATTGAACATGAATTAGCATGATTAAACCCTAATTTCACAATAATTATCATGATTAAACCATCCTTTCACAGTGCATATCATGATAATAAATATTACCCAAGGCATTGTAGTGCTATCATAGCGCACCCTTTATAAACATTTCATTTCATGCATAAGTGTGCCACATGGATCATATATCATGGAATCATTCAACATAATCATTTATTTCACGATTAATTAATTTGGAATAAATACTTTAAATTCTATAATCAATAATTATATGTTCATAAATTTGAATTCCCTTTATATATAAATAGGCATGGTATTCACTACATGAGGATTTTGGTATGGAAATTTGTGGTGTAATTTCGGCAGCCTAACGATGTGACATAAAAATTAATTAAAATGGTTTATGAGAGATAAATGTGTGTCTCATAATATGTTCATGAAATTTATATTAAGGGTTTCATATAGATACATTTACCAACATAAGGAATTTGGAAATATAAGTTGTATCATAATAAAGAAAGTTGATGAAAGTGGAGAAATAGAATAACTCTTACGAAATTTCTGCATGGTAATGAGTGTACATGAAAGGGATTAATGAGAGTAAAATAGTTTTATCATCATTAAAACAAAATAGGTCATTATTATGGAGGTGATAAACTATACCCCAACATTTTTAATTCAAAATAAAAGGGTAATCCAACGTAATGAAACATGGACAAAAATGAGAATTGAAGAAATATCTTACATGAGTGTGTGACTTGAAGAGATTTAGGAGGTGATTCTTGAGATATTTGGGTTCCATGGGGTTATTATAGAGAGAGAAGGAATTATTAGGGACATGTTCCAAATATTTTTAGTGAAGATAAGTGAGAGAATGGGTGGGTTTATATAATAAAAGAGAGGGGAATTCTTTAATATTTCAGATACATAGGTTTTGGAGACTATATAATTAAATATTCAAAACCACAAACATTCCCATGGTTTTTGACAGTGGTTGTTTCCAAATGGTAGTGGAAAACAATATTTTATATGTCCAAAGTCCGAACTTATAAAAACATTAGGCTTTCTTATTTGGAGGGGAGTCATACTACCAAGGAAATCATTTTAAAATATTAAAATATTTTTATAAGTCATAGAGGGTCCACTAAGGCATTATAAAACTAATAAAACTAATCTAAAATCATATTATTTGAAAGGTAAAATGTATTTTTTCTGAATACCACTTTTATAGTATTTTATTACATCACTATTGGGTTATAATGATGTTATAAAATACAGTATATATTTATACAGTATTAAATTTTTACCCAAAAATTCAATTCTCTCAAAAAATTAGGAAAAATTATCCATTGGATAATTTCAGCATCCAGATTCCAAAAATAATATTCATTTTATCTAAATAATTTTATAAACATGTGAAGTTTCACTTTTAATATAAAAACTGTCGTTAACTTTGTTTGTGCTGGGGTGGGGCCTTCATTGTAGTTTGATCTTGTTGTTTGAATTTTGGACCATTAGAGGGCGGTTTTATGTCTTAAGTCAATGAAGTCATGTATCTTGGTTTCTCACTTTTTACATAAAAGTGTTTCTTAAGAAAAAAAAGTTAATTTTTAGTCAAATATAAAAACTGTCATTTATTGAAAATTGACGGTTTTTAACAAAAACAATTTCCAAACATTAATAAAAATTACGTTTGACATCATAAAAATTATATGATCATTTATATATAATAAAAATTATATAATAAAATTATTTGTTAAAATATAATTTATTCCAAAAATTCATTAATTCATCCAAATAAATTCTTTAATTAAAAATACAATTTAATTTTTATCGTATGAAAATATAATTCTTATCAAACTGAATACTTATTCATTTATAGAGTAAACACAATATAGAATAAATATAATCGTCACATATAATTAAAATTAATATTCTTATAACACTATTATAACAATATTAATAAAACCACAGTTTAATATTATAATTTATATATATTTTTAAAAAGTACCATTTTTAATGAAAAAAATCCATCTGTCTAATTCATTATATTCTTAAGAATAACTATTCTGATAATAGAATTTATGGAATAAGACTTTTATTTATTAAATGGGATTGCATAATAATTAAGTAATTCCTTGATACATAACCCATTATAACACCTACATAATACCTATGTGTAAGTTGTGCGATGGGGACTGACTCTTTGGGGGGGGCTTGTATAACATCGTCCGGGTTGTAATCTATATGAATTTAAATTTCTCTCATAAGATATTTTGGTAAAGATTAACGTGTTGAATCTTGAATTGGGCTCAGTCAAGAGCGAAACCTAGTGATGCAACCTCCTTTGTGATCTTTGAAAAATGAGCTTCCAATGGCCCGAGTCTACTATATGAGGCAATCCTCTCCATTTTCTGTATTGAAAGGATTCTTTTTTAAAAAACTTAAATTTATATCGGTCATGTTATCACTGTTCAATGACAATATTATTAATGGTAATGATACTTAATGGTCATTTAAATGCAATAATAAAAAAAGAGATCATGTGTTCTCTATATCCATAAGTCATTTAATTGACTAAAAGAAAGGTAATTTTATTCATGAATGTTCAGGTTTTTACAAAATTACACCCTCAAAAAAATTTCCCTAGAATATTTTTCTCACACTAAAAATGATGTGGGTAAATCTTCCTCATCACCTCCTCTGGTTCCTATATTGTTTCTTAAAACTTTTTATTTCTCCACAACCCTTTGATGAGGGGAATTATCTAATTTCATAGAAATATTTCCCTAAAACTATGATATTCACCGGCTTCTCTTCATAGATGAGGTAATTATCCAATGGTACCACCTCAATATTGATTACAAGAAGTGGGTATAGTATGTACTTCCTCAAGAGTGATACATGGAATAGATCATGTACCTGAGACAGGTTTGATAGGAGTTCCAATCGATAGGCCACTACTCCAATGCGATCAAGGATCTCAAAAGGGTTGATATACCTTTGACTAAGATTTAACTTCTTCCAAAATGTCATAACTCTATTCCACAGTGATGTGTAGAGGAATACCACGTATTTAACATCAAACTCTATGTCTAATCAATGATTATCATAATAGATCTTTTTTCAACTCTGAGAAGCTTTAATGTTCTACTATATTGTCTTAACCTTCTCTACCATTTCTTCGACCATTTCTAGACCTAGAAGTTTTTATCCCCAACTTCATCCCAACATGATGGTGTTTTTCACCTCTTCATATAAAGGGCTTCATAAGGGGCCATTTTTTATGCTTCTGTGGAAACTATTATTGTAAGATAACTCAACTATAGGAATATGTTGATCCCATAATCATTTGAAGTCTATTGAGCATGATATCAACATGTCCTCAAGTGTTAGGATAGTATACACATTCTTCTAAATTCACTTTCATCCTTTTGATCATCCTTAAACCATTCCAAAAGATTTGATTGAACAATAATTTTAAAAGGATTAATGATGTTCTCTTCTTTATGATTTCCATGTACATATTCATCAAATATAAGAACATTGGATCCTTTTCAATTCTCATCAATGAATGATTTTCTGGATCTTTTCTAAAAAGAGTGTATTCCACTTTATTCTCTTTCCATGGGTGGTATTGAATTGAGCAATCATAGTCTTTGATCAGCTCTAACCATCTTCCGTGGTGCATGTTCAACGATTTCAATGTGAATATATACTCGAGGCTTTTTTGATCTGTATATATTTCACACTTATCCGCAAAGTGGTAATGTTTCTAAATTAGTAATTCTAATATTACGATAGTAAACTTTAGATCATGTGATGGATAGTTTTTCTCATGAAATTTCAACTGCCTTGAAGCATATGCATGAATTTGTCATTTTACATCAACACATAGCCTAGGACCATCAATGAAGAATCACTGAATACCATGAAATGTTATCCCCTTGTGGATAGTGTGAGAAATGGTGGAGTGATAAGACTCTTTATCAAATACTTTAATATCTCTTCACATTCTTTACTCCAAGAAAACTTGAATCCCTTCTGAGTTATCTTGGTAAAGGGTTTTAAAATCATGAGAAATTTCTCACAAATCGGTGATAATATCTAGCTAAAGCAAGGAATCTTCGATTATCTGTCATGGATGTTGGCATCATCCATCACTCAATTGAATTTTTCTTAGAGGGATCCACATATATTCCATTGCTTGTGATGATATGTCCCAAGAATGAGACTTCCTTCAACCAAAACTCACACTTGGTATACTTTTCATAGAGCATCTCCTTTATCAAGGTCTCTAGTACCATTCTTATATTCTCCTCATGCTTCTACTTGGTTTTTGGAGTATATTAGAATATCTTCTATAACGAATATCAAAAAAATTTAGAGGTAAACTATAAAGAATCTATTCATCAATTCCGTGATGTTTTATGGAGCATTAGTGAGTCCGAAAGGCAATACTATGAATTCAAGGTGTCCATACCTTGTACGAAAATAATCCTTGCGTATATCCTACTTCATCGCCATTACATGGTAATATCCCGACTGCAGATCCACCATGGAGAAGTATTGTGCTCCACCTATCTGATCGAACAAGTCATTAATTCATGGAAGTGGATACTTGTTCTTTATCATGATTTTCTTGAGCTCATGATAATCAATGAAAAGGTAATTGCCACATCCTTCTTCTTGATGAAGAGAATTGGTGCACCTCGTGGTGAAGCACTTGGGTGTATAAACCCATTATCCAGATTTTCATATAGTTGTTTCTTTAGCTCCTCAAGCTCCACAACATCCATTCTATATAGAGTCTTGGATATTGGTATTTACTGGGGTATAAGATCAATCTATAATTCAACATCCATTTTAGGAGGAAGACCAAACAATTCCTCAGGAAACACTTCTGCAAATTCCCTCACAATAGGCATGTCTTCGAGGATGGTTCCTTCCTTACACTCTATCATTTGAGCAAGACAACCATGGTCCTAGAACAGTAATATAAATGCTTTAGATGACATATCTAATGAATATTCATCATCCTTCTTTCACATGTACAGAATGGTTGGTTGATTCTCTATATAAAGAGTGATTTCCCTCTCATGGAAATTTATGTTGGCTTTATATAGGGAAAGCCAATCCATGCCAAGAAATTCATCAAAATTCCATGAGAGGGTGCCTTACAAGGTTCGTTTGGAAGTTAAATCCACAAATTTAGATAGGGGAGGAGTTATATACATGGGATGCAATAATTTCCCCATTTTCCATTCTCCCTGATATCTCTACTTCAACGAGTTTTATTACAGTTGGGATTGTTCTATTAAAATTTTGGGACATTAGAGAATGCATATAACCAGAATCAAAAAGTACATTTTTGATTATAGAATGAATAACTAGCTTACCTATCACCACTTCATTTTTAAGATTCTCTTCAGCATTAGTGATGGAAACTCTCACCCATTCTTACGTGGAGGTTTTTGGTTGCCCCTAAAAACTCGTGGCTTAGGGAACATGTTTGAATTGTTCCCCAGTTCATTGTAGTTGTGGCAATGAACAATGCATTGAGGGTTGAATGGATTGTTCCTCACCTATTTCGTAGAAGTGGGTTTTTATTATTACAAATTAATGGTCAGGTTCTCTTCTCTTTCACACCAAAATCATTTCCTCATCACCTTTAGGAAATTTCCAAGGTACTTTTTTCCTCACCTTTGGCATGTGGGGTTCTGAAATTTCATAGAACAATTGGATTTATCCATCGAACCACAATAATTAAATTCCAATTTTCAATTCTTATCCCCATGATACACCTGAGATTCACCGATCCCCATTTCAACTTTGAGGACACATCGGATAATTTCCTCATATCTATCAAATTCATGGATTGGTGAGGAATTCCATAGGATAGTTTTAGCCCACCAAAAATGTAATCAACCTTGTATTCGGGGGTAATGACAAAGCCAGAGGCATATCATGCAAGCCATGTAAAGTTTTACTCATATGCTCCAAAGGATTATTTGTCTTTTTTCTTGAGGGAATGGAATTGCCTTTCAATATTAAGTTGGAGGGTAGGAGGAAAATATTTTTTGAAAAACATTTTCTAGAAATCCTTTCATTCCAACACCTTGATCTTTTCCTTAGGATTCATATTTTTTTATTAGTGTACACCATTGATCAGCTTCACCCTCCATTTAATAAGAATCCATAAGAACCATCTCTTCTTCAGTACATTAAAGGATGGAGAAGATCTTCTCAATGATGTAGATCCATTGTTTAACGATTGAGAGATCAGATGATCCAATAAAAGTAGGAGGCATTTGCCTCATGAAGCTCTCGATTGTGCCTTGTTCTTTCTTTGGATGAGTGAATGGGGTTGGACATTCCTTTTGACCATATTTTCTATTAAAAACATTAGTTAACTAAGATATTATCATGACAATGTTTGTGATTCCCGCTCCCATCGGATTAGGCATATCATTTGACCAATCATCACAATGATCTTCACATCGTTTTCTATCTTGAGTCATCCTATTAATATCCATTGGCTATAATAAAAGAAATGTTTGGAGTAACACATAAAGTGGATTCCAATTAAAAAAGGGGATAACTTTTAAATTACATTTTCATCCTTAACTTATGAATTTATAGGCTTCAATAAATGTTATCCATGATCTACTTCACAACATATATTCTTAGGAAATTTTTTTATTCCTCTAATAATGGTTCATACTATGCTTATGAATTTAACTAAGAATATCCCTTGAGAGTGTTGAACCAAGAGTTCATCTAGTCTCATTTTCATGTACCAGTTCCCATTCAAGTCTATCTCAAGGTGGTGTTTTTGGGTTTTACCCCATGATACATATGTGCCAGATCCACCTTTACTTATTCGTATCCAGAAAAAGATGTATTTTCTTGATAAACCACTTTATCTGTACTCAAAAAAAATTGGGATGTTATTAATATACTTACCTTATTACTAACTCTTTCACTAGGGTTTTCTAATCCTATTCCCAAAAATAACTAAACCTATCCTTTGATACCAACTATAACAATACAACCCTTTATTACATATTTAATCATGATTTATTACATAAAAATCCACTTAGGATAACTCTAAGGATCGAGAGGTCTAGTGTATTAGTTAATTAAGAACAATACATGACAAATTAAGACATAAAAATACTAAATATTTATTGAAAATTTCATTTACATGACCATAATATTTCTTCGTACTTAGCAGTGCATGGGAAAACCTGAGGACATGCATTAGAAAATAGTAACCTACAAAGCCCAGTAAGGGAGTAAACAAGGCATAACTTGAAGAATGTAGTAAATTTTCAGAAATAGGATTATCAATGGATCAAAAGAAAAATATGAAGATAAAGGCATGATATAGCATCATTATTATAACATGGAAATATGGAAGTAACATACAACATGATATTAGCATGAGCCATGGCTCATTGCACGTGGATTAGCATGAGTAAACCCACAATTCACATGAATTTTCATGATTAAACCCTTATTTCACATGAATTATCATGAGTAAACCCTCATTTCACATGGTGTATCATGATACTAATCATTACCCAATGCATTAGAGAACTATCTAGGGACACCCTTTATAAACATTTCATTTCATCCATCAGTGTGCCACATGGATCATATAACATGGAATCATTAGACATAATCATTTATTCCATGATACAGGAATGTAGGAAAAATATTGGAAATTATATAATCAATATGTATATGAGAATAATGTTGAATACACTTGATAGAGATATGGGCATGGTATTCACTACATGATGATTTTGGGATGGAAAATTGCTGTGAAATTTCGGAATTCTAACAGTTTTACATAAAAATTCATAAAAAAGGTTGATGAGAGAGAAGGGGTCTCTAATCATATATACATTAATTTTAAAGTATGTGGGTCATACATATACATGTATTAGAAAATTTAATTTTGAAACATAATGCATAACATAATAAATAAACTTGAAGAAATAGGAAAAATGGTATAACTCTTACAAAACATTTGACATGGTAATAGGTGTACATGGGAGGGATTAGTGATAATGAAAGAGGTATATCATCATTAAAACATATGTAGGGAATTATGGTGGAGGTTTTAAATCTTACCCTAACATTTTAAATTGAAAATAAAAGGGTGTAACAGCATAGAGAAACTTGGATAAAAATGAGAAAGGATGAAATTGTTTACTTGATTGTGTGGCTTCAAGAGCTTGAGGAGGGGATTCTTGAGATATTTAGGTGCCTTAGTATGATTCGAAAAATAATAGGGAATATTATGGAAATTCACCAAGGATTTTGAGTGAATAAAAGTGGGATCATGGTGGGTTTATATAGGAAAAGAGGGGAATTCTTGAATATTTCACAAACATAGGTTTTGGAATCTATAGAATTAAATATTCAAAACCAAAATAAATCCCGTGGTTTTTATGCATGGTTTTTACAATGGTGGTAGAAAAAATTATTTTATAAGGCCCAAGGCTGAGTTTATAAAAAATTTAGGCTTGCTTATGTTGCGGTGAGTCATACTCTTGAGAAAATCATATTAAGAAGTTATGATATTTTATAAGACTTGTATGGTCCCCAAAGGCTTTATCAAATTAATCAAAAAAATCTAAAATCACATCATTTTAAAGGTAAAATATATATTTTCCACATATCCCTTTTATTATTTTTTATTACATCACCATCATGTCATTATGATCTCATAAAACACATTATATATTTATACAGTATTTACTTTGTACTCTAAAATTCAATTGTCTGATAAAATAATGAAAAATTCACTATTGGATAATTTAGACATCCTCATTAAAAAAAATATTATTTTTATCTAATTAAGTTTCTAAATATATTAATTTTCACTTTTAAAATAAAAACCATCATTTATTGAAAATTGACGGGTTTTGAAAAAAATAGTTTCCATACCTTAATAAAAGTTAAATTTGACATCATAAAAATTATATGATCATTTATATTTATTAAAAATTATATAATAATAATATTTTATTAAAATATTATTTCATCCAAACATTCATTAATTCATCAGAATAAATTATGTAATTACAAATACAATTTTAGTTTTATCATATGAAAATATAATTCTTATCAAATTGAATACTAAATCATTTATATAGTAAAAAAATTAAGGAATAAATATAATCAACGCATAAAATTAAAAGTAATGTTCTTATAACAATATTATAACAATATTAATAAAAAATTATTTTAATATAATAATTTATATATTTTTAAAATGTATAATTTTAACCAAAAAAATCAATTTATCTAATCTATTATAATCATAATAAAAAATATTCTCATAAAATAATTGATTGAATAATAATTTTATGAATAAAAAGGGATTACATAATAAGAAACTAATACCTTATTACATATCCCCTTATAACATCCGCATAAAACCAAAGTGTAAGGTGTACGATGGTGACAGGCTCTTGGGGCGGCTCAGATAACATTTCCTAGGTGGTAATCTCTATTAAATTGAACATATCCCATAGATGATTCCTTTGATTCTTGATGTGTTGAAGATCAGCTTGGGATTGGTCAAAAGAGAATCCCAATGATGCTACCTCCTTTCTAAGCTCTGAAAAATGAGCTTTGGAGGGCCTGAGTCTACTAGATGAGGTCATCCTCTCCTTTTTGGTGTCGAAAGGATTCTTTTATAAAATCCGTAAATTTATATCGGTCATGTTATCACTATTATACTACTATATTATTAATGTTAATGATACTTAATATTTATTTAAACCCAATAATTAAGAAAATAGTGAATATTTTTTCTATAACTTTTTTTAAAAAAATTTCATTCCTTGGCCCAGGATGACGAAAGAATAAATATTATTAAAAGAAAAATTACAAGATTCAAAAATACAAGATCATTTTACAATAGTTTTCATGAAAGGAAATGAGCTCTGTGGGGAGGTCTGCATACAAGGAAATGTCTCAATCTAATCCCATATCTTCTAGTACATCTATAACCATGTTTTCTTCTTGATAAACATGCGTGATGATATAGTTAATATTAATGAGTGAACGATTTAATTTCATCCAAAGTGTAGTAATCGGGCAAGAAAGATGAATTACTCCATTCTAGATCGCTTGAACGATGGTCGTCGAGTCACTTTCAATCCAGAGGTTGTTCCATCCAAAGGGTTTGGAAAAAGAAATGGCATGTGTCAAACTTAGCATCTCAACATCAAGGGCAGTGGAGATGCCACAACTACCCATGAAACAAACAAAAATCTGACCGGAGTGATTCCTGAAGACAACACCACACCCTGCAAGGCCTAGGTTTCCCTTAAAGGAACCATCAATATTTTTTTGATCCATCTAGGGAGGGGAGATCTCCATAACACATCCAGAGTGCGATGTGGTCGACAAAAATTTCCCTTAATCCGTTGCCACTTCAGGATTCCAAAGTTGTGCAACGTGTTGGGGAAATGTCCATTTTGCAAAAAAAAAGTGTCTTGTATGGCAATAATAATCCACATCCGACCTGCATTTAGATTATGTGAGTAATTGTTATGAATAATAGCATTTCGGTCATTCCAGATGACATGGTGGAGTTTAGAAACTGTATATAGGAAAAGGTTCTTGATTTCATGAGAGTCGTCCATATCAGCACATTTCATTAGTTGAGTTTTAACAGAGTCAAAAGACAACCATCAGTAATTAAAAATGTCAAAAATATAGTTCCAAAGATCAGAAGTAGTATCACAAGAAAGGAATAGGTGATTTGTATCTTCTCTGTGTTGGTTACAGATTTCACACTTAGAGAAAAGCCATATTCCAAAATATTGTAGGATAATATAAGTGGGAACTCTATTGTGAGAGAGATTCCAGATGATAGTAAATCTCGAAGGTTTTATCCAAGGTTTGTTAAAATGTTTTGGACAATTTTAATCATTCTCAGGGTTACAGAAATAATGATTATAGAAATTTTCAGAGGAATACATACCGTTGTGAGCCTGTTCACAAAGTAGGAAGTCATCAGTGTTAGTGAAATAGTTGTTTTCGATGACATTTATAATAGTATCAGGGAGGTGGTCACGATGAGTGCTTAAGATGTATCTGATGGTTCTATCGATATTTCCAGAAGTTTGATCAGAATATGCCATAGAAAATAAAGGTGAGGTCGTCCAGTTATCCAACAAGAATATCATGGAAGAGTTTTTGGAGACCATACATCTGGAATTATTCATAATATTGATGAAAGATTTTTTGATGGTAGGCCAAATGGAATAATTATTTTAGTTCAAGTTTCCCTCTTTATGTTTGTCAAGGAGTCTATTTTTGGGAAAAGTTAGAGCATCTGAGGTGTTATGAAGAAGGTTCCAACAGAGTTTATCCTGAAGGGAATCATTAAGGAATTATAAATTTTTTATACCAATACCACCATTCTCTATGGGTTTGCAAAAGGTTGACCAGGGAATAGTCACATGTTTTCTTTCCAAAGTAATACACGTCAAGCTAAAATTATTAATAGAAATGTTTATCTTTTTAATAAAACCAACAAAAAAATTTCAATCAATCATGGAGTAAAAAAACATGGAGACGATAATATATTTAACTAGGAAATTCCTACCTTCCATTGAGAGAGCTTTTCCCTTCCAAGAGGAAAGATGATTTAAAAAAATTTCAGCAATAGGAGCAAAGTGAAAGGACTTAGGCCTGACCCAAAAGAAATGAACACCAAGATAAGTGAAAGGGAGCGTTCCTTATTATAGACTGAGGTTATTACAAATGTTAAATTTTCTATTGGGGGGAAATTCTTCCCAAAGAAAATTCATTATTTTTTCTAACTAATGGATTGGCCAGAAACCTCTTCATAGTGAGAGAGCACATTTTTTACATTAAGATTTTTTTTATCACCTTGAATGAAAATAATGACGTCATCAGCAAAAAAAAGTTTGTACAATCATTCATATTCCTAGAGACATGGACAGGTTTCATCTAATTCTGGACCACTAGACTATTGATCAGACAACTAAGATAATCCACTACTATCGAGAAGAGGATGGATGAAAGAGGATCGCCTTGTCTGACACCTCTGTTGCAATTGAAGTATCCCTTAGAAGATCCATTGACCAAAACGGATATAGATGCGGACTTGAAATGAGTTATGTCTACAGTGATGAAATAATCATTGAAACCAAAACCTTGCATGACATTGAAGATAAATCTTCAGTCCATAGTGTCGAAGGCTTTCCTGATATCATGCTTCATAGCTATGTTGCCTAGTCTATTTTTTTGTTCAATTTTTTCACACATTAAAAGGAAAGACAGATACAGGCATCAATGGAATGACCTTATATAAAACTAAATTGATTACAAGAGACAATTTTGTCCATGATAGTTGAAAGAATATTAGAAATGATTTTTGTGATGATTTTATAAAGAGTATTGAAAAGAGAAATAGGTCTAAATAGAAGAATCCCAAAAGCATTATCCACCTTGGGGATTAAAATAAGAAATTTTGCATTGATAGAATATGGGATATGCCCATTAGAAAAGAAATATTATCCAGATTAAAAACATCAGTATGAATCAAAACCCAATAATGTTTAATGAAACCATTTTTAAGCCATCTAGACCTAGAGCACTACCAGGATTCAGACTAAAGATAGTTTCATTAATTTCATGCTCCATCAGAGTGTTGAGGATAAAGATGGTGTCCTCCTCAGTGACCAAAAAAGGAATGACCTCAGGAAGGAGGTACTGGTTTATATCAAGACCATTGAATATGGATTCATAGAAAGAGACAATATGATGAGAGATATCCTTTACATTGTCAAGAAGGTTGTCCCCATATTTAGAAAGGTTAATGGTCTGTAAGCTCTCTTGATGCTTTGAAGAGAGTTATATAATTTTTTATTTCTATCACCGTTAGTTAACCATTTAGAATTAAATTCTTGTTTTCTTATATTATCGTTATACATGAGTAAGGAGTTTAGTTTGACCACTATGTTTTTCTCTTGAGTAGGGTTAGTGTTGAGTTCAGCGGTGGTTTAATTATTTTGAATATCATTGAGATCTTTTTCAGGGATCATGATGTCATTTTTTACTTGTTTGGCTTTCTAGCTACGCCATGTTTTAGAGTCTCTTTGAGATGTATTAATTTAAGTTTATATGTAAAGGAATCATTGTAGTGATACATTAAAGACCAAAAGTTTTGGATGATATGGGTGAACTCTTCATCATTGAAACACCCATTTTTAAATATGAATGGAAACCTAGGTTTCATGTATTTGGTGGAGACATTGACCGGGTTGGGGTGATGGTCAGAGTTAATCCTATGAAGAGTGGTGATAGAAATAGTGTCCCAGTTATCTAAATGAGGGAAAAATTGTGAAGGCTCTACCAATTTGGAAGCCATCACTTTTTTATAATGTCTCCTATAACAAGTGTATTTCGCACCAGTGAGGTTAATTTCAAAGAGATTGTTTCCTTCAGTCGAGGTTTTAAATTCTCATGTGGAAATAGATTCATGAGCTGGTATAATTTTCTCACTTGAGTTAAGAGTGGAATTGAAGTCACTAATAATAAACTAGGGGAATTTATGTTAGGGTATAGAATTGGGATATCATTCCAAAGATTTATTCTTTCTTGATATTTGTTTTTAGCAAAAAAAATGAGTATAAAGAGTGTGTTCCTTCAATGATAAAAGTGAAAGTAAGATTTTGCTCAGGGATATTAAAAACACTAGTGTTCTGGAAAGAAGAGTGTGAAAACACATAATGAATTAGTATTTGGAGAATTATTGATACCAGAAGTAAACACATAATCTTATGACATTAGTATGAGTATTTAAAGTAAAATATAATTTTAGGTTCAGCAATAGAAAATAGCATAGGAATATGGGTTTTAACCATTCTTTTTAGAACAATGAATGTGTCAGAGTTAGAGATACCCTGACAATTCCAAAAGGGTATCTTCATTTAGGCCTGACTTTGGAGTTAGAACTCCCCTTTTTCTTTTTTCTAGAACATTTGTTTGTAGTAGACCATCTATGATTTTGTGTGTTAGTGGCCTATTAATGTTCATTTATAAATGTTTTTGTATTCTTCATTTCAGTTTCATTTATTATGTTATATATAGTTGATTATGTATCAATCTTTGAGTATAACAACATAGGTTTGATTATTTTTTAGAATCATACTTCTTCGAACAATCATCGCTAACTAGAGGCAGGGAGATATGAGTACCTAATGCCTTTGAAGTATTTTTGTCCTACTGTTGGATAGTGTTATGTTTTGAGAGATAGAATTTCATCTGCACTAAGGTGTCATGGATTTCTTGTAAAGTAGTAGGGTCCAAAACCGAGGGAGAAATAACAGATATATTTTCCTTTGCCACAATTTGAGAAATATTAGGATCCGGGCCGCCAGTATTGTTAAGATGTTTGATGAGAGTAGTGGGAATAAAAACTATTTCATTCCCTAATGTTTTGGTTTCATTGTTCTTTTCTAAAATAGGATAAATATTTTAATGGTATCATAACGTTATTATCAAAATCAGAGGTCATTGAAGGTTGAGTTAAAGAAACAGAGCTGGTTGGGTTTGGTTTCTCCACCCCAGATTTCTCTATTAGTTGAGGTTGTTTGGTGAAGCCTTTGAGGTCTTGCATTTTTTGTTTCTACACCAAGTGTTCACTCAATGGATTCACAGTTTCCAATTCCTTAGATGCAGTTTCAATTACCTTAGTAACAATAGTTTTTGCGGTGTCTTTCACAATTTTCCAGTTGGATAGTGTATTATCAAATTTCCGGGCATCGCTAGTATAATCAAGAGTTTTGGAACCATTAACAGAAACGTTGTTGAAATGGGGAAGGGAGTCTGGGTCACTTGATCTGATGTTTCTTTGATTCTTAGCTCCTACAGAATAGATGGTAGCTGGACAATAAGGGGGAGTAGTGCATATTTTTCAAGCAATGTATTTCAAAAAAAATCCCCTGCTATCCAGGGTATGTTCCGCATTTTGTATGAAACTTGAGTACCTATTAGATGGATATGTATTGTGTTATTACTTTTTGGATAACCAAATAGTTTCTAAAACAATTATTTCGATTTCTTCTAAAATTTCATCATCATTAATGGAATTTTCATCCTCTTTAGCAAAATCAGCCTAGTTAGTACCTGATGGCTCTCCTATGTGTGCCAAACTATTTGATTACTTCACCCATAATTCTAATTTCTTTTTGGGGGTTCCAGTATTTCCAATAAGCAGGCTTTATCCCTCATTGTTTTACTTATTTCCTTCCAATCGTTTTTAGTTGGTTGAATTACTTGTTTTCTAATCACCCTACTGTTGTAGATTGTATGACCAAAGATCTTGTAATGGTCACAAAGGGGGGTTTCCTATAATATTCAATTCTGATTTTAGTTTTTTAGTCACTAGAATTGAAATGAATATTGTTGGGAAGCATGGAGTCAAGGTTGATTTCCACCATATCTCTAGAAAACAGTCATAATTCAACATTTAATGTCCGGTGATCAATATTGAGGGGTGAACCTATGGAGGAAAAAATATCCTTTAGAATGTTTGGGTGCCAAAAAAACCAGTTAAGTCCATGTAATTGGATCCAGATATGTGACATTGTGTTACTTTAAGTGTGAAGGTTGAAAGTGGAATCCAAGTCAGAATGTTTAAGCAAACCCGAGTTTAAATTAAGTTTTAATATCTTTCAAACTCTGTCTATATATTTTTGGTTTTTTAAAAAAATATGAAAATATCCTTTTCCCATGGTTATTAAGTTCCAATTTGATGCATGCCAATACTGAGCAATACAGGTATGTAATTTAGATAAGGGCCAAGGGTGATTGCCTTTGAGGTAGGAGATGTGTCCCA
Source organism: Viscum album (assembly GCA_963277665.1). Taxonomy (NCBI): domain Eukaryota; kingdom Viridiplantae; phylum Streptophyta; class Magnoliopsida; order Santalales; family Viscaceae; genus Viscum; species Viscum album. The sequence goes on along the minus strand of OY728153.1, from coordinate 1,857,657,822 downwards.
TGATAGAATATTTGAATAATTACCTACATTGTTGAATAGCATATGGGTCCTCTTCAACCAAGAACCCACCGTCATCATGCCTTTTGACAAGGGGAGTCTTCTTCGGGGTTTCATTAATTAGCTCTATGCTCTTGAGAGCATCCAGAAATGAGATCCCTCAGGATATACTGGCGAAATAACTAAGGAAAGAGATCTCTTTAGGGGGACTTCGTTGTATTTTTCCATGATAGGGATATGAACACAAGGCACCTACTTCATCAGAGGAGTCTTGAAGTGGTGGGAAATAAATCTTCTAGGCGTAAGGAAATCTTCCTTTCTCAAGAAGTAGACACAGAAACCCTAATCTATCAACGATTAGGATGGATTGTTAAACATTCAATGGTTCGATTGTGGTTATGCATGTGATTACCATATGGATTTAATTACATTAAATGCATTAATTATCATATATAATTATTATTATTTATGGTATCCTCTGGTGGTGATCTACTTAGTTATATATTAACACCCATTGCATACACCCAAGTGGATGTGAGATCCTCATGATGGAATACAGGTCAGGGTATGGGCCTTTGTCTAGGTTAGTGGGATAGAGGATCCTGGAAGAGATTTAAAGATAGTGTGGTGGGTCCCTAGTGTTTTGTCTTTAGTTCTGATCCTATACTATAAATGATCATCCCATCAATATATCTGACATGAATATATGATTGTATGACCAACATGAGTTATTTTCTTTTATAGAAGAGTTATTTTTTATTTATATGGTATGACTTCCATTTCTAAAACCATTGTTATGCTTTGATATTATACCTGTTGTGGTTTTGTAAAATATTTATTTTTTATTTTTTGTGATTATTATGTGTTAATCATCTCCCCATGTGGTTTTATCTAACCCTAACCACTAGTCGCCAACCTCTGACATATGGGGAGGTGCACTTGATGTCATGTAGTGACCTAGATCAGGCAGGTGATTGGTGACTTGTTTGGAGATGTTAAAAAGTCGTATCTATTATTTTTTTTATTTTGGATATGTTATATACATATTTATTTTTTCTATAATTATGATACATGTAGTATTTTTTCTTAAATAGAAAAACAATGGGTTGAAATCCATTTTTTGGGAGTTAAGATTTTTCTAGGTTTTCAATGTTACAGTTGAGTGGTTTTTTTCAAGTATAATGTTTTAGGTTAGTGATTTATGGTTTTACTAATGAATGTTGTGATCAAGGGGAATAAATTAATGCAACATTGTTTTATAATAGTTTTATATAAAATGTACATTCTTGAGTCTGATTGATAAATTTGTTCTGATGAATGAAAATAGGATTACATTATTTAAAAGCCCAATAAAAACTTTTTTTCTATATTCTTAAATAAAGTTTTAGTGGAACTATTCTTAACCAATATAATATTGTAGTGAATTCTGGGATATTATTCTTTATAGAGTGACATTATCTATATGCATATTTATATGATAATGAAACTTTAGAGTGGGTGTTTTGGGTATATTGAAACCTACTACTTATGAGAGCCCTGGGATGGGGTTATCAAATATGGGATTACATGGGATATTTTAGACCAAATCATGGGAGATACTTCATGATATGTGAATTATATATGATATATCCTATAGAATCAGTGGTATTTCCTAGTGATGATGAGACATGACTTTTGATATTGATGAGTTATGTATATTTATTGAGCAATTGGATGATTTTTCAATTTCTACTTAAGATGGATAGTGTGTTATGAGGATTTCCCAAGATAGAGTGTTTATCTAAATCACATAGATTCCTTATAAATGAAAAAAATACTAAATGATTTCCATGATGGGAATGGCACATAGTTTATATATAATTATATGTTGGTTTATACATGAGTGATACCATAGGTATTAATAGGAAATAAGACAATAAGTGGTGCTTCCTGTGTAGTTTTCAATTGACATGATTGGTAATTATATTCAGTTATATATTCATTATTTTAGCCTAGGATATATGTGATGGGACTCATGGTGATATATGTCTCGTTATATGATTTTGTAACATTAAGGTGTGAGCCTACACATAGTTGGGAGTTTGATAAATAGAAGTAGAAATTCTGTATCTTTATGAGAGTGTGGTTCTTTTGATATAGTCTCCTACGCAGAGAAATAAAAAAATAGAGTTTTCCCAATATACATGGAATATCAATTAAGAAATGATAATATCATCCTTAGATGGTGATCTTAGTGAATAATTATGCATTAATAATTTTATATAACATATGGGGCAAGATGATCATAGAATTATGAAAAATATTAAAGGTTGAAATATTATATATGAAAGTCATGTGATTTCAAGGATTAGGTCATGATGGTAATTTTTACGGTATGGGGTTGCATGTGAGCCTTATTAGTCTGTGGATTCGGATGAGTTGGGGTAGTTGTTTAGTGCCTTTGAGAATAATAAGGGTATAGGACCTTCATAGGTGATTATGTGTTATGATATGGTCTAAGTATCATTATATCTCTGACTTTTTTGAGTTAGTTCTATGATTTCAATGAGACATGAAGATTTATCACACTCAGGGTATGATCTACTATGATATGACTCTTAGAAGAGTTAAAAACACCAATTTGATTTAAAAATGGTTGTGTGGTTATATTTTTAATAATTTTTGGTTCTCTAGTTTAAGAAATAGTTTTACAGAGTATAGTCAGGTATGGATTCACTAGGGACAAATGGTTGATAGAATTGGGGTGCCTATGAGATAAGGAATATTTTTGGGATTATTGTATAATGACCAGGGGACCAAGAGGATTTTAGAAAACTAATATTGGTAGCTCATGTGGGTAATTATCTATGAACCATTCTATAAAATTGTAATGTGGTGAGATGATTTATGATTTATGTGGAATGTTAAGGGACTGAGTGGATCAGTGCTATTTGAGAAATCAGGAGAGTTCTATCACATCAGCGTTGTAATAACTAGTGAAATTGCAAAATTTCAAGTGGGATGATGTATAATCTATTGAAAATTTTGGATTGAGAGCCATGTGGTCACAATAGAATTCATTATTTATGATTTTCATTTGTCAGGACATGGGTTCCATGTAAATGGATCATCTAGGGAACTAGATAGTAATTATGAAGAAGGCCACGATGGATTCAAATCATTGATCAAGACTTTCAGGGTGGTTCTATATGGTTCATAAATATCTAGGCTTGGGAATATAAATGTTTATTAAAAGATGGAATTTGGGTAATTTTGTGTTTTTTTATTGAGGATAATAGATATCATATGGTAGAGAGAATTAAATTTGATGCATTTGGGTATAAAAATTATTTTTGGTGTAATGTTAGCGAATGTCAATAGTGACATGAATGGAAAACCAAAACTAGGTCTAGTTGATGTTTTGCCTATGTGATTTAATTAATTAAGCATAGATTTATCTAGTTATTAGAGGAAATCGTGATTTGGGTATTAATTAATAGTGAGTATATTAGTTCAATGTGATTCGTAAATTATTTTTGTGTAATCCAAGAATCAGGAAAATTAAGGGATCATGTTTATAAAATATTTGTACTTGTGTGAGAGAATGATGGTTGGAATAATGGGGTGAGGCTTCATTATAAGAACGTAGTGTTTGGAGAGAGGCAATAAATTGTGGTATTCTGAATTGGAAGATACTTGAGGCTGGTTTCAAACATAAAAAGTTTTTTTAGACCAAATATTTCAACCATGGGAGTTTAGAATTAGTGATAGATTGAAATAAGGATATAACTAGAATTAACAAATAATTATAGAATGGGTAATTTTAGTTGGTTCCATGATGAATTTGTTTTATGTTATTTTGGAGGCATTTGAAGTAGTGGGCATCAAATAGCACATTTCATTCATGTTTAGGGATAATGATGTGGAAATATATTTGATCATGACAACTAAGGACCTATTAGTGTATGAAATTAATTGAAACATGAGGAATTCAAAGTCTTAATAGATTAATAATTTTATGTATAGTGAAATTATAAGCATAACTTGTTGTTTATAATGAATTTAAGAATACATCATATTTTAATGTGCATCTTGTTTCATAGAAGAAGCACAGATAGGGTTTTTAGGGATGAGAAGTGTTATAGTTGGGAGTTTTTAATGACCTACACAAGAGAATGTTAGTGAAGACAGAAGAAATGTGAGTTCTATTAGAAGTGGAATTAATATTATTTTGAATTTTTTTTAATCATAAATAGGGATATCATTTGGTAGTCATTTTTTAAATGTATAAAAGTATGTTTATGATATGGAAGTTTAAGTAGAAATTTCCCTGAAATAATTTTGAGGATTTTAGTAAATTGAAAGTAAATGGGGTGAAGCAAGCCACCAAGTACCTAATGTAATGGAATAGAGTACCAAATAGTGAAACAATAGAGAATATACCCATTTAAAGGCCCTTGAGTAGTCTTTGACCATCCATTGGTTACTCTGTGAGAAATAAAGTGGTTGGTGCTAGTGATAAAAGTACTCAACACCACCCAGATCCTTTTTATGGGAAAATGGGTAAATTTTATTTTAAAATTGAAACATCCCACCTAAGGGGTGCTTCCTTAAATTGGATAGGTAGAGTGAAAATTGGATACACCCTCTCTTATCATCCCCTCTCTTATTCTCTTTGATCCTTGGGGTGGAACATGCACTTTATAGAGATTATGGTAAGTCTGTATCACATCTTCCTCCATTAATTTTTCTCTCTCATTTCCTCAAATTATACTAGGATGGAATTTGGTATTTCGTCTTGATTCCACCAAAATAGGGTATAATCACTTTTAGGGAATTTTGATTTCACGTGTATATGTGAGAGGTGGTCATATAAGGATAAACTCACATGGTTTTGTAAGGTTTTCTTGGATTTAAATAGTTCAATTTATATTTCTTCTAAATCTAGTTATTTGGAATGAAATTATTGGACGAAATATATTTAAAATTATATTTTTTTAATGTATATGATTTTATGAATGTCAATGATTTTATGATCTTTGTTTCTCAAGGTTTTGGAATCATTTTATGATCCATTAATTTTATTAGATTTATAATGGTTGGTTTCAATTACTGCATTTTTTTGTAAAATATTTATAATTTTTTTATAATTAATTAATGTGATATATTTATGTTTTTGATTTATTATATCCAATGTAAGTGTGTTAAGTGACAGTTCTTGACCTGGTTGAATTTTGACTGTGGTTAATTGGATTACAAAATACTAGGATTTTCCTAGTAAGGTCATGGTGAAAATATTATATGAATTACCATAAAATTTTAGTTGTGTTATGGCCCTACATAAGATATGGATTGGAGTAATAGTGTGTGAGAATCTCAATGGTTGTCTAACAATGTAAAAAATTTATTAGTCAGAGTGAGTAACTCAAGAGGGGGATGAATTAATTTCCCAATAAAATTTCTGTAAAAAAAATGTTTGAATAAATTAAACCAGTTAAAACCAAAATCTATTTGTTAATAAAACTAGTAGTTATATATAAGTTTTATATTTGAAAATATTTCTCAAATATTTATTAGGGTTTACTTAAATTAATATTGAAAATTAGTTTAACTTTTGAAAAAAAAAATTTATTCAACCAAATTCATAAATAATCACTGGTTTAGACTAATTATCAAAGTACACTTTTAGTTCAAATATTTAAACGTATATATTTTATTCTTTGATATTAATAACAATGAAATAATTCACACACAAAAAATAAATAAGGGGTTTAGCCTCAAGCGGAGACCTAATCATTTCCACCTGGTAATCCCCCACTACCAAACAGATTATATAACTATAATATGATCCATATACAATATTGTGTATAAAAACAACATCTTACAAGTTTTCCTAGCCCAAAGTATCTTCCACATTTATATGTGGGACGTAAAACAAAAAAAGGAAAAATAAGGACCTATTCTACAAACAATGTGTGTAAGAAGATTAAAATGTGTAAAGATAATATAAAATATTCTCAAGTTCTATCATTGGAGTTAGTGTGTATTCATAAACAGAGAAAACAAAAAAGTCCATGAAAATAAAATCAAACAATATAAAGCGAAATAAATAATATATATATAATGTAATTGTTCTTAGTTTTCATTGATTTAGATGATCGAGTGTCCTTAAATATGGCATGGTGAGGTGCTCAAACTATTTCTCTAAAATTTTTAATAAAAATGGAGCATTGTGAGTTTATATTTTCTATATGTGTTAAACGATTGTGATCATAAATTAGTTCCACTTTTTCATAGATAATATTTGTTAGTAATTAATCGTGTAACATATTGTGTGATGTTCCTTAATTAATTGATAAATTCACACACTTCATGATCACTTGTGATATCTCTCAATCATCAAATTGTATAAGGGAGTATTCTAAGAATATAATGCATTGAATGATTCTATTGAGGAATAATCATCCAAATCCTATGGATCCTCGTACTAACATTGGAGTTTCCTTTAAATCATCTTTTTTATTATTAAGAAAATAACCATAAAATAAAATTTTTATTAATTTCATTAATATCATTATTGGAGAAATTTAATTAAAAATCAGATGAACAGTGATGATGACTCATGTATGGATGTCAGTCATGCAGGTGGTATGTCATTTCTGGTGGTAATTCATCTCTGGAAGTGAGTTATGTTGGAAGTGATCCATGTTTGGAGGTGAGTCATTTCTAGAGGTAAGTCATGTCTGGAAATGAGTCATTTTGGTTGTGAGTCATTCTGGGGATGAGTCATTTGAACTAACGGTGACTCAAGATTTTGGTGACTCAAACTGGCGATACCATATCTTGGAAATGACTAATTCTATAATTATCTCATCTTGTGTTCAATCAGTGTGGTGGTATTTCATCCATTGGTGACTCATTTGAACTAATGATGGGTCAAGTCTAGTATTAAGCATCTCTAGAGATGACTCATTTGAACTAATAGTGAGTCATGTTTGGTGGTGACACATTTCTATCACTTAGCCAATTTTCATCAAATTTCCTTATAACATAAAATTCTATCATAAAATAGTAATCTAATTAGACACATAATAAACATTATTTTTTAGCATTAAAATAAATAGGTTTCAACAATCTCCCTCTTTTTGATGATCACAAATCATTGGATTTTTATAAACCATGTACAAAATAAACTTAGGTATACATAGATGTATATAAAGGGTAATAGTCTTCTTAACATTTAGAATTTCACATGTGAGATCTAATTAATGGTTATATGAAATATAAGTCAAGGGTAAGGGTAATTAAATTTGTTAAAGATAAATTAAATCACATCCAAATAATTATGGTCTCATAGAACATATAAGGATGGTATCAATGAAAGAGTCCAAAAAATTGTATCAAATAATTACATCCGAACAAATATTTTATAAAATAATAAGATAAGGATAGCCAAATAATCAAGATATAAAAGGATATATAAATAAGGTATCAATGAATAAGTTGTATTTTAATGATAAATTCCATCCAACATTATCCAACTTTTTACCCCTTTTAGGGTTTTCAAAAAGGTAAATTAAGATATAATAAATATAAATAAATTAATAATAATAGGGTAAAATTTAACTAATTATAAAAATTCTTGATTTTACCGCCCAAAATAGGTATAGTGAAAAGTAAACCGAAATCCCTATCAAAGACTAAGGTCTAATCACAGTCACCCCCGGTTTATGTGGTAGGATCAATAGGGCATTTTCAAAAGGAAAGAGGCATGGATGTAGAAGATGAGGGTGTTTTAGTAGTGTTATATGGTGTTGAGGTAGATATAGGTAGCTCTCTGATAGTAACTTGTCTAAGATGCCACACTGCTTCCTTCGGAGACATGCTGAAGGGATGGTATTGTGGGGTTAATGGGTATGAAGAAGGAAAATGTTTTAAATTTGGCATGGATATCACATTAGGAGAAACCATATCAACAATAGAGACATATTGGATTGCAATCGTAATATTTAAAACATCAAAAATAATGTTTCCACCTCACTCTATTGTACTAAATTAATAATTTGTACCTCCATAAATAATGTAACATGCAGTTCCAAAACCTTAAAATGGTCAACCTATTCATTGAAATTCTTGGTAATAGGTGGAATCCTTAGGTTCTTAGAAAAAAAACATAAATGGGAATTTATTTCATGTTTGGTATATATCCTATTAAGGTAATATTTAATGGTCTTAGTGATATTTTCCCAACCAATTTGGGCTTCATTTAAACCTTCCCTTAATATTTTATATATATGCTCATTATACTATCAAATATTCTAAAAATTTCTCTAATTAGTAGAATGACCATCTCCCAAAATAACATGAAGCTCCTCTTAGACTTTAGACTGGATCAACTCGGCATGAATTGAAACCGAGGGTGTTGGAGCACTAGATGTATAATCTAGTGTAGGTAAACTCTCCAACCTCTCCATTATAGCACCCAAAATAGAAAAACAGTTGGTCCTCATCTCATCCATCACTAATATCATGGTTTCTATCTCACTAGACAAACTTATATTCTAATTTTCAACTTCCTCAATTTAAAAATTCATCTTAGGCTGAATAAGGCATAAAACTAGCTCACACATGTGTCGAGCATCAGCTACACTGATCTATGTGATAGGATTCCCTTGAGACCTCAAAATACTACTGAATTAAGAAGGATTATCCCTCTGAAATATTCTAATTCATATTTGGAAATATCATATTGAGGCACTTGTGTGGTAGTTGGTGAACTACTATCAATCCTCTCAATACTAGGCACGACAACGACTAAAGGTTCTGGTCTGGCACGTACAACAAAAGGGAAGTCATGAAGCTCACCATTATGATCTATCTTCTCATCCAAAGATCCCTTAATATCATAATTAATTCCATTATGATATCAGGTCCACCATCCTTTTTTAGACTACACGCATCATCATCTGAGTCACCATAAGAAAGTCCAAGAAGCTTGGAACCTGGGGAAGACCCTAGAGGATACCTCATATTCATACCAATAATCTCTTTGCTCTTCATCGTATTCCTCAAAATATTTTGACTTTGAATACTCAAAAACAATATAAAAATATTTTTGGAATTTCTACCAATCCTTAAGGGAATTCACATCCACTCTAGCTAGATAAAAAATAACACCAGACACACTGAATTAACATGGGGATTTCTCCCCCTCAAAATATACATTGGTATATACTCTAAGTGATACAACATCTCCAACAAGTTTCTCTAGAACTAATATTTCAACATGAACAAATTTGACCAAACTACATCTCGCTAAATACCTATTTGAAGCAGTAGAACTAGTATGTAATGGATGAGGTGATTGAATCCAATCTCTATCAGGATCATGATCTTGTCCTTCATCATCCATATCCCCATAATCATCATCTTCTCCATAATTTACATCTTACCCATTTTCTCTGTCTTTAGAACCATCTCATACACATACTATTTATTTAGTAGATTTAGAAAAATAAATTATAATATACTCATCTCTAGAAACCTATGTCACATCCTCATCAAAATATCTCTCACATAAGATACATTCTATGGAAGGAATATATACAAGAGAACATGTAGGGCCAAGAGACATGGAAGAACTATTTAGAATGTCATGTTCAATACCCTCCTAAATTGAGTTATCTACCTCCCCATCCACAACTACAGAAACCTCCTCCTCTTCTTTCTTATTAGAGTACTCCACTATCTCATTAGTGTCTGATCTAGGATCAAAAATGTTATTGGATCTTATAGGAATATCTATAAGATTAAAATGCTTATAAGGATTATGATTTTCTCTACCCCAATTTTTTAAAAAAAGGTTTCATCACACCCTCATCCTTCTTCAAATATCCTTAGTTAGGATGAAACCACAACATTTAACTTTATCTTCCTCCTCCTCACAAATAAGAAATTTTCGTTTCAACATGGTAGAAATAAATGTAGTAAAATTAAATGAGTTAGATACGGAGGATTAATAACACATTTTCATCATTTGTATCTTGTGTTATATGTATAGTTTGATCATATCCCCATATTTCATGGGGAATATCAGTTACAAATCCTGATATCCCATAATATTGATTTCCCTTTTTTTGGGGCACAAATCAATTTTGGATAAACTTAAAAAGAAGTTTTCATTCTCCATAAAAATCAGTAGAAATATTATTTATTAGAGTATTATCACTATTTTTCACCATTAAAGAATTTTAATATATAAATAATTCACTTTCATTGGGTATTGGACCTTGAAAATATTCCAACATCATCTTTGAGGAATATTTAAACAATTTAAAATTCTTTCAAATAAAATGAAAACTTCTTACAATCAATAATACTCCGAATCAAATATTTCTTCTTCTGAGAACTAAAATTAGAGTACTGATAAAATTTATTAACTAACCTATGATATAAAGGAATATAATTTATAGAAAACTAGTATACCCATCCTTGGTCAGGTATCACCTTAGCACTAGTGACTTACTAGAAATCAACCATTCTTCATCGAATTATTTTTCAGTAACCACTATGTGATTTGCAAGTTGTGGGTTCCTCAGTTCGATAATAGCTCGACTCGGTTCTCCATTCAACTTATTTGAATTACTTGGTTCTTCTTAAGAACGCATTTTATCATGATTAACTCTCACCATTTCAGAAGAATTAAAGGGAAATAAGGGCTCAAGAAGCTTAAAGGATGAGAGACAGAGAGAGAGAGGGAAGGTGGAATAGATTGTTGGAAGCAGGTGCAAGCATGAGTGAATTTGGATTAAAATTTTATCCCGATTTATCATTTAGGGATTTAAAGTTATAAAATATAATAAAAAGAAATTAATAAAATTGAAAAAAAATAATGAAAATTCGTAATGGTATCATCACTTTGAAATAAATACAGGTGACTTGTACAACAGTTTTTCACCAACGGTGACTCGCTAAAGGTTACTTTTGAATGGTCACTCACTGACAGTGACTCACTGATGGTGACTCATCTAATTTTGACTAGTCAGCAATGAATTTTCCAATAGTGGATCCTCCAAGATTAAATAATACCAGAAATTTATTATTCTCAATTTATATATGTTGTAGTGAAACCTCTCAGAATTCAAGGGTTATGTAAAAATATCAGAAAACATATATTCAGTTCCTTTTAATATTGGAATTATATCACCATTATAAAAAACTTCTCTCAAAAAGTGATGTCTTACATCAATATGATATGTCCTAGAATGAGACAATGGATTTTGATAATTATTTATAACACTTTTGTTGCCCCGATTTATAGGGATATGTTTAAATTTATATCCACAGTCAAGAAGAGTATGTTTGAACCATAAAACTTCTATAGATAATATACTTAAAATTATGTATTCATCTTCAAAATAGATTGTGCAATATAATTTTTCATCTTAATACTCCATGAAATAAGAGATGTTTCCAAGATATGACATGTCCAAGATGTTATTTTTTTATATAACTTACAGCTACAAAAATCCACATCCAAATAACATAATAATTCAAATGAGTGCCTTCAAGGATAGAACCATAATATGTTGGTTTTATAATTGATATATTTGAAAATCCTTTTAAAAAATAGTAAATGTGACTCTTTAGGGTTTTCTTCAAATAAACACCCATAAACACAATAAACATAATATCAGGTCATCTAGAGGATATGTAAAGAAAAACATCCAATCATAACTCTATAACTTGTTTGATTCACTGACATTCTAGCCTCATCAACATCCACATTACTGGTAGTACTCATGGAAGATTCACTAATATTTGTTCTATTCAAACCAAAAAAATTTATAAGGTCATTAGTGTACTAAAATGTATTTAAAATAATTCCATATTTGTTTTTGGAAAATATGAAAACCAGGAAATAATTTGATCTTACACTTTAAAATCATTTTTTATCATTTTTTAAAAACCAGTAGACAAATAATTTTTTGAAGGTCCAAAGATAATATAATCTATATATATTTGAACTACTAAAACATCTTTACAAATTATTTTTATAAAAATATTAGGACCAGCAATACCTTTTGATAACCTATTAAAATTTAGAAAAGAGTTGATCCTATCATACTAAGCTTTGGGAGGTTATTTTAAACCATATAAAGTGTTTATTAATGTAAACACATGATTTTCAAAATGATAATTTCGAAAAAAATGGTGTTCGACAAATACATCTTCAACTATATACCCAATTATTAATGAGATTTTGACATTCATTTGATATAGTTTGAAATTCAAATGTGTATCATATGAAAACAATATTTCAATGGATTCAATTATATCCAATCGTGAAACTATTATGTCATAGTTAATACCCTCTTCTTGACTATATCCTTGGGAAACCAATATAGTTTTATTTCTTACTATGGCATTTACATCATCAAACATGTTTCTTAACACCCAGTTAGTACTTATAGTGAGAGTGTCTTTAGGTCTAACTAAAAGTTCAAAAACATTATTTATTTCAAACTAATTATGTTATTATTTCATATCCATTACCCAAAATTCATCAATAATTGAATCACTGATGTTCTTAGGTTCAATTTTAGGCAATAATTATTGATGTTCAACTAGATTTCTACTAGAATATCTAGTTTATGTATCTCTACCTATCTCCCAAACTATAGTATCTATAGGACAATATCTATGAGTCCTAAAAAACTATTTCAATGGAAGGGTTGGTAATATCATGGTCATATATAGATTTAGGTTTGGTTTATTCATCAGAATATGATGATTTTTAGAATTACGTCACAAAATTTTCTGAAGGATTGACATTTATGTTCAGAGTTGAAAAATCACCCTTAGCATTTTTTAAGGGTTCTTAGAATCATGTGAATCTGTTTCATCAAACCTGAAATGAACAAATTATTTAATAGTCTTGGTTATTTTATAAAACACTCCATATGATTAAAATACCATTGAAAATACCTTCACTGATCATGGAAGAAAATTTGTCACGATAATCCATAGTGTTATGAATAAGGAATTTGAAACCAAATATTCTAAATTAATTAACCATTGGATTTCTATTATTTCATAGTTCATAAAGTGGTTTCATTAAGATAGTTCTACATAAAACACTGTTAATTCTATAATATGATTTATTGATAGCTTCTACGTAAATATAAATTTGAAGATCGTAATCATTAATCATAGTCTAGAAAATTTATTTAACTATTATATTTCATCATTTTATGACCCCATTCTACTATAATGTCCTAGGATTAGAATATTAATGATTATATCCATTTGTAAGAAAAAATATTCTTAGTATTGATTTCCAAACTCATGACCATGATCACTTATTAAGGTATTAATTCAAATTCCACTATGATTTTCTAGATATTTTGCATACTTACTATGTATTGAACATGATTCAGTTTTGTGATACAGAAAGGTTGCCCAATAATACCTAGAAAAGTCATCTACATGGAAATAAATATATTACTTCCCATTCAAACTAAAAACTCTAGATGGTATAAACATATCCATGTGAACCAACTCCAGGGGTTGAGAAGTATAAACACTTTTATTTTATTTGAAAGATATCTTGTGTTGTTTCCCTTTTTGAAATGGGTTGAGGATTCTATTATTTTGGAATTCTAATTTTGGTGGATCCTTGGACAATACATTACTAATTATATTTTAATGTGACTGAATATTTCAATGGCCTCACCTCCTATTCCTATGCTAATAAAACTTAGACAAGAATTTTTTTTTAAAAATAAAGAATCAAAATTGACATCCTAAACCTCGTCATTTCTTAAATTGTAAAAAATAAATCATATTTAGAATGAAAAAAATAAAGAATTATTTTTAAATATCACATGAAACCCATCATAAAAAACAATTTCATTCTAATAATATTATAATTTAAACTATCTACAAAAATAAATTAGAAATTAAGATAGTATTGGAATTACTGACTTGTTTAAGTACAATAATCTCCCATTAATATTGTTACTAAAAGATACAAGTACACAATCCACTTTTATTAGGTTCTTGGAAATAATATAATCTCTAGTCATATGTTTGGAACAACCTCTATCGGGGTACCATATGTTCTTACTTGATCTTTTCAAGTAGGTTCCTATAAAACAAGTTTTACACCAAAAATTATTTTGGAACCAAACTTTTCTTGGGTCTTGAAATGTTTTTAATTAGGGATTTAGAAACCAATATTTTATATCATGTTTCTTATAAATTTATTTAAAAATTTTAAAAAAACATTGTTGGGTCTATAATAGTGAAAACTAGTAGAAGAGCATAAACAAGGTATCATAATATTTTTAACTATTCTCCTCTGTCTAGGTTGATACCCTATACTAGTGGTGTATTTATGTATTGTCCATTTTCCATGAATTTTTGTAAGATTTTTTTTCCCATTTGTAAATATTCCTAAATATTTTTTTACGTTATCATTTAAAAATTTCAATTCATTATTATATGTTAATAGTTTATTTTTTTATCATTTTCAATAGCAAGGCTGGATATAAAATGTACAGTTAAAGCATTTTGTTTCTTTAGAATTTTTTATTCATACTTCGGCTCAATAAATGGGTCTTATATATGTTATAGTACAAAGACACTCCACAATATTAACGTTATCATCATTATTTTTATCTCCAAAATGCCTTAAAATATGTTCAAGAGATGTAGGAAAGACATAGGATACCTCAAATATGTTTGTCAGGAAACACATGTTAGCTCTATCATGCATTTATTCTTGGATAGTTTCTGAATTACTTAAGCTGTACTTAGAAGAACCCCATGTTTCTTTCATTACTTGATTATACCTCTTATATTTATCATCATATTTATTTTTTTCATCTTAGGATAGTCTTCTTTGACATGCCATTTCCTTTTACATTCATAGAAAATGATTTCATTTTAATTTTCATCCTCCTTCCAACCATTCCTCTAGTTTCTTGTATTATCATATTAACCTTGATAGGTTCATTTCCAACAGAAATATTTCTTATTATAAAGCATTTAAATATTTTTGCAAGATGGGACATCTTATCATTGCTACAATTTGGTGATTCTTTATTGCTTGAAATACCAGCTTGAAATTTCTCCTTTTGTTTTTAGGCAATAGAATTGAATGATATAAAATTCCTTTTTGGTTCATATTCCTTTTCTTTATTGGACGTGAGTTCTTCCTTATACATAATCAACATTCAAATAGTCTAGTTGATATATATCTTACTAATGTCACAAGACTCTCTAATTGATTTTGATTATCCTCTTTATCTTTTCAGTAGGCCCCACAAAAGTTATGTCACTTGTTACTTATCAGAAATATGAATCATTAATGAGTGCAACATATTTATGGTATCATTGAACCTAAGATAAATGTTATAAATAATATCATTAGGTCTCATCTTAAAAGTATCATATTTTACCGTATAGGTATTTAACAATATTTATTTAATATTAGTAGTTCTATTATGAGAAATAGATAAAATGTCAATAATTTCCAAATCATTTGTGCATATAGATATTCAATTGAAATATTCATCACAAAAAGAACTGTATAGGGAATTTATAGATTTAAAGTTATTTTTTATGTAGTTTTGGTATCATCATCCCATGTATTTATATATGTATTAGTTTTTTCATATTTATCTATAATATAATTCTAAATGTAAAAACCCATGCTCCTAATGTGCATTTTTATCTAGATTTACACTATGAATATATTTTTAAATTTAAATAATAGAGTTCTATTAGTAGAATAATCCCTTTATCTGTTATCTATAAATAAATAATTTTATAAGTAACATAAATTTGAGATATTTAAAACGAAACTAAAATCGCAGTTGATAACATATTTTAAAACCATTGATTTTCAATTTTTGTTAGAGTGATTAAATCTAGAGTGGATTGAATTGGGTACCAAATAAAATTTCTATTAATTTTTTTTTGAATAAAATAACCCAATTATTTATAAAATAATCTAATTAATCAGATAACTTTTTTGATAAAAGTTTGATCTTTATAAATATTTCTCAAATATTGATTAGTGATTAGTTAAAACAATATTTAAATTTACTTTGACTTTTGAAATCAATTTAATCAAACAAATACTTATATAAACACCAGTTAAGAGTAACTATCAAAGTTTAAGTTTTTTCAAAAATTGAAATATTGCAGTTTAAGCATTTAATTTTGAAGAAAAAAACTAAATCACACAATATAATAAACATGTGGTTCTGTGTCAAGTTGAGACCTAATCCCATTCACTTGGTAATCACCTGTTATTAATAATATTTTATTAATATAATTTGATCCAAAACCTAGATCAGGTATACAAACAACAAATTATAATTTTACTAGGCTCAAAGCCTCTTCCACAGTTATATGTGGGAAGTAAAATGAACACATGATATAGAAAGACCTATTCGACAAACACTATGGGTAATAAGATGAAAATATAAAATTGAATATCAAGTATTCTTTAGTTCTAGCACGTGAGTCTATGTGTGTTGATAAATAGATCCAAAAATAAACTACTCAAAAGTTAAAGAAAATAATCAAAATGGAATGAAATGAGACATAAAAAAGGTAATTATGTTCGGTCTGTAGTGCATCAAATTCATGAGTTTCCTCAAATGTTCCTTGGTGTGGAGATAGAATTATTTCTCTAAAAGTTACAGGAAAACATATTTTTTGTATGGTTCTCTTCTCTATCCGTAAGAAAGGATCATGATCTTAAATGAGTTCTACTCTTTCATAGATGAAAGTAAGTAGGAATGAAGTGTGTAATACCTATTGTGATGAAATTTTTTAAATTCAAAAATTCATGCACTTCTTGATCACTTGTTAAAACTCTCAATCATCAATTTTGATGGGGGAGTCTTCAAATAATATAAATCACTACATCAATTTGTTAAAGATTAATCATGCAGGTCTTCGGGATCCTCATACTGATTTTAGATTTTAAATAAATGTTTCCATTAAATGGTTTGGAAAATAAAAAAAACCTTCCTCATTAATTAGATTAATATAGCTGTTGGGAGAATTTAATTCAAAATAAGAAGATTAACGATGGTGACATTTGTTTGGTGGTGAGTCATGCTGGAGGTAAGTCTTGTCTGGTGGTGAGTTATTTCAGGTGGTGAATCATGTATAGCAGTAATTAATATATTTTTGTGAGTCATTTCTAGTGGTGATTCATGTTTAGAGGCGATTCATGTCTAGTTGTGAGTCATTTTTGGTGATGAGTTATGTCTGAAAATGATTTATGTCTTGTGGTGAGTCATGCCATGATATCAAACATTCTAATAGTGAGTCATTTGAACTAATAGTGACTCAAACTGGTGGTGACTAAATCTGGTGGTTTCCTGTCTTGATGGTGACTCATTCTATTTGTAACTCATCTAGAAGTGACTCATTTGAAATAATGGTGAGTCAAATCTGACAGTGAGAAAATCTAGCAGTGAATCATTTGAACTAAGGGTGAGTCAATTTTTGTAGTTAAATATATATAAAACTTATCCAAATTCTCATTAAATTACCTTATAATATGAAATACTATTATATAAAAATAATCTCATTATAAAAATAAAAAACATGATTTTTTAATATAAAAATTAGAAGGTTCCAACAATGTTTATGGGGAAAAGTAATGTCTCATATGAGCTGATATAAATTTCAATTACACATGGCTAGAATGGGGTGTATGAATATTCCTGATGATGTAATTTAAATGTTTTCCATTATAGATTTTTAGTTAAATATGTTTTTTGATGGTTTTTTGTGGCCTTATAGCTCTTACATGTTAGTCTTGAGGTTTTCTATGACCATGTTCATAAACGGAAAGTGTGTGGAACCATGATATAGGAACCAAATATGGGGTTCCTTTTATATATTATTACTTAGTGGGCCTTGTTATGTTCCTTTGAGTATTATTTTATCATGTAAAACTCATTGATGTGAGAATAATTCATGATAATATCTTTATGATGGTATTTTTTATATTTTTTATAGTGATTTGGCTTGTATTTTTATGGTATGGGTAAAGGGATACACACCTTAAAATATTAATGTCTCATATAAGTGAGACTTTAGGTTTAAAATGGGATATAACGATTATATGTTAGAACCTCAGGAAATCATGACATAGAAATAATGTTTTATTATATATGTATTCATTCATGATATATAAATGGAATTTAATGTTATAGAAACTCATATTTGATATAGAAATAGAAGTGGGTATTAATCCAATTCATGCTCGATATAGAAATCGAATAGGATTCTATGTAAATTCATGCGTCGATGTTGGTAAGGGTTGGATGTTATGCCACTCCATATTGAACATGAAATTTGGGTGGTATGTTATACTTATCAATTTATTAAGAAGATCATGGGGTAATAATATATTCCCATCCACCTTATACATGTAAGTTGGATGGGATATTATGATAATGTACCTAGTAGACATTTGTACACACCTGAGAGGTATGGGGAATGAGGTGATGAATAATTCTAAAAAATTAGAAATCCTTTTACCCCTTTATAAATCAACCACTATTTTTTATTTAGTGAAATTATATATATGTTATATTTTACCAAGATAAATATACCACAAACAAGAAATAAAATAAAATAAAATGTACATGGTATTTTTATAATTTTTTTTACAAAGACAAACTATTTGTTATGATTGGTTATTCTCCCCAATATGGGATTATCTTTTGTAATTTGATTATTTTTACAATGGGTGGTGTTTCCCACACAAACATTTTGTCTCATAGTGTTTATAATTCTTAAATCTCATAATAATTCTCTCACTAGAATAACATTGGATTTATCTCAGCAGCTTCAAAATTTAATTATTGAGTAAAAAAAATGATCTCCCAACATACCCTAATTCATATAGGTTCTATATATTCCCACCATATGTGTGTGTGTGTGTGAAATTGTTTATATTAAGTCTTTATTTAGAATATATCTTTAATTTAGTACAGGATACTCCTGCACCAATGTAATAGGTTTTATTCAACTTATAATAATGTCTTTGAATGCCTTCTTGTCCTAAATAATGATACATGAAACTCATTCTCCATGTTAATATCTAATTAACATATATTAATTACCTAATAATCCACATTCCTCTCTAATTATGTACCGAAATAATTGAAACATGATGTAACTAGCACATCACTGTCGGTATTTCCATTATTTATCTCTTCCCACCTTTTTCTCTCTCAAACAGATCACAGATTTATGGTCAGGTCCTCTTATTCTTCTTCTCTACAACATGTGGTGGGTTCTTCTTCTTTTTATTCTATAAAATATTGATGCATTGTTTTGGATCCAATTCTAGGTTACTCAACTCATAAGAACTAGTGGATGCTTCTTGGTTTTGTATTCCTTCTAACTCAATATTCAAAACCACGTGTGGAATCATTTATGACAATTAAATTACATCCATCAAAATCAAAAACCTTAAATGAAAATATAATTGTAACTTCTTACTTCCATCCAAAAATAATCACCATGGAATACCCATAAGTTCAAAACAACTTAATGTGTTGATTTTAGAACTGAAGGGATATTTTCAGAATACCAATATTAAATGGTTGTCTATTTTAAAGATCGACAAACTAAATTATGATTTTATTCTTCTATGGGATATGTTTCATCTTCTCAAAATATCACTGTAAAAATATAAATTTAAATTTTTATAGTTGTATGCATATATAAAAAAATAATTTCTATGACATAAAACTCATCCTCACTATTAGTAACATATAATAGTGCTTATCCTTTGACAAGTCATAAGAAAATTACAAAAAATTAAATCTCAATCACTCACAAAGAATCAGATCCAAATAAAATTTCCTTGGTTGAACAACATATGGGGGTTTGATGGTTCTTCGTTTTCATTCTCCTTGAAAACTAGATAAATCCATTTTTAATATCATATAGTATATATAGTGGAATATATCATTTGATCTTGCTCAGAACTAGCTTTAATCATGGATCCCTTAAGTTTCTTGAAGTTATAAACTCAAAATCACTACTTTAGCATAAAATAATATTATTTTCCTATAAATTAATTAATTTAAAAAACTACCTATTTCAATTTTCTCTGATCCTACCTTTACATGGATAGTGATATACTTATCTTTTTATTCTCAAATCTTAGATTACACAACACTATAGGTTTTTTGATGTTTGGATCCATGAAAAATAGCTTCATCATTTTTAGATATCATTTTCTTTTTCTAAATATTAATTCCAGAAATCAACCGAATTTTACTCAGTACTTATATAAAATTTAGATAAGTGAACGCATACGAAGGAATTGAGTACATGAATATCAGGTATATGGGGAATTTCTTAGGTCATGATTTAAGTATTCAAATTTAGATACATGGTTCAGTTATTCCAACTTTCCTACATGGTTCATTAAGCTATACATCATTTGGTGACATTATCTAGATTCGACGGCATTGAGATTCATTCAGCTACACAATTCTGAATTTTTATACTTGGCAGAATTTATTTATTTGAAATCCCATATAGGGATCATTCGGCTATATAGACGGATTAAACTATGTGAGTATTTTTATATGAAAATATTTGAAAATGTGGTGACTTTGGAAATGTGGTTTTTTCTATGATGGAATTCACCTATGTTATAATTTCATACATAGAACCTAGAATTTATAGACTTATTTATTTTCAAACTAGTGCTCCTCTACATAGAATCAGGCCCATCTCATTTATTCATAAACACCTTTAATTATATTCATATCTTCTTCAAATTGTTTTGGAATTATTGGATTAATTAAAAACTCCTTCAAATTCACTTCTATGGTGGTGATGTATATAAAATTCTCATGGTCGAGTATTTCCTTGAATTCATCTATCAGATTAGGTGCGGATATTCTTAAAACAATCTTGAGTTATCATTATTCACTTCAACCTTTATCCAGTGGTGTTTAAACACTAATAATTCTTTCTAATGAGATTTTTACTCCAAGGATATGTCTTATATTTAAGATATCTCTCGTCCATGATTTGAACAAAATTTATATTTTTTATTTATGATAATATAGGATTTCTAGTCCTAGGTAATGTCAAATAACCCAATTATTTTGGAAATTTTATTGAATCGAATGGTGTGATAAGTGTTTGATGAATCGTCACTTAAACAATTTATAAAAAGTGGGATACCGATTGATGTTAAATTAATTTCCATTTTATGATTACCTAATTTTGAGATAATTTGATCTTGGAAGATAGGTTTTCAATTAGGGATTAACTTGTGTTTGATGGATAAATGTTGTTATCTTCTAGGTGTGCTAGGATTGAAGAAGCAATCTTTGAAGAATCTGGGAGTTGAATCCAACTACCTACTTATTGCATGATTTAGAAATTTAGACTATATTAGAAAATATGGAATTGAAAATTACTCCCAATGGAGATATTTTTTATTTATAGGTAGAGGAATTTAAAAATATATTGGGAATGTTCAAAGAAACTGTATCAAGATACCAATTCATGGAGATGAATCATACCGAGCAGATGATTATCCATTTTATCAACGTATTTTAATGTTTTTTTATTTATATTTAAATAGGGATATACCACCATTTAAGGGGAAAAATCATCCCATGACTCTCCCCCATCTCTCACTCACATAGAGATCTATTTTTATTATTATTGAAGAAAGAAGACAACAAAAACTAGGAGAACACGAATGAAGGATAGAAGGACGCCAAGCATATGGGGGTCGAAAGTAATGGAGACCCAAGTTATCAGCCATTATAATGAAATAATAGTAATTTGAGATGGAATTATTATGAAATTAGATTATGATACCTACACTAGGGTCTCCATTACTTACCAACATGTCCGAAGAAATGTTTCATTCCCTCTATGAGTGGAATATAGATATTCTCTAATTCATGAAGGATTTTCAATATCTAATAAATTAGATCAAATCCCATAGACGACCACCATTTCCTTACTGAATACTGACCAACTATTGGAGTCCAACTCCACCTCCATTATATCGATATTTTAACATCTTAATAGGGATATGCCCATATCCATTTCCCTGATATCTACCTCCATTGAATTGATGGAACCAAAAAAAGAGTTGAATACCATAATCCTTAAACCATTATAGTTCCTCACAATACCACCTCATTTCATATCTATAACTATACATGAGCAATAAATGTTCATTTTTAAACCCATAAATGGTGGCTTCCATCTAACGCATCTCCATGTACCACTGTAATCACTTTATATTCATGCATGACTTCAAACCTGTAGACATGGATAACTAATTTGGGAATTTGATTATAGGAATTGAATTTCGAAGACACCTAGAGATTTAAAATATTTTTGATCATTTTATTTATTTCATTCTTCGTATACATTGATGGAGAATTTTGGAGATGTGATGGCATGCCCACAGACATGATCTTTTTTCTACCATTTTCTCCTTTATATTTTTCTTCTTCCTCAATTACTTCATTAAACACATTGATTTAATTTGAGGGTGTGTGAATTTAATTAAATAATTTTTATCAATTTTTTATTGAAGATATTCTATGAAAAATTGATTAGATCTTAAGTCTCTTTTAATATTTTGGAAAACTCTCATGTACTGGAATATATTGCGTGTAATTTTCATCACTGTGTTAGGGAGAGAAGTGTGTGACTTAAGAAATAATGTTATAAATTTGAGTGAGGTTGAGGGTTAGTCATTAAATTATTCAGTTGATCAGTGATAGGAAGAAAAATGATGAACATCATGAAATTAATTTTCATTTTGTTAACTTTTATTCTCTTATTTGTTTCTATTTCATTATTTTTTCTTTAGTTATTATTTTCATTTAACTTATTTCATCACCATTTTATATATTATTTTCTTGATTTCAAAATAAACAAAACCAAAAAATATTACCGAATAATAAAAATTATTAACACTATACATCCTTAAGATTGAGCATGGGGTTATCGAGAGACCAATATCTAGGGAAATATAAATGAATACTTGATAGTTTAAATAATGGGATATCAAAACGCAATGTTGATGTTGGGAATTTATGTTCATCATTTTGATTTTTCACTTTTATTATATTTATTACTAATTTAAACAATAAATTTTATTCATGTTCATAAATATTTTTCACTGTCAGGAACCTCTTAATTATAAGATAAAACACAAGCAATGGAATAACTCCAAAGTTAGACTGATTGTACAGCTATTAGAGCACATACAAGGGAAGGATTTGGTGGATTTTGAGTGGATGATACATTTTTATCATGCTATCAACCCAAATCGGAATTCCAATAGAAGAAGGTATTAATTAGAATACATGCTGAAGAGAAACTAGTTCAAGTGCTAGTGCTACCTAAATTTGAAAATTTTAGAGCCATGCATGTAAAACTCAGATTGAAAGATACAAATTTTAATAAATATTTAAGGTAAACCAAGAATAATGGCATAATAAATTTGAAGAATATGGATTCCCTTTATAAGATCATTCAATTTTAACTTTTCATTCGAATGTTTTTTGGGAACTCACTTGTTTAGTAATTTTCCCAAGCCTAAAAAATCATACTAGCTAACGATTTGTATAACATAAGGTTTTTATGATTTTTTTCTAATAAATAATATTTTTGGATTTATTTCATTATACAGAACACTGATTTATCTTTTGTTGCATGAATGAATGAGTTTTCTTAATAGCTTGTGTTGGTCGGAGTGGACACTCAAGAGGGGGGTGAATTGAGTTCCAATTAAAATTTCTGTTAAAAACAATTTCTATTAAAATCCACCAATTTCAAAAACAAATTAAACTGTAGTGAATTTATATAGATTATAAAGGTTCAATTAGTTTCTCAAAGATTGATTAATTCTCAGTTAACTTAATCTTATGATTAAATTAACTTTTGAAACTAACTTACTGATTTATAAAAAACATAAACACTTGCGAATTTAATTATCAAAGTAGCTTTGAAGGTAGATTATATTTCAAAGTAATAGCAGCAGAATATGAAATAAATATGTATAGTATGGATATAGAGTATAACTACAAACACATAAAATTAACCAAGAGGTTCAGTCTCAAGCCGAGACTTAATCCTCTCAAAAGTTTATATAAAAATGATCCACACCCTGGATCGGGGTTAACAACAGTGAACACACTATCCGCTGTCCAGGTCACAATACCTCTACCACAGTTCTTCGTGGGAAAACAACAACAGCAGCCAGCTGTCCAGGTCACAAGACCTCTACCACTATCCACAGTGGGAAATGGGGTGCAAAAAGGTTTGCTGAGGATTTACAGATCCTCCAGTGAAAGTACAGGAGTCAGTGTGTGTGTTTAATACAGCAGATAACACACACTGCTCAAAATGTAGAATAAATCACAGAACAAGAGATGTAGAGTTTAGAAGTGGTTCTGGTGATCTCAGTGTAGCTCTTGTATTCGATCAGAAGAGAGTTTGAGTACTCTTCTCGTTTCTGTTTGAGAAACAGAGTGTCGTATGCTTCAGGTTCACAGGTAGTGAGAATGTAGTCGATGAAGTTCTTCAGGATTCTTCTTGTATGCACATAACACTTCTCGAGTATACTTGATTAACTATATGCTTCTCTGTGTTCTTGATGGAACTCGTTTTTATCTTCTTGTGTTTCTGGTATATTTCGTCCACCACGCACTTCTCTGGTTCGCATCCTTTTTGGGCAGCGTAGTCTTCTCGTATTTATCTCCCGACAGGGGACAGAAAAGATTTCTTTTCAGCAGGTACGAGGTACGGGTTCCTGACATCCGACAACCTTTATCAGATATTTGAAAAATCATCAAAATGTATGATATGACTGTTAGATAGATTAAATGTAGGAAATAAAGAAATTAAAACAGTGAGTCGAGAATGTATGTCACTGTTGACTTCAACTGTGGTCTTCCAACTGTGGACTTCCTTCTGACTGCTGACTTCAACAAAAGGCTTGCTGTCTGTAGGCTTGCAATAGTAGCTTTTACTCCATGTAGTTGTAGCCTTTCTAACTGTAGACTTGTAACATCAAATTTGTAGAACTGTAACCTTTGTCAACTGTAGACTTCGATCATCAGTAGACTTAGTAGACAGAAGCTGTCTAACTGTAACCTTGACTGTAGACTTATGACTGTAGGCTTGTTCGTCTGCGAACTTGTTTCAACTGTAGACTTGTTCGACTGTGGTCTGGAGCAGATATAACTTTGAACAGAAGTCTTATAACTGTGACCTTCGTCTGTGAGCTTTGACAATAGATAGCAGTAGACTCGTAACTGTAAGCTTGTATTAGTCTTCGACTGTAACCTTGTAACTGTGAACTTATTGCAACAATAACTTAAGGTGACAGTTAGCTGTAACTGTGACTTTGAAAATAAAACTCTGACTGGTAGCTAACAATACTAAACTTATGTAAATGCTACTGTAAGCTGTTACAGTAAAGTTATGAGAGTAGGAATATGAACTGTTTAGAATAAAATACGTTTAAGCATGGAATAATAAGATTAATGCAAGGTTTTAATACATCATAATCAATGGTTAAGCATGATTTGGGATTATCAAAACAGGTGATTCCAACAATCTCCCCCTTTTTGATAATCACAAATTATGTCAGTATGAAATATAGAAGTATCAGAGAGAAGTGTGCAAGACACAGTATTAGCAATATGAGCACAAAAATTAGGTATAATTCACAAGGATTTCTCCTCTTTGTATAGGTTCATTTCTCCCTTGAGTTTTCCCTATTTCTCCCCATTTCTCCCCCTATCTATTTCTCCCTATTTCTCCCCCTTTGTGATTAACAAAAATAAAGACAGAGAGAGAGAAAATAAACAATGTATTAATAAGGAGTACAGTACATGACCCAAAACGTGAATACATGATCCCTATCAAAAAAAACATAAACAGACTCAATCCTCTTCATCTGGAGGTAAGGGATCTTTTCCTTTGGAGGAAGAAGATGGAGTAGGAGGTGAAGGATCAACAGGCTTAGGAAGTGTAGCAGGAATGTCTGGAGGGGCAGCAACAGATGCTCCTGAAGGCCTGTAGTGAGTAGCTTGCCGAGGTATTAGTGGTATAAGGCTTCTGAGGGCATCAGCAGGAGACATTACTGAAGAACCACTGGGGTTGGAGACAGGTAGGGCAGGAGGAACTATAACAGGTGTGCAGTCCACATGAAGAAAAGGTAGGAGCAGATTCCTGAAATCCATGATGATGTTTCCTCCTCTGTCCATGGCAGATAAGAAGTCATCTTTGTTTTCCAAGAATTTATCCAAAGCCGGGGTCAACTCTCTTAGCTTGCTAACTTTTTCTTTGAAAGCTTGAGTTACAGGAGGCAGCTTCATAGTTTCTAGCATGAGCTTGAAGTGATTGTTCAACTGATGCTTGGTGAAAATCCGATCAAAGTAATAATCCACTTTACTTTTGATGGCCTCCTGAGAAGCAGTAGCAGCCTGCAGGTGCTCACGAACAAAGCCACTGACTTCTCTTGTAGTAGCAAGGATCTGTAGGTCTGATGTGTCATTTGCACGGGCCTGAGTAAGCTCTTCTCTGAGCATGCTTCTAAACTGCTCAAGGTCCACAGGAGAGCTAGATGAAGAAAGGGACTTGACTGATAATGCCACTGTCTCCTTGAAAGACTGAGTCAGATTTCCAATCACTTTCTGAATGACAGCATCCTGATTGCTAAAGTGTTCTTTTACTGATTTCTTGAAAGCCTCAAATACTTCCACAAACTGCTTGACCACTTCTTTGATATATCGAATCCCACTGGCCACTTGTGTCTGAGAACTGCTCAGGGCAGTTAAAGAAGCAACTGATTGTCTGAGGGCCACTACTACTCCAGTCCAGCTTTCAATTTGAGTGTGGCACACTTTCATTTCATCCATCACTTCTTTGATTGGACTTCCCACAACACATCCTAGAGATAATTCTAAGGATTGTTCTACATTTTTCAGCTCATCAAAAAGACTGGTTTTCAATTCAGCAACAGATTGTCTGATGGTCTCCTTCATTTCATTCTTTAAGGATTCAAGGTCTTCCTTGGTGGCCAATCTTTCAGTTTCAAACACTGGAGAGCTGTTAGGTAGGATGACTGGATTTCTTGGTGGTTGGTTTTCCTCATCTGAATCCTCATAATTGAGTCCTAACACCATGTATCCTGGATCTGAGGTCCATCCTTCTATATGAAACATTACAGAGACTGAACCAAAACGCTCCCCCTCACTTGGAGGTCCTTTCTGAACACTTTCTACTATCTGCTCAACTCTGGGTAACTCTAAGTTCTCTTCTGTAGCTCTAGCAGGTTCCATATTTGATTCCTCTGTAGGTTCAGCAGTGAGGTTAGCCTCCCTCTCTGTTGGGTCATCAACCACTTCCATGACAACAGTAGTAGAGACCACTCCTGCTTCCTGGTCAGACACTGACTTGTCTGTATACCCTATCAGAGGGCTCATACTGAGTTCTTTTGTTTCTTCACCACTGATCTCCTCTTTATCTTCTGCAACAGTTTCTTGATTTTTATTTGAAGCTCCAGCCTCTTCTGCTTCGACTGTATCACCCTCGTCAGAGGTGTCCTTGACAAAATATTGAGATTATTCTTCTTCTTCTGTAGTCTCAGTCTCACTGTCTCTTAGAACAGGTTCTCTACTAGGTTGTTCTTTTGGAGGGCTTGCTGCTCCAAACGTCACTGTCCTGACAGGACTGTGAGTAGTATCAGGATCACTCCCTTCATCAATTGGGGTGTTCTCTCTTGCAGAGTCACCAACTACTGCAGTCTGTTCATCATCTGAGTATACAGGTTCTGGCTCATCAGGCTTTAAGCCTGGATCTCTCCTATCTCTCGGTCTAGAGGGATGAGTAGAAGGGATAAATTTCTCATAGATTCTCTCCTCATCATTCACCCATGATTTCTTCCAGGGATTCCAACTGATCTTCATGAATTTGCAGATTACTTTCGAGATACATACATTGTTCTTTGCCACTATCAACTCTTCCTGACTTCCAGCTGCACCTTTCACTTTCAACATAACCGAAATGAGTTTAGCATGAAACAAGGCACTTGATTTTGAGCTTGCCTTTATCATGTCCTCCATCTGAGCCATCAGCAACCTACAAAGGTTGATCTTCCTTCCATGTTTTAATAAGTACATCAAGTAAATATCCTGGTGCTTCAGAGTTGCAAAATCTCCTCTTCTAGGACTCAGTACATGTTGAATAAACTTAAACAGAAGCCTGTCCTCTCCATTCATTTCAGCAGCAATAACCTTTCTTACTGTGCCATTGCCTGTCAGTTCTTCCAGAGCCGTCTCATGATCAAAGATTCTACTATTTGGAGGATCCGCTCCAGAATAGTAGTTGTAAATACCCTCATGAGGAACTCTTAAACAAGCATCCCATTCAACTGATGAAAAACTGACTTCATTGCCGTTTACTCTGGATACCAGTCTATGCAGATCAACCTCTTCCTCGAACTGTAGATATTCATAGAATTCCTTCACCAGCTTCGGGTAGTACGGTCCATTATTGTTTGCGAAGCATTCGGTCCATCCTTTCTCATTAAGCACTGCCAGTACTAAAGATCTGCTCGATAAAATCCATTCTTCACTTAGCTCCTTCTCAGCAACTATTTCTCTCTTAGTCAGATGTGGATTAATAGGTCTTATCGAGGCGTTCCCGGTGCCACTGGATTCGACTTGAGTCCTCTTTGGCATTGGCGCATCTTCATTGACAGTCGGGGGTCGCTTTGTTCTGGCCATTGGAACTGAATGAGGTTTCGAGGTTCGGTTGAAGGTTTAGGGTTTAGGGCTTGAGAGAGAGCAAGGGTCGAGATGAGTGGATTGAGATATGTTCTATGTTCTCAATTTTTATCATTTAGGGATTTAGGAATAAAAGAATAAAGAAAAGAAACGGTTCGAATTCCCGCAAAATAAAATAAGGTTAAACAGCGAAACAGCCTACAGAGAGATGTAACAGTGAGGTACACCGGTGAGGTCTAACTGTGAGGTTTCAACTGTGAGGTTTCAACTGTGACGTTTAACTGTGAGGTTTCAACTGTGAGGTTTAACTGTGAGGTTTCAACTGTGAGGTTTAACTGTGAGGTTTCAACTGTGAGGTTTCAACTGTGCTATAATTAATCATACCTAACACATGTTTGATGTAACTTAACCTCTCAGAATTCAAAGGCTTTGTAAAAATATCAGCTAACTGATGTTCAGTGCCAATGAACTCAAGAGTGATATCACTTTTTGATAATGATCCCTCAGAAAGTGATGTCTCACATCAATATGTTTTGTCCTAGCATGAGATACTGGATTTTTTGAAATGTTAATAGCACTTGTATTGTCACACCTTATAGAGACATGTTTGAATTGATATCCATAGTCTAGTAAAGTGTGTTTCATCCACAAGATTTGTGCACAACAGCTACCAGCAGCTATATACTCAGCTTCGGTAGTAGACAATGCAACAGAATTTTGCTTCTTACTACACCAAGATACTAGTGACTTGCCTAAAATGTGACATGTTCCAGAGGTGCTCTTTCTATCTAACTTGTAGCCAGCAAAATCAGCATCAGAATAACTTAATAAATCAAATGATTGTCCTTTTGGATAAAATAATCCCAAATTGGGAGTATGTTTTAGATATTTGAAAATCCTTTTAACAGCAGTCAAATGAGACTCTTTTGGATTGTCTTGAAACCGAGCACACATGCATACACTGAACATGATGTCAGGTCTACTGGCAGTAAGGTACAGTAGACTACCTATCATACCTCTGTAATTGGTTTGATCCACTGGTTCACCAGTTTCATCACTGTCCAACTTGCAAGTGGTGCTCATAGGTGTGTCACTGCCTTTGGTGCCATCCAAAGAAAAACGTTTCAGAAGATCTTTAATATATTTACTTTGGTTCAAAATAATACCATTTTTATTTTGAAAGATCTGAAATCCAAGGAAAAATTTGAGTTCTCCCATTAAACTCATTTCAAACTCATTTTGCATTATTTTTGAAAAATCAACACATAAAGAATTTTTAGAAGATCCAAAAATAATATCATCAACATAAATTTGTACTATTAAGACATCTTTAGAAATCCATTTAATAAAAAGAGTAGGATCAGCTATCCCTTTAGTAAATCCTTTCGAAATAAGAAAAGAGCTGAGCCTATCATACCAAGCTCTTGGAGCTTGATTTAAACCATATAAAGCTTTAGATAGTTTAAAAACATGATTAGAAAAATGGGGATTTGTAAAACCAGGAGGTTGTTCCACAAATAAATCCTCAATTATATATCCATTTAGAAAAGCACTTTTAACATCCATTTGATATAGTTTGAAATTCAGATGAGCAGCATAAGCAAGTAATATCCTAATGGCCTCTAGTCTGGCCACGGGTGCAAAGGTTTCCTCATAGTCTATTCCTTCTTCCTGACTATACCCTTGTGCAACTAGCCTAGCTTTGTTTCTGATTATATTATCAAACTCATCAACTTTGTTTCTAAACACCCATTTAGTGCCTATGGTAAGAGTTTCCTTAGGTCTTTCCACTAATTCCCAAACTTTGTTTCTTTCAAACTGATATAGTTCTTCTTGCATAGCCATTACCCAGAATTCATCACTGATAGCATCATTGACATTTTTGGGTTCAAGCTGTGAAATAAAAGCTTGATGTTCAACCTGATTTCTTAGAGAAGCTCTAGTTTGTGTTCCTCTATCAAGATTACCAACAACAGCATCTAAAGGATGATTCTTTAGGATCCTAGTTGGTTTGGTAAAGGTTGGACTAGAGATTTCAGGTTCATTTATAGGTTCGGGTTCCACATAGGAAGATTCTGGAAAAAGTCCAGAACTGGATGTTTTGATTACAGGTTCTTTAGATTTGTCATTTAGGTCCAGAACAGATAATTCTTCTTCAACATCTTCAAGAGAAGTTTTAGGCTCATGTGGATCAGTCTCATCAAACTTGATGTGAACAGATTCTTCCACACATTTGGTTTTCTTATTGAACACTCTATAGGCTTTACTAGTCATAGAGTAACCCAGGAAAATTCCTTCATCACTTTTTGGAGCAAATTTATCAAGATTATCTTTAGTATTCAGAATAAAGACTTTGCAACCAAAAACTCTAAAGTAATTAACCTTAGGCTTCCTATTATTCCACAACTCATAAGGGGTTTTCTTAAGAACCGGTCTAATCAAGACTCTATTAATAACATAACAAGCTGTATTAACAGCTTCATCCCAAAAGTAAATTGGCAGGTCATATTCATTGAGCATGGTTCTTGCAATTTCTTGCAGGGTTCGGTTTCTTCTTTCCACTACACCATTCTGTTGAGGTGTCCTAGGAGCAGAAAAATTGTGAGTATAGCCATTGTGTGAGAAGTAAGATTCAAATTCTTGATTCTCAAACTCACGACCATGATCACTCCTCAACGTCTTAATCTTAAGTCCACTAAGATTTTCTACAGACTTAGAGTATTTAACAAAGGAAGAGCAGGCTTCACTTTTGTGAGCTAGAAAGTATACCCAAGTATATCTAGAAAAGTCATCTACAAGAACATAAACATAGTGCTTCCCATTTAGACTTGAAATTCTTGATGGTCCAAACAAATCCATGTGAACCAGTTCAAGTGGTTGAGAAGTTGAAACTTCTTTCTTTGGTTTAAAAGAAACTTTGTGTTGTTTTCCCTTTTGACAGGGATTACACACTTTGTCATTTGGGAATTCAAGCTTAGGTAGATCTCTAACTAGGTGTTTCTTAGAGAGTTTTCTAAGTGAGTGAATGTTGCAGTGTCCTAATCTCCTATGCCACAGCCAAGACTCTTTATGAAAAGCATTTAAGCAAGTAACATTATGTTTAGCTAAAGTGTTTAAGTCAACAGCATAAACATTTTCATTTCTTAAGGCAGAAAATATTAAAGCATTTTTGGAATTATAAACATCACAAGAATTGTTTTCAAACTTGACATTAAAACCATCATCACACAATTGAGAAATTCTAAGTAGGTTGTACTTAAGTCCATCAACAAATAAAAATTTGGAAATTAATACTGAGTCAGTGTTACCAATCTGGCCTAAGCCGATGATTTTTCCTTTTGAGTTATCACCAAAAGTGACATATCCTCCATCAACCTTTATTAATATTTTGAAGCACGAATAGTCTCCAGACATGTGTCTTGAACATCCACTGTCTAAGTACCATACCTTCTTGTAATTGCTTTTCAAACAGATTTCCTACAAAACAGATTAGACAGGAAATGACTTTGGTACCCAGATTTTCTTGGGTCCAGATATGTTAGCAATCAAGGATTTAGGTACCCAGATTTGTTTTATGGGTCCCATACAATTAATAGATGCAACAGATTTAGAGAGATATACTTTATTTGATCTACAACTATTTAAATAACCAGTTGAGGCATATGAATTTCCAAAACTGGAACTAGCAGGATTTTTTCCAGACTTAATAAATCGGGTTTTAGTAAACTGTCTTTGTCCAGGTTGGTATCCCAATCCAGTAGCATACTTAGGTGCAACTTGCTTTCCTAGCAGTTGGGTTAGAGTATCTTTTCCATTTGTGAATGTTTCTAAGTCCTTTCTATGTTGTTCATTAGATAGTTTCAGTTCTGTATTCTCCTTTAATAATTGAACATTTTTCTCTTTTTCTACATCAAGTGCAGACTTGACACTTGCAGTAAGAGCATGCTGTTTCTTTAATGATTTATATTTATCCTTTAGTTCATTACACGTTTCTTCCAGCATATTACAGTATTCAATCAATTCATCTTTAGACATATTTTCAGAATCAGAACCAGATTCGGCTTCACCTTCAGAATAATAAGAGTTTAGAGTGGGAGTGTCTAAGGTTACCTCAGATATGTTTGTCATGAAACACATATTAGCACGATTTCTTTCAGAATCACTGGACTCTGATTCACTTGTGCTGTCTTCTGAAGCACTCCAGGTGGCCTTCATAGCTTTCTTATAATTTTTGTCCTTGTACTCATATTTCTTCTTGAATTTTAACTTAGGACAGTCAGCTTTGATGTGTCCTTTCCTTTTACATTCATAGCAAACTATGTCTTCTTCTTTATCAGTTTTCTTCCAATCTTTCTTCCACTTACCTTGTCTATCATACTTACCCTTGTAGTTTGGTTTTCTGAAGAACTTCTTCTTCCTATAGAACTTCTTGAATCTCCTTTCTATTTGTGCCATCTCGGCATCACTGTCAGAATCTAAGTCTTCACTAGATGAGCTTTCAGTTGGTATATGCACTTTCTCCTTGTCTTTTCTCTTTGATGCAGTAGACTTAAAAGCTACAGATTTTCATTGTGGTTCCTCATCTTCCTCTTTATTTACCTTGAGCTCTTCTTCATACATCATCATCTTAACAATTAACTCCTTGACAGGCAAAGTTCCAATATCACAGGATTCTCTAATTGAAACGGATGTGCCTCTCCATCTGTCAGGCAGACATCTCAATAATCTCATGATTTGCTCCTTTGCTGGAACAATCTTTCCGAGTGAGCTCATTGTGTTGACTATCTCATTAAACCTGAGATACATATCAGAAATAGGTTCATCAGCTTTCATCTTAATGTTATCATATTTGATAGTGTAAGTATTTAACCGCATTTCCTTGACATTAGTTGTTCCTTCATGAGAAACAGCTAAGGTGTCCCAGATTTCAAAAGCAGTTTTACATGCAGAAATTCTATTGAACTCCTCATCTCCTAGAGCACAGTAGAGAGCATTCACAGCCTTACAATTATTATTGTAAGCTACCTTAGTAGGTTCATCCCAAGTTATTCTTTCAGTTTCTAGAATCTTGTATTGAGACTCTATAGCAGTCCAAATATCAAAACCCATACTTTCCAAATGAATTTTCATTTTGAGCTTCCATTGGGCATAATTTACACCATTAAAGAAGGGTGGCCTATTAGTAGTAGCACCTTCTAGTCTATTATCCATAAGGAAATTTTAGAAAATGTTTTAAAGAGATAAAATTTAGAACTAACAGAAATTTAAGATCTTTTAGATAAAACTACAATCACAGTTTAAACAACAGAGAGTTAAAATAAAACTTTGAGCAAGTATAACAGAGATAAACAATTCCTCTGATACCAAATGTTGGTCGGAGTGGACACTCAAGAGGGGGGTGAATTGAGTTCCAATTAAAATTTCTGTTAAAAACAATTTCTATTAAAATCCCCCAATTTCAAAAACAAATTAAACTGTAGTGAATTTATATAGATTATAAAGGTTCAATTAGTTTCTCAAAGATTGATTAATTCTCAGTTAACATAATCTTATGATTAAATTAACTTTTGAAACTAACTTACTGATTTATAACAAACATAAACACTTGCGAATTTAATTATCAAAGTAGCTTTGAAGGTAGATTATATTTCAAAGTAATAGCAGCGGAATATGAAATAAATATGTATAGTATGGATATAGAGTATAACTACAAACACAGAAAATTAACCATGAGGTTCAGTCTCAAGCCGAGACTTAGTCCTCTCAAAAGTTTATATAAAAATGATCCACACCCTGGATCGGGGTTAACAACAGTGAACACACTATCCACTGTCCAGGTCACAAGACCTCTACCACAGTTCTTCGTGGGAAAACAACAACAACAGCCAGCTGTCCAGGTCACAAGACCTCTACCACTATCCACAGTGGGAAATGGGGTGCAAAAAGGTTTGCTGAGGATTTACAGATCCTCCAGTGAAAGTACAGGAGTCAGTGTGTGTGTTTAATACAGCAGATAACACACACTACTCAAAATGTAGAATAAATCACAGAATAAGAGATGTAGAGTTTAGAAGTGGTTCTGGTGATCTCAGTGTAGCTCTTGTATTCGATCAGAAGAGAGTTTGAGTCCTCTTCTCGTTTCTGTTTGAGAAACAGAGTGTCGTATGCTTCAGGTTCACAGGTAGTGAGAATGTAGTCGATGAAGTTCTTCAGGATTCTTATTGTATGCACAGAACACTTCTCGAGTATACTTGATTGACTATATGCTTCTCTGTGTTCTTGATGGAACTCGTTTTTATCTTCTTGTGTTTCTGGTATATTTCGTCCACCACGCACTTCTCTGGTTCGCATCCTTTTTGGGCAGCGTAGTCTTCTCGTATTTATCTCCCGACAGGGGACAGAAAAGATTTCTTTTCAGCAGGTACGAGGTACGGGTTCCTGACATCCGACAACCTTTATCAGATATTTGACAAATCATCAAAATGTATGATATGACCATTAGATAGATTAAATGTAGGAAATAAAGAAATTAAAACAGTGAGTCGAGAATGTATGTCACTGTTGACTTCAACTGTGGTCTTCCAACTGTGGACTTCCTTCTGACTGCTGACTTCAACAAAAGGCTTGCTGTCTGTAGGCTTGCAATAGTAGCTTTTACTCCATGTAGCTGTAGCCTTTCTAACTGTAGACTTGTAACATCAAATTTGTAGAACTGTAACCTTTGTCAACTGTAGACTTCGATCATCAGTAGACTTAGTAGACAGAAGCTGTCTAACTGTAACCTTGACTGTAGACTTATGACTGTAGGCTTGTTCGTCTGCGAACTTGTTTCAACTGTAGACTTGTTCGACTGTGAACTGGAGCAGATATAACTTTGAACATAAGTCTTATAACTGTGACCTTCGTCTGTGAGCTTTGACAATAGATAGCAGTAGACTCGTAACTGTAAGCTTGTATTAGTCTTCGACTGTAACCTTGTAACTGTGAACTTATTGCAACAATAACATAAGGTGACAGTTAGCTGTAACTGTGACTTTGAAAATAAAACTCTGACTGGTAGCTAACAATACTAAACTTATGTAAATGCTACTATAAGCTGTTACAGTAAAGTTATGAGAGTAGGAATATGAACTGTTTAGAATAAAATACGTTTAAGCATGGAATAATAAGATTAATGCAAGGTTTTAATACATCATAATCAATGGTTAAGCATGATTTGGGATTATCAAAACAGTTGATTCCAACAGCTTGTGTTACACGCAAGACTATGTTTTACCGAATAACAATATACTGTTAACATTATTATTTATTATATCGCCTAGTCTTTGGAACGATGAATATAAATAAGATTAAATAAACTATGAAAAAATAAATTATACACACAATATTTTAGTTATCTAATAATTAAAGATGAAATAATAATCATTTAAAAGAAAAAATATATGTTTCATGAAAAAATATATTTTTTCTAAAAGACAATTCAATCGCGCTTTTCAAAAATAATTTAAATTTTTTTTTTGCAATATCTTTAGAAAATATATTTAAAAAAAATTGAAAGTTTGAAATAATCATAAAAAATTTATCTTGGGTGAATTTTTGGAATATATCTGAATATTTCATTTTTTATGAATAGTAAAAAATACTAAATTTTAATTGAGAACTGAATTTTCATTTAAATATTTTAAAAACTTAAATTTCATTATAAATTGGTTTTAAAATAAAATTATCTCAATGATATATAAATTAATAAAATTTAGTTTATTGGAATCATATTAATATATAATTTTTATATAAAAACATTACAAAAAACATTTCATACTTTTCTTTTTAAAAAAATGTTTTCGCATCACGTTTGTCTAGATAATTTTAAATTAAAATTTTCCACTTTATTTAAATGTAATTTGGAAAAATTAATTTTATTTTTTAAAAAATTATAATTTATATTTTCAAATTATTTCAAATTAATTTTTGACCAAATGAACAGTAAAAACAGCAGAAATAAATATTATTTACAATATGTACACCTTATATCCTATAGGTTCTATAATATCATATATTTTAGGATTTTTTCTGATAAAAACAGTGGTGTGATTTAATCTTTAAAAAAATTACAACTGTGCCACTCACCTAATTTATAAAAGGTCACCAAATCAACTCCATTCCCTACATTTTCAAACCATTTTTCATCCAATACCTGAAAAAAATAACTTCTAAACTTCCCTCCTCTCATCCTGTAACCCTTATTTAGGATATAAATCCATCCTAGTAAGTATTTTGGTGAAATTTAATGGATGATGCTCGAAGAAGAGGTAACATTCATCAATGAGAATTTTGGTTTTATTTGTTCCTCCACATCCTTAAATTATTATTATTCCATTATTATATTATTAAATAAACATATTTCATATGATTATATTTTTTTGGTTATGTTCTTTACCTACAACCATCTCCACTTACATCAAATGGGTTAGGAAATCATCATTCGTGCATATGGTGGAATACCGCCTCCTGAACTAATGACCTTCACTTTTCCATTACCACCATATAAATTTTTACCTCTGGATGGATTAATTGTTTATATATTATATAAATGATATTATTATGAATAATTATTTATTATATCTTTCATATCTTCATACATTCCATTTTTTGGGAATATGATAACATCAGTCATGTGTACAACAGACTACCCTCTCATGAAGAAATGTGATTCATTCATGCTTTAAATGGATGGTATTAAAGGTGGTTTAAATGAAAATATATTATATATATTACCTATAAATTATTCATAAATTTTAATATATCATATATTTTTCTTTCATTAAATACTCTTAGAAAATGGAAATAATGTTAATGCGTACATATGACCTAACATCCCCATTAGTTGTGTATTTCATTTTATATAAATAAATATTATATATTACTATAAATATATATATACTGAATATATATGATATTTATATAATTTTTATAACTTCTTATGTTATTAAATCATGATTCAAGTAAGAAGAATAAAAATAATCAATCAAAACATATACAAAAACAAAGCAATTATTACCTGAAACATAACTTTAACATTGAATTGTTAATAAATGGGTAATAAATAGTTGTAAGAAAAAAATATATGGTATGATATATATAATTTTTTATTATTAATTTATTTATAATAAACTTATATTTATTATACATGAGCATTTAATGTGTATGAAAAAAATCACGATGTACGGAAAGGAATTTTCGTCTCACTTTTTACATCTATGAGACACATGCCAAATTCACCAACTATTTCTTTTATGTGGTCTATATAATACCTATAAATGTATCTTTTGATTATTCTACTAAAAATATTGGGTTTTAAAATCCATTTTAGGATCTCCCTTTTATGGGTTTTATGGGTCAAAAGTTAAGAAATCGGTAAGGGATTTCTAGTCACTCTTTTATTTCCTGGAGACATTTGAAAATTTACCACTTGTCTCTTTTATATAGATTATATACTGACCATTTAATATGTTATATAATAGATCCCATTATTTTCATGATATTAAATTTTTAGTTTTTTATTATTTATAGGTTATTATGATGATAAAGATTACTAAAGGGTTAGACGATTTTGATCTCAATTTACCTTCTTTGAGATGTACATTATTTTATGCCTATATATTCATTCAAGAAGATTATATAAAGTACCTTTCACATGTAATATCTTTAAATTATTTATTATCATGCTATTATAAGTATCATTTAACTTTATTCATTCTTGAGGCATATGATTCAAATATACCAAAATTGGTAATGATTTTTTGTTACAATCACATCATTTATCATGATTGTTCATGATTATATTTTTGATGATAAACTATTATGATCCATATCTCAATAAAATAAATAACTTAATTCTCATCAGGTTATTAATTATATTTCCAATTATTATTACTATTTTTCCACTCTTTGGCACATAAAATAAATGAAAATTGATTATATGAAAGTCTCAAATTATTTCTCTCCTGGTCAAAAATCAGTTATTCAAAAATCATGTCTTCTAAAAATGTTTTTTATTTTTTTATCTAATATTATGTTTAAAAAATATATTTACCTATTTTTTAATTTTTACAAAAATATTTTGAAAAGAATAATCTCATTATCCAAACAATGACTTTTTGGATTTTACCTAAAATGAGAAAGGAGCCATTTTTTTAATGTGTGCGACATGAATAAAACTTCCTATCATATTGAAAATAATTTTATTTGAATCTTACATTATAATTATTCAAGGGTATTTTAAAATAAAATAAATTTCAAAAATATTTCTTGTTTTAAAAAGTTTATTTCAAAATAGAATGGATACTTACTTCGAGAAATGTTTTCAACAATCTTTTGAAATTATTTTTTATCTAAGATGATATTTATTGATTTTACATAAGACTTATAGAGATTTGGTCCAAGGATAACATTATTTTTCATTATTTTAATTGTTTAGGATGATAGAATCGTTATTATGAAATTCGCCTCTTTTCTATAGATTATGATATGATGGAATGTTTATAAAACCCATTTCATTTAATCGATTATGATAAGATGAATGTTTATAATATTATGGAACACATGAATATGGTTTTCATTATGAGACTAGTGGGTCCTATATATACCTATAATTCATTTTCCATTAAATACATTCACGGTAATATTTATTTATTTTCATTAGACCTATAAGTAAGGTGGGTACATTCTTTAGTGTCTTAAAACAAAATCTTTAATGTGAATAATCCATAGTAATTTGGATGAAATGAAGAAATCATTCGATGTGCAATGAAAGTGTAAATATAGGATAGAAATACTATTGGTTATATTGATGAGAAAATTAATATGTGGTTCCAATATAATTAAAATGATATGTCACATGGAAGGAATAAAAAGTTTCAGACACCCAATTGAAAACTTGGTGGGAAGGAGAACATGGGTGTGTTCCTAAAAGGAATATAAAGGAGTTTCATATTTGGGAATACTTTCCATCATGAAAAATAATGTAAAATGTTTGTAAAGTGACCAATCAAATAGTTTTTTAGTGAGAGAGGTCAATATAATTCACCACACACTCTCTAGTAATTCAACGGTAAGAAATTCGGACATTATGTTAATCAATTCCGCAATCCAAGGGCTAATGTGGATGATAAGAAAAAACAACCTATGGTGAAAAATAAAAAATTGAAAGCTTATGAAATCATAATTTATGAATTGAATCATGACAAATAATGTAAAAATTATCCCCATATCAATAGTTTGGAATTTCATGTTTGAGTATTTATATAGAATCCCTATAAAAGTTTTTGTGAAATTTATTATGATTATCTCCATTTACATAGATTCTGGAATAATGAAGTAAAATTTGATATTACATTAGTACAAGGATGAACACAATATTCAAATTTTTTTCCTAATATCAGATCTTATATAAGGGATAAAGGGTGAATTAACTTTTATAAGTGTACATGTCTCGGTGTAATGCAAACATAAAATTTATAAATACCAACATTAGTTTATGAGGTTAAGGTTTATCATAATCTTAATGTCTTAAAACACCTTTTGAGGTTTCAGGTGATGGGATTTTTTCAAGATTAATGATATTTTATGTTACATTAATAGTAATAAAACCGTTTTTATTTATATGTTTTAGTGACAAATTTATTACACCTTGTGAACATATTATTAAAGGTAATAGTAAAACATAGGGTTTATCTTATCCTTGATGGTGAGGAAGTTACGGGTTGTAGCCGATCACCTTAAAAATACAACACACTATGTTGCTATCAGAGAAGATTTATCACCAGATCATCTTTCTAAAACATACATTAAGTATTAAGGTCACATGAAGTACCACATTCAATTGTATCTGATCGGGGTCCTAAATTAACCTTTTGGAAAAAAATTCAATAATATCTTGATACAATGCTGAGTTTCAATGTTTTGTATCATCTTTAGATTGATCGTCTATCAAAGAGAAAAATTAAATTCATATATCATAAGATAATAAATTTTTATAAAGATTTCAATGGTGGTTGGGATCAATACCTTCCTTTAAATTCAGTTTCTTTCAATAATATATTTCACTCAAGCATTCAGATTAGTCCTTAAAAGCCCCCCTTTATAGAAAAAAGTGTAGAACCTAAATGAATTTTAATGATGTTATAGAAATAAATATATTAGGACATGATAAATATGATGAGATAGGATAGAATGTTAGATTCATTCAATAATATGTAATGTAAGAACATGGTTTATGGAAATTTTATGCTAAAAATCATCAATGTGGTCTTCAAATTGATGTTTCTAAGAGGGTGTTTGTACAAATTCCTTGATGGAAGAAATAAGGGAAAACTAATACCTAGGTATATCAGCCAATTTGAAATTATTGTTCACATCAGGACCATAGATTATTTCTTGGTGTTTCCATCAAAAATATCTCAGGTTTATGATTTGTTTCATGTATCTCTCCTGAGGAAGTATATACCTAATTCAACACATGCACTAAACATAGAGGTCATACTATTGGAGCATGATCATTATTATGAGGAATAGTTGATGGAGATACTAAATCATACATAGAATGTCATATGAAATAATAAAACTCACTTGGTCATGGTTCTTTGGTGAAACCACTAGTTTGAGGAAGATATGTGGGAACTTGAGGATTTGATGAGGCAAAAGTAAATTTATATATTTGTATTAGAGTAATGAATTTCTAGGGGGGAATTAATTTTTTGGGGGTAGAATTTAACTCCCTGAGTATTTAGGGATTTTTTTTTTGAATGAATTAAATTTATTTGATATCTCGCATTCCACAAGACATTTATTTATCTTTCATTACATGAAACAATGATTTTCCATGATAGGTTTTGATAAACACAAGGCTGAGTTTTACTATACAACAAGATACTATTAAAATTATTATTTAATATATTGTCTAGCCATTATAATAGAGAATATAAATTGTATTAACTAACATATGCAAATATATATTTTGTGAATATTTATTTAGATATCTATTTATTTTAAATAAAATAATAAATATTTTAAAGAAAATAATGTTTTCTAAATATTTGTTTTTTCTAAAAAGAGGGTTTAGTTACAATTTTACCACATAATTTAAAATTATTTTTTCTCATATTTATAAAAGAAAATTGAAAAAAAATAATCATAATTTTTGAAATAAACATTTAAAAATTATTTTATTGTTAATGTTTTGGATTTTTATGAAATAATTCTTTTTTCGATAAATTATGAAAAATATTTAATTTTAATAGAAAACTGCAATTTTATTAAATAATATTTAATGCTAAATTAAATTTTTAATATTCTTTAAAGTTTCATTTTCTCATTTTTTTATCAATTAATCCAATTTAGGTTGTTTTAAAAATATTCATATTTAATTTTGACATAAAAAATTTGTAATATTTTGAATATTTTCTATTTAAAACTTTAATTTCTCGCGTACCAACGAATTTGATTTTAAAATATACTTTTTTCACATATATGAATATAATTTTTGAGAAATATATTCCATATTTGGAATCATCATAATTTATATTAACTAATAATTCAACTAAATTTTTGACAAAAATAGATAGTAAAAAAAGTAAAAAATATTTACTATGGTTGAGGTGAAAATAGATTTATTGTGGGGTTAAACTAATAAGATAAGGGAAAAATGACCAAAAAACTTGTCCAAAACCAATTTTGTGGAACTATTTCGGCCTTATATGTTATCATTTCTATAATTGACCATTGTGGTGGCTTTTTCAATGTTAAAAACATGGGTGTGATTGAATCTGAAGTGCATTGTGTTGCATTTGTTGTCAATGAGGCATGAAGTTGTCTTGGAATGAATGGAAGTCAAGGAATGTCAAGATGTGAATGCCAAAGGTTGTGATGGTGTTGGTGAGGAATGGAGAATGACCATAGTACTAAGATGCATGTCACTTAGGAAATTCACTATGTGGCATAGGAGATGTGGTTGAAACATTCTCTAGTAAAATCTGACGATTGTTGAGCTGATCTTCAAGTTCATAGAACTTGTATCCTGATGATACAATGTCACAACATGATTAGAAGACCATGCATTGTAGTGACAAGGCATGAGGAGTTGAAGATGATCCATTCACATGTTCTAAGTGGATGAAGTGGTTTAATAAAATCCATGCACTAACACTTAGTGCATGTGAATCTGAAGAAGTCCCAATTTGATCTCTGATTAGATCAACAAAGAGAATTGAAGAATGTTGAAGACCATGTGTGATTCATGAGATTCAGTTGAAGAAGTCCCTCCTAAGTATT
This sequence comes from Viscum album, assembly GCA_963277665.1. Lineage (NCBI taxonomy): Eukaryota > Viridiplantae > Streptophyta > Magnoliopsida > Santalales > Viscaceae > Viscum > Viscum album. The sequence continues at coordinate 1,857,614,674 of OY728153.1, read as the reverse complement.
GAACACATATGGAAGAGGAGATGAAGAAGATTTAAAAGAAACCATTTGGAATTCCATTCCTAAGTGATGAATACATGTTGAAGATAATGGAGGAATTTCAAATGAAGAAGAAGAGAGGAAGAAGGAGAAATGAGAAAGATAGGCATTTGGCATTTGGAACTTGTCTTATATTCATGGGTTACTTTGTTTTTGACAAAGTAATATTCTGTCCTTTGCCAAAAAATTGGCCAGCCAAGGCCAGCCTTAAGGGTTCAACCCCCAAGGCACATGTGGGCCTAAGGCGCCACGCCCAAGGGGGGATCCCATGTGGCCAGCCCGGGCGGCAGAGGCAGAGGGGGCCGTGTGTAAGCCCCCGAGGGCACGCGGTGGTGAAACCCGCGCACCCGGAGAGCATAGTGGGCGCCAGAAGCGCGCCCGCAGGGAGCAAGGTGGGCGCAGAGCGCGCCCGCAGAAAGAACCCGGTGCGGGGCGGCACCGGGAGGGAGGAAGTTCAATTGGGGTGTTGCGGCAGCGGCATGTTAATAAGCCGCGAGAAAACCGGGCGAGGATTCGATGTGGGACGCGGATTTTTTCCGCGGAAGAGATCCTGGTCGTCCGTCTCATCGCGCGCCAGATCCGAGCCGCTCATCTAATCGCGCCACTTGCGATCAAATCCAGGCCGTCTGAGGATAATTGATCACCTGATCCAACGGCGAACAGCTCGTCTCCTTCGTCGAGCCACCCCGAAGCTCCCCGCGAGCCTCCGTCGAACCAGGAGCAACCCGGCGACAGTTTTTGAGTTCCCGGCCACCTCTGAAGGATCTAAGACCTCCATTGAGCTCGTCTCTCCACAACGAACACGGCCATGCATAAAAAATGGTGTGCATGCAATGTATGAAGAATTCGAGATTTGGCCGAAGGCAAACCGAAGGTGCCGAGGCCAGTTGGTGTTCGTGCTTTGCTTGCATGGATTGGGTTTAAACAGAGGTCGTGCATGCATTATAAATCGCATGCACGAGGAGGAATAAAAAATAATGAGCCCGCGTCGAACCGAGAATTAAAAACAAGATTTGGAAATATTTTTGAAGATCCGAAATCTTCGGGATTTTGAAGTTAAAACCACGCGGATGATGCGAGGCAGCCTCTGCCTATAAAAGGAGCACCCGAGGCTCTCTGATTGCTGCTAATGAACTTGAAAGCTATCCCGTGAGCGCATCTCTCTGCCTCGCGATGTTTTGAAGCCCCGTGCAAAGAACTTGCGCGGCTGAAGGTTTCGGAGCCACCCGAGGCTTCGAAGGTCCCCTGCGCGCTAATTCTTTGCGCGACAGGAAGGAGAGGAGCTTACGCGATCTTGCGCGCTCCCTCTGTGCACCGCGGCCCCCTACGCGGTAGCACTTGCGCACCCGGAGGCTTGCGCGACTGAGGCAGCCCGTGGTGTTGTACTTTACACCTGTGGCTTGCGCGCCCGTGGATTCCATCCCATGTGCGACAGAAGCCCCCGCGGCTGAGACGCCTTGCACCCGAGGCTTGTGCGGCTGTTGAAGAAGAAGTTGGCCGCGGCTCAAGCATCCCTTGCGCACCTTCTTTGAAGGCAGTGGTTCGGGCAAATTGAGAACCCACTTGGACAGTGAGAAAAAGAAGGTCGAGGCCTTTGTGGCTTTTGTGCAAAAAGAACAAGAGGAGGCCTTAGCCGTTGGTGGTTGTGCAAAGAAGTGAAGGGCCGAGGCATAGCCTTTGGGATGTGCAAGAACAAGTGAAGACCACACTTTGTGTGTGTGCCAAAGAAGGCTGAGGCCTTGCCTCGTGTGTGTGGTAAGAGGAGAAGAGAACTACCCGAGGCCTTTAAACAAGTGGCTGTAGCCCTTGTGTGTGTGCCAAATTGAAGAACACATCTTGTGTGTGCTAAGTACCCTACGGGCAGTGGGTGTGAGCAAGACAAGGCCATACCTTGTGTGTGGATTTGAAGAAGAAGGCCGTAGCCCTTGTGTGTGAAAAATGAAGAACCAAGTGTGTGCATAAGTGAAGTGCACACTTTGAAGAAGATTAAAAGAACAAGGAAGTGAGTGTGCTTTGCAAGTGAAGTAGGCCAAGCTCAAGTGTTTGCCAAAGTGAAGAAGTTTTGTGTGCAATGAGATAAGGAGGCCGAACCTAGTGTGTGTGCACTAAGTGAAGTGAACACACTTAGAAGAAGGAAGAAAGAGGAGACCCTCACACTAATGTAAAACACACTTCTGAGTGTGTGAGCAATTTGAATATAGTGTGTGAAGATTGTGAAGGAGGTGTGTGCTATAGTTGACTACACCCTCTAAGGGTTTACTGCACCAAGAAGAGAAGAAGGGGAGTGCATGCATGCATGCATGCACGTGCGCACGTGAACAAAGCTAAATCAGGTTGTGTGCATTTGAGGAGTCCAAGACCAGAAGATCTTGAAGATATTGTGATGCCATGCATTCAGTGCATGAAGTTGTTTTGAAGTGAGACTGGACCAGACTGAAGTTAAAGACATCATTTGTCTGAGTATTCAGTAGTTGAAGAGAAGCCAGGTCATCCTTAGAAGAAGGAGATAAATCCTGAGCAAGACGAGAAGCCCTGATCAACCACAAGTGATCAGAAGAGAAGAGCAAGGCCAGCAGCCTTTATCCCAGGCTGCTGAAGTAACTTGAAGACCTTAAAGAGAAGAAGAGCTACTCGTGTGACTCGAGGAGCCAAGAGAAGACCCTGTGGGACTCAGGGAGAAGAAGTCTTCAGTGGGATTCTGGAGCAGGCCAGTGGGACTCTGGTAACACTGTGGGACGCAGTATAAAGACCCTCCTGTGGGACTCAGGAGAGATACGGTGGGAAGCTGTATCGACCATTGTAATACTAACAGATTATAATGGGAGAATCCATGCTGGGAGATCATGGCAAGGATGTAGGCCTTTGGTGCCGAACCTTGTAAATCCTTGTGTCCTGTGCCTTTTCATTACTGCATCATTCGGGAAAGGTTGAGAGATACAAGAAGAGTGGATCGAGGCTTTAACCAGCCATAGAGGTTTAATTGATAAGAATCAATTAGTAAAAAGTTTTAAGGGATCACTGATTCACCCCCTCCCCCTCTCAGTGATTCACACTGATCTGGGCACTTCAATTGGTATCAGAGGGAGGTTACCTCTAAAAGATCCAAGGGAGTCTTTATGAAGTGCAGATTTGAGGAAACGAGCGACCAGCCTCAAATGGAGATATCTGCCAAGACTCAGAAAAATAGAAAGAAGAAACAGGCCAAGAAGATGAAGAAAGCCTATCCTAGCTGTGATGAAGTTGAAACAATGAATGATCTTCAGAGTGCACTCAAATATCTTCAGAAGACAGTTCCCATGGAAGTGGCAAAGTGTATAGCTACAGGCATCCATGATCTTCATGAAGAAAAATCACAGTTAGAAGAAGAAGCCAATGCAATGGAAGATCAATTAGCAAAAAGGGTTGGTATAACCAACACTCTCAGAAAGCTGGTGAAGGCTAAAGATGAAACAGTATCTCTTTGCAATGAAAGATATGGAGACACTGCTGAAGAATTGCAGAGAAGCCTTTCTGAGAAAGAATTCTTTAAAGTAATGGTCAAAGAAGTTTTCCATGCACTGGAAAAGAGGCACAAAGTGTCAATGGTTGTCAGAGATGCTCAACTAGAATACAAAGTCAAAAGGGTGAAGGAGCTTGACAACTCATTGCTTGAAATGAAGCAGGTGCATGATGACCAGATAAAACAGCTGGAAGAGAAATGGGAAGGAAGGATATGAACGGTTGAGGATGAGAAGAACTCCCTCAACATGAAGTGTTTAGAACTAGAGGTGATATTGAAAAATCTACAATCACCCAAAGCTGAAGCCTCCCAGTCAGCTGAAAGGAAAAATGTTGCTACTCAAGTATGCATTGAGCAGGATGATTCTAAAAGAAAGACATCCTCTGATAAAAAGGCAACAACTTCTAAAAAGAAGGTACCATCCATACCATCTTGTACCCATGCTTCTAAAAGTGTTTCTACTAAAAGTGCAGGATGGAAGAATAATTCCAAACAAGTATGGATGAAGACAATGAAGAAAGAGAGCTCTCCTAAAACAACACAGCAAGTCAAGAAAAGTACCCAACAATCAGAAGGACTGAAGAGATCAAGATTTGTGGGGCAGTGTTGGTGTTGTAATAAGTATGGGCACTGTGTAAAGGATTGTTGGTACAATCCACTGAATGTCAAAGCACAAAGGAAGCCCATGCCAAGGGGGAGCAATCCAGAAGAAAAGAAGCAGCATCCACAGGTCCAGAGACATCTGTTTACTGCTAACAGATTTGGATTGCTTGACAACATCTGGGATGATTGCAAAAGTGGTCAACAATTTGATACATGTCAATCTCCGAATGTATCCAAAGCTGGAAAGAAGAGAAGATCACAGAACCTGGCTAAGAAAGATTCCTTGGGAAGCAAGAAGAAAGTATAAAATGCTCCCAAGAAGTGTTTGAGAAATGAAGAGAAGTCCTTGGAGTCTGAGTCCAAGAAGGGTGATGCATCCAGAAGGACCACCAAGAAATGCTTCTACTGTGGAAAGAAAGGTCATATCATGGATCTTTGTAAAGAAGCCATGAAATTAAATAGAAGCAAACTGAACTCAAATAGACAATCAATCCAGAAGAAGAAGAAGGGATTGATTGAAAATAAGTTGCCTAAGAGAGGTAGCTTAGCAGCATCCAAATAACCATGTGGAACTTCCAAAACTGAGGCCACTCTTCCAAATGATTTACTTGTCATATGGCCACATCAGTTGCAACTTTCCAGAGAACTACAAAGAGTTGAAGATGAAACTCTGACAATTGCTAAAGCAAAAGGGAAGAAGAAGATTTCACATAAAGATGTTTTGAGAACCACACCAGCACAATCATCAATGAAGATCAAATGTGCAAGTGTGAAGACTGGTGAAAATGGGACATCTCGGTTGAGAGAATCTTCTCAACCTTGTTGTTCACATTGATGAACCAAGGAGGTTCCATCTTATTCCCTTATACATTGGTATTTACATGTGCTAACATTGCAGGGAATTGAAGATGATGATCATTTCTCAGCTGGAGAATGGTTTGGACAAAATGGAGTGCACCCCTTGAGGGGGAGCCAATCTGAAGAAGATGGCATTCTTAGATTAATACCATCTTGAGAAAAGTGAAGGTATTCCAATCATACTTTCATCCCTTGTTTCTTAATTGAGTTTATCTTGTCAATTAAGGGGGAGTATGGATTGAAGACAAATGGATGAAAGGGGGAGCTTTATCTTTGCACTGAAATTTCTAATGAGTTTTGTGAAGTTGTGCAGGATTTAGCAAATTCATTGAATATCTGAAAATTTCAACCCCTAAGCATGATCTCACATGTTTATAGTGAATGTTGGACAGCATTGAGTATCTTGGTTATATCACTCTTGTTTTCTACACCGGGTTTGCCCAAGTAGACTTAGAGCTGATTTACTAAAGGTTCATTGCTCAAGTGAACATGTGACATCATCCCTCTCTTAGTGCTTTTCAAGAAAATTCTTTTATAAGGGAGGAAGAGATTTTTGAAAGAGAACCACACCACACCTTTGCATTTGATTGCCAATAAGGGGGAGAAAATATTGGCACACATATTGACCCATTCATATGTGCTGAAGTGGTGTATTGACAACAAATACAAAGGGGGAGATTGAAGTGCATTGTGTTGCATTTGTTGTCAATGAGGCATGAAGTTGTCTTGGAATGAATGGAAGTCAAGGAATGTCAAGATGTGAATGGCAAAGGTTGTGATGGTGTTGGTGAGGAATGGAGAATGACCATAGTACTAAGATACATGTCACTTAGGAAATTCACTAAGTGGCATAGGAGATGTGGTTGAAACATTCTCTAGTAAAATCTGACGATTGTTGAGCTGATCTTCAAGTTCATAGAACTTGTATCCTGATGATACAATGTCACAACATGATTAGAAGACCATGCATTGTAGTGACAAGGCATGAGGAGTTGAATATGATCCATTCACATGTTCTAAGTGGATGAAGTGGTTTTATAAAATCCATGCACTAACACTTAGTGCATGTGAATCTGAAGAAGTCCCAATTTGATCTCTGATTAGATCAACAAAGAGAATTGAAGAATGTTGAAGACCATGTGTGATTCATGAGATTCAGTTGAAGAAGTCCCTCCTAAGTATTGAACACATATGGAAGAGGAGATGAAGAAGATTTAGAAGAAACCATTTGGAATTCCATTCCTAAGTGATGAATACATGTTGAAGATAATGGAGGAATTTCAAATGAAGAAGAAGAGAGGAAGAAGGAGAAATGAGAAAGATAGGCATTTGGCATTTGGCACTTGTCTTATATTCATGGGTTACTTTGTTTTTGACAAAGTAATATTCTGTCCTTTGCCAAAAAATTGGCCAGCCAAGGCCAGCCTTAAGGGTTCAACCCCCAAGGCACATGTGGGCCTAAGGCGCCACGCCCAAGGGGGGATCCCATGTGGCCAGCCCGGGCGGCAGAGGCAGAGGGGGCCGTGTGTAAGCCCCCGAGGGAACGCGGTGGTGAAACCCGCGCACCCGGAGAGCATAGTGGGCGCCAGAAGCGCGCCCGCAGGGAGCAAGGTGGGCGCAGAGCGCGCCCGCAGAAAGAACCCGGTGCGGGGCGGCACCAGGAGGGAGGAAGTTCAATTGGGGTGTTGCGGCAGCGGCATGTTAATAAGCCGCGAGAAAACCGGGCGAGGATTCGATGTGGGACGCGGATTTTTCCCGCGGAAGAGATCCTGGCCGTCCGTCTCATCGCGCGCCAGATCCGAGCCGCTCATCTAATCGCGCCACTTGAGATCAAATCCAGGCCGTCCGAGGATAATTGATCACCTGATCCAACGGCGAACAGCTCGTCTCCTTCGTCAAGCCACCCCGAAGCTCCCCGCGAGCCTCTGTCGAACCAAGAGCAACCCGACGACAGTTTTTGAGTTCCCGGCCACCTCTGAAGGATCTAAGACCTCCATTGAGCTCGTCTCTCCACACCGAACACGGCCATGCATAAAAAATGGTGTGCATGCAATGTATGAAGAATTCGAGATTTGGCCGAAGGCAAACCGAAGGTGCCGAGGCGAGTTGGTGTTCGTGCTTTGCTTGCATGGATTGGGTTTAAACAGAGGTCGTGCATGCGTTATAAATCGCATGCACGAGGAGGAATAAAAAATAATGAGCCCGCGTCGAACCGAGAATTAAAAACAAGATTTGGAAATATTTTTGAAGATCCGAAATCTTCGGGATTTTGAAGTTAAAACCACGCGGATGATGCGAGGCAGCCTCTGCCTATAAAAGGAGCACCCGAGGCTCTCTGATTGCTGCTGATGAACTTGAAAGCTGTCCTGTGAGCGCATCTCTCTGCCTCGCAAAGTTTTGCAGCCCCGCGCAAAGAACTTGCGCGGCTGAAGGTTCCAGAGCCACCCGAGGCTTCGAAGGTCCCCTGCGCGCTAATTCTTTGCGCGACAGGAAGGAGAGGAGATTACGCGATCTTGCACGCTCCCTCTGTGCACCGCGGCCCCCTACGCGGTAGCACTTGCGCACCCGGAGGCTTGCACGACTGAGGCAGCCCGTGGTGTTGTACTTTACACCCGTGGCTTGCGCGCCCGTGGTTTCCATACCCTGTGCGACAGAAGCCCCCGCGGCTTAGACGCCTTGCACCTGAGGCTTGTGCGGCTGTTGAAGAAGAAGTTGGCCGCGGCTCAAGCATCCCTTGCGCACCTTCTTTGAAGGCAGTGGTTCGGGCAAATTGAGAACCCACTTGGACAGTGAGCAAAAGAAGGTCGAGGCCTTTGTTAATTTTTTGAAAAAAGAACAAGAGGAGGCCTTAGCCGTTGGTGGTTGTGAAAAGAAGTGAAGGGCCGAGGCATAGCCTTTGGGATGTGCAAGAACAAGTGAACACCACACTTTGTGTGTGTTCCAAAGAAGGCCGAGGCCTTGCCTCGTGTGTGTGGTAAGAGGAGAAGAGAACTACCCGAGGCCTTTAAACAAGTGGTCGTAGCCCTTGTGTGTGTGCCAAATTGAAGAACACATCTTGTTTGTGCTAAGTACCCTATGGGCAGTGGGTGTGATCAAGACAAGGCCATACCTTGTGTGTGGATTTGAAGAAGAAGTCCGTAGCCCTTGTGTGTGAAAAATGAAGAACCAAGTGTGTGCATAAGTGAAGTGCACACTTTGAAGAAGATTAAAAGAACAAGGAAGTGAGTGTGCTTTGCAAGTGAAGTAGGCCAAGCTCAAGTGTTTGCCAAAGTGAAGAAGTTTTGTGTGCAATGAGATAAGGAGGCCGAACCTAGTGTGTGTGCACTAAGTGAAGTGAACACACTTAGAAGAAGGAAGAAAGAGGAGACCCTCACACTAAAGTAAAACACACTTCTGAGTGTGTGAGAAATTTGAATATAGTGTGTGAAGATTGTGAAGGAGGTGTGTGCTATAGTTGACTACACCCTCTAAGGGTTTACTGCACCAAGAAGAGAAGAAGGGGAGTGCATGCATGCATGCATGCACGTGCGCACGTGAACAAAGCTAAATCAGGTTGTGTGCATTTGAGGAGTCCAAGACCAGAAGATCTTGAAGATATTGTGATGCCATGCATTCAGTGCATGAAGTTGTTTTGAAGTGAGACTGGACCAGACTGAAGTTAAAGACATCATTTGTCTGAGTATTCAGTAGTTGAAGTGAAGCCAGGTCATCCTTAGAAGAAGGAGATAAATCCTGAGCAAGACGAGAAGCCCTGATCAACCACAAGTGATCAGAAGAGAAGAGCAAGGCCAGCAGCCTTTATCCTAGGCTGCTGAAGTAACTTGAAGACCTTAAAGAGAAGAAGAGCTACTCGTGTGACTCGAGGAGCCAAGAGAAGACCCTGTGGGACTCAGGGAGAAGAAGTCTTCAGTGGGATTCTGGAGCAGGCCAGTGGGACTCTGGTAACACTGTGGGACGTAGTATAAAGACCCTCCTGTGGGACTCAGGAGAGATACGGTGGGAAGCTGTATCGACCATTGTAATACTAACAGATTATAATGGGAGAATCCATGCTGGGAGAGCATGGCAAGGATGTAGGCCTTTGGTGCCGAACCTTGTAAATCCTTGTGTCCTGTGCCTTTTCATTACTGCATCATTCGGGAAAGGTTGAGAGATACAAGAAGAGTGGATCGAGGGTTTAACCAGCCATAGAGGTTTAATTGATAAGAATCAATTAGTAAAAAGTTTTAAGGGATCACTGATTCACCCCCTCCCCCTCTCAGTGATTCACACTGATCTGGGCACTTCAGAATCTTTCCCAAATATTACAAGTGTGTCACTCCCCTCACTTATAAAAGGCCGCCACCTCTCCTCCCTTAATTACATATTCAAAACCTTGTTTCAGACAATACCTACCCAAATGAATTTATAAATTAACTCTTTTCTTATTAAAAGTCTTATTGTGTATCCAAATTCAACCAATGAAGGATTTTGGTGTGAACTTAAGGAGGATACCTGAAAAAGAGGTAACATTCAATAATATGCTTTTTTGTTTAATTTCTTCCTCCAAATCAATTAATTATTATTATTATACCATGATGATATATTTATATCGATATATTACATATAATTATATGTTTTTATGTTAATTTGATGACCTAAAACCATCTCCACTTCCATCATATGGGTTACAAAATCATTGTTCATGTGTACGAACGACTACCACCTCATGAACGGATGTCAACCATTTTTTACATTACCACCTCCCATTGTTTAAAATAATTGTGTATTTATTGTTTATATATAATATTTATGCTATTAATATTATTATATAACTATTATATCACACATACCTTCTTGATTTCCATTTTTGGGGAATACGATAATGTTGCTCGTGTATATGACGGACCACCACCTCACAAAGAGATGTGATTCCTTAATGGTTTACATCGATGGTATTAAGGATGGTTTTAATGAAAATATGATATTTTTATGAAATAATAATGATTATATAATGTTAATATATCATTTAATTTTATTTCTTTCAATCTAACATGAAAATGTAAATGTCATTCATGCATACGTAAGACTTATCATCTACATGAACGGTGTATTTCATTACCTATCACTAAATTTTATGGATTGATATGAATACATATATAGTGAATATCTATTATATGTATATGATGTTTAAAAAAATTTAAATTATAAAATCAATATTAAATTAATATGATAAAAACATACACGAAAAATTAACCGGTTATTACCTGAAACATTTCTTTAACAGGGAATTGTTAACAAACAGGTAATAAAAGGTCATAATAAAATAATATATTAAATTAAATATATATGTATTGTTCATTAATATATATATTTATTTATTTATATTTATATTTATATATTACACTTATATTAATTATAAATTATTTTTTAATGTGTAGGATGGAATTCCAGACTTAAAGTAAGGGATTTTCATCTCACGTTTTACTTCTGTGAGACACATTCCATATTAAGAACCTATTTCATTTATATGAAGTATATACTAACAATAAATTTATATTATAATTATTATATATAAAAATATTGGGTTTTACATATCCATTTTTGTATCTCTATTTTGTGGGGTTTACAGTTCAAAAGTTAACAAATCGATAAGGGATTTCTAGACTCTCTTTTATTTCTATGAGATATATGAAAATACATCACTTTTCATTTTTATGTGGTGTATATACTGAACCGTTGACATGTTATATCATTAATCCAATTTTTCTAATTATAATAAATGTTTCATTTGATGTTATTCTTTATTGGGTATTAGGATGAAAAATATTACTAAAACAGTAAGGGGTTTTTGTCTCAATTAACCATATCTGAAATGTTTATTATGTTATGCACCTATATTCATTCAAGAGGTGTATATATGGCCCCTTTAATATGTAATATCTTGAACATATTTATTCTCATGATATTAAATGCTTTATTTGACTTTATTCTTTCATAAGTATTATGATTCAATGTTACCAAGGTGGTAATCATTTTATGATACCATGTCATTGTTTATTGAGATTATTTATGATTATTTTTCTTATGATAAAATATCATGATCCAACTCACAATAAAATAATTAATTTCATTAAACCTTATTTATTCGTGATATTTACAAGTAATAGTATTGTGTTTCCACTCCTTTGTACTAAAAATAATTGGGGAACCTGTTTTATGACAATATAACATTATTTCACTCTTTGATCAGAAATTAATTTTAATACAAATCCTTATTATCTAATAATAAATTAAATTTATTTTTTTACTATCCTAGTATGTCTAAAATAAAGTTTTACTCATGTTTGACTCCATATAAAAATGTAATGAATGTAATCTTCTTATCATTTTAAAAATGATTCATATTTGGATTTTACCATAAATATGAAAGGAATATTGGTTTTAACATGTACCGCATGAATGAAACTTCACATACTCATGACAATAATTATACTTGAATAATAATTTATAAATTATCAAGTTTATTTTAAGATACAATTATTTTTTAAATGTTTCATGTTTTAAAATGTTTTTTTCACAATGGAAAGGAAATTTTATTCAAGAAACATTTTAAATGGCGTTTTAATATTATTTTCCATCTATGATGATATCCATTGATGTTACATATTCCCTAATAATACATGACCCAAGGATTACATTATTATTTATTAATTTAATTTTTTATGATTTTTATGGAATTATAATTATGAAACCTATCTCTTTTCCTCAGGATTTGATATGACGAAATGTTTATGAAACCCATTTTATTTCACAGGTTAAGATATGTGGAATTTTAATCATAGTATGAAACCCATAAATATATTTTTCATTATAAGATAGGTGGGACCTATGTTTTCCTCTTATAATTTGGGTGAATATGAATAAATCATTTTTAAATATGTTGTGTCTGAACTTGATTATATATTCAATATTTTATTCGTGAACCTGATTACAGGTTCAAAATGTTATGCATGAACATGATTTTATGTTCAAAATGTTATGCTTGAACCGAATTATATGTTCAAAAAATATTATATGTGAACATTATTAGATGTTCATATTGTTATTCATGATCTTGATTACATGATTACAATATTTTTTGTGAACCTATCTTTCATATCGAAAAGGTTATGTGTGGACCTAGTTACTTATATATAATTTTATGTAAGGGCTAGAATTCATGACCATAACTCAATGAGTGAACCTGCTTCTATTTTCACATGTTCACAATGATATAAGATGATGTTAATTATAAAATTTATGTCTTATGACAATGTTATGAACTCATGGATCTTGTTTATAAAATCCCCCAATTCAGAACTCTCTCATGTGGCCAAAAAGGTTTGGTTATGAGACCTCAATCAGGCCTACCTATATTCCAGAGGCTGCTGCATAGCAATAAGGGTGTGATGTGTATAATGGGGAAACTATACCCCATGTTATTAAGTGTCATAGTATTATAAACTAAACCATAAAATTGAAATAAATAAAATAATATACAAAGCGAAAGAAAAAAAATTAAACACTAACTGAAAAAAATTAATAATAAAGGAATAATGAAATGATGTGATGGAATGTCACAAAATTTCGTTCTCAAAAAATAAAATTAAAAGCCTATCATGCTCAAATAATTACTCACATGTACCTAGTGTTGACTCCCATGTCTATCCCACCCCAACTCCATCCCACCTAGTAACAAAATAATCAATAGCAAGTTAATTTTCCCCTAACCAAAATTACATCCATGAAATCTACTCTGGTACCAAACATCGGCCCAATTTGGGTATGAGTAAAATTGAGTACGTCGACACTGCCATGTCTAAAAAAACTAGTCTAATAATGATTCATTAAAATAAAATAAAAAATAATTGTATTATTTAGTTCAATACTTTATAAAATACAAAAACCTACTTTTTCTATGCGCTGGATTATCTCTAAGAATGTCTTACAAACATGGCAACCCCCACCACATAAAGATGGTAAAATATTCTAGTTTGGTGATATTATGGAATATCTCTATGAATTCATTATGACCTTGCCAACCACCACAATATGTCCATGATATAGTCACAATAATCTGAGTCCAAGCCCTATAAGCATTACAGCATCTGGGTCAAAGCCCTATTAGCATTACAGAATGGGGTTGGGAAGATCTCACTCTCTATAATCATTAAAACATGTTACAAGGCTGAGGTTGGTCAGTATTTTCGTTAAAGCATATATGTAATGGCACAGACCCACCTAGTCCATTACTTTTCCAAGACACGGCTCCACATTGACGGTGGAGTCATGACGGTGGCACCGTGTCCCCACTGAGCGGTATTCTTTCTTTTCCCAGTACTAGACTTTTCTGCCGCAACATATCATTTGACGTAAAGATGATTTAATTCCCCCTTTCAAAGTTATTTAAAGCCCATAAATAATATCAAAACCCCCCAAGATTCCGGCAACCCTTAACATACCAAAACATGTGGTCTTTCCTCAGTGTCACGCCCTTCCTCATACCTTCTAGTTCCGCCCCTATTACGTGTTTCCTTATGGTTAAAGAAAACTATTTAACGCATAGCCGTTATGACCACCCCTCCGAGGAAAATTGTTAAATGGCAATTAATTCCATCGTACGTAACTACCCAACTGTGTGGGCAACCACAATCTGACTTTAAAGCCGTTCAAATTTCCATATCCCGTAACAATGGGATCTCATCCTTATATCGCACGGGAATTCCATATTCTTCTACCTCTTGGCTGGTCTCTTTTTCATCCTGGTGCATTTAGAGTTTCCTTCCCTGAGGCAAGTGGTGAGCCTGTTCTGGAGTTTTTCTGTTCACCCTTGGATTCCTCGATGTTCCTCCCCTGCAAGTCACGCATCCCCAGTTCTTGGAACTTGGAGAATAACTTCAATCCTTGATCAACCAAGTAGGGAATTTCCTTCATCTCTCCTTATTGTGTATCATGTGGGGTGGGTACGCTACTGTTTCTGTAGGAATGGATGAAACCAAAACATAACAAAGATAATAAATAGACTATTAAAGAATGATGGGGTGTGTTTGACAATTCTACTGTACTCTTTTGTTGTTGCTATATGATCTGAACTGTATGGGTTTGTGCTCACTGAAAATCATGGTCGTTGGTAGTCTTTCCTTGGGCACTAATGAACCCTTGTCTTCTGTAATGATTAAATAACTGAAACAAGGAAATTGGTTAATCATCTAAACTTGGTTGGTTAAAAGGATACCCAGTGAACATCAATCCTTGTGTGGTCACCCCGGTTAACCAACATAAAGAAGAACCTAATGAATGATGTTCTTGAACCTAGATGTTTCCCTACTCTGTTATGGTAGTAGGTGTGTTGTTCTTTTTGATGTTGATGGGGTGATGTAGATGGGGATGGGATCCTCTATTGTGGCACAGTTTTTGGTTGAGAATCTGAAGCTGTTTGGGGTTTTATCTCGAGGATTGGTTTGGTTCCAGTACTTTGAGGGATCTCACTGATCCCTTTTTTGTTGTGACTTCACAAGAGAACAGGGTATGAATGCTTAAATTGTTGCTTGGCTATTTATCTTTCTCTGGCTTGTGGTTATGTTGGTTAGTTTCTCAGTAGTGCATAATTCACCTAAATGGGATCACTTGAACATGAAATCAATAATGGGTTAAATGGGGAATTTGTTTTGGGAATGAGGTGTGACTTGGCCATGAGTGTTGTGCCTTTCTTTTGTGAATGAATAGTAATGAGGGTGTTTGTGCTTAGGTTGGATTTGAAAACCCTTGGTTGGGATGAGTTCTTATTACCTATACATATAATTGTAGTTTTTATGTTACTTATTCATTCCCCACCCATGTTGATCAATTAGTGTCGAACACCTCTATTTCATGGGGGAGGGTGTTTTCCCAACATTCCTATGAGTTGTTGGTTATTATCTCCTTTTCTTTTCCCTTTCTCGAATAGCCCAAGACTCTTCGGGCAGGATATGATGGCCTGAGGTCTGTTAGAGCCCATGATTATTTGGGAATGGTATTTGTGGTGGTTGGCCCAGGTGTTTTCAGGAAGGTTGTTTCCCAAGAGTCATCGGGATGAGGCCCAGGTGTTTTTAGGCGTGGTAGTAGTTGTTTTGGCCCAGGTGATTGTGGGTGTGGTTACAGGTGGTAGTTTTGGCCCAGGTGTTTGTGGTAAGAATGTGTGGTAGTTATGGCCCAGGTGTGTGTGGGCAGGGAGTGGAAGTGGGACTACAATGAGAATTGAGGGAGAGGTTTGATGCATAGGATGTCTTCAATAACCAGTGGAAAAGTTGCACGGGGTACCCATATATCGATGTGATATTACTATACGCAACTTGACTTGAGTTATTTGGTCATTTTTCCCTGTTGAGGCTTGGGTGGATAGTTTTACTGGATAGGTGTTTTGGTTATCTCTTTTCTCACGGGACATTAGATTGCCTCCCCACTTGTGCACGAGATTCTTTGGTTTTCCATACTGCGTATACTTGTATGCTCACCCTACGTATATAAAACTATTTTCAGATTTCCACGAGGAATTCAGGGATCCTGTAGGGTCGTACTAGTTCATAGGTTGGGATAGTTTTTGTTTTTTTTTCTTTCTTTTGGTACTTCTTTTTGGGGTTTTCTTTCACTTTTATAACATTTACTTTTGGAACATGCATATGAGAATGTCTCGTTTTGTCTTTACCTATACTTCCACTTTAGTTTTATTGGGATTTACTATCTTATCTCCCGATCCTATTAAATAAAAAGGATAATTCCTTCAATATTGTGTGTGATTCTATACCCTCTATTCTAGTCACCACTCCGGGACCTATTGAAGGGAGGTCTTAGGCGTCATTATCTCTCCTTCAACTTGAATAATGAAGGGTCTGACAACCTGTTTTCCCTTCTCTCATCTTGGTGAAGTCGGGTCGTGACCAAATATGCATGCACATTCTAGGTTAAGCATGGTATATAAGCAGTTTAGCATTGAACACAAGCCATGTCACACATCATAGATATTATAATATCACATCTTATATCTCAATTTTAATTATGTGAATTACCATTTATCATAAAAATGTTACATTCAATTTAAATCACAATTAATTAACATTTATATCACTTATTAATATTCTAGAACATAGTGATTTTATATCAATAAATCATCTAAGGTCTCATGACATGCTAAACACAATTTGGACTATCAGTAAATTCAATAATTATAATGACTTTCTCACATATTGGGCACCCATAAGCCAGTTAAGATTTAGTTGAAATAAAGAGACTTAAAAAAATAATCACATTCAATACTAAGTTGTTTTGGTCACACATTACTTTGGTACAATAACAATATTTCATAAAATTGTAAATTATCAAACCATGTGGTTAAGGTTTAAACACCCTACCTTAAACTGGCGATCAAACAATGGTTCCAATAAAAATGACCACAAGGAAGAAGGTGTGTATGAATGAAAATAGAAAGCAAGATCAAAACTGATCAATATCAAAACAAATAATTCACATAGTCAAAGGATTATACCAAAAAAATTTGTAAAATGAAGGGAGAGGGGGAAAAGGATAATTGAAACTTCATACCTTGGATTTCTCACACAAATGGGATGTTCGAAATGAAAGTTTGTAAGATAAATTCCCATGGAATGTTTCCCTGGTTCAAGAGTGTAAGATCTCTATTGGATTATAATGAAATTGATCTACACAACATTATTTACTGTATAAGGTTGGGGAATTACATTGCATGTATTGTAGTGACAAATCATGTAGATATTTTTTATGGGATATTCCAAAAAATCCATCACCTCGGATTATGTTTATTAAAACACCTGAGCATTACATGATATTTGATGCATTTACATGGTATGTAAATATTCTACATATTATTTCTCATCCCATTTTCCCTTTAGACAACCCAGAAAACTTTTTAATAATTCTCAACATACCAAGAATTTATGAAACACATACACATTTATACATGGACTCCATTAATTCAAATAATAATACATCCCCAAACTTTAAGTAATTTCCCCCCAAAAAAGGTTCTTTGTCTCGGAACAAGGCATTTCCACCAACTCTCAAACAAAAAACTAAAATAGGGATGTACCTAAAAAAATACGGGATCTTAGAACCTCCCCACCATATAACAACTCAACCCCAAGCTACCCAATGAGTCATTGTGAGGTCTCAATAAATAAGTCAGGAAACTATGACCACACATCACACTATCTCCAAGGTCTCCTCATGAACCCACACATGTTGTCACTACACTAAAATCAATGTTATAGTCCTTCCCTAAATATATTTCTCACTAAGACCCACAACCAGTATTGAATGCTCCTCAAAGGACACATCAACACAAATCTCAAAGTCTGTGATGTTTATCTCATGGGAGGGGTCTAGATGATATATTTGTAGCTACAACACGTGGAACACATCATGCATAGAATTGTAGTGATATGGAAGGGATAAATGGAATTTCATTAGACCAACCCTTTCCACAATATCAAATGGCCCAACAAACATGGGCACTAGCCTTCCATATTTAGTAATACGGCATTTCCCAACCTCTGTGACACACACACAAAACAAGATGATGAACCTTTAATTTCAGATGTCAAATATAATGGATTTAATATGATTTCTTCATAATCTATATGATCACCAACCATTATTTCATCAACTGAACCTGCTCAGATGTCTCAGACACAAAACTAGGTCAACCGGTGCTGACTCACCTAACTCTATCCCACAAAGAGGTGAATGACATAGCTGGTAAAAATCCTCAACATATTCCTTTTGGATCAATTTTTAGAATCTATTATTATATTAAAACACAACTAGTTCTATATTTTTCTCTAGTAGGCCTCAAAAATCCAAAACAAAATCTCATAAAATATCCTTCACAACCCAAATTGTTTAATCAAAATTAGAAAGATTCAGTGGATGATTGGTTTCACTCAAAAAGACTTGAGATCCTAGATCCTTATGAAGACCTTTCTAGAAATGTGATGTCAAATGAGGATCTCTATCTAAAGTTATACGCTTCATAAAACTATGAAACTAAACCACCTCATGCATGTAAAGACTGTTTAGGTTATCAACTGCGAAGGTTTTCATGATAGGAAAAAAGTAGGTTACCTTCTATAGTTGGTCCAAAAAAACCCATAAAACCTCATTCTTATGGGTTTTCCTGGGTAATGCTACCAAAAAATATATTGGGACATCATTCCATTTCCACTTTAGAAGGTGATAAGTCTGTAAAATCCTAGCTAGCCCTGGATTCTTGTATTTCAATTTCTATCAAGTGAAATATCTATCCATAAATCATGAAACCTCCATCTTCTTTCTTGACCACTAGTAAATTCTATGGAGATCATGAAACATCTTTGTTAAACCATGATACACCACCCATATGTAACCATGAAACTCCCTCATCAGCTCCTCGCATAAGCCTATAGGAATACATACATGGCCCTGATAAATAAGATAATTTTCACTACCAAGAGACCATAGTAATATAGTCTCCCAGACATATAATATTTCTCTCATAATTGATCACTCAATATTATATAAATACTTAGTATTAATTTGGTCCAAGAGTGTTGGTATGACAGATGTCACAGTCATAGATACACGACCATGAGACCCATATACATCTAGATGAATTTATGAAAAAAAAAATCATTATCCTCCACCTATCATAAGACTCACATTCTTCCTCCGCTTATGTATTTCAGCTCAATGAATCAGTAATGATGTTTCCCATGCTTGGTATATAACTCAACACAAAGTTTACAAACTGAAGATAATCGACGCACCTCCTCTTCCAAAGGTTCATGATTTCCTAAGAAAATATGTACTTGAGGTTCTTGTGGTTCGTGTACACCATGAACACCTCACCCATGATATAGTGTATCCAACATCTTAGGAAATGTACCACTAGTAATAACTCTAGATCATGAGTAGTGTATTTCCTCACATACGGTCTCAGCTACCTATATCCATAAGAAATCACTCAATCCTCCTACATTCAAACTACTCTAAGTATAACTTCAGGTGAATCATAGTACATATTATATTAAGGACACTATACATGTAATGTGAGAATAGGTTTTAAGGTCATCCTTCATTTCAACTACTGAAAATATCTCTCATAAACATCAAACCAAACAAACATCGCCCCTTTCTTGATCATCCTAGAAATCATTACTTCCAAAAATGAGAAATCATGGATAAAGAACTAATAATAACCTATTAAACCTAGAAATATCTGAATCTATAAGATGTTCTTGGTATGTTCCCAAGATTCCATACCTTCAATATTTTATTGGTCCACTGACACTCATGCCTTTGATATGACATGGACCAAGAAGTGTACGTTATTAATCCATAAACTAAATTTGGTAATCTTGGCCTAAAGTCGATGCTCTCTCAATGTAATCTGGATGATATCAATATATTTGGAATGTTCAACTACTAAGTGATAGTACACTATTATATTATTGACAAAAACCATTAAAAGCCGGTCTAAAAAAGGATGAAAGTTCTTATTCTGTAATTCCATGAATACTGCAGAAGCATCAATCAACCCAAACAGCATCATGATGATTTAATACAATCCATACCTTCTCCATAAAGTATTTTGTGGTATGTTTGTTTGTCTCACCCTCAAATGGTGGTAAATAGATCTTAAATTGGTCTTATAGAATATCTTACCACCTCTCAACTAATCGAAAAGGTCATTAATTCCTGGAAGAGGATACTGGTTCTTGACTGTCATCAGGTTCAACATCTGATAATCCACTCATAAGCATAAAGAACCATCAACCTTCAAGGTGAACAGAACTGGATAAGACCAAGTAGATATACTAGGTTTTATAAAACCTATATATTCTAGATATTCCAATTTAACTTTTAGCTCTCAAATCATTTTTTGTTCTATATTATAAGCCAGGATTGAAACTGGCTCTGATCCTAGAACCAACTTGATCATGAACTCGATCTCCCACTCTAGAATTAAGCTATAGAACACATTAAGAAATACATCTTGAAAATGGTATACCTCTAGAGTTATAGAATCATGTGGCGTTGCACCATTATCTAGAGTAAGACCATCCATATGATCCATGATATAATCTAAAAACCCTGAATTTGTCTATAAGAACCAATATGAAGATCCCACTCACCATGGTGAAAATAAGTGCCTCCTTTTAGAGATATAAAGTTAACTCTCATAGTATAATTGTTGATATGATTTTGGTATAGAACTAAATAATCTATACTGAGAATAAATTCTAAGAATTCCGTTTCCACCACAAATGGTTCCCAAAAGAAAATCTAACCACCAATATCTAGAGAACACTCCTTATAAGATTTTATATTCTCTGACCCCACTCCCAATGGAGTGTTGATAGTCAATATACTATCCAATATTTCCACATCCCAGCCCAAACCATTCACAAAAAGGTATGATAGAAAAGAATTCAATTGTATTGTATCAAATAAAACACAAGCTCAGTTATATGATACAAGAATCGCACCTCAGAAGTTATATGGTAATGCATCCACAATATCCAGATAAATCTACATAATTTGTAGCTAACATGTCCCACTTCCCTGGGATAGAGTCTAATTACCCTATTCTATTTCCATTTTTTGGTATTGTTTCTTATGAACTGGGGTAACATATCTCCTTCCATGACCTAAATGACCAGTGGAACTCCAGCTACCAACCTTCCCTGCTGGACCCTGGTGTCTATACTGATCCTCAACAACTAGTTTTCTATATATATTTTTCACATAACCTCTAAATATGACCCAGTATTCCAAATATATTACACTCAACTATGTGGTAAGGAAACTATGAGAGCTTCTGTCACATCCGTCTTTTTAAATTATTATTATTATTATTATTATTATTATTAATTCTTGACTCTGAGTTCTTGCGCCATGTCTGAGATAGGTTAGGAATTAATTTTTTTTAATACATTTATTGGGTTTTGGACCCTTGCGCGGTCACTACACGGTGGGCGGTAGCCACACAGTCATCCCGAGTACCGCACAGTAGTATAAAGGTTAAAATAAATAAAATTTTATTCAATTAAAAATAGTTTAATATTTAAATTATAATAATAATAATTCTATTTTGTAGATAATAATATAGTTATTATTAATAATTGCTAATAATATCTTCATTATTTAAAAAAATGAGGTTAATAAAATTGTTCATAAATTGTTATTAATAATTTTATTATTATTATTATTATTAAATTTATTATTATGTTATATTATTATTAAGTTTATTATTATTATTATTATTCTTTATATTATTATAATTATTTTCATTATATTTGGTTTTATTGTAGTTATTATTATTCTAATATTATTATTATTATAAAATGGATAAAAATAGAAACCCTAGTCTATCCCCACTTCTACCTCGGTGCAACCTTTTCCTGCGCAGCGCTGTTCTAGCCCACCACCTCACCACACTACTGTCGACCAGCCCCAACTTCACTCTCGCCTCAACCTCATGCTCCTGCAGCCCTCAATCTCTCTATCCCTATTGCACGACCTCACCCCGGGAGTCTCCTTTGTCTAGATCTGCTCCACCTCTCTCCCACTGCGAGTCCTCGCGCCTCCAACTGTGCTGCCTATCCTCACCAATCCCGGCCTGTCCCCTGTATAGTAATGACACCCTTCCTCCCTTCCGCTCAACCCAGCCATTTCCACCCCTGTAGGATCCCTCGACCCTCCTACCTCATCTCCCGTACACCACCTTCACCCTGCCTCCATGCTTCCCCTATCCTGACCTCCCATCACCTGATCCCCTTCATCCCAACCACTACCACCAGCCTACCGACCAGACCCAGTCTCAGCCTCCATCGGCCTCATCATTTCCCTTCTCCACAAGTTGTGACCACCTCCTGTGACCAACTGCACCCCTGGTCACCAGGCACGACCCTCCGGTGCGCACAACCCTCCTCCGATGAACCTTTCCAGTGCGTCCTCTCCTCTGATACTTGCTTTCTCTTTCTCCCTTTTATTTAGAATTTTTCCATGGATGGGGCTTTGATTTAAAGGCTAGATTATTAATTTCATGAGTTTGAATTTCTTTATTAGGGTTTTTTGGACCCTCAAGGTGCGATTAAGGTGTGAACGAATATTCGCACCGGATTCGGGTTGCATCATCTTTTCACCTTGGTTCCGATGTAAGGTTTTTCACATGCCGCATGTTTCCACTCAGTTTATATTGTGTAATTTGGGTGTTTTATGGATCCTATAAATTTTATTTATAGTGTATTGATAATTTCCTTTTTTTTGGGTGGGCTTTATCCTTGCGCCATTACTTCCAAGTAGGTTCCCATTGCACTACCTTTTAAAATTTAAATTTCATCGATTTCCTGCCTTTTCACCCAATATATATATTCTATTTATTATTGATCAACATTTTTTCAAATTATATATGATGAAATTTGGTATTTAAATTCTTATTTTTGTGAAAAATAAGGTTGTTTTATTACAATAACGCACACTGTTAGTTTAATTAAAGATCTAGTTAGTTTTTCACCTGGTTGAGTCTTATTTAGAAACTGTTTTTAGTAAATGTAGCATGTGTTGTTGGTAAACTACCCGTTTGGATCTTATGGTTTACATGGGATATAAAATAATTCATTTTGTTTTTATAAAAATATTAGAAACATGCAAAGTAGTATTTTGATGCCCCTTAAATGTTTTCAAATCGAATTTTGTTTTGTGAGGAAATGAGATTTATTAAATGGTTTTGAAAGTGTGTATATGATTTATAAGGTTATTTGACATGTGATAGTGGATTGTGGACAGTGGGTGCTTTAATAAAAAAATGGTTTTTAGAGGCTGTATAAGGGGTTTAAATGGACTATTTTATAAAGGGTTAGAGAATTTAAATGGTTTGTTTACACTCTTTCAGAAAGATTGTTCATTTATCTTAAAAATGATGTCTTTAGGATAGAACTTAAGGCCCATATGGAACCGTGGTGAGATTTGTGAAAAAATATAAATTATGAAAACCATCATTGGGTGCTTCTCGTGCCTCGACTGCACGCAATGGGTGGGAGGTCCTTGTTGGGGATTCTCGGAATCAAATGTTAGGGTACTTTAGTTGGAACCAGTTATAATTGTTTTATTTTTGTGGAATGAGAAGAATACTAGGGGACAATCGGGGTGAGACATGCTGTCTGTTATTATTTTATGTATATATACATTGATTGGTTGCTCAAATGGAATCGGTTGTCTCACCCCTTTCTGAATACTTGAGACATGGGAATATGGTATATTGAGAGAATATTATGAGAATGAGTGCCACGCTGGTAGGTTATGGTACTCACTAGTTTCCCATAGTAGGTGGACATATTGGGTTTATTACTATGGGATTTTCCCTCAACCTTCCTGAGAAGGGATGGTCAAGTGTATTGGGTGTTTGATTTCATAGTGTGGGACATGTCAATGGGGATGATGTCTCATGTATTGGTGTCTTCCAATTTATTTTTGATCTCCTACGTTAACCGGTGTCTATTCGGATTTTGTTTCTTGTAGTAATGATTATGATGCTTATTTGTATACCTACATTTCCCTTTCTGTATGATTTCATTTGTTCATTTTTGAATACTGTTTTCCTTGGAAAATGGAAAAATGGTTTTGATTATGTTTCTAAAATGGTTTTCAAATGAAAGTGTTTAATCTTCTTTGTAAAAACGTGACAAATATAAACATCACTTTCACTTTCTAAAAATTCATTGGCACTAATGAAATGAATCTATATTTTAAAAATGGTTAAGGGAAATGGTTTGTACATTGAGTGTAAGTAAAATATTTAGAATGACTAACTTTTATAAATTGTAGTTCAAACTTGAAATGGGGTTTCTTTTATTTTTAAAGTTAGTGCATTGGGAATAGATGTTGGGCTAGCCTACTCAGTTTTAATACTCATGCCTATAGTTTTATCCTTGTTTATATCTTTGGGTGTTGCACCTTGCTTGGATTTGGTCTCCATAGTGCATCATTGTATTGAGGTCGTTGGTGACCCATAGGGTCACACAGAGGTATGTACAACTTTATTTTCTCTCCTTTCCGAGTTTTTTTAACTATTCAGTTTTTCATATTTATTTATCTTTCAATTATGGTCCAAATCATTCCCAGTTGATTAGTATTGATTCCCAACACAAGTTTCCAGCCTGTGGGGATCGAGAACGCCCCTCATTCCATGTCACAGGCTAGCTCAGGGAATTGGTTCAAAGTCGACCTAGGTTGGTTCGTGACAGCTTGTGGGAAAACTTCCCTCATTGATAGAACTAGAACAGAACATGATCTTGAGATTGATTTTCAATGCCCTAACTGCTCTTCCCACTACCGCCTTAGAGGATACATTCATATTGATGATTCTTTTCACTCAATGAAGAGGTCCAATATCGCCTTACTGAAATGTTCCGGCCACTTCTTGGGGCCTCTCTCAGACTCCCTTCTATAATGATTGTCTGGTTCATCATGTCCTCAATGCTACATAAATGGAAAAATTTTACCTACAACTTGATCTCATAGAAAACATCGTACTGAACACATCACACCCTAATGATTTCATCAACTACCATGAATGATACAAAATGTTGTAGGTTAGTGAAATGTTCAATATATTTAATCAATGGAATGCAATTATGCCTCAGATGCATGAGATCCTGATATTTTTCATCCCACATTTTCTTGGAATAGAAATAGATCATAAACTTCATCTCGAAGTCCATCCATGATAACTCATCCTCCAACCCAGATTTATCAAGAATATCCCGTCAATTCTTGGAAGGTCCGAGAATTATAATGCAACAAACCTCTCCATCTTATCAATTGGTATCTTAATATTATATAATATTTCCGAGAGAAAATAAATTCTGAACTCTATTTTCTAGGGTCCTCCTTCCCTAGTAAAAACTGGTAGATGATGCAACTAAAACTTTATTTTTTGTTTAGACATCGAAGGAATGGTATGAAGAGTCCCTCTTTCCGTGGATCACAGGACCCTCAGGAATCATTTTTAAGCTAAACATCCAAATTATCCTCAGTAAATACATTAATATTTTATTCAGATATGTTAGAATCATGATTATTTTTAGTATTATATCCCTAAATTTGAAGACGGGGAGGATTCATTTTCTCTAAAAGACAAACTCGCACCTTAGAGAACTATCTAGAAACAAGGTCAACCTCAACAGGTGTTTACAACAGAGAACCACAGACTCTCAGTCTCTCCTAACATGGTATAAATGTGTTTTAGCAAGAAACATAAATTATTATAGTTTATCTAGTGTAAAAAATACCTCAAATCATAGTTCAACAGGCAATCATATATCATATGCAAATAAAAAAGTCCCTATCATGAACAATTCGTGTGAATATATCACTATGTTCCTATTATGATGCATGTATTCACATCTATATTCATATCAGTCCACCAGTACAATCTCATGAACCCTTAACATCCTAAAATAATAACTCAAACAACATGTTAATCTCCCAAGGTGAAATAACATCATTTGAAACAAGAACACAACATAAAAAATCACATCCCCGGGCACTTGGATTTTCCCTCATACATGGGTTTTTTAGTTCCATGGATAAGCTCATTACCGATTCCCAGTACATCCTAGTATCCTTTCTAACATTCCCAAATTATAGATAAGATGAAAAGAAAACTTTACCATTTGATGCCACTTTGTAACTTCCCCTAATATGGCACTCTCTCATGTGGACAAAAAGGGTTAGTTGTGAGACCTCAAGTGCACCTTCCAATACACCAGAGGCTACCGACTAGAAACAGGGGTGTGAAGTGTATAGTGGCGAGACTATAACCCCTAGTATAAAGTGTCATATAAGTAGGAAAAAAACATGAAAATGAAATAAATCAATGTATATTCATATCATAATACAACATTAAAAGTCAACTAAAAATCAATGAGTAATAAATGTATAATGGAATGATGTACTGGAATGTAACCAAATGTCATGCTAGAAACAATAAAATTAAAAGACTAGTTGAATCAAAAAAGACTCAAAAGTACCTTGTCATGACCCCTACATCACTCCCACCTCCCACTAAAGGCCATCCAAAAAGCAAAAAATCAGCAACAACGTCATTTGGGCTTGTACAAACCTATAGCCATGAAATTCAGGGGAGTACCAAATGGTGGCCCGAATAGGGTGTGAGTATAAATTACTAGGTGGATACCACTATTTATAAACTAACCAGTTTGATAAGAAGTGTATTAAATAAATCAATAAATATGTGTATTAATTAATTTTACAAATAATAAAATACAACAACAACCTACTTCGACTTTGTGCTGGAATATCTCTAAGAATGTCTTACAACCATTTCAACCACATTACCATGGTAAAATAACCTATTTCAGTGCCATTTTGGAATAGCTATAAGCATGTCTTATGACCATAATAACCACTATTATATAACCATGTAATAATAAAAATAATTCTAGTCAAATACTTATAATAATTACAACATCAAGTTCAAATCCCTATATGCATTACAACATTGGACTAGGTAGAGACCTCTCCCTATAAGAATACCAGCATTGGACTAAGCCATTCCTACTCAATTATCAATATTCAATCATATAAGTGTGCATTTTCTAGGGATGATCCCAATATATAAGCATGTCATCATGGAGCACAAGTCCTTTCCTACAATATGGATATCAAAATATCACATCATATAGCTCAATGATTAATTATGTGAATTTCCATTTATCATTCAAATAACATGTTAAATTTAAATCACAATTATTTAACAATTATATCAATAATAAATATGCCATAACATTTGGATTCTATCTCATGAAATCACATAATGTTTCATGTCATGGTAAAAACACTTTAAATCGTTAGTCATTTCATTTATTTTCCTGGTTTTCTCACCCAATGAGTATCCATAAGCCCGATCAGATTCAATTGAAAGAAAGGGACTCCGAGGAATAGTTCCAATCATTACTAAATTTTTTTGGGTGCACGTTATGCTAGAGAAATCAAAATATTTCATAAACATGGAAATTATCAAACCATGGGGTTATGTTTTAGACACCCTACATTTAACTAGTGATCCATCAATGATTCTAATGGAATATTAAAATTAGGATGAAGGTGCGGATGAATGATTTGAGAAATATAGATGAAAACAGATCAAAAACAAAACCAACAATGCACATGATAAAAATATCACACCAAAATAATCAGAAAAAGAATGGAGATAAGGATAAACCAAATCAGAAAGGCTTAACATGGATTTATCACAAAAATGAGAAACTTGAAAGGGTTTTTTTCATGAAATTTTACTCTACAAGGTTTCTAAGAGGAGTTACAGTGAATGAGAATGAAATTCAGACTCACAAAATACTTTAAAATTGTAGGTCAAGAAATTACATAGGGTGTAATTAATTACATTTCATGCAAATATTTTTGATGGGATATTCCAAAAAATCATCACCTCATATTATTTTTATTAAAACACGCAAACATTACATGACATGTAATCTGTTTACATGGTGTGTAAATGTTCTGTAGATGGTTTCTCATCCCATTTTCCCTTTAAACAACACAAAACCCTTTTAAGGTTTCTTAACGTACGAAGAACCCCTAAAACACATAACCCATTTATACCTAATCTCCATTAATTCAAAAAATCATATATCCACAAACATTAATTCATGTTCCACAAATAATGGTACTTTATCTCCGAACAAGAATTGGGAACCATAGATCAAACAAAAAAATCAAAGAGGGTCATACATGAAAAAATATAGGATCTTATATATTCATTGATGAAATTAGGATTCTTGTCTTATTAACTTCTAATATATATTTTATGTATCAACATTATAATCATTTATATACAGGGTGTGGTTTTCAAATGGTATCCTCATGTTCTCAAAACCTTGTTCTCATATTATTCTTACGTATCTCCATTTTTTTACCATTATTGTTAATATGATCTCACAGTTTATTATGTCTCCTTTCCCAAGGTTATGAATAAAGGATTATGTAGTGTATGTTTGTGACGAGTACTAAAGGGGATGATCTTTATGGGAGATATTTATGATCTTTCACTAAATTCAGATTACTGTGTTCTAAGTTTCTAAATTCACTAAACTATTATGTTCCTCATGCATTTTTTGGGTAATTTATGTAATATTCATCTAAAAGGATGAAATATCCAGGTATAAAAATTATAGGTTTCTATAAGATACCCTTTCTTTCCATTTTCATGAAAACACAACTAAAGTTGTTTTCTTTATGAAGATGTTGGAAAGGACTGAATACCTTACCCAAACAATGGGAAAAACCCTAGGATCACATTTTTTTAATTGATGATCAATATGTTTTTTATTTTAATGGAAATTAAAATTTTATATAATATTTCATTTTTCTATTTTATTATGATTATTTAGACCTTGTTCGTGAATGTTTTTTCCCATGTATATGTTCTAATGAGTCATCTAAACTTTTTGATTTCTTATGTAGTGTTGTTAAAGTTTACCATGAACCTACTGTGGTGACAAATAAGCTCTTGGATCTTATTGAAAACATCGATATGGGATATATTAATGATAAATAAACTAAAGCCACAACTGAGGTAAAATTTATTGAAGAGGAAGTTCGCAGGATACTATTTGGGGAAGTTTTAACAAGTCCAAGGCTCATGATAATGTTCCACATTTTTTTCTACCTTTATTTGACCCCATTAATGGAACAGTACAATAAAAGTGGGTGTAGAAAAAAATATCGATGAATAGGACATATAATAATAATTTTTTGATATTGATATAAGAAACCAATGTGTAAGGAATCACATTAGAATGGTTCACATTTGGTGGTTCCAAGAAAAAAGCCACATCCCTCGATAGATTTGGGTTGAACCAAGGACTTTTTTGTTTTTGTCATCCTAAATACAACACCCCATGGGTTGGTTATCAAAATATTTCATTTTTTTATGTTTTTAAATTATAATTTGTTTAGTTTTAATAATTGGTTTATTATTTTTCTTATAGTAATATAAGAAATTAGTTTGATCCATAGTGTCACAACCATCTCATGAAGCTCTGTAATGGTATCCTAGTAGATGGAAATGGGATATCATAGGTACTTTTCACATTCCCATGGTTTTATATTGTTGAATGAATTCAAAAAACGGATCTTCACTATTATGGGAGTGTTAGTTTAAATTTTTTTCCTTTAAATTATTCTCATCTTCAAAAAATATATTGTTTTTTTTTCTAGGTAAAATAAATTATTTTTCAGTGTTTTTTCATTCTTAAATTTGTTGAAAAAAATGTTATTAGTTACTTGTACAATTTTGATGATGTTTTTATTAAAATTATGTCATGAATTATTGTTCATGTTCCCATTATAAAAATAATTTTTCAATTCATTTTTCACATGCATATCTCTTGTAAATTAGAAATTTGTACTAAATTTTTAATAATTATCCAGTGGTAACTTTTCATGCTCTAATTTTTTTTCTTTTTATTTTGGAAAATATGATTTTTAAACTCATTATAAACCCTTGAACAAGATTTCTCACTGTAGAATGTCTAGATCTATTTTGAACCTTTAATAATTATAAACATTTTATACACCTTGAGATTCAATATTTGAGATAATGTTGTGTTTTGGGTGTGGGTAATGGGAATTTAATGTATTGAACTATACTTCATTATGGAACACATCAATAAAAAACCTATTTTTTTCCAGAAATTATATCGTTCAAGAATCACTTAGTAATTGTTCTATTGGTGACAATTGTTTGTCAAATTTGATGGTTGTGGTAAAATTTTGAGTTGGTTAATCTTTATTATCCAATATATTCAATTGAGTATATCATTTTTATTCCCTCTTAGAAAAAAAAATATTTTTTTAAAATTTTCAGAGTATATATTATAAATTTAATTTAATTTGAACATTTAGGTTAAAATTAAACACTTAATATATGAATCCAAATGGGTTATGAAATGAAACTCCTAATCCAAGTTGAACATTTCATTATTTATTCTTTATTTTATTACTCATGGAAGGGTTAATTTTTCATTCTTTTTAATTGTTATTCCCATCCATCTATTCTATTACAACTATTTAATATTTATTTAATTATATTTATTAGTTCTCTAAGAGATAAAAATAAGTTTATAAGTTCTAATTGGATTCATATTGAAGTATGTTTAATGTTTTTCAAAATTTTCAAAATTTAATGATTTTTTTAAAATAGGAAAGTCACATTGTTCTAAAAAAAGTATGTTTTAGGAGGGAAATGATATTTCATACATGAGAGTGTCGATGAGGGATTTTTATAATCAAATATTTATGAAACTTCAATTTCCAAGCGTTAAATTTATTTATTTCTACTAAATAATACTAATTCATTTCTTGAGGATAAGAAATATTTTTTTCTGGGGGAATTTGATGTGGTGTTATTTTGATATTTTTTCACATTATTTTTGTTGAATTAATTATTTTTAAGTGAAAATGTGATTTTATTATAGGATTATAGAACTTGGTAATTTTTATAATAAAATATTAATTCATTGAATATTCTTTAAAAATATGTGTTTTTTTATTAGAATGGTAGAATGATGTTCAATTTTATTTTCTAATTATTTATGCCCATTTTTTTGATATGTTTAATTAAAAATTATTTTGTTGTGTTATTATTGATTTAATTTTCAAGTTACATATTTTGATTTATAATATTTTTGGTTGGAAAATTTCTTTTTTCATTTCATTTGAAATATTTAAATTCATGGATTCAATTTTTATAGTGACTTATTTTATTTTAGAGTTGATTTATATTAATATTTTATTTCATTAGAAAACTCATATCAAATCATAGAAAAAATTTCATGTTTTTATAGGTCGTCCTGTAAGATAAATTTTTGTATGAGAAATATCCATAAATGATATTTGTGGAGTGGGTGATAAGATAATTTCTAGATAAACGACATTTCAGAATTTTAGTACCATGTCAGATAATTAAAATTTTCATGGTTGTAAAGAATCATCATAATATTTTTTGGATGTCGATATAATATTAATTATAGAAATATAATATGATATTTAATCTAAATTCCCATTGGATAAATATCCTAAAATCCTTTCTCTTATGATATTTTTGGAATTCTTATATAACGTTTCTCTATAATTTTTCAGGAACTATTAGACATTTACTTGAAACCAAATATGAGTCAAAGCCCAAGGGGAACTCATTTTTTTAAGGAGGAAAAATTCATCAAAACTCTAAAAATTTATGGATTAAATTTTTTTTGAACGTATTCAATAAATAAATTAAATATATATCCTGATAATTTATTAAAGTTGAATAAACCTAA
Source organism: Viscum album (assembly GCA_963277665.1). Taxonomy (NCBI): domain Eukaryota; kingdom Viridiplantae; phylum Streptophyta; class Magnoliopsida; order Santalales; family Viscaceae; genus Viscum; species Viscum album. The sequence continues at coordinate 1,857,583,243 of OY728153.1, read as the reverse complement.
GTCTTTCCTAGAGGTGGTTATCAAAGGTTTGAAAATGTGTGGATCTAGGTTCATTGATCCTTTACGATATTGATGGAATCCCTAAATATCACCCAATTATAACCCATAAAAGATAAAGCCTATGATTTTCTAAGCTTAATAAATACAAATTGAGTCTGACATATTGAATAAGGAAAATACTCATTGATTCATGGTTGAAAACTAGATTATTATCTTAACCATGGTGATCTCTTATAATTCCATTCAAAAACTTCTAAATATCTAGTGGTTCAACAACCTAATGATTTGTGGGTGATGTTTAGTAAATATCGAGTGAAATATAGATTTTATAAGATGATTGAACCATTAAATTTTGGTTTTTTTAAACCATTTTTGTTTTTAGATCTGTTCAAAAAGTATAACTGAGTCCTCAAATTTTTATATTATTTTTTTATGTTATTGAATTGGAGATCAAGATGATTGATCAATGAATTTTCACTTAGTAATTATATTACAATATGTATTTAGATAAATGGTAAATGATATTACATTTTATGATACCTCAATTGTGATACCTATTGATCTTGGTATAGAGATTTGAATTGTGGGATTAACCTGAGTTTAATGAATAAAATTTGTTATCATTAGGGTGCACTGAGATTAAATAACTGATCTTTGATGACGTTGTGAGTTGAATCCAACTACATAATAATTTCATGAACTAGAAACAAGGACTACATGGTAAAATATGAAATATAAGTTATTCTAAATAGATCTATTTTTACCTTAGAGGTAGTGGAATTTAAAAAACTTTTTGGAAGCTTCCTTGAGACTGCATCACTCTAGGGACACCACTAGATACCAATTATCAATGAGAAAGGATGTCCCATGGATGATGCTTCCTATTATCATAGTTTTTAAATGTTTATTTATTATATTAATTTTAATTGGGAGATCCCCCCATTTGAGGAAAAAAATTCTTCACCAATACCCCTCCCCCTCTCTTTCTCGAACATTGAATTTTTTTTATATAAATAAAAGTTATATTACTATATATTCACATGTGACCAAAAACATCCATACATGGAGATTTAATATGTGAATAAATTTATATGACGTTTTGTTTGAACATCCAAAATATTTAAAATCTTGACAATCATCATATTCTTTTTAATTCTTAAGAGACTTTCAAGGTGAAGTTGGGAGATACGATGGTATGAAAGTGCTGAAAATCTATTTTCAAATATTTTGTCATTAATATTTATCCTCTTTTTATATTATCCATTTGAACACTTTTGTATATGTGAAATGGTGTGAAAAAGTTATTAGATCTTGTGTTTCTATTCATATTTTTGAGAACTATCATATACTTGAAGACATTCTATATAATTTTTCTCACTATTTGAGAGATAAAAATAGGTGCCTTGAGAAAGTATCTTATGCTATGTGTGTGGTTATGTGTTGGTGATGAAATTTTTCAGTAGATTAGTGAAAAGTGGAAAAAATTTGAACAATGTGAAACTGGTTTTGTTCTTATAGAATTTTATTCTATTATTTTTGTTTCAATTTTCTTTCTTTGTTTCATTAGATGTGTTTTCATTTAACTTTTATCATAATTTAATTAGGTTTTATTTTCCTCCTTTAAAAATAAAAAAAACGACAAAAATGTTTTTCATTAATCATTGGGATAAACACACAACCTCTTAGAGATCGATCTTTAGGTTAGCCACTATAATATATCTAGGGAAATATAAATGAATATTTGATAGTTCATATGGTTTTCTATCACTCTTCCATTAAACCTATCAAATAAAAGGATTATCTACCTTTATAACTTTACATAAACATGAATATCATATCATTCAAAAATATATTGTTCAAAGTTGCTAAGAATCTATCCAGCTAGGTATTCCAAGTAGCCAACTCTTCTTCTTTTCCCATAATGCATGGGCATCCTCTATATTGGGGGGGATAATATCAAATTCATCACCTATATCAACACATTTTAATTTATTACATTAAAAATCCTAATTGATAAAAAACATTAATCCAATATGTGGGTACATAATATTCCAATCCATTCTATGTCTTCTCTATGTGGTGTGATGTTATTATAATCCACTAATGACTTGGGTAACATGTTAGATGCTATGCCAACCAGGTATATTAGAATATATGGTTATTTGAATTTGTAAAAAATGATAACTTCAAACTATTACATGATTATAACACAACAAAAATTTTGTTTAAAATAATATTAAGCTTTATAGCTCAATCAATACACAATAATAACCTTTATGAGAATTGAGATATATTATCAAAAATGTATACATTCGATAAACTAGATGTTAAATTAGGGGTATGATTACGAGTAACTAAATTATAAAATATATATTAGAATTTTCCTAATAAATAAAAATTTCTTTTTAATACTTATAAAATAATCAAACAATATTTAGTGAATCCATTTTATACTTCAAAAATGTATTTTTTTTTTAAATTATTTCATTTTTTAATAGACAATATAACTAATTTCTTACACTTTTTTAAATTTTATTTCATAAAATGAACTTAATTTTTCAAATGATCATATAAATATTAACTTAGGGTGAAATTATGATATTTTTGTGAAATGATTTATTTTTCAATGAATAGTGAAAATGTTTATTTTTCAAATACTTTTATTTGTTTTAATAAAATAATGTAATTTAAAAGTGTAATTAAATTATAAAATTTAGCTTAAATTTTAATATGAACCGTTTTATTATAATAATGTAATTAATTCCAATCTAATTAGCAATATTTATGATTTTTATATATATTAAATTTTATGTTTAAAGAAGCATTTTTTTCTAAAAACTATTTACTGTTTCATTTTACGCATTTATATTAAAATTTATTTATGAAAATATAGAGATTATGATTTCAAAAAATGGATACCATATTTCAATCATGTCGTTAAAATTTTGTAAATAGTTCCCCTTAATGTTGTTCTTTACGAATAGTAAATGAGGTAAATATTTGTCTCCTTGGTAAGGGTAAATGGGTGAACGTTGGTTAAAAATATAGTACAAGGTCTCCAAATCAACCCAAAAAATTACAATATTTTATTATATGGGATAAATTAAACCATATACATCCCAAATATTAATATATTATATTTTGGTGCAATTTTCCCTTGATAATGACATTTATAACATTTTAATAAAAGAAATTTCGGAAATGCCACTCTCTTGATTTTAATTTCTTTTATATTTTCACATAGGGATAATAATGTATATTAAAAAAACTAAAAGTTTATTTGAAAAAAGATTAATTTATTTTTGTGATTTTAATTTATTTATAATTTTTAGTAATCCTATAATTACCTTAAAATCTTACTTGACGCTCAAATAGTGTGTGTGCAAGTAGTGTAAAAATTAATGTAAATGATTTTAAAAACATCAAAAGTAATATTATTGAATTAATTACGGTGCCACAAATATTTTATGTTTAATAATATGGAATAATTTTTTTTTAAATATTTAATATTAAAATATTTGTTTTATCTCTATGACTTTAATTTAAAATTATATTAATAGTATCAAAAATTATAATAATGATATTTTATTAAAAATAAAATTTTATTCAGTTCTTTAAAATCATATGAATATTAAAAGAGAAAAATTATGATTATAAATGGTCAAAAATTTCATTCCTTTTCCATTTATGAAAAAATAATTACTTTATTTTTACAATTATACCCATTTAAAATTAAAAAAGTTATTGCAACAATTAAGGTAAAAATGGTTAATAAAGGGATTAAAGCAAAAATAAGGATTAAAGTAACCTATAAACATTCTAAATACATATTGGTTTGTTGTATTTAAACCTTACCCTTAACACCATATAATATTATTGTTTTTTATCCATTTTTCTATGAATGTTTCTTAATAATATTTTATAACATTTCAAAATTACAAGTGTGACACCAACCTCAATTATAAAAAGGCACCTACACCCCCACACTTTTTCACATATATTGATCCATTTATCTCAACCAAAACATAAAAAATATCTCCCCAACATATCTAAGAAAATTTTAAATGTTCAAGTCTTCCCAAAATACCAGCCCTTAAGAAGATATTCAAAGGCGATTTCTGGAAAATAATATAATTTCTCAAGATCTTTCTTTATTACTTACTCTTTTACAGCATTAAATCATGTAATAAAAAAAATATAATAACACCATTATATACATATATTAATATCTTATTATGTTGGTTGTGTAATATTCATCTATCTTCTTCTCCATTAAATGGGAAACAAAACTAAAGCTCATTTGTATAATAGACTACTACCTAGCGAATTGATGTAATTGTTTTCCATCACCCCCTAAAATGGATAGTCATAATAATAGAATTAATGAGTATATTAGATAATTATGATATAATATTAATTTTTAAATTTAATATATCATCTAATATTTTACCCTTTCACCCATTAATAAATTATAACATCACTCGTGCATACGCACGACTTATCGTCTCCAAGAAGCGATGTAATTCATTTTGGATATGCACATTTCAAGAATAATTATGAAAATGTATCTAATTAATAAATATAAATTATATAACATTAATATAATTATAGATATGATGAAATTATAACCTATTCACAGAAACTATATCATCTATGATGAATCATACATGATACAACTAATCTGTTAAAATATGAAAAAATGATTATAATGAAATATAATTAATGAATAGATGATGAGATGTTATGAGTGGATATATGTGATATTATAAATATGAATATGGTTCTATTATAAATTATTAAAAAGTTTTTAAAAAATTTACATGTGGTTAAAGATAGTTAAACTAAGTGGAGGCATGATTTAATGGATTTCGTCTCAATTTCCACTCCATTGAGACATTTCTGGTATTTTGAAACTATTTACTATTATATTGTATATATACTACACCATTGTTGTGTTTAATATTAATATATATTTATAAATTTTTATTGAATTTTAAATTCAAATTTACTCTTTTAAGTATTTTCAATTTAAACGTTACCAAACTTGGGTGAACTTATTTCACAATGACATTTTTCTAGGATTAATTATATTTTATAGATAATATTATAATCTAGAATTCATAATATTTATCTATTTTATTACCCTATGGATATTTATGTATATTAATTGTTTTATTCCAACTTTTCTTTTATTTGGAACTTAAATCAAGAAAATAATGTTTTAAAAGATAAACAGAACTTATTTCTCTTTTTGGTCGAGTATATTTTTTTCCATGTCTATATCATTTAAAAAATTTAAGAATGTCCTTTTTATTTTCTAAAATTATTCATTCAGGAAATTTTAAGTTATCCTTAACATTTTAAGAGGTTTTATATTAATATTTATAATGTATTTTGAAAGGTTCATTTTTGAATTTCATTTTAAAAAGTCAAAATAGTGTTTATTTTTATCATATATAGTATTAACAGACATTCCCAATATTATAACCATTTTATAAAAATTATCTTTGTATTAAAGTTTACAATGGTTTTTAAAATAAAAACTATTTAATGAAAACTTCTTTAAATTTTTATACACTATTATATTTATTCTCCAAAAGACTTTAATTTATTATAAAACCTATATTTATGATGAAGTGGTGGTCATATTTTATCTCTTATTGATTTTATAGTCATTAACTTACTCTTGAAACATTCACTTTATTTTGATAATTTTTCCTTAGAAATTTTATTCTTATTTAATATCTTAATTTTTTTATCATGGATGTGATATGTCCTAAACTGTATATAAATTCTATTTATCATGTTTTGATAAGAAAAATATTTGATAAACTTTGGAAATATTAATATTTTATATTATTTACTCGATATGATTTATTTATAAGGAATATTATTTATGAATTAATTGATCCTTCTATATATAAAGAATTCACTAGATATGTAGTGATGGGAATATCTTGGTTTTAGAGAATCCCTAAATTCATCTATAGGTATCATGTAACAAAACATTTGTACAGCCTTATTAAATAGTTTTTTGGTGTGTTTTTACCCATAGTTTAAATGTATTTTTGAAATTCCTTATTAGAAAAGATATCATGATGCCAGATATCAGGATTTCTAATGTAGTACATTTACTTCATTAAGAATTCAGTTATTATTTTCAATGAGATTATTTCATAGATATTATACATAGATGTATTTCATAGTCAAGTTATTGATTAAATGGAATGTGTTGTCTGTTATTGACCTCTCCATATTGACTCTACCATATTTTCTAATGATACATTCCATTATATATAACCCTTACTAATTTTTTTAACTCATCCTTATTTCTTTTTACTTTCCCCGAGATATAAAGAAGGAATCATTGAATGAGTTTAAAGATACAAAATATTTACATTCACTATGTTTTATATTTTAATTCTAATATAATCTGATAAGAATTCTTCTACCTGGTTCTTCAAGAATACTAAATTGATCGATCCTTATAGATGATATTCTTTATATATTATTCCAATGAAAAAAAGTAAACAATGATTGTCAATTTATATATTTGTGTTTGAAACAGTTTGTATGAGTGTAATTTTAGTAAATCCTTGGGAACTATATTTAGGAAAACATAGATTAAGGAACATACACCTATGAAAGACTTTGAGGATAAGTAAATGTCTAGAATAACATCATAAATTTTTAGTAAGGTTGTGGTTTTGTGGATTTCCAAGAAACACATATATGTATAGATACTACCAGTGGATATGGCTTTGAAATAGATGCATCTAGGGGTAATAACTTCAAGAATAGTTGGTTAAATATATCTCAACCATCATTATGGTATACAGTGAGTGTTCCCATTAACATTCACTTGGTTTGACACTCCAATCAGATATTCATTGGTTAAATCATATTTTCATTTTGAACCATTTTGAAGGGTTTTAATGGATGATGATCATGAATGAACTAGGTAAAACATAAGGTTTCTTAGATTGAAAAGAATGTGTTATGATTTGTATATCCTAAATATGTTTTTTTTTATGAAATTTACCACTATGATTATTATTTATCTTAAAATATTTTTTAGTTTCAATCAATGGATAAAACTATAAGGAACTGTGTAAATAGTGAATTTTATGGAAATTGGAATGATTTTCCTCATGGGAAACCAAATAAATTGGGGGTTGGAAAGTGAAGCCTTGGGATTATGATAAATAATGTAACTCGTTATATGATTAAAATTTTCAATTTTGGTGGGTTTTTTAACATCCCTAATCAGATAAAAATGGATTTTTAAAAAGATCATGGAGGGAAGAATATTCAGTTTCCCAAATTTTAGGTATGTGGGAAGAATACCTTAGGTAAATTCCACAGATGAACAGTATTTATTTTAAGTGATGAAAATAAGGGAATATAGTAAGTAATTACTGAGTATAAATGGATAGTTTTATGCATTGATATGAAGTTCATAATAAGGTACAATTTATACATTAATGTCTTCTGTCTGGGTAATATGAGAATTATATGATTCAATTCTATAATCCAAGGGTCAACTCCTAGACCAAATAATAACCTATGTTATGCTAATCATTGAATTTATTATGTATCGGGATTAGAAAATTATATTGTATAAGTGTTATACCAATCATATTCCTATTATAATAATCATGAAACATCTCAATATTTTGTTTAGTAGTTTTCCTTTAAGGATTTGAAAACATATATGGAGTGGTTCTTATAACCAAGAAAAGTGATTTATTAGTAAGGTGATGTTTTTGGATAACAGATGATTAAGGTAATGATAACCCTTAATATGTACCAGATGTGGATATAATAATTCTTATTTGGGATAAAGAGATTATTATCCTTGATAATGATAATGGGATAGTATTTCTAACCTCGAAATTAGTTAGTGATGTGAGGACAAAGTGATTTGGAATATATTAAATGGCCTACGATTATATTTTAAGAATAAGGATTTTGTTAATTTTTGGATCATATATATTTTAATGTTGTTTTTATAGTTATTTAGGTTACTAGTTTTTTTAGGGAATATACAATCAAGGTATTCACATGTTTGGTTTGTGACATTATAAGCTACTTTATTTTTCCTAGGGGTAAATTTTTGATCAAATATTTCATATTTTTTAGTTTTAAATTTTTTCAGACATATTTTGAATGATTCTTAAGTTTAGTTATTTATGGAATGGATTAATATGAACATTGGGTGTTATTGTTGAGATTTTAGAGATTAATGTATAATATTTTCCCATAATGGATAACTTGTGAAAACCATTTTGGTTTTGTTAAATATTTAGAGAAATAATGAATTAATATTCATTATTTTATGTATCTTATGATATGTTAAAAGTTAATTTTAGTACTTCATGCATGAAAAAAAATCATATTTAATATTCATTTATTGGAATAAGAGATGAAGTGGAAATTCGTCAAAGCATAACAAAAGGATGAAATTGTTCCCATGAAATGTAAAGAAATAAGGTGGTTAAATTTTCACATGTTCCTTATATTAATATTAATCTAATCCCTAAACTTTAGGAAAATGGTCTTGAAATAAAATTTTATCCTTTTACCTTCATTTTAGATACATTTATGGTTGTTTCACCCCTCATTGATTTGTGGTATTTTATTCATTAACATTCTCATGACTATATTCTCTTTCACTCTCTATTGATCCATGGATGTTAGTTTCCCCCTATATTTCAATATTTTCACATCCAATAAATGTTCTCCTTATATGGTGATTACATGTTATTTCAGGTAAACATTATACTTCCCACTTCTCCTTTTTAAAATAAGTTTTATTATGTCTTTATATGATATGAGTTTTCAATAATGTAATTTTCAAATAATGATCCTTTGATGACAGATTTAAAATACCATGGGTGAAATTTATTTAATTGTGGGATAGTATAACACCCCATATATATAGTTTTTAAAAATTATAATATTGAAAGCTTTCTAAACACACAACATTATGCTTCATGCAAAATGAGATATATTATAAAAATATTATTATTTAAAATTAATAACCTAACCGTTGAATTTATAGGTATGAATACAAGTAACATAGTTATTAAATATATGTATAATGGACCTACTCAATACATATATTGATTATTTCTTAGGAAATAAAAAGAAAAATTTTAACAATGTCATTCTATGTTTCAAATATATATTTTATTTAAAATTGATTTTATTACATTTTGTGCATGGAAATTAAAATAAATTTTATCCACTTTTAGAATAAATAATTTCTAAAATGAATATTATTTTTTAAATAATAATATCAAAATTAATGTAGTGTAAAAAAAATTATTTTCTTGAAATGATTTATTTTTCAGTGAGTAAGGAAAAATACATATTTTTCAAATAATCAAATTTATTTTCATTAAATAAAGTAATTTAAATGTACCATTATATTTTTTTTTTAACTTAAAGATATATATGATCCATTTTATTTATAATAATCTGAAAAAAAATCTTTTTTAATCATCAACATTCATTATTTTAATATAATTTATTTTTATGCTAAAAACTTATTTTTCTAAAAATTGTTTTTCATTAAATTTTTTTCATTTATATTAAAATATATTTATTCCACTTGTAGATATTGAATATTTAAAATTAGATATAATTAATTTAATTATTATGTTTAAATTTTTAAATATCACCCTTTTATTTTTTCATTATGAATAGTAACCTTGGTAAATATTAGCCACCTTAGTAAGGGTAAAATGGGAAAAACATGGTTAAAATTATGAGATAAGGTCTGAACATCAACCAAATACTTTTCCTACTTTCATTTTAGGGAAGATATTCTACTATGTATGTCCCAAATTCTAATATTTTTCATTTTTTGCATTTTCTGTTGAAAATGACATTTATATTATTTTAACTAATGAAAATTCCAAAATGTTAGTCCCCTGCTTTCCATTTATTTTATATGTTCACAGAGGGATAAGAATATGGTATGAATGATCTAAACATTTATTTTTAAGATTATTAATTTTTTTATGATTTTAATTTATTTTTAATTTTTATTAATGGTATAATACCATAAAATCATACATGACGTTGGTACAGTGCATGTATAAAGAAGTATAAAAATATATGTAAATGATTTTTAAAACATCAAAATAGATATTTTTTTAATGTATTGTTGTTTCACGATAATTTTATGGTTAATAATAATTAATATTTTATATTTAAAGAGTTTATATTCTAATATTATTGTTATGTTTATATCTGTAAAGTCGGATTAAATGAATAGTGTCAAAATTGACATTAGTGATATTTAAAGAAAATTAATTTTTTATTAAATTATTTAAAAATAATAAAAATATTTCAAGAGGAAAAGAGGGATTATAAATAGAAAAAAAATACATGCCTTAAAATTTATGAACTAATGGTTACCTTATAAGTAAAATTTTAACCCATTAAGATAGAAAAAATTATTATTATGGTTAAGGTTAATAATGGTTAATGAAGGGGTTAAACCTAAAGATAAGGTTTAAAATGAACTAAAGACTTTCCTAAACCACATTTGTTGGTTGTATTTTAAAATTTACAATATAAATTATAATTTCAGTCATTTTGGATCTATTTTTTAAATAAAGTGACTTAATAATATTTAAAAACATTGAAATATTAGAAGTGTGAAACTCTTCATAATTAAAAAACAGTACCTACTCAGCTCAATTATTCACACATATTGAGATAGTAATCTCAATAAACCCAGAAAAAGTTATTAAAAACACCATTATATACATTATAGAGGTCCTATTATTCTCAATAGACAAACCCTAAGGTCCTTATAAAGAGCTCCAAAAAAGGATTCTCTAAGAGATGGTAATCATCTTATCCAAGATCATTATTTTTTACTTATTATTTTACAACCTTAAATTATGTCCAAAAAATTAAAATATAATAAAACAAGTTTATCCCATATGCTAAGATATTATTTTTTGATGTAATAATATTTATCAATCTTCTTCTTTATCAAATGATAAATAAAAACATCGATTGTGTATATGATGTACTATCACATTCTGAATCAATGTAATTTTTTCCCATGACTACCTCACAAGAACATTAACAATGATGAAACTGATGAATATATAAGATAATTATGAAATAATATTGATTATATAAATTTAAAATATCATCTATTTTCTTACCCTTTCACCCATTAATAATGATAAAATCACTCGTGCCTACGTACAACTTATCATAACCATGAATCAATGTTATTAATTTTCCATGTCCACCTTTCAAGAATGATTATAAAAACATTTATAAATAATAAATATTATATTTATAACATTAATATAATTTTTTATATAATGAAATTATAAACTATTCTCATGGACCGGAACATTTGTCATGAAACATACATGAGAAAACAAAACAGTTAACACCCAAATATTTGATAATAATGATAGATTGTTAATTAAAGGGTGATAAGAGGTTATAAGTAGATCATATATGGTATTATAAAAATGAATATGAATTTAGTTAAAATTATAAACATGTTTAAAACCATTATACATGAGGTTAAGTAATGTTAAACTTAGTGGAAGCATAAGGTAACGGATTTCATCTTCATTTCCACTCTATTGAGACATATTTGGGATTGCTTATATTTTTGTAGAATGAATATTATTACACACCTATATAAACTCCATAGATTTCTTATCCAAAATATATTTAATGTATTTCCTTTTTCTTTCCAGGTTTTACTCCTTGTCACTTGAATGATGAAAATAATTTTTTAGAATAAAAACCTAAATTATTTCTCTTTTTGATCAGGTATATTTTTCTTCTATTACATATTTTTAATATTTTTGTACAAAGGTACATTTTATTTACTAAAATTATTTATTTGGGATATTTTAATCTATCATTGAATTTATAATAGGTTTTAAATTAATATTTATATTATTTTTTAAAAGGTTTATTTTTCAATTTCATTAGAAAAAGTCAAAAGGAATGTTTCTTTTTAACATATTTGTTGATTTTCCCCCCATTTTTGGTAGGGACTTTCCGACTAACTTCTCCAAGTGTAAAATATGAAACTGCAGGCAGGCTTTATGAATGTAGGAAGGAGTGTGTGGCTACTTTATACTGGCCAGCACACTTGGTTGGTGGGATTCATCAGGTTCTTGTAGTTCATTCTTCCATAAGTCTTGGTAAAAATAGGCAAGTGAAGGTTCATGCTCACTACTGGCCACCACACTTGGTTAGTAGGCTTCCCTGAGTGATTCTAGATGAGTCTTCGGGAAGTCTTGGTAAATGCAGGCATATGTGTATTCCTACTTATGGTGTGATTCTATAATTGAACGGTGAGGTTCTTTATATACTACCAGCTGAGTCTCTTTCATGACTAAATTAATGGGGGAAATTATATGTTATAACTAGTAGTTGGCCACCGAATTCGATCAGTGGGCTTCTCTTTAATGGAGAGGGGTGTGGCCCTACACCCAGTGACTAGTCGCTACCCCTGTGAACTTTTTTGTGTGACTAAGTCTGGATGACTTCTGAAAACACACCTCTAAATTATAATGTCATTTAATCCCCCTATGCCACCAAAGGGATATTCACCCCCTGTTTCGAACACCTATACCAAGCACCTACTCCCAGGACTAGTATGAGAAACCACCTTTGACCACAGTCCCTCAGTTTCATATAAATAGGACCATTGGAATCCTCACTTTCACAACTAAAAAAATTAGATGAATCCCCAATCTCTACCCACATATCCCATTCTCTAAGGTCTCCAATGAATCTATAAATATATCTCCACTACCATATACGAGAGTTAATTATGGGTGGTAAGAGATATCAAAGTCCCTTCAGGGTCTAAAACACAATACACATGTATGAGGACTCATTCCACCCTAGTGATAAAACAGTTATGCAAGGTCCCTTTTTATAGTAATAGACTTATGTGAGACCCCTCCAAGGACACCATAGGATTCCCATGGTGCCTAAGATAAATCATCACCCATGTTTTGTTTCCTTGGTGGTCAATTTCCTAAGGCATACCCAACTCGAGTAGGCCTAAACTACCTTACATGAAACACTTCTAGTTATTCGCATGCCATATATGAGGCACCTCTACCCCTAAAACCAAGACATATGAAAGCCCCTCTTTGAGTCACCCCAAGCCACCAATGGAAGGAATCATCTCTGTTTGGCTATATTTTCTAAGATAGACCTAGTTGAAACCTCCACCAAGACCTTCGGACTCTCAAGAACATGGATAAAGTGACACAATCATGTCTTCCATATGGATTTGGATTCATATGGCTATAGTCTTTTCACACCTATCCTACCATACGATTAGAGCCCTCCTAGTGCATGTGTATTTTTATTCCCATTGTCACAAGGACCCCAACCCCAGGCACAGTTTTAGGGTGTTCCTAATCTTTAATATAAGTTCTATGACCATTTAATACCCTTGTCCTCTAATACATGAAGCCTCCAGTTCCAAGTATAAAGTAAAAGGATAACACCTTTGTTTCATTTTGACATGGAATGGAATCCTCCTACCCTAATATAGAACAAATTTTATGGAATCCCTCATGGTGTAACCCCTATCCTTTCTTGAAGGAGGTTTCACTCCTACTCTTCTTCACCCCCTTGGATACTGAGACATAAATGGGATTGGAAATGGATTCCTCTCCTCATTCTCTCTCGTACCCTCATCCTATTCTATTAATGATATAGGGGAAGTGTGGATTGCTAGATCTTGTGCTTCCTCTTATCCATAAAATTAAATAATGACTCATCTGGAATCATGTGATCATAGGGGCTAGCCAGAAGCACAGTTTCCACATAGTTAGATTCAGGTTTTTTCAAGGGTTCATCCTTTGAATCTTCCTCTTACATTTCCTCAGAGGACTTCCATAGGTGTGGGTCCTCATGTACATGTATCCAACCTTTGGTCAATTTTTATTGTGTAGTTTTATGTATATTTCTTTCCTCTTATTTCTCAAACCGAACATGAATCATGTGGGATTAGAGTTTTATGGTGTTCATGACATCAACATGATCCCAACCCTTATGGGAATCATTCAAATTGTAATCCCCAACCCAAATTAGGGCCTCCAACTTAGTATAATACCCAACCTTTTACCATCATGAACATACTCCTCAGAAGTAATCCCTAAATAAATTTAACCTATTGTTATCCTCCTCATGAGTACACCCCAATACAAGCTAATCAATGGGAATCCTTCTCAATAGTAAGACCCAGTCATAACCCCCATTCATCAAAGAATCCTCTTCAGGAGTAATCTCTAACCTAATCCTCTCAAAGATAAATACTCTTCTATGAGAAAAAACATAAAGGGTCTCCATAGGTGTGGGTCCTCAATAACATAAAAAAATGGGATTTGATTCCCATCCAAATGGGATATGTAGGAATCCTCCCTGGGGTTCAAAACCAACACCTCAAATTAACATTGTTCTCTCTAGGACACATTCCTAGAAGGGCCTAATTCAACAGTGAAACTCATACCCCTTCCATGTTCCCTGGGTTACTTTAGCATACGTCTCACACAAAACATTGACTAGGCAACTTCCACCTAGACATTATTTCCACATTATGTTAAACTGCACAGATAGGTCCTTATCACTTGACCTTAAATGGTATGATGTTCCATTCTAAGAAACATATAAATACATGGGTTCTAATTCCTTTTACAATGATTCATAGGAATACCATTCATGGTTCCAATCCCAAAATCAAAACAACTCTGATCTCCCAAGATGAAAACATACTCTAGTGCACCCCATTTTGTGCATAGAAAACTAGCATCCTTGTAATAACAACCATTAAATATATAATTAGTACACAAAAGGATACCATCATTGGAGAACCATGGATATATACAGATATCTCCAATAATGAAGAACCTCATAAACATACAAATGATTATAAACTCTATACATGTTAATAATTGTTTTTTAATTTAAGGGAGATCCATATCATACTTTGAAATTATTTAAGGACTCACTAAAATTATTAAATCTATAAGAGAGTCCGTAAGTAGGCAATACTTTCACCCAAAAGGGTATGATGATCCCGATTACCAATCCTCTCGACCAATGTGTGTTTTTATGAATCGTAGTCCAAACTTCCTAACAAATGCATAACTTTGAAAAAATGTCCCCATGGATATAGAAGCATTGGGTTTTTCCAGTTACATGAACAAACCTGTTAGAAACCATTCTAAAATAGTTAAACTGATGTGAATTATTTCACATAACTCAAACCCTGGTAATCAATCGACAGGTTACCAATTCCCCAAGAAAAAGAAAAATAGTGAACCCAATGTGAATTGTAAACCAATATGATAATGTCACCCATATTTCAGGACCCCATTCACTTGATAAAAGTGGGCCAGAAAATACAATCAATGATTCATGTGTTCATTCAAATGAGATAATGCATTTAAAGGGTATTCTTGTTCGTTTCTTTTCATAAACGTAGGAACTTCCTCTTATAACTCCCTTCAATTCAATGTTTATCTTTATAGCTATTGTAGATGTATTCCCCAACTACTACTTTAATGGGGTCTTCTTCCATGAAAAGGATGTCATCACCGACCCAAAATCTTTAACATTAGGTCCCTAAGATGCTAGTTTTTGAGTATCATCAAAGTGGTACCATCCCAATCCCGATTGGAACCCAATAGGCCCTCCAACTCACCAAGCCTCACTGATCATATCTTCAGTGACACCCAGTGGTCTCGAAGTAGATTGAATAGACTGTCATTTTCAACCATTTTGGTAGCTTATCCTTAGAACATTACAACTAATACCTACTATATCTTAGGTAGGTGGATTAGGAGGCCAAATGCGGCCTTATCCATATGACATTGGGGACCTTTTAAAGGGCTCCCACTTCCAATGTCGTGTTGCAGTAAGACCTCAACATGATGATGGTGTATTCCTTTGCCGACCAACCTAGGTCATCCAAGACCATGAATTAAAGATAGACCACTTGGGCTTGAAACCGATCACTAGAGAGTAGTTCCACACCCCTCTCACCTCTGAAGAAGGCCACTGATCCAATTTGGAGGCCAAATGCTAGAAGTTATATACACCCATCCACCATAATTCAGCTATCTAGTAGACTGGCCTAGTGGTATTCAAAGAATATTGTCATTCCAAATCTGGTGGTAAACCACAAGTCGGAACATACACCTACCTGTATTTACCAAGCCTTCAAGCAGATTCATCAGGCAGTACCCAAAGAATCCCTCCAACCATGTGTGGTGGCTAGCATAGAGAATGAACATATATCAACCTATATTTAACAAACCTTCTAGTAGACTCATCTAGAATCCCCTGAAGATGCCCACCAACAAACTGTGGTGGAAAGCCACCAATAGGCGTACAGACCTACCTACCATCAAGAAGTATGTCCATAGTTTTTTCATCCAGTACTCGGGGAAGTCAGTTGGAATGTCACGATGAAAAATTTGGGGAAGACTCAACTCTCTTCCCCCACACATGACTAATGACCTTATCCACATATAATAAATAGATTAGAGAAGAAATAATTTTCACCTTTTCCAGATATGGAATGAGAATATATCATTATTCTAATCTCTAAAATAACCAAGAATATCTAGAAAATGGTGAAAGGGTAGACACAAATCTATTCCCACATCTTACAGACCTGTCAGGACATCCTTACAATGAAAGCAGTAATGCAAGAGGGATGGTCACACAAACTCATCCCCACAAATGGGTAATCTCATCAATATTTCACCTGATATAAGTCACACAAATTTACTCCCATCTAAGAGGGGAATATAGAAATATATCTTATGATATATAGACAAATAGATCAGGAACATTCACATGTTCCAATACGAGTAAATTGGTATATTCCAATGGCCACTCAAAGGTAACAAAACTCCCTACTAATGAAAACCACATCCCCCACCAATGTCCCAAGTCTATCAGATGAAGTCATCCTAGAAGAAGTCTTATAAAAAACTAGAAGACAAAGAGTTGATCTATGATCCTGCTCTACTTAATTATATAGTTATTGAGGCCCTCAGAAGAATATCTATAGAATCTCAAGATCATACACTATTATTACCAAATTAAGTGAGAATTAGGAGTAATACCTATGGTTATATCAAGAAACTTCACCATAAAGGCTTTATTCATGACCATAATCCGATCGATCTCGATATCCCATCTCTTGATGAGAGCCACAACAGCCCTCCATGTGGCCATAAGATCAAGGAGCAAGAGGGTATTCCCCTTTCTATAATCTTCCATGGTGGTCCTCCCCAAAATGGTGTTCACTTAGAAAGTTATCTTGACAGTATTACTTCACAATGTAAAGAATATACTCTAATTTGTAATGTAGTGACAAGTGACCCCACCATCCATGAAATGGCTGGGAAAAAAGGTCAGATATGTTTGATTCCTAATCATTAAAAATTGAAATTCTTTCTCAACAAGAAGAAATGAAAATGTGATGGTCATTATATGAACCACCTTTAGATCATCAACCATAAAACATAATAGAGTAAGTCCTAAAGAATCTCACTGGTTATGATAAATTGGATGGGGAAGCATCCACTCTAGTCAGACTAGGTAGAGGAACCTCTTATAAATGATGAAAATAACATGCTAAACATGGGGAAACAAATGGATAAAGATGACATACCAGTCATGTTTTGGTATTTAGCCACCACTCAATACAACATTCCTAAGGTACCATCAGATGATTGTGTGTGGGAAATCTACTTCAATATATTCAAAAGTATTCATCACTCTATATTCAATATATTACCTGATGATGAGTATCAAATTCATGTCAATTTAATAGAAAGAATATAATTCCAAACTAAATTTGCAGACCCCTAGCTACTTCATATCCAAAAATCCCACAAGGATCCCTTCAATATGCATTCCTCAGCACGTTAAAAACCTTTCAAAAACTAGTTGTAGATGCCCCTTCCGGTGTTCATATATGAGGAGGGGGTGCACATAGAGTGCTAGATTTCACCAATAACTCTAACTAATAAATTAGTCTAATTTTAGTATCATTCAATATAATAGTCACATGACATCTTTAGCATAAGAGATTGTTCAAAATAAGAGATCTTCTCAACAAAAACCAGACTCGATCAACTCTCACCGATGTCATGCTAGAAAAGAGGAGGCCATTGGGATATTGATGTATCAAGCATCAAAAAAGATTGATCATGCTTCTCATTTAGGATAATTCTGCTGTAAGATGGCACAAATGTTAGATATAGTGAGAAGGTCTTTAAAATGTGTGATCCAAGTGAATACTGAATGATGCACACAACCCAAGTTCAAAAAAACAAATCCACAAAATCATAAGGGAATTGGTGGTAGTAGCTTCCATAATTATTTAGTTGAAACCCCAAATCATAGGGTAGGGGTATTTTTTAACCCAAAATTAATGGTCAACAAACTAGATCTGAAGAGTAGTGAAGGTGGAACATAATTATATCCAACCCTCAGGGATGACGGTATTTTCACCTCAATAACCTCCTACTTTCCTAATATCAGTTTTATCCTAATTATGGAAAACATCACAAAGTTAATCCTCCCAATTCATTACATCCAGGGATCTGGTAACATCATTAAGGAAGTGCATGAATAAACTTTCTAAATATTCCCTTCATATTACTATCCACCGCGCATCTCCTGGAGAGTTATAAAAGGAGATGAAAAGGCCTTAGGGAGGGTGTAAATGAAGACGATCTCATTGAGACACTGATAGAATGTCTTCGATGCATTACACGTTAGTTAATTTCATCAATATCATGCTTGGTAATCCAATAAAACATGAGACCAATTCAGAGGAAGAGTTAGAGGAATATGATCTAGCTCATAATGTGGTCTACACCAAATCATTTGATGTAGGTGTGTGTACCCATAACCAGAGGATTTCCATAAATCTGGGTATTCCCTTAAACAATCCATCATTACCTCCTCAATATAAAACCAACAATGAAAAGTGTAATGGTGATATTGTACCTCACTTCCCTCTTGGGGAGGTTCAGCCCCTTTCACTTGGGGAAAGATTTGATCAATAAGTGAATGAAATAAAATAATTAAGGAGGCTCAATGCAGGACTACTCTATGGAATCCTTATTACAGGATAAACTCTTCAAGTAGATCCTCAACTTGCACCCCCATCCAGAGTACATCAACAAATAGGGTTCATTGTGGTAAATAAAGTGGATATAGAACACCCAATAAACATGGGATTACAAGCACCAATATTCTTGGATACCACAGAAATATATTAGGAATTTCCCCCATTGGGCACATAAATATAACAAGGCCATACACATCCTTTAAATCCTTACCCTATGGGATACTCATGATAGATACCAACAATACTTCCACCTATGGCCCTACCCATTGTAGCACCTACCCAAAATTTGGCCCAACCTATCATTCCTTCAGGGATTATGAATGCTCTAGATTCACTCATGGATTGATTAGAATCCACAGAATAAATTTGAGTTCCAATACAGCTAAAAAAGAGTCTTACCTTGAAAGGGTAGATCAGTCCCTTCCCCACTAAACATTAGTAATCCAAAATTTACAATTTTAATGGATGGAGAGACCCATAACTGCATTTGATTCATTTATTCTCCCACTTGATCTAAAGATGGTGAATCATAAACAACATGAGGCAGTAAATCTCAGTTTCTTCAAACAATCACTTCATGTACAAGCCTTTTATGGTACACGATTTTACAGGCTCGGTCAATTATGGAGTGGGAAGTCCTCTGTCAGAATATTATCTCCCATTTTCACTTGAAATATTTGAAGAAAATAGTTTTTGATCTCACAAACTAAAAAAATTGGGAGAATGAGAGGGTATAAGATTTCTTTTATTAGTGGAAAGGATTTACATAATCCTTAAATTTATGGCTCCCTCAAAAAAATTGTTTCCCATTCGTATAGAAACTCTTCATGATGAGTTACATGCACTATTGATTCAGGTTAAATATACAGAATGGTTCTAGGACCTTCATTGAAATTACTAAAAAGGTAGAAGTCTCCATTGCAGAGACTATGAAAAATTTCTGAGTAATTCCATCGACCCAGGGAAAGAGAATAGAAAAATAAGGGTATGTCACTAATACACTTAATCAGACCCTTGTTCCTACTCCCACTCTAAAGTTTATAGAATATTATGCAGTCGCATCTCCTAAGCATTAGTAATAATTCACACCACATTATGATGACAAATAATATCATAAGAGATAATAGTTTGAGGAGATTAAAAACAAGGTCTATTGTTTTTGAAATGACTAAGCACCAACTACTTCATATTATCATTGGAAAAAATGTGATAAACTATCTAAATCCCAAGAAACCTAGAAAATATTATTATGAGTATTTAAAAATTATTTCCACTTGTATAAATCAATGGGTCACAACATCCATGAGTGTTTCATTTTTAAATACCTCCTCTAAAATATAGTGGAATCTAAGAATGTGAAGCTGAAAATTTCACAAAATCAGTCAGCATGTGTCTTTGTCACCGAACAAAAATAAGATAATGAATAGAACAAAGATAATAGCAAGGGTACATGGAATTTTGGTGACTATATGATCGGAAAAATGATCATCTAAACTCAGTATATACTCTATGTGTAGTTATAGTAGCTAACTGTTCCTCAATCTACTCTCTCTACAATACAAAAAACTTCACCGATAGATTAGTCCTTTGAAATCCAATCTTCCAAAAAGAGACATCGATGGAATGCTAAGAAGAAAATTGTGAAAGATAATATTGTTTCAAGGAAAAAATTATCCTTGACCTTAGTGGAATTCATGCCGATAGTCTCAAAAGAATATGCACCACCCCACCAAATGGTATAAGGGTCTACCCACCAAATGAAATCTCTATCATATGAGGAGTAGATCTTCAGTTACATTACCATTATTCACTTAATGAACCCTGACTCCTATTATGAGTGTGATTATAACCCCAAATTCCCTATAATATATTGGGTAACTAGAGGAATATTCCTTCTGAATTAATGATATAGGGGAGGATGTGGTTGTGATAAGAGTCACTACTTCAACAACGCCCCTACATGAATTGTCTACATTATCGAAACTCATGGGAGAGCTCTCTAGTGAGCCTGATAGGAATTGTTATTTTCTCCCAAAAATGATCGGGTCTCCCCTAACATGATCATCCTAGAAGATCAATTAAATAATTGTTCACCACCTAATCAATCTCATTGTGTAGGCTGACATTGTCGGCCCAATCCACCAATAATGGAAGCTCCTTTGACTACTCTTTCACGGGTTGATCCATCTACATAGGGGATATCATCTCCTATATCACCTACTAAAGAACATCGACATAAATGGAATCACAAACCTCTTAACAGTAAATATAATGTTTTGAATCAATTTTCCTTGGTACTGGAAAAGTTGTCTATCCTTAATACCCTGAGTCTTTCAAAATATCACTAAGAATCACTTATCAAGGCCTTATCATGCCTTCAAGGGTTTGAGGTTGAGGTTGAAGATAATTAGGTATATCGTGTATAGAATTATCATTTAGAATTCCAAACTATCACCTATTTCATATACCAATATGAGTAATCAATCATACAGGAAAACATCATACCCTTGTATATATATAACAAGATAAATGATGTTGATATTCGATGATTCTTTATTGAAAACAACTCAGGAGTCAACCTCATTACAATCCAAACACTCCATCAACTAGGAATCAATTAATCTCATTTTTCAGATCTACCCTAATGTTGTAGGGTTTTGAAAAGAATAAAAAAATCCACTTGGTGAAATCAAACTCAGGACATAGTTTGGGGATCTTCTGTCCGACTCAGAATTCATAGTTGATCGGCAAGATAAATTCTTCAATGTGCTGTTATGAAGAAATTAGCTACATCAGCAAGTGGTTATTCATTGTTCATACAACCAATGTATCAAATATTTCATTAAAGGTCAAATTGGGACATTTCATGGTGATAAATCCCTCTTTATGTAGTATGAGTCACAGTACATTAATGTAGTATTCTACTGTAAGGAAGGGAAAAGTCCATGGTGGATAATCTTGCACAGATCAATGCCACAAGTGTCCTGTAGATGGTCTCATCTAACCCTTTCAAGCAGCTCAATGTAGTTTACATGATCCCATTAATCAAATATAAGGGGTGGTCCTGAATTAAATCACTCATTCAGTGAATTATATAATTTCAGTTAGGATAACTGAACCTGGTAGCATTAAAGAAGTTTTTAACTCTTTGAGAGGTAATGTGATCATGGATTAAAATGTATTAATTATATCTATCAATCATCAAAAAATCCCTATTTCATTAGCTAGGATAAAATAATTTTTCACGAAAATGGGAGAAGATAAATATTCTCATTCTCAATCCCTTATCTCCCCTTTAGAACTCTAAAAAGGCCACATGCCATTGATTGAGCCAAAAAGGTTGCATCATATTCTGGATGTCCACATTTTGACTCCCCTTCTCCCTCTGAGTGACATTATTCATCACTTACTTCCCAAGATGATGTGATGGAGTTAAAGCATAAGGAATAATAAGAAGAGGAAGACCTTATGGATTCCCCTCTAGTATTTGGGGAATGTGTATCCACCACTATGGATTAACATACATAAATAAATATGGGTATAAATGAAGATACATGAACCACTCAGATCATTATGGCCATGACTTCTGATTAAAATGCGGTATATAACTTTTTTTTAAATTAACATCATGAATTTTTCACCTAGAATTACATTTAGATACGAGAAAATGATTTCGAGGTGTCCATCCACCCCTTGGGTTTTCCATAAGATCCTTAGGGATACAAAAAAGGCAGCAAGAAGGAAAAACCAGACTCACGCCACCAAAATTGAGGGTCAAGTGGATAATATCATCTAGTCGAACTTCATTCGAGAGGCACAATTTCCCAAAAATCTATCCAACATAGTCCCAATAGAGAATAAAAATGGGAAAATTAGAGTTTTCATCGACTTTATAGATCCCAACTAACATTGTCCAAAAGATGACCTCCTATCTCCAATCATAGAACTCTTAATTGATTCAACAAGTAGTTACCAAGCCCTCTCCTTAACGAATGGATTTTCAAGGTGCATACAAGTTTGGATGTCCCCAAAATATAAATAATTCATAGCCTTCATATCCCACTAGGGAGAATTCTATAATCAATAATTCCATTTAGCATGAAGAATGGTGGTTCTACATACCAATGTTTCATACATTACATCTTCAAACCCTTCCTATGTAGGTTTCTTTAATGCTATATTGAAGATATATTGGTCAAATCCCAACAACATTCCAACCACTTAAACAACCTATAGATCATCTTTAATAGGCTATGAAAGCATTGCCTGAATATGAACCCCTTAAAATATTCTTTCAAGGTAAAATCAGTAATGTTTCTTGGATTTGTTGTACACCGTTACAATATTGAAGTTGACCCTAAGGAAAAAAGGCAATAATTAGAATGCCAAATACTCAGAACCATAAATAGTTGAGAGGAATTCAAGGACACTTTTATTATATCTGGTGCTTCACAGCCAACATTACAGGCAAGTGTATTCCCTTCACCAGCCTAATGAAGAAGGGATTCACATATCATTGGAATAGTGAATACTATGAGGCATTTGATAACCTAAAGAACTACATCTTAATCCCACCAATACAAATGTATCCTATTGAGGGAAGTCCACTCATCCTATTTGTGACAACCCTAGATTGTTCACTTGGAACCTCCCATACACAAAATAATGGTCCTGGAAATGAAAATAGCCATTTTTTATCTCATTCAAACCATGTGTGACACAGAGACTCATTATTTAGATATCTAGAAGAGATTATTGGAGTTTATCTTAATGGTTAAAAAGATGACTTACTACTTGAGATGTCACGATATCTAATTGTTCTCTCAAAATAACCCGCTCAAATTTATCCTCAGTCGTCCTATGTTGACAGGACTTCTAGAAAAGTGGGATGTTATTCTGCAGTAGTTGGATATTTACTTTTTCCTCACAAAGTAGTGAAAGGTCAGGAAATGGAATATATCCTTACAAAACACCCATCTAAAAACAACATCATTAAATACTTTACTATTAGATGAAGAGATATTATGCATTCAAAGTATCCCCAAAACATGGGAAATGTATTTTTAAGGTTCTTCCAAGAGGCCAATAGGGAATATAATAGATGACCATATGCTCAACAAAGTTGGGTTAGGTATTGTTCACATATACCTAGAGAATGTAATCTTACCTTAATCCATTAAACTATTAGAAGGTTGTACCAATAATGATGTATAATATCAAGTCCGCATTTCATGACTAGACTAGGAACACCAAATATAGATGGACTATTTAGAGGTGATAGGTTATTCATAATTTTTAATCAATTATATCAATGGGAATTACAATATCAAAAAAATAAATTAATTCCCCCACTTGATTGTGTTTGAGGGTTGATTTCACAGTTCCCCTCAAAACCAAAATTGACTCAATCTCATGATCATATAATGACCAGGCCCATGCATTGAAAAATGAAACTATAGCTATAGTAGATCTAAACTAGGATGAAACATTCATCATCATTGCCCATTGCTACATGGGATCACCATTATTCAAGTTATAATGGAGGAGATCAATGAATTTATCCCCATACCTAATTCGTATGGTCCTACCATATTATTGATGTCGCCCATTATGAAATAACTCAAGATTGATTACATCTATTGGACAGAACTAGGAAGGATAAAATTTGGTGGCGAGTAGTCAATATTTACTATTTATGATGGAAAATCACCATAAGATCCTCTATAAGAGATTATTTGATAGAGACCTTGTTAGATGTATCAAAGGAGAACAGATTATGGCTATAATTAAAGAAGTACATGATGAACCCTATGGTTCCCACCAATTAGGGTTTAGGATTTATAATCAAATCTAACTGGTCTAATATGTCTAGCCTTTGACGGTGTAAGATTACACATAATTCACCAAGAATTTTCATTTCCTTCAAGTGCATGACAAATTAATCTATAAACCTTCATAGTTTATACATACATTCAAATAGTCCTAGCCATTATCCATATTGGGAATCGATGTTGTGGGTTTATACCCATGAGATACAACCAATTAGTTAAAATAAATCTTAACTATTACTGGTTTTTTATCCAAATGGGATGAGGAAATACCCCTTGAAGAAATTTGGGCCAAAAGAATTGTTGGATTTGTAAAATCCAACATCATTACAAGATTTGGTTTCCCTAATACCATATTTATGGAAAATGGAACCAATTTATATTCTAATGAACTAGAGAAGTTATATCATAAGTATAATATCAAATCCAATCATTCATCCAGCTATCATGAAGTGTATAATGGATAGATTGAGGCCTTCAAAAAGAATGTGTCTAACATACTCTAGAAAATGGCAGATGAAGATAAAAATTTATGGCTTGAAAATATCTTGTATGACTTATGGGCTTATCGGACTATGACTCGTACTACAACATCAGAGACCCTATTCTTAATGGTATATGGAACCGAAGGAGTCTAGTCCATTGAGGTCTATTTTACCTTACTACACATTTCCATATGTGACAATCTATCCATGGATGAAAAATACTAAAAATGACTCAGTGAAAATGAGAAAATCAATGAGAAAAAATTACACAACTTGCATCACCTGTAAGTCTATCAAAATTGGATGTCATAGAACATTAAAAATAAGGCCCATCTTCATTTTTCCTTAAAATATAATTGTTATTGATCCTCAATACTCCAATAATACTAGGAAAAAATTATATAAAACTCAAACGAAAGTGGGAGAGAAATTAATCTATACACAAGGTCCACACCAACAGAGCTTATTACATGATCGCAAGGGATAGAGATATCATTACAATGACGAGCAATGTAAGGTTCCAAAAGAAATATTTCATGTAATAATTCATATCACATTCAATTTATAACACATTAAAATTCATATTTGGTCTTTATCACATGACCTTAGAAGGAGTGACGTTACATCTAAGCCACATGATGTTAAATTTCATGGCCTTATCTTCCTTTTCAAATGCTGATAAATTTCATGACATGTGGTCCTAGTTGTTAAGGATCAAACTTTCTATATGGATTGTATTTATTTTAAATGGATTTTCATTCGTTTTCAATAGTGGCCAATGAGATAAGAAGATCTCAGTGTGGTCAATATGATGAAGTAGATTCAACGTTAATAGAGATTATATGAATTTATCAAGTATTTCAATTCCATGAAACATGTGAATGGTTTAACATATTTGAATTTCAATGCGACTCTTGGAGAATAAATATAGATTAATTTGATGACATTGTATGTCATGGTTAAATAATTATACTAGTATGATAAGGTGATTCTTTTCAGATTTGAATTTCAAAATTATAATAAGTTGTTTGGAGAACTCGTTATGCAATAATTATGAAGTAAATGAGAAGAAAAACTATTTCCAATCATTTTCAGGTTTTACTAGAATGAAATATGTTTCCAGAAAATAGGGTTGTTACAATAAATTAATTGGTAAATCTAATGATTCTAAACATGATCGTTAAAAGGATAAAAATAATGACAGATAAGGTTCGTGATAAAATTAGGTGACTGCAAATCAGTATGGTTGGTGTTTTATGAAGAATATTTTAATGTGGTGTCATGTATCAGTGTTTTTAAAAATTTAGGCCTCAATATATAATGTTTGTTTTTGGAAATAGAATGTTTTTTGAAAATAGTTCACAGTTCTTGAACATTGAAGCACAGTTTGTGGACCAAAAAGGAGGTGTGTGGAATGGAAATGGAAAATTGAAAAAATGAAGTATTTCCACAAATTAGCGCTATGTGGACCACAAATCACGGTATATGGACAATGTGGGGAAAACAGTTCAGATGAGGCATAATGTGTGTGGAATATTGTAGTTCATGGGAATCACATCATTTTTTATTGATAGTTCATGATTCATTTTCAAAATACATTGACCTCTATAAGGGAAGAAAGGGATTATGTGGACAACGTATAATAGTTCATAGTGAATTATATCTCGCATCAAAATTTTGGGTAATTTAGATTATTAGGATTCATGGATCAATTTACCTTTACAAGGAACCCTGGTCAGACCACTATATAAGAGAGAATTTTATTAGAAAGAATATTCACTATTGGAAGATTTCAGGGATGTATGATGTAGTTTTTGAGGGATAATTCTATGGAGAAGAAGAGTTTACTGAAGAAATATTTCATGATGGAGGAAGTAGTACATGGGGGATCATTGATGAGAAGAATATTGGTTGTGGGGAAGTAGTCTATGGAAGTAGGTTTGTGGGGATCTATATCCCATAAAGGAAAAGGTACTAGATATCATATGTGTTGATTAGATAATAATCCATCCATGAAGTAGGGGATGTCAGTAGAAGAATCAGGTATCCACAAAGCAGAGGTGCTCCTTGGAAGAAAAAGGAGTCCATAAAGCACTTTTTCCACACTTTTAAATGTAGTACATGATGGATTAAACATTTTATACAGAGTATTCAAGTACTGTTTTTGAAGATATTGGAATTTTCATGAAAGATAAATATCTTATACATGTGATAGGTGTTTATATCCTCATAGTTCTTTGTAAAGAATGTGATCTATAGACACATGACACATGTTAAATTCACATGTTTGTATTAATTCTTAATGAATGGTTCAATAAACCAATGTTTGCGTATGATACCCCAACTGTGTTTCTAAGAGTAAAATTATGTGAGCACTCGGTTGATACACTACAGACAAAGAAGAAAAAACACACATAGTTTGTTTGTGTGAAGAATAACCAGATGTGCAACTATGTACATATTTTCATAAAGAATAGGTGAAGTAAAATGATACACTCATGTATTGGTATTAAGTGTTGAAGAAGGAGAATAATTCACTTGATACATACTTTCACATTATTTTGTTTCAAATAATAATATAGTGTTCCCACCTAATGATTGATTATTATTTAGGGAATATTAATTATGATGATGCTATGTTGAGCTGGTCATTATTGTTTTAATAATCAAAAATGTGTTTTGTGATTCTATAATTGTTGGAAGAAGGTGTTTCACTTTAGTTGGTTTTTCAATAAATAATAAAAAGATATCAAGACACTGTTATAAATTATTTCAAATATTTGTGTGTCATGGATGAAAGGGAGAAGATGAAGTGACTGGAAAATTTGATATCATTTGATCATCATTTGGGATAGAGATAATTCAGTTCACTAGTCTACTATATTCATATAATTGATAATGATAGAAGGATAATATACTTCATCTGTCAAATTTTCTACTAGAAAGAGAAAATATTAGTTTCTTTCTTGATTCTGTGCAAGTATCTAAGTGAAGAAGAAGGCTTTGGAAGAATATATCAGAACTATGACATTAAACATGACTCTGCGGGTGGAGGACTTTCATGGTGTTACAAACCCTTATCAATATGGATATGACTATCTTGAAAGGAAGTATAAATATCCTTCAAATTGTTGTAAAAGATACAAAATTGTATTTTTTACGTAGTGTTACTTGATTGTAATGGAATATCCTACTCATTATACCACATTCGAAGGATTGATTTCTAGTGGTCGTTTGGTAAGGATTATTTCCCGAGC
The DNA here is from genome assembly GCA_963277665.1 of Viscum album. NCBI lineage: Eukaryota > Viridiplantae > Streptophyta > Magnoliopsida > Santalales > Viscaceae > Viscum > Viscum album. The sequence goes on along the minus strand of OY728153.1, from coordinate 1,857,554,490 downwards.
ATTAATAGGACTATATACTCTAATTGAGAATTGAATATTGTAAAAATATTATGTGTTATCTTTACACATTTTAAATACTTAAATAGGACGATGAAAATTGAATAATATAATCAAGATTCTAGCAGGTCTAATAGGTATAGGGATACAAAGTTTTAATTAGATTAAAAAATCCTTAACACTGATTCACCCCCCCCTCCACACACACACACATTCTCAGTGTTATGCATATCCCAAACTGGTCCTCTCAATTGTATGACCTGAAACAAGAAGACAATGTTTGTCCTTTCCACATGACTTTAACCCACATGGTTAATGTCCCTATCATTTGAATTTATGAAACCCCTAAAACTATATGAGTTGAGGAACTCCATGTGGTCCCATAATTATAGGCCTCCATCTCAGGTTTGAGAACCAGTCACTTCCCCATAACCTCTCTGTTGGGTAAATATGTCTTATTGGATAGACATGAGGAATAAATTATTTGAAACTCCAACACATAATCCCTTCTTAAATCATCGCAACCCCATGGTTGCACTTGGTCACTCATTATGGGTATACGGCCCAACACTATCATGTCCTCATTACATGATAGTAAAATATATGATAATATCAAGATCATCATGAGGCTTGATTCACATTCCAATGAGATATGTAGTTATTCTCAAACTTCCCATCCTGGTTATAACCAGGATTAAGTAAAAACAATCCCCTATTCATATCTTTGTGTAAATAAAAAATCATTACAAGGAACATTTCCCTGACATATGGCTTCATTCCCATTATAACGAAATGTGTAATTATTCCTAAACCGTAGGATTTTGTTCAAACCATCATCCTATAAAATACTAAATCCCCTTTTCTAGTATAAAATCCTGATTGGTGTCGGGGAAAAGTTTCAATAACTATGGTGCCTTGATTCTTATTCCAGAAAGTTATATAGTGAAACTCTGATCTTACATCTCGATCCAGCTATAGTATGTATTTCATTTCAGTTGACGATTGTCTTTACTACAAGATGTAAAATTTCAAGGTTAATGTCCTCATGGAATGATGAAAAAAGATATAGTCTGTTAAAAACTATGTGTGTCTTGACTTTCATTCCAATGAGATATATAGTGATACTCAGATCTCCAATATTGGTCACCTCCCTAAAAAGTACAAATATATTTCATCTATCATTGCATGGGTGATACTTGCACATGGAATTTTTTTTGAATGAACTATAAATGGGATGATTCTCATTACAATGAGATACATAGTGATTCTTGGATCTGTAATCTCTGGTTCTACCATAATAAAAAAATCGCTCACTATATAGTGATCAGATTTGCACAGGGAACCTCCCAAGAACTACATGTGTCTTGATTCTTGTTCTGAAAAGATATGTTGTGACATCCAGGATATATCCCCTTGTCTAGCCACAATTCCCATTTTCATGTTAGGAATATTACATCCTTTTTACATGATGTTAAATTATATACTCCTTCAAGAACTATGTATGGATTGATTCTCATCCTAATTTGATACATGGTAATTACTAGATTATATCACCTAACCCAACCACAATATAATCTAAATAGCCTTATCCTTCGCTTTTATTGCCTTTGAGTCATAGAAATAACCTTTACCGCTCATTTTTTTCCACACTTAGCATATATCACATCGACTTAGGAGTTTGGTAGAAGGCTTACCCAAATAATAAAGGCTTTTCAATTCATTTTGTTGTTTCTATAGTTCTAGATGCAATACCTTAAAAACAACATCATATTCTCTCATCGCATGATAATAAACTTTATGATTTATTCAAAAAAAATTGGATTTATTGTCATTTAAATGAAATATGTAGTGATTTTCATATCTCTAATCATAGGCCCAACCAAAGAACAATATGGAAAATAAACTTGCTCTCTCATGTATAAGTCAGATCATCATGAGAAGACCAAATATGATTTATCACACTATGAACTAACCCATATCAAAAAAACCCCCCAATTTCCTCCACACATATATTCAATCAAGGTGGGGGACTTTATTTTTTGAACCATGTGTTGATTGATTATTGTTCTAAAAAGTTAAAAAGTGACACTCGAATCATATTCCTTAGCCTGAGCTCATAATTTTATCGCTCTTCGTGTCGAGATATGTTCGTCCTTACCACATGACATTAAATTGAATGTCAAATATCCTAACCACATGACTTTAAACTACATGGAACTTTAATAACTAAGTATTGAGTGATCATAATTCAAATGAGATACGTAGTGATGTCCAGTCCCCAATTACTTGACCCATCCATAGGGTAATGAAGAATAACCCCTCTATTCTTTAAAAAAAATAATATATGCAGGAGCTCATAATTCGGGTCCCCTAATTAAAGGATCCACTGAAGAAACAGGGATGTCCTCCTTCTACATATGAGTCAGATATATATAAGGGAGTCTAAATATCTTGAACCATATTAGTCCAAAATTTTGATTTATTCTTGATCATATCCCTTCCCTACATTATACTTCTAATCATTAACACTTTTGGATCTTCATAAGATTTCTCTATCTCCTTGTAATAAAATTTTGGATACCTGAGGAATTCATTTCTTGATTATCTAGCAACATGACCCGTATGGATTTCTGTGAAGAACCCCATGAAATGGGTTTTTCATCCAAAGTATGCCACTATTAGCTTTATAGTGAATTTCCTAGTTTTCCATGCATAAAACAGCCCTTGTAATGGGTTTTTCACTCATCGATTACTTCTTAGTCAGGAGAATCCTCTTTTTTCATTATCTGCATTCATGAAATTATGTTGGAACCCATGATTTAAATTCTGACTGCACTCATCTCCCACATACTTGTTTCATATCATTTCTCTTTATCTGAGAACCTCCAAGACAACATTTTACAATTTTCTCCAACAAGTATAAAGTATTCTAGAATAGCCTTGGTCCGATAGTCCACATGTCACATTTGGTTTGCATGATGTTATGGTCCTAGTCGTATGACCTAAAACTAAAGGGACCATATTCCCATTATTTGGGTCAAACCTGCATAGAAAACAAATTCCCATAATTTTTTGGAAATTTAGACATGAAGTGACCCATCTATATTCATGTACCTTCCTCCCACACACCAAACTATATGCTTGGGGAAATCAAAATCTTCACAATCCTCCATTGCCTATTAGCAATAGAATGTTGGAATTTTTTAGGACTTCTTTTCTAGACTCTGTTGTAACACTCCCCAGCCAACATTTCATAATTTAATCACAAATTTCATGGCCTTTCAGTCATGTTATTCCATTATAAACTATGTTGTAAGATTCCCTAGTCGGTTTTTCATTAAGAAGTTCAAAAAATGGGTTTTTCAATCGGTGGAAACTTTATCCTCAGGAGAGACCTCCTCTAATTCCATAAGCCCTTTCCCCATTCCACTATATGGATCTAGGGATCGCCAAATCACATCTTGTAATTTTCTTCTCCCACGCCTAATTATGGTTGCACATTTCCATACATGTTCCAAAGAATTGTAAAATCATCAACCTTTCAATCAAAGCTAAAAACCTCAAATTATAGCCCCCCATAATGTCTCTATTGCATGAATTTAAATTACAGAAAATAATTTCCTTAATTTAATACATTAAACTATGTAGCATAATGTCCATTTTGTATGAACATAAACTACATAGAAAAATTTCCATTCTATATGACTTTAAAACATCATAGTATAACATCCTAGTCAAAAGACATTAAACTATACAACAATGTACTCACCAAATGACATTAAACTACTTCGCCAATGTCCTGGTCAAATGAAATTAAACTACATTATACTTTACCCTTTTTTAGAAAGAGTTATACCCTCCTAACATTAGTCATCTAACAAAATGTACCCTCCTTCACTCGAGCCACATTTATGTAGGAGCAGTTTCACTTTTATGACTAATGCCAATAAAGATGCTCTCCCAAATGTAAGATTCCTCTCTTTGGAAAAGCCACTCATCGTGGTCTTGAGAAATATAAATCTTCATAAACTATATTTTATCATCAGTAGTATAATGTCTGAATTCATGAACTCATTTTTCTATCTATGTTTCAACACATCCTAGTCGTCTTTACATATGTTGATCACAAATTTCAGGTCCTTTTAACCAAGGATTCCATTATTTGACTATTCAGTGACACACCATATCTGAATATACATAAAGTATCTTGAAAAATATGTTTTTAAACTTGAGGTAACAAAATCCTTAGGAGATACCTCCTCTATTCTAGAATATTGTTTTTTAGATTTAGGAACCACAAAATCATGAATCAAGATTCTCAATCTGATATCTGAATAATATCATCAAATTTTCATCCTAAAATACCTATTTGGGTTTCATTTTAAAACCCTCTTTCAAAGCTATTCAACCTAAAATTACATTATCAGGATCTTGATTGTATCCCTTTAATATTCCCACAAAAAAGAGACAGTACTCAGTAGATTGAAAACCTACAATGGGAACTCTTGAAAAAATTCAAGTCTTAGCTCACTAGACCTGCACTCTATATGGTATAGGATATAATTGAGCAATTAAAATAAATAGGTACAAAACATGTTAGGTTGGAAACCCGAAAAGGGTGGTCTAAGAAAAATCCAGTTCTCGCTCTCTATGTCTTCCTTATATAGTACATAGGAAAAAATTTGTGTGATGACACAAAAGATGAAAAGGTTGTAAGGTTGTTCATACAACCTTGGAAACAATTGAACTATGCTTTGAATTCCCCAAGTCTTAGGAAAGAATTAGAGAACTCCTTAATCCTATTCATAGTAATTATAACACAAAGATATGAAATAGAATGATACTTTTCTAAGTATTATATTACAAGTATAATAAATAAAGGGAATGCAAGAACAAATTATTCTGAACAAAATTCCATTTTATTTATATTTTATAATATTGGGTAACTTCCAAAAAATGGAGCCTCTCTACCAAATTTTACATTTTATCTTAAACATAATATTTGAAAATAAAAATTATATCCCCGTTAATTTCCACATTTATTGAAGATCAATCCTTCGTACAACAATAATCTCTTTATCTTTATGGATCTTCTCTGACTCAACACCAATGGTGTCTGTTTTTTTCTAAGGCCCCTTTCAAGGAGAGGTGGAGTTGAACTACTTCTTATTTTTATGAATTTTATTCATATTTAACAAGATTTATTTATATAGACTTATCATCATGGAGTTATTGATAATCATCCACCTCCTTAAAGTGGATGACCCTAGATTCAACTACAACAGTTCTTAGTTTCTCAAATTAGCTATCTAGCTGCACCTCGGCATGTTGCGACCTTCGCTCCACCTACCATTTCCAGATGATCATCTTCACCGCACCATGGATCTTGTTGTATTTAAATCCACCATATATGAATATCGAAATTTAAAATGGGATTTGGTGAAGTCTCAATACAATTTATTCAATATGTGTCTCCTAATTATCTTCCAGATATCTTTTGAAACTAAAAGGCATATAGGAAGGAAATCCACTTGAGTCTCCTGATCAGATTCATAGCCACTATCCGAATGAGAGACATATTCTGCAATTAGTACACTCATAAAGTCTCCTCATTACACTCCCTCCAAAATAGACTCATCTCCACCTATCGATGTTTGTAGAGTAGGCATGGAACACCCCAATTCCCAACTAGTTTCCGAAGTTGATAAAACTGGATAACAAGAGACACTTCCCATTAATACTATAAGGTCAAAAATAGTAATGGTAGTGAAGTGACCCAAATAGTTTATGACACTCACCTATTATTGGTTCGATCATTGATATTGACACCTATCTAGTACCCCCATCCTTAACTCTCAAAGTGGGAACCTCTTTAAAGGGAACATTCTCTTATGTTTGATCCACAACCGAGATCAATGGCTCATAGGGATTCGCCAATTCGGGATTTTCCACTACCACTTCCCAGATCAGTGGATAGTGAGAAACTCCCACTTCATGATTCTAAATCATTTCTCCCCTATCAATAGGAGTAGGGTGAACTTGGATTCATTATTCCATATGTACCATGGAGAGTTTTTCTACTGAAAAATATGTCCAAGTTGAACGTTTATTTGAAGCATCAAGTGAAATAAAAATCAACTGTGTATGAAAAATAAAAGAATGATCGAACTCACATCCATCCAATTCCTTTTGTAAATCCTTGATCTCTTTGAGGGGTCCTGGAATATAAATTTCTAGATAAATTATATCCAATGGTTCATGGTATGTAGCCTCAAGTAACGCAACATCGTAATAATTAGGGATATCTGACAAGAATTTCTCACAACATGAATTGGCTTCACTGTCAATCCCCTCTACCAACTTCTAAGTAGATATAGAATCATCATTCACTATATATATATGGTCAATTTCATCCCCTTCATTGATGTCACTACCCATCTTCTGAGGCCCATGTCGTGACTACCCCAATCCCGCATTCCATAGGCCAGGGTTGGCGACTAGCATCGAAAGGCGTATTCTCCAAAACTAGGAAGGCATTTCTTTTTTAATCTGTAAGCACATGCAACCAATCACACAGCAAGATACGAACTCAAGTAAATTGTATAGAGAAAATAGTGATGAAATTAAAGATGGGGTCGGAATACTTGTCCAACTATAAAGATACAAGTACAACTGAAATACAAAACAACTGATGAAAGAGAAAACACAGCTACTAGATCGTCCTCCGATTTTCTTTCCTGAAGGGTATGTATAGATCACCTCCTCGTCACTCCATGTCCACCCGTCTCCTCTTCATACCGATAAGTCATATGGTCTACCTCTAGTTACCATCCAGTCCTGGTACTCCTACCCTCAGTCAAAGTTGTATGTCGTTTGCATCCAGCAAACCAAGGTGTGGGCATTGCCCATGCAGGGGGGAGTATAATGATACTAAGTAGGGACCCCGAGACCCTCAACGTCTCACAAAAATCCACAAAGGACAAACCACAAAGTATGAAATCAACAGATAACCCTACTTAAGTTATATGACCATACATATACCTAAGTTATCAAGTAATCCATCTCAATCATGAGGAAAACATAGAGGTACTGACTCAGCTCACACCAATATTTATTCCAGGGGTATTGTCAAGTAATATTCCCAGTCAAAACGTCAAACACCTCAGTTGCTGGATAACTCCTCCCCTATCAAGTACAGTGGGCTTGCCTCTTCACATAGAGGTGCTTCCCACTAACATTGGACTACTGAGGTACTCCTCTTATCGAGTACCATGGGTCTGTCGCATCACCATGGTGCTCCCCACCATGGGTCTGCCGCATCACCAAGGCACTCCCCCTCGTGGCCTGCTGAGGTACTCCTCCTATCGAGTACCGTGGTTCTGCCACATCACCAAGGTGCTCCCCAGAGTGGGTCTTTCACATCACGAAGTCACTCCCAACTGGGCTAGTCGAGTCACTTCGAGTAGAAATGGTCAGCAGTCATCAAGTCTCATCGAACCACTGGGTTCCCGCACTATTCTCACTTGTCTCTAGGAGGATCTTCTCCACAATCTACTGGTTGATAGTCCAACTACCAAGAAGTCCCATGAATAAGTTTCTCAAAGGTCTACCACGTCATAGGGTCTCAACGTAATAGATGGCGCATCAATCGGACGCCCGGTCTATGAGTTATTATCCTTTTAGTCTTGGGGGCCCGGTTGGATTCATGCTCGATCCAACCTAACTGTTCCCCACATAATACAAAACGAATTGGGGTATCACTCAAATGGACCGACTCTCTCCAAGGTCCCCAATGCCGCTGAAGGTTCATCTAAAGGATGTCTGGTGCCAAAGTTATGGCCAAAAGAAAGTAATTGGGTCATAGTGAGCCTGGGTCCTGTCCAACCCGGTCAGACCGACTCAGCCCAACTCGGTCTAGGATGACCAGGTTCATGTCAGCCCGACCCGCAGTGCAGCCCGGCTCAGCAGGTCACGAGGGTGCCATGAGGGCGGCTCGGCCGAGGAGTATCGTGATGGCATGGGGCAGCTCGGCCCGGCCCCGGGTGGCTTGGCCGATGGCGGCGTGAGACTGCGGGGTGGCTCAGCCTTGGAAAGGTGTTCTGGCCGCGGGGCGGCGGTCCTGCCGCGGGGTGGCACCTCGGTCGTAGGGTGGCACCTCAGCCACTGGGTGGTGTGTAGTCGAGGACGGCGGCGGTGGCCATGGTCGGCATGGAGGCTGTGGGGCGGCGGCGGTGGCTGTGGGGTAGCGTCGTTGTGTCGGCACCTTCGTCACGGCCAGCGGTGGCGCTGGCCACCGTTCTCATTCCCCAAACATGGATGGTTGTCGTTCTCCTCCTTAGTGAAGAACTCAATAAGATTTCTGGAAGGTTTTGTCCATGTTGGTTTGGCTCGTACACTCTGCATTAGGGTGGTAGCATAGTTCTCAACAAGAACATGAAAGTAGAACATCAAGATTTACAGCCTCCCATAATGTTTCATTCCCAAACTGCAAAAGAAACCAAGGAAAGAAATTGTGAATATATTCACATGAAAATTAGCCCCTACCTCAGGTTGTTCATTGACGGTGGTGTGAGAAGGAAGTACGCACATTGATTTGTCATATTTGAAGATTTCCCACTTAGAAAGAAGTCCCAAGGAAGAAGGTCAAAGTTGAGGTATTCGTTTTTCATTGGCGTAGCATTCTTCATTGGTGGATTGTTCTTCGTGGAAGAGTGCATTCTTAGTTGGAGATATTTTTCCCAATATTTTCCTCTCCCAATTCCACAAAATTTTCGAAGTATCCAAAATGTGATATGTTTCCCTCAATTTAATTGTTGTCACAATTTTAAATTGGGTTAATTAATCACATAGGTTGGAATAATTAAGTATGGTGTGTTGGAATAATTAATGTGGACGAAGATGAAGAGCCTCCTCCACATTAAAGAAATAGTTGGGAGGTTTCTCGATCATTAAGAGGTTTGGTTGGTCCCTACCTCACAAATAAAACATGGTATGTATTAGGCTCAGGTGGTCCCCACCCCATAATATCCACAAGAGGGTGGTTACTACAAAATAAAATAAAATGTTAAATAATTTTTTTTATCTTCCCATGAAAATCCCAAAATTTATCTTGCACCCTCAACCTACTACGGTCAAGGTAATGGTATCCTTAAGAGAATACCAGTGTTGCGAGTTCAACGGTGCCCTTGGATTACAATTCTGATCACCAGTTCACAAGTTAGAAAAACTCTCTAACACGTTTACTGAATGTACACGAAAAACAAAGTTCAGACATTCATTTTGGGAACTCCGGGCCTCAGAATCACACATCGTTAATTTTTTTGGGATTGTAAAGTTCCCATTTTTTTTAAAAAAAATACATATAAATTATGGGTATTTACATTCTCCCAACCTCAATGATCTACATCCCCTTAATACACAACTCAAACTAGGTAAACAAGTGGGGGTACTAAGCATGTGTCTGAGCCTCCCGCTCCCATGTACTCTCCTGGAGGTTCATGTGCTACCAACGAATGTGCACAATAGGTATCGACCATCCACGAAGGACCTAATCCTATCGATCCTCAATCTCTACTTGAACTTCTGTAAAATTCACCCCATCGATGACACCCAACTCTCCATGTTTAAGGATGTGATAAGGGTAGTGCGCGTATCTCCATGGCTGGGAAACGTGGAAGACGTCATGCACCTGGTGCAACTGAGGTGAAAGAGCTAAGAGGTAAGCCACCTCTCCAACTCTACTAGGGACCTAAAAAGGTCTGATGAACCTTAGAGATAACTTTCCTCCTTGGAAAAATCTCAACAAACCTTGTCATGGTGAGACCCATAGAAAGACGTCGACAGCATCCTCGAACTCCATAGGTCTCTTTCTCTTATCGGAATATGACATTTGCCTACTCTATGTAGTCTTCATCCACTTCTGCATGATCTACACCTTCTCTGTGGTAGAACGTACCATCTTTAGTCCCACTAGTGTTGACTCCCCTGGGTCAATTTAGCACAAAGGTGATCTGAAAGGTTACCCTTACAATGCCTCAAAAGGTGTTATCCCAATGGTGGAGTGATAGATGTTTTTGTATGAAAACTCCACCAAAGGTAAGTGATCCTCCGAGCTATGACTGATGTCGAGAAAACAGGCATGCAAGAAGTCCTCGAGGGTCTGAATGGTCCGCTGAGTCTGGCCATCTGTCTGAGGATGGAAGGTGGTTCTCAAACAAAGATGCATCCTGAAAGCCTCCTGCAACCCCTTCTATATTCGGGAAGTAAAATTTATGTCATGACCGGAGAAAATCATAAAAGTTAATCGATGTATCCGCACAATGTCCTTCACATAGAGGCATCCCAAGCTCTCTACTGAACCCTGATATTTAATCAGTAGGAAGTGGGATGACTTGGTGAGTCGGTTGGCGATCACCCAGATAGAGTCATGACTTCTGGATGTACGTGGATTTCCTTTCACAAAGTCCATGGATATCCCATCCCACTTTCACTCTCGGACCTCTAAAGGCTGAACCTATCCTGTTGGTACATGATGCGCCGCCTTCACTTGATGACAAGTAAGGCACCAAGAAACAAACTCTGCTACTGCTTTCTTCATTCCCTGTCACTCGTGTTGTCATCGGAGATCCTGGAACATCTTCACCTCTCCTGGATGTACTGCTAGAGGGGATTTGTGAAACTCCCTTAACACTTCCTCCTGGAGTGAAACTGGTGCCATGGTACATCCTCGTGAGAGGATGACGTGCTCACCACCTTAAGAAAATCCATCTGTTGCATGTCCTATGGATATCTGAGCACATCTTGTCTCGCAGTCAGCACCCCCACACTGTGCCTCCCTAACTCACTAAAGAATTTGGGGAGTGACTATAAGAGACTAATGAAATTCTTTTCCATCTCTACTCACAAATTATATCTGCAAAGCGTCCAGTTGCTCTGTCACCTCACCTAGTAGTTGTATAACAAATCTCATGTTGAGTGCATCTGTAACAATGTTCCCCTTCCTAGGAGTATAGAATATCTCGAATTCATATTCATGGAGGAACTCAAGCCAACATCATTGTCTCAGGTTCAAGTTCTTCTAAGAGAAGATATACCTGAGACTCTTGTGATCCGAGTAGACTATAAAACATTATCCCATCAGGTAGTGCCTCCACATCTTCAAGACGAATACCACTACTACTAACGCCGGGTCATGGGTAGCAAAGTTCTGCTCATGGTATCTCAGATGTCGATAACCATATGTGATAATTTCTATCTCCTGCATTAGGACACATCCGATTCTGGTCCCTGATGTGTCGTAGTATACTATGTACCCTACGCCCTCCTCTGGAAGCCTCGAGATTGGGGTACTAGTCAACCTCTTCCTCAGCTCCTGAAAAAATTGTTGGCATCTCTCTGACCAAACAAATGGTTGCCCCTTCTTTGTCAAGGCTAAAAGTGGTTCTTCAATTCTTGAGAAATCTAAATCAAACCTCTGGTAATATCCGGCAAAACCTAGGAAACTCCTTACCTTTGTCACACTCCTGCGTGGCTCCCAAGAAAGCACTACCTCAATCTACACTGGATCCACTACAACACCAGCCTCCGATATGACATTCCCCAGAAAGTGAATCTCTCGGATCCAAAACGGGCACTTTGAGATTTTTACCATAATGGAGGTGCTCTCGGAGTTTCTCCAGTACTACCTAAAAATGGTAGGCATCCTCCTCCTCAGTAGTCGAGTAGATCAGAATGTCATCGATGAATACTTCTACAAAGCGATCAAGGTATGGATTAAAGATCCTATTCATGCTTCCCATGAACACTGGTGGTGCATTTGTTACACTGAAATGAATAACCAAGAACTCATAATGGTCGTACAGACACTTTAAGGCTGTTTTATGCACATCCTCATCTTGCCCACTGCGCTGGTGATAGACTGATCAGTGGTCTATTTTTGAAAACCACCGTGATCGCTTCAGCTGATCTAAGAATTCGTGAATCCTCAGGAGTAGGAAATTGTTCTTCACTTTCACCAGGTTCAGGTGATGATAGTCAACACAAAGACTCAAACACCAATCCTCCTTCTTGGCGAACAGAATCGGGGTTTCCCAAGGACAAACACTAGGCCAGATGAATCCCTTCCCTTGTAAGTCCTCTAACTATACCCGTAGATCATGAATCTCTATGGGAGCCATTTGATATTCTACTGTAGATATCGGTGTCATCCTAGGGTACAAGTCAATGTAAAAGTCCACCTCTCTGCGAAAAGGTAGACCCGAAACGTCATCAGGGAAAACATCTGTGTACTGGTCCACCACTACAGGATAGCTTGGACTATCCACATCAACAGATCTGAGGGTAAGGCTAACCAAATGATGAGTGATCAGATGTACTCTTATTCGGGTAAGTCCATCCTATGATGCAAATGCTCCATTATTGCTGGTGAAGGTAAACCTAGTCCCATCCATGCGGACATACCATACTTTTCACCTAATACAGTCAATCTAAGAATGGACTATAGATAACCAGTCCGTACCCAATATGACGTCGTAATGCCATGATTCTGCTACTAGGAGATCCTAGCGGAAGCTCTAGCCTCCTAAAGTAAGCTTGCACTACTAGCACCCCTGTGTAATCATCGAATCTGCTCTTGTAGGAGTCTCTAGCCATAAGGATTGTGCCAACTACTTCTTCGAAATCTCTGTGCTCTGAATGAGGGAAGTGGAAATGAAATAATGACTGGCACCTGTGTCTATAAGTACTGTAGATAAGGTGGAGTAGACATAGATCATACCTCATATCATCTCTAGAGCATCGTGATCATAGGCCTTAGCTTCCCGGAGCTAAGCTCCCCCATGTCCCCCTGCTCTCTACCGTCGGGTTGGACCTCCTAGTGGAGGTGGCGGTAACATCTTGAATCATATCCCCTCACCACTAGCTCAGCCAGCTCCTCTGTCACGTCTGTCTGCTCCTGTGAACCTCCTCGGTCGAACCTCGGTCTCTATCCAGGCGGTCCTTCGACTATCTATTGATCTTCCGTATGATAGGTCAGAAAATCACGAGCCATGTGACCATGCCCACAGCATGTGTAACATTGAATGATCCTGGTATGGCTGGCTCTGTCCTGAGTTCCCCACACAACCTAACCTGAGTCATGCGGTCATCCACCTGTAGGTCGGCTCCTCTTGGACCTGCGTGACGTATGTCTGCTTCCAGCTACAGAAGAATATGCTACGTGAAGACTGGTAGTGTGTCTCGCTACTGGTGACTACTCATCAAGGAAACTCTCCACTAAGTGGGCTCGCTCTAACACCCCCTCCTACATAGAAATGATTAGTAAGATCATCAAATCCCTGATCTCACACCAGATCCCCTACTCAAAGGTCTAGGCCTTGAAGAAAGGGTCTCACACCGTATTGGTGGAGTAGTGTGAGAAGTCAGTGAACCTCACTGAGTATTGAGCCAGAGTCATACTACCATGATGCAGATTAAGTGTCTCCTGAATGTGCACTCTGCGAAGGATCGCTGGAACAAATTCTACCAGAAACAGGCTCTCGAAATCTGCCTAGAGAATTGTCACCTCATCGTGATCCTAGAGCATCAAGCTCCACCAGCTATCCAATGTTTCCTCTAGAAAGCTGGTGGCATGGATCAACCTGAGATCGGCTAGTGTCCCTATGAGTCATAAGAATCTCACCACAGCCTCCAGCCAATCCCCTGCCACATGTGGGTCCCTCTCTCCCCTGAACCTGGGTGGCCTCTGGCATTGGAACTCATGAAACATGCTCAATAGGCGTGCACCGTATACTGCTGGGGCGGGTGGTATCGGTGACCCAATGGGTAATGGTACCACTGGTACGTCCGCTGGTGCCTCTACTAAAAGAGGTCCCTACACCGAGGCCTCGTCGTACGGTGGGCTATCGGTGTGTACAACTCTCAGAACTCTAGCTAGTTGTCTTTTTCGAGGAATTCTGAAAAGAAACAGGTGCACCACGGTCAAAAAGTTATACCTGGTGAGATGAAAGTTATACCCAGTGAGCTGACTCAAAGAGATCACAAAGAACACTCCTGAAAACACAAACGCAATTAGTGTTTTCATGCACTGAGTCAGAAATTATAAGTCATAGTCCTGGTGTTTGGATACATTGGCCGCCGCATCAACAATGGACTCCCTGAACTGAAAACCACACTCACTATACTTAACACTATTAGCGTTAAAAATAAATATCAAAATCGTAAGTTCTGTTGTAGACCTGACTCCTCTGATACCAATTTGTCACGACCCGTCCCCCGAGGCACGTGTCGTGACTACCCCAAGCCCGAATTCTATAGGCAAGGGGCGAGAGACTAGAACCGAAAGGTGTATTCCCCCAAACTAGGAAGGCATTGCCTTTATAATATGTAATCACACACAACCAAGCACACAGTAAGATATGAACACAAGTCAACTATATAGAAAAAAAGTGCTAAAAGTAAAGAGGGGGCTGAAATAAAAGCCCAAAGTAAAGATACAAGTACAACTGAATAAAAAACATCCAAAGAAAGAGAAAAGACAGCTGCTGGATCGTCCTTAGAGATTCCTACCTTAAGTGTAGATATAGATCTCCTCCTCAGCACTCCACATCCACCAATCTCCTCTGCATACCGTCACATCCTATGGTCCACCTCTAGGTACCTTCTAGTGTGGGTACACTCATCCTCAGTCAGCGGTTTTTGTCATCTGTATCCAACACAAAAAGGTGTGGGCATATCCTGTGCAGGGGTGAGTATAACGATACTCAGTAGGGACCCCGAGACCCTCATGGTCTCACAAAAATCCACCAAGGATAAAGAACAAAGTATGAAATCAACTGATAACCCTACATAGGTATATGAACATACATATACCTATGTTATGAAGTAATCCATCTCAATCATGAGGAAAACATAGAGGTGCTGACTTAGCTTACACCAGGATTTAATCTAGGGGTAGTGTCATGTAATATTCCAAGTAACAACATCGAACACCTTGAGTGCTGGAGAAATCCTCCTCTATTGAGTACAGTGGGTCTTTCGCATCACACAGAGGCACTTCTCACCAACCTTGGACTGATGAGGTAGTCCTCCTATTGAGTACCTTGGGTCTGACGTGTCACTAAGGTTCTCCCCACTATGGGTATGCCGCATCACCAAGGCGCTCCCCCTCGTGGCCTGTTGTGGTACTCCTCCTGTCGAGTATCGTGGGTTTGTTGTGCCATCAAGGTGCTCCCCACCATGGGTCTTCCGTGTCACCATGGAACTCCCCATTGGGCCAGTCAAGTCACTCCAAGTTAAAATGTCCAGTAGTCATCAAGTCTCATCCATCCACTGGGTTCCCGCACTATCCTCGCTCGTCTCTAGGAGGATCCACTCCACAAGCTACTGGTCAATACTCCAGCTGTAATTAATTCCCACAAACAAGTGTCTCAACGGTCTGCCACATTAGAGGGGTCTCAATGTAACAGACGATGCGTCAATTGGATTCTCGGTATGTATGTTATTAGCCTTTTAGTCATGGGGGCCCGGTTGGATTCGTGCTTGATCCAACATGAATGTTCCCCATTATAATCCAAAACGCAGTGGGGTATCACTCAAAGAAAATGACTCGCCCAAAAGTTTCAAACGCCACTGACGGTTCGTCTAACATACGTCTAGTTTCAAAGTTATGGCCAAAGAAAGTAATTGGGTCATTGTGGGCTCGGGTCCGGTCTGACCCAGTCGGACCGGCTCAGCCCGACCCGTCCTGGGCCGACCCAATTCGGGTCGGCCCGGCCCGTAGTGTGACCAAGATCAGCAGGCTGCGAGGGTTCCACGCGGGCGGCTCGTCCAAGGGGTACCGCAAGGGCACAGGGGGGGTGCAAGACCGTGGGCCGGCGGTCAGTCCGCGGGGTGGCGGTCAGGCTGCTAGGCGGCGGTCAGTCTGCGGGGCACCGGTCAAGCCGCGGGGCGCCGGTCTGGCCGCGGGGCACCGGTCAAGCCGTGAGGCGCCGGTACGGCCGCGAGGAGGCGTGGCGGAGGTCCGGTCGTGGGCCGAGGGTCCGGCTATGGTCCGATGTGGAGACGTGGACGACAGCGGGGACTTCGGTAGGCGCGGAGGCCGCGAGGCGGCAGCGGTGGCCGCGGGGCGACTCCGTCGCGTCATCGCCTTCGTTGCAGCTGGCGGTGGCGGTGGCCTCCATTCTCGTGCCCCAACCATGGATGGTTTCCATCCTCCTCCTTCGCGAAGAACACCACAAGATTTGTGGAAGGGTCAGGCCATATTGTTTTGGTCCATACCCTCCGTGTTAGGGTGGTAGCATATGGCTCAACAAGAACATGAAAGAAGAACCTCAAGCTTTAAAGCCTCCCACAACATTTCATTCCAAAACCGCAAAAGAAACCATGGAAAGAAACATGGAAAATATTCACATGCAAATAAACCCCTACCTCAGGTTGTTCGTTGTCGATGGTGCGAGAAGGAAGTACGGACGTCGATTCGTCATATATGAAGACGTCCCACATCATAAGAAGCCTCTAGGAAGAATGTTGAAGTTATGGTCAATGTTCTTCATTGGCGGAGCGTTCTTCCTGTCGGATCAATATTTTTGGAAGAATACATTCTTCGTTGGAGAGATTTCTCCCAATATTTTTCCTCTCCCAATTCCACAAAATTTTCAAAGTAGTCAAAATGTGATATGTTTCCCCCAATTTAATTGTTGGAACAATTTACAATTGGGTAAATTATTCACATAGGTTGGCATAATTTATTATGGTTTTTTGGCATAATTAATGTGTAGGATGCTCAAGAGGATCCTCCACATTAAAGAGGGAATTGGGAGGTTTCTCCCTCATTAAGAGGTTCAGGTGGTCCCCACCTCTTAAATCATATGTGGGAAGTTTTGGGCTCGGGTGTTCCCCACCCCATAATATCCACAAGAGGGTGGTTACAAAAAAATAAAATAAAATGTCAAATATTTTCATTTTTATCCTCCCTTGAAAAGCCCAAAATCTGTCTTTCAACCTCATGCTACTGAGGTCAAGGTGAAGGTATTCTTAAGTGAATACTAGTGTTGCGAGTTCAATGGTGCCCTCAGATTTTAATTCTGAGCAACGGTTCAAAAGATAGAAAAACCCACTCACACATTTATGAAACGTACCTGAATAAAGTTTAGAAATTCATTTCGAGCACTCTAGGCCCCATAATCCCACGCCGTCAATTTTCACAGACTCACAAAATTCCAATTTATTTGAAAAAAATTACATGGAAATTTGGGATCTTTATAATCGGACCATCTAAGATCCCTATCAACTCCTTTAGAGGTGTAAATGGGATCAAAAGTTACTATTTCATAGTCATCTTGTGCAAGAAATGGATCATAAATTTCATGAGGAAGGGAAAAGTTAGATACAACACATCACACTTGAGGAAGTGTGCTTGACATTAAAATGGACCTCTCCACTCTCTTCAGAAATGGGGGAAGATGCAGTTGCATCTAGGGATGCTTCATCCATCAGATTAATGGATTAATTCGCATAGATTTCTGTCTCCCTTGGGGAATCCTCTGTGAACCATAAAGGATCAATTCTAGGCCACATAAGGTAGAAATGTGATGAATATTATTTAAGTTAGAAGTACTATTAAGGAGCATATGTTGAGAAATTAATGATATCAAATGAAGGTACTGGGAATTACTGTGATGCATACATGGGGACAAATTAAATTCCATACTTCTCTTCCTATATTTAGACGGTGAAGGGACCGTCTTATTCCTCTTGCCAACAAGGAATTGAGGTGAAGGTCGAAGGGTTATCGTTTCCATATACTCCATCATGGTCCTCTTACTCGGGTATATCCCTGGGGATTCAAGTGCCTTATTTAGAACCCCAATGGGGTTCTCAGGGTCCAATTCTTCAGAAAACTAAACACCTCTACTTTTTCTCCTTCTCTAACCAATTCATCTTATTATTATCTTAAAAACTAAAAAATAAATTACTCTCATGATTAATGATTGTGGATTTAAGAGATTAAAATGAAAATGGGAAAAGAAAAATATATCATCCAGGTAGAGTTAAATGTCTCATTAATCCTTTAAATGAACAATTTCCCCCTTAATCACTCATTTGCTGAGAATTTTAGACACTCACTTTGTGGTTGGGTTCTGATCATCAGTTGTATATATTGAAGCCTACAACTCTTGAAACTACCTCATAACCTTAGCTAAATCATTTTCAGGGTGTATATTGTAGGGTACTATGACATCGCTCTACTCTAGGATTTGTAGTCTATCCCTGTGAAACTCCCATGAATCTCTGAAATTGTGAGTTATCTCTCTTAATCTCAAATATCTAGGGGTATTTCATAATTAGGATCTGATGCAGCTGGTTGTGAGGAAGAAAAACACCCTTCAATTTGGAAGCCTTCTCAGGGCCCTTTTCTTTGATAGGGTAATGATAGGATAGAAAAAAATCTTCTTACCAATTATAGTGACTATAACACCTTAGTGTGGGAGGTGTGGTTTTCCCAAATCTAACTTACCTAGTGGTCCTTTTCTAAGAACTCTTTAAATTCATTAGAGCATCATCATCGTCATATTTATCTCGGGCATTTTTACCATTCATACCATCGCCTTGAATCCAAAAAGTCACTTTTCCAATACCCCCTGAGGGTATTAAGAGATCCATTCCTTCGTTAATTGGCCTCCAAAAAAATTGATGTGTCTAATGGAGTCAATTTGATTGAATTTTTGGACACCTCTATCACCATAAAGATAAAAAATTGTTGGGTTACCATCGGATACTTCTCTAGACTAACATGTGTAGAGTTATATATTGTTGATAGCTGAAGAAATTGAAAATGGTAGGAAAATCAATATGGAACATAATCCTCACAAATTACCCCACTGTCGTTGTGGTACACCAGTACATTATTTCTAAATGCTATCATGAATGACCAAAGCTCATAATTATTTTCCTTTATATCATCTGAAAATGTCCCTATCAGTGGGTTACCATGTAGAGAGAAGTTAAATTCCCCCAATGCATTTGTCAACTTCATTATTTCATTATACTTTAGGATCAGGGGATGGATTCTAGAAATAGAATGGACGAATGGGTGAAATTTGTTGTTGGGGATTTTAAAAGGGATCAATGCTATATATGAACTAAATTTTTCAACGATCTAGCCACATAACACTTGAAATAATCCTATAATCCTAAACGGGTACTTCTGGATGTATGTATGTAGAAATAATTAGTAAATTCTTACCAAGACAGGTGTATCCAACCCTATGTACCTCTCCAATGCCAGTTTGACTACTATTAAAAAAATTCCCCAACCTCACACAACCATTAGAACCATGTCATGGATGAAAATAAATGCTCATCCACATGGAGATACGGCCATCCAGATGAGTCTTTGCATCAACCTTGGGGTTAATATTACAACCCCAATGGATAAACTAACCCTTCTCTAGTGTGGGAGAGAATGTGTTAGGTGCACCCCGATTATCTTGAGTGGGACATACAATAGATAGATCTCAGGTGGTTCCTTCTCCTGATGGTTCTAAAAAATACTTCTTCCATGCTTCAAGATGGATTTTAGACTTGGGGTGAGGGTATTTTTCTTATAATTTATTCACCATATTGGAAAGATTGTGGCCCAGCAATGATGTCCATTTAGCATCATCTCATGTCTTCATTAATGGGAAGAACTCATCATACAACTCCCATTGAATGGGAAACCCATAAATGTTTTAGAT
The DNA here is from genome assembly GCA_963277665.1 of Viscum album. NCBI lineage: Eukaryota > Viridiplantae > Streptophyta > Magnoliopsida > Santalales > Viscaceae > Viscum > Viscum album. The sequence continues at coordinate 1,857,534,757 of OY728153.1, read as the reverse complement.
GTCTCACAGTTGAATTGCATCTTCTCTATGCATCAGGTGGAATGAATTTGTCTGTGGACTCCATTGGCTCAGTATTTTAGGGATGATATTTGAGTTCTTGTAGATATAGGTTTATTCTACACAAATATATTCATAGATAAAAATATCTTCCAATTTTTTCTTCAATTCTCCAAATGTTTGTTTCACCCAGTATGCTCACATCCACTCGAGCCTAACTCCCCCTCCAGAATAGAAGTCACATTCCTCTGTCAAGCCTTGATTTTGATTAGTCTGTGAAGAATGGAAGGTTGAGTCATACCAATGAGGCCTATATTTTTTATATATGTGATTTTAGATCTGGATGTCATCTACTTTGATTCATAAAACAACTAATAAGAATATGTATCATCCTTAATATAAACCACCTTGGATGAGATGTTGGCATAAGGGAAGTTGGTGTACTTTAGAAACCAGGACATCAAGGAATAAATATGAACCTGAGGGATAGTAGAATCCCTCAAAATATCATGACCACAAAATAGTAAATAATCGCATCATGGTTACTTTTGTTTATATGATTCCAAAAACTTCTCCAAATCCATAAGGGTAGGCTCAACCACATCATAATAACCCATCCCAACAACTTTGATCATCTTATAGAAACATGCAACAACTTTTTTGGTGAAATTCATCAAAGTGGAAATTCAAAACCCCCCAGAAAGCATCAAGTTTTCCCAATTATTTAAAATATTGACTTTTAAATGTTCAAATTTTGACATGGAAGGATCCTAAATTTTGGAAAAGGAAGTAACTCATATAGACCATTCCAACGGGTCCTCCATGTATTCCCTTCTGCAAAGTTCCAGGTGCAAGCCCCTCGATTAGATCCTTTGAAAAGGATCTTCAATGAGGTACTCCCCACAATACACCATAACCTGAAATGGTTATACCTTGGGAAGAACATTGGGATACCTTTTCAAAAGCAGAAACACGATAGAGTAGAGATGAATACATATGTGGTGAGAGATAAAATTAGAAGCCTAGAATCTGAGGAAAACAACAAAGGGGGATGAAGTATTTATAGATTCCACAAGCCTGCAACAGGATCCTAGAAGCCCAGTCAACATTGGGAACCTACGTATCAAACATGTTCCATAGTCCTATGATGAATACCTACAGGGTTTTCCAGAACAGCTTTTATAATATTTTCCCAACTCTACCTTAAGACTATACCCTCCTATATCAATCTGATCCAATCCTGAGGGTGGATTTCTTGATAACCAATTTATAATGGGAATTAATATATCATAAAGGGAACCTTAAATATTTTTAAGTGCTAAAAAATAATAAGTAGAATCAAAGGACAAGCATAACCCATGTTGCACACACACACCCGCGCATCAGAAGGTTGGTGAAGTATTCTTCACTGTCAAATTGTGGGCCACATACTATATTGAACACCTACTCTAAGAACCTATGCACATGACCTACAAATGAATCCTCCTTTGACCAGGGTCACTACGTTTTCTATAAATAGGACCCTTGTTCTCATCATTTTGACAACTGGATAAATTGGAAGAAGCCCCAAGCTCTGGCCACAAAAACCCTTAAACCTGGTCTCCAAAAATTCATTAGGTAGCTCTCCAAAACCTGATAGGATAGGTAATTAAGCGGGATAAGTGAGATAAAATTTACTTAAAGGTATTAAACACAATACACATGCACGGTGACACATTCTCTCCTTGGGAGAAACAACCAGTGTGAGGTACCTTTCCTTAACAAAGGACCTATAAGAGACCCCTCCATAGACACCAGAGAATACCTAGGGTTCCTAGGATAAAGCCTCACCCAAATATTTTTTTCTCTGGTGGAAAATTTCCCATCGAATTCCTAGCTATCATATGCCTAAACACCCCTATGTGAAAACATACCGTTTCTTTCAAGCCATGTATGATGCACCTCTTCCCCTTAAACATAAACCATTGTGAGCCCCTCTTTGAGTCCTCATACAAGCCACAAATGTAAGTACTTTTGTCCATCTAGATCCCTTATCAGATAGTGTTTATGTTTAAACCTCCACCAAGGCCTCTAGACTCTCCTGGCCATGGATAAAGGCACACCAGTGTGTCTCCCATTTTAATTTGTATTCCTACAATCAAATGTTTCTTGTACCTATCCTACGAGATGGTTAAGGACCTAGGGGTGCATGTGGATTTGTATTCTCAAGGTCATGAGGACCCTATACATAGATATGGTGATAGAGAGTTCTCTATCATTTATATAAGTTCTAGGACTATGTCCTACCCTTCTCATCTCTGAGACTCAGTGCCTCCAGTTCTATGAATGGAGGAAAAGGATAATAATTTAATTTACTTTTGGCATGGAATATAATCCCCCTCCCCTTATATGGGATAAACTTTAGGCAATACTGTAACACCCCATGTTTCTACGGTATCTTCTCTTTGAATAATGCAATAGCGTGTGTTGTACGCAATATCGAGTTCTAACACACCACAACCAATCAAACTAGCTGTTATGAATAGTAATACCTACTTTTTGAAATTTTATAAATTTTATCTCTCAAAATGGACTTCATTTTTGGATTCATAATATCAAATTTAACCTAGGATGAAATTTTGGAACTTTTCGGATAACATTTATATTTTGATGAATAGTGAAAATTACTAAATTTTAATTAAAAACAACTTTTTTAATCGAAATAATTTATATAGATAAATTATGAATTTGAGTGGTTTTAAAGTATATTTAGAAAATATTTTTACCATTTAATACAATTTTGGTCATTTTACATAATTTTACAATTAAACCAGACATAAACAAGTGTCAATCTTTTGATAGTTAATATCTCTTAAAAACACACTTTTTGTTTTAACAACGGGAATTAATTTTAAATTAATTTCTGCCACTTCTGTGTTTTGAATTTGGAAAAATATATTCCATATTTGGAATCAGGATGTTCAAATTGTGTAAATATTTAACTTTTATTTTTAGACATTTTGAATAATTACTTCGGTAAATATTTTATTTACCATGTTTAAAGGGTAAATCCGGTAAATAAGGGTTAAAAATAATATTATAAGAATAAAAAATTACCCTAAAACATGTCCTATCCATATGGTTTGATACATTTCCGACCATGGTCATATTGGGGTCGATTTTGGTCCCCATGTATCCACTTGTAAGTGATAATGACACTTTATATTAATTAAGTTAAAATAAATACAAAAATGACATAAGCATATATCCTTTAGAAAAACAATTTTTACATGGGGTTATATATGTTGGATTTTCGGCTATAAATATTCATTAGAAAGATAACAATATTTACTACATAATTATATTTTATTTATAATTTTTAGACATTATGTAATATAATTTATTTATGACACAATGATGATGCAGTAATTACCATAATAGTGAAAAAGTAAAATAATTGATATTATAAATAGCCAAATAAATATAATTTGAGACTTTTGATGAATTAAACTAATTTTTTAGGTTACTATTACATGTTAGGATTGATATAATTAACTTTTTTTGAATTAATAATTCTGTTATGATTTTCACAAAAATCAAATTTCTAAATAGTTTCAAAATTGACATTAAAGTGTTTTTAAAACAAATATTATATTATTAATTGATATTCAATTCCTAAAAATATATGGTTCAGACAAGAGACTTATATAGTGATATTTTTATCATTTATGGACCACTTGGGGGTATCTTGGAGATATATAGTATGTTTATTAACTATATATTATAAAAATACAAAGTGACATGGTAAGTGTCAAACTAATTAACTAAGAGTTAAAACTAAAAGATAAGGTTAATATAATGACCCAAACCTGTCTAAATTCTATTGTTTGAGTGTTTTTAGACCCATACCCACTTTAACTTCTAAATAATATACTTTGGAGACATTATAAACCGAATATGAATTTATTATAAAATAATATTTCTAGCTTTTCCAAAGGTGCCCCTCACCCCTCTTATAAAAGGTCACTCCCCCTTCTCATTAATTCACACCTTAAAAGCATTTTGGTTCGGCCAACCTCTGCCCCAATCCTCTCTCAACTTCCCTCAATACAACCTAGAGGCCTTAGTTTCATCATAAAGTCATCCTAAGTAGCCCTTTTGATCAAATCAAAAGGAAGAACCCGAAGAAGAGGTAATGTTTTCACCACCCGTTTTCAAATTCATTTCTTCTTCAACTTCTTCTTTCTCTGTTATCCCATTCTAAAAAAATAACTCTAGTATATTATATATCTTTTGATGTCATTATGAATATTGTACAACCATATACATTATTATATCCATCCATTGAATAACATGTCACCATACGTGCGTACGTACGGCTTACCATCTCCACGTCGTGGTGTAATTGTTATTCAATAAATTATTATTTGGATGGGTATAATAATGATGTGAAATTCATGTAAATAATAAATATAACATGATAATGATTCTGTATATATGAGATACCATCCAATTATAAATTATTTTAATATCAAAAGAATGATATTGTCGCTCGTGCGTATGTACGGACTACCGTCTCCACGAACGTGATGAGATTCATTCTCCATCGTATCCATTCAAGTCTAATTCTCATTTTATGATTAATAATAGTATCTAAAGACTTGATATCATTCTGGATATTATTAAGATACAACATATCCATTATAAACATGGCTTACGTAACAATACATAGAAAATAAAACGAGTAAGTTAACACCCGAAACAACGATAATACTAAGATATTAACAAATCAATGTTAAAAGATCATATATGATATAATATTAATTTATATGATCCTTGTATAATTTCATAACAATTATTTCACCATTATACAGGAGGTTAACCTACCCCAACCAAGGAAAAGTACAAGGTAAGGGTTTATTTCTCAATCTCTTCATTATCCGAGGTTGTTTATACGTAATAATCTGCTGGGATTTCTTTATCATCCACATCCATGTTTCTTCAAAATGTACTTCAAAGTTCTTTTACTATTTACAAGAATATGGGTTGAAGTCCTTTATACCCTTGTTTGAATTTTTATAAGAGGTTTATAAAGGAAACATTCCGTCATTTTCCAAACAAGGTGTTTTTAACATTTTTGACAGAATTAAGGTAAGAATGTTTTTTTAACTTATACAGCTGGTGCGGCTATTTTCTACCATTAAAAAATCATTGAAGCTTCCCTTACAATATTATAATAATATTTTCAAAGAAAATGTTTTATTTTATAAATATATGACTCTTAAATGATTTCAAAATAGAAAGAGATATTTCTTTAAAATGAGTTTTGATTTCATCTATGTCAACATCCTTTGATGGATTTTAAGTTTATTTAGAGTTGATTTATTATGATACAATACTTCCATATTGTATTTGAAGGTTTGTCGTTTTTTTGAATATATATGTGTTATTTTTATACCATTCACGGTTTATGGAGAAATTATTGACATTTCATATGCTAGTTTTAATAATAATGTTTATGTTATGTTTAAACCTGTTCATATGAGGAATGCATTGGACTTAATAAGTGATAGGTGGAGCCCTCTATACCTCCTAGATGCATCGGTATGTCTCATGAGACAAACTACTGTCTTGGCACAAGGCCTTGACAAAATCTTATTTCTATTCTTGGCACGATGCCTTGGCTATGTGGTTATGATAGTCTAGCATTATGCATTCCATCATTATGAAAGTGGTTATTGATATTGCATGTGATTATTCGATTAGTATAATATCCATGTGAATAAGTAAATGGCATTATTTCATTTTATTTTTTCCATACTATGTTGAAGTTCAAGTTTAAAAGGCTTTTGGTTTAGTTATACATTGCCTTAAATGATTATTCTTATTTATGAAAGTTTCTGCTATATTGTTATCCTTACTGTGCATTTGAGCTCACCCATTTTCTATGTTTTATTTTCCCTAGGATGTGAATAATTAATTTACGAATGACCTACAAGGATATTATGAGGGGATAAGAGTGTGGACTATGGAGACTATATTGTTTTAATTTTCATTTTATGATGTAATGTACGACTTATGAATATTTCTAGTGTTTTCAAGGCTACTAAACTAATCGGTTTTTTGAGATTTGATCTTTCTTGTGATCATTCCAATGTTATGTAATAATGCACTGACTCTGGGTAACTGGGGTCGGTTCATTACAGTTGGTATCAGAGGAAGTTTAGTACAAACCTTGGAATCTATATTTAGATAAACTATAATTAGAGCAGATAGATTTAAGATGGACTTTGAGGATTAGTATAGAAGAACTTCCTAGAATTTTGGTATTGTAGAGATTTTGTGAGTTTTCTGAGCAATACATCCCTGTCTGGATACGAGCAGGTAGAGCCGGCTCTGGAACAGATGTACCTAGGGGTAAAACCTGAAAACACCGCTTTGAGCTAGACTCGAACGGGAACTGGTGCATGACAATGGGCCCTGCTGCACTTTTGGTTACGACACTCCCTGTAGATATGCTTAGGATAACTCTCATTTTCTTTAAAAATAATTATGAAGGGTTTATGAGTATATACTTCCTCAAAGAAAACATTTTTATGATTATGTATTATATCCATAAATAGTTCAATTTATGTTAAGTGTTTTATAAGTATGGAATTATTTATTTTGATTCATAAACTAATCTAGTTTATGCCATTGTTTAGAAATGGATCCTAGTGGAAAAAATGGAAACTGTATCAATGCACGCACTCCTTGTAGGGATTTCCCTCCTGCTCAAATAATTGTAGTGGAGCTGGTGATGCAACTGGTGCTGATCAACTAATCACAATACTGGGACAACTCACTCAGGTTATGAATAATAACCTTACCCATATGGAGCACCCCGATCCACAGCGTGGAGAATCAATGTTAGATCGCTTCATAAGGCAACAACCACAAACATTAAATGGGAGTAGAAATCCATTGGTAGCTGAGAAATGGATAAGTTCCCTATAGAAAATATTTCAGGCTTTGGGAAGTAGTGAAAGGGAAAAAGTTATCATGGAAGTTTACCACCTCACTAGAGATGTTGATCAATGGTGGTGATTGATTCAAAACATGAAGGAAGATGATTAAGTATCAAATATGGAATGGAGGGAGTTCAAAGATCTGTTCATAGAAAAATACTTTCCTCGTGACCATCGAGCAGATATGGAAAGGCAATTTCTGAGTCTGAGAAAAAAGAAGGATGAGAATGTCGCAAAGTACGAGGCTAACGTTACAAGGTTATCAAGGCATGCTAGAGATTATATACGTAACCCAGGAAGTAATATTGATCGTTTCATTGATGGGTTAAAACCATTTCTCTGTCAAGAATTAGTATCGCAATCCTTCTCGTCGTACGAAGACATTGTCTCATGTGCTATAAAGACTGAAAAGAAATTCTCTAAGTCATATAACTTTAAAGTAAAGCAAGAGAAGAAGAGATCTTCTGATCAATATGGGAATGGAAAGAAAGTTAATAATGGAAAAGATGAATATCCATCCTGCAGTAAATGTTGGAAGAAACACCCCGGTACTTTCTTAAAAGGAATGGGAGTCTGTTACAAGTGTGGTGAAAAAGGCCACCAAGCTCGTGATTGCAAGGGGAAAAAGGAATCTACCGATGTCCAATGCTACAATTACCGGGAGATGGGACAGTATGCAAATGAATTTCCTAAGCATCAGGGGAACTTACCTCAGAAAAGGACAAGGGGTCAAGTCCAAGCTTATGCTATCACTACTGCTGAGGTAGAAGCTCCAAAAGACGTGGTGACAGGTAATTTAATGGTTTCCTCAAGTTTAGAAAATGCATTATTTGATTCTATATCATCACATTGTTTCATATATTCCCAATTTTCTATGAAAATTAGATATTTCCAATTTGATTTAACAAGGGAGTTGTTAGTTAAAACTCTTAAGGGAAGTATCATTGCAATAATGTTTTTTGAATCAGTCCCCATTAGAGCACATAAATGTTCCTTATCTGCTGATCTCATCATCATACCTATGATTGAGTTCGATATAATCCTCAGTATAGACTGGCTTTCAGACCATGATGTAATGATTTATTGTAAGAAGAAGGAGGTTACAACTTTTGATGATGATGATAAGGAACACCTTATCTTTAGAGCAGAATCGTCACCACCTATTTCTTATCTAGATCGACCCCCAGTATCTCAACTAAATTCAATTATTAGGGAGGAAGAGAATGAAATGAATGTGGGTGAGGAAAGTAATGTTCAAATAGAGTATTTACCTATTCTAAAAGAATATGTAGATGTGTTTCCAGATGATTTACTTGGACATCCTCCAGAACAAGAAGTTTAATTTTACATTGATTTAATTCCTAGATCACGACCTATATCGAACACCCCTAATAGAATGGCAACTATAGAATTAGTTGAACTAAAGAAACAACTAGAGGAATTGAGTAATAATGGATTTATTCTGCCTAGTGTTTCTCTATGGGGAGCCCCTATTCTTTTTGTTAAAAAGAATGATGGATCTATGAGGTTATGTATCGACTATAGGGAGATCAATGCTATAACAATAAAGAACATGTGTCCCATACCTCTCATTGATGATTTATTTGACCAACTGCATAGAGATCAATACTTTTCAAAGATTGACCTTCGATCTGGATACCATCAGTTGTGTGTGAAGAAGTAAGACATTCTGAAGACAACATTTTGAACCAGGTACGGAAATTACGAGTTTACAGTAATGCCTTTTGGATTGACTAATGCACCCTCCATATTCATGGTTCTGATGAATAAAGTATCCAAGGAATATCTCAATGAATTTGTGGTGTTATTTATTAATGATATATTGGTATACTCCAAAATCTATGAAGATCATGAAAATCACATGCGCGTTATCCTGAAGGCTCTGAGAAGACATGAATTATATAGGGTGTTTACCAAGTGTGAATTCTGGCTTCAGGAGATTTCGTTTCATGGCCATATTGTCTCTAAATATGGAATCTCTGTTGATCCTTCTAAGACCAAGGCAATACAAGAATGGCTTGCACCGATGAGTATAACTGAGGTACGTAGTTTTATTGGTTTAGCAGGTTATTATCGACGTTTCGTCCAGAATGTTTCCCGATTGGCTAACCCATTAACAAAGCTTACACATAAAGGGGTTAAATTTGTTTGGACAAAAGAGTGTGAAGAATGTTTCGAAGAACTGAAGAGAAGATTAGTCAATGCTCCTATATTGACTCTACCATCGGGGAATGATGGGTTCATTATTTATAGTGATTCATCGAAGAAAGGACTTGGTTGTGTCCTTATGCAGAATGATAGGGTTATTTCCTATGAATCACGACAGTTGAAAATTCATCAACAAAACTATCCTACTCATGATCTCGAGTTACAAGATGTGATATTTTCTTTGAAGATATGGAGGCACTACCTCTATGGTTTAAAATGTTAGATTTATACTGATCACAAGAGTTTGATATATATTTTCTCACAAAAAGAACTCAACATGAGGCAAAGGAGATGGCTTGAATTACTCACGGATTATGATTGTACAATACACTACCACCCAGGGAAAGCAAACAAGGTGGCAGATGCTTTGAGCAGAAAAGATCATGGAGTTTTGAACAATATGAGAATTGAAAGGGATCCATTTTTCATGGATCTAGTGAAGATCGAAATGGGAATAACCAGGGAAGCTGAAACATCAATTCTTTTTCAAATGGTTGCCCAACCATCTTTACTAGAAAGGATTAAGAATTCTCAGAACGATGATGAAGAATTTAAAAAGAAGATTAAAGCTGTGAATGATGGGAGATTTAGAGACTTTGTGTATGAAGAAGGAATTTTGAAATTTGGGAAGAGACTTTGTGTTCCTGATATACCTGATCTAAAAAGGGAATTGCTGGATGAAGCTCATAGTTCCAATTTATCTATACACCCTGGAAGCACCAAAATGTATAGAGACTTGAAAGAACGTTTTTGGTGGGACAACATGAAGAAGGATATTTCTGATTTTGTGTCATGATGTATGGTTTATCAAAAAATAAAAGATGGAAGGCAACAGCCTGGAGGAGTCATGCAACCACTTCCCATACCGGAGTGGAAACGGGATAATATCACGATGGACTTTGTCATGGTACTACTAAAGACTCCTTGAAGTAACGATGCAATATTGGTTATTGTTGATCGTCTTACCAAGTCAACACATTTTCTTGATATAATAGAAGATCTACCACGGGAACTTCTATCAAGACGATATATTAATGAAGTTGTGAGAGTTCATGGAGTACCCATATCGATTGTTTCTGATCGGGATCCCTATTTTACGTCAAGATTCTGGAAAAGTCTTCAGAAAGCCTGGGATACTGAACTTCATTTGAGCACTTCCTACCACCCTCAAACAGATGGACAATCAGAATGAACTATTCAAACCTTAGAAGACTTGTTGAGATCCTACTCACTTGACTTTCAGGGTATGTGGGATCAATATTTACCTCTTGTATAATTTTCCTATAACAATAGCTTCCATTCGAGTATTCAGATGGCACCATATGAAGCGTTATATGGAAAGAGATGTCGCACACCAACCTGTTGGGATGATGTTGGTGAAAGAAAACTTGTAGGCCCAGAACTGGTGGAGGAAACGATGGAAAAGGTGAAGTTAATCCAAAACCATATCAAAGCAGCTCAAAGTAGGCAGAAAAGGTATGCCGATAATCGAAGGAAGGATTTGGAATTTCAAGTCAGTGATCATGTTTTCGGGAAGGTATCTCCATGGAAGGATTCATACGTTTTGGTAAGAAAGGAAATTGAGTCCCAGGTACATCGGACCTTTCGAAATTCTAGAACGAATTGGGGCTGTAGCTTACCGATTGGAAATGCCGCCAAGTCTCTCCAAAGTTCACGATATGTTCCACGTATCTCTATTGAGGAAATACATGCCTGACCCAATGCATGTACTCACCTATGAGGAATTAGAACTGGAACCCGATCTGTCTTTTTGCAAAGATCCCATCAAGAGTCTTGATACAAGAGAACAAGTACTGAGAAACCGGACGACTTGTCTGGTAAACGTTTTGTGGAGAAACCATAAGATGGAAGAGGCAACGTGGGAACCTGAGGAACTTATGATGAAGAACCACCCAAGTATTTTCATGGGGTAGTATTCTAGAAATGTAGAGGATGAAATTATTTGAAGTAGGGGAGAATGTAACACCCCAAGCTTCTAAGGTGCTCTTCTCTTTGAATAATGCAATAGCGTGTGTTGTACGCAACATCGAGTTCTAACACCCCACAACCAATCAAATAAGCCGTTATGAATAGTAATACTGATCTTTTGAAATTTTATAAATTTTATCTCTGAAAATGGACTTCATTTTTGGATTCGTAATATCAAATTTATCCTAGGGTGAAATTTTCGAACTTTTCGGATAACATTTATATTTTGATGAATAGTGAAAATTACTAAATTGCAATTAAAAACAACTTTTTTAATTGACATAATTTATATTGAAAAATTATGAATTTGAGTGGTTTTAAAGTATATTTAGAATATATTTTTACCATTTAATACATTTTTTGTCATTGTACATAATTTTACAATTAAACAGGACATAAACAACTGTCAATCTTTTGATAGTTATTATCTCTTAAAAACATGCTTTTTGTTTTAACAACGGGAATTAATTTTAAATTAATTTATGCCATTTCTGTGTTTTTAATTTGAAAAAATGGATTCCATATTTGGAATCAGGATTTTCAAATTGTTTAAATAGGTAACTTTTATTTTTAGACATTTTGAATAATTACTTCGGTAAATATTTTATTTACTATGGTTAAAGGGTAAATCCGGTAAATAAGGGTTAAAAAATAATATTATAATAATAACAAATTACCCCAAAACATGTCCTAACCTTATTGGTTGATACATTTCAGACCATGGGCATATTTGGGTCGATTTTTGGACCCCATGGAGCCACTTGTAAGTGATAATGACACTTTATATTAATTAAGTTAAAATAAATACAAAAATGACATATGCATATATCTTTTAGAAAAAAAAAATTTACATAGGGTTATTTATGACATAATGATGATGTAGTAATTACCATAATAGTGAAAAATTAAAATAGTTTATATTATAAATACCCAAATAAATATAATTTTATACTTTTCATGCATTACACTAATTTTCTAGGTTAATATGACATGTTAGGATTGATTTAATTAACTTTTTTTGAAGTAATCATTCTGTTATGATTTTCACAAAAATCAATTTTCCAAATAGTGACAAAATTGTCATAAAAGAGTTTTTAAAACAAATATTATATTATTAATTGATATTCAATTCCTAAAAATCTACGGTTCGGACAAGAGACTTATATCATGATAGGTGTATCATTAATTGACCACTTGGGGGGTCTCTTGGAGGTATATAGTATGTTTATTAACTATATATTATAAAAATACAAAGTGACATGGTAAGTGTCAAACTAATTCAGTAAGAGTTAAAACTAAACGATAAGGTTAATATAATGACCCAAACCTGTCTAAATTCTATTGGTTGAGTGGTTTTCGACCCATCCCAACTTTAACCTTTAAATAATCCACTTTGGAGCCATTAGAAACCAAATTTGAATTTATTATAAAATAATATTTCTAGCTTTTCCAAAGGTGCCCCTCACCCCTCTTATAAAAGGGAACTCCCCCTTCTCATTAATTCACACCTTAAAAGCATTTTGGTTCGGCCAAACTCTGCCCACATACACTCTCAACTTTCCTCACTACAACCTAGAGGACTTAGTTTGATCAGAAATCCAACCTAAGGAGCCCTTTTGATCAAATCAAAAGGAAGAACCCGAAGAAGAGGCAATGTTTTCACCACCCTTTTTCAAATTCATTTCACCTTCAACTTCTTCTTTCTTTGTTTTCACATTCTAAAATAATAACTCCAATATCTTATATATACTGTGATGTTATTATAAATATGGTACAACCATATTCAGTATTCTATCAATCCTTTGAATAACATGTCACCATATGTGCGTACGTACGGCTTATCGTCTCCACGTTGTGGTGTAATTGTTATTCAATAAATTATGATTTGGAGGGGTATAATAATGATGTGTAATTCATGTAAATAATAAATATAACATGATAATGATTCTGTATATATGATATATCATCCAATTATATATTATTTTAATATCAAAAGAATGATATTTTCGCTAGTGCGTACGTATGGACTACCGTCTCCACGAACGTGATGAGATTCATTCTCCATCGTATCCATTCAAGTCTAATTCTCATTTGATGATTAATAATAGTATCTAAGGACTTGATATCATTCTGGATATTATTAAGATACAATCTATCCATGACAAACACGGATTATGTAACAAAACATATAAAAGAAAACAAGTAAGTTAACACCTGAAACAACGATAATACTAAGATATTATTAACAAATCAATGTTAAAAGATCATATATGATATCATATTAATGGATATGATTATTCTATAATTTAATAACAATTATTTCACCATTATATAGTAGGTTACCCTACCCTAACCAAGGAAAAGTATAAGGTAAGGTTTTATTTCGCAATCTCTTCATTATTCGAGGTTGTTTATATGTAATAATCTACTGGGATTTCTTTATCATCCACATCAATGTTTCTTCAAAATGTATTTCAAAACATTTTTACTTTTTACAAGAATATTGGTTAAAGTATTTTATACCCTTGTTTGACTTTTTATAAGTGGTTTATAAAGGAATCTTTCCGTCGTTTTCCAAAAAAGGTGTTTTTTAACCTTTTTGACAGAATTAAGGTAAGAATGTTTTTTTAACTTATACAACGGGTGCGGCTATTTTCCGTCGTTATAAAATCATTTAAGCTTCACTTACAAGATTATAAGAATATTTTCAAAGAAAATATTTTATTTTATAAATATATGACTCTTAAATGATTTCAAAATAGAAAGAGATATTTATTTAAAAAGAGTTTTGATTTCATCTATGTCAACATCCTTTGATAGATTTTAAGTTTATTTAGAGTTGATTTATTATTATACAATACTTCCATATTGTATTATAAGGTTTTTTGATTTGTTTGACTGTGGATGTGTTATTTTTATACCATTCATGGATTATGGAGAAATTATTGGCATTTCGTTTGCTAGTTTTAATACGAATGTTTATGTTATGTTTAAACCTGTTCATATGAGGAAAGCATTGGACTTAAATAGTGATGGGTGGAGCCTGATATAGCTCCTCGATGCATCGGTAGGTCTCATGAGACAAAATAGTGTCTTTGAACAAGGCCTTGACAAAATCTTATTTGTAGTCTTGCCACGAGGCCTTGGATATGTGGTTATGATAGTCTGGAGTTATGCATTCTATCATTATGAAAGTGGTTATTGATATTTCATGTGATTATTCAATTAGTAGAATATCCATGTGAATAAGTAAATGGAATTATTTCATTTTATTTTTTCCATACTATGTTGAAGTTCAAGTTTAAAAGGCTTTTTTTTAGTTATACATTACCTTAAATTTTTATTTTTATTTATGAAAGTTTCCGCTATATTGTTATCCTTACTGGGAATTTGAGCTCACCCCTTTTCTATGTTTTATTTTTCCCAAGATGTGAAAAAGTAATTTATGAATGACCTGTAGGGATAGTATGAGGGGATAAGAGTGTGGACTATGGAGAATATATTGTTTTAATTTTCATTTTATGATGTAATGTAAGGCTTATGAATCTTTCTAGTGTTTCCAAGGCTACTAAACTAATCGGTCTTTCGAGATTTTATCTTTCTTGTGATCATTCCAATGTTATGTAATAATGCACCGACTTTGGGTAACTGGGGTCAGGGCGTTACAAATACCACATGGATTGACACCCTATCCATTCTTACATGAGTTTTTACTCTTTCTCCTCCTCACCCCCTTGGCTACCAGGTTAGAGAGGATATGGGCACCAGATTCCTCTCCTTTCTCCTATGTACCCTCGGCCTCTTCCACTAGTGGAGGTGGATAAGTGTGGATTATTGGGTCTTATGCTTCCTATTTTCCATCAAATTCAAGGATAAATCATCATATATCATGTTTACAGAGAGTAAATCCATGATCACGACATCCACACAATAAAATGACTGTTTTTACGGGGTATCATACATTAAATATTTATATTTCCTTTCTATAGAGTGCCTTAATAGGAATGGGTCCTCAATTCCATGTATCCAACCTTTGGGAAAAGTGGATTTATTGGTTTCCTGTATCTTATATTTTCTCTTGTTTCTCACACTGATCATGAAACACATCGGCTTAGAGTTTTATGGGGTTCAGGACATCCACATGATCCCAAGCCTCATGGGAATAATTATAATTGTAATCCACAAACCAAATCAAGGCCCCCTACCTGTTATAAGCCCCAACCATTAACTGTCATGGGAATCCTCCTCAGAATTAATCCCCAAGTTGAGTTAATCTACAGGAATCCTCCTCGTGAGTAAGACCTAAGACAATCTATTCTATGGGCATCCTTCATAAGGTTTTTACCCAATCATAACCCACATTCATCATTGAATCTTCCATAGGAGTAATCCCCAACATAATCCTCTCAAAGGTCTATACATTCCTAATAGACAAAACAAAAAGGGCCCTTATAGGCATGGGTCCTCGCCAAGAAAACCATGTGGTATTTGATTCTCATCCAAATGGGATACATAGAAAGCCCCCCTGAGGTTCAAAACCAACACCTCAAATCAAAACTGCTCTATCTGGGCCACATTCCCAGTAGGGTTTAATTAAACCTAGAAACTCTTACCCATTCATTGTTCCCTGGGATACTTTTGTATTTGTCTCACAACAAACTTTGACTCGGCGTATTACTCCTAGACATCCTTTCCACAATACATTGAACTATAGGGTCAAGTCCTTAAAAGGTATGATGTGACCCATTAAGGAGAACAAAACTATGTGGGTTATGATTACTTTCATAATGATACATAGGTAGCCAATTTTTTCGTCTGATCCCAATATCAAAACAACTCACATCTCCCTAGATGAAAACATACTCCAGATTGCCACACTGCGTGGCTAGAAAACCAACATAACTGTAATAACAACCAAATAATATATAATAATTAAACAAGAGGATACCATTTATGGAGAACCTTGGATACATATAGAATACCCAACAATGAAAAACCATTGATACATAAAAAATATTCTAAAATCCATACATGCAAATAATTGATTATTAATTTAAGGTTGATATATATTATACTTCCAAATTAATGAAGTATTCATGAACATATCTTAAACATATAAGAAAGTCCTAGATTACGAAATAATCCCCCCCCAAAGGGTGTGATGAGCTCTACCTCCCATCCTGTAGGCCAATGTGAGTTCTTAAGAAATGTTTTTCAATCATACATATGAACTCATGCCTTTGAAAATAAGATCCCCATGGATACATAACCATTTAGTGTTACCGGTTCCATGAAAAAACCAGTTGTAAAGTATTTAGAAATAGTGAACTAGATGTGAATGATTTCACACAACTCAACCTATTGTAATAAATCATCGGGTGAAAAATTATTCAAGGGAAAAAATAATTATATCATGATTTATGATATCATAAAATCCATAATTATACATTTAATTTATTGATAATTTAGTTGTTATTATCCAAGATATACTTATACAAAGATTATTTCATTCTCATATTATTGATAAAAAAGAAATGTGTTTTTAGTTATTTACCTTTTCATATTTATAATATATTATTTAATCAAGATAGATTCCTTTGTATGAAACCCTTACTTAGAATTTGAGCTTTCCTTTATTTTTTTCCCTTACAAAATATATATAGAATGAATATTTGAATGATTTTAAAGATGTAGACTATTTAATTTCTTTATGTTTTATGTTTTATTAACAATGAAATATTGTAAGAATGTGTGTATATAGTTCATCAATTCTACTTAACAATTTGGTCATTTAGGATGAGATTCCCTATATCTTATGCCAATTTAATTAAGTAGGCACCAAATTTGTATTACAATAGTGTGGGTTATTACAATGATGATTACTAAATTGTAGAATATTATCCTAACATGAATATTTTTATTTCATGATTATGGATGTATGGGAATATGTAATGTTATCCCATGGGATTATGGGGAAATTTTCTTAGATCAACACTAACACTAGCTAATATTGGTATAAATCAATCATTAAGGTGTCTTTTTGAGTATAAAATGGTTTTAATGGTGTTATAAAAATAATTATCTTATGTATTTCATTACATTTAATACATGAAAACTTATATATATTAGTTATTAGTAGGGTAAAAATTAGTGGTGGCCTACAAGTCTATATTCTCACACCCTATACATACACCCATGTTGATTTCTAGACCTTATGTTGGAATGAAATACAAGAGAAGATCATTAGTACAAGTTAATAGGTTACAGGATCTTGGTAAGGCTTTGGAAACATGTCTAATGAAATTTCAGGGATAGTGTAAGGAGTCCTATGTTTTATTCTCATACATACTAATTTAATTTATATAATTGACCCATCATGTGTACTTGTATTGATATATAATCATATGACCTACAAGGGTAACATACTATTATAACATGGTGGATGTGTATTTATATGTAATGATATTATCTAAAAATTCATCATTTTATTCTTATATTATACCAATAATGAATTTTTATGTTATTTATCTATTATTTTTTTGTAATTTTATTAAGGGTATACTCTCCCCATGTTGTTTTATCAGTCCCTCATCACAAGTCTGTAGCCTCTAGTTTATGAGGATGTTAACTTTAAGCCTTGTAGATACCCATCTTAGGATAGGAAATTTTGAAACAAATATAGATGTTACAAAGTTATATTAAAACTTTGTTTTTGGTTTCTATATTCCTGATATGGTACAAAGAGATAAGACTAGTTAGAACATTTAATAGAAGTCATATTTTTTCTTATCCAGTACAAGTATGGGAAGAAAGAAAATTTTATTTGGAGTATGGATTATTATTCTTAGTTTTTGATGTTGTAGTTGTGTTTTTTTATTCAAGTATCATGTTATCGGTTATTGATTTATTTATTTTTTATTATCTAAGGGTAGTAAGAGGAATTTTACATGTATCAAATTTGTCATGTAGGGTCTCATGACATGTTCATGCTTGTGTGTGATTGAGTATCCAATTATAAAGAAATGGAAGAGATTTTGATTATTTAAAATGTAAATGACAAATTATTTAGTGCATTCATAATTAACTTGTTGGTGGAGATCTACTTAACTAATCTAATTCAGTGATAAATTTGTGGATAGGATTTTTTACAGAGGTATATTTCTTATATCAAAATTTATGTAATGATAATGATCACAGAGTGGGTGGTTTTGGATTGAGCATACCTGATACAAATGCGAGAAATGTGATGGGGAAATGGTTTATAAGTTTCCTTGAGATATTTGAGATTGAATAATTGGTGTTTTTTGTTGTATGTGGCCTATATGGGATATGGTTTATAGAATAGGTGAAAGATATTAGCAATTATATGATAAAACATTGGATATTGGTGAGTTTAGTATGATGGTAGAGTGATCAGGAGATTTTTATGTTTCTACTTGATATGAATAGTGTATTATTTGGGTATCCAAAGAGAAAGAGGCCATCAAAATAAAAAATATATCTTAGAAATGGGATGAATGAGTTTATTCATTTGATTTTAATTATATATGGATGATGTGTGATCATGTGTTAGTTTTGTTATGATACATTCCTTAGATATGTAATGAATGTAAAAGAACAAGTGGTACTTCATTTATCGGTTGAAATTGAAATTATTGGGAAGCATGGTTAGATATGGATTTGTCACATAGGCCTATAATAGATGGGATGTGATTGATAATGTTATTAGTCAAGTCATATCATACTGATTAATTAAAATTCATATCTAATCATGATTGGGGTTCGATAGAAAATGGTGGTAGTTTTTCATCATTTTGAGAGTGTAATTATTTGGGTAAACTATCTTATTGGGGGAAATAATTGATTGGGTGTTTAATCAACATACATGGTGTGTCATTTGGGATGGATTAATCTCATCCTAAAATGGTAATGTTTATAAGCAGTTAAGAATTATCATCCTTAGATATCGTGAGATAAATATTGATGGGAGAATACTGTAAAATATTCATGGTTCGGGGAAAAGTCATTTGATTCCAAAGAGTTGGTTTTTGTGATGATTATTGAGGAATGTGGGTTATATGAAAGACTTCATAGTGTGTGTATTAATTTTAGTAAATATATATTCTTGGTCCCTTTGATAATTTTATGGTGTGTAGGGATTTAATAGGTTCTTATTTATTATGAAGGGGTCAGATTACCCTTATCTCTCTAACTTTTTGGAGCTAAGTCACACGGTTTTGATAAAACTAAAGGAGTGATCATATTCAGGGTGTGATCGACTATGATTTAACCCTTGGAATGATAAAAGACACCATGATTTTATTGATAAATGGCTAAGGGAGTTTTCTTTGTGATGATTTTTGGTACTCAAGTTTGAGAAGGAGTTTTTTTAGGATGGATGAGTATAGATTGACAATTGAAAACTAGTGGATCAAGGTGTGAATTATTGGAGAACATTGATCTCTATGTTTTTCTTATATAATGACCAAGGGGTTATAAGGATCATATTAAAAATAGATATGGTCAGATCATGTGAGTAATGAGTTGTAAAACTTTCGATGAATATGGAATGTGTTAAAAAATTTATGGGTTGTGTTGTACAAATAGTGATTGAGTGGATAAATGTTATTATAATAAATCTAGAGAGTAAATTGTCTAGAGTGATATGCGTAATAGAAAAGAAAATTAACAACAAATTTCATGATGTGGAGTGCATAGAAAATTGGGAAATGTGAGTCACATTACCTTGAGTGAGGTTTATATCAATGAGATATATCTGTATGGACATGGGTGTCATGGAAATAGATAGTCTATGAAATTTAAAATCATTTTGATATAGAAAAAAAATGGATATATAACCTTGAACAAGGCATGTGTGGTGGGACTATCAATTTTATAATGAGAAGGGTTCATGAGTATCATCAATCTAGTGATAGTGTAATATATGTAATTTAGTTCTTGTTAAATGATTATAAGGATATCATATAGTGGGTAGAAAACCATTGGATGATTTTAGGTAACACCCTTGTTATATGTATAAATTTAGTGGACATGAGTAGTATCATGTACAAAAATACCCAAACCAATGGTGGTTGGAGTTTCATCTCATCACTTGGATATAGGCCGCATAGATCTATCTAGTCAATGGAGGAAAACTATAGTTGGGTATCAATTAATAATGATAAGATGAGGTTATTGTTTTTGTTAATTAGTGTGTGGATAATCTAGGAATACAATTGGTTAAGTTAATAGGTCTATAAAATATCAGTACTAATTGGGATTAAAACATCATCATAAAATGAGTAATTTTAGTTGACATAATAATGCATGGGTCATTTGGATTTTATAGGCACCTAGTATAATGGGGGTACTAAATAGAATGTTTCATGTATGAATAGTTATGAAGAGTTTTAAATTGATTCTATCAGGTCATTTGATATTATTGCAACATCTGATGGACTGGAATATGAATAATTTGGGATTTCGACCGTTTTAATTGTTCGAGGGAAGTAAAAACATGAATATATCCAATAGTAGATCATAAATTTTAAGTGTAAAACATATTTTTTTGAAAAATGTGACTCATATAAGATTTATAAATAGGATTACCAAAGATTATAAGTGTTATTATGAAGATCTTATAACAATTTTCATCGGAATATGTCAATTGCTTTTGAAGAAAGTTGAGTTCCAATGGTTGTAGAATCGAGGTTGTTTTGATTTTTTTCTTGAATTTTAAATAGGAATTAGAGTTTCATGGAATTTTTTAAATGTTTAAAACGAAGGGTTAATGATTGAAATTTGGTTAGAAAGTCCATGTATTGAATTTATAGGTGTTTGTAAAATTGAAAGTGGACGGTGGCTATAAAGATCCATCGAGTAATAGACATGATGATGTCGAGTACCTAATTAATAAAACAAGGGGAGTGTCCTATGGTTGGGACAACTGGGTGGCTGGAGACCATGAACTGAGTACCCGGTGAGACACTAGGAGGCAGATTTTGGTACACCAAGTACCTGGTACCACCCATATCCATTTTTATAAAGAAGGGTAAATTAGTGATTTTTCATCTAAAATTAAAACACTCCACTCATTGGTATTTACTTTGGTTTGGGTGGATAAATGGGAGTTTGACTCTCCCTCCTTATTCATTCTATATTAATTTCTCTTTTATCATTGGGGGGTTTTATTCCTTTCTTTATAATGATTACTACCAGTCTCTCTCCAATCTTCCACCGTTCATCTTTACCCCAACATATAACAACCTATCAGGGCCCCATATATAATGACATTAACATAATTATGCCACCCCATGATTATCTCTAATAGGCCATAGGATGATGACTAGAACTAAGTGGGTATATATCAAAATATGATATGTTTTGGCCTATGTAAACCTATAAGAGATACAAGTCTTTAATGCATAAAATAACAATTTACACAGGTAGAATACACATAATCAACTGAACTATATATATCACATTAATGAGTAAAACAATACAAGTACAATTCAACATAGGAAAATACAAAGGATCTATACATATAAAAGGAATATTAATATAATTGATTCAATATACTGAAAAGATCCTCCACACTATGTATACTACTAGAATGATATCCAACAACAATGTTAGCCATTTCCATAAAAAACATCATCCTCTAACATGATTAACCAAGAATTATATGGAATTAACTCTAAATAATACACATTGACTCAAAATCCATCAAAACCATCTATTACTTATTCACTCTTTAATAGACACAACATATTTGGTAATGAAGCCCATATAGGGGTGAGTATATACAATATTGGTAGGATTCCCCAAAATAACGAAGTAAAAACAAATAAAATAGTTATATCAAACCCCAAGAACTACAGAGTAACCTGGTGGGATAAAAAATGAGATCTTGATATTCTCAACCACAAGAAGTATTAAGGATACAGATATGTATCAATAATCTCATATTCAATCCAAGATGGTTCGTATCTTGTGAGAAACCATAGATCCTTGGAGTACCAAAAAAATCACAAAGTCGGAATTCGATAGCTCTATTGTATATCACATATCAAAGGCAGCCCATGGGTCATTAATGAGCATCAAGACTTGAAGAATATTATATAATCAACATCTCTATATCCCATATAACTATTTCAACCCATAAATAAGGACATGATCCTTACTAAATTATCCCTATCATCTAAGGGTATACCTCCCATATTTTGTAACTACCAATATTGTGCCAACATTCTATAAACCCATGGGAAACCCATACCTTTTCCAATAATATATTTAGATCAAAAGTACCAGCCCCTACAATCATAGATACCTAGAAATGTTGTAAATGAGAGAACCTGATACATAGCATAGAATCTCACTCCACACATTCCAGTTATAAGAGAAAACAATATTCATCTCCATGAATCTAAACTAACCAATTTTGAAGCACACATAACCTATCTTGAATAGCAATAGAGGACGCACTCCTCTATAAAATAAACATCAGTCAATGTAGTACATACTTTAGGATAGAGTACCATGACTCACTAGAAGACACCTCAATCGAGGGGGTACTGAACCATACTTATAGTGTATTGGGGACCCTCATATCATTGGCATTGAGGGAGTGTAGGCATCAATATTATTTGGATGATGTATGCCCTAATTTTGGTGGGGGAACAAAACCCCAAGATTAATGAATATGGGGGATGCATGATCTGCCACAACATAACCCTAGGGTAGTACTAACCCTGAGAACACTCCAATATTCAGGTTGAATCCCCATCAATGTACCTCTAGAGTTAAATCCTATAACTACTATTATTTACATTGAGGAGGCCTTGGATGGACAAACAAACCATTCCATTACAACTTATATATGAAAATACTCAGGATATTCTATTCATTTTTTAGAAATAGACCAGTGAATATTTTACCAAAAGTCCTACTAGCTCAAATTTCAGTGAGATAAAATTAGGGATTTCATCAATATTCCACTAGAGTATGGTGGAATCATTTATAGGGAATAATTATTTCATTTATAGATGTGGGAGGATGTCAATAAATTATTAACATATATGGTTTTATATGGTTTCATTAGAAGTATGTAGTTGTTTTGGTTTCCCATTGTATTTTAGTGATTCTAGATTAAATTGTTGGATGAGTTAGCATAAGAAAATATTGATTTTTCATAGTATATTTCATGAAGTATGTTGTTGATGGTTTGAAACTAATTTCTATAGGTTTTGGAATTATTACATCGTATGATGAGTTATCTAATTTGTACTAGTTCGGTTTAGTTATGAAATTATATATATAATTGTTTATAATTAATTAAACTACATTCCCTATAGAGATAGGGGATTGAGATTATTTTTGTATGAAAATATTTGAATAGGGGAGCTTTAGTGGTGGTGTTCAAGTATCTCAGAAGAAGATAAAACCATATTGAGGTTATTGGTCCAAAATATTATCACTTTTATATGTGTATAAATTTATTATATGAAATGAACGTGTGGTAAGTGGGTTTTCTTGACCTAAATGAAAACTGAGGGGGATAATGGGGTTATGAAAGACTGGGACTGACCTAGTTAGTACATTGTGGTAATCATGAACACTTTCAATTGGACCTTTTATTTCTCTGTGATCTTTTTTAGCTGATAGGAGTGATTTATGATTTTGGGGGTAACCTGATTGTTTTCTATAATGACCCATTAATTTTACACATATTTTTACATTATTATTAAGATAAACATCAAATAATTAAAACTCCATTATTGTAAGTCCTACTGTCTTGGGAAAACTTTTTACGTAAAACATCAAGAGAAATTAAAACATAAAATCTTTACATTTTTTATTTTCCCTAGTGATGTACAAAATCCAATTAAGATCCTAAAACTACATAGAATAACCAAAGTAAATACATAAAAAAGGGGGTGGAAAAAATCCAAGTAAGGGAATAAAAAAGATAAGTAAGCATAACTTTTGGGTCGAATGCATAACATGATATTTTAAAAGATAAGGATCAAGTGTAATCACATGAGAGAATATCATCATGAAAATAGTATCATAAAATCATGGAATCATTTTACAATTTGGAATAATCATAACAAATTACATAAAAATAAGTTAGGTATAACATATGAGACCACATCACATGGTGGACAGAGTCTAATAGTGGATTATGTTCACTCCCTAATTCAATACATGGCCTCTCAAGAGAATAAAAGATTACCCAATTCATTAGAGTGATATTTAATTTTTGGACTACCCATCACATTCATATCATGTAAATGAATTTATCATCCACGTAGGTAAATCTATCATAAGGAATAAATATAATAATTACCTTATAAATAAAATGGGTTTCATAATCTTACCACATATCACAATCAAAAGATATTTCTTAATGAAGGAATTTATAAAATGATCTTAAGGCATGTATTAACCCATAAAAGGAATATATTTTTATCTTAGTATATATGTAAGATACATATATACATGGTTTTGAAGCATTTCATAACATTATAAATTTTTTTTGTACGAATATAAATACTTTTTAAAATATTAAAAATATTTTTGAGGAAAATAAACATTCAAATTTGAAAATCACTTTTGAAAAACAGAAAATTTCCAAAATATTATAGAAAATGTTTTATTTAAAACCCAACATGGGAAATTATAATGTAATATTCAAATATTTTAGTGGTTGTGATGGTGGGTAATATTTTAAATGTCTTATATGTTAAAAGAAACATCACCTCCACACTATTGTAAAAAGGCTAAAAATGTATTATTCAGAAAATGATAAGAAGAATCCTTTCAAACTATTTCCTATAATGGATAATAATGTGTAATAATTTATTTAATATATCATTTTTGTAATGAAGAAAATATTCTTGAAATTTTTTTTTATAAATAATGGATATGGTAGGAAAATGAATTTTGATCGAAGATAAAAATAAAGTTAACTTTTCTTGAAAATATTTTCTAAATAATTTTAATTTCCAAAGAGAGGAAAATGATACAATTATTTTAAAATTTAATGAATAAATATATTAAATTAAAATTAAAGGGTTTTATTATAAAATGATAAAATACTTTCCAATAATGGAAATTCAAACATAAACAATCCTGGTTAAAATAAGATTGAAAAATGAACCTTTACCGCTTTAATAACTTTTGAATCATAACATCCCATAAATTAAGTATATTAATAATAACTTATAATACCATTAATTATGGATTTTTCATGATATAATATGTAAATGTTTAGTATATAAACCATTTAAAATTGGTTGAGTTCATAAAAGAACATGTCTCTCAAAGAAGGGAGTTTGTCTATGAAACACTTACCCTGAGTCCGGACATGTTCTCTATTTCATTTATCACCTGTATAATAAACATATATAATATTTTTCTAAATTAACTCTTTAGAATTTAATACCTTGTAATTAAACCAATTTATTCATTTATTTTAATGAAATATTTAATTGCTTAATCATTTTTCCTTGTCGGGTGTTTTGCGGACGGTGAGTTCATAGTTTCAAAACGGTATCAGTGTTTTCACTATAGTCAAAGGGTTCATTGTTCATTACTATATAGAATAATAATAATTATAATTTTATAATTTTTTAGAAAAAAGTAACTTTTAAAATAAACTATGAAATATTTTTATGAAAAAATGAACTATGTTATAATCACAAAGATGGTAGGTCGTGCGTACGCATGCGTAACGTTTTCATTTTTCAACAATCGTGATGGAAATAAAGAGAGATTTATTTTATATTTATATTATTATAATTATATCATAAATAATATATTTTCATTTAAATACTATTACATATACCATCCATTTTATTCGGTAATAAAAATAATAATCACATCACTTTGTGAGGAATTAGTCCATCTCCGTCATATAAAAAATGATGTAATCATTTTTAAATGGATGATTAGATAATAAGGTATATGATATGTTAATTTTCCAAAATTATTAATATTTAATTAATATAATATATAAACATTAAATATTTCATATTTAATATCCATTTTAGATGATGATGGAAATTGAATTGCATCGGTTCGAGAGGCGGTAGTCCGCTATACAGACAATTGATTGGTTTGTTTCCCCTTTTGTGGAGGAGGATATAGATGAATATTATTTCATAAAAGTAATAAAATATTAATATATAGAAGATAATAGTGTGATTATATTGTAATTTTTATGATATAAATTAATTTTTAAAAAGAATAAGTTAAAAGGAGTTTGGTAAAGATGATTACCTTCACTTAGAAGAACCTCTTTTGGATCTCTTATTAAGAACCAAAAAGAAGGGTACTTTAGAAAGAAAAAATATATATATAACCTAGATCTAGATTTTCGTAAAATATTTTTCAGGTTTTTTTATCCAATTTTATTGATATGTTTAAATAAGTGAGGTAGGGGGTTCCCCTTTATAATTTATGAGGAGTTTAATTTTATTAAATACCCAAAACAATTCAATAATTGGAATTCAATCATATTCCAAGTGCCTCAAAAGTTGATAAATAATGTATTTAAGGATATAAAATATAAATTTTATTTCTTAAAAATATAGATTTTTTTTTATCATATTCAATTCAAATAACTGAAATAATTTAAATTAAAATAAAACTCATTGGCGTGATGAAAAGCGTCTATAAAAATGCATTTTTCAAGGAAAAGATAATATTATATTAAATATATGAATAGAAATCATCATTCTTTGAATTTAAATTAAATAATATACATTATATAGGAATTTAATATTAATAATTCGTCATTAGGGGTTATTTAAGTTAATTAAAATGAAATAACATTATTTAATTTAAAACGGTTTTCAGAAAAAGTTGTTTTTAAACATAAAAATAAACATATACAAAAAACTAGTAGAAATGTGATTTAAATATAATTAATTAGATTATATATAACTAAATAATACTTATGTTACTTTTAAATCAAATTAAAATATTAATGGTTCTTTTATAATACTTGATTTATTTAAATAAATGATGTTTTACAAAAAACATGTATTTTTAACTATTCAATGAAAAATCAATATTTTTAGAAAAATAAAAAAAATCAACTTAAATTTATATTTATTTGATGATTTAAAAAATTATTTTAATTTTATAAATAACATTTCTATATTATCACAAAACTAATTTTAATATTTTCTCACAAAAAGCAATAAAAATCAGTTTTGAAATAAATGGTTTTAATAAAAATTAACTATTTATTTACTGAGAATTAATAAATACATGCATATTAATTAGAACATTTATATCTATATCATAAATTATTAATTCATGTTCATACCCACTAATTTAAAATCTAGTTTAAAATTATCATTTTTAAATAAAAATAGTTTAATTATATGTCGTGGTTCTTTTTTTGGGAAAAGACATATATCATTAGTGAAAAATATCAGCAGACGTACATATGCAAAGACACGAATGGAAATTGTCCAGCCAGAGCTGGTTGGAATTGAAGGGACTTGATGCATCCAGCTAATGGGCCTCATTGTTTCCATCCCTTTTGGTAAAGGAGAAGAGGCATAATTAAACGCATTGGCGAAGTGAGAGGATTCTCCTAATGATGAGGCCAAATGACTAGAGTATGTCGCTGTTGTGGTTAATGGCATCGATCATGGTGAGGTAGTCAGACTCACTGCTGATATCAACCCATTAACATTCCAAATCCAGCATCATACCTTCCAGGATGAAAAGAGCCTCAGCTACTGCAAGTTCCCAAAAGGCATGATGTGATTCATATTTTGCAGAAATGATTTTCCCCAGATGATTTCGGGCCAGGAGACTGAGGGAGACAAGTTCATCCGTGGGGAGAGACACATCCACGTTGATCTCAATAATCCCATCCATTAGGGTGTTCCAATGAGAGGGACATAAGGGGGGAACGTTTGGCATATGATGTCCATTATGGTGCTTCTATCCCTCAATCCATGAAGTGGCCCGTTCAATCCAGAATTTAGAAGGTTTATGTACGTGTTGGAAAACAACATCGTTATGCCAGACCCAGATGATCCAGGCCAGGGTAAAAAGTGAACTTGCATTAGCCAATGAGAGAGAGGAGCACCAACGCATCAGGAGAGCGGGGAGGTCAGAGGCCATGGCCAGTGATTCATCTGGAGTCGAGCCCCATTTATTCCAAATTTCCTTAGCTCATGGGTAGTGAATGATGGTGTGAAAAGTGGTTTCTGGGTTATTTGGGTAGAAAGGGAAGAAAACAGCATTGGACATATGTCGGTAAACGAGAATTCTCGTGGTAGGGAGGGTGCTCGTGCACACCTGCCACCAAAAGTGGCGTATTTTTTTGGGGGAAATTGAGCTTCCAAAGAAATTTCCATGGTCCCTCATTTCGGCCGACTGGGTGGTTTCCAAAAGCAAGTTTGTATCTGGATCTCACTGTGTAGTCGCCTGACATATCATTTCTCTAGAAGAGATGGTCGGGGCCTATTTCTGGGACCCAGGGGATGCTTAGGATAATTATTTGGTCTATTTCATTAAACCATTCCTGAATATTTTCCAAACACCACCTCGTCCCTTGGTTGGAAAGGAGGCATCTGAAAGTAGCATCCTCAAAGCCTAGTTGGTCATGGTATGTAGCCTGCATACCTTCCATATCAATCATCCAGGGATCAGTCCATATGTTGATAGATGATCCATCCCCTATCCTCCAACCCAGTCCTTTTTTGAGGAGCTTTCGGGCCCCCCAAATGCTTCTCCAACGGAAGCTAGGACAAGGGCCAAGAGAGGAAACATGGAAGCATGTGTAAGGATAGTACGTAGCTCATAGTACCCATGCATAGAAAAATTATGGTTGGTTAAAAAGGCACCATCCTTGCTTGGCCAACAGTGCGTCATTGAAGAGAGGAAGATTCTAGAATCCCATCACATCCTCCGACTTGGGTATGCATAGTTTCTCTCAGGCCATCCAGTGGGGTCTATTACTTTCATCAATCTTCCACCACCAGAAGTTGGTAGTACGTGTATGGATCTGGTTGACGATGGCCATCGAGTGCTTAAACAGGGACATAAAATAGCTGTGGATAGACTGGATGACAACATTAATGAGAGTCTCTTTTCCTACTTTTGAGATTCTTTTTGGGGTCCAGCCTTGAATTTTCATCTCAATCCTGTCCACCAGAGATGCAAATATTTCTTTTTTAGACCGACCAATAATTGTGGGTAGCCCAAGATACTTCTAATGTTTTTCAACCATATGTATTCCTTTTGATGCGCAGAGTTCATCGCTCTTAGAAAGAGGTACCCCTACACTGAATGAGATTTTTGATTTTCCATGATTGATTGAATAGCCAGATGCCCTCTCGTAATGGTGGATCGCATGGATGATCACCCGACATTCATTAATAGTTTCTCTGGAGAAAAGAAGGAAGTCTTCAGTGAAAAAGAGATGTGACACTGGTAGACTTACGTAGTAGTCCTTTTCCCCATGAATATAATTATCAGATTCAGTCCTGAAAATAAGTTTAGAAAAAACATCATCCACCAAGATGAAGAGAAAATGAGAGAGGGGATCTCCCTAGCATAGGCCTCGGGATGGAACAAATCCTCGAGTGAGCTCCCCATTGACCTGGATTTTGAAGGAGATTTTCAAGATGAATTTCATGACTATATCTGTTCCTTTACTACAGAAACCCATTTTCAGCATCATGACTACGAGTAAATTCCATTCCACTTTATCGTAGGCCTTGGTCATATCCAGTTTCCAAAACATGGTTCCTTTTTTCGCAGTGGAGGTTGTTTTCATATAGTGGAACACTTCATGGGACACAATTTCATTATCAGTGATCAGTCTCTTGGCATAAAGATGCTCTGGTTTTCCAAGATAATATCAGATAACCACGGTCGCAGCCGATTAAAAAGGATCTTTGAGAAGATATTATAAGAGACATTGCAGAGGATGATAGGCCTAAAGTCAGGGACCGCTAGAGGTTTCTTAATTTTAGGAATGAGGATGAGGATAGTTTCATTGATGGAATAAATTCGTGTTCTCCCAGCCTAGATATTCATTATCATTTTATAGATGTCGGGACCGATGATGTGCCATTATTGCTTAAAAAATAGGGTGTCGAAGCCATCTGGTCTTGGGGACTTAGTGGGGTGAATATGTTTCAGAGTAAGGCATATCTCGTCATCTGTCACATCTGTGGTAATCTTCCGATTGATCTCATCGGTAATCACTGGCCTGATATCTTCTTCTACTTTAGCAGAAATGATAGGAGTTCCTGTAGTGAAGAGGTTATGGAAGTAACATGTCAAAGTTTTGTGAATTCCACTAGTGTCAGAGACTTTTCTCCCATCTAGTTGTGAGATGAAATTGATAAAAAAAATCAGCGCCTAGTTGATGCTTTGTGGTAAAAATATCAGGTATTGGTGTCCCCTTATGTAATGTGGGTATCCCACGCCCGCAAAGCCTAGAAGATTTCCTTAACCCACAGGGTCGTGTCCAACTCTCTTTGAGTGCCACCAATCATAGCCAGATTTCAATTGGATGGGGGTTACTTGAGATGGTTGTGCAGTTTCTTTTCAAGGAAACCACAGTGCCTCTCGGGATGGATGAATTTCTTATAGCTCTAAGATCTCAGATTGGATGCAACCTGTTGGAGATTGAGGCCGACATCATCGTGAGAATTTTTCCATCTTGATCAGACAACATCTTCGCATTCCTAGTCCTTTGACCAGAATCCTTCAAATATGAAGGGTATGTTGTGTTGTTTGTTTCGTTCACCTTGAGTGCATTCAATAAAAATTCAGCAGTGGTATGAACAGTTGAGCGTCATGTGGCCAATGTGGAACATGATGAAGAGATTTATTCAATCTGCTGAGCCTAGAAATCTATCAAGTCGCTCGGTGATGCGTGTTCCATCTGTATTACCTCGGAACCATGTGAATGGATTACCCACATATCCCAAATCGACCAGGTCCTCCCTAGTGACTGCGTCCTTAAAATTTTACATCGACGCAGAGTGTCGGACATTTCCGCCTCTTTTTTCCCTATGGAACATAATCTCATTGAAGTACCCTCCGAGGAGAAAAGGTCTTGGAAGCTCATGATGATGATTGTAGAGAAGATCCCAAGATTTCCCCTTCTCATTATGGGATGACCAACCATAGAATCCCACAAAGGTCCATGGTGGGGTGTGGTCCTCCTGAATAGTCGCAGCCACATGGTGTGAGGAGAAGGACAGTATCTTGACGTCGAAATGATCCTTCCATAAGAGATAGAGTCTCCCATAGTGGCCTTGTATGGAGACTGGGAGATAGCCTTGGAAGCCGCATTATAGAGCAATTCTAGTTGGTTTCCTTGTTTTCCAATATGGTTTCGGACAGGAAAACCATATCAGGGTGACTTTGGTTGAAATTGCGTTGAAGCATGATAACTGTTCATGGGTTTCCAAGCCCACGACAGTTCCAGCATAAGAAAATCATTGATCTAGGTGGGGTTGGGTCTCACCCACATCCGCCTTTGAGTTCTTGGAACTTGTTTTTTCCACCCGTCATTTTCCCTCTTTTTGGGGAGTTCCCCAATGAGTGGAATGTTTCAATTCATCTTTTCAGATCCCCAGGTTTAAGGTCCTTCAGTTTACCATCACTTACTTCACGTTTCACCCTTTTCCAAGTTCGATGGGTGATTGGGCCTGGTGGTGGAGTTTCAGTCATCCTATATTCACCCTGTGGTTGGACGTCTAACTTGGTTATTTCTGGATCGAGGTCAGGATTAGGTGGTTCAATGTGCATCGGTTTTGGCTTCTGGATTCTTTATGGTTGGTCTTTTGGTGTCTTCACTGACTCTGTAAATGTTGATATCATTCTCTTCAGGGGGTTAGGATGTATTCCAGTTTCCCTCTGAGTGGTTGGGCCCTCTTTAGGGAATTATGGTGGTCTAAGAAAAATGACTTTTTCATGTACAGTTTCCGCCCTCCTGGTATGGGAAAATGTCAGATGGTCATTGTCCTTTTGTTTATCTATCTTAGGGATGAAGTCATATCTGGTCGATTTGGCTTGGAGCCGTGGGCCATATTGAAGGATGAGATTACCAGAATCATTCCTTTTCATTGAGACACATTCTCTTTCCAGATGTTCAAGGCATCCACAAAAGAAACAGGAGACTAGGTGTTTCTCTAACTCGAATGATATTCAAGTGTTGGCGCCATCGAATTTCAAAAACATGCCCCTCATCAGCATCTATGAAACTTCTATTATGGCCTTAATTCGAACCTCGATCACCCATTGGATAGGGTCTGAGTGGTCCCACTCAATGAATTTGAAAATATAGTCCCCAATTTCTCTCATAACTTGTTCTGTTCATTCGTGAAGTGGGATTCCTTTGATACGTATCCAGAAGGGGGACCTGGTGAGATTAATGTGCTGGATATCATACCCCCCCCCCCTTTATTCTTCAATTAGGAGGATTTGATTATCGAAGGACAATGGTATAACTCTCAGGATTTTATCTCTATCTCCCTTGTTGAAGAACTCAAAAACAATGTGATTGTTCCCCACCTCCCAAATAGCTACTCCAGCTTCCAGTTTCCAAATATTCTGGAGGGTGTTTTTAAGGGCCCCTAGTTTACTGAAATATTTTCAATGAACTTTCCGACCACCAAACGAGACATGAGTTTTTTCAAGAGTGAATCTTCGTTCATCCAGTTCTCGATTGTCGCCTTCTCTTTTCCCGTCAGGGACAACCTCCTCCATTGGTTCAATAAATATGTCTCCATGGATCAGTGCTCGTGGAATGGGTAAGAGCATATTAAGGTGCACTCGGTGATTTTACCTTCTTGGGCCAACAAGTGGTGTTCAGGTTTCCACACCTGAACAGGCTTCACAACAGCATCCACTCTCACTTCTAAGACGTCAAATACAGGATTCACGGCCCGCGTCCAACAAAAAAACCCAGAGCCGGCCCAGTCCATTGGACACACTATCCAGACCTGGTCCAAGAAAAGTTCCCTTGGACCGGATACCCCACTCTGCGGCCTTCTTCTATGACCCGGCCTGCGCGATCAACTTTATCACGAAGTGGCTTCGCGGCCCGTGGTCAGGTCTTCCGCGACCATAAACGCTCCCGGATGGAGCTCTCCGCATAGCACTCCAGCGTCCGCGGATCGGCTCAACGCAGGGGAATCTTTGTGATCATTCTTCAAGGATGATGCTCTGCCACTGATTCTTTGTGAGTTAGTCACAATGTGGTGGGATCTTCATGAACCATGATTCTTTTTGGATGAGGCTTCGCGGCTGATTCTTCACGACATTTCTTCGCGGATGAAGCTTCGTGGATAATTCCTCATGATACAGTCACAACGTGGTGGAATCTTTTCAAGCCATGAATCTTCTCATTGACTTCTTCGCGAGTCAGACCCTATGCGGTGGGCTATCCATGAACTGTTGTTCCATTGTGCCTCCCACTGGTCAGGAGTATGACCTTCATTCTTCACGAATTAGGTATGTCATAGCGACAAGGTTTATCATGTCTGGGATTCCGCACAACAGATGTCTGCATGGATCAAAAACTGGTTGTGGGTTTGAGATCCGGTTCCACCCCCGATTTCCAGATCTAGTAGTAGTGAGGTGGACACGTCGTCGGGAAGGTCCTCATGGTGATGGGAAAGAACACATGCTGCAAAAAACGTCGATTGCAAGAAATTGAAACCCAACCATCCCAGATTCGCACGTGATGATGAAGATGGTTCCCTCCTACAACTCGAAAGAGAATAGATCATCCACCCACCACCATGAGAAGATCAGGGAAAGGAGACTCAACCCCTAGGAAAACCTAGGAGAGACGCTCTCAAGTGGGAGAGACTCAATTCTATATGATAGTTTTTTATGTCATGGTTCTTTTAAACTCATTTTTGTGCATTAAAAACGCTATAAAACATAGTGTTATTTTAAAATAACATGGTGTTATTTTAAAATAACATGGTTTTATATTATACCCTCATTAATGAAATTAAATCCTTTTAATTTGAACTTATTCTTAGTAACCATAGATTTTACATTTTAAAATTACCATTCTGTAAAACTCACATCATAAAAAAAAGGTGAATAAACATCCTCTAAAAAGAGGGGAAGGGATATATGAAGGACATAAAAATAACACATAACTATATTTCCAGGTAAAAGAATATTAGTGGGAAGTGAAAATATGATAATATAAGAAAGGATAAAATTATAATAGAGGGTTATATATATCATTCATCACAATAAATTAAACAGTCATAACAAAGATAACAAAAACAAAACTATACATATGTGATGAATTAAAATACCATTGATTCATTTTATATGAAGGTATTATGATAACATTTTTATTTTAACATCATTTTCTATAAATTGAGGGATTATTTTACTATCAATGTAGAGAAAAAAAAAATTATACATACATTATATATTTTCATTTCATATTCACAATATCATCCTTTAATTGATCATCCATCAATTTTCACTTCATATCTTACTCTAAGGAATAAATAACTGGTATACATTTTTTTTATGCCTAAAGAATTAAAATTAAATTTCAACAAATCATAAGATCCAAAAATGAGAAACAATATATTACTCCTATATTTATTAAAACAAAAATGGTTAGAACAATGTAAGATATTACCCAAAATGAAAAATAATATATTAATCTCCAAAATTAAAAAATAAAACTAAAGTTTTAACATAGATCATTCCTCAAATAAATAACCCTATATCCCAAATAACCTCAATAACCTCAACATGAAAAATGTTTTTAACACAAAAGTTTATCTCATAACCGTTTACTAACATCTATAAAAATATAATAACATTCTTCCTAAATAATCCTTTACATTGAACCTAAATATTATATATATATATATATATCTTAACCTAATAAAACAATTCCCAAAATATCATCAATCACCTCAAAATTAAAAAAAATAATTTGATCCTCTAAGATCAGCATAATATTTATCCACCAAATTGTGTATGAAAAAACATTGTCATACTAACTAGGACATCACATAGGAAAATGGTATGAATTGTTCCCTTATTGACATTCATTTGTGGGTTTAGGCCCCATGACATTGCTAAATGTGATGGGTTTTCACCCGACATGTTGGTTTTCATTTTTCAAAATCCAAATTTATAAAAAATTTATAACATTACTAAAAATATGATAAAAATAAAATTAATCCTAAAATCAATTCTTGAACACTAATTTATTCTATAAAACATATATTTTTTACCAAAAAATAAAATAATATTAAATGAAAATAACCAACTTTACATCAAGTACATATCAAAGATTATATTTTCCTCAATCATGTGATTTTCCATAAAATATCACCTTACTATTAAATCTCCATTCTAGGTATAAAGGCCTAGTCTTAATTCTTGAGTTAAGTCAATAATATTACTTTCAATCACATTTAGGATATTTTCAGGTTTAGAGATTTATATAATTAGTGTAGTGACCCAAAGCATGATGTACATAGACATTTCATTACTTTTGTGCAATACATAGTACATGGCAAAAACAGACGCCCAAATACCGTATTAGTTTAGTGTCTTTGGGAACTCTGAACATAATCTTCTAATCATGGTGAAAGATCTTAAAAATCTCCAATAAAGATCTTCCCCTTTTGTTTTCTTAGCTAAAACCTTTATTTATACCCTGGAGAAAGGAAAACATAAAAAGGGTGAGCTCAAATGCTCACTAAGGGTAAACATGGAGAACATAAAACAATCCATAAACATTTGAACATAAGAACATGAACATAAAACATCAAAATCATGAGTAATGACATAAAGCTTGGCAGTGCATAACGCATAGATCATAAAGGAACATTATCCATTGTAAAATAGCCTGGGCATAAAACATGTAATTGTGGAAAACCATAAAACACATGTTATTATTTCCATATTACCTAAGGCATTGCTACCAAGACCATCATAGTGGACAAAGTCTGTTACTAAACTAGGTTTACTGGTCGTTCCACCCCTGTATTACTGAACCAGATTCATGTTCCATTCCATCCATGTCTATCTCATGATATATAAATCTTTACCCAATTTATTGGAGGTAGATATCAGTCCCACCCATCTCATAATGGTATCATTCTTTCGTGTTCCACAAAATAATCATAAATCAGTCATCATAACCCAATTAATAAAATGGGTTTAATATATGTCATCCCATCATAACATAATCTATATAAAATAATGGATATAATTTCTTAATAAAAAAAATAAAACCATGGAAATAATAGATACATTATACATGAATTATATCTATATTAAACAATGTCATATTAGATGGAAAATAGTTTGGATAAAACACTTGAAATGAATTCTTGAGGAAAATATCATTTCTTCTTCAAAATCATTATCTTTTGACAAAATGCCATGCAATTATAAAAGAAAAGGATTTTGTTGAAAATAATAATGAAATATTGTAAAGTAATATTCATGAAAAAAATTCAGTATGAAACCGTAAAAATATATTCATGCCGTATAAGTTAAAAAACATTCTCCTCATACATTTAACAGAAAATTCAAAAATTACCACGTATGGTAAACAAAATAAAGATTCCTTCAATAACACAAAGTAAAAGTAAAAGAGGGTTAAACATGACTTCAAACATACATTGAAGAATATTAAACACTTTATTAAAAAAATTATGGACATGGATGAAAAATATAACCCTAGTAAATACTTACGAATAAACAATCTCGGATTAGAATGAGATTGGAATAATTATCCCTAACCTTAGGTCCATTTTTTTATGTACGTTTCCAAAACTCCTGTATAGTGAGTTTAAACATATTATTAACTTGTAACCGAACCATAATAATATTTATGATATCATATAAGATTCACTTAGGAATTTATATTACCCATTTTTTTCAATTCCATGTTAAAGCAGCATTTTGGGTAAAATTGTTTCTTTTATCGTACGTGTTTGGACTTGTTGTTCTTGATATTATTACTTATAACCAGATTTACATAATTCTATAATTTAAAATATGATTTATATATAATATATAGTCTTCATATAAATATATATGACAGATCGATAAATGTAATGAAATACACCATTCATGGAGATGGTAGGTCGTACATACGCATGAATGTTGTTTTCGTTTCCTTGTTGAATTGAATGGAATTAAGTAAATGGAAATTATATGTACATAAATCTAGTATCATTATTATGTAATATATTTAATGACTATTTATTATATATACTTTATAATCATTCTTGAATGGTTAATCATGGAGAATGAATCTCATCACATTGTGGAGACGGTAAGCAGTACACACGCACAAGCGATGATATCATTCCCATAATTATTGAATGGAATTGGACTGGATGATATAATTTATCAGAATCAGTATGATGTTATAATAATCATATATAGTTATTTTCTCCACCATTATTCCCATACAAGTATGGTGGTGGTGGAAAACAGATTACACCACGGTGTGGAGACGGTATTTCATACGCATGAACACGCGGTGATTTCATTTTCCATAGGATGGATAGAAGGTGAAATAGGGTTTTTTCATATTTATAATAATATATCAGTATATGAGTGATACTTATGTTATTACTTTATAATGAAACACGTAAATAAGAGGAAGTAGAAGAAGAAATAAATTTGAATGAATTGGTAAAGGATATTACCTCTTCTTCGATGCAACTCTTCTAAACCTCCTCTTAGGGAAATAAAGATGGTCTTTGAAGAAGACCAGGACCTCTAGTTTGTTGCTAGGGAAGTGGATACGAGAAATGGGTAGGATTTTTCCATGCTTGGTGGCTCAAAATGTTATGAGGATGAGAGGGAGGATGTGCCCTTTTATAAGAGAGGAGAGAGGCACTTTTGGAAACCTATAAAATATTAATTTATAATAAACTCAAACCCCCCTTAAAAACCTCCAAAAATGACTCAAATGAGAATATTAGATGAGATAGGGTTTTAATCTCATCAACTAATAAAATTTAGACAGGTTGGGAATTTATTTTAAACATTATCAACTTGATTTATCCTTATTTAATCTATTTAATTTTATTTCTGGTAATAAAATTATAAATTTAAAATTTTTATAAGTAATTACTTATGTGTTGTGAATTGTCCATAATTGGATACTTTATGAAATAGTAGAAAATATAAATTTCTATTTATAATTTTAAAATATTTTTGCAATTTTTTTAAAAAAATATATTATTTTATTTTTATAAAATAATAATAGTGTCAATTTTGACACTATTCATTTATTTGAATTTAAATAAAGTCCACACAGAGGATATATTCCAACCAAAATATTTAATAGATTCCAAACATGTCACATTCATCTAGAAAATTTGGGGAGAACATTAATTAGTTTATATAATATTTATTTTAATATTTTTAAAATAATTTATTTGATATTTCATTAAATAAAATAATTTGTACATCATTATTGTGTCATCTTTAATGATAATTATTTAATCCCCAAAAATTCTAAATAAATTATCATGATATAGATTATTTTATTAGCTTTCTGGAGAATATTTATTTTGGACGTTTTATGAGGTTTATCACTAAATTAAAATTATTAAACTTATAAGATATAAGAGAAGAATATTTATATTCAAAGTTTTATGAGGTTTATCACTAAATTTAAATTATTACACTTATAAGATATAAGATAGTGACATGTTGTCACTTTCTTTGGTTTTAATAATAATTATATCCTTTTCATGGTCAAAAGTCTATGAAATGACTCTATTCTGACCCTTAAGTGATATGGGTCGACTTTTATTCATCCAATATAATTTTGGCAGGTCTTAGGGTAATTTTATAATCTTATTTTTACACATAATTACCCAATTTACATTTAACTGTAGTAAATAAAAATTATCGTAGTTACTATTCATAATATCAAAAAAAATTAAAAGTAACCTATTAACATAATTTGGACCCACCGAATCCAAATATGGAATCCATTTTTCAAAATTCAAAACACTGAAGTTGCAGTAATTAATTTAAAATTAATATCGTTGTTAAGAAAACGGTTTTTAAAAGTTAAAACATTGTCAAAGATCGAAATGTTTTTACCTATGAATTCAATGTAAAATTAATGATAATGAATTGAATTATATTAAATGGTAAAAATATATTCTATTTATACTTTAAAACCATTCAATATTATAATTTAACCATATAAATTATCTTGATGAAAAAAGTTTTTTTTATTTAAAATTTAGCGTATTTTTACTATTCATCAAAATTTGAAAGATAATAGAAAAATATAAAAAATTTATCAAAAGTTAATTTTTATATCCTTACTGTAATGAATAAGATTATTTTGTCTAATTAAACTTATACACCTGTCAAAAACTAGATTTAAAGTGGGTGTGCCATCAAAAGGCTGCAAAATGGCATTTTTTTAAAAAATACTTATTTAACCCAAAAAAATTATTTTGTTCTCATACCATGTTCTAGAATCTATATAATATGAATTATTATGTAATAAAATTAATATGTTAGTTAATATTATTCATAACGGCTAGTTCATAACAATATATCGTTGTTTAGTGAAACTCGGTATTGCGTACAACACAAGTTGCTAAGAAAGGTCACTCTTGCATGCAAGACAAACCAAGAATAGTGTTTTCATATACTAAAAGCCAATACGGTGTTGCGTATAGCAGAAGCTAATCTTGGTAAAGAGTACAACACAAGATTTCAACGAAATTAAAAGGAATATTTCTCATAAAATCTCGGGGTGTTACATTCTACCCCCCTTAAAATGAAATTCACCCTTGAAATTTTTCGAGGTTATAAATGGTTAACTAATGGAAAGTTTTTTTAATAGAAACCCACATCGTAAAAAGGAATAATAAAAATTTATTTTAAAAAGGAACATTAGAAACATAACGGATACCCAAAGTACCTCATCACCGGGTTTCCACATATGAGAACATAGGTGAAAACATTGATATGGAAGAAAAAATATAACCAACATGTTCTGATGAAGAGTTGTAGAGAACATGGCTATGAAAAATCCTACAATCACAAAGCCATAAATTTTTGATTATCTAAGTTACCATCTGATTCATCGGATATGAGGGTACTAGGACAATGTTTTTTGTTTTCAATATCATTTCCCTAAAGATGAAATTTTTTAATTAGAAGAAATACTTACTTGAATTTGGTACAATCTCACCGCTGGTCATTCCAAGAACAATTTCCACTTCATATCTTAATGAAATGAAGTTGAATTTGTCATTTTTGATTTGTTAGCAGATCATGTGATAGAATGGTGGGTCCTTCCATCTGTCTCAAACAAAATGTTTCCAAAAGTTATAAAATATACATAAGTCCATTTATAGTGAGTTTAATCATATATGATTCCAAAAGAGGGACTTTGACTTCAACTATCGTACTGCATAATAAAATTAAACTCATTTCTACTGTAACGTCCCGGTCTGGCTTACCATCCAACCGATGGTCGGATCGGTGGGTCACATGGCCGCAGGCGCGTCTCCTTGTACGCCAGACGCTGCCGACTAGCAGCGAGGGTCTCAGGAGGTGATAGTGGGGAGACTATACCCTCATATCAGAGTAACGCAGTGGTATTATTAGAGTAAATAATATTCAGTAGTGGAAGCAGTAAACAATTGAAAGACAGTAGTGATAGGCAGAATAATATCCATTTTATAAAAGGTGGAAACTCCAGTTACAATGCATGGACGTATAAATGATGATACACTTATGAAATCAGGAATCATTACGACATTATTTACAAACAATACATAAAGAAAAGACAGCAAATCCAGATGGCAATTCTCCTGAGAATCCCAAGCTCTCGCTTGGTCCTTTGCCCCTAACTCCTCAGGTACAACCAGCACAGTACAAAACCTAGGTCCTGCAAACAAGAAGGTCTACTCGGGTACCCAAGTGCAATGGCATCCCAAGTAGGGTGTGAGATATGAATCTTAGTAGACCGGCACCACCGGTGTCTAACCCAATCCAGACAGTCTATAATAATTAAACAGTGAGCAGGTATGGAGAAGTAAGTAAATAGAATTCCATAAGTCAATAACACTCGTCCAGGTTCCCAAGGGACACCTGACGGTTATACCTACTTCGGCTCATTGCCGGTAAAGTAACCTAAACATGTAACCATATTTGTATATATATATATATATAGAAACATTTATATCATAGGTGTTGTGGGATAAGAATACCTCCCACCCATTAGTCGTGATTCGCAGGAATGAGGTAAGAATGCCTCGCATCCCTATGAGTCAACTGGAAAGGGGTATGAATGCCTCCCTTCCATAAATCGGGATTAGAGGGCACAAGGTAAGAATGCCTCTCGTCCCTAGATCAACTGGAAAGGGGCAAGAATGCACCACATCCATCAAATTCATTCTACTGGCATGGGGTATAACTACCTCCCATCCAGACATGTAATCATCAACTGAAGTCAACTGGAAAGGGGTAAGAATTCCCCCCTTCCAGTCATGTACTGTCACACTGGCATGGGGTATAACTGCCTCCCATCCAACCACGTATCTGTCATACTCATCACTCAGGCATGGGGTATAACTGCCTCCCATCCAGACACACAATTATTCAGAGTAGTTGGCATGCGGTATGAATTCCTCCCATCCATAACCACACACATTCATTATCAGCATTATAATTACAATTCATAAGGTAGTACCACTTATGCATTTCAAGTAGACATTCCACATTCACAATCAATCATTCATGGTGTGGCATCAGCATGTGCACACTCACAATACAAACATATTTATAGTACACAAATTATGGAATTACCTCACAAGCATTCAATGAATCATACCACATACACATAGGTGAACACATTCACGTTCATACTTAAGGAAACCCATCTTATGTATCTAAATCGATACACTCACATATGAACTTTACTAACATGAGTCCTGCTCATTATGTATCCCAAGGTGTGGTCATACCACCCTAGTCCATTTATTCTATTTTAGCCATTCATCTTAAAGGATATGTTTTTATCACTCTTTAACCCTTTGATACCTTCTAAAGGAAACATATAATATAGACTTAGGTCATCCCACTAGGGTTACCATCTTACTCAATTAGCATAACATGGCAAGTTGACCCCAACCCACTTGTCACAGCAATTTCATTCTACTTGTCTCCACAAAGAAAGTTCACACACAAGAATCAAAAAGGCACCACAACAATCCAGCAGGCAAACATAAAAATTCTATCACTACTTTTTATCTTTATGATAGCGCACCTCTGATTGAGGGGTTTTATTATTAAATCATTAGTTCAGTTAGGAGGCAACCATTTTTATCTTATTCCTGTAATTCTCACTATTTGAACAGAAGAATTCAATCGGTACTAACTTGCATAATTAAAATACTAAGGCAGTGCAATATTATATTCACTTTCACATTAATTAAAAAGGCAAGGAGAGGGACCCTACCTCATGGTGGATTCATCTGTCCACTCCGGCTCTTGGAGCTTTCTAACTAAGAGTCTTAGGTGAGTCGCCTAGTCTTTGGCGACTCGAAACCACACCAAAACCCCAAAATCACTACAACCAATGTGCTAGGAACTCATAAGCATCAAAAGCCCCAAATTCAACAAGTGGGAAACAAAGAAAGAGGTGAAAACCATACCTCGAAACCAACCCAACAATTCGAAACCACCCGAACCGCTTCTCCTTCGGCGGTGGTATCCATAACGTGCACCAAGGAGTCCCAACGGACCTTCTGCATAACCTAGAACCAAAAGAAAACTGAAATTTGGATCACCCCAAATCCCTAGGGTTCAGCCGCACCTCACCGAGCACCGATTAGGATGAAACA
This sequence comes from Viscum album, assembly GCA_963277665.1. Classification (NCBI taxonomy): domain Eukaryota; kingdom Viridiplantae; phylum Streptophyta; class Magnoliopsida; order Santalales; family Viscaceae; genus Viscum; species Viscum album. Next base: position 1,857,491,655 of record OY728153.1, on the reverse strand, counting down.
TGGCTGGAAGAAAGGAGGAGAATCAAGAGGGGAGCATACCATGATTATTTGAGGAAGAAACCGAATGAAATCCTGTGGAAATCGGCAAACGAGAGGAGGCTGTAGGAGGGGGTGTCGCTCGTGGCTCATGGGAGAGGAGGGGGCTACGTGCGGGTTGAGTGAGGGTGAGGGAGAGAATCATTTTATGTTTAAATATTTTTATTTTATTTTCTTTTATTTTAATTTTAATCAAAAACCTAAACTCACCCACGCGCACGGTTTGACCCATATGGTTTTCCAACCCATGCGCAAACCGTGCGGATTCCTCTACTTCCAAGACTTTCGCTGCACGGGCTAGGTGCACGGTTTGGATAACTGTGCCCAGCCCGTGCGCATGACACTCCCTCCTTTAATAAGGTCGCACGGTTTAGGCCGCACGGTTAGCCAAACCATGCGCCAACCGTGCGCCCTCTACAGCGCTTTTAAAAACAAGGGTCTGGCGCTTCCGAAACCTCTCGGGCCACCCGAGAAAAATAACAGGCGTTTTCCCACACCCAAAAACATTAAAAGGAAGTGTTCCAACCATCGGAACCTTTTTCCGAAGCCCGGTCATCGAAATGACTGGTTTAGTAAATGAAAAAGTTCAAATTCCTTATCTTTTTAACCCGGTTCTGTCATGACCCATCCTTGGGGCCCGTGTTGTGACTACCCAAAGCCCACATTCCATAGGCCAGGGGCTGGTGACTAGCACCAAGGCGTAAATCCCAGAAAAAGGGAAGTCATTGCCTTTGTAAAGTAAACCAAAAACACCACAGAGCAAGCAGGCAGAATTAAACACTAAGTAAAAACTGGTAAAACAGTACGTGCGGAAAAATAAGTGGGCCAGTATACAAACCCATACTGAAAGTAAAGTACAACTAGAAAGGGAAAACAGCAACTGAAAAGTAAACCCGCAACGTCGATCTGTCCACTAGAAATCCCACCTGAAGGGTGGGTACAGATATCCTCCACTGCTCCTCGGGTCCAGCCGACCGCTCTGAGTATGTCCCGCCCAGTGGTCCACCTCCAGGTACTGTCCTGCTATGCAAGCCTCAACCATGATCAGCGCGGTCCATCTTCTGCAACCAACACAACGTAGTGTGGGCATAGCCCGTGCAAGGGTGAGTATAAGCTACTCAGTAGGGACCCCGAGACCCCTTAAGGTCTTCCAAAATCCACAAAGGATAATCCACAATGGAATGATACAATCACGAAGTAACATCCAACACTGCTTAGGTATATTCCCATACATATACCTAAGTCATCAATTCCCGTTCGGCTCCAACATCCGAGCCCAAGCACAACCTAGTTCACACAGGAAAGAAAAACGTAAATACACACAGGATATCACAACACAATCCACATAGGAAAGCAAAACAGGATTCAGCTCACACAGGTATACTACTTCGTAAGGCGATAGAGATGATCAGATGTAGCCACTGATTCATCTAAGCTGTCGGACCCACAAAGGATTGGTAGGTACTAACCCCCGCAATGACCCACACATGATTGATCATGAAGTTGAAACCATATCTAATGGGAAACTCCTTCTCCATCAAGTACAGTGGTTATGCCGCTACAACCAAGCACTCCCCTCTAACCTTAGACTGCTGTAGTACTCCACCTATCGTGTAATGTGGGCCTGCTTCTACAACCAAGCACTTCCCACCATGGGCTTGCCGCTACAACCAAACACTCCCCCCGCATAGCCTCTAAAGGTACTCCTTCTATTGAGTACCACGGCTCAGCCGCTACAACCAAACGCTCCTCCGTCGTGGGTCTGCCGTTACAACCAAGCGCTCCCTCATGCTGCTACAACCAAGTGCTCCTCTGTCATGGGTCTGCCGCTACAACCAAGCGCTCCTCCACCGTGGGTCTGCTGCTACAACCAAGCACTTCCCACTGGTCTATCCATAACACACCGAGTCGTTCGATCAGCCATCGCCAAGTCTCAATCGGATCTAGGGTTTCCGCACACAGCATGCTCGTTCCGGGAGGGTCCACTCCATGATCCAAGAGGTCGATGCATCAATTGACACATAGTATGGAGTTGATGTATCCCAAAAGTACCGTAGTGGTCACTACCAAACCCACAGAGGATCCCCGTACTGTCTTCATTGTCGTCGCAGACGCAGCCAGCTCTAGGGTTCCCGCACACAGCAAGCTCGTTTGGGAGGGTCCGCTCCACGAGCTGAGTTGCTGATACATCAACTAACACATAGTCTAGAGTTGATATATCCAAAAGTTTTGTATCGTCAACAGGAACTCAACGTCGTAGACGGTGCGTCAAACGGACGTCTGGTCTGAGAGTTATCAGCTTTTTCGTTCCAGGGGCCCTGTTGGATTTCGGGTACTATCCAACCCGACCTCTATCCAACTGCATCCAAAACTCAAGAGAGGTATGCCAAAAGTTCTGTCTCATCAAGATGAAATAAACGAAATAGATGGCGGGTCAATCGAATGCCCGGTCTGTGAGTTATTGGCCTTTTCGTCCCAGGGCCCGGTTGGTTTTTAAGTCAAAACCAGCCCGACCATACTCCACCTGCATCCAAACCTCAGGCGGAGTCAGCCAAAATATCTGTCTCACATAGAGGAATCCAACCAAGTTGATGACACGTCAATCAGATGTCCGAAGCTCAAGATATGAGAATTTCCGCTCTGAGGGCCTGGTTGGTTTCGTGTACGAACCAACCCGGCCGAACATAAAGTATTACGAAACCTTGAGTGTAATATACTGAAACGACTGTCTCAATCCAAGGATCTCATCGCCGCTGACGATGCGTCAATCGGAGGCCCACAGCTCAAGTTATGAGCAAAATACCGAAAAGGGTTCGAAACGGGGGGTCTGGGCCCGGACCGACCCAGCCCAACCCCCCCTGGGTCGGCCCGAACCGGGTCGACCCCACCTGGGTCCGGGTCCGACCCGGCCGGCCCGGCCCGGCTTGGCCGGCGCGCTGGCGCTGGCCAGGCACCGCGCAAGGCAGCCGCGGCCCTCCGCGCGGGGGCCGCTCCGTGACACCCGGACGCGGCTTAAGCCGCGTCCCTCCTCCGCGGTCCCGCGCGGCCGCGGGACCGGCCAGCGCCGCCGTAGCTTCAGCCGTGGCAGGTCATCTCGGCGGCGCGCCTGGCGCCGCCGCATCCTGGCGGACGCCCGCTGCCGGCCAGCGGTACCGCCGTGTCGGTATGGCACGCCGGTGGGGGTTCCGCGGACCACTAGACGCGCTCCGGTGGTCCGATTTCTGCGCGGTCTTCACCAGTGCTCGTCTCGGGACTCGTTCTTCACTGCAAATCCTTCAAAATTAACTTTCGGCCTCGTTTTTCGTCGCCCGCCAATCCGTGCATAACAACAAGAAGGGCGGTGGGTTCAGACTTGTTCGTTGGTCTGCACCCACCGCGTTAGTAGTTTTTAATGTCTCACAACAATCATATTTAACAACCGATGATATAAATCACGAAGATTTAAAAAGAAACAACCCCTACTTCGTATCTGTCGTCAGATGAGAGTTATTCGCGGAATTGACTGTCGTGGAAGAAGAGGATCGTCGCGTCGCGGAAGGGCGTCGCGTTGACGATCTCCAAGGGTTAAAGAAAACACACGGATTTAATTTCACGAATTAAATCCATGTTAGGGATAAAATCCACAAAGGAAATTTAAAAGATTTGAAATCTTCTACCTCAATCTGTTGATCGAAGATTTGTCACGGGGCAAGAATCTTCGCGGAAGAAGCGTCACGGAAGGAGAATCGTCAGTGTTCTTCGTCACCTTTCGTCGAAGGTCGGCGTTCTTCGCGTTCTTCGCGAATAAAGATGAAGATCTTCTAGCTTTAGATATTTCTCCAAATCCTCTAAACAAGACACCCCTCAAAAGACAAGTGTTGGTCTTATTTTTAATCTCATGCCATCAATTGATTTCAAAGATAAGTAACGAACAAATTAATTCATAGAATTAATTGCAACGAATTAACTGCCCAATTAATATGGGCGTTAAGAATATAGAAAACGCATCAGTTGACTTTCATAAAGAAGAGTTTTTGCGGGTGCGTTTATTAGAGGAAAAGAAATGGTGGGGCTCATGCGGGCCCCACCTCACAAATATCCTACCAAGAGGGTAGGATATTTTGGGTTCCACCCTATCCGCTTCAACTCAGCTTAAGTAGCTTTAAGTGGATTTAAGTGGCTTTAAGTGAAATAAAATAAAGTTGTCACACCACTTTATTGTATTTTCTTCACTTAACCCCAAAAATTAAAAACCACACCTGAGCAAACGCAACTCCGGAAGAGGCGTCTCTAAGAAAATACCGGAGATGTGATTCCATCGGTGCCCTCGGAATTCTATTCCGAGCACCAGTTCAAAAGTTAGAAAAACCCACTCGTTCATTCACTGAACGTACCCGAGCCAAACTTTGAGAAAATGATTTCGAGCACACTGGGCCTCAGAATCACGTGCCGTCAGAAACTGCGTTCTTGTAAAATTCCAAAGAAATTTAAGAAAAAAAAATTCCTTGAAATTTATGGGTCTTTAAATCACTCCCACCATAGGGATTTATGTCCCCGTAAAGATACATCATAAACTAGGGAAACAAAAGCCGGTACTGGGCACGCATCTGAGCCTCCCACTCCCAAGTTCTCTCATGTAGGTTCTCGTGCTTCCATCTGATGCACACAAGAGGAATTGACTATTCATGTAGGACCCGATCTCGACGATCCTCGATCTCCACTAGGACCTCTGTAAAAGTTGCACCATCATCAAGGTATAGCTCCCCATGGTCAATGATATATGTCGGGTCGTGCACGTATCTCCTCAGCTGAGATATGTGGAAGACTTCGTGCATCCGGTGCAACTGAGGTGGTAGAGCCAGGCGATAAGCCACCTCGCCAAACCTGCTGAGGACCTGGAATGGTCCGATGAAGCGTGGAGACAACTTTCCGCCTCGACCAAATCTCTGTAACTCACGTCGAGGTGTGACCCGTAAGGAAACATGGTCGCCATCCTCGAACTCTCGTGGTCTCCGCCTCCTGTCAGCATAAGAATTTTGCAGGATTTGAGCTGTCCTCATCCGCTCTTGGATGACTTGGACCTTTCTGGTCCTACTCGAGCTGCTGAGATTTCTTCTTTGCCGAGAAGATAAATCTGGTCTCATCCCCTGGATGAACCACGTTCTTCGCCTAATACAGTAAATCCCATTATGGATGATACAATCCCATACCAAGGATGACGTCGTAAGGCCTCGATGCTACTACCAAGAGATCCAATCGTTACTCTCACCTCCAAGGGTTGAGTCACACTGTCGGCATCAGTGTGTGGTCACTGGGTCTCCTCCAGTAGGTATCTCAAAGTGAGGGTCATGTCAATGGTTTTTAAACTGGAACCTCTTAGTAACAACACAAAGAGAGGACAGGAAGGTAAAAGCCAAAAGAAAGGTGTCATTTATTACTTCAGCTCAAAGTGAAAAGACACAAAACATCTACAAACAAACATCAACAACACTAGAAGCAGCATAAACAAAAGTCTCCAGGTCTGGAGCTAGTCCCACTCCTGTCCATCTACTCCCGGAGCTCCACAATCGTAGGCCTCAGCTGCCTGAAGCTGAGCTTTCCCATGTCCACTAGCTCCCTGCAGTCGGGGTGGACCTCCTGGTGGTAGTGGTGGCAACACCTCGAAGCATCGTCCACCTCGAGCTGCACGACCGTCTCCTCTACCTCGCCCGCCTTCCCCTGCGGACTGCCACGGTCGACCCTCTACTTCTGCCTGGGTGGCCCCTCAACCATCTGATGCTCCTCGCCAAGGTGGGTCAGGCAGTCATGAGCCATGTGACAAACCCCACCGCATGAGTAACATTGTCCGCTCATGGTAAGTCATTGTCCACCCCGGGTGCCTCTCACAAATGATCATGTGTCACGCGGTCGATCACCGGTAGGTCTAGTCCTCTTGGACCTCTGCGTCATCTTTCTAATGCCCGTTGTAGAAGACTCTGCCGCATGCCAGCTAGTGGTGGGTCCTGCTGCTGGAGACTGCTCAGCAAGGAAACTCTCCACTAAGAGGGCTCGCTCCAACACCCATGTCTGTGTCGGAATGCTTTGAGAAACAACTGAAGCTTTGATCTCTCGCCTGAGCCCCTTCTCGAAGGTTTGGGCCCTGAAGAATGGGTCTCGTACCATGTCCGTCGAGTAGCGTGAGAGATCGGTAAACCTCGCCGCGTACTGGGCTACTGTCATGCTGCCCTACCGCAGCTATAGTATCTCCTGGATTCGCACCGCTCGGAGGGTGGCTGGGACGAACTCTGAGATAAAAAGGCACTCAAAGTCCGTCCGAAGGAGTGATGCCTCATCGTGCACCTGGAGCATCAAGCTCCACTATCTTCCTACTACCGCATATAGGAGGCTCGCTGCAAGGACCACCATAAGGTCAGCTGGTGTCCCTACCAAACGAAAAACTCACACAACCGCCTCCATCCAATCCTCGGCTGCCTGGGGGTACATCTCTCCGTGGAACCTGGGCGGTCGCTGGCACTGGAACTCATGCAGTGCACTAAAGTGATGTGCATCATCAGCGGCTGGGGCTAGAAGCATCGGTGGCTCGGCGGGTAGAGGTACCGTCGGTGCCTCTGCTGTCAAATGGCCCTGCACTTAGGCCTCGTCGCTCGGTGGGTTGTCGTCGCGCTCAACTCTTGGAACCCTAGCTGGCTGCCATCATGGGGCAATATTCAAAAGAAACAGGTGTGCCACGGTCAGTACAGTATAACTGGTGAGCTGACACAAAGTAATCACAAAGAAAACTTGAAACACACATGCAATCAATGTTTTCGTGCATTAAGTCAGAAATCAGAAGTCAGGGTCCTGGTGTACGGATACGTCGGCTGCCGCACCAACACTGGACTCCCTGGACTAATAACCACACCCAATATGCTAAACATTATTGCTTCACATAGAGAAAGATCAGAGTCCCATGTTCTGTGGTAGAACCGAACTCCTCCGATACCAATTTGTCACGACACGTCCTCGGGGCTCGTTCCGTGACTACCCCAAGCCCGCCTTCCATAGGCCAGGGGCTGGCGACTAGGACCAAGGCGTAAATACCAGAAAAAGGGAAGGCATTGCCCTTGTAAAGTAAACCAAAAAGACCACAGAGCAAGCAGGCAGAAGTAAACACTAAGTAAAAACTGGTACAATAGTAAGTGCGTAAAAGTAAGAGGGCCAGTATACAAACCCAAACTGAAAGTAAAGTACAACTGGAAAGGGAAAACAACAACTGAAAAGTAAAGCCACAACGTCGAGCTGTCCACTGGAAATCCCACTTGAAGGGTGAGTACAGATAGCCTCCACTGCTCCTCGGGTCCAGCCGACCGCTCTGAGTACGTCCCGCCCAGTGGTCCACCTCTAGGTACCGTCCTGCTCCGCAAGCCTCAACCATGACCAGCGTTGTCCGTCGTCTGCAACAAACACAACATAGTGTGGGAATAGCCCGTGCAGGGGTGAGTATAAGCTACTTAGTAGGGACCCCGAGACCCCCGAAGGTCTCCCAGAATCCACAAAGGATAATCCACAAAGGAAAGATACAATCACGAAGTAACATCTGACACTGCTTATGTATATTCCCATACATATTCCTAAGTCATCAATTCCCGTTGGGCTCTAACATCCGAGCCCAAGCACAACCCAGTCCACACAGGAAAGCAATACGTAAATCCACACAGGATAGAACAACACAATCCACATAGGAAAGAAAAACAGGATTCAGCTCACACAGGTATACTACTTCGTAAGACGATAGAGTTTATCAGATTTAGCCACTGATTCATCTAAGCTGTCGGACCCACAACGGATTGGTAGGTACTAACCACCGCAATGACCCACACAGGATCGATCATGAATTTGAAACCATAGCTAATGGGAAACTCCTTCTCCATTAAGTACAATGGTTATGCCGCTACAACCATGCCCTCCCCTCTAACCTTGGACTGCTGTAGTACTCCACTTATCGAGTACTGTGGGCCTGCTGCTACAACCAAGAACTTCCCACCATGTTTCTGCCGCTACAACCAAGTGCTCCCCCCTCATAGCCTCTAGAGGTACTCCTTCTATTGAGTACCACGTTTCAGCCGCTACAACCAAGCACTCCTCCATCGTGGGTCTGCCGCTACAACCAAGCGCTCCCTCGTGCGGCTACAACCAAGTGCTCCTCTGTCGTGGGTCTGCCGCTACAACCAAGCGCTCCCCCTTATAGCCTCCAGAGGTACTCCTTCTGTTGAGTACCACGGGTCTTTCTCTACAACCAAGCGCTCCTCCACCGTCGGTCTGCTGCTACAACCAATCGTTTCCCACTGGGTTATCCGTAACACACCGAGTCATTCGATCAGTAGTCGCCAATTCTCAACCGGCTCTAGGGTTTCCGCACACAGCATGCTCGTTACGGGAGGGTCCACTCCATGAGCCAAGAGGTCGATGCATCAACTTACACATAGTCTGGAATTGATGTATCCCAAAAGTACCGTAGTGGTCACTACCGAACCCATGGAGGATCCCCGTACTGTCTTCACTGTCATCGCAGACGCAGCCAACTCTAGGGTTCCTGTACACAGAAAGTTCGTTCGGGAGGGTCCGCTCCATGAGCCGAGTGGCTGATACATCAACTGAAACATAGTCCAAAGTTGATATATCCAAAAGTTCCGTATCGGCAACAGGAACTCAACGTCGTAGACGGCGCGTCAAACAGACGTCTGGTCTGAGAGTTATCAACTTTTCCATTCCAGGGGCCCGGTTGGATTATGGGTACTATCCAACCCGGCCTCTATCCAACTACATCCAAAAATCAAGCGAGGTATGCCAAAAGTTCCGTCTCATCAAGAGAAATCAACGAAACAGACGGCGCGTTAATCGGACGCCCGATATGTGAGTTATTGGCTTTTTCATCCCAGGGGCCTGATTGGTTTTTAAGACAAAACCAGCCTGACTATACTCCACCAGCTTCCAAACCTCGTGTGGAGTGAGCCAAAAGATCCATCTCACTTAGAGGAATCTAACCAAGTCGACGACACATCAATCGGAAGTCCGAAGCTCAGGATATGAGCGTTTTCGCTCCGAGGGCCCGGTTGGTTTTGTGTACGAACCAACCCGTCCGAACCCAAAGTATTCCGAAACCTTTAGTGTAATATACTGAAACGACCGTCTCGATCCAAGGATCTCATCGCCGCTGATGGTGCGTCGATCGGAGGCATGCATCTCAAGTTATGAGCAAAAGACCAAAAAGGGTCTGAAACGGGGGGTCTGGGCCCGGACCGACCCGGCCCAACCCCCCTAGGTCGGCACGAAACGGGGCGACCCGACCCAGGTCCGGGTCTGACCCAGCCAGCGCGGCTCGACCGGCGCGCTGGCGCTGGCCAGGCGCCGCACAAGGCACCCGCTGCCCCCCGCACGGGGGCCGCTTCGTGACACCCAGACGCGGCTTAAGCCGCATCCCTCCTACGCGGTCCCACGTGGCCACAGGCCCGGCCAGTGTCGTCGCGGCTTCAGCCGCAGCGGGTCTTCCCGGCAGCGCGCCGGGCGCTGCCGCATCCTGGCGGTCGATCGCTGCCGGCCGCCGGCACCGCCGTGCCGGCATGGCGCGTCGGCGGGGGATTCAGCGGACCACCAGACGCGCTCCGGTGGTTCGATTTGCACACGGTCTTCGCCAGTTCTCATCCCGAGACTCGTTCTTCACTAATAAGCCTTCAAAATTATGTTGCGGCCTCATTTATCTTCTCCCACCAATCCGCGCATAACAAAAAAAAGGGCGGTGGGGGTGGTGGGTTCGGACTTCTTCATTGGTCCGCACCCACCGCGTTAGTGGTTTTCTAAAGTCTCACAACAATCATATTAAACAATCGGGGATATAAATCACGAAGATTTAAAAAGAAACAACCCATACTTCGTAGCTGTCGTCGGACGAGAGTTCTTCACGGAATTGACCGTCGCGGAAGAAGAGGATTGTCGCGTCGCGGAAGGGCGTCTTGTCGTCGCGGAAGGGCATCGCGTCGACGGTCTCCGAGGGTTAAAGAAAACACACTGATTTAATTTCATGAATTAAATCCATGTTAAGGATAAAATCCACAAAGGAAATTTAAATGATTTGAAATCTCCTACCTCAAGCAGTTGATCTAAGATTTGTCGTGGGGAAAGAATCGTCGCGGAAGAAGCGTCACGGAAGGAAAATCGTCGGCGTTCTTCGTCACCTTTCGTCGAAGGCCGGCGTACTTCGCGTTCTTTGCGTTCTTCGCATTCTTCACGTTCTTCGCGTTCTTCGCGAAGAAACATGAAGATCTTCTAGCTTCAGAGATTTCTCCAAATTTTCTAAACAAGACACCCCTCAAAAGACAAGTTTTGGTCTTATTTTTAATCTCATGCCAACAATTGATTTCAAAGATAAGTAACGAACAAATTAATTCATAGAATTAATTGCATCGAATTAACCTCCCAATTAATAGGGGCTTTAAGAATTTAGAAAACGCATCAGTTGAATTTCATAAAGAGGAGTTTTCGCGGGTGCGTTTAATAGAGGAAAAGAAACGGTGGGGCTCATGCGGGCCCCACCTCACAAATATCCTACCAAGAGGGTAGGATATTTTGGGTTCCACCCTATCCGCTTCAACTCACCTTAAGCAGCTTTAAGGGGATTTAAGTGGCTTTAAGTGAAATAAAATAAAGTTGTCACAACACTTTATTTTATTTTCTTCACATAACCCCAAAAATAAAAAACCACACCCGAGAAAATGCAACTCTGGAAGAGGCGTTTCTAAGCAAATACCGGCGCTGCAATTCCATCAGTGCCCTCAGAATTCGATACCGAGCACCGGTTCAAAAGTTAGAAAAACCCGCTCGTTCATTCACTGAACGTTCCCGAGCCAAGTTTCGGAAAAATGATTCCGGGCACACCAGGCCTCGGAATCACGTGTCGTTAGAAACTGTGTTCTTGTAAAATTCCAATGAGAATTAAGAAAAAAAATTCCCTTGAAATTTACGAGTCTTTACAAGTTCAAAACGCGGGTCACTACAACCTTACCACCTTAGAACTTCTCATCCCCGAGAAGCCTTCGGGAACAATATACACCTCACCCAAACTACAAGGGTCGTGATGCTTCATTCAAATGACCACATTGCGTTCACAAACGTCCAACACACCCTTAGGCACCCATTATACCATACGGTTCTTAATCCACCAAAACTCGATCCAACGATTGTTTCTCAAATGAAACACCAAGACAGCTCTTCCCGATCCTATCTACCCAGAGACATGAACCTGTCGTCATATCACCAATCATCCAGCCACATGTACTTCCCACCTTAGATTTTTAACGTTTAAGCAATCAACTCCAAACTACAGTTCCAAACATCATTGTAATTAACTTTCAAAGCATACCCCATACATTTCCATGATGCTCCTAGCATGATTTGAAACAGATGAAACGGTCGATTCCCCATCGACCACAAGGCCCAAGTCGAGCCGGTTGTTCATATAAGGCATCGACCGACACAAACCTCAATCATACTTACCTGACGATGTGCCTTAAAATGGTTCTCCACTAACCGTATTCATTTAATCTATAGAGGAAAAGAGTCAAGACTGAACAACTGACCATTAAAACGATTCCTGGCTTAGACGGCCAGCGTATTTCGAGAAAAACCACAATTCCTCCCTCCAAGGAACCTTATGTTTAACACAAACGCGTTCACATAAGCCTACACCCTACATCAGATGACGTTTCCAAGATGAAACCACACAAGAAACCACGCATCCCGTGTGCAACGCCGAAAGAGAAACAACCAAACAAGCCCAGTGGCTTTTAAGCATTAGCACAGATAAGACTGACGCTCTCTTAGTGCATCTTGGACGAAGACAAGGTAGGGTACATGTTCATCACTAAGAAGAATACACCAAGAGGATTGAAAAGGATTCCATCAAATCATACAAGATTACTAGAAGGATGAACAGTCGAACCTTAATCGGTCGACTTCAAGGAAGGAACTCGGCTTCACCTGCCGACGCATCCACACGATTTAAAAATCGCATGCCTCATGGAATTCAAACACGAAAAAACGTTTCTAGAAGGAACTCCTAGTACTGTCTCTTCTACTTGGAAGGACACATTTACAAAATTTGACGTGAAGCGCTCCCAACCTTAGGAGTGTCCTAGTTGCCGAATGGAAAGGTGATAACCTAGTCGAGCACAAGCGCTCGAGTACCCAAACACCGCAAATGATCATGTGACGCTCCTCTGCCACAGTGACATCGCCAAACAAATGAATAATATCCAAAACAAGGAAACCAGCATGCCAAAACACACAAGTCATTCGAAATCCATCCCGAACATTGGGAAGAAACAATTCTTTAACGTCAGGCCTCTCTTCTGAGGAGATGACCCAAAGCCGCAACGAAAGTCAAAGCCCAAAGACCACCCATCAGAACAAGGGTGTCATTTGAAAAACAAGAGTCCAACAAGGGACAGTGGTACCCAAACGGCACCTCACGTCAGAAAACTCACCGTAAAAGAAAGGAATTTAAATGCTAAGGGTGATACCTACCATGGCCTAGCCCCTTCGAAGATCAAACATTGACCCTAATGCCGGGTCACGCGAAACAAGGTCGCTGGTCTCAAAATCCAAACATCAAGCCACCGCTAAAGAAAACAACTCCTATAGAAACAGCCACGGTCCCGTTACAAGGCAAATCAATGAGAAACTCAAAACTACCCCTTAATCTAGGGTTTCAACACACCACTACGGGTTCCATTACCAAGCCCTTAACATTTCCTCTCGCTTAAACTTTAACCACCAAAAGTATCAACTGCACAACAAAGTAAACGAGCATGTTTCACAAAAAACACCCATTTAAAAACATTCACATTCATAGACATCCCGTCTTTATCAACCAACTGAGAAAAAAAACTGTCTGAACAAAAGGGCGACCTACATGGGTCCCATTCTATCCATCTTGGGTTCTTCAAGAAGCAACCCCAAAGAAAATTAGTCAATTTTCAAACTTTTAAACACCCATACCGGGTCATCTCATACAACACTTTCCAACCGACCTACTCGGGTCTAGTTGCACTTACACATTTACTGATTAATTTCAAATTAAAACCAAACAATTCTTACATTTAAAACCATTTCAAGACACCTCATGGTCATTTCATTTAACATGGGTTTTCATTTCCCAATTCAAGAAGCGCCCATACACTTCATGGATTGAAAATTGACTCCCTTTTTTTCAAAACTAGATTCCAACCCAAAACTTAACATTCTCACATACAACGACCAAAGTATATATGGGTGGCCTTCTACCAACCTATAAAGCACCCATACACTTTATAAATTGGCATTTGGATCCCCTTTTTAATCAAAACATATTTACTTTAGCATTTTAATTTCCAAAGCATTAATTTTTTATCAATAGCCTTACAAACATATTTATATCATGATTAGAATGGTTTTAATATACGTGTTATCCCTTCCCAGTTGTAAGGCTCCCACACACCTTATAATAAAAAATTGGTTCCTGGTCATTCACAAACCATGTACAACCAAAGCTAGACATTCCATCATAAACAGTAAACACAGAACATGTTATATCACAGAAGCATGGCATATCAATAAAGGAACAGAATCAGATCAGCAGTAAATTACTATTTCAACTACATGGCATGGCACTATGCATGGCATGTAAATTTCCAATGAGCCTAATATGATGCGTGGAATGCAGATTTCTTTCCATATCAGGCCAAGTGTAAAATTCAAGGAATATCATAAACCATAAGTAGCAGAAAATTCAACAGTCACCCAAGGTGAAACCATATCAACTGTAATAGAAAACAACATGAACAACAATTCCCATCCCTAGCCACTTGGTCTTTCCCATAAGTGGGGTGATCTGTCCCAAGCATGAAAATTATCCAAGCACAGACACATTCCTAATATCCTATCTACCGACCCAAAATAGTAAGTCAAAAAGAAAAGAAACACCTTTCATACCACTTTGTAACGTCCTGGCCCAGCTTACTATCGAACTAGTGGCTAGACCGGTGGGTCACATGGCCTCAGGCGTGCCTCCCCATATGCCAGAGGCTGCCGACTAGAAGCGAGGGTCTCGGGAGGTGATAGTGGGGAGATTATACCCTCATATCAGAGTAACGCAGCGGTATTATCATAGTAAATAATATTAAGTAGCAGAAGCAGTAAACAATTGAAAGACAGCAGTCATAGACAGAATAATATCCATTTTATAAAAGGTGGAAAATGTCAGTTACAATGCATGGATGTACAAATGATGATACACTTATGGAAGTAGGAAAAATTACAGCATGATTTACAAAAAATACGAAAAGAAAAGATAGAAAATCCAGATGGAAAATATCCTGAGCATCCCAAGATCCCGCTTGGTCCTCTGCTCCTAACTCCTCAGGTACCACCAGCATAGTACACAACCTAGGTCCTGCAAGAAAAACAGTTCTACTCGGGTACCCTAGTGCAATACCGACCCGAGTAGGGTGTGACATATGAATCTCAGTAGACCAGAACCACCGGTGTCTAACCCAATCCAGACAGTGTATAATAATTAAACAGTGAGCAGGTATGGAGAAGTAAGTAAACAGAATTTCATAAGTCAATAACACCCATCTGGGTTCCCAAGGGACACCTGATGGTTATACCTGCTTCGACTCATTGTCGGTAAAGTATCATGAACATGTCACCATATGTATATATATATATATAGAAATAATTAGATCATAGGTGGTGTGGGGTAAGAATTCTTCCCACCCATTAGTCGTGATTAGCGGGAACGAGGTAAGAATGCCTCTCATCCCTAGATCAACTAGCAAGGGGTAAGAATGCCTCTCTTCCATCACATTCATTCTACTGGAATTTGGTATAACTGCCTCCCATCCAGACATGTAATCATCAACTGAAGTCAACTGGCAAGGGGTAAGAATGCCTCCCTTCCAGACATGTACTGTCACACTGGCATCTGGTATAACTGCCTCCCATCCAACCACGTATCTGTCACACTAATCACTCTGGCATGGGTTATAACTGCCTCCAATCCAGACACGCAATCATTCAGAGTATTTGGCATGGGGTATGAATGCCTCCCATCCATAACCATACACATTCATTATCAACATTATAATTACAATACATAAGGAAGTACCTCATAAGCATTTCAAGTAAACATTCCACATTCACAATCAATCATTCATGGTGTGGAATCAGCATGTGCGCACTCACAATACAAATATATTTATAGTATACTACTTATGTAATTAACCCATAAGAATTCAAAGACTCATACCACATACAAATAGGTGAACACATTCATGTTCATACTTCAGGAAACCCATCTTAATTATCTAAATCGAGACAGTCACATATTCATTTTACTAACATGAGCTGTTCTCATTACGTATCCCAAGGCGTGGTCATACCACCCTAGTCTGTTCATTCTAGTTTATCCATTCATCTTAAAGGATATGTTTTTTCACTCTTTAACCCTTTGATACCTTCTAGAGGAAACATATTATATAGCCTTAGGACATCCCACTAGGTTTACCATCATACTCAATTTTCATAACATGGCAAGTTGACCCAAACCCATGTGTCACAACCATTTCATTATAATTGTATCAACAAATAATGTTCACACACAAGAATCAAACAAGCACCACAACAATCCATCAAGAAATCATAAAAATTCTATCACTACTTTTTATATTGAAGATAGCGCACCTCTAATTGAGGGGTTTTATTATTAAATCATTAGTTAGTTAGCAGGAAACCATTTTTATCTTATTCATGCAATTCACACTATTTGAACAGAAGCATTAAATCAGAACTAACTTGAATAATTAAAATACTAAGGCAGTGAATATTAAATTAACTTTCACTTTAATTAAAAAGGCAATGATAGTGACCCTACCTCAAGGTGGATCCATCCATCCACTCCAGCTCTTGGCGCTTTCTAACTAAGTGTCGCAGGCGAGTCACCTAGTCTTTGGTGACTTGAAACCATACCAAAACCCCGAACGTAGTACAACCAACGTGCTAGGAACTCATAAACATAAAAAGACCAAAATTCAACAAGTGTGAAACAAAGAAAGAGCTGAAAACCTTACCCCAAAACCAACCCGACAATTCGAAACCACCCGAACTAGTTCTCCATCAGTAGCGGTTGCTGGAACGCGCACCAAGGAGTCCCAACAGACCTTCCGCATAACCTAGAACAAATAGAAAACTGAAATTTGGATCACCCCAAAGCCCTAGGGTTCGGCCGCACCTCACCGGGTGCCGATTAGGTCGAAACATGGCTATAAGAAAGGAGGAGAAGAAAGAGGGGATATTACCATGATGATTCGATGAAGAAACCGGAGGAAATTCGGTAGAAATCAGCAAATGAGAGGATATCGTAGGAGGGGGTGTCACGCGCGGCTCACAGGAGAGGAAGGGGCTATGTGCGGGTTGAGTGAGGGTGAGGGAGAGAATATGTTTTTGTTTTAATGTTTTTATTTTATTTTCTTTTATTTTAATTTTAATAAAAAACATAAACTCACCCACGCGCACGGTTTGACCTGCACGGTTTTCCAAACCGTGCGTAGATCGCGCGGAGTCCTCTGCCTCCAAGACATCCGATGTACGGGCTAGGCGCACAGTTTGGAAAACCGTGCGCAGACCGTGCGCAATCCACTGCCTCCATTAATAAGGCTGCACGGTTTGGGCCGCACGGTTAGCCAAACTGTGCGCCAAACCATGCGCCCTCTGCAAATCTTTTACAAACAAGGGTCTGACGCTTCCGAAACCTCTTGGGCCGCCCGAGAAACTTAACAAGCCTTCTCCCACGCCCAAAAACATTAAAAGGAAGGGTTAAAACCTTTAGAACCTTGTTCTGAAGCCTGGTATTCAAAATGACCAGTTCAGAAAATGAAAAAGTTCAAATTCCTTCACTTTTTAACTAGGTTTAAAATGCGGTACATTAAAACATTCCCACCATAGAACTTCTCGTCCCTAAGAGGCCTTCAGGAACAATGTACACCTCACGCAACCTACAAGGGTTGTGAAGCTTTGTTAAAATGATCACATTGCATTCACAAACGTCCAACACACCCTTAAGCACAAATTAAACCCTGTGGTGCATAAGCCTCCAAAACTCGAGCCAATGCTCATTTCTCAAACGAAACACCAAGACGGCTCTTCTCGAGCCTATCTACCCAGAGACATGAACCTGTCATCGTCTCGCCAAGAATCTAGACAAAGATACTTCCCACCTTATATTTTTAATGTTTAAGAAGTCGAATCCAAACTACTGTTCTGACCAGTGTTGGAATTAACTTTCAAAGAATGCCCCAAGAATTCCCATGATGCTCCTAGTGTGATTTGAAATAGATCAAACAGTCGATTCCCCATCGTCTTCAAAGCCCATGTCGAGCCGGTTGTTCATATAAGGAACCGTCCGACACAAACCGCAGTCATACTTACCTAACGATGTGCCTTAAAACGGTTCTACACCAACTGTATTCATTTAAACTATGGAGGAAAAGAGTCAAGCCTCAACAACTAACCATTAAAAAGATGCCTGGCTTAGACGGTCGGCGTATTTCAAGAAAAACCACAATGCCTCTCTCCAAGGAACCTTATGTTTAACACAAATGCGTTCACCTAAGCCTACACCTGACTTCCGATGACGTTTCCATGATCAAACCACACAAGAAACCACACATCCTGCATGCAACGCTGAAAGAGAAAACACCCGAACAAGCACAGCAGCTGTTACGAATTAGCGCGGATAAGACTGACGCTCTCTTAGTGCATCTTGGACGAAGAAAAGATAGGGTACATGTTTGTCACTAAGAGGAATACACCCTGAGTATTGAAACAGCTTCTAGCTAACCATACCAGATTACTGGAAGGATGAAAAGTCGAACCTCAACCGGTTGACTTCAAGGAAGGAACTCGGATTCACCTGTCGACGCATCCGCACGATTTAAAACTCACATGCCTCAAGGCATTAAAACACAAAAAAACGTTTCCAGAAGGAATTCTAGGTACTGTCTCTTCTACATAGAAGGAAACATTTACCAGATTCGACGTGACGCACTCCCAACCTTAGCAGTGTACTAGTCGCCGAAGGGAAAGGTGATAACCTAGCCGAGCACAAGCGCGCTAGTACCCAAACACTTCAAATGATCGTGTGATGCTACGCTGCCACAATCACATCACCAAACAAATGAAGAAGATCCAAAACAAAGAAACCAGCATGCCAAAACACACAAGTCATTCGAAATCCATCCCGAACATTGGGACGAAACAATTCATTAACGACGGGAAACTCTATTGAGGAGATGACCCAAAGCCGCAACTAACGTCAAAGCCCGATGAACACCCATCCGAACAAGGGTTTCATTTGAAAAATAAGAGTCCAACAGGGGACAACGGTACCCAAACGACACCTCACGTCAGAAAACTCACGGTACAAGCAAGGAATTTAAACAATAAGGGTGCTACTAACCACGGGCTAGCCCCTTATGACAATCAAACATCGACCCTAACTCTGAGTCATGCGAAATAAGGTCGCTAGGCTCAAAAGCCAAACATCAAGCCACTGCTAAAGAAAAAAACTCCTAGGAAAACACCCACGGTCCCATTCCAATGAAACTCAACAAGAAACTCGAAAACTACCCCTTACACTAGGGCCTCAACACACCACTACGGGTTCCATTACTAAGCCCATAACATTTCCTCTCGCTTAATCACTAACCTTCAAAAGTATCAACTGCACAATATAGTAAACAAGCATGTTTCACAAAAACTCCCTTTTAAAAACATTCACATTCATAGAAATCTTGTCTTTATCAACCAACTGAGAAAAACAAAACCATCTAAACAAAAGGGCGACCTATGAGGGTCCCATTAAGTCTATATCAGGTTCTTCAAGAAGTAACCCCAAAGAAAATTAGTCAATTTTCAAACTTTTAAACATCCATACTAGGTCATCTCATACAACACTTTCCAACAAACCTTCTCGGGTCCTATTGCACTTACACATTTACTGATTCGTTTCAAATTAAAACCAAACAATTCTTACATTTAAAACCATTTAAAGACACCTCATGGCTATTTTATTTAACATGGGTTTCCATTTCCCAATTAAAGAAGCGCCCATACACTTCATGGATTGAAAATTGACTCCCTTTTTTTCAAAACCAGATTCCAACCCAGAACTTAACATGCTCACATGAAACGGCCCAAGTATATATGGGTGGCCATATACCAACCTATAAAGCTCCCATACACTTTATAAATTGGAATTTGGATCCCCTTTTTAATCAAAAGCAATTTACTTTAGCATTTCAATTTCCAAAGCATTACATTTTTATCAATATCCCTACAAACATATTTATATCATGCTCAGAATGGTTTTAATATACAAGTTACCACTTCCCAATTGTAAGGCGCCCATACACCTTACAATCGAAAATTGGTTCCCGGTCATTCACAAACCATGTAAAACCAAAGAAAGACATGCCATCATAAGAAGTAAACACAGAACATATTATATCTCATAAGCATGCCATATGAATCAAGGCAAAGAATCAGATCAGCAGGAGATTACTATTGCAACTACATGGCATGGCACTATGCATGGAATGTTAATTTCCAATGTGCCTAATATGATGCATGGAATGCAGCTTTATTTCCATATCAGGACAAGGGTAAAATTCAAGGAATTTCATAAACCATAAGTAGTAGAAAATAAAATAGACACCCAAGGTGAAACCATATCAACTGTAATAACAAACAACATGAACAAAAATTCCCAGACCTGGCCACATCGTCATTTCTCGTACGTGGGGTGATCAGTCCCATGCGCGGCTTTTAGCCAAGGGCCGACACGTTCCTAATATCCTGTCTGCCGACCCAAAATAGTAAGTCAAAAAGAAAAGAAACACCATTGATACCACTTTGTAATGTCCCGACCTGGCTTACCATCGAACCGGTGGCTAGACCGGTGGGTCACATGGCCTCAAGAACGTCTTCCTGTAAGCTAGAGGCTGCCGACTAGCAGCGATGGTGTCAGGAGGTGATAGTGGAAAGACTATACCCTCATATCAGAGTAACGCAGTGGTATTATCAGAGTAAATAATATTCAATAGCGGAAGAAGTAGATAATTGAAGGACAGCTGTGATAGAAAGAATAATCTCCATTTTATAAAAGGTGGAAAACGCCAGTTACAATGCATGGACGTACAAATGATTATACACTTGTGAAAGAAAGAAACATTATAGCATGATTTACAAACAATACAAAAATAAAAGACAAAAAATATAGATGGAAAATCTCACGAGCATCCCAAGATCACGCTTGGTCCTCTGCTCTGAACTCCTCAGGTACAACCAGCACAGTTCACAACCTAGGTCCTGCAAGCAAGAAGGTCTACTCGGGTACCCTAGTGCAATGGCGGCCTGAGTAGGGTGTGAGATATGAATCTCAGTAGACTGGAACCACCGGTGTCTAACCCAATCCAGATAGTGTATAATAATTAAACAGTGAGAAGGTATGGAGAAGTAAGTTAATAGAATTCCATAAGTCAATAACACCCGTCCAGGTTCCCAAGGGACACCTGATGGTTATACATGCTTTGCCTCATTGCCGGTAAATTAAAATTAACATGTAACAATATGTATATATATATATATAAACATTTAGATCATAGGTGGAGTGGGGTATGAATTCCTCCCACCTATTAGTCGTGATTAGCTGGCATGAGGTAAGAATGCCTCTCGTCCCTATGAGTCAACTGGCAATGGGTTTGAATGCCTCCCTTCCATAAATCGGGATTAGTGGGAACGAGGTAAGAATGCCTCTCATCCCTAGATCAACTGGAAAGGGGTAAGAATGCCTCCCTTCCATCACATTCATTCTACTTTCATGGGGTATAACTGCCTCCCATCTAGACATGTAATCATCAACTGAAGTCAACTAGAAAGGGGTAAGAATTCCTCCCTTCCAGACATGTACTGTCACACTGGCATGGGGTATAACTGCCTCCCATCCAACCATGTATCCGTCACACTCATCACTCTGGCATGGGGTATAACTGCCTCCCATCCAGACACGCAATCATTCAGAGTAGTTGGCATGGGGTATGAATGCCTCTCATCCATAACTATACACATTCATTATCAGAATTATAATTACAATGCATAAGGCAGTACCTCCTATTCATTTCAAGTAAACATTCCACATTCAAAATAAATCATTCATGGTGTAGAATCAGTATGTGTGCAATCACAATACAAACATATTTATAGTATACTACTAATGGAATTACCTCATATGAATTCAAAGAATCATACCACGTACACATAGGTGAACACATTCACATTCATACTTAAGGAAACCCATCTTAAGTATCTAAATCGAGACACTCACATATTCATTTTACTAACATGAGTCGTGCTCATTACATATCCCAGGGCGTGGTCATACCACCCTAGTCGGTTCATTCTAGTTTAGCCATTCATCTTAAAGGATATGTTTTTATCACTCTTTAACCCTTTGATACCTTCTAGAGAAAGCATATCACATATCCATAGTTCATCCGACTAGGGTTACCATCTTACTCAATTTTCCTGACATGGAATGTTGACCCAAACCCATGTGTCACAACCATTTCATTATACTTGTCTCAACAAAGAATGTTCACACACAAACATCAAACAGGCACCACAACAATCCAGCAAGCAAGCATAAAAATTATATCACTGCTTTTTTATCATGAAGACAGCGCACCTCTAATTGAGGGGTTTTATTATTAAATCATTAGTTTAGTTAGCAGGCAACCATTTTTATCGTATTCCTGCAATTCACACTTTTTTCACAGAAGCATTAAATCAGAACTAACTTGCATAATTAAAATATTAAGGCAGTGCAATATAAAATTCACATTAAATTTAATTAAAAAGGAAAGAAGAGGGACCCTACCTCATGGTGGATCCATCTATCCACTCTAGCTCTTAGCGCTTTCTAACTAAGAGTCTCAGGCGAGTCGCCTAGTATTTGGCGACTCGAAACCACACCAAACCCCCGAACGCACTACAACCAACGTGCTAGGAACTCATAAAAATAAAAATCCCCAAATTCAACAACTGATAAACGAAGAAAGAGGTGAAAACCATACCCCAAAACCAACCCGACGATTCGAAACCACCCAAAATGCTTCGCCTTCGGCGGCGGTTGTCGGAACGTGCACCAAGGAGTCCTAACGGACCTTTCGTATAACTTAGAACCAAAAGAAAACTGAAATTCGGATCACCCCAAAGCCCTAGGGTTTGGACGCAACTCACCGGGTGTCAATTAGTTCGAAACATGGCTGGAAAAAAGGATGAGAAGCACGATGGGAGATTACGATGATGATTCGATGAAGAAACCGGAGGAAATCTGGTGGAAATCAGCAAAAAAGAAGAGGCCATATGAGGGGGTGTCGTGCGTGGCTCACAGGAGAGGAGGGGGCTGTGTGAGGGTTGAGTGAGGGTGAGGGAGGGAATTAGTTTAGGATTTAATCTTTTTATTTTATTTTATTTTATTTTAATTTTAATCAAAAACCTAAACTCAACCATGTGCACGGCTTGAACCGCATGGTTTGCCAAACCGTGCGCAAACCGTGCGGAGTCCTCTATCTCTGAGACATCAGCTTCACGGGCTACACACACAGTTTGGAAAACCATGCCCAGCCTGTGTGCAAGCCACTACCTCCTCTAATAAAGCTGCACATTTTGGGCCGCACGGTTAGCCAAACCGTGCGCCAACCGTGTGCCCTCTGCATATCTTTTAAAAAAAGGGTCTGGTGGTTCTGAAACCTCTCGGGCCACCCAAGAAACTTAACAGCCCTTCGCCCACGCCGAAAAACATTAAAATGAAGGTTTGCAACCTTTGGAACCATGTTCCAAAGCCTCGTCTTCAAAACGACCAGTTCAGTAAACGAAAAAGTTAAGATTCCTTCTCTTTTGAACCCGGTTCAAAA
This sequence comes from Viscum album, assembly GCA_963277665.1. Lineage (NCBI taxonomy): Eukaryota > Viridiplantae > Streptophyta > Magnoliopsida > Santalales > Viscaceae > Viscum > Viscum album. The sequence continues at coordinate 1,857,468,595 of OY728153.1, read as the reverse complement.
TGCGGGTCATTACATCTAATAACCGTGGACTTCTTGTAGGACAATGGTATGCAATAAAGGCATGTCACACTTTAGTTGTGGGTTTGACTCCTGCAACCTTGTCCAACGTGATGGGTTGTCGCCCATCCTATGGGTTGTACTTATTCAAAAACTACACCATTACAACATTCCAGAAATAATATCAAAAATTTATATCCTTAAACAATACTATTTGATGTCCAAATTAATGTATTCTAACTTTTAGGCTTATAAAAAATACTTCTGTCCAATCTCATAGTATAATGAAAATGACTACTAGAAAGGTCATCTACCGAGCATGTGAATGCCATCATTTAACCCCCATATATAATAAGATATATCTTGTTGGTCACATTACAAACATGTGAATACCTTAATCATGTATTCTATTGAAAAATGAATACCCATTGAACCTTAGTGAAAACATGAATGTTATCAAATGTTAACTCTTTACACATACCAAAATCCCAAAATTTCTATATATTCAAATCATGATGTCACTTTGTCCTTATATCAGTCATGAGCTCATTAATACTATCAAACATTTCATTATCTCTTTATCCCTTCATTATACACATATCATTTTCATTCCAAAAATATTTCAATCACTTTTCATGGTTACCGGTACCATAAAATTATTGAAAACCACAATAAGCCAATACATAGATATTCCAATATTCCACGATACTATAAATGAGATTCCACAACATTATTTTGGAATCCTGTTACATAAACACTTAATCTATCCACCACATCATTGTCATACAAAAAAATTCCAATAGTTATCGCATGTTACATCCATTTGTCACTTTCCTTAAGAGGTTGTTGATGTCGATCATCATTAACCCTTGTAATAGAGCATTGGTTAGCATAATTCCCCATTTCCTTTCACTTATAGAATTGATGTATTGGTGGTGCATTCTCTATAGTATTTTCTCTATTCTCATCATTAGCTACCTTTTTCCCATTACATCAACACTCAGCTACTCGATGACCTTCTTTTCCACACTTAAAACATTTTCTAGTCCCATTAAGAAAATCTCTACCATGATTCTTTCCACACTTTGAGCATAACGAAACATTCATCTTCTATTCACCATTGTTTACAGATTTTTCCTTTAACTTCATCTTTCGTTTCTTGTCAAAACCATGAGATTGATATTTAACACCAACATCTAGTTATACCATGATAGCACAACACACAATTTTTTCATAGCTATTGAAGTATCTTATATCTAATGCCCTTCTAAGACTTGATTTTAATCCGCTGCATAATCGATCAACTTTACTTTCAGGTTGGATGATAAAGCCAGATGCATACCTTGCAAGCCTTGTAAAATTCACCTCGTATATACCTAGAGATTCATCATCCTTTTTCCTAAGCTCAAGGAACTCCTTTTCCATCTTTGATCGAAGAATATGTGGGAAGTACTTATTGAAAAAAAATGTTCTTGAACTCATCCCATTCCATGGATTCAATTTCATCTTGGGGCCTTGTATTCTTAATTAGGGTCCACCACTAGTCTGATTCACCTTCTAAATGGTAAATAGCTAAAATGAATTTTTCATGTTCTGAACATCGAAGTATGGAAAATATTTTTTCAATGGAACTGATCCATTGTTCAACAATAAGTGGATTAGAAGACCCATTGAAAGAAGGTGTGTGTTTCCTCATGAATTACTCAATAGAATATTGTTCCCTTCTCTGCTAATTAGGAAGTCCAAAATGATTCGTAACTCACGTAGGTATAGTAATGGGATCTTTTAACTCCATATCCCATAACATTGGTTTGTTCAAGAGGAAAATCATGGCATTTTTCATTACATTGATCAACATGGTTCCTTCGGGTTCCAACCATCATCTAAAACCCAAAAAATGATACAGTGAGAGGAAAAAATCATGCTAGGAAAATAAATTAATAAAGGGGGAGTACCTTCAATATATAAAATCTTAGGTTTAATTCTATGATCATTACAATAATTCTCAGACATTAACCTATACTTATACTTAACCATAGAGATATCCCTAGACATAACTTAGAAATACCTCTAGGGATTTCACTAATGTTTTAGCATCGTAGTTTCAAAGATTAACTAAACCTTCACTCTGATACAAACTATAGAGACCCAAAGATTGACGTACATAGACATTTCATTACTTTTGCAGAATACATAATACATGACAAAAACAGACGCCCAAAGACCATATTAGTTTAGTGTCTTGGGAAACTCGGAACATAATCTTCTAATTATAGTGAAAGATCTTCAACATCTCTCATAAAGATCTTCCACTTTTGTTTTCTTACCTAAAACCGTTATTTATATCATGGGGACAAGAAAACATAAAAAGGGTGAGCTCAAATGCTCAGTAAGGTTAAACATGGAGAACATAAAACAATCCCCGAACATTTGAATGTAAGAACATGAACATAAAACATAAAAATCATGAGTAATGACATAAATCTTTGCAGTGCATAAGGCATAGATCATAATGGAACATTAACGTTGGTAAAATAGAATGGGAATAAAACATGTAATGGTGGATAACCATTAAGAACATATTATGATTTCCATATTATCCAAGGCATTGCTGCAAAGACCATCATATTGGATAAAGTCCATTACTGAACCGGGTTTACTTGTCGTTCCAGACCTGTATTACAGAACCAGATTCACTTATCATTCCATCCATGTTTATCTCATGAGATATAAATCTTTACCCAATGCATTGGAGGGAGATATGGGTCTCATAAATCTCATAATGAAATCATTATTTTGTGTACCACAAAATAAACAAAAATTAATCAGCATAACCAAATGAATAATTTGGGTTTCATATACGTCATCCCATCATAACATAATCCATATGAAAAAATGGATATAATTTCATAATGAACAAAATAAAATCATGTAAATAATATGGACATAATACATGAACCATATCCATATTAAATAATTTCATCTTAGATAGAAAATAGTTTGGATAAAACACATGAAATGAATTCTTGAGGAAAATATCTTTTCTTCTTCAAAATCATTTTCTTTTCACAAAATGCCATGCAATTTTAAAAGAAAAGGATTTTGTTGAAAACAATAATGAAATATTGTAAAGTATTCTTCATGAAAATAAGTCATTATAAAACCGTAAAAATATGTTCATTCCTTATAAGTTAAAAGAAATATTCTCCTCGAACATTTAACAAAAAAGTAAAAAAGTACCGTGTATGGTGAACAAAAGAAAGATTCCTTTTATAAAACAAAGTAAAAGTCCAAGAGGAGTAAACATGTCATTAAACATACATTGAATAATATTAAACACTTTATGAAAAACATTTTTATGGACATGGATGAAAAATATAACCCTAGTAAATACTTACAAATAAACAATCTCAGATAAGAATGTGATTGGAATAATTATCCCTTACCTTAGGTCCAATTTCTTTTGTACGTGTCTGAAACACCTATATAGTGGGTTTAAACATATTATTCACTCATAACAGAACCATGATAATATTTATGATATCATATATGATTCGTTGAGGACTTTATATTACCTATTCTTTTGTCAATTCCATGTTAAAGTAGTTGTTTGGGTAAAATCGTTTCATTTATCGTACGTGTTTAGACTTGTTGTTCTTGATATTATTACTTATAACCTGATTTACTTAATTACATAATGTAAAACATGATTTCTATATAATATGTAGTCATTATATAAATATATATATGATAGATCTATAAATGGAATGAGATACACCATTCATGGAGACGGTAGGACGTACATACGCATGAACGCAATTTTTGTTTCCTTATTGAATTGAATGGAATTAAGTAAATGAAACATATATGTACATAAATACAGTATAATTATTATGTAATATATTTCATGGTTATTTATTATACATACTTTATAATCATTCATGGATGGTTAATCATGGAGAATGAATCTCATCGCGTCGTGGAGACGATAAGTCGTACGTACGCACGAACGATGATATAATTCCCATGATTTGTGAATGGAATTTGAGTGGATGATATAATTTATCATAATAAGTATGATTTTATAATAATCATATATAGTTATTATTTCCACCATTATACCCATCCGGGTAAGGTGGTGGTGGAAAACAGATTACACCACGGCGTGGAGACGGTATTTCGTACGTACGGACGAGCGGTGATCTCATTTTCCATAGGATGGATATAATGTGAAATAGATTTGTTTCATATTTATAATATCATATAATTATATTACTGATAATTATGTTTTACTTTATAGTGTAAAAATAAGTAAGAGTATTTAGAAGAAGAAATACATTTGAAATAATCGGTAATGGATATTACCGATTCTTCAACGCGACTCTTCTAAACCTCTTATTAATGAACTAAAGTTGGTCTTTGAAGAAGACCAGGACCTCTAGTATGTATCTACGGATGTGGAGAAGAGACACAGGAAGGGTTTGTTCAAGATTTAAGGCTCAAAATGTTGTGAGGTGGAGAGGGAGGATGTGACCTTTTATAAGAGAGGATAGGGGAACTTTTGGAAACCTCAAAAATATTAATTTATAATAAACTCAAACCCCACATAAAAACATAAAAAAAATACTCAAATACTAAGATTAGATTCTATAAGGTTTTAATATCATTAACCAATAAAATTTAGACATGTTTGGAATTTATTTTAAACCTTATCAACTTGATTTATTGTTATTTAATCAATTTAATTTCATTTGTGGTAATAATATTCTAAATTTAAATTGTTATAAAAAATTACTTACGTGTTGTTAATTGTCCAAAATTTATTACTTTATGACATTTTAGACCATATAAATTTCAATATATAATTTTTAAATATTTTTTTGATTTTTAATCAATTTTATAATATGTTATATTTGTAAAATAACAATAGTGTCAATTTTGAAACTATTCATTTATTTGAATTTAAATAAAATCTGCACAAAGGATATATTCGAAGAAAAATATTTAATAGATTCCTAACATGTCACATTCATTTGGAAAATTTGGGAGAACATTAATTAGTTCATATAATATTTATTTTAATATTTTTAATACCATTTATTTTATATTTCAATCAATAAAATAATTTCTAAATCACTATTGTTTCATCTTTAATGATAATTATTTAATCACTAAAATTTATAAAAAAATTATCATGATGTAGATAATTTTATTAGATTTCGGGATACTATTTATATTTGAAGTTTTATGAGGTTTAAAACTAAATTATAATTATTATACTTATAAGATATAAGAGAAGTGTTAGGTCCACAAGGCTGAATACCCTGAGAGGGGGGAGGGTGAATCAGGGTATGACTAATTTAAAATTAAAGCCTGTTCTGATCATGTTTCTTGGATAATAAAAATAGTCTTCCCTCTCTTTCCTGTTTCACAAAATAAAAATAAATTAAAGCAATTACAGGACACAACAATTTTACTTGGTTCACTGCTAAGGGCTACGTCCAAGGAGCATACGCCGATAGGTTGTCGATCGTACCAAATTACACTAAAATTTACTAGCTATAGATTACAAGGTTAGAGCATAGTAACTTTTTCCTAGGCTCACTGCCTTTACAAGGTTTAGGGTAAGCTCACTGCTTCCCCAAGGGTCACTCCCTGTTTCTCTCTCTCTGGCTCACTACCGATGGAGAGGATCACCTTCTTTTTCTTCCTTTGCTCACTGCTCTAGAAGGAATCCACTAACAGTTTACAGACCTGTAGGTCTCTTCATTTTCATGAAGGAATGCATATTCCTCTGTATGTAGATGCTTTGTTGAAGCCCTACTTTCACCTGTAGATGAATATCTCTTTGCACCGAAGGTATCGGGCAAACTTCCAGCTTTCACGCAGCCCGAAACACTGTTGAAAAAACAACCTTACTTGGCATGCAAGTCTAATCCGGTGTGAAAGTATCGGCGCGCAAGTCACAACTGGAACACAAGTCTGCGTTAGACACTTGCACTACACAAGCTTCTACAACTACAAACTTGCGCGACACACTTCCCTTTACGCCCAAACCAATATTGGCGCGCAACTAACAACAACCGCCCTTCTTCAAATCTGGCGAGCAATTCCCACTTGCATGACACACCACCACTTGCGCGACCACCACACATGCGTGATGGGAGCTATGATTTCTTAAATTGTTGAACTCCGTTGAGAAATGAGGAGGGGTGGTCCAGTATTTATAAGTATTTTTGACACTGTGCGCGATGGCACGCAGTCAACCCTTAGCGTGCAAGCCTCGGCGTAGGTCTCTTCCCCTGCAAGTCACTTGCGTGACCCAATTCCAAACTTGCGCAAAAATCTTTACTTTACAATATTTTGAAGTTATGATCTTGAAAAACAATAAGCGCACAAGTTTCCAATCCTTCTAGGAACTGGCGTGCAAGTCCTTTCTCTTGGCGCGCAAGTAACCTATGAGACCAACCCAATACTTGCACGACCCTTATCCCTTGGCAATATTTTGATGATCTGATCTTTAAAAAAATAGGGTGCACAAGTTTTTAAACCATAATTTACACGGTGCACAAGTCCCTTTTCCAAAAACCACTTCTCTTCATTTGACGATTTTCAGGACCAAAAATTTGGGAAACACTAGAAAGTGGGGCCACTTTGTATCAGTTCTTTTTGTACCGCCTCCAGATCATCCATTACTTTGTTGAAGTTCTTGACTCGACCATTTATTGTTAACCACGGCTCTTGAACTCGGCATGACGCCATGAAATCCCCTTTGTCGACATATTTGTATGTCACGATTTTCCTTTTCAACAATCACAAAAAAGATGTCCACTTTATCAATAAACACAATCACCTCAAAAATGCTTCAATGATACCTTGAGGGATTTTTTCCCAACAAGAAGACTATTTTTATTCAATGTTTTATGAGGTTTATCACTAAATTAATATTATTAAACTTAAAAGATATAAGAGAGTGACATGTTGTCACTTTCTTTGGTTTTAATAATAATTATATCGTTTTCATGGTCAAAAATCCATGAAATGAATCTATTCCCCCCATAATGTGATATGGGTAGACTTTTATTCATCCAATATAATTTTTTCAGGTCTTATGGTAATTTTATAATCTTACTTTTACCCTTAATTAACCGATTTACCTTTTACTGTAGTAAATAAAAATTACCATAGTTATTGTTCATAATATCAAAAAAATAAAAGTAACCTATTAACATAACTTGGACACACTGAATCCAAATATTGAATCCATTTTTTAAAATTAAAAACATATAAGTTGCAATAATTAATTTAAAATTAATCACTTTGTTAAGAAAATGTGTTTTAAAAGTTAAAACATTGTCAAAGATGGAAATGTTTTTACCTGTGAATTCAATGTAAAATTAATGATATTGAATTGCATTATATTAAATGGAAAAAATATATTTTATTTATACTTTAAAACTATTAAATATTATAATTTAACCATATAAATTATCATGATGAAAAATTTTGTTTTTAATTAAAATTTAGCGTATTTTTACTATTCATCAAAATATGAAAGTTAACAAAAAAATATAAAAAAGTTATCCAAAGTAAAATTTTATATACTTATTGAAATGAATAACTTTAGTTTGTCTAATTTAACTTATAATATTCTCAAAAACTAGATTTTAAGTGGGTGTTCCATCAAAAGGTGGCAAGACTACATTTTTTTTAAAACATATTTTCCCCAAAATTTAGTTTGTTCTCATCCCATGTTCTAGAAAATGTGTAAGATGAATTATTTTTTAATAAAATTTAAAATGTAGTTAATAATATTCATAAAGGCTATTTCATAACAATATATCATTGTTTATTGAAACTCGGTATTGCATACAACACAAGCTATTGAGGAAGGTCCCTCGTGCATGCAACACAAGCCAAGAATAGTGTTTGCGTATACTACAAGATAATACAGTGCTGCGTATAGCGCAATCTAATCTTGGTGAAGTGTACAATACAAGATGTCAATGAAATTAAAAATAATATTTCTCAAAACGTTTTGGGGTGTTACAATTAGTCTATAACTCGTACATAACAGCTTGACTATTACAAAGTAGAAACTTCTACTCGTTATCCATTTTTTTAAACAAAAAATACATTTAAAAGGAACATGATTTCATTAAAATAATAGTCTTCAAATAAATTCTTCATATCATATTCTTTTTCCTTTACAATATTAAGACCTGTTGAAAATTTTTAAAAACATGGGATGAGCACAAAAATATTAGTAAGAGAAAACAAGGGTAATTGTTTACATGTTGTCTTGAGAGATATAAATAATAACATGCGGACTTTCACAAAGGCATGAGAAATAGAAATATCATAAAAATAAGAAATTGGGTCATAACATGAAAAATTTTCAAAAACATTTAATTTAGTCATTCATAAGAATATCACCAAGGTCAATCCCCAGGGTGTCATAAATATTACCTTGTTTATTCACCAAGGTATTGTAAAACATGTCATCTATAGAGATTAATTTCATTATCCAATGAATTTTAGTTTAATAATGGTGAATCCTAACTATTTATTTATGTTTATGTGGTCCATAGAGTTCATAATAAAATATTTCATAAATAATTTTTATAGAATAAAATAAATGGGTTTCATATCAAAATCATGGCATTTCAAAAGTTGCTTAAAAGGATGATCTTTATGTCATTTATAACCCACAGAGAGGTAATGAGGGTTTTATATATGTCAATTATAGAATAAAAAAATTATTTTTATGAATTTATGAGTACCCCTATAAATGAATGTTGTTTGGTTATTCACATAATTAAAATAAGTTAATTTATGTTTAAAGAGAGAGATTTTGAGTTGAAAATTCTGTAGCATAACAGTAATGAAACATGGTTTTAGAAAACATTAAAAAGAGATTGGACAAAGGTATACCATTCATAAATTACTCATAATACAGTATAAGGACCTAATAAAATGAAATTAAGAACATGGTATAGAAATTTTAAATACATACCACGTTAAAAGAACATGAAAAGAAAAGAGAAGTTGAGAATTCCCTTACCACATATGAAACACTTGAATACATATCAATATAGAATTACACTATATAAACATTAAATATCATTATAATTTACTTATTAATTAAATATTTTATCAAAGGTATTTATATACACCTTCTAGGAAAATATAGGTGCATAACATCAAGATATTCCCCAAAGAAAGAAGATTGAGACGAAGTCCTTTACCTTGAATCTGACTTGTCTCGTTCACTTTTATCATCTTGAATAATAAAAATAGGTTAATTTATAACTGTTTTATAAACTTTTTAATATTTTTTATTCTTTTTATGTCACTTATTACCTTTTTATAAAAATTAGTTAATTATTTGAGTTTATATAAGATGTTTACTCTATATTCAGTACTTTAGTCAAAAATGAACTTGTTATGATTATAAATTGACCATGTGGTCATAATTCCATCATCTCCAAAATGATACTCATGATTTAAATATCATATATATATAGTATATATGTATTTATAATTTTCCATAACATTTTTACATAAGAAATTAAATGCACGGTTCCGGGAAATGATAGGTCGTACGTACGCATGAACGCTACATTTATTTCTTTGTCATATTAATGGAATGAAAACTAAATGATACATAGGTATATTATAATTCTAGTATAATATATATGTTATATATGTTACATATTTTTATTAATTAAATCATTTATAAGTTCCATGTATGGAATTAATGACTCATATCACATTTAGGGGGTGGCAGTCCACACTTCCTTGAATGAAATTATTGTAATTACAGATTATGCAAAGCACAAAGGTATATTGTAAATTAAAATTAAAGAATAATAGAGAAAATATGAATATAAAATTTATAATATTTAAATGTTTTCCATCATAATGTTCACCATGAGATGTGGTAGGATAAAATTGAATAATCATTGTTTCGCGACATAGTAGTTTAGTGTACACAGAAACAGTGTGTTCTTTATCCATTATATGGAGGTGTGTGTAAGTTTAGGTAGAAACATTAGCTTAAAAAATACTATTATATTTATGATACTGGTTTTTTATAAAATTATAGAAAAATATATTTTAGTTTTTTTATAAGGAAAATAAATGAAGGAGATTGAGAGGAGACGTTACCTCTAAATCAGGTAACTCCTTTTGATTTGATCCAAAAAAGAGTTTTGAATTTCCTTCTTCCAAAGGTAAGGCTTATAGAAGGAATGGAGGGATTTTGGTAGCTTATGTGAGAAGATTTTTGGTGATCCAATATTCATTAGATGTGTGAGTAAGTTGGTATAATATTTATGATACTGGTTTTTTTATAAAATTATGGAAAAATATAGTTAATTTTTTTTATAAGGAAAATAAATTAAGGAGATTGAGAGGAGACGTTACCTCTAAATCGGGTAACTCCTTTTGATTTGATCCAAAAACGAGTTTTGAATTTCCTTCTTCCAAAGGTAAGGCTTATAGAAGGAATGGATGGATTTTGGTAGCTTATTTGAGAATATTTTTGGTGATCCAATATGCATGAGAGGTGTGAGTATGTTAGTAGAATTGGTGTCCTTTTATAAAAGGGAGGAGGGGCACATTAGGAAAGTCTGAAAATATTATTTTATTATAAATTTATTTTCGAATTATAAGTATTCCAAAGTGATTTATTTTGTGGATAAGATGAGTATGGGTGGAAATAATCTCAACCATTATTTTTTTGAAAATTTTAGGTCACAATATTAACCTTATCTTTTTTGCTTTAACAATTAGTTAAAAACAGTAACTCTTACCATGTCTTCTTGTATTTTTCCTAATAAATGGTTACTATAGTTACTATAAATTTCCCAGAGAACCAAAAGTGGATCAATAATGATATTTTTAAGATTATATAAGTAATATTTCCAAAAAATATATTTTTAGGACAATTATATCATTTAATTAAATAGTATTTGTCTTAAAAACGTATTTATTTCAATTTTGACACTTTTAATAGATTGATTTTTTTATACACATAACATCATGATTCCATACAAAAATAATTAAATCAAAGATAAAATGTAATAAAAAACTTATTTTATGCCATCAAAATGTTCAAATTACATTTATTTTAATATTTATAATATCTTTTATTTGAATCCTTTATTAATAAGGTAATCACGACATCAGTATTGGGTCATAAATTAAATTATATATTCAATGTCTAAAAATTATAAATAAAATACCATGATATAGATGATATTATTTTATATCTAATGAATATTAATATTCTAATATATCATTTATATAAAACAAATTGAAATTTTTTATTTAGGATATACGTTTTTTGTTATATTTTCCTATTTCTTTAAAATAATTATTATAAAAGGTCATTATAACACCCAAGTGGCTTCATGGGGTCCTAAAATAGACTCAATGATGCTAGTGGTTTGAAATATCTCATAAAATAGTTCTATTACACATTAATGATAGTTTTATATTATTAAAATACTATTTTTCTACCCTTATTTACCTGATTTACCATTTAACCATGGTAAATAAAAAAATTACTGGATTTACTATTCATAATGTCCAAAAATAAAAGGTGCCTATTTAAAAAATTTGAACCTTATGAGTTAAAATATGTAATCCATTTTTTCAAATTCAAAATACATAATTATAAGAAATTAATTTAAAATTAATTCTTATTGTGAAAAATATAAAGCAGTTTTTTTAAAATTTAAAACATTGCAAAAGATTGAAAAATTATTATATCAGAATTCAATATATAATTCACACCAATAACCTAAATTATAATAAATGGTAAAAATATATTATATTAATAATTTAAAACCATTATGTATTATTATTTAACCATATAAATTATCTTAATGGAAAATGTTGTTTTCAATTAAAATTTTGCGTATTTTTATTATTCATCAAAACATGATAGTTATCAAAAAAATAAAAAAATATCATCCAAAGTAAATTTAGATCTCTCAATTCTAAATAAAAAGTTAATTTTTATAAATATAATATATAAAGGTGAAAAAACTAAATTTAAAAAGGGTTTGCCGTCAAAAAGCGGTAAAACTATATTTAAAAAAATACTTCTTTTATCCGAAATATTGAACATGTTCTTATATCAAATCTAGAAAAAATATAAGATGAATTTAAAACATTAAATTGAATATAAAAAATATATTTTTCATTAAATAAGAATCCATAAAGGGAGATATGATTTTATAAACACAATTATCTTCTTTGTAAATAAGCTTTCATTAAAATACTCCTTTATATTGAATTCATTTTTATTTCCATTTATAATAAATTTGGTAAAAAAAGTGTCCTTATTTAAACATGTGTAAACCATATTTTCATAATATAGTTGATTTTATTCATTCATACCATTCCAACGGATAGGTTATAAGAGTAACCTAATAATATTTAGTTGTTTGTTTAAGCTCAATGTAGCGTATCATGTATATTATTGAACATAGTGTTTCTTTTTAAAAACACAGGATGTTACATCTGTCCCACCTTTTATAAATTTAATCCTCACAATTTTAAAGTTGAACATGAAAACTTCATTGAAAGTCCCATATCATAAAAAAAGTCAATAAAACTATCACTTTAAAAAGAAATTAAGATAAGTACAAAGGTCACCCTAGATAACACATACAAGGATTCAAAATAGGAAAATGGATATCGAAGAAAAAATAACCATATTTTTCTGATGGAGACTGATAGAAAAAATGATAAAGATAAATTTAAGAACCATAAAACCGTAAAATTGAAATGGATTAAACAGTCGTTGATTTCCTAGTGTAAAAAGTAAATGGGAAACGTTTTTATTTTAATATACTTTTCATAGATCTAATAAATTTATTTATGATCATGAATAAGAACAAAAGAAAACACACATACCTATTATGTATAGTTTAATCTTAAATAAATATCTACCACAAACTCATATTTTCTCCAAACAATGAGTATTCAAGATGACTTGGTTACACCAGAAGCACTAGAATCAACTTCTAGAGAATAACATAACTCATAAAATATAAACTATATATTTCCCTTATCTTTAGAAAAATAACCAAAACAAAAATGGTTAGTACAAGACCAGATAATCCACCAAGAAGATTAATTTTTTATAAGGATAAGGACAAATTTTAATCTCAAAAATTCAATAGTAATATCCATTTTCTATATAGACCATTCAAAAAACAAATATACTTAACAATTTTCAAAATAATTGAAACTGAGATTGAAACCCAAAATTCCTAAGGATTTGATCACATAGTCTTCCACAATAAATATTTACATTTACCTCCAAATAACATCAACTAATCTTAAATTCTCAAGATAAAAACTAATTAACCTAATCACATAGTTTTGATGATAGGTTAATCATTACCATAAATAACCCAAATCATCATATGTCCACAATAAAAACATAGATTCTTAAAAAATAAAAAATAAACCATTACCCCTAAAATGAAATCACGTAGTATTATATTTTCCAGAGGCATATTTTGTTCCCAAAAGATATAATGTCTTCAAAAATAACCTTTATCACTTAATCACAAAATCGTTTTCCCATACTAAGGAAATCCATTTGATAAAACATATGTCCCAAAAATCAACATATTATTGATCCATAAAATCATTTAACTAAAAAGAATAATTCATACTAACCAGGGAATTCATGTAGCCCAGTGGTAGGTGATGTTCCCTTGATGCCCTTCAGTTGTGATTTGGATTCCCACAGCCTTACTAGATGTGATAGGTTGTCACCCATCATGTGGGTTGTCTATTTTTATAAAACTCAAAAATATCTCTAACATGTTTCAACCTCATTGGTTGTCTTATACCTCTCATTTTCATCCCAAATCATAGTGTCCAAAAAATAATATTTTATGAAGTCTTATATATATAGAAATTTTTTATTTCACCTCCATATGAAAACATAAAACTATTCCCAATAGAATGAACATCATACCTTGATCATGGTGTCCAACTGGTTTCACAATCATCTTTTTCATTTAAATAGAAGGTACATACATTGAAAAAATGATGTTGATATTCTTCAAAATCATTTGATTCCGTTATTCAAATACACCTTTTATAACATGGAACATATGGGTGTTCCCAAAAAATAGTTTGGGAAACTAATCTTGTATGACATATAATTTAAAAACATCTTATAAAATTTTATTTTTATAAAATATTCAGACAATGTTTTAGTTGAACCATTCAATAAATGGTCCTTTAAAAATACCATAATTATGTGATGAAAGTCTATATTTTAAAAGATAAAAAAATAGGTTGTACAAGGGTCTCCTTCTTCAGAACCTTTTTCAAAATCATAATATGCATCAAAATCTTGTGATAAGGTAAAATATTTGAAAATGTCTTGATAATATTTAACTTTCTTGAAAATATAAGAATATTGATAAAATAGGATTTTATTAAATACAACCCATGATCCACGATGGTATCATGTTATAGTGGAGTTGTTTGATATCTCAAATAACTTCTTGCAACTGAGTTTTATATTAGAAAAATTAACAAAATAATTTGAAAATTACATTAGAATAATTATTAAAAGAATGTCATCAGGAGGATATTGTAATGTTGTTTGAGATACTCATCCTACCATTTGCAACTGACTTTCCTTGATCTGAAGAAGTTATAAAAATAAATATTTAACTGAAATAATAGACATAGAGACTTACCATGTGGTTATTCAAAACTCGTAATCCCAAAAGTTGTCTAAACCATTCCATTGATACCAACTTTAAAGACCCAGTCTTAATTCTTTATTTAAGTCAATAATTCAACTTTTAATCACATTAAGGATATTTTTAGTTTTATATATTTAGAGAATTAGGCCACAACTCATACATAACAACTTTATTTTTATAAACTAGACACTTCTACTCGTTATCCATTTATTCAAAAACAAATTTTTTTTAAAAAGAACATGGTTTTGTTTCAAGGATAATATTCCAATACATTCATCATAGAATATTATTTTTCATTTACAATCTTAAGACCTATGAAAAAACATATAAAAACATATGATGAGCACAAAAATCTTAGTATGGGAAAATAAGGGAAACTATTTACATGTGATCTTGAGAGATATAAATAAGAACATGATGAATGCCATAAAGTCATGAGCAAGAGGAATATAATAACAATAAAAACATGGATCATAACTTGAAAATGTGGCTGAAAATATTAATTTATACATTCATAATCATATCACCAAGTTCCATACCAATGTTTTCATATAACCAAGGTTCATCCCCAATGTGTCATATAAATTACCAAGGTTATTCACCAAGGTATCATAAATATTGTCATCCCTAGATATTAATTTCTTTACCCAATGCATTAGAGAACTATCTAGGAACAACTATAATATGTATTTATCTTCAAATGATCAACATATCTCATAATAATAAATTTCATAAATAACCCATATATAATAAAATAAATGGGTTTCATATCAAAATAATGGTGTTTTAAAAATTTCTTAAAAACGTGATCATTATGTCATTTATAACTCACAGAAAGGGAATGAAGGTTTTATGTCTGTCAATTCTATAATAAAATAAATAATTTTATGAAATTATGAGTACCCTTATAAATGAAAGATTTTTGGGTATTCACATAAATAAAATAATATAATTTCTTGAAAAAAGAGAGATATTTTCAGATGAAAATTCTATAACATAATGACTATGAAACATGGTTTTATAAAACATTAAAATGGGAGGGTAAAAGGATATACTAGAAATAAATGACTCATAATAAAATATAATGATATAATATTTTGTAATTAAGAACATGGTATGGAAATTCGAAAGATATGCCACATAAAAAGAACATGAAAGGAAAAGAGAAGTTAAGAATTCCTTTACCACATAAGAAGCGCTTGAATACATATCACTAAGGAATTAAACTATAAAAAAATTAAATATCATGAGAAAATATTAATTCCTGATATAATGATTAAAAGGGTATTATATACATCTTATATGAAAATAATGGTGCATAACATCAAGATATTCCCCAAAGAAAGGATATTGAGACGGAGTCCCTTACCTTGAGTCTGACTTGTCTCGTACATTATTTATCATTATGAATAATAAAATTAAGTTAATTTCAAATTGTTTTTGAACAATTTTCATGTTTTTATTTCTTTTATATCACTTATTACCATGTTATAATAATTAATTAATGATTTATGTTCATATCGGGCGTTTAGTCGAGATACAGTACTCGAGTAAAAAATGAACATGTTATGATTAAAAATTGTCCATATGGATATAATTCCATCATATATAGAATTATATTAATTATTTAAATATAATATATATCAAGTATATATGTATTTATAATATTCCATAACATTTTAAGATAATAAATGAAATGCACCATTCCTGGAGACGGTAGGTTATACGTACGCATGAATGATACTTTCATTTCTTTATCATATTAATGGAATAAAAAATAAATGATAAATCGGTATTTTTTAATTATATTATAATATCTATGTTATATATGTTACATAAGTTCATTAACTCCATCATTTATATGTTCTATGTATGGAATGATTGAGTCATATAACATAGAGGTGGTGGTAGTCCACACTTCCTCAATTGAAATTATTGTATTAACACATTATGGAAAACAAAAAGGTTTGTTGTAAATAAAAATTATAGAATAATAGAAAAAATATAAGTAAAATATATAAAATATATAAATATTGTTCCCTAATAATGGACACCATGATATTTGGTAGGATAAAATTGAACAATCATCATTTCATGAGGTAGTAGTTCGCCGTATGTAGAAATAGTATGTTCCATGTCCATTAGATAGAGGTGTGTGTAATTGTAGGAAGAAACCTTATAATAAAAACATCATAGAATATTTATAATAATTTATTATTATAAAGTATTGGAAAAAATGATAGGATGTTGGTTTGGAGAAGGAAAATAAAGGAAAAGTGATTGAGAGGATACGTTACCTCTAAATTGTTTAACACCTTTTGATTTGAGCCAAAAGGATTTATTGAATTGTCTTCTGCCCAAGGTAAGCCTTCTAGGAGGAAATTAGGGATTATGGGATATTATTTTAACATATTTTTTATGATCCAAGAGGCTTTGTATGTGTGAGTAAGTGGGTAGAACTGGTGGATTTTTATAAAATGGTGGTTGGGAAGTTTATAAAAGTCCTAAAATATTATTCCATTATAAATTAATTTTCAAATTAATATAGTTAAAAAGCGATATATTTCTAGGATAAGATTAGGATGGGTATAAATAATCTCAACCAATATGCTTTATACAATTTTATGTCACAAAATTAATCTTATCTTTTAGCATTAACCCTTAGTTAAAATCATTAACTCTTACCATGTCTTCTTGTATATTCATAATATATGGTTACTATAGTTAATATAAAATGCCAAGATACCCAAAAGGGAATAATTAATAACATTTTTAACATTATCTATTTCATTTTTAAGATTCATAGATTTTTAATACTACAATATCATTTAATAAAATAATATTTGTTTTAAAAACATATTATAGTCAATTTTGAGACTATTTAGTAATTGATATTTGTTAAAGTCATATCACCTTTATTCCTTCAAAAATGTATTTAATTAAAAATAACCTTTCATAAAAACCCATTAAATTTTTATATGGAATACAAATATTCAACATACAATAATTTTAATATTTCTAATATAATTTATTATAATCTTTCATTAATAAGGTAATCATTAAATCATCATTATGTCATAAATAAATTTATTTATTTAATGTATGAAATTTATAAAAAACTAACATTCTATAAGAAATTTTTTTATATTTTTAATTAGTATTTATATTTTAATATATCATTTATATAAACCAAATTCAAATTGTTTTAGTTAGGAGATACATGTTTATGTTATATATCTCTTTTCTTTAAAATAAATATTATAAAAGGTCTTTATCACACCCAAGTGGCTACATGGGGTCCTCAAATCGACCCAAGGATGTTCATGGTTTTAAATATCTCATCAAATAGGATTAAAAAACGTTTTAAGGTAGTTTTATAGTATTATAATAATATTTTTTAACCCTTATTTACCGGATTTACCCTTTAACCATGGTAAATAATAAAATTTACTAAAGTTACTATTCATAATGTCTAAAAATAAAAGGTACCTATTTACATAATTTAGACCTTATGATTTCAAATATAAAATCCATTTTTCCAAATTAAAATCACATAATTGGAAGAAATTAATTTATATTTAATTCATGTTTTCAAAAAGATAAATTTGGGTTTCTTAAGTTAAAATATTTCAAAAGAATGAATTGTTTTTAAATCTGAATTCACAATATAATTTATATAAATGAACTAAAATATAATAAATCGTAAAAATATATTATATTTATACTTTATAAACATTATATAATATGATGTAACCATATAAATTATCTCTATTGAAAATGTTTTTTAAAATTAAAATTTAGCGTATTTTATTATTCCTCAAAACATGATAGTTATAGAAAATATAAAAAAAATTATCCAAATTAAATTTTATTGTCTATAATCTAAATAATGATTTTATTTTATCAATATAACATATAATTGTGTCAAATACTAAATTTAAAAAGGGTTGTCCATCAAAAGGTGGTAAAATTGTATTTTTAGAAAAATACTTCTTTCATCTGAAAAATTAAACTTGTCCTCCTATCATATCTACAAAACATATAAGATGAATTTAAAACATTAAATTGAATATATGACATTTATTTTTCATTAAATGAAAATACATAAAGAGATATATGATTTTATAAACACAATTATTCTCTTTTTAAATAGGCTTTCATATCCAATTAGTTTTTATTTCCATTTTTAATAAATTTAGTAACCAATGAATAATTATTTAATCATTTGTAAACATTATTTTCTTAATTTAGTTGATACTATTCATTCACTCCATTGAAATGGCTAGGTTATAACAGTAACCTAATAATATTTAGTTGTTCATTTAAACTCAATGTAGCGTATCATGTATGTTATTGAACATAGTGTTTATTTCTTAAACATAGGATGTTACACTAGGCCATTAGTACCATTAAACGTATTCTTGAAAATCCTTATATAAAATCTAATTTTCAAAAATCCTTAGATGTTTCATGATTCTTATAACCAAAATACCATTGATAAAAACACTTTAACATGATTCTCAATTTCCAACACATAAAGATAAATCATTCCACTTTAATGATTGTCATAACATATGCAATTAAGAATTAATCCTAGTATTATGGAATTAGATCATATAATTACCAAGTCACAAACATATATTACATTGAACTGTTATAAATTCCTTAGGTTGAGCTTTATTTCCCCATATGTTTTTAATAGAACTCTTAATTGTTTCTTCAAAAGTTAGCTAATTGGGCCCTACTTTTCCTTGCAAAAATAATATTATAGTTCCATTATGGAATGTTCCATAGTTACTCTTCCCAAATTTTTGATATGTAGTAAATTTAATCCTCTTTATTTATCATATTTAACACTTCAACTTCCATGATATTCTATCCTTATCTTCTTTTTTGTGTTGAAAAATTCAACTTTGTTCCGGTTGTTAATTGTAATTCCAGATATCTCATTTTACATGATAAAAATATATCTAACGACCATTACTATTAGGTTTGGAATCTCATTAGAAAAAATCATTATGAATACCATCACATTGGTTGTTGAAATTCTTTCACACAATTCTCACCATTAACTAAAATAAGAAAAATAATATGAGAATACATTAACAAATAAATGTACAAAAGATAAACATACAAACATGGGAGGAATAACTTATAAATGATAATTATATAGTAACTTATGAGTCTCCATGTTTAAATCCAGTTTATCCATGGTAATGTATCCTATAAGGTTTTATGAACAATTTTTTTAAAGTCATTTATAATGGTCTGTAATGTGTTTTTGAATTTCTGAAACATATCCCCTAAGAGTTTCAAACCACGTGTACAACAAGACCGTTTGTCTTTCACCAAGTGATGATCGAGTCTGTATCAATGTGCACTTTTCAGAGTTATTATATCTAAATACAACTATTATAGTGTCACATCCACTTGAAATTTCAAAATAGGGTTGTAATTTTATAGAAACCACTCACTTTATACTTCATAAAAATTTAATGATATTTTCCTATACTTAAACGTGTCCTTATACTTTGGGATGTGATCTCACTAAAGTTTTCTAATGTTTTTTTACAAAGGTTATCTAAAAATTCACTATAATATGATCTATGCTGACCCAATCCAATTACACATATTATTACATGAATTTTAACATAAAAATTCAATAATTTCAACCCAGTGACCATTAGGCCTAGTGCCTTTGGAAGACTGGGTATATAAAACATTAAAAAAAATAAAACATAATATCTTTATTTATTTATTTATTCTACTTAGTGAGATCCTAAATCCATTTACCTCATAAAACTATATAGGATAACCTGAGGAAATATATAAAAGAAATGGGTGATCTAAAAAGGCCAGGAAGGGAATAAACATGATAAGAAAACATTACATGTAAGTCCAAGTCATAACATGATATCATAAAATAAAAGGATCAAGAGTAATCACATTAGATAATAAGATAAATAACATGGTATCAAAATATGATGTAGTCATAGGAAATTATGGTGTAATTTTAAAACATTTCAAAAACATAAGACTAGTCTAACCACCGAGACAACATCATATGGTGGGAAGAGTCCCATAATAGTTTAGGTTCACTACTAAATCCCATAAATGACGTGTTAGGAGACTAAAACATTAAACTATTAATTGGATGTATAAATAATTTTAGTCCAACCTTATATATTCAAATATGTACATGAATATATTTTCCATATAATGAAATCAATTATAATTTGAAAACATAATAATTACTCATATATAGAAAATGGGTTCCATAATCTTACCTCATATCATATTCAAAAGATATTTATTAAAGAAGGAATTTGATAAATGATTATAAGGTATGTATTAAACCATAAAATTTGATCTATTTATATATCTTAAATACATATATAAATTATTTATAATCATTCTATAACATTATATGGTTTTTTAATCTATTAATATGAATAATTTTAAAAATATTAATAATATTCTTGAGAAAAATAACCTTTCTTCTTTGAAAATCACTTTTGAAAAACATAAAATTTCATAAATATTATAAAAAACATTTAAAAAGAACAATGAAAACATATAAAGGAATATTGAAATATTTTAGTGGTTATGAAGGAATATAATACCATACATTATGTATAAGTTAAAATAAACATTCCTTTCAAACTATTATAAAAACGTTAAAAAGGTTCTCACATAGAAAATGATAAGATGATTCCATTAAAACATTTTTTTGTAAAAATATTAAGAATTTGTAAAAAAATTAATTAATATATTTTTTTTGGAATGTTAAAAATATTCATGAAAATATTTTTTGAAAATATGGATATAGAAGAAAAATAATTTTCGGTCGAAGAGATAAATGGAGTTAGCTTTTCAAAAAAAACTTCTCAATAATTTTAATTACCAAAGAGTTAAAAATGGTACTATTACATTAAAATTTCAAGAATAACAATAGTAGAATAAATTAAAGGGTCTTATTATATAGAAATAAAATAATTTACTATTATATAAATTCAAACATAAAAATTCATGATTAAAATGAGATTGAATCATATATCCTTACCGCTTTGGTAAACTTTGAATCATAAATTCCCATGAATGAATTAGATGAATTGTAACTTAAGATACTATTATGTATGAATAACTTGTGATATAATATGTAAATGGGTTCTATATACACCATTTAAAATAGATTAGGTGCATATAATAACATGTGTCTCAAAGAATAATGTTTTGTAATGAAACCCTTTCCTCTAGTCTAGACATGTTGTGTATGTCCTTAATATTCAACATAATAAAATTAAATAAATTAATTTTTTATTAAGAACCTTCCAGTTTTAATCCACACATAAACAATTTAATTCGTCTATGTTAATGACATATTTTATTACTTAATCTGTAATGTATATATCAGGTGTTTTGAGGATGCCCAGTTCATAATTTCAGAACAGCATCAATGGGATGATTGTGGTTAAACTAGTAATTATTTGAACATATAAATACGATAATAATTAAATAATTATAATTTTCATACATAATTTATAGTTTTAAAACTAAACATGAAATCTAGTAATGAAAAATGAAGAATGTTACAATCATGGAGACAGTAGGTCGTATGCACGCATGAGTAACATTTCAATTTTTCAACGATCATGATTGAATGTATTTAAGTGTTATATTAAAATTAAAAAAATTATAATTCCATAAATAATATAATGTCATATTATTTCTTAAAATATAATCACATATACCATCCATTATATGTGGTAATAAAAAATGAATCACAGCTATTTGTGAGGCGGTAGTCTTCTGTACACATGAATGATGTTATAATTTTTAAATGGACTGTAAGGTAAGAAGTTATATAATATGAAAATTTTAAATAATGATTAATATTTCATTAATATAAAAATAAAAATTTAATTATTCATATTTAATATTCATGTGAGGATATGATGGAAAACATATTACATTAGTTCGTTATGCGGTACTCTGTCGTACACATGATCAACGGTTTTATTTCTCATTTTATTGAGGAGGATATAGATGAATATTATTACATTAACATAATAAAATTTCAGTATATATTATATATGGGTATTTTTTTATTTTAATTATTAAGACATAAATGAAGTTATAAAAGTAGAATTAAAAAGAAGGATCTTAGTGAAGATAATTACCATCACTTAGAAGAACCTCCTTTGGATCTCTATTAAGAACCCTAAGGTTGGTATTTTTGAAATACCCAAATATCTATAATATGTATAAGGATGTTTGAGAGAGATTTTGAAGGGTTTTTGTGACCCCAATTTCTTTATATATGTGAATAAGTGAGAGGTGGGGGTTCCCTTTTATAATTGAGGAGTGACATTTTTTAAATACCCAAAACTATTAAATAATAGGAAGTAACTCCCTAAAAAAGTGACTAAAAATTCATAAATAAAGTATTAGAGGAGATATAAGTCTAATACACACCTCTAACACCAAAAATAAACATGTTTTAAACATTGTATCCAATTTACTTTTAAATTTACTTATATTTACTATTTTAATTTTTTTTACCAAGATAAGAATTTTTTACTTTTGTTACTACTCATTGTGACCAAAAAATAAGTTAACCTTATTCTATAATATAATTCATTATTATTAAAAATAACTAATAAATTATATCAAATTTAATTGAGAAAATTTTTATAATTTATTTTAATTTAAAACCTGCAATCATGACAAAAATCGGTCTTCTAAAAAATGCATTTTCAATGTAAAGATAGTCTTTTGTTAACTGTATGAATAGAAATTATCATTACATAAATTTAAATTAAAATATATAAATTTATAATATATATAGATATATAGATATATATATATATTTAATTTAAATCATTAGTAATTAGGGGTAATTTTAATTAATTAAATTGGAGGAAAATTATGTACTTCAAAACAGATTTCAGAAACAATACATCTTTTAGCCCAAAAATAAACTTATACTAAAACCTTGTATAATGGTGATTTAAATTAAATTAATTGGATTATATATAAATAAATAATGCCTATGTTACTTTGAAATCCACTTAAATTACTAATTGGAATTTTATATTTCTTAATCTGTTAAAATAAATGGCAGTTTTACAAAAAGCTTTATTTTTCATCGTTCACTAAATAATCATTATCTTCCAAAAAAACCAAAATTTAAACCATTTTTTAATATTAATATACTGATTTTAAAAATTATTTCCATTTTATAAAATAATATTTCTTAAACATTCAATAATTAATTATAATATTTTATCACAAAATGAAATAACATCATTTTTGAAATAAATGTTTTTATTAAAAATTGAGTGCTTATATTTCAAGAATTTATAATTAAGTTTATATTAATTAGAACCAAAAATTATATTTCATAAATTATTTAATCCTATAAATAACCACCAATTTAATTTCTATGTTATAATTATCATTTTTAAATAATTATATTGTAATACTATGTCATTATTCATTTAAACTCACTGTTTTGTGTTGAATTCACTATCGAACATAGTTTTCTTTTACAATATTTGGGTGTTACCATTTGAAACATTGAAAAGTTGTTAATTTTCCTAGTCAGACTATATATGAGGTGACATAATGATCTATTTATCATTTTTAGGACAATGATTTATATGCAAGCCTTATAATGTAATTTAAATATCATTATTTATACGTTACGAGTCAAGGACTGTTAGGGATATGTGAGGTCCTCTAAGTGTTACTTCATGGTCAAATAGTCATTAATGACCATTTTTTAATGTAAAGTGTATGGAACCATGATATTGGAATCAATATGGGTTTTCATTGATATATTTTGATCTATTTTACATTTTTGGGTTCCTTGGAGTATCCTTTGATGCTGAGAAGGACATTAATGTTAGATGTTAGCATAATGTTAGCATTGTGATGGGATTTTCTGTATAGTTAATGATTATTTGTATTGTTTTATTTTTCGGAGGGTTGAGAGGATTATCACCATATAATAGGAAAGTCTCTGGTAAGTGACATATTAGGTTTGAAATGGGAAAGAGGGGATGGATGTCTGAATCGATCGAATGGTTGATATAAAAATGGAATTGATAACTATACTATTTCATTCTTGATATAGGAATGGAATTTTATTCTACAAAAATTAATATTTAACATGAAAATGGAATTATACACTATGTGAACTAATTATTGATAAAAAAAGTCGAATTTGATTTTAGGCCAATTCATTCTAGGGTATTGGTAAGTTAATTGGAAAAACTTCCACTCCAACATAGACTTTGAAGAAAGATGGGATGTTATAAATACCCATTCCATGACTGGTTAATAGTTTTATATGTTATTCTAGTCCACCATATACTTTTAAGTGGTATAAGATGTTATACATTTTTGTTCCTTATCATGGTTATAGGATGGAAAACTATTCATGTCCATTCCTAACCTATATAACAGGTTTGAAACTATATTAACCATGTATATTAGAACCATTGGTTATGTAAATTGGGACATAATTTGAACTAGATTCTTGACATTTATGGTTATTGAATGTTTTAAAAATATGATAACTTAAATATTTTTTTACTTTATTATTGATGTATGAACAGATGTTTTTTCTATCTATTGTATTATAAGTGATATGCCTAGATATGACATCAGCACTAGATGAAGTAGGTTTTATTTGTCCATTACGGTGGCTTATTTATAATCCAATAATTTTATTGGTGTTATTCATGTGATTATCATATTAATTTCATTACATTTGGTTCATTAATGTTGTATATACTGCTTATTATTAGGGGAATAATTTGTGGTGGTTTGTTGAGTTTTATTCTCACACCCTACACATGCACACTGGTGGATGTTCAGACCTTATGTTATTGTATATAATAGGGTATGTGTCTTATTACAAGTGAGTGATATGATAGAGCATGAGGGATATTTGGATAAAGGCCTAAAGCGATGTCAAATATAGTATAGTATGTCTCCTTGTGTTTCATTTTTTGTTCTACTTCTATACTATATATGATCATCCCATCAGGTGATCTTACATTGATGTATGATTGTACAGCCTGAATGTGTTACATTATTTTATAGAATGGTTCATGTTCATTAATATGAAAACACATCCACTATAAATTCATTATTATACTATGATATTAATATTTTTATGTATTTCTATGTTATTTATTTTTTATTATAAGTGATGATATTGACTGTATAGTCTCCTCGAATGGTTTTATCTAATCTTTATTACTAGATAATAGTCTCTAGGGTATAGAGAGGCACATCTAAGGTCATGTATCAACCCATCTTAGGATGTTGATTGGTGAATGGATCGGGTATTCTATAGGTATTTAAAGTTAATCATCTCCAATATTAGAATCATTTATATATCAAATTTAATCACATATAATACTTTCATTCACATGTTATGTTAAAAAATTTGGTATCATTAACACCATTATCTAATAGTATAGTTCTGAGTATAATGGTAAAGTACCATAATATCGTTCCAAAAATATTTTTTCTCACCTTCAAGAATGATTCACCATATTTAGAACAAATATTTAATAATGAATTTCTATTTTTGAATAAAATAAAATCATTGGGAGAAACATATATCTTTTTTATAACCTAATAAAATATAATTTAATATTTGTTTTGAATTATATGTATCTTAATAGAGTTTTTTACTAGGTTTTAACAACTTTCTAAAGTTAAAGAAACTCAATGAAATATGTATCACTCCACTCGTTCCATATATTTAAATTATAAAACCTTAATACTATTTATTTTTTAGTAAAATCAATATAGACACTTTAAAAACACGTTTTATAACTCACTTTAATTTTTAAACCATTTCAAGATAATATCTAAGTTCGTCTGTGATCATAGTTTTAATTTCCTAAAAAATCAATTTTAGTTGATCTTTTATTGATATTTGGTAATGAATCGATATCAGTATACTCATGGCTACAGTAAATTATATTTTTTCATATAGTTTATTCCAACACTAGTAACTTTTATTAATTTCCAAAATACACTTGATAGTTTTCTATATCAGATGATATAAGCTAATAAAACATACCACATCTCACATGAGAGAATAAGATATTTCAATTTTATTTACATGGTTTAGTGAAATTTTAATAAATATTTTTCATCCTAATAAAATATTGTTGAATTTATCGATTAAGATACATCCATTGAATATCCATTATATCATAATATATAAAAAATTGTTGAAAAAATTGTATTCATAAAAAACCCACACACAAATTAAAAAACAAGTATGTGTGTGTTCTCCTAGTTCTGCAAAAATATTCAAACACACAAACATATTCAACAAAACATATAGAGAGAGACATATTGAAACACACAAATAAATTTTCAAAAATATAAATGTTTTTAGAGAATTAAAAAATATCACATAGGGTTTGGGATTCCAGAATAGGGATTACAATTGAACTAAAACTTAGGGTTAGCAGTGGAGATGATGGTTAGTTGTGTTAATGGAGAAAAAAGAGAAGAAGTTGTAGAGGGGTTCTTAGAGGTCGGTAGCACAATAATTTCCTAGTATTACCTATAATATATAAATTCATAAATTAAATTTAAATCCATGAATATATTATTTTAGTATAAATATATGATAATATTTTTATAAAGAGTCATAAATAATATATGGTATTTTTTTATTAAGCTTAATCATATATTAAAAATATATAATTGTTTTATAAAAAACCATTATATATTCATTGATACCTGATTATGACTTGCATAAAAACAATATGGTGGATGTCTATAAAATAGTCGAACGTAAAAAATTTTATTATTTTATAAAATCACGATTACTTTCTAAAAATATATGAATATTTTATATAAAATTTTTTTATATATATAACATGATTGTTTATTAAAAAAATTCATATATTTTTTTAAAAAAATTGTCATCTTGTTCTTACATATGAAAATTTTAATAAAAGCATCCATATGTAAGGAATAATAATATTAAATTATTTAGTTTTATATAAAATATGAATATAATTCATATTTTTAATGTACCAAATAAAATTGTTCAATAATTATATCCCATGTATATATTAAATCAAGTTCCTATTATCCATGACATCTCGTATGATCATTAAAAATGGATCATGTCAACCTGGTATCATTCAAATCATATATATCTTCCCTCACTTTAAGTATATTGAACATATTAAAACATAAAATATATTATGTTTTTCTGTATGTTATTTAGTATGAATCAAATTAGTATAATTATATATATCTTTTCCCATTGGCATGCAATTAAAAATTTAGTTTCATGTGATGTCTCACCCATAATCAATAACATAATCAACAACAATATAATTAACATTAATTATAAAATGAAATGGGATGGAAGTTTAACTTTTAAATTTGATAAATCGAGTTTACATTAAACTTATCATTCAAAAATACACTAATTATATATGTGTGGTAACTCATGAGGTGTTTCACAAGTCGAGTAACATCTGATTCAATGGGACTATTGTGGGCGATCTTATTAATATTATCAAGGTATCCAAATGAAATAGAATTAAAGAACACCAATTATCTTGGTATTTCTAAAACCTGACATAAAAAATTCAAAAAAAAGTGAAAACTAGTTAAAATTATATAGATATGATGATGAATATAATAGTCTAAATAGTTATCACAATCAATACTAAAAAGAGGAAATTAGTAAATTGAAAAGGTATTTTATACACATTGATCCAATTTAGACTTACGTATATGGTAGGAACACCATGGTTATGTTCTTTATTATGAATGTAGAAAAATAAATTGAAACAACGCACCAGAAAGAATCATACTATAAGTCCCCAACCTTAAAACATTACTTAATCTTGAGATAAGTCAATAATTACACTTTAATTAACAATGAGGATCATTTCAGGTTTACAGATTTAGATAATTAGGTCATAACTCATACATAACAACGTAAATATTACAAGTAGACAGTTTTACTCACTATCCATTTTTTTCATTAAACAAAAACTCTTTAAAAAACATGGTATTGTTTCATGTTTAAATGGAATATCTTTTCTTCAATCCCATCCTTGACTCCTCTCTTCTTTAATTCCTATGAAAAACATTTGAAAACTAGGGATGAGTATAAAAGAGATCAGTAAGGGATACACAAAGAAGAAAAAAAATTAGTCATATTAGAACATGAAAACCCAAAATAATTTATCACAATGTAATACTTTTCACCTTTAAGAAGTAGTAAATATAATTCACTAAATTTAAGATCATTTATTACCCTTTATGTAACCCAAATATTATCATAAATCCCATATAAAGAAATATATAACTTATAAAGGTATCTTGGAACATAAATACACCTAAACAGAAAAACCCTATGGTCAACTTCCACACATATCACTAAAGGAAATAGTCATATGACCAACATCCATACCCAATGCATTAGAGGATATAATGTGACCTCCTATCCCTGGTTTATCATATAACAACCCATCTTTGGATTATCATGTAACCATCCATCTTTGTTCTATCTCATAAGTACCCACAAAATGTCCAAGTACCATTATATATTCAAAACACATAAAATAAACATAACAGAAAAATTGCATTACCACATTACAGTCACAAGATATTATTTAGATTTATTAACATAATTAGTCCTTTATAAAAACCATTTTCAATAACAAAATGATGAAAAATAATATGGTTTCTACTTTTATTTTTAAAAACAATACATCTTTTAAAGGAATAAAAATACTAAATAATGGTCATGTCGGTAGAAAGGTCGTTATCGTCACGTAAATTAAAAACATTCCTTTTTTTCATTTAGTAAAATTCTTAATAAAGAAATATTCATTTTGAGATAAATTAAAATTCAAAGGGGATAATTGTACACTGTATAAAATCAGGTGGTTTTCATTATAGAAATATACCTCAATGAAAGGATATTGAGACGAAGTCCCTTACAAAGATCATATCCTTTGATTAAAGATAAATCAATGACATAATTATATGTGAAAAATATAAATTCACCCAATATAAGTTTATATTAAGTGTAAAACAATCATTTATCATTCACATGTATTCTAAAACCAATTACCTATATATTTAACTCAATGAAATGATATTGAGTTATGATTTCCCTTAAAAAGTTCATATAAATGACATAAGAACTTATCAATGTGGTGATTAGGTGCAGCAACAGAATATCAACATAAAGGGAAGTGTAAATTAAAACATAATTAATTAAATAGTTATTACACACATAATCTTGTCATAATATAATCAACAAAGTATGCATAAAACCTCATGAGTTGAAATTTAGTTTACCTAGAAATATTTTTTTTTAATTTTCATAAAGCCGGTTTAGGATAACCGGTAACCTCACAACCCAGCAGAAAAACTTCCAAAAGAAAAACAACTTCATAAATTCAAAATTAAAATTACCCCATGAACCACGTGGCCACCTCAAGTCGCACAATCACCTCAAGGAGCATGTCAACGTGAACTACAACCTCACCTCCATTCATACTGTCGGCAAGACAAGCCAGATCGCCACGCGCCACCATTGAGTTTAGAAATTCCATTACCTCATGAGAAACACTTGAATACAAATCATTATGGAATAAAATTAGACATAAATTTAAATGATAACATATTAATTCACTATATAACATGTAAAAAGGGTAGTAAATAACCCTTAAATAATAATAAAGGTGTGCAACATCAAGATATTCCCCAATGAAAGAAGTTTGAGATGAAGTCCCTTACATTGAGTATAAATCGTTACGTACAATTGTTAGATTCCTGAATAATAAACATATTTTAATTTATAATTTCATGATAAAAAATCTAAATAATATTATTACTTTTATATCACTTATTACCATGTTATAAAAATTATATAATTATTTAAGTTCATATCAGATGTTTTGTCGATATTCATTACTTGAGTCGAAAATGAACTTGTTTAGATGTAAATTGTCCATTTAGTCAAAATTAAATAATATATATAATATTATTAATGATTTAAATATCAAATATATCTATTATATACTAATTTATAATATCCATAATTTATATATATGTGATATGAAATGCATCATTCATGGAGACGGTAGGTCATAAAATGCATGAACGCTACTTTCATTTCGTTGTCATATTAAAATAATAATAATCAAATGATATAAATGTATATTATAATATTAGTATTATATTAATTTCATTTATGTCTCATAGATTTAATAAAACCATACTTTATATGTTCCTTGTATAGCAGGAACGAGTCATATCTCTTTGAGGGGGCGGCAGTCCACACTTCCTCAAACGAAATTATCAAATTTACACAACATGGAAAGCATAAAGTTATGTTCTTAATAGACATTACAGAATAATAGAGACTATATAAATATAATCTATATCATATATAAATATAGTTTCATCATAATGGCCGCAATTAGAGGTGGTAGGAGAAAATTGAGCGATCATCGTTTAGTGAGGAAATAGTTCTACACACACAGACACAATATTTTATATATTAATTAAATGGAGGTGTGTGTAAGGGAATGAAAAAACCATTGCATAAAAATATATTAGTATATTTATTAAATTTAATTTCATATAATAAATGAATAAATATATTTTATGGGGATGGAGAAATAAAATTAATGAAATAAGCTTAAGAGAAGAAGTTACCTCAAAATCGGGTAACTCCTTTTGATTTGAGTAAAAAGGATTCCTAGAGTTAATTTATACCCAAGGTAAGTATTCTAGGAGTAAGGGAGTAATTTTAGGAGCTAATTTGAGATTAATATTAATGATACAAGGGTCTTTAGATGTGTGAGTAAGTGGGAAGGTGTGGTGGCCTTTTATAAGAAGGAGGTGGGGCACTTTAGGAATGTATTGAAATATTATTTTATTATGAATTGATTTTAGAATTATAATAGTTCCAATATAATATATTTACAGTATAAAATTATTATGGGCCAAAATAATCTAAAAAAATTGGTTTTAGACAAGGTTAGGTCACAAATTTAACCTTATCTTTTGGTTTTAACCCTTGCTAAATAAATTAACACTTACCATGTCTTATTATATTTTTAAATTGCATGGATAATATAGTTACTATAAAATTACAAGAGAAACTCAAGAGGATAATTAATTAAAATTTTAAAATTATCTAATTAATATGGATGAATCAATGATTTTTATATTTATTATTTCATTTAAGAAAATATTATTTGGTTTAAAAGCTCATTTAAATAAATTTTGACACTTAAAAAATTGATTTTTGTTAAAGTCATAAAAACTAGATTCATTCAAAAAAACTATATTAACTCAAATATACCATGTCATAATCATCCATAAAACTATTGTATGGCATCAAAAAAGTAAAAATCACATTTATTTTAATATTTATAATATCATTTATTTGAATCATTCATTAATAATGTAATCACTACATCATCATTGTGTCATAAATAAATTTATTTATTTAATCCCTAAAACATAAAAATAAAATACCTTGATGTAGTATATATTTTTAGATTTCTAATTACTATTTATATTCAAATATATCTGTTATATTACTCCACCTTATTATAATTTTAGTAAAAAGATATATTTTATATTATATTTCTCTTTACTTCAAATTTATTATTATAACATGTCATTATCACACCCACATAGCTCAATATGGTCCTAAAATAGACCCAAAGATTATAAGGGTTGGATATATCTCATCCAATTGGATTATTACATGTTTTAGGGTAGTTTCATATTATTATAATATTATTATTTTACCCTTCATTACCTGGATTACCCTTTAACCATAGTAAATAAAAATAATTACTGAAGTTTCTATTCATGTGGTCTAAAAATTAAAGGGACCTAATTACATAATCTTGACCAGCTGATTCTAAATATGGAATATTTTTTGAAAATTCAAAACACAAAATTTTCATAAATTAATTTAAAATTAATTCATATTTTCAAAATGAGGAAATGAGTTTTTAATAGTAAAAACCATCAAAATATTGACTAGTGATTATATCATATTTTAATGTGAAATTACTTCTAATGATGAAAATTGGATTAAATAATAAAAATATAATATAATTACACTTTAAAATAAATTAAAATTAAAATGTAACTATATAAATAAATTATATGAAATGGCAGTCCTAAATTAAAATACAGTATTTTTCACTATTCATTAAAATATGAGTTTTATTAGAAAAATACAAAAATTACAACCAAAGAAAATTTTGTTGTTAAACTTTCAAATAAGATGTTTATTTTGTCAAATAAAACATATAAAAGTGAAAAAATATATTTAAAAAGGGTTCTCTATCAAAAGGTGATAAACCAACCTGTTATAATATTAGAGTATTTTATGCTTAAAATTGGATCCGTTCTCATTTTTTGCATCTAATGTTTATTGGATAAATGTAATAAAATTTAACCAACATGTGTAATCATAATATAGTTTGTTCTTTTAATTCTAACCAATACAATGGGAAGGAATTAACTATCATTTAAAATAATAATATTAATATTGTATTATTTTTTGGTATAACACAATGTTGTGGGAAACATAAGATTCCAGAGAAACTTGTTGTTGCATGTTGAGTACGCTATCATACAAAACATCCCCTTAATGTAAAATTAATATTTTATTCATAAATATTAATAGATATGAATATTTATTTTCCTATTAATACTCGGTATGTTACATCCTTCCCCCTTTTGGAAATTGCTTCCTTGCAATTTGAATTTGGGGTTGGTAACAAAAGTATGTCTTTCCAAATAACATTATTGAAATACCACATTATAAAAAGGAATAATTAAACTTCCACTTTAAAAGAAATAAATATAAGTACCATGGTCTCCTAATATAGCACCTAAAAGTATTATATATATAAAAACATGGATATGGGAGAAAAAATAAGTTTCAAGTTCAAATGGAGAGTGATAGAAAACATGATAAGAGAAATTTAACAACTAGAAAACCACAAACATGTGATGGGCTAAATGGCCATTGATTTAATAGTATGAAAATTAAATATAAAACATTTTTGTTTTAAAATCCTTTTCATAAAGTTGATGAATTATTTTACTACTTAGAATAATAACATAAGGAAATATACTTACTCTATGAGAAGCTTTTCATCCTTATATAAATTTCTACCCCAAACTCATCTTTTCTACAAAAGATTAGTATTTAAGATTACCTGGTCACCCCTGAAGTATTATAATAAACTTATAGAGAATCATATAATCCATATACATTGAACTATATATTTCCCCTATATTTAAAATTAACCAAAACAAAAATGGTTAGTACAAGATCAGATAATCCCCCAAAAATAATAATCTTTTATAAGGAGAAGGAATACTTTTAATCTCCAAAATTCAATAGTAATACCCTTGTTCTACATAGAACATTCGAAAAAATCACTTAAAATTATTCATAAATAATCCAAGAATGATTTGAAACACAAAACATAGAAGGATTTAATCTCATAGTTTTCTAAGATGAATTTTTTCATTTATCTCCAAATAGAATCAACCGCTCCTAATGTCCTATACTAAAAAATTAACATAATAATATTTTCTCTAAGATAGGTTAATCACTTCCATAAATAACCTAATTTCTAAAATTCTACAATCAAATCATATATTTATCCAAAAATAATTCAAATTTAATTCCTCAAATAAAATGTCTTCTTATTCTATTTACCATAATCATATAATGTTACCAAAACAGTGAATATCTTCTAAAATAACATTTATCATGTAATCCCGAAATCAATTTCCAATACTGAGGATATCTATTTGATAAAATATATATCTCCTGAATCAACTTATTATTAATCCATAATATCATTTAACTAAAAAGAAGAATTCATACTAACCTAATACTTCACATAGGCTAGTGCTGGGTGATTCTCCCTTTTCACCCATCAGTTGTGGGTTCGATTCTCATAGCCTTACTAGACGTGATGGGTTATCACCCATCCTATGGGTTGTCCTTTTTCTAAAACCATATCAGTCTTATAACATTCTCAAAAACAAGATAATGTCCACAAAAATAACCATAACCCTATTTAAACTCAAAAGTTATCCAATACCTTTCATTGTTCATCCCAAAATGTAATAATCATTAGTTAACTGAAAAACAAAATATCCCATGAACCCTAAAATTTATCCATTATGTCAACTCAAGAAAAGATAATTATTCCTTGAATAAAATTTTCACATATAAAACATCAAGGTTACACATACAAGAAAAAATTCTTCCAAAGTAATCCCATCATAAAAATAGAATTGATACTTTTAAACATTTCATCATCCTACAATCTACCATTACTCTTGAATCCATGTTGACTTCTTCATCATTTAGCATTATTCATAATCTATAAACTATGAATTTACACATTATTTCTTAATACATCATTCCAGTAGATCATATATCTTAATCATTTATAAATATCAATCCAAATATGCTTCATTCTTTATGGATAAAAAAATAAATCATACCTTGAATCCATATATCTTGATCTTAATTATGTTCCCTTTCTCTTTTGACATGTTGTCCTACATTCAAAATGTAAACGTTCACACCACTTCTATAATTTCACTTTTTGATAGAGTTGGATAAGTAGATATTTTTTAATAATATGAAAAATATACAATGACCCATAAAATTGTTTTAGAAATGAGTAGGTGTTAGATAACTAAAACAATTTATTTCAAGTGATTTTAATACTCAAGAAGCTATCAAAATCATTCGAACGTGATTTTACCATAATAATGACGATCAAATTGTAAGGGAGGGATAAGAAGGTTGTGAAATATCTCTTTCCATCTATCTTGATAAATGATCCTTCATCTTCCAAAAATAATCGTCACATAAACATGAAATGAATTATTAAAAAAAATCATCTATAAGGTAAAGATAATATAAAAACTTGTATATTACTCTAATCTATCAACCACCTTATATCTCCATTATTCATGTTTTTATCCAATCAACCTAATTTACCATAACCCTAAAAGTTTTCCATATGATAATAACCCTCTTTGTTTTATAGGATCCTTAGACTACACCCAAATAACATATTAACCTCTAAAGTTATCTAAACCGACCTCTAATGCCAATTATAAGGCCTTTTCCTTAAAGCATTACATAATCTTGAGATAATTCATTAATTTGACTTTAATTCACATGTCGGATTTTTTTAGGTTTAGAGATTTAGATAATTAAGTCATAACTCATATATAAAAACAAAAAATATTTCTAGTAGACAGATCTACTCACTATCCATTTTTTCATAAAACTTAAACTCTTTAAAAAGAAACATGGAATCATTTCATGTTTTAACAACATAAATATTCCTCAATCCCATCCTTGACTATATTCTTTTTTTAGTCCTGTGAAAAAACTTTCAAAACATTAGATGCACATAAAAAGATATCATTAAGGGATACACAAATATAATGTCCTGGATTTCACCATGTATTATTTTAATATTATATGGGAATTATTTTGAGGCTAGGCTTTGAGACGGCGTGCAGTTCCGAGGCCCGGTGAGCCCAAAACAAATGTTTTAATTTAATTAAATAACAAGCACATTGGGTTTTCCTGAAAAAGTTTAATAACATCTGAATGAGCTCTCGGATCAAAAATCTGAGGGCACCATTGTGTTCAAAGCAGTGATTTTGCCTTAGGCGAGGCCTAGCATCAGTCGGAGCAGGTCGGTGGTGAGATCTAGTTTTTGTACATAACTGTAATAAAATATTTAATAAAAATATTTTATAAAATATTTCTACAGCAAAGTCTTTTAATCCCTTAAATTAAATATTTCACAGGGGATCAGGGTTACAGATCTCATAACCCTGAATTTCCCCTAGAGGCTCTGGGAAGCTCTGGAGAAATCCTACTGATGCGGCGATGACGTTCTTGACGAGTTTCGTCGGTGACGAAGATGCGGCGACCAGATCTTTGCCAACGAACGTCTCAGATCCAGGTAGCGTGTTTGATCTCTTTGTGATTTATTTCCTGTTCTTGATTTCCACGATGGATGCAGACCAATCAACGAAAATATTGTCCTGTGGATTGATCATTATGTGGGATGGGTTATCTATGTGATATTTTGGGGATTTATTCTTGAAGGTTATTTTGGTTTCATTTATCCTTCTAATAGTGACGAACCAAGATCGACACTAACATAGATCGAGGTTCGTTCCTCTTGATTTGATGTGCCTTTCTTCCCTGATTTCTTGGGTTCTTCATGTGTGTTCTATACGTTCTTCTCGGAGGTATGATCTATGGATCATTGTGCATATGTTGTGAGATTCAATGATACCAAACTAAATATATGGTATCGGGACAACCCCTCAGAGGTGCGACGATAGTGGCGATGGACGGATTGAAGCAGATCGGAAGATATATTTCTTTGAACTATTTCTGCATGGGTGACTGGAATTGGATTTCGGAGCCGATCAAAGGTCTGGAACCCATGGATTCAGCATCACGATGGCGAGGTGACCAAAGATCTCAAGTTTCGCAGCAAACAGATGACTGATCGCGAATCCAGAGCTTCGGTCGAAGCGCAAAGAGGAAGACGACGGTTTCGGAGTAATCTCGACTACATGACATGTAGTATGTGCTACACAGAATGTGTTCGTTGGCAGACTACCTGGTGTGTACTTTAGTAGTACACAGACATGGTTTGGGTACACGAACAAGGACACTGTGTGTATACCCTTCCTCGTCCAGACTAGGCCAAATACATGGGATACCCCGTGTACTGGTACACAGGCAAGGTGACATGGGTTGAGGCCATGTACGAGCTCATGGCCAGCATACACAGAACAAAACCCAGATACTCGGACATGGCGTGTAATCCTTCTACACGCCATGTAGTTTCTTTTATACGACAAGTTTTAAGACAGGGGCCATGTTACACGGGCTGTACCCAGAGTCAAGGAACATGGTTTCTAACCATACTACACACCGTGTAACTTTCTTTACAAGGCTTGATCCAGTTGTCTTCTGGTATTTTGACTAGCTTTGTTAGGGTTCATACCCTTGGTCTTTCCCATAAAGGTTTCTAGTATCATTTTCTATGTAATGATGTATGATCCCTTCAGCAGGACTCCCTGAATAGGTTTGTTGGAATCCCCTCTGTTATACTTAGAGTCAGATCCTCTATTCCTACCTCGCACCCTAGGTAGAGTTCTTGGTATCAACGTGACCTTCCTTACCCGGGCGCCAATCCTCTACTTAGTAGATTATTTTATATTGAGTTGTTGAAATCACCCCATAGCTACTAGTTGTGATCCTCATCTGACGCATCAAGTATCTTTCTTAAGTACTTGTGGAGTGAGTTCTCTTGGAACGATTACTTTGTTTCTCTCTCTTAAGAACTAGGAGTGTATTCTCCTTATTACATTCTTAGTGGAATCTTTGAGATGGATTTTAGAGGTGGTTTCGCAATATTTGATCATGTATGAGTATATCTGGATATTCTGGTTATATGTTCTATAAACATATACTGTGTAGATCTGACTGTATCATTCCATTGTGGTATTTCCATTATTGTATTACTTTGTGGTTTTCGAGGTGTTTTACTGGGTATTATTATACTCACCCCTGCATGGTCTTTGTCTGCACGTGTCGTGTCTTGTGTAGATGAGTGAGACTTTGATAGGATTCTAGGTGGACTAGGACCGGATGGTGCACAGTGAGATCTAGAAGGCCTAGGTGTGTTCATACGGCTACAGATTTTTGTCCCAATACGTTTCTTTATAGGTTGGACTTTGTTTCAGACTTTATGTTGGTGGGCATGTACTTTTGGCCCAGGGTTTTACATTACTGTAATTTACTTTCTTGTCGTACTCTGTTGGTTGGGATTTCAGTGTATGCATGCATTTCCATTTTTAGAAGTTTTTACTTTTCAGCTTTGTGGGATTGGAGATGTGTGTGTGTGTGTGTACAAGTTCATAGTAAATTCCTCCCATGTTAGTGACATGCCTACTCGGTACTAGTCACCAACCCCTGGCCTATTGGAGGCAGGCTTGGGGAATTGTGGCACATGCCCCACTGGGACAGGTCGTGACCGAGTAGTATCAGAGGTGGTCAGTTCTACCTTTGGACCGAGAGTCTGTGAGATGGTTTGGGGAAACAGTGTTAAGTGTTTCGAGTTCCGCTTTCAGGCCAAGAACCCCAGTTTTGGTGCGGGTAGCAGATGTATTCATACACCAGGACTCTGCTAACTTTATTTTAAACTCAGAATATGAGAACACTAGTTTTAGGGGAAAATAATGGTGCATGCATCATATAGGAATGGGTTTTGGTTCCAATGTCCTTCTTGATTCAGCTCTCCAGATGTACTCACTAACTGTGATACATCTTGTTTCCTTATAGGATTCCTCCATGATGCACACCTTCTAGGATCCAGCAGCTCGATCATGAGGATGAACCCCTCAGTGATGATGCTTCGATACAGGGACCAGATCCCCCAGTTTTACCTTCGGGTGGTGTGCTAGTTGTTCTACCACATGTGGAGTAGTGTTTAGTGCATGTTTCATGAGTAGAGGAGGAGCGCAGTCTGAGCGTACTCCACGAGTTTTAGAGGCAGCGACCCCTCGGGTTTCGAGGTGAGCTTGACCCTCAGGCAGCAGAGGACTAGCTTGAGGCAGTGGCCAGAGTCTTCCTTTTGGTTAGGACACCATCAGACGAGATGGTGATCCTGGTAGTGAGCCTTCTATAGGGCTCGACAGGGTGATGGTGGAGTTTGGTTATCCAGACTCACGATGAGGTGACTCTTTCATGGTCAGAGTATTATCATCTCTTCTGGGAGTTTTTTTCACCAATTACCCTGAGAGAAGTATGTATACATGAGGTTCTTCATCTCTAGAAGGAAACCATGACGGTGGATGACTATTCATCGAGGTCTACCGACCTCTCACAGTACTCAATGGATATGGTCAAGGATCAGTACTTCATAGCTCGAACTTTTGAGTGGGGCTTGCGAAGAGACATCTAAGCTAGCATCATCCCTATGAGAATTACTATTTATGATGGGGTGCTCGAGCGGGATTTCATGGTCGAGAGCTTCTTGGCAGAGCAGAGATAGCCAGCATTTGTCAGTAGTGAGCGAGCTGGAGCAGAGACCTTGGCAGCAGGGAGCCGACGTTAGGGACCATGGGGTTGGAGGTGTTTTCAGAGGAGATCCCAGGACATAGGATTTTCTATATAGGGTTCGTAGGGTGCATCCATCCAGCCTCGAGAGAGGTGATGCTACTCATGTGATGGTAGGGGACATCTCGCTCGGGATTGTCTAACCCATCGTACTACAAACATGGGAGAAGTTGATGGACCACCAAGGCAGAGGCAGCGTGTGGAGAAGACAGATCTGTGGAGCGGTGGATGTGGTAGAGAAGCTGGGAGAGCAGCTGGAGGTGGTCTTCATTTTGACCCTTTACCACCACCACCCTTAGGAGGCCCACCCCAGGCTCAGGGAGCAGGTGGACAGAGGCAAGGATAGCTGCAGGCAGCGGAGGCTTATGACCCAGGTACTCCTGGAATGATTAGAGGAACAATATATGTCTTTTATACTTTGGCTTCCGTACTGATAGACACAGGTTATAGTCATTCTTTTCTACATTCTTATCTTGTTCGAGATCTTGAGATTCCAGTGGAGTCATTGACTCGACCCTTACTCTTAGAAACACCGACTGAAGAATATTCAGATATCACACACCTTTGCAAAAAGTGTGACATGACCCTTGGAGGTGAGAGTTTTGGTTGGAACCTCTTGGTTATAGCGTCGAGGCCTTACAATGTCATTCTTGTGATGGATTGGATATCCACATTTCATGCCCATATTGACTGTTTTAGGAAAAGGGTGTGGTGTGTCCGTAGTGATGGAATCAGGTTCTCTGTCATCGATGAAAAGCAGACCCAAGCAACGCAGGATGGACTCGTGCGTAGGAAGGTACATCCTATTTCACATTAGTTGGCTAGCCTAGCCCTTGGTGAAGTAGTTGTTACGGGTTTCCAGTTTCTAGAAGTAATGTCTGAGTATGAGGACATGTTTCTGGAGGATTTCCCCGGACTACTTCCATGTCGGGAGATAGATTTCTGCATTGAGTTGCAACCCGGGACGATACTGATATCAGAATCAGCATATCGGATAGCGCCAGTAGAGCTTCGTGAGCTAAGAGTGCATCTGGAAGACTTGCAGAGGAAGGGATTTGGGAGACCCAGTATTTCACACTGGGTAGCCCTAGTGTTTTTTTTCCAAGAAGGAAGACGGGAGCTTGAGGATGTGTGTGGATTACTGTCACTTGAATCAGGTGACTGTGAGGAACTGTTATCCACTACCGAGGATAGATGACCTCTTCGACCAATTAATAGGGGCACGATGGTTCTCGAAGGTTGATCTATGATCAGGCAATCACCAGTTGCGATTACGGTACGAGGATATACCGAAGATGGCTTTTAGATGTCGCTACGGTCACTATGAGTACTTGGTGATGCCCTTTGGCATGATGAACTCCCCGGTAGTGTTCATGGGACTCATGAACCAGATCTTTCAGCCCTATCTAGATCGGTTCATGGTGGTCTTCATCGATGATATCCTTGTGTACTCTACGTCCGAGGAGGAGCGCGTGAGGCACCTAAGGGTGGATCTGGACACATTCTAAGAGCACAATTTGTACGGGAAACTCTCGAAGTGTCAATTATGGATACAGGAGGTCCACTTTCTAGGACATGTTATCTCAGCTGATGGTGTAGCAGTGGACCTAGCCAAGGTAGAGGCAGTGTTAGCATGGGAGTCACCCCGGAGCGTGATGGAGGTGAGGAGTTTCCTTGGGTTGGCAGGCTACTATCAGAGATTAATTCCTTATTTCTCCAAGATTTTATCACCCATGAAATCTTTGACCCGAAAGAGGCAGCCTTTCATGTGGGCCGAGAGATTCCCGCAGGCATTTATGTAGTTGAGACGGAGTCTGACTAGCGCCCCAATCTTGAGACTACCAGAAGAGTGTGTCGAGTACGTAGTTTTATGTGATGCATCAGGAACCGGACTTGGTTGTTCCATGATGTAGAGGAAAGCGGCGGTTTCCTATGGCTCATGTCAGTTGAGGCCACACGATCAGAACTACGCGACCCATGATCTTGAGGTGGCAGCAGTAGTCTTCGCATTGAAGATGTGGCGGCACTACCTGATGGGAGAGTGGTTTATCATCTACTCTGATCACAAGAGTCTCATATATATCTTTTCTAAGAAGGATTTGAATCTATGATAGATTCGGTGGCCTACGTTCCTCCAGGATTATGACTTTGTGATCGTTTATACTCCTGGGAAGGGGAATGTTTTGGTAGATGCTCTCAGCAGGAAATCTTGTTGGCAGTTACTGGATGAGGAGACGAGGTATTTGGACTCTTTACAGTTATCATTCGTGGATAGAGATGAGGGATCTTACCTTCAGTTGATGGTTGTTACCCCTCCACTCTTACAGTAAGTCAGGGAAGCACATCTCGAGGATGCTAGTTGTGAGACTCTACGTGCTCAGATATCCACAGGTGATGCTACTGATGGATATTCAAAATGTGGGGAGCATGTTGTTCATTTCAAAGGGTGCACAGTAGTTCCAATGACGTTGCGGTAGGAGGTTCTGAGGTAGTTCCATACATCTCTTTTTGTGGTGCATCCAGGCGTGGAAAAGATGTACCAGGACCTACGACGTCAGTTCTGCTGGCCAGGAATGAAGAAGAGTGTGGCAGAGTTTGTTTCTCATTGCCCTACTTGTCAGCAACTAAAGGCTGATCACCGGGTTCCAGTAGGTTTGACTCAGCCCCTTGAGGTGCCAGAGTGGAAGTGGGATGGGATATCCATAGACTTCATGACAGGTTTACCACGTACGTCCAGGGAACATGATGATATCTCGGTTATCATTGACCGACTCACCAAGTTGGCCCACTTCCTAGCCATATGGGAGCAGAATTCAGTAGAGAGCTTGGGACATCTCTACGTGCAAGAGATAGTACAACTTCATGGAGTGCCATCAATGATATTCTCGGATCATGATGATTTTTTCACATCTCTTTTGTGAAATGGATTGTAGGAAACTTTTGGGACTTAGTTACGCTTGAGCACAGCGTTTCATCCATACACTGATGGACAGACATATTGGACCATCCAAGTTCTGTAGGATATGCAACGAGCTTGCATACTTGAATTTTTTCCAAGCTGGGAGGATCACCTGTTACAGGTGGAATTTTCTTATAACAACATTTCTCATTCCACAACTAGTATGGAACCATTCAAGGCATTGTACGGGTGACCTTCCGGGTCACCACTTTTTTGGACTAACCTAGGAGAGTCAGTACTCATGGGCCCAGAGATGGTGTGAGCTACTACAGAGAAGGTTCAGGTCATCCAGGAGTAGATGAAGACTGCACAGACTCAAAAAATGTCTTATGTCGACAGGAGATGAAGGCCCTTGGAGTTTGAGGAGGGAGGCCATGTGTTCCTTCGGGTATCACCTCGACGGGGATTGCATAGATTTGGCTGAGGTGACAAGATATCTCTGAGGTTCATCAGCCCTTTTCAGATTATGAGTAGAGTTTGTGAGGTGGAGTACCGCTTGGATCTACCTCCTCAGATGGACCGGGTACACAACATCTTCCATGTGTCACACTATGGAAGTACGTGCATGATCCCTCGCATGTTATCGACTGGGGTGAGCTGGACATCAATGATGGAGCGACCTTTGCTGAGTACCCAGTGGAGATCTAGGATCGGTATGATAATATCCTTTGTGGGCGAGCAATTCCCTTGGTGCGTGTCCAATGGCAGCGTGAGAATCTCCAGGAGAGCACGTGGGAGTGGGATGCATAGATCCTTGTGTAGTACCCACATATTTTTTAGTAGCCTTTGCTTTGGCTTTTCGGGGATGTAAATCCCTAAGATGGGGAGGATGT
Organism: Viscum album; assembly: GCA_963277665.1. Classification (NCBI taxonomy): domain Eukaryota; kingdom Viridiplantae; phylum Streptophyta; class Magnoliopsida; order Santalales; family Viscaceae; genus Viscum; species Viscum album. The sequence continues at coordinate 1,857,424,798 of OY728153.1, read as the reverse complement.
AATGTCCTAGATTTTTTCATGTATTATTTTACTATTATATAGGAATTATTTTTAGACCATTCTTTGAGACGGCGTGCAGTTTCAAGGCCTGGTGTGCCCAAAACAAATATTTGAATTTAATTAAATAATTAAATAACACGCACATGGTGTTTTCTTGAAAAATTGGAATAACTCCTCAATAGGTGCTCAGATCAGAAATCTGAGGGCACCCTTGCGTTTAGAGTGGACATTTTACCTTAGGAGAGGCCTAACATTGGTCGACGTAGGTCGTTGGTGAAATCTAGTTTTTGGACGTAACTGTAATAAAATATTTTATAAAAAGATTTTATAAAATATTTCTGTAGAGAAGTATTTTAATCCTTTAAATTAATTATTTTGCAGGGGATTAGGGATATAGATCTAATAACCCTGAATCTCCCCTGGAGGCTCTGGGAATCTATGGAAAAAAACTCCCAATGTGGCGACGATGTTCTTGACGTGTTTCACCAGCGACGATGACGCAACGACCGGATCTTCGCCATCGAACGCTGTGGATCCAGGTAGGGAGTTTGATATCTTTCTGATTTATTTTATGTTCCTGATTTACATGATGGATGCAGACCAATCAACGAACAAATTTGCATGTGGATTGATCATTATGCGAGATGGTTTATCTACGGGATCTTTTGAGGATTGATTCTTGAAAGTTATTTTGGTTTCGTTTAGACTTCTAATGGTGACAAACCATGATCGACACGAACAATGATCGCAGTTCATTCCTCTATATTTGTTGTGCCTTTCTTCCTCGACTTCTCGCTTTCTTCGTGTGGGTTCTACGCATTCTTCTTGGAGGTATGAATGATGGATCATTGTGCATCTGTTGTGCGAAAAAACGATCCCAAACTGAAGATATGGCATCGGGACGACCCCACCAAGGTGCGACGGTAGTGGCGATGGATGGATCGAAGCAGATCAAAAGATATTTTTCTTTGAACTATTTCTGCATGGGTGACCAAAATCAGATTTCGGAGCCGATCAAAGGTCTGAAACCCAATGATTCGGCATCATGATAGCGAGGCAACCTGAGATGTCGAGTTTCGCAGAAAACAGATGACAGATAGTGAATCCAGAGGTTCGGCCAAGGCGTGAGAAGGAAGACGACGGTTCTGGAGAAATCCCGACTACACCGTGTGTAGTATGGGCTACACGGCATGTGTTCTTCAGCGGACTACCTGGCGTGTACTCCGTGAGTACATGGACACGGTTTGGGTACACGGCCAATGACACGGCATGTATGCCCTTCCCCGTCCAAACCCAGCCAGATACATGGGATACCCCATGTACTGGTACACGGGCAAGGCGACATGGGTTGAGGCCATGTGCGGGCACATGGAAAGCGTACACGGAGCGAACCTTAGACACTCTTACATGGTGTGTAATCCTTCTATACACTATGTAGTTGCTTTTATATGATAAGTTTTAAGACACGGGCCATGTTACACAGGCAGTACCCAGAGTCAAGAAACACGGCGTGTGACCCTACTACACGCAGTGTAACTTGCTTTACATGGCTTGATCTCATTTTCTTTTGTGACTTGGACTAGATTTCTTAGGGTCTGTACCCTTGGTCATTCCCCTGAAGTTTTCTGGTATCATTTCCTACGTATAGGAGTATGATCCCTTCAACAAGACTTCCTGAATAGAGTTGTTGGAATCCGATCTATGAGACTTAGAGTCATATCCTCTATTCCTTCCCAGTACCCTAGGTAGAGTTATTGGTATCGACGTGACCTACCTTACCTGGGCGCCGATCATCTACATAGTGGATTAGTTCAGACTGAGTTATTGGAATCACCCCATAGCTACTAGTTTTTATCCTCATCTGACACATCAAGTATCTTTCTTAAGTACTTTTGGAGTGATTTCTCTCAGAACAAGTACTTCGTATCTCTCTCTTCAGACATTGGAGTTTTTTCTCCCTATTACATTCTTAGTGTAATCATCAAGCTGGATCTTAGTGATGGATTCACGATAGTTGATCGCGTATGAGTATATCTGGATATTCTTGTTATATGTTCTGTAAACATATACTCTGTAGAGCTGACTGTATCATTGTTGTGTGGTACGTAATTTGTTGTATTCCTTTGTGGTTTTCAGAGTGTCCTACTGGGTATTGTTATACTCACCCATGCACTGAATTTTCCTGAACATGTCATGTCTTGTGCAAACGAGCGAGCCTTTGACAAGATTCTAGGTGGACTAGGACCAGACGGTTCTCAGTGAGATCAGGCAGACCGAGGTGTGTTCCTACAGCTACAGATTGAAATCCCAGTACCGTTCTTTACAGGTTGGACTTTGTTTCAGACTTTCTTTTGGTGGGCTTGTACTTTTGGCCCATATTTTTACATTACTATACTTTACTTTCTTTTCGTACTCTGTTGGTTGGGATTTTAGTGTATGCATGTGTTTCCATTTTTAGTAGTTTTTACTTTTCAGATTTGTGGGCTTGGCGATGTGTGTGTGTGTTTGTGTGTCTAGGTTTATAGGCAATGCCTCCCATGTTAGTGGCATGCCTACTCTGTGCTAGTCACCATCCCCTGGAATATTGAAGGTAGGCTTGGGTAGTTACGACACGGGCCCACTGGGACAGGTCGTGGCTGAGTGGTATCAGAGGTGGTCGGTTCTACCTTAGGACCGAGAGTATGTGAGTTGGTTTGGGGAAACTGTGTTAAGTGTTTCGAGTTCAGCTTTCAGGCTAGGGACCCCAGTGTTAGTGCAGGTGACCAACGTATCCATACACCAGGACTGTGATAACTTTCTTTTCGACTCGGAACATGAGAACACTAGTTGTAGGATAAAATAATGGTACATGCATCATATAGGAATGGGTTGTGGTTTCCATGTCCTTCTTGATTCAGCACTCCAAATATACTCAATGACTGTGATACATCTTGGTTCTTTACAGGATGCCTTTGTGATGCACACCCACTAGGATTCAGTAGCTCGATCATGAGGATGAACCCCTCAGTGATGAAGCTTCGATACAAGGACCAGAACCCCCCAGTTTTACCTTCGGGTGGTGTTCCAGATGTTCCACCACATGTAGAGCATTGTTTAGTGTCTTTTGTACCATTAGAGGAAGAGCACAGGCTGAACGCACTCCATGAGTTTCAGAGGCAGAGACCCCTTAGGATTCGAGGTGATCCTGACCTTCAGGTATCAGATGACTGGCTTGAGGCAGTGGCGAGATTCTTTCATTTGGTCAGGACACCAGCAGACCAGATGGTGTTCCTGGCAGCGAGCCTTCTACAGGGCTTAGCATGGCGATGGTGGAGTTTGGTTATCTAGACTCACAACCAAGAGACTCATGCATGACCAGTGTTTGAGGATCTCTTTAGGGAGGAGTTTTCATCAGTTACCCTGAGAGCATTATGTATACAAGAGCTTCTTTATCTCTAGTAGGGAACCATGATGGTGGCTGACTATTCCTCGTGGTTTACCGACCTCTCACGGTACTCAATGGATATGGTCAGGGATCAGTACTTCAGAACTCAGAATTTTGAGCGGGGCTAGCGTAGAGACATTCGAGTTAGCATTATCCCTATGAGCATTCATACTTATGCTAGGGTGCTCGAGTGGGATTTGGTGGTCGAGATCTTCTTGGCAGAGTAGAGACAGCCAACAATTGTCCGTAGTGAGCATGATGGAGCAGTGAACCTGGAAGCAAGGAGCCGACGTCAGGTACCCAGGCATGGGAGACATTTTCGGAGGATATCCCAGGATAGAGGATCTGCCATACAGGTTTTGCAGGGTGTATCCAGTTATCCTCAAGATAAGAGATTCTACTCATGTGATGGTAGGGACATCTCGCTCAATATTGTCTGACCCGTCGTACTACCGACATAGGAGAAGTGGATTGAACACAGAGAGTAGAGGCAACATCTAGAGCAGAAATATCCACGGGGTGGCAGACGTGATAGAGGAGCTGGGAGAACAGTTGGAGGTGGTCTGTGTTTTGACCCTTTACCAGCACCACCCCCAGGAGTTCCACCCCAGGCTCAGGGAGTATGTGGAAAGAGGTGGGACAGATACAGGCAGCAGAGGATTATGACCCAGGTACTACTGGAATGAAGGCATTAAAATCTGTGTCTTTTTTACTTTGGTTGTCATACTGATAGACACAGGTTCTAGTCATTATTTTCTGGCTGCTTATCTTGTTTGAGACCTTGAGATTCCAGTTGAGCCGTTGACTCAGCCCTTACGATTAGAAACACTGACTGGAGAAGATTTAGATATCACACACCTTTGCAGACAATGTGACCAGGCCCTTGGAGGCGAGAGTTTTGGTTAGAACCTCTTGATGGTAGCGTCGAGGCATTACGATGTAATTCTTGGTTTGGATTGTCTATCCACAGTTCATGCCCAAATTGACTGTTTTTGGTGCAGGGTGCGGTGTGTCCGCAGTGATGGAATGATGTTCTCTTCTGTCAGGGAAAAAGAGATCCAGGCAGCGCAGGATGGACTCATGTGTAGGAAGGTACAATTGATTTCACATGAGTGGGCTAGCATAGCCCTTAGCGCAGCCGATTTTATGAGTTTCCACTTTCCAGCAGTACTGGTTGACTATGAGGACGTCTTTCTGGAGGAAGTCCCCAGACTACCTCCCCATCGGGAGATAGATTTATGTATTGAGTTGCAACCCGGGAAGACACCTATATCAGCATCAGTAAATCAGATGGCTCCTGCAGAGCTTCATGAGATGAGAGTTTAATTGGAAGAATTTTAGAGGAAGGGCTTCGTGAGACCCAGTGTTTCACCCTGGACGGCCCCAGTGTTGTTTTCCAAGAATGCATATGGGAGCTTGAGGCTGTGTGTGGAATATCGGCACTTGAATCTGGTGACTGTGAGGAACCGGTATCCACTACTGAGGATTGATGACCTCTTCGACCAATTAAGAGGGGTAGGATGGTTTTCGAAGGTTGATCTACGATCAGGCTATCACCAGTTGCATGTACGGGATGAGGATATACAGAAGATGGCATTCAGATGTCGCTATGGTCACTATGAGTACTTGGTGATGCCCTTTGGTGTGAAAAACGCCCCGGCGGTGTTTATGGGACTCATGAACCAGATATTTCAGTCCTATCTAGATCAGTTAGTGGTGTTCTTCATCGATGATATCCTTATGTACTCTGCATCCGAGGAGGAGCAGGAGAGGCACCTAAGGGTGGTTCTGGACACACTCCGATACCACTAGATGTACGGGAAACTATTGAAGTGTCAATTCTGGATACATGAAGTCCACTTTCTGGGACATGTTATCTCAGTAGATGGTGTAGCTGTGGACCCAGCCAAGGTAGAGGCAGTGTTAGCATGGGAGCCACCCCGGAGCGTGATGGAGGTGTAGAGTTTCCTTGGGTTGGTAGGCTACTATCGAAGATTCATTCCTAATTTCTTCAGGATTGCAGCACCCATGACATCTTTGACCCAAAAGGGGCAGCCTTTTGTGTGGAACGAGAGATTCCAACTGGATTTTTAGCAGTTGAGATAGAGTCTAACGAGCACCCCAATCTTGAGACTACCAGAAGAGGGTGTTGAGTATGTAGTGTTCTATGATGCATCAGGAACCAGGCTTTGTTGTGTCCTCATGCAGAATCAAGTGGTGGTTTCATATGGCTCACGTTAGTTGAGGCCACACGAGCAGAACTACGTGACTCATGATCTTCAGATGGTAGTGGTAGTCTTCGCATTGAAGATGTGGCGGAACTACCTGATGGGTGAGTGGTTTAACGTCTACTCTAATCACAAGAGTCTTAGATATATCTTTTCTCAGAAAGATCTAAATTTGAGATAGAGGAGGTGGCTTGAGTTCCTCCAGTATTATGACTTTGTTCTCGTTTATACTCCTAGGAAGGGGAGCGTTGTGGCAGATGCTCTTAGCAGAAAATCTAATTCGCATTTGCTAGATGAGGCGACGAGGCAGTTGGCCATTTTACAGTTATCCTTCGTGGATAGAGATGAGGGAGATTACCTTCAGTCGATGGTTGTTACCCCTCCACTCATAAATCAAGTCAGGGGAGAACGGCTCGAGGATGCTAGCTGTGAGACTCTATGTGCTCCGATATCTGCAGGTGATGCAACTGATTGATATTCAAAAGGCAGGGAGCACGTTGTTCTTTTCATAGGGCGCACAGTAGTATCAGTGACGTTGCGGGAGGAGGTTCTGAGGAAGTTCCATATATTTCCTTTGGCGGCGCATCCAGGCATGGAAAAGATGTACCAGGACCTCTGATGTCAGTTATGGTGGCCAGGAACGAAGAAGAGTGTGGCACAGTGTGTTTCTCGGTGCCTTACTAGTCAGCAAGTAAAGGCTGAGCACCCGGTTCGAGTAGGTCTGACTCAGCCCCTTGAGGATCCAGAGTGGAAGTGGTGGTATATCCATGGACTTTGTAATGGGTTTACCACGTATGTCTAGGGGACATGATGCTATCTTGGTGATCGTTGACCGACTCACCATGTCGGCCCACATCCTAGCCATACAGGAGCAGAATTTAGTAGAGAGCTTGGGAATTCTCTATGTGTAGGAGATAGTTAGACTTCATTGAGTTCCATAAATGATCGTCTTAGATTGTGTTTCTCATTTCACAACCCATTTGTGGAAGGGATTGCAGGAAGATTTTGGGACTCAGATACGCTTGAGCCCCGCGTTTCATCCTCATACTGATGGAAAGATAGAACAGACCATCCATGTTCTGGAGGATATGCTACGAGCTTGCATAATTGAATTCAATCGCAGCTGGGAGGATCAACTATTACTGGTGGAATTTTCTTATAACAACATTTATCATTCCACTGCTGGTATGGCACCATTCGAGGATTTGTACGTGCGACCTTGTGGGTCACCACTTTGTTGGACTGACCCAGGAGAGTCCGTACTCATGGGCCTGGAGATTGTTCGAGCTACAGCAGAGAAGGTGCAGGTCATGCATGAGAAGATGAAGACTGCACAGAGTCGGAAACAGTATTATGTCGACAGGAGATGAAGGCCCTTGGAGTTCGAGGAGGGAGACCATGTTTTCTTTCGGGTCTCTCCTCGACGGGGATTGCAGAGATTTGCCTGAGGCGGTAAGCTATCTCGGAGGTTCATCGGCCCTTTTCAGATTCTGAGTAGAGTTTCCAAGGTGGTGTACCGCTTGAATCTATCTCCTTAGATGGACTGGGTACACAACATCTTCCATGTGTCGTAGCTATGGATGTACGTGCATGATCCATCGCACATTATCGACTGGGGTGAGCTCGACATCAATGATGGAGTGACCTTTGCTGAGTACCCAGTGGAGATCGAGGATTGGTAGGAGAAGATCCTTCATGGGTGAGATATTCCCTTGGTGTGTGCCCGGTGGTAGCATGGGAATCTCTAAGAGAGCACGTGGGAGCGGGAGCCCCAGACACGTGCGCAGTACCCACATCTTTTTGAGTATCCTTTGCTTTGGCTTTTCGGGGACATAAATCCCTAATGTGGGGAGGATTTAATGTCCCTGATTTTTCCATATATTATTTTAATATTATATGGGAATTATTTCGAGACCAGGCATTGAGATGGCATTCAGTTCCAAGGCTCAGTGATCCCAGAACAAATGTTTTAATTTAATTAAATAATTAAATAACACGCGCGTGGGGTATTCCTAAAAAAGATGAATAACTCATGAACGGGTACTCGGATCGAAAATACAAGAACACTATTGCATTCAGAGCGAAAAGTTTACCTTAGGCAAGGCCTAAAATCAGTCGGTGGTGAAATCTAGTTGTTGGATGTAACTATAATAAAAAATTTAATAAAAATATTTTATAAAATATTTCTACAGCGAAGTCTTTTAATACTTTAAATTAAAGATTTCGCAGGGGATCAGGGTTACAGATACTAAAACCCTGAATTTTCCCTAGAGGCTCTGGGAAGCTCTGGAGAAAACCTCCCAATGTGGCGATGATGTTCTTGACAAGTTTTTCCAGTGATGATAATGTGGTGACTGGATCTTCGCCAATGAATTCCACAAATCTAGGTAGGGCGTTTTTTCTCTTTGTGATTTATTTCTTGTTGTTGATTTCCACGATAGACGCAGACCAATCAACGAATAGATTGGCCTATGGATTGATTGTTATGCGGGATGGGTTATCTGTGGGATCTTTTGGGGATTGATTATTGAAGGTTATTTTTGTTTCATTTATCCTTCTAATGGTGACAATCCAAGATCAAAACGAATATCGATTGACGTTCAATCCTCCCAATTTTTTGTGCCTTTATTCCTTGATTTATCATGTTCTTCGTTTGATTTCTACGCGTTCTTTTAATAGGTATGAATGATGGATCATTATGCATTTTTTGTGTTATGCAACGATCCCAAATTAAAGATCTGGCATTGGGATAACTCCACGGAGGTGCGACGGTAGTGGCGATGGACAGATCTAAGTGGATTGGAAGATATAGTTCTTCGAACTATATCCACATGGGTGACCGAAATCTGATTTTGGAGCTGATCGAAGGTATGAACCCCATGGAATCGGCATCACACCGGCAATTCGACCTAAGATCTCGAGTTTCTCACCAAACAGATGATAGATCGTGAATTCGGAGGTTTGGATGAGGTGCGAGGAGGAAGACGACAGTTCTGGAAAAATCACGACTACACGGCATGTAGTATGGGCTACACAGAATGTGTTCATCATCAGACTACCTAGCGTGTACTTTGGGAGTACACTGACATGGGTTGGGTACATGGCCAGGGACACGACATGTATACCCATCCACAGCCATACCCATCCAGACACAGCAAGATACACGGGATGCCCCGTGTTCTGGTACACGGGCAAGGCAACACAGGTTGAGGACATGTACGAGCACATGGGCAGCGTACACAGAGCGAATCTCGGACACTCAGACACGACATTTAATCCTTCTACACGTCGTGTATTTGCTTTTATATGAAATGTTTTAAGACACATTCCATGTTACACGGGCAGTACCTGGAGTCAAGGAACACGACATGCGACCCTACTACACGTCGTGTAACTTGTTTTAAATGGCTTGAGCCAGTTGTCTTCTGTGACTTGGACTAGCTTTCTTAGGGTTCGTACCCTTGGTCTTTCCCCTAAATGTTTCTGGTATAATTTCTTATGTACAGAAGTATTATCCCTTCAGCATGACTTCCTAAATAGAGTTGTTAGAATCCCCTCTATGAGACTTAGAGTCGGATCATCTATTCATTCCTGGTACCCTAGGTAGAGTTCTTGGTATCGATGTGACCTACCTTTCCTGAGTGTCGATCCTCTTCTTAGAGGGTTAGTTCAGACTTAGTTGTTGGAATCACCCCATATCTACTGGTTGTGATCCTCATCTAATGCATTAAGTATCTTTCTTAAGTACTTGTGGAGTGAGTTCTCCCAGAACGAGTACGTCGTATCTCTCTCTTCATACCTGGGAGTGTGTTCTCCATGTTAAGCGCTTAGTGGAATCTTCGAGCTAGATCTTAGTGGTGGTTTGGCAAAAGTTGATCACGTATTAGTATATCTGGATATTCATGTTATATGCTCTGTAAAAATATATTGTGTATGTCTGACTGTATCATTCCTTTGTGGTATTTCATTTGTTGTATTACTTTTTGTTTTCGAGGTGTCCTACTGGGTATTGTTATACTCACCCATTAACTGGTTTTTCCCACACGTGTCATGTATTGTGAAAAAGAGTAAGCCTTTGACAGTATTTTTGGTGGACCAGGACCAGACGGTGCTCAGTGAGATCAGGTAGGCCAAGCTGTGTTCTAATGAATACGGATTGTAGTCCCACTACCTTTCATTACAAGTTGGACTTTGTTGCCGACTTTATTTTGGTGGGATTGTACTTTTTCCCAGGGTTTTACATTAATGTACTTCACTTTCCTGTCATACTCTTTTGGTTGGGATTTTTGTGTATGCATATGTTTCCATTTTTAGTAGTTTTTACTTTTCAGCTTTGTGGGCTTGGAGATGTGTGTTTGTGTTTGTGTGTGTGTACATGTATATAGAAAATGCCTCCAATGTTAGTGACAAGCCTACTCGGTGATAGTCACCATCCCCTGGCCTATTGGAGGTCGTCTTGGGGAGTTGCGGCACGGTCCCCACTGGAACGGGTCGTGACAACAAATAAGTAAAACAGTTAGACTTGGGAAAACATAAAAACCAAGATTACTTTACCATAAATTGATACCTTTCACCTTTAAGAAGTAGTAAATATACTTCACTAAATATAATCTCATTAATTACCCATTTTTGAACCAAAATATTACCAAAAATACCATATATATAAATATATAACATATAAATGTAACTTTTTACATAAACATACTTAAATGGAATAACCATGTGGTCAGTTTCCACACATATCACTAAATAGAATAGTCATGTGACCGACTTCCATACCAAATAAATTAGTGGTTATAATGTAAACTCCAATAATTGGTTTATCACGGAACCACCCATCTTTGTTTTATCATGTAACCAACTCTCTTTGGTTTATCATGTAACCACCCATCAAATTTCTAAGTATCATTGTATAATCATAACATTTGAAACAAACATAATGGAAAAATAGAATTTCAACATTGAAATTACAAGAGATCATTTAAAGTTATTGACATAATTAATCCTTTTTAAAACCCATTTTAAATTCCAAAATACCTAAAAAAATAAAATGGTTTTTATTTTTCTTTTTAAAAATATTAAGGCTTGTAGAGGAAGCCAAATACCAAATAACGGTCATGAAGAAACAAAGGTAATTGTCCCCACGTACATTAAAAACATTTCTATTTTCATTTAGTAAAACACTTCATAGAAAAATATTGCTTTTGAATTAAATTAAAAGTCAAAGGGTATAATTTTACACCCTATAAATTAAGGTGGTTTATGTTATCAAAATATTTCTCAATGAAAGAAGATTAAGACGAATTCCCTTAAAATATCTTATCCTTAGATTAAGTATAAATAAATGAAATATTTATTTGTGAAAAATATATATACACCCAATATAAGTGGATATTTAGTTTAAAATAATCATTGGTCATTCAAACATATTCAAAAACCAATGACATGCATAAAACTCAATGAAATGAGATTGAGTTAATATTTCCCTTAAAAAGTTTGTATAAATGATGTAAGAATTTATCAATGGGGTGATTATGTGTAGAAATTTTATATACATAGAAAGGGAAGTAGAAATTAAAATATAAATAAATAAATATTGATTCCACACATTATCTTTTCATAATATAATCAATGAAGTATGCGTGAAACCCAATGAGTGGAAATTGAGTTTAGAAATTCCCTTACCACATTAAGAATACTTGAATAAAAATAATTTAGGAGTAAAATTTAACATAACATTAAATTAAAATATATTAATTCATGATATAACATGTCAAAAGGTTCATATATACTCCTTAAATGATAAAAACGGTGCACAACATCAAGAAATGCCTCAATGAAAGGAGATTGAGACGAAGTCCCTTACCTTGATTCTAACTCGTCACGTGCAATAATTATATTCATGAATAATAATCATAGGTTAATTTATACTTTCTTTGTAACCTTTTTCATGTCTATTATTCCTTTAATATCACTTATTACAATGTTTTAAAATTATAAATAAATATTTAAGTTCATATCAGACGTTTTGTCGATATTCAGTTCTTGAGTCGAAAATGAACATGTTTTGATGTAAATTGTCCATGTAGTAAAAGGTCCATCATATACAGATTATTATTTATGATTTAAATATAATATATATTCATTATATATGTATTTATAATATCCATATATATTAAATTAAATGCATCATTCATGGAGACCGTAGTTCATACGTACACATGAATGCTACTTTCATTTATTTTTCATATTAAAAAATTAATAATCAAATTTTATGAATTTATATTTTAATATCAGTATTATATTAATTTTATTTTTGTCTCTTGTTTTTAATAAAACCATCCTTTATTTGTTCTATGTATAGAGGTAACGAGTCACATCGCTTGGAGGTGGGCGGTAGTCCACACTTTCACAAACGAAATTATCATATTTAGACAACAAGGAAATAATAAAGGCATATTCTAAATATAAATGACAGAAGAATATAGATGATATAAATTTGATATATATCATATATAAATATATTTTCATTATAGTGGACACTATGAGAGGTGGTGGGATAAAAGTGAACAGTCATCATTTCGTGAGGTAGTAGGTTGTCGTACACAGAAACAGTATATTCTATATCCATTAGATGAAGGTGTGTGTAAGTGTAGGTATAATAATTTTTATAAACACATCCTAGTATATTTATTATAATTTTTGTCTTGTCATATAATGAAATAAAGAGAGTTTTTGGGGATGGATAAAGAAAATAAATTAAAGGATCTTAAGAGAAGACATTACCTCTAAATCGGGTAACTCCTTTTGATTTGAGCCAAAAGGCTTTATTGAGATTCCTTCTTCATAAGTGAAGGATTATAGAGGGAAGGGATTAATTTTGGGAGATTATTTGAGTATAATTTTGATGATACAAGGGGATTTGGAGGTGTGAGTAAGTGGTTATATTTTGTGTCCTTTTATAAGAGGGATGTGGGGCACTTTAAGAAAGTAATTAAATATTATTTTATTATAAATTGATTTTAGAATTATAATAGATTAAAAATTATAAATTTAGAGGGTAATATAATTATGGGTATAAATCATCTCAAACAATATTTTTTAGACATGTTTATGTCAGAAATTTAACCTTATCATTTGGCTTAAACCCTTAGTAAAATAAATTAACTATTACCTTGTATTCTTGTATTTTTACACTATATGGTAAATATGGTTACAATAAACTTTCAATAGAACCTATCGTCGATAATTAATGACATTTTTAACATTATATATGTAATTTTTTTGAATATAATATTCTTATGAATATTATATCATTTTCTATAGTATAGTATTTTTTTAAAACTCATTTATGTCAATTTTGACACTATTTAGAAATTGATTTTTATTAAAGTCAAAATAAATTATTCATTTGAAAAAACTAAATTTAATGAAATATAAAATGTAAAAATCATCCATAACATTATTTTATGTCATTATAATGTTCTAATCACATTTATTTTACTATTTATAATATCATTTACTTGAATCATTCATTAATAAGGTAATCACTGCATCATCATTGTTTCATAAATAAATTTATTAATTTAATGTCTAAAAATTATAAATAAAATACCATGATGTATTAAATATTTTTATCTTACTAATGAATATTTATAGTCAAATTTATTATTTATATAAACCCACATTATAATCATTTTAGTAAAAAGATACATGTTTATGCTATATATTTCTTTACCTTAAATTAATTATTATAACATGCCATTATCACACCCATGTGGCTCAATGGGGTCCTAAAATAAACCCATGGATGATAATGTGCGTCATATCTCATAAAATATGATTAAAATATGTTTTAAGGTAGTTCTATTTTCTTATAATATTGTTTTGTACCCTTATTTACATGATTTACCCTTTAGGCATGGTTAATAAGAATAATTACTGAAGTTCCTATTAATAATGTCCAAAAATAAAAGGGACATATTTAAATAATTTGGACCTTATAATTCCAAATAATGAAACCATTTTACCAAATTCAAAACACTAAATTGGAAAAAATTAGTATAAAATTAATTCCAGTCGTTAAAATGAGAAAATGGGTTTTTTAAAAGTAAATACCATCAAAATATTGACATGTTTTTATATCAAATTTTAATTTTAAATTACTTCCAATGATGAAAATTAGATTAAATTATAAAAAATTAACCCAATTACACTTTAAAGACAATTAAATGTATAATATAAATATGTCAATAAATTAGATGAAAAGGCAATTTTGAATTAAAATGTAGTATTTTTCAATATTCATTAAAATATGTATTTTATCAGAAAAATACCAAAATTTAAATCAAAGTAAATTTTGATGTTCTTATATTCAATAAAAAGTATATTTTGTCAAATATAACACATAAAAATTAAAAACCTATATTTTAAAGGGTTTTTCCATCAAAAGGTGATGAAATGACCTTTTAAAAATATTAGTGTATTTTAGCCATAAAATTCAATTCATTCTCATTTTATGCCTCTACTTCTTTTGGATAAATGAAAAAACATTTAACAAACATTTCTAATGATATTTTATTTATTTTTTTCATTCTCACCAATACAACGGTTACGCATTAACTTCCATTTAAAATAACAATATTATTATTATTGTATTATTTTTCAGTATAACTCAATGTTGTGTGCAACATATGATTTCAAGGAAACCCATTATTTCATGTCAAGTATGCTATAAAATAAAGTTTACCCTTAATTTTAAATTAATAATTTATTTATAAATATTAATATATTTCAAAATGTATTTTTCTATAAATATCAGGGATGTTACACATACATAAGAACAAAGAAGAATGTTCCCAATAAAATATCTATAAATAAGTTCTTGCAGCTCTTGGAGAGAGTTATTAACTCTTTCCCATGAATGAAACAAATTATTTTTTCATATCAAAGTTAAAAAAAACACACTCAAATTTAAGATAATATTTCCAAGTAAATTTTGGTAGAATAAAAAATGGATAAAATATAGAATAACTTAGAAAATATAAACCACATTTAATAAGGATGTGATAATTTCTCTGTGAATAAATATTGAATCACCTTCTTCAAAGTGATAAAATCCTACTCAATATTTTCTAGTTTTTTCTTACAATATGTGGACCAAATCTTCTCTACTAAAACCAGTAACCCAAAAATTCTATGTGAATAGAGGAGGTAGCGAAGATTGATTAATGGTGATCCAATTCTCCTGGCCTCTCTCTTTTTTGTTTTCTCTCTCTGGTAGAATGAACATATTGAGAACTAAAGATCCACCATGTTAAATAAAGAGTATCAAGGTATAATGATTGTGTGCTAGAGAGTTATGTGGAGTGATATACCTGTATTGGATAAGCACTCATCTCAAAGAAATCTGATGGCAAAGATCAAATATAAACCTTGTGAAGGAACAAAAATAATAATCTTGATAGAATACATCGGGAAAGAAAATTTTATAAAAACATTATACCATAGATCAAGAAAAATCAATAAATTAAAAAATATATATCTATTTGATCTTACTTATCAGTTCCCTGTAATAATTCTATGTGACTAAAACAGATCAATGAATGAAATTAAATAGGTTAAAAAGGACTCAGAAGAAAGGTAATAGTTCAGTGGAGTAGTGGAGTCCCAGAAAATAAGTTTCCTAGTAAACAAATATGTAATAGAATATATGAAGAAAATAATTTAAACTATTTTTCATATATTTTTCATTGGAATTTTCATGTAAATTTAAACACAAAAATAAACAATTATCCTTTATAAATTAGTATGAAGAAGGCTAGTTTTTACAAATCTTCACCTTTGAAAATAATTTTATAAAATCATCAAACTCATGAGGTTTTTACGATGTATAATATTGAACTAGAAACCTATATAGTGTAATTAAATAATACTGTAATTTCAATAATGTCACAACTATAATCAATATATCAACCTAATTATCATTATTGTGTATCTTATTGACACACTTGTTCCAATATTCAATAATATCTCCAAAAATTATTCTTAATATATATGTTCTTTGATCAATTATGAAAAAATATTTTTAGGTAATTATATGGAAGATTAACTATCACAATAAACATCAATTCTACATAAAAATTGAGAAAGATAAATTATTAATCCTTTTATCTAAATTTTAACCTTAATTTATTATTTTAAATAAATTTATTCATCCTTAGTAATGGAAAACATAAATGATATATTTCATAATGTGTTTCTGTGGGACTATTCCAGTACAAGAAATCAAAACATTTCACGTAATAGATATATGAGTATTTGTGATACAACATAGTCTAAATCTACATATCTTGTCATCACATATTATGAATTTACATTCATCCCAAGATATAAATAAATATTATTGGGAATAAATATATGAATGAGTTACCATTTTTATGAAAAATAGTGAGTCCTTCAATGTTTTCTTATAAACCTTTTCAAAGTATAAAAACATACACAATATAAATCCTTGAATAGATCATAGCGTACATAACATATCAGAATACATTTTCATTTTTTATTCTACTCATATAAGTCATTTTAGATTCTATATTAGATGATTTTGATAGAGAAATGTATACAAACAGATTCCAAATTTTCTAACCAATTAATATTTCGAAATCCTTTTTATATATTCATATATAGAAAATTATAATAATATATTTCTTATATTTCATATTATTTCCATAAAAATTATTTACATCACATTTTAAAGATCCTTAATGTCAAAAAAATCAATTGAAGTTTCATATGATTTATTGGTCATGTTATTTAGTAAATTATAATAATTTCAACAAAATAAAACAAAAAATAAATTATTTCATGCCTCATAGTTTAAAATAAACACACAAATTTTACTTTTTCCGGTGAACCCATTTTCAATAATAAATTAATCATGTTTATTATATCATTGTCTATAATACTATGTAAAAACATACAATTATTTATTTGAAATTAAAATTTCATTTAGTTTTAATTTTTAAAAATGCCTTAAGTGGTTTTAAACATATTTTCACCCCCAATTCACTATAAAAACGTTTTTTTCATCTGATTCTTCAATATAATGTTCATGGTGTGGAGAAAAGGAAAGTAGTAAATGGATTGAATAATGATTTTCTATAAGAGAAAGGATTTAAATAATATCAACTCATTATTATAGTAATAACATTTTAATGATTCAGACATTAAATATTATCTTATTATTTTCAAAATTATCTTCCTAATTTATAAATATCTATATACAAACAATGAACTTTGCATCAGTAGGTTTATTGACAATAGATTTTGTATTATTATTATGTATGGAATGCATTTCTCCTTTCATAGAAATGAACTAGATTTTCAATTATTTACTCCTAATAGCATGCTTAAAAGTTTTAGGTTCATTATCATTCAGATATTGGGAATTTTTTAATTCATAAGCTACCACATAAATGTTACTAAACTAAGAAGGAGGTCAAATGAACATTATTATACTATATAAAGTAAGTTAGGAGTTATTAAGTCTACTAGCAACCAGAATATCTAACTCAAAATTGAATTCAGACTTAGACTGAGTCCCTACTTTAGGGAAAGTGTAATCAGTCACATGTTGAAGCTAGTATTACGAATTTAATTAAACCTTTACACCATATGGTATGGATGTTACGGTACTCTAATCATTCATAGGATTAGTTCTAGAGAAAATAAACACAATTAAGGTAACATCGTGACTAATATTACATTTTTTGATAACGCGGTTTATAAATCAATGGTATATAGCCTTTAACACCCTTATGATAATCAATATAAATGAACTTAAGAGCTCCTAGTTATAACTTATTGATGTTATAATGGACATAAGTATTAAAAATTAAAATAATATAATAATTTTAATAGGGATGTTTTTTATTATAAAATTTTTTTTGGTTTTAAATTTAGTATAAGTAGATAGAAAATAATTAATAAATTAAAATAATGTAGTGGTAACATCAACTAAGAATTTTTTAGATAAACCCAAGTATTAAAACATGTCATATACCTTTTCTTGTATTTTAAAATTAATTCCTTCTACTAACCTTTTCTTGTGATTCTAATCATCCTTTGTCTAATAATTCGCTTATATATATAGAATTTAATAAAATTAGTTTAAATTTATTCTAAACTATTATTAGTTCTAACAACCTTTAATTTTATACCTATTTTATTTTCAATAACACGTTTCCATCTTTTAATGGAGTTAAAAATATCACATTTAATTTTCAGATTATATATATACATATTCAAAAATTTATCATATATAAAAGTTATAAAATAATATCTAGCACCATGAGAGGTAGACTTAAAAGGATCCCATAAGTTATAGTGTGCATACTCAAGTGAGATATTGGATTTGAATTTGAATATATTAAAACTTGTAGATTTTGATTTACTAAGTATGAAATTTTTTACGAAAGTGTTGATTACTCCATGTAATCTAATATAATAGTCATTGTTTATTAAGTTATTCTAAGACCATATAACTAATAATTTCAAGTCTCTTATGTTATAGAATGGTGTAATTATATCATATAATATGTATAGATCCTAATTTTCTAGTGTGATCCTTACCATTCAACATGTATAGTGTATTAACGAGTGATACTCACTTATTAGCTATTGGTCACATAGTGATTTTGAGCCATCACCTATCTTATTTAAATGAAAATACCATTTTATCATGGAATCATGATGAAATAAGTTTTATTTTTAATATGGGTATCTACCCTATCTCCTGAAGAGTTTTCACACTATTATCATTTTTTTAATAAAACATACCCAATATCCTTGACTTTAAAACACAAATTTCACTTTCAAGTAATTCAAAGTAGTAATATTTTCTAGGAAACGTATAAAAAGAAATATTAAATCTAAGACCCATTCACTAATTATAGTATTTTACATTTTTATGACCTTTACATCACCATAACCTATTTCAACTAATAAATAATTCTTTTACCCTTCATTTAAAGTATTATATGACATTATGTTTGGTATATTCTTTTTTATATGTCCATTTGGTGTGAAATGGTAAGATTTTATGTATCCATTCTAATATTGTGACTTAATTATTCTACGTTGACTTTTATCCCTCCTTTACCCTCTTTCTTGTAATCTACCACTCACATTTAGACCCATTTCCTCAGACTTAACACCATTTTTAAATTAAATTACTCTATAAATTAATGTTTATTTAACCTCTTCAAGTGTTAATGACTCTTTATTATACATTATAGTGTTTATTATGTTATTAAAAATATTTACATATATTTTAATGTTATTATAGTCTATTTTTTACCTTTTATGTTAATATCTATATTATCCAAATCTAATTTTTTTTATTAAACTCATATTTTTATGCTTGGCCTATAATAACAACATGCATTTTAAAAGTATACAATCAGATTTTCTTATAAAGTATATAGAATTTATATTATGTAATATAATGATACCCAAAATTTTACTAGATACCGGTAGTAGTTAATTCATTTGTAACCTCACATAAGACATTATCTCTGGAGGTTAAAGTCATTTTCACTATCAAATTTTTTTTATTTCCAATTTTATGGACGTCATCATGTTTTTTTAGAATGTCTCCAATTAAAAATAGTTTTCAGTGACGTTTTTGGTCAAATAGATAATCTACATTCTATGGTTTATCAACTTGCAAATTATATTTATGTTTACATATTATAAAAAATAAATTTAAAATAAAAAGAATTGGGAAATAAGTAAAAGTTTATTGATACTAAATGATGAACATAATAGATATAATAGTTTTCTCATTCAATAATATAAAGAGGAAAGTAATAAATCTATATAGTAATATTATATATTTTGGGCCTACTATAAGAAAGTAATGTTATGGAGAAGTTTTTTTATTATGAAATAAAATAAGTAAAGTGAGACAAAATATAAAAAATAAATTGACATGGGCTTAAATAGAAAATTAAAAAATAAAATATACATGATAAAGTTTTTGTGACTCTATAGGATAGTGATGAACTCTAACCCAAAAATAAAACAAACACTTCCATCATGGATGAAATATCATATCACATCTAAATTAAATACATTATTATAAAGGATATAGAAATAGAATATCTAATACATTGACATGGATGCCACTCAAAGGCTCCCTAAATCGGTGGATCACATGGCCTCAAGTGTGCCTCTCCATACACCAGAGGCTACTGACAAGTAGTGAGGGCCTAAGGTGTGTTAGTAGGGAAACTATTACCATAGGTAAGAGTAGAAAATTGGTATAAACAATATGTAAATAGAAGAATAATATAAATATTAGACAAGATGATGGAAACATGAATAAAAATTCAAGCACTAAATAATAATCAAAATAAGTAATCTAAATCATATAAAAATGATTATAATGAAAAGTCTCTACTAAACATGGAAAACATGTATACATAGAAACAGGTAGTCAATATAGTACATGATATACAACAAGAATAAAAATTACAAAATCTATTGAAGAATCTCGATATCCATCCTGATCATCCACTATTAATATCCCATCCTAATTCATGCAAGAATTCATGCATCAATTAGTGGAAGTTTCCCCTTTTTTGCACCTTCAAGAATTTAGTCTGACCAGGTACCATCGGTGTCCCAGATAGGGTGTTAGATAAACTCATAAGGACACCACCAACAGTGTCTATAAATACCCAATTAGGGTGTATAATATGTCAGTGTGAAGATATAATAGTGAAAAAATAGTAATAAATATAAATGGGTCGGGTCAGGTTCTTAAAGGAAATCCTGGCTGACACTACCTGCTTTGGCCCATGCCAAAATATCTCTGAACAAGTATCAATGGTTGGAATGCCTTGTATAATAAGAATAGGAGATTTCATGAACAATATCATAGTAGTATAGAGTATTCCATGACTAGTATCACAAAATAGGGACGTCATTCCCATTATCCTATATAGGGATACCCTACCTTGTATCACATATAGGGATGTCATTCCCTGTATCACATATAAGTATTCCATACCTGGTATCAAAGAATAGGGATTCCATTCTTGAATAAAATATCAGAACGCCATGCCTTGTATCATAGAATAGGTATTCAATGGTTTTTTCACTTATAGGGACACCGTGGAGATATCATAGAATAGGGATGCCATACTCATATCAGAAATAGGAATGCCATGCTTGTATCATATAAAAGGGAGCTAGGCCCATACATAGTAACAGTATAAGGGACTTCATTCCCATATATCTATTTAATATTCATAAGGATTTCCATACCCATTTACCATAATAAAAAAGGGTCTTCATTCCCACACATTAAGAGTGATAAGTAATCATTGAATTTAATACGAGCGAGTGGATAATTAATAATTCAATATTATTTGACACGTTCATGTCATGAGGTGTGACAAAAAAATATTTCCTAAGTTAAAATGTATTAATGTTTTCTCTAGAGTGGAGTTTACATCAATCACATTTTTCACTTAAATTAGAGAAAGAAGTGAGATCATTTTTTAAAGAAAGAATGCAATAAAAATGGTTTTTAAAACCAAATTTATGAGGAGAGTGATGGGGTTAAGGTAGGATCACCTTTTTAAATTTCATAATAATAATAAAAATAATTCACCCTATCTTACTATTGAATGATAAATTAAAAACTCTTTGATCAAGTTATCAATCAACTTTGGTTGATGAAAAAATAAAAAACACTCATGTGCACATGAAAGTTCATAAAACATTTCCAAATAACTATGTAAAGTCTAAAGAGATAATTATTGTTCTTTATAAATTGAAAAATGTTTCACATATTCCAAACATGTTCCAACGATCTCTAGAAACTCACCACCCAACACAATCTGCTTGCTTGAGACAAACTACATAAGGTGAAGGGAGTTCAATAGTCTTCAACCATAGCTATAAACAATAAATGAAACCAAAACCCAAAATATGATCGCATTAAGGTAATTGGATACCACTTAAAATTTATATCTTTCAATATAAAAAATAATATTTTACGTTATATCACAAGACATCAGCATTATAAAAGTGAAAATCCCCCTTCCTCATTCACTCAAATGTTTTACCACTCTATGTTAATGTTAAGAGAGTTGAAAGGGGAATAAGATTGAATAATGAAAATAAAAAATAAAATGTGGAATAAAAATATATACAAGGTTATAATACTCCATAATAGTACCTCCTTTACCTCCTTCAACAATAGCAACACCCTTTAATGGAAGTGACATATATATTTATAGGTTTGAGGGATGGAAAAATATATCTTCAGATTCACTCCTCCAAAAGATTGAGTTCAGTTTTTATAGTGAATGGAAAAATATATGGAATTTTTGTTCATAATAGTTTATTTTATATACCGTTTTAATTCTCCCACAAAATAATAGTATATTTGGAAAAAAGTTCTGAAAAGTTAAACACAAATTACGGATGATGATTTTTTCTTTACAATTAGATTACACAACTCCCAAAACATTTTGGAATTAAATGGTTGCCTTAATGATATATTTTCATAATGAAATTTAATATTAATATTATAATTGGATTCAAATTTTCCTTAAATATATAATCATCTAATTCAGATGTCTCTAGTCCGAGATATGACTCAATTACTACGGTGGGTTCTATTGGGTCGACCAGAATACATTTTCCAATTGATTTATTTTTTGGGGAAAGTTTATTTTGAATTTAGTCTTGGTACTAAATAAAAACATGAATCCCACAAATAAATAATTCCTACAAAATAATCACTTAAATTGGATCTAAATTGTAAGAGATATTCCCTAAGAACATATGATTCAGAAAAATGCCATTTTTTCTGAATTAAGAAACTTCCACAATTAAACAAAAAATTCCCCAAAAATATTAAAATGAAGGAAATCACCTAAAATTCATTAATTTCAAGGGATTAAATAAATTAAACATGCATGAATAATAATTAAAATATTATATCTATAAATTATCTCCCACTTGGAACTTGAACTCTGGGACAAGTTAGCATCAAATAAAAGAAAATTCAAAACCCATACACATGAAATCCATCAATTCCTCGGTATGAAACAAAAGATATAATGCCTCATAAAAAAACTATTGTTCCATGTTCTCCTTTTATATAATTCAATATTTTTCCACTTAATTTTTCCTCTCATGTACACGATACACCTACCTCATAATATTTTTATTTCATCTCACAAATGTTAATTTTTAACAAATATTTTCTCATCCAAACCCATGAAAGAGTCACCATATTCTTGATAAATTCCTACTTATATTCCTGATGTTAGTTAAGGACATGTGTTTATCATGAGGAATTTATTAGGTTTATTTTATCCTTTCTGTTTGTAGAATATATATTTTAAAAATTATGAGGCTGAATGAGGAACTGTTGGCTCTTTTAGAAGCAGAATTGCAAGATTCTAATTTTCACTCAAGTACGGTCTCCTCCTCACTCTTATTAGTAGAAAATTAGCTCCCTCATCATTAAAACTAAATGAAATATCACACCATTAATCATTTTAGAAATTTAAATTTTAGTCTTCTTAAACATATTTTTTATTAAAAGCTCCAAATGGTAACAACTTTATTTCTTCATTGAAAGCTCTAGAAAGGAAAAACTACTCTTATCCTGAAAGCTCCAAAAAAGGAAAAAATTTCAATAGAGAGTAATTTTTTTGAAAGAACATGAATCTCCTATTAATTTTATTTTACATCCAAAGTATCACAAAATAAGAAATCAAAACAAAAGATAGCTTCCCTCCACAGTTATGTTAAACTAGATCATGAAATTTCACTTCAAGAGCAGGTTAGATATAGAAAACGAGCTTCTAATGTGGTTATCCTAATAGGAAGTTCATGGATTCAAATGGATAAACGGATTTAAGGTACATGGCTGGACATAATGAAAATTATTCTCTTGAAAAAAATTTATTAAAACCCAATGAAATGAATCAATCATTTAAAAAACAAGTACCTTAAACCCTCATGTTTTGAAAGGAATAAATCAAATTTTGGTTAAAGAAATAGTGGATTGGTTTTCTTAAGAAGCGAGTTGAATGAAATTAATATGAAAACAATGGTTTATTGGACTCATGAGAATGTTATTTAAAATATAAAGATAGTGAGATGTGGCATGGGATTCAAAAATCAGAGTACTTTTCATGAAATTCCCAAAGATTTTAACTAGAAATAAAGTCATTTTAAGCATTCATTTAAGCTCGGTTTTATGGAATAAAATGTACCACTCATTGAAATAAGTTTCAAAAATAGTAATGAAAATCATTTCATCTCAAAATATTATAAGACACAAAAAATTTGAAAAATAAACACATAAAAATTTTAAAAACAGACAATTTTTTTTTGCAAAAAATAAAAACAACAAATGAAAATTATAAACTACAAAGGTTTCCTTGCCCACACTTAAAATATGCAGTATCTTAAATTCATTCAATTGGATTTTACATGTAATCCGATTTGTAATTGAATTGAATTAAGCAAGAAAGTTCAAAGGAGAGGTATGACCTAATGTATTTTATTGATATATAGGATGGAAGAGTGAGATCTACTCTACTTGATCTGGTGGAATGGTCCCATGGAATTTGTTTATTCTTTTTTCAATAATATTGAATGGATCCTTATCCTCATCCTTCATAGCCTACAAAAAAAATAATATTATTTTTGTGAGTAACTATATATGGACATTCCCATCTAGAAAACATTTCACATGGCATTATGTTCGGTCTTGAGTTAAATAAAAACACTTTGCCTCCAAGATGGAAGTCTTTTGGTTGGATCATCTTTTCATGACAAACTCTTATTCTCTCTTTGAAAATCCTAGAATTTTTAAATGCTTCCATTATAATTTCCTCCATCTCTTTCAACTATAATATTTTCTCTTTCTTAGAACTTTCAAGATCCAAATTTATCTTCCTCACAACCTAATACACCTTATTCTCAAATTGCATAGGTAGGTGGAAACTTTTCAATAAATCTGCTTATATAGACTCATCCTAATCTTGGTTTATTAGGCTTTTAAATAATTCCATAATTATTTTTCCAACTATTGGCTCAAATCCTTTCTATGTGTCATAAATGTTTTTCCAAAATTCCTTTGATTTCCCTATTTTAAATGTCATATTTATGATTAGTCTGTGGATGATAGGAAGTTGATGTTTTATGATACACCTCATACTTCCTCAGAAAATCCTCCATTATCCTATTGAAAAAGTGAGTCCCCTAAAAACTGTTGAATTATCTGGGAACTCCAAACCTATAAAATATTTTATCCAAAAAAATAACAAAAAACATTAGCATCATCAGTCCTGGTGGATTTTTTATCCATCCATTTAGAAACATAATCAACTACAATAAAGTTATAAGAATTTATAAATAAAATTGGGAAAGGTCCCATAAAATTTATCCCTCTTACTTCAAAAATCTCAAAAAAGTTACGTGGATATTAGGGAATTTCTCATCTCTTGGAAATGTTTATAGAAAACCAAAATTTTTCACACCTTTTGTAAAATTCATGGGCATCTTTAAAAATGGTTGGCCAATAAAGTCCAGATTCTAAAAACTACCTTGCAATCCTTTCATTACCAAAGTGGCCTCCACAAGATATTGTGTGAAAAAACTAAAATATTTAAAATGAATCACTATCTAGAAAACATCTTCTTATCACTTGTTCATTACAAATCTTCCAAAGAAATGGATCATCCAAAATGTAATATCCAAAATTAAATTTTGGTTTTTGAATTTGGTGGGAATTGAAATGAGATGGGACCTAGGATTTTATTAGATAATTGACCATATTAGTATACCAAGTCACTTATACTTAAATCAAGTATAAGTGGTCTCTTTTAAGGTGATCATTCAATGTTTATTTTTCTATAATTCCAACTTTACCAGTGTTTGGATGTATGCTTAAATGATCATCCACATGGTTCTCAGATCCCTTATTTTCCTTGATTTCTATTTTGAACTTTTATAGTATTAACATCCATATCACTAGCCTAAGTTTATCTTCTTCTTTCTTCATCAAGTACCTAAGATCCACATGATCAAAAAACACAGTGACATTAGTTCCAATAATACATGATCTAAATCATTCTAAATAAAAAAACTACTGAAAACTCTTTTTTGTGGTTGTTTAATTTAACTGATCCGCATCCAAGGTTCATGGGGCATAGGCAATGATTTTTGGACTTACCTCAATTCCCTGATAAATGATTGTACCAACTTCTTAGTTGGAAGCATCACAAAGTAGCTCCAATGGTTCTTCCCATTTTTGTTGCTACATCATCGGTGGTGTAATCAATATTCCCTTTAAGTCATCAAAGGCTTCCCTATACACACCATTTAAATAAAAATCATCACATTTCAAAATTTATCTAGAGATATGAAGATTAATATTATAAAAATCTTTGATAAACCTCCCGTAGAATCCTTTATGTCCTAAAAATGATCTAACATGTTTCACATAAGTTGGGTAAACAAATAAATTTTTCACTTCAATTTTTGATTTGTCCACTTCAATTCCTTTTTTTAAAATGAAATTCTCATGTTAAATTACTCTATAAAACATTAAATGAAACTTTTCAAAATTTAAAACAAGATTCTTTTCGATGTAGTTTTTAAAAAAAATCCATATTTTTAAAAAATTGTCAAAATATTTTCAAAAAATGAATAAATAATCCTAGAAAACCACTAAGAAATCATCAATGTGATTGGAAAATAAACTTACCATGAACCTATAAAATTTACCTACAGAATTACACAATAAAAATGACATAATGTTATATAAAAATTCACTAAAGGTACAAGTAAAGGTTTTCTTCTATTAATCCTTGAGAGTGATGGAAACATGAAAATAACCAAAAAATAAATCCAAAATGCAATAATGAGTTCTCCCTACCAATATCTCTAACATCTGGTCAATGAAGGGGATTGGGAAATGATTGTTTTGAGTGAACTGATTCAACTTCTAAATATCAATGTATACTCTCTAGTTATTTTTATTTCTCATATGGATTAATTGATTATTTTCATTTCTCATAGTTGTTAGGCCATTTTTCTTGGGAACTACATGAATTGGTATAATCCATTATAAATTTGATATTTGATAGATTATCCTACATTCTAATATATTCTCAATATAATTTTTCAAAACCTCCATCAAGGTGAGATTCATCATATCTTGGCATGGTCTGATGGGTTTGTAATCTCCAACAAGAAGAATTATATGTGAGCATATTTTTGGGTTTATTCTTGGGATATCACCTAAGCTCCACCCTATTTATTGGAAATTCTATCCCAAAATCTCAATAAAATATTTTTTTTGTGTTTTAGATAGATTATTAGCAATTATTAATGGTAATTTCTCTCCCTCTATAAGTTACACATATTTCAAATCAGCAGTGAGTGCTTTCAATTCCATATTAGTGGGCTTATCAAGAGATGATACTAAACGAATATTCCCCACATCCAAATTTCTTTCAAAAAGAAAAAAACAACTGCTAAAAACTATTTTTCTATGATTTTTTAATTTAATTGAGTTGTATCCAAGGATTTTAAGGCATACAAAATGACTTGTGGCCTTCCCTCAATTCACTGATAAAGGACTACACCAAATTATTGGTTGGAGGTATTAAAATGTAGATCTAATTGTTCTTCCTAATTTAGTGTCTATATCACGGGTGTTGTAATCAATATCCTCTTTAACTAATAATATTATTCATTGAAAGCTCCATTGAAATAAAAATATGAATCTTTCCAAACCAATCTATATATAGGAAGAGAAATCTTAATGAAATCGTTGATACCCATCTTGTAGAATCATGAATTTCCAAAAAAAAATGATCTAACATGTTCCACAAGAGTTGGGAAAGGAAATGAATTTATTAGTTCAATATTTTATTTATCCCCTTAAATTAATATTTTTGTGAAATTAAATTCCCAATTAAAATTCCTATCTCAAAGATGAAATGAAACTTTTTAAAATTTAGAACACGATTCTTTTCAATATAGGTTTTCAAAAAAAATCTTTCTTTTTCAAACAATGGTCAATAAAATTTCTAAAAACTGTCAAATCGTCCAAGAAACCCTCCAATAAATCTTCATTGTGATTATAACAAATACATATCACGATCCTATGAAATTTACCTAGATCATTACATAATCGAAATTGATTTATTTTTTATGAAAAATTACTTAAGGAACAATTAAAGGTTGTCTTCAATTGATCCTCATGAGAAATGGGAACCTGCAACTAACTTGAAATCCATCCAAAAATAAATAATGAGTTATATTTACCAATCTCTCTAACATCTTTTTGATGAAATATGTGGTGAAATGATCTTTTCAAGTAACCTAATTTAACTTCCTAAAATCAATGCACACTCTCCCTCTATTTTTAATTCTCACATGGATTAATTAATTTTTTTCATTCTTCATAGTGGTTTGGATATTTTTATTTGGAAATAAATGAATTGGGATAACCCATTATAAATCTAAGATAGGATAGTTGATCCAAACTTCCAAGATATTATTACTATCTTTCATCACAAACTTCATAAGGTGGGATTAGGCCTCTTTTCGAGTTGTTTGATAGGTTTGGAATCTCCCTCAAGAAGGATTATATTTGAGGATATTTTAAGGATTATTCTTAGTATATCACCTAATATCTACCCTATTTCTTGGAGATTCTCTATAAAAATATTAATCAATAATTTTTTTGAGTTCCAAATTGATTATTAGTAATTATAATTTGTAATTTCTCACCCTTCCATAGGTACACATATTTCAAATCAGTAGGGGTAGATTTAATTCTATAGTAGGGGGATTCTCAAGAGATACTACTAAAATGACATTCCCCACATCCAAATATTGAACCTCCTGTACACAATAAACTATATCAACTTCCACTCCATCTAAAAATCATCAACAAAATCATATTTTAGAAATTCTTCCCACATAAAATTTGAATCTCTAGTTTATTGGGAATCTAAATGTTTAATGATATTATAAATGGAAAAATTATATCATAAGGATAATAATTTATGGAAAAGATATTATTATTCAATTAGCTCAGTATCAACTTCAGGGGATATATCAACGAGTGACCGATCATCCAATGGGTTCCTCATAGATTCAAAAACATTGAAATGGATAGTGCTATCTCCAAATTCCATGGTGAGTGCCCCTTCATGGAAATTGATGATGGTTTTTTCCATATTCAAGAAAGTTCTCCACAAAATGATGGGTGAGTGTGATGGGATTCTATATTATTCCATATTCTACAAATATAATTACTCTTGGAATAATAGATCATTGACTTTCTCCAGGACATACTCTGGAACTTCTGTTGGTGAAACTATGGATCTATTTGCAAGATTAACCACCACTCGTATGGGATTCAATTCTCCCATCTATAGAAAAGTGTATAATTATTTAGAAAATATATTAATATAATACCATAGATCACACGAATCTTTATATAAATTTAAATAACCAATGTTTCCTGGAATAGAAAATATCCATGGATCTTGACATTTGGTTGGAAACTGTGGTTTCATAAGGGAAGAGACACTTCTTCCTTAGTAGATCCTCTCATTCCATTAAATCCTACACTTCTTAGTGAAAAGATAATTTAAATATTCAGCATAATTTGGAATTTTTTTGAGTGATTAAAGTAGAGGGATATTTATTTACACTTTTTTAAAGGGGTCTAGAATGTCTTTTTGAAGTGATTCTTCTAACAACCTATTTGATTGAATAATATTTGATGAAAATGGTAGAGTAAAGCCTTTATTTTCCATTTATTACCTTTTCAATGGTGTTTCTTATCACTTAATCGTAATCATATCCTTCTACCCCTCCTCTTTCTTCTCTTATTCATGGTTTATTTTTATAGAATTTTCTGAATTTACAAATTCATTCACCCTTAACTCTGGTGGTCTTGTTTCAGGTTCATGGGTAACTGGTTGTGAGAGTTATTTTACAATTATTTTTTATAATTATGGCATTATATTTTAGTTTTATTATTATTTTTATATGGATTTTCCTTTTATTTGTTTTAGTAAATCCATGAGACTTTCAAACATGTTGGGAAAATATTTTATTGTGTATTTCTTCCCCTAAATATCAAATATCTGATGTTGGTTTTGAATTAATGTTCCTGCACTGGTGGATAGTTACTCATAGGGTTTTTGGAAAGTAAGTGTTTGGTGTTAAGAAGTCTGGTTATAGTATTTATTTTTTTGAAATGGTGGAGGGTTTTGGAATTTTTGCTAGAATGGGAGTTGTTTTTGGACTACTTTTTGTATGGTGGTCTTGTTTCATTCTGTTGATTTCCAAATTTGTGTTGAAAATGGTTTGGTTCTCTCAATATTTGATTTTTTTAACTTCCTTGAATGAAAGGATTCCTCACATGTTTCCGTTCCCTATATTTTTGCACTTTGTTCTGTGAAATGATTAGGAAATGAGAATAAACTGCATACCGTAGTTGATGCTTGTTGGTCACCCACTTGCTTTAGGGTCAAATATCTCACCATATTGGTTAGATCATCAATCTTAGTTTCCCATAAGGGTGATGGATAATAAGTTCATACCTCCTGAATATCTATTGTGTCGGTACCTCTTGTACCAAACTGTTATGATTTCTAGGAAATCATCTCAATTAGTCCCTTGGATTCTTTTAGTGACTTTTCAATCAATGTGACTCCAGATGATGCATCGAGAAGGTTAATATAATTTTATAGTAATCATTAAAATAAGAATACATGAAACTAATTCTACTTAATGGATTTATGTAGTAAACTAGTTCATAATTTTTTATACCTTTCCCAGTACTCGTAAAGGGTTTCTCCAGATGACTGTCTATTGGAATAAATTTCCTCTCTAATGATCGTGCTTATAGAGGCAAGGAAGAATATTTGCATGAAGAATCTCACTATGTCATTACAATCATGAGAATATAATGGTTGTAGTCTACATAACCATTCTTTGAAATCAACATCCATTAAAAATGATATTTCCATCCACTTAACATGCTCTTCAGTAACTCCACGGGGTATGAAAGTAGTGTAGGCCCATGTGTGAACTCTTTAATATAATTATTTTTGTCTTCACCTGCCAATCAATGAAAAATTTAAATCAATGGCATAATGATAGTTTTCATCTAAAAATCATTTTTTTAACATTTTCATGAATGTTTTATTGTTTTTTATTAAATAATTTTGGTGCACATAGGTCTCTAAGGGTTTGGTTCTAATATCCACTTATGGTGGCAGGCATGGAGTGAACACTTGAAATTTCAATCAATTCTGTAAGATAAATTTCCTCAAATTCAGATTAAAAATTAGTTTTTTAAGTATATTAGACCATGTTATTTAAATTTTAACATATATGGATAAATTTTTAATGTTTGAGGTTCTAGTCATGTAATTTTTATGACAAAAGAAAAAAATAAGGAGAAAGAAGAAAAAAAATTAGCACCACATGTCTTGAAACAGTTACTTGTTTTGAAACATTCCAGAAATGGGGTGTGACAAAAACAAATATTTAATATGTTAAAATGTATTATACAAGGTAACCTATGTTTTATCTAGATATTAGTGCAAAAAAATCAAATTTTTAACTTAAATTAGAGAAATAAGTGGGTTTTTTTAAATTATTTTTTTAAAGAATGAAAGAAAAAATGATGTTTGAAACCAAATTGATGAATATTGTGATAGTGTTAGGGTAATATCAATTTTTTCAATTTTATCATCATCATAAAAATCATTCAACCTCTCTTCATATTTAATGATAAATGAAGGACTCCTCAATTGAGTTGTCAATCACCCTTGGTTGAAGAAAGAAATGGAAACCAATCATGTGTGCATAAAATATAACAAATAATTTCCAAAAAAATATGCCTAGTACCAAGAGAGAATTTAATTTCCTTATAAATCTAAAAATAGTTCACATATTCCACATGCATACTAGTGATCGTGAGACACACACCACCTAATAGAATCTTCTCAATTGACACAAACTGCACAAGGCGAAGGGAGTTCAATGGTCTTCAACCAAATCTATAAAAAGTGAATGATAACCAAACCCAAAATATGACCTAATTAATATATTTTTTTACACCTTAAAATAGATAACATTGAATAGAAAAATATTGTTTTATATTAATGCAAAAGACTCTAACATTACAAAAGTGAAACCCCCCTTCCCATATCACTGAAAGGTTTTACCCCTCCATGTGAAGGGTAAGAGAGTTTAGAAGAAAAGAGAACAATCAAACTAAGAAAGAAGAAAAAATAAAATAAAAATATATTTAAGGTTCCAATCACTCAATATATTCCAACCTTCACCGCCTTCAATAAGAACATTGAATGGAAGCGGACACATATATATTTAGGCTTGAGGGGTGGAAAATTTTCCCTCTAGATTCACTCCTTTGAAATTTTGAGTTAAATTTGAATAATACATAGAAGAATATTGGGATGGTTTATTCATAAAAGTTTTTCCTCCATATGATTTTCCCATTTGAAAAGTTTCTGAAATTTTATTCCCAAATTAATGATGTATGTTTTTTCTATCTAAGGTGACTTCTCAACTCCCTCCACTTTCTTGAATTAAACAGATGCCTTAATTATCTAATTTATTCATGAAATTTAATTATAAGTTGATTCTATGAGTCCAATTTTCATTTCAAATTAAATAATATCATATGGATGTCTTTTTGGTGATATATTCTTCAATTATTGTTGTTGGTTCTATCCTATCAGGCAGAAAACATTTTCATTTTATTGATTTTTTTGGACCGTTTATTTTGTATTTGATCTTGGTCCAAAAAAATTATTTAAGAACATGAATAAAGGAAGAAAAAAAATTAATCAAATATATTGTATAAAAATTATAATTGTTATGCATGAAAGATTAAATCTTCATAAAACTACCAATTTTCCAGAATTAAGAAATTTCAAAAATTACTCCCAAAATTCTCCGAAAATATTTAAATGATGAAAATAGCCTCAAATTAATTAATTTTATAGGACTAAATAATTGAAAAAAATAATGATAATAATAATATTATCACTATTAGTATTAAATCATAATAATGTCATAATCATTATTCTATTTTAACACATGGCTTGGTCGCACCACTCGCATTCATTTCCTTTCATAAAACATTAAGATATCAAGACATGAAGTCATGCCAAAACAATATAGATGATGGATTGTACATTTATAAATTTATAAAATCCATTTATAAAATAATTTTTACACCTCAAGGGGTGGTTAAAATTCATGGAGGACTATGAATGTCATAAGATAATATATTAATGCAACCATTCTATAAGAGATTCTATTCTGGAACAACGCATAGTGAAACCAGCATGCAACACATATCACATATTCTAAAACATCAATAATTTAAGGGATAAATACTTGAACAGAAACCAAAATCTTGTTTGACTCTCCTCATTCAGTATCAAACCTTCAATTTTCCTAGATTTATAGAAAATGGAAGAACAAAAGAACTCCCTAAAAATTGGGAATATGAGCCTGCGTCAAAATAGTGTTTTCAACAGAAAGGGAAATGATAAAATGAGACAAAGGATAATAAAACATACAAATTTCTATCCAATGAGACAATTAGTGATTTAAAAAAAGTTATGATGAAGTAATTGGATAAAAACTATGAGGATGAGCACTTGGGAGCTCAAATGTGAAGAAAAGGGAACCCTTCTATCATCTAGAGAAGAAATGAGAGGGTGGATTGAGTTAATTATATTTTAGGGGGGAAATGGTTAAATCATAAAAAATATCTTGGTTACACGGTTGGCCAAACTATGTGACAATCATGAACCTACCACTATCTAAGGAGGGACCCTACAGTGTTTTATGTGCACAGTTTGACTAACCGTGCACAAACTATGCTCACACCTCTGCTAAAAAATAAATAGGAACATGTATGGTCATGCACCCTCTTCCACATGGTTTCCAAAAATCATGTGTCCTTCTATAGACCCCTATCCAGCACTAACACTTGTTGGGAAATTATGCAGACTGGCTCACATGGTTTCTTCTAACCGTGTGACATAGTTCTTTTCAACACCATTTAGGGTTCCAAGCCCTGAACAAACCCAAAAAACGTCCAAAAAAATAGAAAACCAATTATTCATCCAAATTAGGTCTGAGATAAAAAAAATACTAAAATTTCGAGTATATTTATCTCAATAAATACTGTGGATATTACAGTCTTACCCCTTAAAAGAACTCATACCCGAGTTCACAATCCAAGGGTGGTATAACACTGTCTAAGAATAACTCTGGACACTTAGCATATATGTCGGCCTCTAATTCCCATTTCACATCCTATACTCAGTCATACTTCCATAGAAATCCTACTAAAGGTACATACCATACTTTGATAACCTTCTTTCTTTGATTAATTATGTGTATAGGGTACTTCTAAAAATAATCATGGACATTTAACTCAACATTCTTAGGATCAAAAGTATGATACGAGATAGCATGATACCGGTGAAGTTCTGAAACATGGAAGATTTCATACATGGAATAGTACCTCTAAGGTAATAGAAACTAATTGGATATCGGCATGACTCTCTCCAAGATCTCAAATGACCCAAAAAATCAAATTGACAACTTTTCTCGCCTTTGTATCTGTCTATTACTAAGTTTGGTTGATACCCATAGGAGATAATGATCACCGAACTCGAACTCTTGGGGTCATCGACGGTGATCAGCATAAGATTTATATCTAGGTAGAGTAGTATACATCCACTGACTGATCATCAAAATATACTCTAAATCCTCTTGAATTATATAAGGGCCTAGTAGTGCTTCTTCACCGACCACTATCCAACATAGGGGTGAATGGAACAAACTATCATATAGGGCCTCATAGTTATCCATCTAATTCATTGCTTAGAAGCTGCTATTATAGGATAACTCGATGATAGGTATATGATTTTCCCAAGAACCATCAATGTCAAGGAAGAATTCTTAGAGCATGTCCTCCAAAATGTGTATATTTTTCTCTAACTAACTATCAGCCTGAGGGTGAAATGATGTGCTCAAAATCACCTATATACCCATATCATTTTGTAACCCCTTTGAGATCCTTGATGTGAAATGAAAATCCCTATCTGAAATGATTGTTTGAGGTAACCCATGTAGTCATATGATCTCACAGACATGCAATCTTCCCATCTCATCAGCTAAGAACGTATCCCTTATGAGAAGTGGGATACATTCATTAATCGACCAATTACTACCCAAAATGAATCACTACCTAGAGTAAACCTTGGTAATATGAAGAAAATATTCATTTTAACATTTTCCCATGTCCATTTTAGGACTCCTAACTATTGTAACAATCTAGCAGGTCACTTGTGCTCTGCCTTCACCCGCTATCAGGTGGAAGAGCTACAGATAAAACCTACAATATGAAACTTAATCCATGGACACCAATACTATTAGTGCATATCATGATACATATTAGAGATACCAAGATGAAATTCACACTTAAGAGAATGTGACTGTCATATCAGTTCCTTTATCGTGTCTGTGGGAACATAGATATGCCCATGTATAAGTTCGATGTTTTCATCGTTGATAGACCAATCTAGAGGTGATTCCTCACCTGGGATACTCTCTCGTAAGAAACATCCTTCACTGTATAAAAACATCCTCATTTTCACCTTCTATAGAGTGAATATATCAATTATAACGATGAAAGTATGTACTATATATGGTGGTTTTGAACCTCTATATGCATATGAAAAAATAGATCCATAAGCTTTCATTCGATACTAGCCTCCTGAACCATCTGTGTATGAGTCCACCTGCTTAGAGAAATGACAAAAGAATTCCCTTTCCCAGGAAAAAAATATTTTAGTCCAAGAAATATAGATATTCAACCCATATTTATTTCTTGATATTCTGTTCATTATATGTTAAAATATACCTAAGGATTTTTTGGTCTCTAAACACAATAAAATGCACTCCCAATTGGTAATGAATCCAAAAATACAAGTCTTGTACAATATCTTCTATTTTGAGATCATGAATTGGGTAATTATTCTCATGAGGCATCAACTTTCATGACCCATATAAAATGAATCTATATTCTTACATCAGAACATCTCATATCGTGATACCTGATGCATCAAAATATATTGTATACCTTTAGGCCAGCTCTATGAAAATCTGGATTAGTAGTGAATTCAATCTCCCTTTAATCTTCTAAATAAATGTATCACAGAATTCTAACCATATAAACTTCATAGAATTCTTATTTAATCCCTTAATAGGTGATTCTAAGAGTGATAATTCCTTTATAAAAATCACATAGTAACCATATAGCCCCCAAGAAACTATGTATTTTAAATATGGTATTGGGATTATCCCAGGTAACCATAGATCTCAAATTTTTTGGATCAACCGAAACTCCTTCCTTTGAGATAATATGAACAAGGAAGTGAACCTTGTTGATCAATAAAGTTACATTTACTGAGATTATCATATAGATGGTGCTCTCTCATTGTATTAAAAAGGTTCTAAAAATGAGTGGCGTGGTCTCTTAGAGTATGAGAATACACCAAGATGTCATCTACAAACACTATGAAAAGGGAATATAGATAAGGTTGGAAACCACTATTACTCAAAACCATGAATATGGAAGGTTCATTTGTAGGACTGAACGGGATAACAAGTTACTCAAATAATCCATACAGACTATCAAAAGTCATACATAAAATATTTGAAGGCCTGACTCAAACCTGATAATAGTCTGATCTGATGATAATCTTTTTGAATACCCTCACTCCTCTAAGCTAGTGAAAATTATTATTTATGTAAGGTAAGGGATACTGGTAATTCACTTTAAACTCATTTAATTATTGGTGTTCCATGAAAATTTTAAGGGTTACTGCTACATTCTTAGAGAAAAGAACCGGTGAATTACAAGGAGAAGTATTGGTTTATATAAAACTGTTTTCCTCTAAACCTTCTAGATTCCTCTTGAGCTCCTTCAACTCAGTAGTATCTATATTGTAAGGAGGAATGGATACCAATGCAGCTCTAAACACTAGCTTGATAGTAGGCTCTACCTATCTCTTATGAAGTAATACTGAAAATGAATCGGGGAAAATATCCATGAATCGATCGAATACAAGAGAGAACTAATCCTAAAGTAGTCCCTAATGCTCTATAAAATGTTTGGTAATTTGGGTGACCACTCCACCTATCCCAAGATTCTCTAGTGTATTTGTACCCTATTGTACATCCCAATCCGCCTTGTGAATATATGTGCCACCCTCTAGTGATTTAAAAGACACACTACAATAATTTGAATTCACATAGGCATGATAGGGAACCAACTATTCCATCTTAAGAATGAAATCAAATCCCATAATCTCAAGGTCTAAGACGTCCCATGAGAAATGAGGGTTAATACATAAAGAGTGCAGTCCTTGCACTAACGTAAACTCTCTGAACATATACCCAAAGGTGTGTCAATCATCATAATGCCACGGGAGCACTAAACATGAAGTTTGAGGCTCTCCAAAAAAATAAATGGTATTACAGAGTGTGAATAACATATACTAAATAAGGCATAAATGATAGTAATGGACCCTATAATAGTACATCAAATAGTATATGGCCCAACAACCTACTTCTCTTGTATAGGCTACACTGAATAACTCTTGCATGATCCATGACCTTGTGCTAAAACTTGACTAACTAAAGTGGGTCTGCTTTGTTGGTTCTATATATAAAAAGTCTTGATAACATGACAAAAACCTCATCATATTCATCTACAGTTAGTAGTACTTTAGATACCTACCCGGTGAGGAGATACTGATCCTTCTCTTAAAGGTTGATCTAGAACGGATCCTCTCCCACTTACCATAGATGAGAAGGTCCTGTAAAAATTTTGTAGATTCTCCAATATATTACACCCTCAACACGCAAAGGGGTCTCTAAGACATTGGTTCCTCATATACCTAGGCTTCCCAAACTAGTGACAAACCACATAATTATTAATGGGTGTCACCCAGATTCTGCTCATCATGTGCGTAGTCTCAAAGTGTCGCTTCTGACTACTAATCGAACCACTAATTTGTCTCGAATCATAACAATACTAGATTTCATTGTCTAATTCCCTCAGGTTCTTATCAATGACAAGGGCCTAGTTTACTATATCATATACTATATTCAACCAAAAAAAATTCCACCTACGAATGAATAGGTTTTCGAAGTCCATCCTCAAATAATCTTGACTTCACTGGATCATCGGCCATATAGATAGGCGCAAAGCACTGAAGCTCAATAAAGTGAGTTGATTAGTCCATAATATTACTAGAAACATGTTTCATGTTCATGAATTACATAGAGTGATCATCCCTTGAGGTCTCTAGAAATAAATAGTCAAAGAAACTGGACTAGAAATACCTCTAAGTCACTTCCTTATACTAGCCTGCCTAATTCAAAATATCCCACAAAATCATGGAGGATCCTCGAATCATCTAAGTATAAAGCTTCACACTCTTATTATGAGGTGTCTCTAGATTATTGAATAAATATATAACTATATTGATCCATATCCATACATCTTATGGATCTCCATCCACCAAAAATATGGGTGGATGCTACTATTAGAACTCCCGAGTCAACTCTCTCATATAATGGGCAGAGTGTGGATATCCATGTATCATCTTCATAATCCATAAGAAATATCCTTGAAACAAGGCATCATCACCCTTTTTAGGAATAGTAATAAGTGTATCATTTACCACTACTGGAGGTATCACTGGAGGCCCAGGGCCCACCACCTCTGGAGCATGGTTATCACTACCCTCTTGGTGAATGACACAAGGACATTATGGTGGCATAGATCTACAAATTAAAACTGCACCCCTCAAATAGGATTTAACAATGAATACATCATAGATACATGAATATGATGGGTACAAGTATTCTCATATAATATTCGCACACATCTTCCATCTCAACGAGTCGTATCTTGGTGGTAAAAGCATTTAATAGAACACAAAAGATTCTATATACTTCCCACTACTAAGGTTGGGTCTAAGTCATGCTTTGTGTTTTTCAATTTCAATCTCATTTAATGTTTATATTTTTATTACCATTCTCTTTAAATGGATTTTCCAAATGGGTCGCCACTTCTGATCCATAAGGTCCCATACATATTATGAACTGAAGTTTGGTTTCCACAAAATCCATACCATAACACATTCTAGTCCATGAGACCAACTATCCATAACTCAAAATGCCATAATTTACTACTTATGGTGTCTTCTATAGCCTAAGAAAGAAAAACCTATTTAGGTTATAATAGGAAATCTTGGTACCAGCTATGGTTCTTAATCTCCTGTATAAAATCTTAATGAATTTGACATTTATATTTCATAAGTCACATATATTAAAGTCAATAAGTGAAGAAATTCATCTTATATGGAATGGAATAAATCATGGAATGTGAATTCTAATAGGTGCCCGAAATGGTGCATGTAAGGGAATTCCCTCATCTCATCAGGACAAGCTAAAATAAAATACTCAATCATAGTTATAATAACATCACAATTCACATGTGTCACCCAATAGTGGAATCAAATCAGCTATAATAATCATAATACAAAAAATATTAATTTTTGTTTTTGAAAATTGTCTTTTCTTATAAGAGGGTTATCTAATCACATGTATAGATCATTAAAAAATATCAATTTACTTCTTGATATCATGACTATTTTCTCAAAATAGTAAAGAAAAAAAGAATCTATGATACCACTCTAAGACATCCCATTCCAAGTCCCACTTAGAAGTTCCCAGAACCAGTTGTCCACATGGCCTCAAGTATGCCTCCCTATACACCAGAGGTTTCAAAATAGTAGTGTGGATATAGGGTGTGTATGTGGGGAGTCTATGCCCTCAGGTTAGAGCATCACAATGATATAAATAGTAAGTAAATATTAGAAGTATAATAATAATAGAAAAGATATATAAATAATTTATAAATATACAAGAACTAAATAATAATCAAAATAAGTAATCTAAATAATATGAAAGTTTGGATGATGTCATGTACC
Source organism: Viscum album (assembly GCA_963277665.1). Taxonomy (NCBI): domain Eukaryota; kingdom Viridiplantae; phylum Streptophyta; class Magnoliopsida; order Santalales; family Viscaceae; genus Viscum; species Viscum album. Next base: position 1,857,384,947 of record OY728153.1, on the reverse strand, counting down.
TATAAAAATGGGAAAACATGTATACATGGAAGCAGGTAGTCGATACAGTACATGATATACAAAAGGAACAAAAAGGTCAAAATCATTCCATGCAATAAAAGATCCATCCCAGTCATCTGATACCAAGATCCCATCCTAATTCATGCAAGAAGTCACACATCCATCAATGGATGATTGCTCTTATGTGCACCTGCAAGAATATAGTCTACCTAATTACCATTGGCATCCCGAATAGAGTGTGAGATAAACTTAGTAGGCCACCAACAACAACATCTATAAATATCTAGTTAGAGTGTATAATATGGAAGTGTGTAAATATAATAATGAAAAGTTGTAGTAAAACCTATAAAAGGGTTGACTCTAATTCCTGAAGGAAAACCATGATGACACAACCTACTTTACTGCATGACAGAATATCTATAAAAAAGTATCAAGGGATTCAATTTCTCGTATCAAAAGAATAGGGGACACCATTCCAATTATCACAGTAGTATATGGGACACCATACCCAGTATCTCAAAATAGGGATGTCCATCCCAGTATTAGAGAATATGGATTACATGTAGAGTATCACATATAAGGATACCATGATCGTTATCATATATAGGGATGCCATGCCTAGTATCGCAAAATAGGGATTCAATGCCCATAACACATATAGGGACACCATGGCCAGTATCTCAAAATAGAGACTCAATTCCTGTATCACATATAGGGGTGTCATTCTTGTATCACAGAATAGGGACACCATGCCTATATCACATATAGGGATGTCCTTCCTGTATCCCATATAGGGACTCCTTTCCCCTACATAGTAACACTAAAAAGGATTCCATGCCCATATATCAATATAACATTACTAGAGGTATCCATGCCCATTTAACATAATTAATAAGGTTCATCATGCTCATACATAAACAATGACAAGTAATAATTGGCTATAATATGAGCCAATTGATATTACATAAATCAGTAGTATTGAATTATAACAAGGTCATAGTAGTTGTTTCATTTTATCATGTGGTGTGGTCATACCTATCACATTCACTTCATTGAATTTCAATTTAAAATATTACAACTTGAATTCATACCAAAACACTATATATAATGGATTTGTCATTTAGACAATTATAACATCCATGTAAAAATGGTAAGCACACCTCAAGGGGTAGAAAAAAGTTAAGGGTACAAAAAAAGTCATAAGATTCTCCATTAAGGAAACCGTTATATAGGAGATTCAATTCAAGGGAATGAATAGTGACAACGACATGTAGCACATATCACATATTATAAAACATCAAGACATTAAGGGATAAATACTAGATCACCTACTTCAATCCCATAGTACTCTCCACATCTAGTATTGGCTATTCATATGGCCTGGATCAATAGAAAATGGAATAAAAGATGAATGCCCTAAAAATAGGGCATATTATCGTACACACAAATAGAATCCTCCAGGGAAATACAGACAAAGAATAGAGATAAAAAATTAGAGTACGTATTGGTGGAAATAAAATGAGATGATTGATGATCAAATCAGACTTTAGATGAAGTAACAAGATCAAAAAGTATAAAGAAGATAAATTGGGAGCTCCAATAGTAATAAAAGGGGTGCCTTCTATCCTTTGGACGAGAAATGAGAGGGTGGGTTAAATTAATTATATTTTAGTGAAAAAATGGTTAATTCACCCAAAATATCTAGGTCACATTGTTTGGTTGCACGGTTGTCCAAATCGTGCGCTAATTGTGTACATCCCACTATCTAAGGATGGAAATCGCATAGTTTCATGTGCATGTTTTGACTAATCATATAAAAACCGTGCTCACACCTCTTCTAAAAACTACAGAGGCTCCCACACAGGTGTTCACCTTACTTATTATAGTTTATTCAAACTGTTCTACCTCCTAAATCATCTTTTCCATCCATCGTATGATAAAGGAAACCATGTAGACTGGCTTGCGTGATTTCTTCTAACCATGAAACCCAGTCCTTTTATCCACTAGTTAGGGTTTCGAGCCTTGAACAAGCCCCGGACACCCCCTAAAATAGAGGTGAACCCATTAGTCATCCAAATTTGGTCAAAGATAATGAATTTGACTAAAATTAAAAAATTCATACCTCAAAATAGACAAGGTATCTTAAAAAACAAAAATTAATAAAATATAGAAAAAATTGCATAACTAAATCCTCATATACTATGGATCTAATAACATCTCCAATAATAGAAGATGAATCATTCTTCAAATATGAATAAATTTATATTGACCTTCTTCAAATTTAAAAATCAAAAGTTACAAACCAGATTTTCTCAACTAAAACTAGTAACTAGAGAACCTCCACATGAATAAATAACGAATCAATGATCGAGAAAGATATCTCAAACATGCTTGACATATATTTTTTTTTCAATCTCAAAAAATAAATCAAACGATAAATAATAATCTAGTACTTGAATGGTAGTTAGAACACATCATAAAGTAATTGAATGGTAGTTATTAAATAGAACCATCACAAAGTCGCATGGATAAGCATCTAATAAGGACATGTAGGTATAGACAATGGTCTAGTGGGAGAATACTATAAATCAAGAAAACATAGTTAGTGAAAAAACATAGGAAAACACATATAAGGTAAAGAAATAACTTTAGATATAAGTGATTAATGGATTTTATTAATTCTATATAACAAAAATAAATCATCATATAAAAGTAAATAGACTATAAAAATAGACAGCCTGATAAAAATTTAATTTCACATTGGAGTAATATAATCCTAGAACAAACAAAAACAGTATAAAAAATCATAATAAAAACATAATTAAATAAATATAAGTTAATTTGAATATATTTTTCATAAGAATTTTTAAGGAAATAGAAATTCAAATGTATAAAATTTTAATTTTTAAATTAGTTTGAAAAACCCCATTTTCAAAAATATCAAACCATCCAAATAAAATTATAAAACTTATAGAATGATAATGTTACTAATAACTACACTATTAAACTAGGGATATATTTAATATACATAAAAAATTATTAAATTTTAATAACAGCATGGTCTTAGTCATAGTATTTCCTATATTATTATTAGTATATATTTTTCAAAAACACACCGTCGCAGATTAAATAACTTCTCTAAATAATGAAGCTTAATATCTATGTGATTCATTTTACATTGAAAAAAATGTTTTTTAGAATAGTGTAGAGTAGAGTAGTCATCATAGTAAAAATTATTTCAATAATTAGAAAATGAAAATTCATTTTTTTAAAATTTTCCATTATTGATTTTAAAAACAATGTTTGTGATTTTAGTGGTGGATAATGTAATGGTAGATTTTATATTACATTTCCACAAAAATGGACCACCACAAGTTATGGAAACATAAATAGTAATAGATTTATAAGTATCTATATTATCAGTATAGTCTAAATCAACATATCATATCACTGCATATTCCAAAATAACATTCTTTACATATTATAAATATATTTTAGTGGACATTGATATATATCTGAGTAACCATTTCAATTCAGGCTCATGAATTTTTATAGGTTTTCTCATACAATTTCTTGAAGTACACATAAGCATACACAATATCTATCCCTGAATATATTATACCATACATAACACTTCCAAATGCATTGGTATATAGTATTATACTCATAAAGACATGACTTATTCAAAATTGGGTGATTGTGAATGATATAATTTGAAATGTCTTCCAAAAGGTATACTTATAGGATTTATGTTTTGAAACAAATAAAATTTCAAAAATATTTTTCACATAATCATGTTGAGTCATGTATAGTAATATATTTTTATATCATGTATTATTTCCATAAAAAGTATTTTCTTAACACTCCCAAGGTCCGTTATTTCAAAAATAGATTCCTATTGATGTTTCATGTGATTTATTTGTCTCATGTTTTTATAAAGGATAATAATATCATCAATATACAATAACAAATAAATCATTTCATGTTTCATAGATTTAAGATAAACAAATGCATCATGATTTCATTGGATAAAACCTATTTTAATAATCAAAAAATCACATCACCTATACCCCTATCTAGAATAAAAATGTAAATCATGTGGAAATTTATTTAAAAGGTAAACCTGATTCGGTTTTAAAATAATGGATAATAAATAATCTGATTTCATAAAACAATCCTCCTCTAATTATTCTTGATTTTTTTATATATAATTATTCAAAAATAAATATCATAGTATAAAAAATAGAAAAATAGTTAATGTTTTTAATAATGATTCACTGGGAGTGAAAATATTTCATTGTAACCATCCCCTTATTTTTGCATGAATCCCTTAGAAATGATTTGGGATTTAACTATTATCATGGTTTTCACTATATTATATTCTTTACTTCTGAATTTACATTTATATTTGATGACATGTTACAGCATTAAGTATATTATTATTATTATAAAGTAAGGAGGGTAGTTTTTAATCCAGTGCAACAAACCACACTTTTTATTCTTTAATATTAACTTCTTTCATAGAAGTTTTAGTTTAATCGTAATTTCGGTATTAGGAAACGTTAAATACATAAGTTTATGTATTAGTATAAATCAATTGAAAAAAAGGTAGAATAGAAGTTATATCCCTATATTGAGTAATTTTTTAGTCATTAATCTAACTAAAATCCTTTCAATCCAACACAAAGTTAGATTTAGGCTCGGATTGTGTCTTTATTTGAGGAATCTATGATCAGTAATAATTTGATACTTGAAACGTTTCTTTAATTTAACTTCCAAAAACTCTGAATTAGGTATTTTCAATATTGTAATATTTCATTGTTTTAGGATAAAAAATATCAAAAAATGTATAAAAAATATTTGGAGAGTTTTTTTGTTGTGTTTATGTTTGGTCTTGGGACACTCTAAGATGGGGCCAATTATGGTGTGAGTAGAATTAAACCATTTTCTAAATTATCCCTTTATACTCTTACACATAAGGATCATGTTACCTCATTATAAGTATCACAACTCAACCTTCCTTTTATTTATTATTTACTCTAAACAAAAAACAAAAACAAAAAATATGGAAATGTAAATACAAGTCACATAGATATTTTACTTGGTTAGCTGATAAAAGATACTCCAATAATAATAAAAACATCATTGTGGTGGTGTACTAAATCCACTATAACTCATTTTTTGTGATGACATAATGTTTAGGTAAGGGAATTTCTCTTCAAGACTTACTACCTCTTCCAATCTTCTGCTAATTACCATCAAGAGAGTTATAAGTTTAGGGATAGTGCACTACTTCCCAAGGGTCACTCTCTATTCTTCTTATATTTTCACAACTTTGCTGAAGGTGTTAGATTAAATAATTGTATGTGTCTTATTAGTTTAAGGATATGATGGTCCCTCCAAAATTTATACATGAAATCTACATCAAAAAATCACATAAATTGATTCTTCAGGGAATTCCAATGCTACACTTAATTTATATTCTAGATATAAACAACTCTTGTTGGTAGAGTTGAGTTTTTGATACTAAATTTAAATTCATATAGAAATAAACCAATATTATAGATAATCATTCTAGAAATGGAATTATTCTCCAATTCATTTTTTCTTCATCACATAAAAAGGATAGATGTATCAATGATATGTATAGAAATTTTTTTAATATAATATACCATATTATTCATGGATATTTCAAAACACCGAATCTTCCCCAGTATTCACATAATAAATACCCACTTTAAAATATCATTTTTGGTAGCAATCCAGCTAGAAACACTCTAATTCTCCAATTCAGATCATCAATAATGTAACACCCCTTATTTGAGGTAATTTACCCTATTATTATGTATTTTTGAGTTATATAATACTTGGGTGGAGTTTATATATTTCAGAGATAGTTTTGGTGATTTTAAGTGTTTTTTAGGGTGAATGGTTTTTACATAGCTAGTGGAAATTGTGCATTATTTTCAAAAAACTGAAAAAGAGGTTATTGTAAGGTGTATAGTTAGCAGACGGGTTTTACAAACTGTTTTCATGCCAGGAGATGTCATGAAAGTGATAGTAGTGGGATAAGCATGATTGGCGTATAGTTTTTTATACTATACATACCAACCATTTGAGGGGATGTTTTGGAGATAGTAGAAATGCATAGTTTGTACATGGTTTGGACGAACAATGATATAAAACCATGAGTCTCCCAAGGTGATATCTAGTATCATGTGAACTATTGGATCAAGATTTAAAAAAAGTGCAGCTAAACCATGTGATTTGTATTAAATTATATTATAATTATAGGTTAAATCATATTTACACCCCAAGTATCTCATTTTCTTCCATTATCCTAGGATCTCAAACTCCTCTCTTATACTAGGAATCTGTGGAAATTATTTTCATTCTAGACCTAGTTTCTGGTGAATCAAGGTGTATTGGATCTCTAAAATCAATGTTAAGCCCTCATTATTTCTTTTTATCTCTATATATTCTTATCTTTTCTCTTTAATATCCATAGATTAAATCTTTCATATATAGATATATTTTTTATGATGTGTATCTTTATGGTATATAGTTGGATCAATTGAATGGAAGGGTTTTTAGGTTAAATCTAGAGTTTTTTTTGTTTCATTCTTCATTTCCATCACCCATTGAGTGTTAGGTGTATTATCTCTATTCTCCACTTCTTCTCTAACATAAAGGGTTTGTTTTATTTAGATGTTTTTCTTGGATTTTCAAATAATTTTTTGAATGATTTCTTATAGGAATCCCTTTTTGGTTTATTATTTCAAAACATGGTAATTTTATTTCTTTTGGAAACCCATTTATTTTATAATATTTTATTCTGGTTTTCAAGTAATTGATTTCATTTAACATGAGAAATATATTCAATTAAATGTTTAAAGGGAATTATTGGTTTATATTGAATAAAATTTTATGGAATATAGTCTTTTTCGTACATGGTGGTTTGTGTTCATGTAAAAGTATATACCCTCATAGTTCATTACTTTGTCATATTTGGTTGTTGGAGGTGTTTGTGGGAGGTTTTGGGAGTTCTCATGGGAGTTTGAGGTGTAGAATAGATGATATAGGAAATACACACCGTGTAAGTGTATAACATGATGTGAAAGTTGGTTTCAGGATATGTCAATGGCTAGTTTACAATTTATATATTTTTGGGGTTAAATATTAAAAATTTGATGTTTTTAGGAAAAACTAAACCCCAAGATTACATGACGTGAAAAGGTATTACCCATTTTGTAAACCCTAGATCCAGAGTAGTTTTAAAATTCATTTCTAGCTAAATTTTCATTGATTTTTCCATGGATTATTATTCCTCTCATTATTGGTGAACCCTAGGCACCCTGAGGAGTTCATAAATCTCTTTTCCACCCTATTTTATCCATTGTTATAAGTAGTTTTTCATTGGAAATCTATATTTGATCTATAGTATGTTATTCTCCCTTCGTGGTGTTTTCTCTTCCATTCTTCTCTTGGGGATTTTCTGCCGCAATGTTGTTATGGTTTGGGGTGTGTTTTGGGTTTCATTTTGTTGTTACTTGGTTTTTGGGTAGGTTTTTTGTGGTTCCCATGGTGCGGTTGTGGTTTTTGAGAATTCTTATTCACCCAGGAGTGTGTAGTGAGTCAAAATTCTTCTTTGAGGTAGGGATTTCCTTATTTCTACTTATTTTCTATCATATGGGAGGGGTTTAATTTTTATTATATATGGGTTATTGTTTTTCAAAATTAATCATAGATAAATAATTGGTTAATTTAATTGATACTTGAAATGGAGTTTGATTTTCATGCTCTTAGAGCATTGATATTATTTGGGATATTGTAAATTAAATGGGCATGATGCCCCACTAAAATTTATTATCATTGGGGGATTTGTTTGTGTTGGATATATGTTTTGTGATTTCTTCTTTGGTTGTAATTTTTGTGATATTACCATAAAATTTAAATCGATTAACCACTTATATTTGGCTAATAAAATGGTTCCTCTATTATTTTTCCTTATATAATAATTGACCTAAAATAAATTGGAGTATGATAAAAGATCCTTGGTAAATTTTTGAGATGATCTTGATGTGTTGTGATGTGTTTCTATTCTTGTAGGATTGAAATGTGTTGTTGGGGAATTTTGGGCTAATAGTTTATTTGGATTTTCTTTTAGGGCGGTGGGGAGGTGGTTTGTTTGGCATTTCTTTTGGGATGATGGGGATGTAGTTTGTTTGGGAGTTATTCTAGGGTAGTGAGGTGGTGGTTTCTTTGTTCTAGTTGACCGAATACTGAAGGAATATATAAATAATTGTTTGATAATGTTTTTAATGTCTTGGGATAGTTTGGTTAATGTAATGGAAATGGATAATGGATACTGAAATAGTGGGTTGTATGATAAAATGTTTTTGATGCTAAATAATGGCATGAATTAGGTGAGTAAATGAAATTGGTTGGAAAAGTTAAGTGGGGTTTGTGTCTTGATGTGTGGTGTTATGCATTTAGAGGTGGAAGAAAATGTGATGATATTGTGAGTTGGTTTGTTTATTTGTAAATCCATAGGTTGGTCTTCAGAGTTTGATATTATATATATATATATATACATTCTTATGATTACTATATGAACCCCACTCACATCATGCACTATGTGTTGACACTCACATACTTACATATGGGGTGTTTTTATGACATCCAATGTGTATTATTTTTGGAAGGGTACCAACTCTTTCCCTCTCTATCTTCTAGGGAGGTAGGTATTATAATGACCCGAAGCTTATCGTACATGGACATTACATTACTTTTGCGGAATACTTAGTACATAACAAAAACACACACACAAGGATCGTAATAGTTTAGTGTCTTTGGAAACTCGGAACGTAATCTTCTAAATGTGGTGAAAGATCTTCAATATCTCCCATAATGATCTTCCCCTTTTTTTACCTAAAACCTTTCTTTATATCCTGGGGAAAGAAAAACAAAAAAGGGTGAGCTCAAATGCTCAGTAAGGGTAAACAAAAGAAATATCAATCACATCATAAACATAAGAACGTAGCTTTTGGAAATCTTGACCTGCAAAAGAGCTCATAATATCATAACATGGGATAAATCATAGAATTGAAAATGAGATCCCCATAATCATAACATAAAACTTGAAACTTTGTGGCATGCACACATAATCATGGAAAATCATTTCTTGTTAGTCATGACTCATTGCCAAGACTATCTTAGTGGACAAAGTCCCTTTCTGAACCGAGTTCACTCCTCGTTTCAGTCCTATATCACTGAACCGAAATAACCTTCCGTTCCAGCCATGTCTATCTCATGAGATATAAAATCTTTACCCAATGCATTGGAGGGAGATATAGGTCCCACCCATCTTATAATGAATCCTTTCTTATGTGTGCCACATAATCATACATCATCGCATAACACATGTAACAAAAATGGGATTCTTGAAACATCATGACTTCATAAATCAATTCATATAAGATAAAGGAATTCATAAAAAATATTTCCATCACAACATAATCAAACCAATGTAATAATAGGGATAAAAACAGAACCCTTTTATTATCTTAGATGGAAAATAATTTTGATAAAATACTTGAACTTCATTCTTGAGGAAAATATCCTTTCTGCTTCAAAAATACTTTTCCTTTCTTAACATGTCGTACAATTATAAAATAAAAGAAGTTGATTATAAATAAACTTAAAAACATGTAAAGGAAACTTCTTGGAAATAATGTTTTAGAAATCCATTCATGCCGTATAAGTTAAAAAAAACATTCTTCGTACTTTTGTCGGAAAAGTCAAAAAGTACCTCGTACGAAAAACGACAAAAGATTCCTTTCGTACATATTACTAAAAACTCACCGAAGGCTAAAAATGGATTTAAACAATTGTAGGTTGATGGAAATAATATTACATATTGATGAAACATGGATGTGGATGATAAAATACACCCCAGTAAATACTTACGAATAAACAATCTCGGATAAAAATGAGATTGTGATATTTCCCTTACCTTAGGTCCGACTTGCTTTGTAACTGTCCGAACCTCCTGTATAATGATTTAAATCATGTTATTGACTTATTACAGAATCATATTCATTGTTATGATATCATATATGGTTCACTTATGAAATTATATTACCCGTTCTTTTGTAAATTCCATGTTAAAGAAGCGTTTTGGGTAAAATCGTTTCATTTATCGTAGGTGTTTTGACTTGTTGTTCTTGACATCATTATTACATATATCATGATTTACTTACTTCCAGAATATAAAATATGATTTATATATCATATATATTCAGTATATATATATATAATAGGTAGATAAATAAAATGAAAAACACCGTTCATGGAGACGGTAGTCCGTACGTACGCATGAACGCTGTTTTCCTTTCCTTATTGTCTTGAAATGGAAGTAAGTAGATGACATACATATGTATATATATACATAAATACAGTAGATTTATAATGTCATATATTTCATTATTATTTCTTATATATACATTATAATCATTCTTAAATGGTTAACATGGAGAATGAATCTCATCGCGTCGTGGAGACGGTATTCCGTACGTACGCACGAGCGATGATATCATTTCTATAAATATTGAATTGAATTGGAGTGGATTATACAATATATCAGAATCAATATGATGTTTTAATAACTATGTATAGTTATTCTTTACACCATTATACCCATCCATGTAAGGTGGTGGTGGAAAATAGATTACACCACGGCGTGGAGACGGTATTCCGTACGTACGCACGCGCGGTGATTTCTTTTTCCGTAGGATGGATAGATGGTGAAATAGTTTTGTTTCATACTTATAATAACATATCAGTATATGAGTGATACTGATGTTATTACTTCATAATGAAACAACCTAAGAAGAAGAAGTGGAAGAAGAAATAAAGATGAAAGAATTGGTAACGGTAATTACCTCTTCTTTGAAGTGCCTCTTTGAGACCTCCTCTTAGGGCACTAAAATTGGTCTTGGAGGAAGACCAGAACCTCTAGGATGTTGCTAGGGAAGTGGAGAGGAGAAATTGGCAGGGGTTGGCCGAGCTTGAGTGCTCATATTGGTGTGAGGAGGAGGGGGAGGAGGTGTCCTTTTATAGGGGAGGAGAGGGGCACCTTAGGAATATCTCAAAATATTATTTTATATTAAAGTCAAAATCGGTTTATAATGGTTCCAAAGGGTCTTATTTCGAAGCTAAAGTGGGGATGGGTCGAAATCCTATCAACCAATAGGATTTAGACAAGTTTAGGGTATTATGTTTAACCTTATCAATTAGATTTAACTCTAAGTTAAATAATTTAACTTTTACCGTGTCTTTCTGTTTTCTTTCACTATATGGTTAATAAACTTACTATAACATGCCAAAAGAACCCCAAATTGTATATTATTAATACATATATCCTTATCTAAGTCATTTGGCCGAACCTTAGATTTTTAGAAATAAAATAACAATTAATAATATAATATTTGATTTAAAAACTATTTTGTGTCAATTTTGACACTATTTGATATATGATTTTTGTGAAAGTCATAACAGAATTATATGTTCGAACCAGGTTGATTAAATCAACAATAATATATCATAGTAACCTAGAAAATTAGTGGAATTCATAAAAAGTCTTAAATTACATTTATTTTGGTATTTATATTATCAATTATGTCAATATTTCATTAATAAGATAATTACTGCATCATCTTTGTGTCATAAATAAATTATATTATTTGATGTCTACAAATTACAAATAAAATACCATCATGTAGGAAATCCTTGTAGCTTTCTAATGAATATTTATAGTCGAATTTATCTTATGTATAACCCCATATTAAAAATGATTTACTTATTAAACTTTGATTTTAACTATTTTAACCCTTCTTTAAATAAATTAATAATAAATGTCCAAATCTAATCCAAGTGGGCCTAAATGGTCATATTTTATTCCTAAGTTTGTTTTTGGTCGAATTACACTTGTCCAATAGAATTAGGATATGTGTTAGGGTAATATTAATATCATATTTACCCTTAGTTACCCTATTTACTATTAACCGTGGTAAAAAAAGTAAAAAGTTACTATTCACCAAAAAATTATTTTCATCTCATTGAACCACATTTTAGTCCTTGATATTAACCGTGTCTCTCGGATTTTCGAAATTCCATTCACAGAAGCGGTAAAATTAAGTTTTATGCAAAATTCAGTTTTTAACCTACCACTTAGTAGTTTCACTATTCATCAAAAATTGATGTTTTTCAGAACAATGCCAAAATTTCATCCCAAGCTATATTTCATATTCCGAATTCAAAAATGAAGTATATTTTACCAAATTCATAACATAAAAGTTGCATTAATTAATTTTATAATTAAATCCCGCTGTTAAAACAAATAGCGTGTTTTTAAGAAACAATATCTATCAAAAGATTGACACTTGTTTATGTCTAGTTTAAATGTAAAATTACATCCAATGACCAACATTGTATTAAATTGTAAAAATATATTCTAAATATACTTTAAAACCACTCAAATTAATGATTTATCACTATTAATTATTTCGATTAAAAAAGTTGTTTTTAATTATAATTTAGTAATTTTCATTATTCATCAGAATATGAAAGTTATCCGAAAAGTACCAAAATTTCACCTTAGGCTAAATTCGATACTCCGAATCCATAAATGAAGTCCATTTTGAAAAATAAAATTTACAAAATTTCAAAAAGTGGTTATTACTATTCATAACGGCTAGTTTTAATAATATCTTAATAGCATATCGTTGTTTAGCAAAACTTGGTGTTGCGTACAACACACGCTATCGTGGAAGGTCGCGATTGCGTGTAATTCAAGCCAAGTCAGAGATGTGTGTTGTGAAAGCTCTTTTTGGTGTAGCGTATAACACAAGACATTAATGAAATTAAAAAGAATATTTTTCATAAAATCTCAGGCTGTTACATTCTACCCCCCTTAAAATGAATTTCGCCCTCGAAATTCGTCGGGGTTATAAATGGTTTACTATTTGAAAGTTTCTTTAATAGAAACCCACATCGTAAAAGGGAATACCAAAACTTGGCTTTTAAAAACTAAAGTATGAAATGTAACGATTACCCAAATAAACTAATCACTGGGTTTCCACATAGGTGAAAATATGGATATGGAAGAGAAATCTAACCATCATGTTCTGATGGAGAGTGGTAGTGAACATGGCTATGGAAAAGCCAGTAATCACAAATCCATAGATTTGTTATGATATAAGGTACCATCTGATTCATCAGGTATAAGATCACTAGGACAACATTTTTGGTTTTCAAGATCATTTCCCTAAAGTTGAAAATTTGCTTAAAATAAATACTTACTTTATTTTGGTACAATCTCACTTTTGTTCGTGCCTTGAACAATTTCTACTTCATCTCTTAAATAAATGAAGTTGAATTTGTTATTTGTGAAGTGTTAGCAGATTATGTGATAGAATGATGAGTCATTCCATCTGTCTCAAACAAAAGGTTAGAAAAAGTTATTAAATATACATAAGTCATTCTATAGTGAGATTAATCACATATGGTTCCTAAAATGGACTTATACTTCATATATCATACTGCTTAATATAATAACACTAGTTTCTACTAAACAGGGACTTCCTGTAGGTCAGTGGTAGGCGATAAAGGCCAGTCGCACTTCGGTTGTGGGTTCGATTCCTACAGCCTTGTCCGAAGCGATGGGCTGTCACCCGTCCTGCAGGTTGTCCTTTTTCTAAAACTACGTTACTATAACATCCCATCAATAATATCGAAAATCTTCTATCCTTAAACAATACTAACTTATGTCCAACATAATCTAGTCTAATCTTTAGGCTTATACATAATACTACAGTCCACTCTCATAATATAGTGACAACGAGTACCAGAGATTTAATACTGTCGTTGATCCCCACATATCATAAGATATGTCTTGTTGGTCACATTCCAAACATTCAAAGTCCTTAATCGTGTATTCTCTTGAATACCTTAGTGAAAACATGAGTGCAGTTAAAAGTTAACACTTTCCACATACCAAAATCCTCAAAATTCTATATACTCAAACCATGATATCACTTAGTCCTTATATCAATCATGAGCTCATGAATACTATTAAACATTTCATTTTCTTGTCTTCATTATGCGCATATCATCTTATTTCCAAAAAAAATATCTCAATCACTTTGAATAATAAATATTGCAATACTTAATGATACAACATTATTTTGGAATCCCATTACATAAACACTTAATCATTCCACCACATCGTTGTCATATTCAACATTGCCAATAGTGATCGCATGTGATTTCCCTTTGTCCTTTGCCTTCAGTGGTTGCTCATGTTGATCATCACTAACCCTTGGATTAGGGCAATTATTAGCATAATGCCCCATTTCCTTGCACTTGAAGCATTGAAGTGTTGGTGATGCGTTCTCTGCAGTGTTTGCTTTATTCACATCATTAGAAACCCTTTTTCCATTACTTCGACACTCAGCTGCTCGATGACCTTCTTTTCCACACTTAAAACATTTTCTAGTCCCTTTAAGACAATCTCCACCATGCTTCTTCCCACACTTTGTGCATAAGGAAACATTCATCTTCTTTTCATCATTATTCTGAGATTTCTCCTTGAACTCCATCTTTCGTTTCTTGTCAAAACCATGAGATGGATATGTAACACCAACTTCCATTTCTACCTTGATAGCACAACGCACAATTTCTTCATAGCTACTGAAGTCTCTTATAGCTAATGCCCTTCGAAGACTTGGTTTTAAGCCACTGAAAAATCGATCAACTTTACTTTCAGGTTGGATGATAATTCCAGAAGCATACCTTGCAAGTCTTGTAAAATTTGCTTCATAGGTACCAACAGATTCATCGTCCCTTTGCTTCAGTTCAAGAAACTCTTTCTCCATCTTTGTTCGAAGAATACGAGGGAAGTACTTACTGAAAAACAAGTTCTTGAACTCGTCCCATTCCATGGACTCAATTTCATCTCTTGGCCTCGTATTCTTGATAAGATTCCACCATTGATCAGCTTCACCTTCCAAACGATATACTGCTAAGATGAATTTATCATGTTCAGAACATTGAAGAACTGAAAATATATTTTCAGTAGTACTAATCCATTGTTCAGCAACTAATGGATCAGTAGACCCACTGAAAGAAGGGGGACGTTGCCTCATGAAGGACTCAATAGAATATTGTTCCCTTCTCTGCTCGTTTGGAAGTCCAGAATGATTCATAGCTTGTGTAAGTATAGCAATAAGATTTTGCACTCCATCTCCCATAACATTTGTTTGTTCAGGAGGGCAATCATTGCATTGTCCATTGCATTGATCAACACGGTTCCTTCGGGTTCCAGCCATCGTCTAAAACCCAAAAAAAAATAGTGTGAGAGGCAAAAATCATGCTAGGGAAAACAACATAATAAAGGGGGAGTACCTTCAATATCCAACATCTTAGGTTTAATTCTATGATCGTTAGCGTAATTCTATTACTATAACCTACACGTATACTTATCCCTAGGGACATCCCTAGACATACCTTAGAAATATCTCTAGGGATCTCACTAAAGTTCTCGCATCCTAGTTTCCAAAGGTTGACTAAAACTTTCCTCTGATACCAACTATAATGACCCGAAGCTTATCGTACATGGACATTACATTACTTTTGCGGAATACTTAGTACATAACAAAAACACACACACAAGGATCGTAATAGTTTAGTGTCTTTGGAAACTCGGAACGTAATCTTCTAAACGTGGTGAAAGATCTTCAATATCTCCCATAATGATCTTCCCATTTTTTTTTACCTAAAACCTTTCTTTATATCCTGGGGAAAGAAAAACAAAAAAGGGTGAGCTCAAATGCTCAGTAAGGGTAAACAAAAGAAATATCAATCACATCATATACATAAGAACGTAGCTTTTGGAAATCTTGACCTGCAAAAGAGCTCATAATATCATAACATGGGATAAATCATAGAATTGAAAATGAGATCCCCATAATCATAACATAAAACTTGAAACTTTGTGGCATGCACACATAATCATGGAAAATCATTTCTTGTTAGTCATGACTCATTGCCAAGACTATCTTAGTGGACAAAGTCCCTTTCTGAACCGAGTTCACTCCTCGTTTCAGTCCTGTATCACTGAACCGAAATAACCTTCCGTTCCAGCCATGTCTATCTCATGAGATATAAAATCTTTACCCAATTCATTGGAGGGAGATATAGGTCCCACCCATCTTATAATTAATCCTTTCTTATGTGTGCCACATAATCATACATCATCGCATAACACATGTAACAAAAATGGGATTCTTGAAACATCATGACTTCATAAATCAATTCATATAAGATAAAGGAATTCATAAAAAAAATTTCCATCACAACATAATCAAACCAATGTAATAATAGGGATAAAAACAGAACCCTTTTATTATCTTAGATGGAAAATAATTTTGATAAAATACTTGAACTTCATTCTTGAGGAAAATATCCTTTCTGCTTCAAAAATACTTTTCCTTTCTTAACATGTCGTACAATTATAAAATAAAAGAAGTTGATTATAAATAAACTTAAAAACATGTAAAGGAAACTTCTTGGAAATAATGTTTTAGAAATCCATTCATGCCGTATAAGTTAAAAAAAACATTCTTCGTACTTTTGTCGGAAAAGTCAAAAAGTACCTCGTACGAAAAACGACAAAAGATTCCTTTCGTACATATTACTAAAAACTCACCGAAGGGTAAAAATGGATTTAAACAATTGTAGGTGGATGGAAATAATATTACATATTGATGAAACATGGATGTGGATGATAAAATACACCCCAGTAAATACTTACGAATAAACAATCTCGGATAAAAATGAGATTGTGATATTTCCCTTACCTTAGGTCCGACTTGCTTTGTAACTGTCCGAACCTCCTGTATAATGATTTAAATCATGTTATTGACTTATTACAGAATCATATTCATTGTTATGATATCATATATGGTTCACTTATGACATTATATTACCCGTTCTTTTGTAAATTCCATGTTAAAGAAGCGTTTTGGGTAAAATCGTTTCATTTATCGTAGGTGTTTTGACTTGTTGTTCTTGACATCATTATTACATATATCATGATTTACTTACTTCCAGAATATAAAATATGATTTATATATCATATATATTCAGTATATATATATATAATAGGTAGATAAATAAAATGAAAAACACCGTTCATGGAGACGGTAGTCCGTACGTACGCATGAACGCTGTTTTCCTTTCCTTATTGTCTTGAAATGGAAGTAAGTAGATGACATACATATGTATATATATACATAAATCCAGTAGCTTTATAATGTCATATATTTCATTATTATTTCTTATATATACATTATAATCATTCTTAAATGGTTAACATGGAGAATGAATCTCATCGCGTCGTGGAGACGGTATTCCGTACGTACGCACGAGCGATGATATCATTTCTATAAATATTGAATTGAATTGGAGTGGATTATACAATATATCAGAATCAATATGATGTTGTAATAACTATGTATAGTTATTCTTTACACCATTATACCCATCCATGTAAGGTGGTGGTGGAAAATAGATTACACCACGGCGTGGAGACGGTATTCCGTACGTACGCACGCGCGGTGATTTCTTTTTCCGTAGGATGGATAGATGGTGAAATAGGTTTGTTTCATACTTATAATAACATATCAGTATATGAGTGATACTGATGTTATTACTTCATAATGAAACAACCTAAGAAGAAGTGGAAGAAGAAATAAAGATGAAAGAATTGGTAACGGTAATTACCTCTTCTTTGAAGTGCCTCTTTGAGACCTCCTCTTAGGGCACTAAAATTGGTCTTGGAGGAAGACCAGAACCTCTAGGATGTTGCTATGGAAGTGGAGAGGAGAAATTGGCAGGGGTTGGCCGAGCTTGAGTGCTCAAATTGGTGTGAGGAGGAGGGGGAGGAGGTGTCCTTTTATAGGGGAGGAGAGGGGCACCTTAGGAATATCTCAAAATATTATTTTATATTAAAGTCAAAATCGGTTTATAATTGTTCCAAAGGGTCTTATTTCGAAGATAAAGTGGGGATGGGTCGAAATCCTATCAACCAATAGGATTTAGACAAGTTTAGGGTATTATGTTTAACCTTATCAATTAGATTTAACTCTAAGTTAAATAATTTAACTTTTACCGTGTCTTTTTGTTTTCTTTCACTATATGGTTAATAAACTTACTATAACATGCCAAACGAACCCCAAATTGTATATTATTAATACATATATCCTTATCTAAGTCATTTGGCCGAACCTTAGATTTTTAGGAATAAAATAACAATTAATAATATAATATTTGATTTAAAAACTATTTTGTGTCAATTTTGACACTATTTGATATATGATTTTTGTGAAAGTCATAACAAAATTATATGTTCGAACCAAGTTGATTAAATCAACACTAATATATCATAGTAACCTTGAAAATTAGTGTAATTTATAAAAAGTCTTAAATTACATTTATTTTGGTATTTATATTATCAATTATGTCAATATTTCATTAATAAGATAATTACTGCATCATCTTTGTGTCATAAATATATTATATTATTTGATGTCTAAAAATTACAAATAAAATACCATCATGTAGGAAATATTTTTAGCTTTCTAATGAATATTTATAGTCGAATTTATCTTATGTATAACCCCATATTAAAAATGATTTACTTATTAAACTTTGATTTTAACTATTTTAACCCTTCTTTAAATAAATTAATAATAAATGTCCAAATCTAATCCAAGTGGGCCTAAATGGTCATATTTTATTCCTAAGTTTGTTTTTGGTCGAATTACACTTGTCCAATAGAATTAGGACATGTGTTAGGGTAATATTAATATCATATTTACCCTTAGTTACCCTATTTACTATTAACCGTGGTAAAAAAAGTAAAAAGTTACTATTCACCAAAAAATTATTTTCATCTCATTGAGCCACATTGTAGTCCTTGATATTAACTGTGTCTCTCGGATTTTCGAAATTCCATTCACAGAAGCGGTAAAATTATGTTTTATGCAAAATTCAGTTTTTAACCTACCACTTAGTAGTTTCACTATTCATCAAAAATTGATGTTTTTCAGAACAATGCCAAAATTTCATCCCAAGCTATATTTCATATTCCGAATTCAAAAATGAAGTCTATTTTACCAAATTCATAACATAAAAGTTTCATTAATTAATTTTATAATTAAATCCCGCTGTTAAAACAAATAGCGTGTTTTTAAGAAACAATATATATCAAAAGATTGACACTTGTTTATGCCTAGTTTAAATGTGAAATTACATCCAATGACCAACATTGTATTAAATTGTAAAAATATATTCTAAATATACTTTAAAACCACTCAAATTAATGATTTATCACTATTAATTATTTCGATTAAAAAATTTGTTTTTAATTATAATTTAGTAATTTTCACTATTCATCAGAATATTAAAGTTATCCGAAAAGTACCAAAATTTCACCTTAGGCTAAATTCGATACTCCGAATCCATAAATGAAGTCCATTTTGAAAAATAAAATTTACAAAATTTCAAAAAGTGGTTATTACTATTCATAACGGCTAGTTTTAATAATATCTTAATAGCATATCGTTGTTTAGCAAAACTTGGTGTTGCGTACAACACACGCTATCGTGGATGGTCGCGATTGCGTGTAATTCAAGCCAAGTCAGAGATGTGTGTTGTGAAATCTCTTTTTGGTGTAGCGTATAACACAAGACATTAATGAAATTAAAAAGAATATTTTTCATAAAATCTCGAGCTGTTACAGGTATTGCACAAGATATGATGGTTTGAGGTCTGTTAGTACATTATGTGGTTGTTGTGATGGAAGAGGTGTCTTTAGGCGATGTGTGATAGCCCAGCTTTTTTCAAGAAAGCTGTGATGCCCCAACTATTTTTGGGAAATATGTGACTGTTCTTATGGGGAAGATTCTGGTGGGGGTTGTGCATGGTAATAGGAGGGAATGAGTTTTATTTCCTAAAAGTTCACAATACTATAATACTCTGGTTATGGTTGTGGTTTTGTTGTGGCCCTTTTGTTTTTGGGTGATATGTGTTGTGGTTGTGATTATGGGGGGTGGGCCCAGGTTTTTGCATGTGAGGTGTTTTGTGACTATTCTTGTAGGGTGGTGTGGTATATGGGAGATATGGGAGTGTTATTACATATGAAATTGGGTGTGATATTGGAATACAATTGCAAAATCAGTGCGGGTTTCTCTTATCGATGTGATTATTATTATACTATATTACTTGGTTTGTGTTATTTGGTTAGCGTGCCTTGGTGAGGTTGAGATGGTTAGTATACCTTGATACGTGTTGTTTGGTTCTTTAATTTTCTCAAAGGAGTATTAGTATTCATCTTTCACATGTGTATGAGAGACTTGAGTTTTTCCTACTGAGTATACATGTATGCTAACCCTACATATATAAAACTGTATTCAGGATTGTAGGAGAAATATGTAGATTGTGCTAGGAATTACTAGCTCGAACCTTTGGATAACTATTGTGTAGCTAAATTAGCTTTACCTTCAATATTTAATTTAAATACTTTATTGTATCCGTTTCAGTTCTATTTATACATACATTTGGGATGGTTTTTGGATCTCTTTTCATATTGTGTCTTGGAGTTATTTGTGGATAATCTCTCTTATTTTCTGATCCTATTTATATTATAGAAGGTAATGACTCCCATATATGACATTTTCATACCCTCAGTTCTTGTCACAAACCTGGGGCCTACTAGAGGTGGGATTGAGGATCATTATCTCTCTCCCTCTAATGTGGCATCATTAGAGGGAGGGGTTATGATAGAGTGGTATCAGAGGTGATGGTTGATATATAGGGTGGAGTTTGGAGTTAGAAACAATGAGCATTTTAGGGGGGGTGGTATGGAAACAATTTTAGTTGACCTTAGTGGGTGACATATGCCAAAGACACCGGCTTGGACAAGGTATTTTAGGTCCCCCTGCGGTTCAGTGCATAGACTCTGATCTTATTGAATGACCAAGTGAGATGGACCTACTTGAAGGGTAGAGACCTAGGAAAGGTTCATGAATAATAATTACTTGTTTTCTTATTTGAATTAGGTTGTTTTTGGAAATTTAAAATGAATTAAATGTGTTAAAATGAATATTAAATGAAATTATATACTACTCATTCTTAATAATCACTTATTTTCCTTTCATCTAAGGCTCATGCTCATCGTTTGCATGTGTCTTAGGCAGTTCACGTTTAGCAGGATAATTTGGTTGATCGTCATAGGGTTGATGCGGTGTTGGAGGGGGATCAGTGGAAGAGGAAATTTATCACTTTCCAATGGTATGGTTTGTTGAAGAATGAGGGAATTTTTTCAGATGTTCACACATAGAGAAATCTAGTGGATCTTGATATCACTTTCAGTTTCATCCAAGCCCTCGATGGTGTACTACTTCTATTTGAAAATCAGTCATACATAGGGAGTTGTGCGAATGTGGTGGACGATGTATCTGGAAGAGTATAAGGAGGTATAAATTTTGTGGGTCTACTTCCAGAAGGAGTTTTTGGTAGAGTTCCTTTCATCAGCCATGAAGGCAATAAATTGGCAAGATCTTTTTTCTTTTAGGAAGGATAACATGTTAGTATGGGAGCTATGAATAAAGTTCAAAGACATATGTCTTGAGGAGGCACTATGTCTTTCTATACAGTATGAAGTAACTCCTTTTACGTTTCCAACATATCTAAAGGTTCATAAGAACACATAGGTGATCATGTAGATGCACATGAAAGGAGGTTTTTTGTGATAGGGGAACTAGAAGAGTTCCTTTAGGGTAAGGGTTGTTAGTGGAAGGTCTCATATATCAGTGTCCTCAAGGTTTTGACCGAAAGGGAGTCAAAATTAGCAACTTCCTTTTCGGCCATTTTGGGCCAGTGGGTTCCATGATTTTCCTAGGAGTTTTGTTCTATTGTGTTTTGGTTATGGGGATTGTTTCCAAAACCTGAACCAGTCCCCAAGTTCAGTTTAGTGGAGGTAGATAGGTTCAGTGCATGCCTTAAAAATAGTTTCTAGTGAGGCCATTTTAGCAGTAGAATCAATAGTTTTTTACTCCATTGAGGGGAGATGGAGAGGTTAGAGGTCGACCGTAGGATGCTTCTTGAATTTAGGTATTGTGATTCAAGTTTGGTCATGAAGGTAGATTTCAGTAGAGAGGTAGAGGATATGGGAGTCGTTTATTGCATATAGTAGAGGCAGAAGTTCTAGAGGGTCCAGAGATCGTTGTATGATTGATTAGTTTATTTAGTACTCTTTTTTGTGCCGTATTTTATTTCGGATCTTCACACTCTTTTGTTATACCCACTCTATCCCATTATTGGGGACTATACATAGAGAGTCTTACCTTTACCCTAGTGTTTACTATTCCAGTCAGAGGTCAATCTAGATTGTTTGATGTGTGCCAGGGGTATAGACTAATAACGGGGCCACATTAGTCCCATTGGGATCTTTTCTTACTATAGATACATCCATATGGTAGAATTATCAACAGCAACTGGTTGTATTCCATATGTACTATTATTGACTTATTATATATTATATTTGTGTTTTCATATGTGGATGGTCATTGTGTGGTTTTTTTTGTGAGCGGAGTTATCAGGTGGGAAGTTAGTATATAGGTCCCCTTATTTTTAGGTTGGATTAGTTATCATTGGAATCAGTGGGCACTGGGATATTAAAGGTTCCCATGGTTTTTTGGGAGTCCCTAGATGATTTCCATGAGGAGGTTTTGAAGCTACCCCCTCTACGTGATGTTGAGTTTATGATTGACTTGCAACCTGGTGCTTCTCCAATAATGATGGATCCTTATTGGGTGTAAACTTAAGAGTTGTGGAGTTTGAGAGTTCATGTAGATGATCTGATGAAAAATCTTTTATCTGGCCTATTGTGTCATCGTGGGGGTGCTACAATGTTGTGCGCAAGGAAAGAAGATGGCAGTCTAAGGAAATATATAGACTAGCAGTGGTTGAATCAGGTGACGATCAAAGACTATTTCCCTCTTTAGATGATAGGTGATCTTTCAACTAGTTGAGTAGGGTGAGTTGGTTTTCTAATATTTAAATTCCATATGGATATCATCAGTTGAGGGTAATGGAGCTCGATATCCCAAATACTAACTTCAAAAGTAGGTATGGGAACTTTGAGTTTGTTGTCATGAAATTCGGTGTTACGAACACACTATCCATGTTCATGGGGCTTATGAACTTTGTGTTAGGTAATTTCCTAGATTTATTTGTCATTGTATTCATAGATGATATCTTAATCTACTGAAAGTTAGAGGAGGATCATGCTAAGCATCTCAGAACATTATTTTAGGTTCTTCGATGCCACAAGCTCTATAGAACATTTTCCAAGTGTAATTTATGGACACGAGAGGTGCATTTCCTTGGGAATCTTGTTTTTTATTAGGGTGTGGTAGTAGATCCATTGAAGGTTGAAGTATTTGTTTCTTGGGAAACGCACAAGAATGTGGCAAAGGTTCACAGTTTCCTTGGTCTCGTATACTGTTATTAGAGGTTTTTACCCAATTTTTCTAGAGTTCTATCCCTGTTGATATTTTCTACTAGGAAAGACCAAGATTTTTTGTGGAGTGATCAATTCCAAGAAGTGTTCAGTTACCTGAATGGGATTTTAATCCATGATCTGATTCTTTATCTTTCAGAGTATGGTGTGTTGTTTGAGGTGTTTTGTGACTCTTCCTTTCTGGTCTTGGGATACATGTTGATGCAGTAGTGGGTAGTGATCTCTTATGGGTATAGGCTCTTACATCTCCACAAGAATAACTATTCCACCCACGAACTAGAGATAGAAGTAGTTGTATTTTCTCTGAATTTTTGGTTTCATTAGCTCATTAAGAAGAGAATTTTGGTCTTTATGTATCACAAGAGTTTCAGGTATTTTTTTCCAAACGTGATATAAACATCTAATTGTGGATATGGATGGAATTTCTTCAAGATTATGATTTTTAGATTTCCTATACCTTAGGAAGGGGGTATTTTGTGGCCAATTCTTTGAGTAAGAAGTCAAGGAAGGGTGTTGTTCAAGAGTTTGAGGATTCAAGGAGAGAAATAGAGGAGTTTATATCCTTACACTTAAATGTAAGAGTGAATATTGGTATAGGTTGTTTGTTTTAGATGATGATGCAATCTTATCTGATGCAGTAGGTGGAGGAGTCTTAGTGGGGAGACTTAAAGGTAGAGGTTATTCGTGATCATGTTGTCCATTGTGATGCTCTAGAGGGATAATTAGAGAATTTTTAGAACATGATATTATTTCATGGAAGGTTGTTTGTTTTGATTGTAATATGCGATGGAGTCCTTTGTGAGTATCATAAATCAACTTTAGTTCTATACCTAAAAGTGTATAAGATATACTGTTGCTTGAGGGTGCAGTTTCGGTGGGTTGGGGTGAAATGGGATGTGTGAAAAGTTGGTGAAAAAGTTCATGGTTTTCCATCAAGTAAAGGACACTCATCATTTTAATGGTTTTTTTACATCCCTTGAATGTTCTTGAGAGGAAATGGGATGAAATATCGATGGATTTCATCATAGGGTTACCTAGAGATAAGAGAGATTGTGATTCTATATGGGTGATAGTTGACCAGTTGATGAAATAGTCCCACTTCTTAGCGATCAAGGAGTCAGGAACAGTTGATTATTTGGATAAGAGGTATGTGGATGAGGTGGTGCAGTTTCATGGAGTTCTAAGGTCAGTTCTCTTAGATCAGGGTACATGGTTTACCTCATGAGTTTCAAGAGGATTGCAGCATTCTTTTGGAACTCAGTTACGCATTAGAACTTCTTTCCACCATTGGGAAGATGGGTAGATGGAACAGACTATCAAAAATTTGTAGGTTATATTGTGGTCTTGCTTATTGGACTTTGGTTGATATTGGTTATGACAACTACATATGGTAGAGTTTTCTTATAATAATATTTATCACTATTCCATTAGCATGGCCCCATTTGATTCTGTGTACAGGAGACCATTTAATTCTCTATTGTGATGGATAGAGGTTGGGGAGATAGTTTTTCTTGGTTCTGATGTGGTTTAGAGCATGATAGAGAGTGTTCAGTTTGTTCATGAGAGGATGAAATCAGTGAAAGGCCAGCATACGTCTTATGTCGATCACAGGATGAGGCCCTTGGAATTTGAGTATGGGGGCCATGTTTTCATGAATATTTCCCCTTGATGTAGGTAGAATATATTTGGCAGAGGGAGTATTCTTTCTTAAATGGTTTTCGGTCCCATAGAGGTGTTGGGTAATTTTGGTGAGGTGGTGTATCGGTTGGCATTTTCACCTTGGTTTGAGATTATCTATTAAATATTTCACATCCCTCACCTTTTTTGGTGTATTCACAATTACTACCCATGTCATTGACTAGGGAGAGTTGGATATCAAGGATAACGTAATGTTTTTGTAATGGCCAGTAGAGATCTAGTTTCACCAAAATAAGGCACTACATGGATGAACCATTTCTTTATTTCATGTATTTTGGAGGCATGGTGGTATGGAGGAGAGTAATTGGGAGTAAGATATGCATATTTGTGCACAGTACCTGGAGTTGTTTTTATTTTTTATTTTCTATGTTTTTCTTTTTGATGTGATGTTTTGATCCTTTTGTTTTATGAGATGATTTTTTTCCCTTGGTTTGTGATTTGCTGGTGTGATGTGTGATAAATTCCTAAAATATGAAAAGGATGGATTAAATTCTTAATAGAGAACCATTAACTACAATGTGATTAAACTGATGATGGTGAGTCAGTTCTACCTAGTGTGATAGTATCTTGACATGGAAGACATAATTCTCCAATTCAAGTTTTCAGGATACTGTAGTTTATTGGTTATATCAGTTGTTAGTTTGGAATATGTCAAGGTTGAGATAGTTGTGATGTGGTAATATGGTAGTCTAGTTGTGTGATAGGAGGTGTCTGGTGGTTGTACAATGTGTATTGTGTCCATTTGGGTTGGAGTGTTTAGATGGTGGTATCGTTTGAGGTATGACAAGATCATTGAGATCTATCTCATGGGATGGTTGTTCAGACATCTTTCCTTCTAGGATTGTTTTTGGATTCTCAAGGGGGATAATTGTTTGAGATTTTTTGAAAGGTATCAGATTTAATGGTTTGTTCTCTCCTAATACATTAATTGGACATTTTTTTGTTATTGGAGGTCTTCATGGTAGGTTATGGGAGTTTTCATGGGAGTTGGAGGTGCAATAGAGATGGTGTAGGAAATACACACTATGTAAGTGCATTACATGACATGATAGTTAGTTTTACATCCTTTATAGGTTTGGATCATGACTTGTATATTTTTACCATTAAATAATAAAAATATGAGGGGTTTTATGTGAAATAGAACCTTGAGTATCACATGACCTGAAAAGGGATTACATGTCATGTAAACCCCCGATCCAGTGCATTTTCAAAATTCTTTTCCATCTAAATTTTCATTCATTCAGTCATGTATTCTTATTGTTATAATTTTGGGTGAACCCTAGGCACCCTAAGAAGTTATTAAAGACCTCTCCCTCCCTCTTTGATCCGCTATTCTCGGTGGTTGTTCGTTGGAAATTTGTGGTAGGTTATTCTCCCTTATTGGTTTTGTTTCTTCCATTATTTTCATAGAGATTCACCGTGGTGTTGTTTTTATGGTTTGGGGTCTATTTTGGGTCTAATTTTAATTCTATTTAGTTACTATGTAATTTTACTTGTGGATTATGTGATGTCATTGTGGTTTGCGAGAATTCTTCTTCTCCCTATGGTGCGCAGTGAGTCGGAAAGCTTCTTTGAGGTATTGATTCCCTCATTTATCAATATTGTGCATCATGCGTGTAGAGACCCGAATCTTGACGTTCATGGAAATTAAATTACATTTTCGAAATATCTAATACATAACAAAAATAGACACACAATGACCGTAATAGTTTAGTGTCTTTGTAAACTTGGAATATAAACTTTTAATCATGTTGAAAGATCTCCAACATCTCCCATAATGATGCTCCCCTTTTTTTTCCTTACCTAAAACCTTTCTATTAATCCTGGGGGAAAATAAAACATAAAAAGAGTGATCTCAAATGTTCAGTAAGGGTAGGCATGGAGAAAATAAAAAAAACCATATACATTTGAACTTAAAAACATGAACATAATATTTAAACATCAAAAGCTTGAGCAATGACATAAAACATGGAAGTACGTAAGGAATAGATCATAAAGAAACATTAAGAATGATAAAATAGCATGGGAATAAAACATGTAATTGTGGAAACCATTAAGCACATGATATGATTTCCATATTAGCCAAGGCATTGCTGCCAAGACCATCTTAGTGGACAAAGTCCCTTTCTGAATCGTGTTTACTCCTCGTTCCAGTCCTGTATTACTGAACCGGTTTAACTTTACGTTCCATCCATGTCTATCTCATGAGATATAAATCTTTACCCAATGCATTGTAGGGAGATATAGGTCCCACCCATCTCATAATGAAATCATTCTTACTTGTGCCACAAAATAAACATGCATCATTCATAATAACCCAACGAATAAAATGGGTTTCATAAACATCATCCCATCATCACATAATCCATAAAAAGGAAATGGATATCATTTCATAATAAGAAATGTGAAACCATGTAAATCATAGAGACATTATACTTGAAACATACACATACAAAATAATGTCATCTTAGTTGAAAAATGGTTTCGATAAAACACTTGAACTGAATTCTTGAGGAAAATATCCTTTCATCTTCAAAATCATTTTCTTTTCACAAAATGTCATGCAATTTTAAAAGAAAAGGATTGTGTTGAAAATAGTAATGAAATATTTTGGAGGAAGCTTCATGAAAATAAGGCTTTATAAAACCTTAAAAATATGTTCATTCCGTATAAGTTAAAAAAACATTCTTCTCGTACATTTGCCCAAAATGTCAAAAAGTACCTTGTAAAAGAATGATTATTTACATATCATGTAGTAAAAGTCAAAAATGGGTAAAAATAACTTTAAACATACATGAAAACATATTTATAAAACATGGGCTTGGATGATAAATATAACCCCAGTAAATACTTACGAATAAACAACCTCGGATAAAAATGAGATTGATAAATTATCCCTTACCATAGGTCTGATATTCTTCGTATGGAACCGAACCTCCTGTATAATGATTTAAATAATGTCATTTACTTATTACAGAATCATATTCATTGTTATCATATCATATATGTTTCACTTATGACTTTATATTACCCATTCTTTTGTAAATTAATGTTAAAGTAGCGTTTTGGGTAAAATCGTTTCATTTGTCGTTCGTGTTTTAACTTGTAATTATTCATATGATTACTTAGATCATGGTTACGTACATCCAGAATGTAAAACATGATTTTTATATAATATATATTCAGAATATACATATATATAATAGATCGATAAATGGAATGAAATACACAGTTCATGGAAACGGAAGGCCGTACGTACGCATGAACGATGTTTTCGTTTCCTTATTGAATTGAATGGAATTAAGTAGATGACATACATATATAAATACATAAATCCAGTATCATTATTATGTCATATATTTCATGATTACTTATTATATATACTTTATAATCATTCATGAATGGTTAATCATGGAGAATGAATCTCATCGCGTCGTGGAGACGGTAGTCCGTACGTACGCACGAGCGATGATATCATTCCCATGATCGTGGAATTGTATTGAAGTGTATGTATAATGTTTAAGAATAAATATCACTTTAAAATAATGATATATAGTCATTATTTACACCATTACACCCATCCAAGTAAGGTGGTGGTGGAAAATAGATTACACCACGGCGTGGAGACGGTATTCTGTACGTACGCACGCGCGGTGATTTCGTTTTCCGTAGGATGGATAAATGGTGGAATAGGGTTGTTTCATACTTATAATAACATATCATTATATGAGTGATACTTATGTTATTACTTAATAATGAAACAACTAAAGAAGAATAAGTGGAAGAAGAAATAAAGTTGAAAGAATCGGTAACGAACATTACCTCTTCTTTGAAGCGCCTCTTTGTGACCTCCTCTTAGGGCACTACAATTGGTCTTTGAAGAAGACCAGGAACTCTAGGAAGCTTATAGGGAAGTGGAGAAGAGAATTTGGTAGGGTTTTTCCGAGATTGAAGGCTCAAATTGGTGTGAGGAAGAGAGGGAGGCGGTGCCCTTTTATAAGGGAGGGGAGGGGCACCATTGGAAATCTTAAATATATTAATTTATAATAAATCTACCCTCACTTAAAAACCTCCAAAAATGACTCATATTCGAATATTAGATGATATAGGGCTGTAATCTCATCAACCAATCAAATTTAGACATGTTTTGATTTTATTTTAAACCTTATCATTTTGATTTATCCTTATTTAATCTATTTAATTTTATTTGTGGTAATAAAATTCTAAATTTTAAATTATAACAAATAATTACTTATGTGATGTGAATTTTCCATAATTTTATACTTTATAACATTTTCGACCATATAAATTTAATTTTATAATTTTTAAATATTTTTTTAATTTTTAAACAATATGTTATTTTTATAACATAACAATAGTGTCAATTTTGACACTATTCATTTATTTGAATTTAAATAAAATATATACAGAAGATATGTTCAAAATAAAAGCTTTAATAGATTCATAAAAGTTCATATGTATCTAGAAAATTATTGGAGCACATTAAATAATTCATATAATATTTATTTTATTATTTTTAAAACCATTTGTTTGGTTTATCTCTTAATAAAATAATTACTACAATATTTTTTTATAATTATTTAATATACTTATTTGTTTAATAAAATTAAAAATAAAATCCTATGATGAAGATAAATCTATTCCCTTTCACAATAATACTTTTAATCGAATTTATCATCCTAAAATCACAATATGTAAATTTTATATTTATTAAATTATGAAGGTGACAACTTTGGAATCATTTAAAATAAAATAATATAAGTGTCATAATATCTTTTATAAGGCTCCAAATGGACAAATATTCGACCATTGGATGATTATGTTTTATATTTACATGACCAATAAGTTTTGTTCAGGGTTTTGTGCCTTTTATGGTCACTATTAGTTTAATAACAACTATATTCTTGATTTTTCACTAGATAAACAATTTTCTGCATCACTATTGTGTCACAATTAATGATAATTATTTAATCTCTAAAAATTATAAATAAATTCATATGATGTATATAATTTGATTAGCGTTCTGGAGACTATTCATGTTCGAAGTTTTATGAAGTTTATCACTAAATTAAAATTAATATACTTATAAGATTTAAGAGAGTGACATGTTGTCACTTTCATTGGTTTTAATAATAATTAAGTTATTTTCTTGGACAAAAGTCCATTAAATTATTCTAATACGACCCTTAGGTGATATGAGTCGACTTTTAGTCATCCAATAAGACTTTTACAGGTGTTAGGGTAATTTTATAATCTTATATTTACCCTTAATTACCTGATTTACCTTTAACTATGGTAAATAAAAGTTACCGTAGTTACTATTCATAATGCCCAAAAATAAAAAGTAGCTTATTAACATAATTTGGACCCATTGATTCCAAATATGGAATCCATTTTTTCAAATTCAATACATAGAAGTTGCAGAAATTGAATTAAAATTAATCTCGTTGTCGAATGAAAATGAGTTTTTGATTAAAACATTTCAAAAGATTGAATTGATTTAACCTACGAATTCAATGTAAAATAAATGATAATGACATACATTATATTAAATGGTGAAAATATATTCTATTTATACTTTAAAACCATTCAATATTATAATTTATCCTTATAAGTTATTACGATGAAAAAAGTTGTTTTTAATTAAAATGTAGCGTGTTTTTACTATTCATTAATATATGAAAGTTATCAGAAAAATATCAAAACTTTATCCAATGTAAGTTTTTATATCCTGATTCAAAAGAAGAATTATATTTTGTCAAAATTAAATTATAAACATGTCAACAACTATATTTAATGTGGGTGCGCCATCAAAAGGCGGCAAACCTACATTTTTTGAAAAATACTTATTTTACCCGAAAAATTTATTTTGTTCTTATACCATGTTCTAGAAAATGTGTAAGATGAATAATAATGTTATAAAATTCAAAATTTAGTTAATACTATTCATAACAGATATTTCATAATAATATTATAATAATATACCATTGTTTAGTAAAACCCGGTATTGCGTACAACACACGCTATCGAGGAAGGTCGCGATTGTGTGTAATGAAAGCCAAGTTAGGGTTGTGTGTTGTGCAAGACTCCTTTGTTGTTTCATATAATAGAATATAACCATATTTCATTTATACATTGAATATATATATATATGTATATATAGACACCCAATGTTGCGTAGAATGACTATTATCAAACTAACTTGAAATTGTGTGTAACACAATCTAAGAATAGTGTTGCGTATACTGCAAGCTAATATGATATTGCATATAACAAAAGATAATATTGTAGAAAAATAAAACACAATACATCAAATAAATTAAAAATAATACTTATCATAAAATATCGGGTTGTTACATTCTACCCCCCTTAAAATGAATTTCGCCCTCGAAATTCGTCGGGGTTATACATAGTTTTCTACTTGAAAGTTTCTTTAATTAAAACCCACATTGTAAAATAAAATACCAAAACTTAACTTTAAAAACTAAAGTATGAAACATAATGGTTACCCAAATTAACTCATCATTGGGTTTCCACGTAGGAGAACATAGGTGAAAATATGGATATGGAAGAGAAATCTAACCATCATGTTCTGGTGGAGAGTGGTAGAGAACATGTCTATGAAAAATCCAACATTCCCAAAGCCATATATTTGTGATGATCTAAGGTGCCATATGATTCATCGGATATAAGGGCACTAGGACAACATTTTTGGTTTTCAAGATCATTTCCCAAAAGATGAAGAATTTCAATTAGAATAAATACTTACTTTATTTTGGTACAATCTCACTGTTGTTCGTTCCATGAAAAATTTCCACTTCATCTCTAAAGAAATGAAGTTGAATTTGTTATTCGTGAAATATTAGCAGACCATGTGATAGAATGACGGGTCATTCCATCTATCTCAAACAAAAGGTTATCAAAAGTTATTAAATATACATAAGTCGATCTATAGTGAGATTAATCATATATGGTTCCTAAAATGGACTTATACTTCATATATCATACTGTTTAATATAATAAAACTAGTATCTACTAAAAAGGGACTTCTTGTAGGCCAGTGGTAGGCGATAAAGGCCAGTCGCACTTCGGTTGTGGGTTTTATTCCTACATCCTTGTCCGAAGCGATGGGCTGTCGCCCGTCCTACAGGTTTTCCTTTTTCTAAAACTACATTACTATGACATCCCATCAATAATATCGAAAAAAGTTCTATCCTTAAACAATAATAACTTATTTCCAACATAATCCATTCCAATCATTATCTAAAATACTTCAGTCCAACCTCATATTATAAAGAAAATGATTACTTGAAATTTCATCAACCAACCATCATTTATCCCCCATTATCTTGTTGGTCACATTCCAATCATGTGAATACGTTAATCATGTATTCTCCTAAAAAATGAATACCCATTAAACCTTAGTGAAAACATGAATGATTTCAAAAGTTAACTCTTTCCACATACCAAAATCCAATCATTCTATATACTCAAACCATGATATAACCTTCTCCTTATATCAGTCATGAGCTCATGAATACTATCAAACATTTAATTTTCTCTGTATCCCTTCATTATGCGCATATCATCTACTTTCCAAAAATACTGGTACCATTCATCACACACTTTCAAAACCTAAGGAAAGAAAACAGTGTAACAATCCTTAGATGTCTCTTTATTCCATAGTACCATAAGATTACTTATACAACATTACACTTGATAAACATGTAATCATTCCACTACCTTCTTAAACCATTGACCGAGCTTCAATAATTCTTTCATCTCAAATATCATTTGTAGTCTCTTCATCATCATCATCATAAATATTACTCATACGACCATACTGATTCTCTTCATGAGACTTTACCTTAGGGCATTGGTTTTCATAATTCCAGTACATTCCACATTTAAAACATTTAACCATTGTTGGTGTCGTAGCAATACCATTATCCTCATCCATGGTGTTAACTGAACCTTTTCCTTTTCACTTACTGGATTTATGTCCTTCTTTTCCACAACCAAATAATCTTCCAGTTCCTTTGAAAAATTATCCTTGATGCCTCTTCCCACATGATTTACATAGGGGAAATTGAACTTTCTTTCCTCTATGATCATCATGAAACTCCATCTTTCTCTTATTAGCCGAGTCAGGAAACTTACCAAATTTGAGTTTATTGATCATATTATGAGATTTATTATTCGGAATAATAATGATGTTTGGACTTCCAAATCCATTTTCATTTGGTTTCTCAGGAAGAATATCATTCCATTGTCCGTTATATCCTCCATTATTGTGAATCTTCCTATTTCCAGCCATTTTCAAAAACGCAAAAAGAATACTGTTAGAGGCAAAAATCATGCTAGGGAAAACAACATAGTAAAGGGGGAGTACCCTCAATATCTAACATCTTAGGTTAAATTATATGATCATTACCATAGTTCTAAGACTATATCCTATATGTATACTTATCCTTAGGGATATCCCTAGACATACCTTAGAAATATCTCTACGGATCTCACTAACGTTTTCACATCCTAGTTTCCAAAGGTTGACTAAACCTTTCTTCTGATACCAACTGTAGAGACCCGAAGCTTGACGTTCATGGACATTACATTACTTTTTCGGAATATCTAATACATAACAAAAACAGACACACAAGGACCGTAATAGTTTAGTGTCTTTGGAAACATGGAATATAAACTTTTAATCATGTTGAAAGATCTTCAATATCTCCCATAACGATCCTCCCCTTTTTGTTTCCTTAACTAAAACCTTTCTTTTAATCCTGGGGCAAAAGAAAACATAAAAAGGGTGAGATCAAATGCTCAGTAAGGGTAAGCATGGAGAAAATAAAACAAACCATATACATTTGAACTTAAAAACATAAACATAATATTTAAACATCAAAATCTTGAGCAATGACATAAAACATGGAAGTACGTAAGGCATAGATCATAAGGAAACATTAAGAATGATAAAATATCAAGGGAATAAAACATGTAATTGTGGAAACCATTAAGAACATGATATGATTTCCATATTAGCCAAGGCATTGCTGCCAAGACCATCTTAGTGGACAAAGTCCCTTTCTGAATCGAGTTCACTCCTCGTTCCAGTCCTGTATTACTGAACCGATTTATCTTGGCGTTCCAGCCATGTCTATCTCATGAGATATAAATCTTTACCCAATGCATTGGAGGTAGATATAGGTCCCACCCATCTCATAATGAAATCATTCTTACTTTTTCCACAAAATAAACATACATTATTCATAATAACCTAACGAATAAAATGGGTTTCATAAACATCATCAGATCATCACATAATCCATATAAAAGAAATGGATATCATTTCATAATAAGAAAAGTGAAACCATGTAAATCATAGAGACATTATACTTGAAACATACACATACAAAATAATGGCATCTTTGTTGAAAAATGGTTTTGATAAAACACTTGAACTGAATTCTTGAGGAAAATATCCTTTCATCTTCAAAATCATTTTCTTTTCACAAAACTTCATGAAATTTTAAAAGAAAATGATTTTTTTGAAAATAGTCATGAAATATTTTGGAGGAAGCTTCATGAAAATAATGCTTTATAAAACCATAAAAATCTGTTTGTGCTGTATAAGTTAAAAAAAACATTCTTCTCGTACTTTTGCCCAAAATGTCAAAAAGTACCTCGTAAAAGAAAGATTCTTTACATATCATGTAGTAAAAGTAAAAAATGGGTAAAAATAACTTTAAACATAAATGAAAACATTTTTATAAAACATGGGCTTGGATGATAAAGATAAACCCTGTAAATACTTACGAATAAACAACCTCGGATAAAAATGAGATTGATAAATTATCACTTACCTTAGGTCTGATATGCTTCGTATGGATTCGAACCTCCTGTATAATGATTTAAATAATGTCATTGACTTATTACAGAATCATATTCATTGTTATTATATCATATATGGTTCACTTATGACTTTATATTACCCATTCTTTTGTAAATTAATGTTAAAGTAGCGGTTTGGGTAAAATCATTTCATTTGTCGTTCGTGTTTTAACTTGTAATTATTCATATGATTACTTAGATCATGGTTACTTAAATCCAGAATGTCAAACATGATTTATATATAATATATATTCAGAATATACATATATATAATTGATCGATAAATGGAAAGAAATACACCGTTCATGTAGACGGTAGGCCGTACATACGCATGAACGCTATTTTCGTTTCCTTATTGAATTGAATGGAATTAAGTAGATGGCATACATATATATATATATACATAAATCCAGTATCATTATTATGTCATATACTTCATGATTACTTATTATATATACTTTATAATCCTTCATGAATGGTTAATCATTGAGAATGAATCTCATCCCGTCGTGGAGACGGTAGTCCGTACGTACGCACGAGCGATGATATCATTCCCATGATCGTGGAATTGTATTGAAGTGTATGTATAATTTTTAAGAATCAATATCACTTTAAAATAATCATATATAGTCATTATTTACACCATTATACCCATCCAAGTAAGGTGGTGGTGGAAAATAGATTACACCATGGCGTGGAGACGGTATTCCGTACGTACGCACGCGCGATGA
This sequence comes from Viscum album, assembly GCA_963277665.1. Classification (NCBI taxonomy): domain Eukaryota; kingdom Viridiplantae; phylum Streptophyta; class Magnoliopsida; order Santalales; family Viscaceae; genus Viscum; species Viscum album. Next base: position 1,857,348,956 of record OY728153.1, on the reverse strand, counting down.
TTTCGTTTTCGTGGAAAATAGATTACACCACGGCGTGGAGACGGTATTCCGTACGTACGCACGCGCGGTGATTTCGTTTTCCATAGGATGGATAAATGGTGAAATAGGGTTGTTTCATACTTATAATAACATATCCGTATATGAGTGATACTGATCTTATTACTTCATAATGAAACAACTAAATAAGAATAAGTGGAAGAAGAAATAAAGTTGAAAGAATCAGTAACGAACATTACCTCTTCTTTAAAGCGCCTCTTTGATACCTCCACTTAGGGCACTAAAATTGGTCTTTGAAGAATACCAGGACCTCTAGGTAGTTTATAGGGAAGTGTAGAAGAGAATTTGGCAGGTTTTGGCCGAGCTTGAAGGCTCAAATTGGTGTGATGAAGAGAGGGAGGAGGTTCCCTTTTATAAGGGAGGGGAGAGGCACCTTTGGAAATCTTAAAAATATTAATTTATAATAAATCTAACCCCACTTAAAAACCTCAAAAAATGACTCATATTCGAATATTAGATGATATAGGGTTGTAATCTCATCAACCAATCAGATTTAGACATGTTTTGATTTTATTTTAAACCTTATCATGTTGATTTATCCTTATTTAATCTATTTAATTTTATTTGTGGTAATAAAATTCTAAATTTTAAATTAGAACAAATAATTACTTATTTGTTGTGAATTTTCCATAATTGGATACTTTATAACATTTTTGACCATATAAATTTAAATTTATAATTTTTAAATATTTTTGTGATTTTTAAACAATATGTTATGTTTATAACATAACAATAGTGTCAATTTTGACACTATTCATTTATTTGAATTTAAATAAAATATATACAAAAGATATTTTCAAACTAAAAGCTTTAATAGATTCATAAAATTTCATATGTATCTAGAAAATTATTTTAGCACATTAAATAATTCATATAATATTTATTTTATTATTTTTAAAACCATTTATTTGGTTTATCTCTTAATAAAATAATTACTACAATATTTTTTTATAATTATTTAATATACTTATTTGTTGCATAAAAATTAAAACTAAAATCCTATGATGAAGATAAATCTATTACCTTTAAAAATGATACTTTTAATCAAATTTATCTTCTTAAAATCACAATATGTAAATTGTTATATTTATTAAATTATGAAGGTGACAACTTTGGCATCATTTAAAATAAAATAATATAAGTGTCATAATCGGTTTTATAAGGCTCCAAATGGTCAAATATTCGACCATTGGATGATTATGTTTTACAGTTACATGACCAATAAGTTTTGGTCAGGGTTTTGTGCCCTTTATGGTCACTATTAGTTTAATAACAACTATATTCTTGATTTTTCACTAGATAAACAATTTTCTGCATCACTATTGTGTCACAATTAATGATAATTATTTAATCCCTAAAAATTATAAATAAATTCATATGATGTTGATAATTTCATTATATTTCTGTAGATTATTCATGTTCGAAGTTTTATGAAGTTTATCACTAAATTAAAATTAATATACTTATAAGATTTAAGAGAGTGACATGTTGTCACTTTCTTTTGTTTTAATAATAATTAAGTTATTTTCATGGAATAAAGTCCATTAAATGATTCTAATCCGACCCTTAGGTGATATGGGTGTACGTTTAGTCATCCCATAATATTTTTACAGGTGTTAGGTTAATTTTATAATCTTATATTTACCCTTAATTACCTGATTTACCTTTAATTATGGTAAATAAAAGTTACCGTAGTTACTATTCATAATTCCCAAATATAAAGAGTAGCTTATTAACATAAATTGGACCCATTGATTCCAAATATTGAATCCATTTTTTCAAATTCAATACACAGAAGTTTCAGAAATTAAATTAAAATTAATCCCGTTGTCGAATGAAAACGAGTTTTTTATTAAAACATTGCAAAATATTGAATTGATTTAACCTACGAATTCAATGTAAAATCAATGCTAATGACATACATTATATTAAATGGTAAAAATATATTCTATTTATACTTTAAAACCATTCAATATTATAATTTAACCACATGATTTATTACGATGAAAAAAAGTTGTTTTTAATTAAAATATAGCGTGTTTTTACTATTCATTAAAATATGAAAGTTATCAGAAAAATATCAAAACTTTATCCAATGTAAATTTTTATATCCTGATTAAAAAGAAGAATTATATTTTGTCAAATTGAACTTATAAACATGTCAATAACTATATTTAAAGTGGGTGCGCCATCAAAAGGCGGCAAACCTGCATTTTTTAAAAAATACATATTTTACACGAAAAATTTATTTTGTTCTTATACCATGTTCTAGAAAATGTGTAAGATGAATAATAATGTTATAAAATTAAAAATTTAGTTAATACTATTCATAAGGTCTAGTTCATAATAATATTTTAATAATATATCGTTGTTTAGTAAAACCCGGTATTGCGTACAACACACGATATCGAGGAAGGTCGCGATTGTGTGTAATGAAAGACAAGTTAGGGTTGCGTGTTGTGCAAGAATCCTTTGTTGTTTCATATAACAGAATCTAACCATATTTCATTTATACATTGAATATATATATATATAGACACTCAATGTTGCGTAGAATGACTATTATCAAACGAACTTGAAATTGTGTGTAACACAATCTAAGAATAGTGTTGCGTATACTGCAAGAAAATACGATGTTACGTATAACACAAGATAATATTTTTGTAACATAAAACACAATACATCAAATAAATTAAAAAGAATACTTATCATAAAATATCGTGTTGTTACAATGCGGGTGGGGTATACTTTTGTTTATCTATGGGTTATAGTTGTGCCATTTTAATCAAATATAAAGAAATGGTTAATTGGATTTAAATTGGTAAAACGGGTTTGATTAATATTCTTTTAAAACTTTGATATTATTTCTGATATTTTGAATTGTACGGGGCTGATGTCCTACTAAAAATTGTGTCCATTAGTGGATTTGTTTGCACTAGATATATATTCTATGATATCTTCTTTGGTTGTGATTTTTTTTATATCACCCTTAAATGTAAATTAATTAACCACTTATATTTGTATAATAAAATGGTTTCCCTATGATTTTGTATTGTGTGATAATACCCCCAAAATAAAGTGGAATATTATAAAATCCTCTTTGTGAATTTTTGAAATCATTTTCATGTGTTGTGATGTGTGTTCATTCTTGTGGGATAGTGATGTATGTATAGGTCATGTGGGGATGATAGTTTGTTTGGTCGTTCTTTTGGGGTGGTGGGGAGGTAGTTTTTTTGACATAATTTTGGGGAAGTGAGGAGGTGGTTTATTTGGATATTATTTTTGGGTTTTGAGGTGGTTCTTTCTTTGTTCTAGAGGTCCAAGTAGTAGTGGAATAAATAAATATTTATTCAATAATGTTTTGAATGGATTGGGTTGTTTTTGTTAATGGAATGAAAATTTTTAATGGATAATTAAATGGTGTGTTGTGTGATTAAACATGGTTGATTATAAATAAAGAAATTAATAGGGTGATTAAATGAAATTGTTTGGAAATGTGATGTGGGGTTTTCAACTTGATGTGTGGTGTTATGAATTTAGAGGTTGCAGTAAAATTGATGGTGTTGTGAGTTGGTTTGTTTGTTTATGAATGTATAGTTTTGGATTGATTGTTTAATATTATATATACATATACTTGTAGATTCTTGTTATTTCTATAAGAACCCCTCCCACATCCAGCACTATGTGTTGACACCTACATAGTCTTGCAGGGTGCGGTTTTCCCAACATCTGATGAGGAGTATGGATGGATGGGTACCTAATATCTCATCTATGAGAGGTAGTTATTTCATAGACTGTGATGTTGGGAGGTCTTTTAATGCATTAGATGGTGGTTTTGATGTCCCATGTGTCTTCAGGTGATATGTGATGGCCAAAGTGTTTGTAGGAAAGATGTCACATCTTAGGTGTTTTCAGGTGATATGTGACAGTACTTGTGGGTCAGTGTGGTATACAAATAAGATGGGAGTGTCAGGACGTACGATGTTAGTTGTGAGAGTGTAATATAAGTGGGAAAGCAGTGTGGGGTACCCTTATCAATGTGATTCGTATAATACTATTTTACTTGGTTTGTGTTATTTGGTGAGTTTGCCTTGGCGAGGTTGGGATGGTTAGTATAACTTGATTGATGATGTTTTATTCTATTGTTTTCTCATAGGTGCATTAGAATTCTTCTTTCACATGTGCATGAGATACTTGAGTTTTTTTCTACAGACTATACCTGTATGCTCACCCTGTGTATATAAAACATTTTTCAATTTTTTGAGAGGATTATGTGGACATGGTTGGACATTACTTGATCAGACAATTGGATAGTTGTTGTGTCACAATTTATATTTACATTGAGCATTTAATTTAGAAAATTTATTTTATTTGTATCAGTTCTATTTATAAAATCATGTGGGATAGTTTTTGTCTTTCTTTTTATATTTTTTATTGGAGTTGTTTGTGGATGATCCAACTTATCTTTGGATCTTATTTATATTATAGATGGTAATGCCTCTCGTATATGATATTTTCATACCGTTGGTAAACAAGGGCCTATTGGAGGTGGGAATTGGAGGTTATTATCCCTCTCCTTACATTGTGTTGTCTTTGGAGGGAGTGGATCATGAAAATTCATCTTTTATTGTATAAGGACTTATTGAAATAGACATGGTGTTTGGTACCAAATTTATAATGTTACATAGGATTTATCACCATGTGACAACTTGGTGAAGCATTAGTGACCACTCATGGGTATGAAACTACCATTTGGAATGCATATGTGTGTGATAGAGAGACATGGTTGGTTAATCCAAGAGGAGAAAAATTAGAAAAAATTGATTTAGTTTAAATTATTTTCTTAAAATAGTTTCTTACGATGAACTATTTTACTTCATTTCAAATTATTTTAAATTCATAAATTTTTTAAATGCTTCTATTTTTATAATTTATGTATGATATAATGTGTTCTTTCCCTAGTGGTGTGATTTTTGGAAGCCTTTTGGGGAAATATTAGTGGGTATGATTACTCACCCCCTACATATTCACTTTGGTGCATATGTATACGTTATTCTTCATGAAATAGTCAACGGAAAGTTTTTATAATTATCTAGTGGATCATATTGATTAATCTTATTCAGGATGATGTTTTGGATCTTGGATTTTCTTACATAATGTTATTAGAGTGATGCCATATTTTTTTGCTGCATTAGGACATCCTTTGGTTTCTTTGTGTCTTTTTGTTATGTATTTTCATTGCTACATTGATAATATTGTTTATTGGTTTTCTTTAAAGTTGTATTATTTATATTCATGAATCATATATTTTTTTGGGTTTTCTCTATTTTATCCTATTAGGTTGAGTTTTTTATTTAGGAAAAATCATCCCCCAATGTTTTACTAATCCATTGGAATTTATTACTGACCTTTTGTGTCTGGGGTATTTCACCTAAGTTTATTAGTAAATCCACCACCTTTCAATCTAATAACACATCATTATTATTTTTTTATAAAATAGAAGAAATAGAAGAACAATGAAACTAAAAGGAAATCTTTAACCTAGGGGTCCTAAAGTAATGTTACCCTAGGGAAACCCCTCAAGCCAATGACTTGGGGAGGGATGTTAAAAATGATGTTAGTAATGGTTAGTCTATCATATTAGGATTTTATGAAGGATATAAGAATGTAAAATCAGGAAATTTATTGCATAAAAAATATATTTCTAACCTCTTTAGGTTGAAATTTAAGATTCCATGGTAGTTCAGGTACAAACGTGTTCTATGTCACTTTGAGTTTTGTCATTACCTAATAATTGAGGGTTTAGAATATGAGAGTTTAGTATCATGAATTAGTAGATACTTACCACTCTGATGAAATAATTCATCTGATATTTGGTTTCTTATGTTTTGGTAAATATTGGCATGATAAATATATTTTTTGAAATTTAATCTTCATCTTCATATGAAACAATAATTTTATCAGAAATGTTTTTAAGAACATCTTATGTATTATTTTTATTTTCATAATGTGTTAATTCATGTTTTCATTGAATTTTGTTTAGGAATTATTTATCTTTTATTGTATAAAATAATATAAAAGTATTTTGGAACTATAAATTAGTATGGTAATGAATTTAATTAGAAGTAATAGAATAAAATGTATTTGGATCCATGTTTTTTCAAGATACATTCCATCATTTTTTATTGAGTACTTAAAATCTTAATCCCATGTCTATTTTTTTACTCTTTATTATTAGAAACTATTTTCATGTTAGTATTCTAAAAAATGTTTTACTAATTTGTGTTTAGTATAAAATTTTCATATTTTCATGGTATACTCTTTATTTATTTAAATTAATAGACATGAAATTTTGTGTATGAATTTACAAGTAGAATGTTAAAATACTAACTTCTTATTTCCTGGTATAATTTTATGATAGGTTTAAAATAATATCATGATGTTGTTACTTATTTTTCAATGTATCAATGAATTTTAGTATCATTAATTGAATAGCATATAGAATGGTTGTTTTTAAAATTTAATAGCATATTGTAATGTTTGTTTTGAGCTCCAATGTTTATTAGATCATGGTCCATGAAAGCATGCTTGAAATGTAACGTTTTTTTAAACTAAAAAACATAATGAAAAAATTGTATATTTATATTATTTATTGTAATGTATGATGTTACTATAGAATTTTGGTATACAAACAAAAACAATTAGGAGGTTTTAATTGGGATAGTATATAGTAATGCTTTTTGTATTTCACAAACCTATAAATTAATAGTTCATTAATTATGTAAGGGTGTGCAATTTTTGATCTATTATTTTTTTCTTAATTTATTTATTACATAAGTATTCTTGATTTTTCAACAAATATTTACAATTAAATTCTTAACCATCAAAATTTAGGGCATAAAATATTGTAGTAAATAAGGTTTCCCACAATTTTATTTCATTTTCTTTGGTTGATTATAATTTCATAATATTATGTTATTTGAAACACCAAGTAATGTTTTCCCTTATGAAACTAGTTTATCTATCATAGGTTGATATATAATATTCTCCTCTTTTCATTAATTTTGACTAATTAGTTCATGTTATGTTTCTTATTGGTTTTAACATGATTTGGTTACTATTGTTGATGTTGTCGGAGTTCATGAACCATGTTTTGTTGATAAATAGTTTTTTATGTTATAGAATGATTTCGATATATTCTTTTTTATAAATTCTTTCACGATTTGAAAGTGGTTTTAAAAAAAATTATAATTTTTTATGAAAATTTTCAGACCATTTCCATTTGGTAAAATATTTAAATACCATTCATTAAATGGACCTTGGGAAATGGATTTCAAAATAAGGAAACCTTTTATTGTTTTGAAAGTATAATTTTCATGATTTTATAAAAAAAATCATTTTATAAAGATGTAATTGTTCCATGTTGGGTTTTAAGTATATTTTAAAAATTAATTTCAAAATTGATTTAATAGTGAATGAATTTTAAAAGGATTTAAAGTGGTTATTTCAATGTTCATTTGAACTACATATTTGTAAACAAAATAGTTTCTCTCTTGGTAACATTAAAACTATTTCATGTGGTTCATAGGGAATTTTTTTATATGATCAATTAGTGGAATGAAATTTTTTTGGTGTATTAGAGTAGACGGTAATTAGTTATTGTACCTATAAAAGAGGTGGTTTGATATTTTCCGTTAAGAATAGTGGTGTTAGATTTGGTGGTTATGCTACCTATGATTTTTTCTAGTAATGTGATTATATATTCATGTTTTTTTACTTCATGTGGCCATGATTTTGATAGTTCTTGATTGTGCTTTCCAATTTATATGATTAAATCTGAAAGGTCTCCTTATTTTATATTTTATTATTCATTCTCAATGACATGAACAATGTGTTGAAGGGGGAAAATAGTTTACATAGGCTATGATTCCTTAGGTCATGATCATTAAGAATTATCATGGTTAATAGGATATCGTGGGACATAAAATTGGATGAAATGGTAGATTTTCTTACTCATGGTATATCATGATTAGAATTCTCTATATTTGTTATCTTTTAGAAATAATCTGGGGAATACCATGGATCATCACTATCAATGGTGTATTAATTTCTTAGTTTGGAATATTTTATGATATCTTCTAAATTTTTTCCTATTTTAATGGGTTTGAAATGATAATTTTAATATTTCTATCTATTATAGGTCGCATATTTGGGTTTAACGATTTTTTCTATTACAGTTTAGGATTTATACCATCCTTAATATTTTTATGAGAAATGGATTCTTTCATGTTCTTGTCACCATATTTAAAAATGTGTCATATGTTTCTTAGAGACCTTGAGGACTTATACCCTCTATACTTGGTGGGTTATTCTAGTTTCTTATTAATATTTACTCATGTTTGGTCTCACAAATGACTTATCTGACCACGTTTCTCAGTTTAGGATCAGTTGGGTAGTGCATTTCGTTTCTCATTAGTCTTTGAGAAATGATTCATAAATTATTGGATCATGAGTGATTCATGGATTCAACCATTTTCATGGACCCAAGCCACAATTAAAAATTGATGTCATAGTTTTCTCTATGGTAGATCTCATTCCTCCTTGGGTGACCAAGTCTATGAATGTTCTTTAGTAGACTCTTAATAGTCTTACCGTTAGGTTAAACCTTATGGTGGGGAGTCATAAGCCTTGGATAGAGGATGAACATTCTCTCACTAGTGAATTAGGTTAATTAAGGATCCTCTATATGTCTGGACAAACTCAAGCAGACTGTCCATATAAATATGTGGATGGTACACACTATAGTGTGTGTCACCCATTGACTAGTTAATAAGATATAATGATTACCTATACCATTCCTATACAGTGGGATAAATCTCATAGTATTGGACACCAATTGTATTAATAATCTTAATGTCATCAAAGTATGTGTTGATCGACTCATTAATTTGATGATTTTCATTTCTATTTGAAGAATTTTTCTTTCAAATTTAGGTCATGGGGTACATTTTTGAACTAAAGACCTTGTATCATGTTCAAATTATCCTTTTATTTTCTTCAAATGCAGTTCCTTTCTAGGTTAGTGTTTAATGCACTGACTTTTGAAAAAAAAATTATTAGTGAATATAGGATACCATCCTTGAATAATGAATGGAAAATGATCTGATATTTCATCGAGTGGAAGTTATACAATAAACATTATTAGTTCATGGAAGGATTTATTACTTAATAAGAGCTTCAATAAGTTTCTAGTTATCTATGGATGCTTCACATAAACCTATTGAGAGAATTATACCTTCATCTAGGTTGTTTTTAGGTTATCCACACTGTTTTTGTTTTTCATATCTATTTTTAATCAAATAACATTAGTTATACATGTATTTTTGGAATTAATGTGTTGTATCCTAGGGAATTAGTGAAAGTTAGTTCTTATATGGACAAAACCATGTGACTTTATTAACTGTATTAGTTGGTTTGTTTAATGGGTATCATTGCATTATATATTCAATGCAATTCATTTTGTTCTCCATTATCGTTATTCTAGATAAAGAGTGGAATCATGGTGATGTATGGGGTGTTCTCTTGTTTCATTAGTGTCATGTTTCCCTTGGGATCTCTTTCACCCTCATATCATGGGAAATGAGGGATAAGGACATGTTTCATTAATTAATACCTTTAGTACATTTGGTACACCTCTTTCGGTAGTTTTACCAATTTTATCTTCACTAATATCATCTAGATTTATGGGGACAAAAATCCTTATAGAATGGAGAATTTAAAAGCCCTCTATTTGAGTTACTTAATCTATTTATTAGGTGTTTTTGAGTTATATAATACTTGGGTTGGAATTTCTATAGATTCTAGATATGTTTAGTGTGTTTTGGAATTGTTTTTGAGGGTGTATGGTTTAAACATGTTTAGTGGAAACTGTGACCTATCTTTAGGAAACTGTGAAATAGGTTCTAGTTAGGTTCATGGTTTTTTCCAACCATGTGTATTCTAATAGAAACTGTGCAAAAAATGATAGTAAGATAATTATAGTTAGAACACGGTTTCTTAGACTGTGTTGACTAACCATAGGGGGGGTGTTTTGGAGATAGTAGAAACACGCAATTGGTACATGGTTTGGATAAACAATGCTATACAATTGTGTTTCTCCCATGGTAATGTCAAGTATCATGCACATGATTTTCACGTGATTTGAAAAACCATGTAGCCAAACTATACAACATGCCCTAAATTCTCTAAAAATCATATTTTAACATGGATTTTTACCTAGAAACTCTCATTTTTATCATATTTTATTAGGAGCTCAAAATCCTCACCTATCCTAGAAGTACATGGTGATTTATTCTAATCTGAAATCATTTTTTTTCAAAATCGAGGTGTGTTGGATCTCTAAAATTGATGGTAATTCCTTTTTCTTTCTTATCCTCTCCAAATATTTTCATCTTATATATCTTAAATCCATAGATCTAATTTTTTATATATAGATCAATGTTATCTGATGGGTATCTTAATCAAATATTATTGTATTTATTGAAGGTAATAGTTATTTAGGCCAGATCTAGATTTTTTGTATCATTCTGCATTAGAGAATTATGTGGCTTCTCACTCTTCTCCACTTATTCTAGAACATGAAGTTTTATTTTTGTTTGGATGTTTTATTTGGTTTTTTAAATATTTTATTGAATTATTTCATGAATGAAACCCTTTTTGGTTTACGATTTCAAAACATGGTAATTTTAGGGAATTTTGAAACCCCTTTATTATATAATCTAATATTATGGTTTTGAAATCATAGTTTTGGTCTAGTGAGAGAAATATATTTGATGAAATATATAAAGTGGATAAATGGTTTATGGGGAATGAAATGTTATGGAATTTGGTCTTGGAATACATGTTTTCATGTGCTTATATTGTATTATAAGGGGATTTGTTGAAATAGACTTGGTGATCAGTTCCAAATGTGTAAAGGTACATGGGAGTTTTCACCTTGTAACAAACTAGTGGATGAAAAGAGACCACTCATGAGTATGTAATTATCATTCAGCATACATTTGTGTTTTCATGTGACATTTTTGGATATGGAAAAAGGAAGGAAATAATGAACAATTGATTATGTTTAATTTTTTTATTAAACTATTTTCTTATTATAAACTATTATATTTCAAAATAATTTGTTTTAAATTTATAAAATATTTTGATGTTACTCTATTTTTTATAATCTTTGTTTGGAATTGCGAGATAGCGTCTTATTATCCTCGTGGAATGATTGGGGAAGTCTATTGGGGAAAGCCTTCTGAGTAGGATTAGTCACCCCTTGAATCTAAACTTTATTGTGTATGTATAAATTATCCTTAATAACATAGGTAAAATAAATGTCTCGTAATTCTTTAGTGTAGAATCTTCATTTTACTTCTTTAGGATAGTGTATTGGAGCATGGAGCTTCTTATATGGAGTTATTAGAGTAATACCACATTGGTTTTTCTACTTCAGGATGTGTTTTAGTTTCTTTGAGTCTTTTTTTTTTGTATTGTAGTTTCTAATTTGATAAAAAATATTTGTTTTCTTTTGTGTTTTATTATTTATATTCATGCATCATATAGTTGGATAGGTTTTTTTTGCATTATATCTTATCAGGTTGTGTTTATTCTTCTAGGAAAATAATCCCTCCAACATTTGACTAATCCCTTGGAATTTATTTCTGGTATATGGTTCCTTGGGTATGTATCCTATGGTTAGTATCACTTCTTCCTCCTCTAAAGATAATGATTTAGCAAAAGATATAATAAATAGTCTTCTTTCTTGTCCTCCACCTTATCCTCTCTAGTTTCACATAGTTCCTTCTCTCCCTATTTATCTTTTCCAATATTTATCTATTTACATGTCTTCTATTCTACATAGTGGATATCCATATATCTAGATAATAGTTTAAATTTTAGATTTAAAATAAAAAATTTAATTAAGTTACAACTTATCATACTTCAAATTAATCCTTTAGATATTTTTCCGTTTAATCTCAACCATTCAGATTTGAAATTGTGGTTTTCAAATATTATATTAACTACCAAACTCTCCTAAAAATTTCTTTTCATCACTATAATTATAACTACCCAAAAAACATATTTTATGGAATTTTTATGTGCTACGTGGAGTAAACAAGTGGTTCTAATCAATTAACCTCTAACTACTAAAAGCCTTGTGATATAAACCATCTATTGTAGTGTGAGCATCCTAGATTTTCTAGAACCATAAATTCTTGTTTCATCTTCCTTAGTAGTGTGAAATATTCCATTATAATAGAGAAATACTTTCACTCAATTCATTTCAACATAGTGGTGTTTTGAAGTGTAACTCTCTTTAGCTTCAGTGATATTCTCATTTAATTCACAACCAAATAAAGACACACTATTATGTAATATCATGATGTGATTTAGAATAATTTTTCTTTATTAATACAACATTATAGTCATTGACTGCATATTAGACACTATAAAAACTCCATCATGACTAAAAAACTAATGGATATTCTTGGATCTATAAAATAAAAACCGTTAATTGTGTAATCTCCTCTAGAAACATGGATCTATTCAATACATTCATACTATATTGTAGCCATTTTAGATATAGATTAGAACAGGTATGATACCTCTAAACTGAGATTTAATCACTTCTAAACATCCATAATGATCTCCAATGAACATCACATCTCATGTTATATTTTTTTATCTAAGAATATTGGAAACATTGGGATATAATCCATTAACAATATCACCATCTTCAAAACATTTCTAGGAACCTCCAGCATCATTATATATTCTAGAACATTAATGAAAATTCCCTACTATTTGTTCTTACATTGAACACCTTTCTTCATCCTGATACTTTATTCAAACCTCTCAAACTTCTTCAATTCCAAGACATCAGTAGCGTTACATATAGCCTTCATAATCAACAAAATTTAGTGAAAGAAATTCAATAGTATCAAAAACTCTCAATTATAATCCATACATTACATAATCATTCACATAATTTCTATTACCCTCCAAGAATGACATCCAGTTCTTATCGAAAAATATATACAATCAAGAACTCCATGAAATACTTCATGCACCTTATTCTCCTAAAATCATCAAAAATCCATTCAAAATATAACCATATTCTCAAAAATATCAACACATCCATATATTTGAAATAATCCCCTCCCCCCTTAGGTATTTTGTTAATAATATACATACCTCTAACATTCTCTCCCTTTGTCAATAAAATGAAAATAATCTACTTAAATTTCATATACCCCGTTGGTTTTATTCTGATTTTACTTGAAGATAGATCCCTTGAAATTTCAAAAGAAAATCTTCATTGGCTCTTTCTGTCCCTTTGGTCAAAATAAATCTTGCACTATATTTAAAAGATAATTAATCATCATATCCTACCTTTTAAAATATATATATTTAGAGATATTATGATCCTTCATAATCACCTTCAATGTTCTTGACCTATAGAATGTAGAAATAATATCATAACATTTGAAGAACTCTCAATCAGTATTCACTAAGATTTATTAAAAATAAACTAATAAATGAATTCTTATCAAGAAATTTCAATGAAAAAATTTATTGCTTCAGAATTAATAATAAAATATTCCTCTTACCCTACTAAGTTGGAGCATAGTTTATATGAAGACCTTCCTTTTTAATACATAATTTTTAACATAATTCATTAATAACATATTATATTAAAACCTTTGAATTAACTTTTTAGGTTTAGTGTCTTTAATACTATATAAAAAATTAATGAGGTGAATATATCCTAAAAACATAAAATTTATTTAATCTTATTTAAGTACATAATTAAAAATATATTCTAGGTCATTTCACTGTGTATAATTTCCTGGGGACATACATCAATAGAAAAGCGTGACCATAATGCCATGTAATGGATAAACAAAGGAAATGTAACATGAGAAACTATCATGGATAAAACATAAGGCATTATATAGAAAAATAATCATAAGTATGGGATACATAACATAGAAATGTGTACATAATATAAAAATTATACATTCACAAGAATATCACCAAGGTTTAAAACTAAGGTGTCAGAAAACAATTACCAAGTTTATTCATCAAGGTATCGTAAAAGATGTCATCTCTAGAGATTAATTATTTAACCAATTAATTGTAGCACTATCAGGGCACACCCATCATATGTATTAATTCATGGGTTCCTAAATATAATAATAAATCATTTCATCAATAAACTATGGAGAATAATGAATGGGTTTCATATAAAACTATTGAGTACATAAGTGTTTACAGAATTCAACTTTTCATCATTTTTTACCCATAAGAAGGGAATGTGGGTTTCATATATTGAAGTACCCAATAAATAAATTATAATTACATATATATTAATACCATTTAATAAAAATAGTATTGGTTATTCATGATATAAAAATGATATCATGGATAATGAAAGAATGATTTCATAATCATAATGTGTATACATAAGTGTTTTTGGAATGGGCTTAATGAGAGATAATAAATGTATATAATTTATAAAAAAATATTTTTATAGTAAAGTAATAATCATAAGTTGATGATAATATAATAAATTTGAAAATATTGTACTCCTAATAAAGTAAGTATATAGCATCCCACCTCTTTATTACATAACATTTCATTACATTTTACAAACAGAGGATCTTTAAAGTCTAGTGTCTCGGAAATCAGGAACATAATACATGAAAACAACATAAAAATTCTTATAAACCACTTTTAAGGATTCATAAAAGGTTCGTCCTATGTACATATACTGAATCTAATATCCTAGATATAGACATCAAAGGAAAGGGTGAGCAAAAGACCCAGTAAAGGTAAACAAGGGAATCAATGTACTTGTGATATCAATAAGAACTTGAATAAAAATATTAAGACATGAGAAATGAAATAATAAGAATATCATAATGAAAAGACTTGAATCATAAATTGAATATGTGTCTAAAACATTTAATTTAGACATTAATGAACATATCACCAAGTTCCATCCCCAAGGTGTCAAAAAAATTACCAAGATTATTCACCAAGGTATTGTGAAACTTGTCATCTCTAGAGATTAATTCTTTACCAAATGAATTGAAGCGCTATCAGGGCGCACCCTTAATATGTATTTAATTACATGTGAACCACATAGATCATAATAAAATATATCATAAATAACCCAAATGGAATCAAATAAATGGGTTTCATGTCAAAATTGTGTCATTTAAAAAGAGCTTAAAAATAAGATCATTATGTCATGTATAACCCATGGAAGGGAGTGAGGGTTATATGTATGTAAATTCCAGAATCAAATATATCATCTCTATATATTTATGAAAACCCATGTAAAAGAATAAAGTTTGGGTATTCCCATAAAGAAACAATAGAATTTCTTGAGAGAAACAGATAGAAATTTTGAGACGAAATTTCTGCAGCATAGTGGCTATATGACACGGTTTTAGAAAACATAGAAAAGAGAGGGTAAAAGGGTAACCCACTCATAAATAACTCATAATAAAGTATGGGTACTTAATAAGATCATGGAATGGATATTTTAATGAGATTCCACAAGAATAAGGAAACATTAAAGAAAAGAGAAGATGTGGTTTCTTTTACGAAACATTCGGCAGCCTAACGGCGACACTTAAAAATTCAGAAAACAAATTGATGAGAGCGGAAAAGGTATCTCAACAATTAGAAATGAAATGGACAGAAATTAGAACATATAATAACATACCCTCCACATAAAGATATGGAAATTATAAGACATAACATAAAGTAAGTCATGACTTAAAAGAGGAGGGTCAAAGAATCCCTTACCTTGAAGAGTTGCCTTGAAAGCTTGAAGGTCAGGACCTTGGGAGGCGTGAGGGCACCCTGGGAGGACTCCGTGTGAGGTAAAGAGACCAGAAATTCATTGGGGAGGATTTGGAAATGAAATTAATGAGCGAAAGGCTTTCTATTTATAGGATAAGTGAGGGGACAAAGCATTAATTGCCAAGCGACTACTCATCGGTGGTATTGGAAAAACCATGGGTTTGCCCATAGTTTTTGTAACACCCCGAGATTTTATGAAAAATATTCTTTTTAATTTAATTAATGTCTTGTGTTGTACTCTACACCAAAAGGATCTTGCACTACACACATCCTTGACTTGCCTTGCATTACACGTAATTGCGACCTTCCGCGATAGCGTGTGTAGTACGCAATACCGAGTTTCACTAAATGAGATATTATTATAATATTATTATGAACTAGCCATAATGAATAGTAATACCCACTTTTTGAAATTTTATAAATTTTATCTTTCAAAATGGACTTCATTTTTGGATTCGGAATATCGAAATTAGCATAGGGTGAAATTTTGGTACTTTTCGGATAACTTTAATTTTCTGATGAATAGTGAAAATTACTAAATTTTAATTAAAAACATCCTTTTTAATCGAAATAATTAATAGTGATAAATTATTAATTTGAGTGTTTTTAAATTATATTTAGAATATATTTTTACAATTTAATACAATGTTGGTCATTGGATGTAATTTCACATATAAACCAGACATAAACAAGTGTCAATCTTTTGATAGTTATTATCTCTTAAGAACACGCTATTTGTTTTGACGATGAGAATTAATTTTTCAATTAATTAATGCAACTGATATGTTTTGAATTTGGTAAAATAGACATAATTTTTGAGTTCATAATATCAATTATATCTTAGGCCTAAGTTTTGGTATTTTTCTAGAAACTTTCATTTTTTTGATGAATAGTGAAACCACTAAGTGGTAGTTAAAAAAATGAATTTTTCATAAAACTTAATTTTACCGCTTCTGTGAGTGGAATTTCAAAAATCTGAGAGTCACGGTTGATGTCATTAAGTAAAATGTGGTTCAATGAGATGAAAATAATTTTTGGTGAATAGTAAATTTTTACTTTTTTTACCACGGTTAAAAGTAAATAGGGTAATTAAGGGTAAAAATGTTATTATTATTACCCTAACACATGCCCTAATTCTATTGGACAAGTGTAATTCGACCAAAAACAACATTAGGAATAAAATATGACCATTTAGGCCCACTTGGATTAGATTAGGACATTTATTATTAATTTATTTAAAGAAGGGTTAAAATAGTTAAAATCAAAGTTTAATAACTAATTCATTTTTAATATAGGGTTATACATAAGATAAATTCGACCATAAATATTAATTAGAAAGATAAAACGATTTCCTACATAATTATATTTTATTTGTAATTTTTAGACATTAAAAAGGTTAATTTATTTATGACACAAAGATGATGCGTTAATTATCTTATTAATGAAATATTGACATAATTGATGTTATAAATACCCAAATAAATACAATTTAAGACTTTTTATGAAATAAAAAATATTTATTGGTTAATATGACATGTTATTATTTATTAAAATAACTTTTTTTAACTAATCATTTTGTTATTATTTTCACAAAAATAAATTACAAAATATTGTCAAAATTGACATAAAATAGTTTTTAAAAAACATATTATATTATTAATTTTTATTTTATTACTAAAAATCTAAGGTTCGGACAAATGACTTAGATAAGGCTATATATATTAATAATAAATAACTTGGGGTTCGTTTGGCTTGTTATAGTAAGTTTAATAACCTTATACTGTAAGAACACAAAAAGACACGGTAAAAGTAAAATTATCTAACTTAAAGTTAAATATAAATGATAAGGTTAATATAGGAACCTAAACTTGATTAAATTCTATTGGATGAGAGGATTTCGACCCATCCCCACCTTAGCTTCGAAATAAATCAATTTGGAGCTATTTAAAACCGAATTTGGCTTTATAATAAAAATAATATTTTTTGTTTTTCCAAAGGATCCCCTCTCCTCCCTTATAAAAGGACACCTCCTCCCTCTCTTCCTCACACCACTTTGAGCCTTCAAGCTCGGCCAACCCCTGCCAAATTCTCTTCTCCACTTCCCTAGAAACATCCTAGAGGTTCTGGTCTTCTTCAAAGACCAATTGTAGTTCCCTAAGAGGAGGACTCAAAGAGGCGCTTCAAAGAGGAGGTAATGTCTGTTACCAATTCTTTCAACTTTATTTCTTCTTCCACTTCTTCTTATTAGGATGTTTCATTATGAGGTAATAACATCAGTATCCCTCATATACTGATATGTTATTATAAATATGAAACAACCCTATTTCACCTCTTATCCATCCTACAGAAAACGAAATCACCGCGCATGCGTACGTACGGAATACCGTCTCCACGCCGTGGTGTAATCTATTTTCCACCACCACCTTACTTGGATGGGTATAATGGTGTATATAATAACTATATATGATTATTGTAAAGTGATATTGATTCTGAAATATTATACATACACTCCAATACAATTCCACGATCATGAGAACGATATCATCGCTAGTGCGTACGTACGGACTACCGTCTCCACGACGCGATGAGATTCATTATCCACGTTAACCATTCATGAATGATTATAAAGTATATATAATAAGTAATCATCAAATATATGAAATAATAATGACACTATATGTATGTGTATATATATGTATGTCATCTACTTAATTCCATTCAACTCAATAAGGAAACGAAAACAGCGTTCATGCGTACGTACGACCTACCGTCTCCATGAACGGTGTATTTCTTTCCATTTACTAATCTATTATATATATGTATATTATGAATATATATTATAAATAAATCATGTTTTATATTCTGTAATTAAGTAATCATGATCAAAGTAATCATATGAATAATTACAAGTCAAAACACGGACGACAAATAAAACGATTTTACCCAAAACACTCTTTAACATGGAATTTACAAAAGAACGGGTAAAATAAAGTCATAAGTGAACCATATATGATATCATAACAATGAGTATGATTCTGGAATAAGTCAATGACATTATTTAAATAATTATACAGGAGGTTCGGACACTTACGAAGAAAATCAGACCAAAGTTAAGGGAAATATCACAATCTCATTTTTATTCGAGATTGTTTATACTTTGGTATTTACTGGGGTGTATTTTATCATCCACATCCATGTTTCCTAAATATGTAATATTTATATCCTTATAAAATAGTTTATATTCAATTTTACCTTTCGTTGAGTTTTTAGTAAAAGATATGAAAGGAATCTTTTGTTGTTTTCCATACGAGGTACTTTTTGACTTTTCCGACAAAAGTACGAGAAAAATGTTTTTTTAACTTTTACGGCATGAATGGATTTTTAAAACTTTATTTCCAAGAATCTTCCTTTACAAGTTTTCAAGTTTATTTTTAATCAAATTTTTTTAGTTTAAAATTTTATGACAAGTAAAGAAAGGAAAAATGCTTTTGAAGTAGAAAGGATATTTTCCTCAAGAATGGAGTTCAAGTGTTTTATCAAAATTATTTTCCATCTAAGATAATAAAGGGTTCTGTCTCTATCCCTATTATTACATTGATTTGATTATGTTGTGATGGAATTTATTTATGAATTCCTTTATCTTATATGAATTGTTTTATGATGTCACGATGTTTAAGATTCCCATTTTTTTACATGGGTTATGCAATGATGTATGAATTATGATTTTGTGGCACACATAATAATGGTATTATTATGAGATGGGTGGGACCTATATCTCCCTCCAATGCATTGGGTAAATATTTTATATCTCATGAGATAGACATGGCTGGAACGGCAGGATTAACCAGTTCAGTGAAACAGGACTGAAATGAGGAATGAACTCGGTTTAGAAATGGACTTTGTCCACTAAGATAGTCTTGGCAATGAGTCTTGACTAATATGAAATGATTATCTATGATTATGTGTGTATGAAACAAAGATTCATGTTTTAAGTTATGATTATTGGGATTACATTTCACTACTATGATTTATCCCATGTTATGATATTATGATCACTTTTCCAGGTTAGGATTTCCAAAATGTTATGTTCTTATGAATATGATGTGATTGATATTTCTTTTGTTTACCCTTACTGAGCATTTGACCTCACCATTTTATGTTTTCTTTTCCCCAGGATATAATGAAAGGTTTTAGGTAAAAAAAAAGAAGATCTTTATGGGAGATGTTGAAGATCTTTCACCTCGATTAGAAGATTATTTTCCGAGTTTCCAAATACACTAAAATATTACGGTCCTTGTGTGTGTGTTTTTGTTTTGTACTAAGTATTCCGCAAAAGTAATGCAATGTCCATGTACGTTAAGCTTTGTGTCTCTACAGTTGGTATCAGAGGAAAGGTTTAGTCAACCTTTGGAAACTAGGATGCGAAAATGTTAGTGAGATCCCTAGAGATATTTCTAAGGTATGTCTAGGGATGTCCCTAATGATAAGTATACGTATAGGATATATTCCTAGAACTACGATAACGATATTAGAATTTAACATAAGATTTTAGATATTGAGGGTTCTCCCCCTTTACTATGTTGTTTTCCCTAGCATGATTTTTGCCTCTCACACTATTCTTTTTGGGTTTTAGAAAATGGATGGAAACAGGAAGATTCATGATAATGGAGGATATGACGGACAATGGAATGATATTCTTCATGAGAAACCAAATGAAACGGGATTTGGAAATCCAAACATTGTTATTATGCATAATCAAAAATCTCATAATATGATCAATAATATCAACTTTGGAAAGATTCTCGACTCATATAATAAGAGAAAGATGGAGTTTCATGATGATCATAGAGGAAAGAAAGTTCAATTTCCCTCATGTAAATAATGTGGGAAGAGGCATCGAGGATATTGTTTCAAGGGAACTCGAAGATGCTTTGGGTGTGGAAAATAAGGACACAAAGCCAGTAAGTGCAAAGGAAAAGGTTAAGTTAACACCATGGATGAGGATAATGGTATTGCTATGACATCAACAATGGTTAAATGTTTTAAATGTGGAATGTACGAGAATTATGCAAACCAATGCCCTAAGGGAAAGTCTCATGAATAGAATCAGTACGACCGTATGTGTAGTATTTATGTTGATCATGATGAAGAGACTACAAATGATATATGAGATGAAAGAATTGTTGAAGCTCGGTCAATGGTTTAAGAAGGTAGTGGAATTGTTACATGTTTATCAAGTGTAATGTTATATAAGTAATCTCGTGGTACTATGGAATAAAGAGACATCTAAGGATTTTTACACTATTGTCTTTCCTTGAGTTTTGAAAGTGTATGATTAATTTTACCAGTATCCATTAAAGGTTATTCAAATATTTTTGGAATATAGATGATATGTGCATAATGAAGGGATAAGGAGAAAATGAAATTTTTGACAGTATTCATGATCTCATGATTGATATAAGGACTAAGTGATATCATGGTTTGAGTATAAAGAATTTTGAGGATTTTGGTTTGTGGAAAGTGTTAACTTTTAACTGCATTAATGTTTTCACTAAGGTTCAATGGGTATTCATTCTTCAAGAGAATACATGATTAAGGTATTCACATGTTTTTAATTTGACCAACAAGATATATCTTATGATATATGGGGGATAAATAATGGCATTCACGTGATTGTTATGTGACATTTCAAGTAATCATTTTCTTTATACTATGAGCTTGGACCAAAGTATTTTAGATAATTCTAAAGATTGGAATGGATTATGTTGGACATAAGTTAGTATTGTTTAAGGATAGAACTTTTTTTTGATATTATTTATGTGATGTTATAGTAATGTAGTTTTAGAAAAAGGACAACTTGCAGGACGGGTGACAGCCCATCACGTCGGACAAGGCTATGGGAATCGAACCCACAACTGAAGTGTAACTGGCCTTTATCGCCTACCACTGGCCTACAGGAAGTCCCTGTTTAGTAGAAACTAGTTTTATTATATTAAGCAGTATGATATATGAATTATAAGTCCATTTTAGGAACTATATATGATTAATCTCACTATAGATGGACTTATGTAAGTTTTGATAACTTTTCTAACCTTTTGTTTGAGACAGATGGAATGACCCATCATTCTATCACATGATCTGATAACACATCATGAATGACAAATTCAACTTCATTTATTTAAGATATTAAGTGGAAATTGTCCAATGAACGACCAACAGTGAGACTATACCAAAATCACAAAAGTATTTCTTCTAATTCCAATTTCATCAACTTTTAGGGAAATGATCTTGAATACCAAAAATGTTATCCTAGTGCTCTTATATCTGATGAATCAGATGGTACCTTAGATCGTCACAAATTTATGGCTATGCGATTGCTGGATTTTCCATAGCCATGTTATCTACCACTCTCCATCAGAACATGATGGTTATATTTTTCTTCCATATCCATATTTTCACCTATGTTCTCCTACGTGGAAACCCAATGATGAGTTAATTTGGGTAACCGTTACGTTTCATACTTTAGTTTTTAAAGCCATGTTTTGGTATTCCTTTTTACTATGTGGGTTTCTATTAAAGAAACTTTCGAGTAGTAAACCATATATAACCCCGAAGAATTTCGAGGGTGAAATTCATTTTAAGGGGGGTAGAATGTAACACCCCGAGATTTTATGAAAAATATTCTTTTTAATTTCATTAATGTCTTGTGTTGTACGCTACACCAAAAGGAGATTTCTCTACACACATCCTTGACTTGACTTGCATTACACGCAATTGCGACCTTCCGCGATAGCATGTGTAGTACGCAATACCGAGTTTCACTAAATGAGATATTATTATAATATTATTATGAACTAGCCATCTCCATTAACGGTGTATTTCTTTCCATTTACTGATCTATTATATATATGTATATTCTGAATATATATTATATATAAAACATGTTTTATCTTCTGGAATTAAGTAATCATGATCTAAGTAATCATATGAATAATTACAAGTCAAAACACGGACGACAAATGAAACGATTTTACCCAAAACACACTTTAACAAGGAATTTACAAAAGAACGGGTAAAATAATGTCATAAGTGAACCATATATGATATCATAACAATGAGTATGATTCTGGAATAATTCAATGACATTATTTAAATCATTATACAGGAGTTTCGGACACTTACGAAGAAAATCAGACCTATGTTAAGGGAAATATCACAATCTCATTTTTATCTGAGATTGTTTATACTTTGGTATTTACTGGGGTGTATTTTATCATCCACATCCATGTTTCCTCAATATTTAATATTTATATCCTTATAAAATATTTTATATCCAATTTTACCTTTCGTTGAGTTTTTAGTAAAAGATATGAGAGGAATCTTTTGTTGTTTTTCATACGAGGTACTTTTTGACTTTTCCAACAAATGTACCAGAATAATGTTTTTTTAACTTATACGGCATGAATGGATTTTTAAAACATTATTTCCAAGAATCTTCCATTACAAGTTTTCAAGTTTATTTTTAATAAACTTCTTTTAGTTTAAAATTTTATGAAATGTTATGAAAGGAAAAATGTTTTTGAAGTAGAAAGGATATTTTCCTCAAGAATGGAGTTCAAGTGTTTTATCAAAATTATTTTCCATCTAAGATAATAAAGGGTTTTGTTTCTATCCCTATTATTACATTGATTTGATTATGTTGTGATGGAATTTTATTTATGAATTCCTTTATCTTATATGAATTTTTTTATGATGTCACGATGTTTAAGATTCCCATTTTTATTACATGGGTTATGCAATGATGTATGATTTATGATTTTGTGGCACACACAAGAATGGTATCATTATGAGATGGGTGGGACATATATCTCCCTACAATGCATTGGGTAAAGATTTTATATCTCATGAGATAGACATGGCTGGAACGGAAGGATTAACCGGTTCAGTGAAATAGAACTGAAATGTGGAATGAACTCGGTTCAGAAATGGACTTTGTCCACTAAGATAGTCTCGGCAATGAGTCTTGACTAATAGGAAATGATTATCTATGATTATGTGTGTATGCCACAAAGTTTCATGTTTTAAGTTATGATTATTGGGATTGCATTTCACTACTATGATTTATCCTATGTTATGATATTATGATCTCTTTTGCAGGTTAGGATTTCCAAAATGTTATGTTCTTATGAATATGATGTGATTGATATTTCTTTTGTTTACCCTTACTGAGCATTTGAGCTCACCCTTTTATGTTTTCTTTTCCCTAGGATATAAAGAAAGGTTTTAGGTAAAAAAAAGAAGATCTTTATGGGAGATGTTGAAGATCTTTCACCACGATTAGATGATTATATTTCGAGTTTCCAAAGACACTAAACTATTACGGTCCTTGTGTGTGTGTTTTTGTTATGTACTAAGTATTCGAAAAAAGTAATGTAATGTCCATGTACGTTAAGCTTCGGGTCTCTACAGTTTTTTCCCATGGTATTGGCCACTTAAGACACCACATACCTTATCTTACTATTCATAATTCGACCAGAATTATTTCATAATTATTACATCCTTAATGATGTCATTAAACACCTGAAACTCAAAAACTATATTTTCACTATTCACCGAAAATTCAACTTTCTCAGAAAAATCCCAAAATTTCAACATAACCAAATATTGATACTTTGATTTCAAAAATGAACTCCATTTTATGAAAATAAGTTTCTAAATATTTTTAATTTAATTTTTAAATAAAAATACTATTCACTGAAAATTCAACTCTTTCAGAAAAATCCCAAAAAATTCACCATAACCAAATAGCGATTCTCTGATTTCAAAAATGTACTCCATTTTATGAAAATAATTTTCTAAATATTTTTAATTTAATTTTTAAATAAAAAACATTATTCACCTGAAAAAAACTAATACTTATCCAATATATTTTGGAATGGTTATTTACCAATTTTGTTAAATCGCATTACTTAATCAAGGTTCCTAGATTACATTAATACTTTATGAAGTTAGGTTACTCAATAAATTTGATCACATTACTAATCATAAGTGTAAAATCACTATTCCTAATTTTTTATTCATCAAAAATTAATTTGATCTTATTAGACCTTAAATTTCTTATAGAACATATCTGTAGAAGACCATTTTTCGAAAATCATTACACATTATTAATTATTTAAGGATTACATAAATATTTTTAAAATATAAATTTTCTAAAATTCATCAATAATATGCTTACTATATTTATCCGGACATTTGAAAATTCACAAACATCACCATAAGAAGAAATCACAATTTTTATTTAAAACAAAGGATTACACAATGCAGTTACGGTCTTGTTACATATCTCTTTATAACACCAGTATAAGACATATTATTAAGGTGTGATAGGGTGATATAATCTTGGGGAGTCTCAGCTAACATTTCCCAAGTAGTGATTTCTATCAGTTTGAACTTCTCACGAAGGCAATTATGTTCCAGCTTCACACGATGAAGTTCCGCTTGGGTTTGGTCCGGAGCAAAGCCCAAAGGTGCTACCATCTTCCCGAGTTCTGTCATATGGGCTTCGATCGGCCCGAGGCTACTAGATGGGGCCATCAAATCTTCTTTCTATATTAACTAATCATGATAACTTGTATTTATAGGCAATAATCGCAACATTTAGTTTCCAACTATCATATCGACCAACGGTCATATAACAGTCAAAACTCAACGGTCTTGTTTTAATTATACACAACTTATTAAATGAAATAGTTTTGTTGAGTATAAAATAAAATAACACATAATGTTAGGAAAAAAATTATTCAAAATTTTGGGTCATTACAGACTTCCACCCTTATGAAATTGCGTCCTCGCAATTTTAAAATTGGGCTTGGAAATTTTGTTGAAAGTCCCACATCAGAAAAAGAGTCAGTAAAACTATTACTTTAAAACAAAAAAAGGGATGTACAAAGGTCACCCGAGTTAACCCATACTAGGATTCCATGTAGGAAGAAATTGATATGGAAGTGAAAACAAAGGGTCAAGTTCTAATGGAGAGTGATAGAAAACATCATTAGGGGAAAATTAACCATAAGAATATCACAAACTTAAGATGTGTTAAACGGTCTTTGATTGCCTCGTAGGAAACATAAACCAACAACATTTTTGTTTTCTGTTACTTTTCATAATTTTGATTAATTCATTTACTACATAGAATAAAAACATAAGTAAATATTCTTACCTTCAAGTAGAGTTTCATCCATTAATAATTTTCCACCAAGACTAATCTTATCTCCCAAAAATGAGCATTCAAAAAGAATTGGTCTCATCAAAAAGTTAAAGAATAGTATTCTAGAGAATAACATAATCCACAAAAGAATATCTATATTTTTCCCTTGTCTTTATTCATCAAATAAAACTAATATGGTTAGTACAATATCATATAATCCCCAAAAAGGATAATCTTTTATTGAAAAAAAATGACTATTAATCTCCAAAATTCAACAAAAGTACCCAAAGTTCCAGAAAGACCATTCAATACACAATCATCCTTAAAATTCTTCAGAATAATCCAAACTACGATTAGAAACCAAAAATCAAAATGATTTAATCACATAGTCTTCCCCAATAAATATTAACATTTATCTCCAAATATCATCGACTACTATTAAAGTCTCCTACTAAAGTGTAATTAACCTATTCACATATTATTTATGCTAGGTTCATCATTTTCTAGAAATAACCATATGTCCACAATAAATACATAAATTCTTATAAAAAAAATTCAACCATTCCTCCTCAATTTAAATCCTGTAGTAGTTTATTTCCCCTAGGCATATAGTACTCCAAAAGAGAAAAAGTCATCCAAAATAACCTTTATCATTTAATCACCAAATCAATTTCCTATAAAAAGGATATCCATTTGATAAAACATAAGTTTCCAAAATCAACTTATTCTTGATCCATAAAAATATAAGGTGCATTAGTCAGTCCGAAGGGAAAAACAACAAACTCATAATGCCTATATCTTGATTGGAAGGTAGGTTTTGGAATATCATCATTTTGCACCCTCAATTAATGATAACCAGCATAAAGATCAATCTTAGAGA
Source organism: Viscum album (assembly GCA_963277665.1). Lineage (NCBI taxonomy): Eukaryota > Viridiplantae > Streptophyta > Magnoliopsida > Santalales > Viscaceae > Viscum > Viscum album. Next base: position 1,857,321,885 of record OY728153.1, on the reverse strand, counting down.
ATAATTGAGTCCAATGAAGTTGGTCAAATAAGTCGTCAATTCTTGGAAGATAGTATTTTTTCTTCACTGTGATCCCATTTAGTTCTCTATAATCAATGCATTGCTGCATCTATCCATCCTTCTTCTTCACAAAGGGAACTTGTGCTCCCCAAGGAGACACACTTGTTCAAATAAACTCATTCTCAAAAAGATCTCAGAGTTGATTCTTTAATTCCTATAGCTCTACAATTTCCATCCTATAGGGGGTATTTGACATTAGATGAGATCCAGGTACGAGTTTAATGGAGAACTCTACCACACTTTCTAGGGGAGGTCCGGGTAACTCCTCAAGAAATACGTCAACGTATTCGTAGACGATGGGGAAATTTTCTAAAATAATAAATCCTTTGGGAGAAACTTATGTCATTTACGAATATTTAAATTAAAAAGGATTTTATGTCTTAAAACTTCATGCTTAAACAATTACATTTTTCTATAATTCCTTCATAATGATTCATAAAAATCATGCGATTAACCAAACATATCTATCGGGAGTGTCATAACCAAGCGTGCATAAAGGCCCGTTATTGTGTACCAGTTCCCGTTTGAGTCTATCTCAAAGCGGTGTTTTTGGGTTTTACCCCTTTGTACATCTGTGCCAGAGCCACCACTACCTGCTTGTATCCAGACAGGGATGTATTTTCTTGATAATCCACTTACTCAATACGCACCAAAATACCTTGATGATTTCCTATATTTAAACATTTATATAGGGTTATTCCTAAATATTTCATATCATATTTTCTATAAATAACTAAACTATAATTTGATACTAACTATAGAATCCCACCTATTTATTAGATAACATTTCATTACATGTTACAAACAGTGGATCTTTGAAGTCTAGTGTCTTGGAAATCAGTAACATAATACATGAAAACAACGTAAAAATTAGTCTAAACCACTTGTAAGGGTTCATAAAAGTTTCATCCTATGTACATCTACTGCATCTCAAATCCTTGAGATAGAAATCAAAGAAAAGGGTGAGCAGAAGGCCTAGTAAAGGTAAACAAGGTAATCAATGTACATGTGATATCAATAAGAACATGAATAAAAACCCAAAGACATGAGCAATGAAATAATAGTCATATAATAATGAAAAGATATGAATAACAACTTGAATATGTGGCTACAATATTTCATTTAGACATTCCAGAACATATCACCATGGTCAATCCCCAAGGTGTCATAAGAATTACCAAGGTTATTCACCAAGGTATCGTGAAACTTGTCATCTCTAGAGATTAATATTTTACCCAATTCATTGGAGCACTATCAGGCCACACCCTTAATATTTCTTTAATTAAATGTGACCCACATAGATCATAATAAAACATTTCATAAATAACCCAAATGGAATCAAATAAATGGGTTTCATGTCAAAATCGTGACGTTTAAAAAGAGCTTAAAAATTAGATCATTATGTCATTTATAACCCATGGAAGGGAGTGAGGGTTATATGTATATAAATTTCAGAATAAAATAAATCATAATTATATATTTATGGACACCCATGGAAATGAAATAAGTCTGGGTATTTGCATAAATAAACAATAGAATTTATTGAGAGAAAGATATAGAAATTTGGAGACGAAATTTCTGCAGCATAACGGATATATGACACGGTTTTAGAAAACATTGAAAAGAGAGGGGAAAAGGGTCACCCACTCATAAATAAATCATAATAAATTATGGGTACTGAATAAGATCATGGTATGGATATTTAAATGACATACCACAAGAAATAGGAAACCTGAAAGAAAAGAGAAGATGCAGTTTCTTTTATGAAACATTCGGCAGCCTAACGACATCACTTAAAAATTCAGAAAACAAATTGATGAGAGCGGAAAAGGTCTTTCAACAATTAGACATGAAATTTACCAAAATGAGAACATTTAAGAACACACCATCAACATAAAGATAAGGAAATTATAAGACATAACATAAAGGAAGTCATGACTTAAAAGAGGAGGGTGAAAAAATCCCTTACCTTGAAGAGTAACTTCGAACGCTTGAAGTTCGGGACCTTGGGAGGCATGAGGGCACCTTGGGAGGATTCCTTGGGAGGTAAAGAGACCAGAACTTCGTTGGGGAGGATTTGGAACTGAAATTAATGAGGGAAAGTCTTGGTATTTATAGGATAAGTGAGGAGACAAAGCATTAATTTCCAAGGGACACCTCATCAGTGGTATTGGAAAAACCGTGGGATTGCCCATGGTTTTTCCCATGGTATTGGCCACATGGGACACCTAATACTTTATCTTACTATTTATAAGTCGATCAAAATTATGTCATAATTATTACATCTCTAATGATGTCATTAAAGACCCAAAACTCAAAATTTATATTTTCACTATTCACCGACAATTCAACTTTCTCTGAAAAATCCCAAAATTTCACCTTAACCAAATATTGATACTCTAATTTTAAAAATGAACTCCATTTTATAGAAATAATTTTCTAAATATTTTTAATTTAATTTTTAAATAAAAACACTATTCCCTAAAAATTCAACTGTTTCAGAAAAAATCTCAAAAATTCACCTTAACCAAATATCGATGCTCTGATTTCAAAAATGAATTCCATTTTATGAAATTAATTTTCTAAATATTTTTAATTTAATTTCTAAATAAAAACACTATTCACCCTAAAAAACTAATACTTAACCAATACTTTCTGGAATAGTTATTTAAATATTTTATTGAATCACATTACTTAATCAAGGTTCCTAGATTATATTAATACTTTCTTAAGTGAGGTTACTCAATCCATTTGATAACAATACAAATCATAAGCATAAAGTCACTACTCATAATTTACAAATCATTAAAAAATATTTTGATCTTATTAGACTCTAAATATCTTACTGAACATAACTGTAGGAACCCATTTTTTGAAAATCATTACACATTATTAATTATTTAAGGTTTACGTAAATATTTTTAAAATATATTTTTTCTAAAATTCATCAATAATATGCATACTATATTTATCCGGATATTTGAAAATTCAAAAACCTCAGAATTTGAAGAAATCACAATTTTTATTTAAAACAAAGGATTACACAAGGTAGTTACTGTCTTGTTACATAGCCCTTTATAACACCAGCATAAGACCTAAGAGTAAGGTGTGCTTGGGAGATATTATCTTGGGGCGGCTCGGCCAATATTTCCCGAGTAGTGATTTCTATCGGTTTGAACTTCTTGCGAAGACGATTATGTTCCAGCTTTACACGATAACGTTCGGCTTGGGTTTGGTCTAGAGGAAAGCCCAAAGGTGCTACCTCCTTCTCGAGTTCCGTCAGATGGGTTTCAATCGGCCCGAGACTACTGGATGGGTCCATCTAATCTTCTTTCTATATTAATTAATCATGATCACTTGTATTTATAGGCAATAATCGCAACATTTAGTTTCCAACGGTCATATTGAACAACGGTCTTATAACAGTCGAAACCCAACGGTCTTGTTTTAATTATACTCAATTTATTAAATGAAATAGTTTTTTTGAGTATAAAATAAAATAACACACAAAGTTAGGATACAAAATTTATTCAAAATTTCGGGTCGTTATAAAGTACTTGGATGATGAGGGAGAAGAATAGATTCTTTTACCATAAGTATCGCTCCCTAAATGTAGAGGAGTGATTCCATGAGATCTTGAGAGATTATACAAATGGATTAGTGAGAGAATGAGAGAGGTAGGGGTGTGATAAATATATTTTGAGTGAATTAAATGGGATGGAGTGGTGTTTATTTATAGAAAAGTGAGGATAATTTATTACTATTTTTTCAAAAATAGCCTTTGGAATTCTAGATTTTAGAAAATAAATATCACCTAGGTCACCCATGGTTTTGGATAATGGTTTATGAAATAAAGAATAAGGTTTTATGATTTTTTGAGTTTCATAACCTAACTTCATTGTTTTATATTACTTTTGTCATGGGAAAATAATTTTCCACAAAATAATGGTTTTAAAAACTTAATTTCAACCCAAGACTAATCAAAGTTGCCTATAGGTTTGGAAAGTCATTTAAATTCATTAAAATGAATTATATTAATAAAGTACTTATTTTTTGTAATTAATTAACGTATTTTAATTATTAAATCATTATTGCATATTTATGAAGTCATAAAACATACTAAAAATGAAAAACTGTATTTCTACTATTCATTGGAAAATAGAGTATTTTAGAAAATTCTCAAAAATTACACCCTAACCTAATTTTGACATGATGATTTATAAAATAATATCAATTTAATCAAAATAATTTTCTAAATACGATTATTTTAAATTTTAAATAAAAATTTATATTTCTTGATAAATAAAAGTTGTAATGTAATAATAAACTTTCTAAACCTTAAAAACATTATATGGGCAATTATAAAATTATATTATTATTTATATTTAAATAAATCCTTTTTTACACTATTTTAGTTAAAAAATTATTTAAAATATTAATTTAAAGTATATATTTTTCAAAAATAAAATTATGTTATCTTGTTATCAAAAAATCTATTTATAATACTAATATTATATTCATGTGTATTTATTAAAATAAAATAATGACGAAAATTAGATTGAATAAATATATATTTCATTTCTAAGAATAAAATTAAACTTTTATAATAATATGTTCAAAATAAATAACCCATTATTACACCATTATATTCCCCAAGGGTCAGGTGTGTGATGATATTACTTTTATGGGGACGTTCATCTAACATTTATCTAGTTTTGATCTCAACAAACTTGAAATTCTCCAGTAGTCGGTTCTTCTTGAGCCTTACTTGTGGAAGCTCTAATTGGTATTGGTCAGGGGAGAACCCCAATCGTATTACCTCCATATCAATTCCAAATAAATGGGCTTCAAAATGAGTTATCACTATATAAAATTTGACATTTTTGATGTGTTAAATGCGATGGAGTAAGATTCATCACAAATAAAAGATAATAATGGTCATTTATGATGGATAATATTATTTTTCATAATTAATTTCTGTTATGACGGTTAATAATTCCATCACTATTAGTCCAAGTGGTAATATTAATGGTGATGGATGATATTGTCACTCATAAAAGGCCTCTCCAAAATCATTTTTAGTGAAGAACAATCCATTATTATCCCATCACAAAAAAAAATCAATTAAAAACATTAAACCCTTTCCACCTTCTTCACATCAGGTTTATTCTTCCCTATTTGAAAACCACCCCCATGAATATTCATCACACAGCCACCCCAATATTCATCAATTGTATCCAATTTTTTATTGATTTAGGTTTGAATCTCTCACATACAAAATCCTTTTATCTCCTCCTTTATTATTTTTGTGATTCCCCTTTCCCTCTCATTGTATTTGGTTTAGTTGAACCCTAGATCCAAACATTTACCTTATATTTATGGTTTGTTTGGTATTTAGGGTTATTGTAGGTTTATTGTTCCCTATATTGGGGTCCACCATTGAAAACAACATGTTCTGGATCTGGATAGGTTGATTCCACTTGATATGAGGTTGTTTTCCCAATTATTAACCTATAAATTAAGGATATTTCTTATTTGTGTGTTCATATTTTTTTATTTTAAATTTATTAGATTTTTTAATCAAAATATGGTTTGAAAATTATTTTTAATATTAGTTTATTTGTTTTTAAAGATTTCATTATAATTAATCACTTATTTAGATTTTTTTAATTGATTATTAGAATAATTTACATGTTTCTTTAGGCTCATATTATTATTTCATGTTTGTGATTGTATATAATTTAAGTTTTGAATAATTACATATTTATGATTATATCATTAAAAAGGGGTGATATCATATGATTGATTGATATGTTTACTTATATGATTCTTTTTATGTTTGAATCATTACAAATTATGATATATGTGTAATATTTGAGATTAATTTTCATTCTTATTGATTTTATTAATTAATTTAATATTATGTATCATTCGTCAATGATATTCAATAATTAATATTATGGAGTTTCATCTTTTCCTATTTTTGAGATTAGTTATAATGTCTTAATAATATTTTTTAAAAAAAATTATAATTAATAAATAATTATTATAACATAATAAATATATTTATTAATTTGTAAAAAATTATATTATAGTTGTAAAAAATAAAAAAAATTGATAACAATTATTATAAAATCACAATAATTATAAAAAATTAATAATAACTAAAAATTTACTATTAATTATGAAATTATTTTTAATAATTAATAAATAATTAGACGATATTAGTAAAAAATAGTTAATTATGCTAAATAGTTATAAATTTTAGATAAAAATATATATATAATACTATTAACTATTAAAGATAAATAAAATTTATTAAAAACATTTTTATTAATAATTAGTATACATTTTGAAATAAATATTAAAAAAATAAAAAATACTAAAAATTATTTAAAAACAATTAATAATTAGAAAAAATATAGTAATTAATAAAAATAATTAGTAATAATCATTGTTATTTGTGGAGCATGGTGAAAAAGGAAGATGAGGGTCCTTGACGCAAAAGAAAATGATGCGTGCAATGGTACTGTATTCTATAACACACTATCGCACATGTTGTGGTCCACCTTTACCAAATGTGTCATAGTCAAGCCATGTGAATCACTTATTAGCACCATCCATGGAATGTTATATTAATAAATATGGTGATAATAATTAATTAATTTATAATAATTAATAATTAATTAGTCAATATTAGTAATAATTTTTAAAAATTAATAAGAAACCATGAACGATATTAGTAATAATTAATAAAAAATAATAAGAATTTTTTATATATAGCCATAGTTATCCACAATTAAAATTTAATAATAATTTATAATTAGTAACAATTAGTAATAATTAGTTTTATTTATGTTGATTTTTTAGATAACAATGGGATTAGGAAGTAGACACCAGTTTCTATTACACGATTATGATTGGGTGAATCATCGCCAAAATCCTAACGAATTTGGTATAAATCATGTCAACATTGAGGGTGTTGAAACATTTATATCATTTTCATAATCAAATTTACAATTTTTTTCTAAAGGAACTATTAAATGTACATGTAATAAATGTGTACTTAGAATATTCAAAACGTTTGACATTTTTGGAATTCATCTACTATGTTTTGGTTTTGGGAAAGATTATATTTTTGGTATCAAAACAGTGAATAAAATTTAGTAGACAATATAAAAAATTGTTTTAGATCCATCATTTTATAATTTAGTATATAAGGTTATTAGCCTGTCTATTTAGGAAAAAACAACACATAATGATATTGAAAATCTTGAATCAGAAGCATCTCAATTTTACAATTTTTTAAAACCTACCAAGGAGGCCTTATATTCTAGATGTGGGAGAAGAAAACATGAATCTATTACAAAATTTATAGATATTAAATCAGATATTACAAATTAAAATAGTTGTTTCGATAAAATATTTTCTTTGATCAAATCATTTTACATCACACAAATACATTTTTTATTAGTTTCTAAGAAAGTAAGAAATTTTCTAAAATTTGGGTCTTAGTTATCAGAATATTCTTGCATGTTCAAATTTTAGTATATTTTATTTTGGTGATTATAAATCATTATTTAATTTTCAAACATGTGGTCAATCAAATTATAAATAGGAAAAATAAATAAAATCTATATTTATTATAAAATACTTGAGGTATTTTTTAATTACACCTCGTTTACATCAACTATTTTTGTCTCACAACACAGTTCCATTGACGACATGGAATAAATCAAATATTTATGTCAGTAAAATATTAAACTATCCATGTAATTGTGATTCATGGAAATAAATTGATCAGATTAATCCTATTTGTTTCTTCAGAACCTTGTAACATATGGTTGATACTTTCAACTAATGGTTTTCATCTATTTGATACTTATGACGGTCAAAATTTTTCTTGGCCTATTTTTATAACTCTTTATAACTTATCTCCTTAGATGTTGATAAAGGAAAAATATATATATTTGTCATTATTAATGATGGTATATCTAGAGAATAATATCAATCATTATTTAAAGCCACTAGTTGATGAGTTAATTTCATTATAGAATGATGGTGTTACTACATATGATATAGTTTCATATCATAATTTTACACTAAAGGTTGAATTAATTTGGGAAATCAATGAATTTTAGACATATGTTATATTATATGGATGGATTATAGACGGTCTAAAACCAAGTATATACTATATTACTGAGAGAAAAAACATTTATTGTTGATAATGGAAGAAATAATAGTTATTTTGACTGTCATAAGAGATTTCTTCATGCAGATTGTAACAACCTGAGTTTTTATGAATTGATATTTTGAATAAAATAAATTTATGTTATGGATTTCATTGAACACAACACTATGTTAATTTTACACTATAAACAACACCAACTTAATCATTCACTATATGAAACACTGGCTGATCTTGCGTTACACATAACACTATGTTTTAACAAAACCAAGATATATTATTAATTTATTTATTTAAATGAGATATTTATAACCTATCTATTGAACAAAGTGATATGAATATTAATTAATAATTTTTAAATATAAATTTCAATGGTTTTATATAAAGATAACATATTGATAAAAAATACATAATTTTCTGTAAAGTATTTATATGTTTCAAAAATACTATTTTCTTAGAAAATTATTTTTATATCATTATGTGAAAAAGAATAAAATTACTTTTTTACATTTTTAAAAAAATAATTTTATAAAATAAACTTAATTTTTTAATTCATAATTTCAAAATTTTCATATGTTTAATTTTAGGTATTTTTCTAAAAAGTATCATTTTTTGATGAACAGTGAGAAAAACATAATATTAATTGAACATTTCCTTTTATTTTAATTTATTTATGAAGTGAAATTATATTTAAAAGTGGTTTTAAAGTATATTTAGTTCAATTATACATATCTTAATTCAATTTATTTAATTGGAAAAAATTTTTTACTGAAATTGGATATAAAAATACTATAAATGTTTTGATCATTTACTTTAAAAGTTTGTTTTCTTGTCACGTCTATAGGATTTATTTTAAAATAATTTTACCACTTCATTGAATGGAATTTCTAAAAATGGATTAAATATTTTAAATAATCATAATTTATAATTTATAATAATTTTAACGTAAATTTTTATCAAAATTAATAGTGAATGCAGTAAAAAAATAATTACCATAGTTATTGTAAAAAATGGGTTTACTATGGTGTTAAATTAAAAAGATAAGGGGAAACATTATCTATACACTTTTCAAAAAAATATTTTATGGCCATATTTTTACCATTACTCTTCAAAGTTTCTATAATGGACTATTTTTAAATCTTTTTGCATATAAAAAATGTGATAGCACTTATTTTTTTCAAAAATACCAAGTGTGTCCTCTCCCCCATTTATAAAAGGCCGCCCCCTCTCCCCTCTTCTTCCCACCTTAACACCTATTTGGTTTGGAAAATACCTTCCCAAATCACATACCAATTTACCTCCTCTCATACTATAATCCTTATTTTGGGAAAAATACATCCAAGTAATGATTTTAGTGGAGTCCTAAAGAGGATACCCGAAGAAGAGGTAATATTCATCAATAAGTGTCATTGTTTTATTTCTTCCTATAAGCCCTTGAATTTTTAGTATATCATGATTATATAATAACCTAAGTATATTACATATTATTATATTTTTTTATGTTAATAAAATGGTCTAAACCCATCTCCACTTCCATCATATGGGTTATGGAATCATCATTCATGTGTATGGCGGATTACCGTTATGCGAACCGATGTCATTCATTTTTTAATTACCACCTCTCAAGGGTGATAATAATGAGTGATTTATTGTTTATATGTATTATATTTATTATATTTATGATTTTATTATTATTATAGATTTTTTTTATCAAACATAACTTCATACTATCCATTTTTTGGGAATACGATAACGACATTTGTGTGTATAGTGGACTACTGCATTGTGAAGTGATGTGATTCATTCATGATTTACGTAGAATGTATTAAAGATGGGTTTAATAAATATTTGTTATATATATTAAATAAATATGACTATGTAATGATAATATATATCAATTAATATTCTTTCTTTCAACCAAACCATAAAATATAAAAACAATATTCATGTGTACGTAGGACATACCATCCCCATGAATAGTATATTTCATTTCCTATCACTAAATTTTATGTATTAATATAAATACATTTATACTGAATTTATATGATATTTATATCATGTTTATAATTATTGATATTATAGAACAATTATTGAAGTAAGGGGGCCAAAAATATAACAAATAAACAACTTATATGAAAAACAAAGAGGTTATTACATGAAAAGAAACATAGACATAAATTTTTAGTAAAAAGGTAATAAAAAGTAAAAATAAAATAATATATGGTATGGTATATATGAATATGTTCCCTTAATATATTTATAGTAAAATTATATTTATTATATATCATTTTTCAATTACTATGACATAAGTGAAGACTTAAGGTAATGAATTTTGTCTCAATTTTCCTTCTTTGGGATGTATGTTATGTTATACACCTATATTCCTTTAAGAGGTCTATATACAACCAAATTTACATGTAATGTCATGAATTAATTTATCTTTATGAAATTTTATGTTCCATTTTATGTTATTCATTCATGGGGCTTTTGATCCAATGTTACTAAAGTAGTAAAGGTTTTATATTATAATCTCATCATTTATTGGGATTATTTAGGATTAAGTCTACAATGATGAAATATAATAATCTAACTCTCAATAATTGTCATGAATTTTATTCTCCTATATTTATTCATGATATCTTAAAATAATGGTACCATTTTTCCACTATTTTTTACTTAAAATTATTAATAAAACGTTTTTAAGAAAATCCAACAATATTTCCCTCATCAGTCAGAAATATTTTTTTGAAAAGGGTTCTACGAAATGTTTTATTACTATCTAATGATTTTAAAAGACATTTTTACCCATGTTTAGAATTTTAAAAAATGTATTTAAAGGAATATTCATGTCGTTTTACAAATAATTACCAATTTTATTTTACTGAAAATATCATTGGAATATTCATTTTAATGTGTACGACATGAAAAAAAAATCAACGTCATGAACAATAATTTCTTCAAATCCTCCTTTATAAGTTTTAAAACTTATTTTGAAAGAATTTTTTTTTCAAAATGTTTTGTTTTTTAAAAAAATAGTTTTCCAAATTGTAACGGATATTTCCTCGAAACAAATTTAAATGAATTATCAAAATCATTATCAATATAAGATGACACCCATTGATTTTAAATGTGACTTACCAGGGATATTATCCAAGTATACCATTATTATTATTTATTTGAATGGTTTATGTTTATAAAGAAAGGTTTTTTATGAAACCTATTTATATTCCATGGGTTATACCATGATAAAATTATTATGAAACCTACTTCTTATCACGGGTTATTCAATGATGAAATGATTATGAAATCGATATATTTTCCATAAGTTATGATATGATGAAATGTTTATGATACCCATTTCATTTCATGGGATATGAAATGATGAATTTTTATGATCTTATGTCGCACATAAATATGATTTTCCTTATGTTATGGATGGGACCTATATCTCCCTTTAATTAATTGGGTAAATGTTTATATATCATGAGATATATAGGATTGGAATGAGGAGTGAACTTGATTTAGTTAGACATGGTCGAAATGGGGTGTGAACCTAGTTTAGTAAGATAGGTATAGAACAGTGAAAAAACCTAATTCAATCAGAGATGGCTGAAATGGGGAGTGAACCCAGATCATTAAAGGACTATGTCCGCTAAGATGGTCTTGGAAATGATCATTGACTAATATGGAAATAAGTTTATATAGCTCGGTGTATGGCACACATTCGATGTATTATTCTAGAATTATGCTCTCATTGCTCATGTTATTTGATTCTATTATGATTCATGTCTTATGAATTTCCAATATATATTATATGAATTAATAATATGATATTTAATATATAGGGTATGGTTTTCAAATTCTATGATCATGTTTTCATACCCTTGTGTTCATTTTATACGTATGTATCTCCCTTATTTACCCTTACTAAGCATCTAAGATCACACTTTATTTTGTTTCCTTTACCCAAGTTATGAATATATGTATTATGTATAACATTAATAATAAAATTCCTATATTTGACAAATATATTATGTGATTATGTAGCTCACTTATAGAAAAATGTTTATGTTTCCAAGTTTCCAAATTCACTAAACTATTATGGTCCTAAAAAGTGTCGTTTTGTAATGTAATAAATAATCATTTAAAATGATGTAATATCTATGTATGATAAACCTAGGTCACTATATTTGGTATCAAAGGATAGTTTGAGTTAAAATTGGAAACTAGGATGAGAAAACCTTAGTGATATCCCTAAGGACTTGTCTAAGGATAAGTATAAGGATAATATCTATGTTTGATAAACATGACCTCCTAGTCTGACACTCTCAGGGGATATGATTTGGTAAATTCATATGCTTAGTATGAACCATTAATATTGGAACATAAAAAATATATCCCATAATAATATATGTTAGGAAATAGATCATGGATAGCATATATTAAAGCCTATAATTTCATAATTTAATGAAATAAATGTAATTTGTATGTTATCCATTTAATTTAATTGGATTCCATTTTGTGTGATTAATAGTTTAAAATACTTACCATAATTTTCCTTTTATTCTAGAAAATAGTCAGAAATAGGAGGAATCAAGCTAAAAAACGATGTGAAGATCAATTTAATGACTTCCCTAATGAAAATCCAAATCTGATGGGAGTAGGAATCACAAAACAAATCCTGATACTCTGTCAGATAAATTATGTTTTGAATAGAAAGCTGGATCTAGAAGAATGTACAACCACCCCCCCAAGAAATAACAAGTTACAATCGAGATATTCATGAAACAAAATACTCATACTTTTAATGGATCATTTGATCCCTCAATAATCGAATAATGAACCGAATCCATTGAGAATATATTCTACATCCATAAATTCTTTGAAAAATAGAATGTTATTTTGTATACTTATCGTATGAAGGGTAATGTTGATCAATGGTAGACATTGATCAGAAATATAAATCCTAAGGAAGAGATCAAGGTGATGGGATGGATGTATTTTCAAAAAAAATCTATAAATATTTTCCTCTCACCTTCTAACTTAAGATGGAAAGGGGCTTCCTTGTCTTCAAGAAAAAAGATGATGAATCCACTAGAGTGTATGGGGAAAACTTCATAAGGATTGAACAATTTGCCTCTATCTTTGTCATTACCCATGAATTCAAGGTTGATCTATTCTTTGGTGGAATAAAACCTAGCCTACAGAAATCCTTGGTGATTCGTGACTTTGATAGATATGAAGAAGGTATTTTATGTGACCTCCAAAGTCAAAATAGAGATCAATGAATCCTAGGGGTATCATGAGGATAAGAATAAAAAAGTGGAGTAAAATTATAATGGTCTGATAGAGAGATATAATTGTGCCAAGAAATTTTAACACCCCACATACAAAAGGTACAAAAAGTAGAACCCTGGAAACTACCTAAAGGGGCAAAGAAATTCTTCATGTTTGGGAAGGAAGGTCACCTAGCTAGTGATTACTGTCAAGAAAAACTTACTATTGTAACATAGTAATGAAATTCTCTGATAAAACCTTAGTGAATTTTTCATTACTATAACTGCAAGGAAACATAGAATTTATCAAACCAATGCACTAAGCCAATGGTTTTCGGAGGAAACCAATAACCTCTAAGGTAGCATGGGAGATATTTTTTCTTCACTACCATAGAAGTGAATCAAGACAAATAAGTACACCAGTTATTCAATTAGGTATAAAAATTTTACTTTTTCATTCTGGTTCTACATATTATTTTATATCCTGAATGTTTACTAGAACAATAAAAACACAACCAAAAATCATGGAAGTAGAGATATCGGCGAAAATAGAAAATGGGGAAATTATATCACTCCATGTATATAACTCCTCCCCTGTCACAATTTGGGAATGAACTTTTCGGTGAACCTTATCAAACTTCCCTTTGTGTAATTTGATTCAATTCATGGCAGGGATTGTCATTCCCTATATAGAACCAACATAAATTATCGTGAGAGGAAAATCACTCTCCACATGGAAAATCAACCATAAATTCTATATAATTGCAAAAAGGATGAGGAATATTCTTTAGAACCATCATCCCATGAATGGATATTACTACCATATGATCCTGTGCATCTTTCTCAGATGATCGAGCCTAAGGAAGGATCCATCATCTAAGACATGCCTATTATGAGAGAATGCATTGATGTATTTCCTAAGGAATTTCCTAGTCTTCCACCAAGAAGATATATTGAATTCTTGATTGATCTTATACCTAGGGATTTTCTAATATCCAAGAATCCATATAGGATGGCTATTGTTGAACTTGAGGATCTAATAAAACAACTGTTGGAGGATATGGATAAAGGGTTTATAAGCCCATGTGATTCACCATGGAATGCACTAGTCCTCTTCATTAAGAAAAAGGATGGTTCAATGAACCTTTTCATTTATTATCATGATCTCAAAAATCATGATAAAGAAAAAGTATCCTTTTCCGCGAATTGATGAATTTTTCGATCAACTACATAGAGAAAATACTTCTCCAAGGTGGATCTGTGGTTGGGATATTACCAATTAACGGTGAAGAAGGAAGATATCACTAAGAACAATTTTCAAACAATGCACATGCACTATGAATTATATTAATTCCTTTTAGACTCACTAATTATCTAGAAATATTCATGGACATGATTAATAGAGTCTTTAGATATTACCTTGACAAACTTTTGGGAGTCTTTATCGATGATATTTAAATATATTCCCAAAGTAATAAGGCACATGAGGAGCATTTAAGTACTATTCTAAAAACCTTACGAAAGGGAAAAAATTTATTCCAAGTACATAAAATGTGAGTTCTTGTTTAAGGAACTCTCTTTTTTATTGCATATCATCACAAGCAAAGTGATATCTATAGACCCTTCAAAGACTGAGTTAATTGAAGGATGGATGAGGCCAACATCTGTGACAGATATATATTTTTTTCTTTGGATTGGTGGGGTATTATCATCAATTTGTGAGACATTTATCATGATTGTCAAACCCTCTAACCAAGATTACTCTAAAGGGAGTCAAGTTTTATTGGAATGATGAATGTGAAGATAGCTTCAAGGAGTTGAAGAAGAGGTTTATCACTGCTCCTATGCTCACACTATCCACAAGTGTATATCTTTTTATAGTATTCAATGATTCTTAGAAGAAGGTTTTGGGCTATGTGTTTGTAAAAAAATATAGAGTTATTACTTATACTTCAAGGAAATTGAAGGTTTGTGAGTAGAACTATCCAAGACATGATTTTGAGTTGGATGCAGTGATCTTCTCTTTTAAAATTTTGTAACACTACCTCTTTGGGGAGAAGTGTGAAATATATATGGATCACAAAAGCCTCAAGTATATATTCACACAAAAAGAGTTTAATATCCTCCAATGAAGATGGTAAGATCTAGTAAAATACTATGACTACTCAATTAACTACCATCCATGGAAAGCGAATAAAGGGATGGACACTCTATGTAAAAAGGATCCAGCAACTCTTTCATTGACGAGAATTGAGAAAGATCTAATCATATTAAACTTTAAGAGGATGGGCATGGTGATAATAAAGGAAGGAACTTCATCAATACTCTCCTAAATTATTTCCCAAAATTAGCTTTGGAGAGGTTAATGGATTATTATAAAGATGATGTGGTAATTTAGAAGAAAGTGGAAACTATTTTAAAAAAGATATCCTTAGAGGTCAATTTTAATGAAAAAAGTTGTTGTAAAATTTGGGTCAAGACTATGTGTACCATCAAATCCTGAGTTAAAGAAGGAGTTGTTGAATGATGCACATTGCTTAACTTTCTTTATCCATCTTGGATATAGATATCTCCAAGAACACCATTAGTGAGACAATATAGAGAAGTAGATTGCATAATATTCATCAAGATGTCTCGTATGACCATAAGTGAAGGCGGGAAGGGAATAAATCTAAGGGGATGACGTAGCCATTACTCATACCTACATGGAAATGGGAAAACATCACCATAGAATTTTCCATCTGGCTTCCTAATACATCTAGAGGAAAAAAAGCTATCCGGGTTGTGGTTGATAGTCTTACAAAGACTACACATTTCATTGTGATTTGAGATAATTTCTCATTGGATCATATTGCATGGATATACATCAGAGAAGTGGTGAAGCTTCATTTTGAACCACTATTTATTATATCCAATTGATATCCAATATTCACCTATAAGTTCTGGAAGAGTCTCCAATATACTCTAAATACTGATTTAAGCTTTAGCATGGACTATCACCATCAAAACTAATGGACAATATAAGCGGACTATCCAAACACTTGATGGCATGTTGAAATCATGATCAATGTACATTAAATGAGGATAGGATCAACATGTTACTCTAGTTGAGTTCTCTTACCAAAATAGTTTCCACTCAAGCATCCAAATGTCTCCCTATAATTCCCTTTATGAATAGAGGTGTAGAACACCTATATTCTGGGATGAAGTTGGGGAACGAAAACTTCTAGGTACAGAAATGGTTGAGAAAATTGTGGGAAAGGTTAAGACCATTTAGTAGTACATCAAGGCTACTATGAGTCAACATAAAATCATTATTTATAATCATCAATAATACTTAGAGTTTGATGTTTGAGACATGTTATTCCTCCACATATCCCCATGGTAGAAAGTAATGAAATTTTGGTATAAGGGAAAGATTATTTTAATATACATCAGCCCATTTGATATCCTTGATCACATTGGAGTGGTGTCCTACTGACTATCACTCCCACCTAACATATCTTAAGTACATGATGTATTCCATGTATCCCCCTTGAGAAAGTATATACCAAACCCCTCTCATGTACTCAATCAAGAGGTGGTACCATTGTATAATGACCTCTATTATGAGAATAATCTAGTGGATATCTTAGATCATAAAGACAAATTTTTATGGAATAGGACAATGAATTTGGTCGAAGTGTTGATGAGAAAACAAAAGTTCGAAAAAACCAACAAGGGAACCAGAGGAGGTTATGAAATAGAGTTACCCTCATCTATTTTAATATGGGACATGAAAATTTTGAGGGTGAAATTTCTAATGTGGGGAGATTGTAAGGACCCAAACTGTTATAAATGAAATTTTCCGTTTTTATTTAATTAAATGTATTATTTTTAAAATGGGTATAGAAAACACATGGACTCTATTTGTTTTATTATATCCAATTGTATTTAAATAAATGATAAGTATCTTTACCATTGATAATATAGTCATTTAATAGTGATCACATGACTAGTATAAATATAGGATTTTAAAAAATCCTTTCTATACAGACAAAGGAGGTGATGGCCTCAACCAGTAGGATTGTTCCCTATGAATCCCATTTATCCGAGATTATGAGGGATATAGAATTTATTAGATTTTCCCTAGACCAAGATAAATCTAATATCCAACAACTTAAGCATGATCCAAACTATTTATGGGATAATTTCAATCTCAACGAGATCATGGTCCAAACCATGTTCACTGAATGGCCCCATGAAAACCGCACCATCGAACACCTTATTCTTCAAAGAATATGATGGTGTACTAAAGGGATATATACCAAGACCCTATAATTATGGTTATATATATTATTTTTGTATAGAATAATCTAAATACATTAATTTTATTATTGTTACATTGTAAATTATTTTTAAAGAACAAATAATATCTTTTGTTAATATTAAAATTCAATTAAGAAACATATTTTGGTTAATTAATGGATTTTTGAAATAAATAATATTTTAATAAAATATTATAATTAAATTAATTTTGTTAGATATAATGATCATATAATTTTTAGGAATTTAAAGGTAATCATTATTAAGGTTTGAAAACTATTTTTTGTCAAAACCAATCAATTTTCAATAAATATCAGTTTTCATTTTAAAAGTGAAAATTCACAAATTTAGAAAAATATTTAGATAAATTGAATATTATTTTTGGAATCTTGATATCAAAATTAGGCAATGGTTAATTTTTCATAATTTTCTGAGCTAGTCTAATTTTTAGGTAAAAATTAAAAACCATATAAATATATAATGTTTTTAGGACATAAACTGGACTAATGTTGATTTAATAAACATTATAAAATGGTTATTCAGACAGATATATGTTTTACCTTTATATTAATGTGATTTTATACTTTTTTAATTATTTTATAAAGCCTTAGAAGATCCTCCAAAATGTATAATATATTTTAGGATTTTAAATTCATTTCTTTAATAATGTGACTCTCCTTCACATAAGAAAGGATAATATTTTAAAATATTAAGCCCATGGCCTTATAAAATAATTATTTATAATTATTTTTGGAAAAACCCAGTGGAAAAAAATAAGGGAATGTTTGTGGTTTTGAATATTTAATTATATATTTCTCAAAACCTATGTATATGAAATATTAAAAAATTACCCTCTCATTTCCTATATAAATCCACCCATGATCTGACTTATCTTTAATAAAAATCCTTAGAGCATGTACATAATCTATCCTACACTCTCTAGAATCCTTCCAAGGTTCCCAAATCTCTCAATAATCCACTCTTCAAGTTTTTGAATTCAAGAACTCAATAAAGGGTTCCTTCAATTCTCATTTTATCCAAGTTTCCTTATATTGTCACACCCTTTTATTTTCATTTAAAAATGATGGAGTAATATTTCACAGCTCCCCCATACAGATCTTATAATTTTTTAATGATGGTATACTCATTTCTCTCTCATTAATCCTTCCCATGTACACACGTTACCATGCTAAAATTTCAAAATAGTTATTCCATTTCTTCTCTTTCTTCAAGATTCTTTATTATGTTACAACTTCTATATACAAATTATTTATTATGGTAAATTTATTTCTATGAACCTATTACTATCTATTTCATTTACATATAATGTGAGATCCCTTTCTCTATCATCAATCCTTTTTATGAATTTTTATGCCACATTGTTAAGCTACCAAAATTGCACTGTGAATTTCCATTCCAAAACAATTGTGTAGTGAATATCGTACCCATTCCCTATCAAGGGTATTCACTTTTATGCACATATACCTTTTTATTGAGGACTTACATGTATTTATTCTTCACCCATTAATCTTGGAATAAATTATGATGATTAATGAGTACATTTTTTCTGATTTATGCCGCACACTTAAGCATGGGAATGAAATGAAAATGATGGGTATGACAAGAATTATATAGATCTACAATGCATTAGGTAATGTTTAGTGTAATTATATGTCATGTTTGGATAGGCATTTACCTGATTACTTTATGGTAATTTGTCCACTATAATGTCTTGGTTGTTTTTCATGACCTATGATGCAGTGTCTTAAGTTGTTTTCTCATTTCCATGTTATGAATATCATGTTATATCATGCTTTATGATTCATGATCCTTTATGAATCAATGATATGCCTTTCCTAACATTTATTATTATCTTCATTTTATTCCATGTTTACTCAATTACTGAGCTTTATAGATCACCCCTTTCTTTTGTGCATCCTTAGTTTATTCCATGAAATGTTTAGTTTGAAGGATTTTTGAAGTCATGTAAAGGTAGTCTTCAATAAATGTGAGGTATTTCATGTTTCATGTTGATATATAATGTACCTAATTCCCAAATACACTTGAATTGTTTATCTTTCAAGTTGTACTAAGTGTAATTTTATGAAATTAAATCATGTATGAATGTAATAAAACAACAAGGTTGCTATTTTTTATGTAATAGATATTGAGAATAATTTTTCGATAACATGGTTTATACTATGTTCGACACACTCAGTAAGATGAAAGATAATGTCAATGGATGGTTATATATTTCCCAAATTTGTAGTTTTCCTTAACATGAATTGTTTTAAGATAAAAGATCATAAAATTTAATGAATCTAAAGTAAGATTATGAATTTTATAAAGAAAATTATTTACTATTATTTTAGTGGATTATAGATTCTATGTTACCAAATGGTCATGATTTTAAATTTTCTCAATACATTATATATAGACATATTACCATGTTAAAAATTCATGAATGTTATGTCATAATGGAAATAATACTGTCTGTTAGTATTAAATTGTTTATTATTCTTAAATTTGAGATGTGTTGACTGAAATTTCATATTTCTTCTGAGATATTTGTATAAACACATCTGATTATAATGCTTGAATATGCTGTAAAAAAATTGTTTTGATTTTATGTAAATTGGAGAAAATATTCTCATCTACCTCATTTAACTCAATGGAATATTTAATGTTTTATTTTTCATATGAATCTAAATGTGGAGGGAATTTATAATTCATATTTATATATCTATTTGAGATATGTATTCCAAATTAAAGAAGAAAATATGTAAAAAACATCAATTTAAAGGTCAATTAAAAAAGAATTCCAACAAAAGGAAATTTCAAATTTATTATCTTATTATTTTCAATCTGAATATCATTCATGACATAATTGCATGGGTCCCAATGAGGAAACAATTGATGATTTCATAGACCGTCAATTGTAATATTTTAATCATCCTAACCTTGGTTTCAGTGGTTATCATGAATATTGTCTTTCAGATGAAGTGTTTTATAAAGCTCATACATATGTTCTTCTAAATTATAAAGAAATGGCAAAAAAAATTGATATGTACTACTTATTATTATTTTTAAAAAAAATAACGGATAAATTTATCTACATTTTTTTTATGATGACTATATCAAAAAAATATAAAAAGTTTATATTCAACTATAAAAGAAAACTGAAAATATAATTTTTTATATTTGTTTCAAATACTGGTAAGTTAATTTTTTTACGATGAAAAATTATATCAATTTTCATATAATATCTATTATTAAGAATTTTTATTGTTTGAAGGTAACACAACATGAATGTAAAATTTAATGTCGCTTATGTGTGCTAATAAACACTCTATTGAAATTGATAAAACATTACAATGGGTATATAATGCATTCCTATCATGGGAAGTGAACAAATAAATTTTATTACCTAGGATAAAGTAATAACTAACCTAGGTAGCCTTCCGAATAAGAGTGAATATAAAATTGTATGTCATTTTTTTACACACAAAAATCTTTTTAAATTTTTATAAATCTCTTTATGGTTTAGCAAGAACTATAGAAAGGTCATGCAATGGCAATGAGAAGTTAAACCCAATATTCATCCTTGTATATACCTTTGTAAGCATCCATCTCTCTATCATAATCAAGATTTTAATCCTCATATAAGATATTATATTGGCACCTAATGGAGCGAGTGTCCATCCTACCCAGCCTGCCAACCTACTTATATCTGTCAAAGACCTTTGAAGAAACACCAAGGTTGTATAAATATTTTTATTTACCACTTATTGTTTGCTTCCTTATTGGTTGATTGTCACCCTCTAGGATTTTAAACTCATTATGGGTGACCATAGGGGAATCCAAATCAGTCCGAAAACCTATTCCACCGATCGGCCCAACCTAAGACATGGAGAGGGTAGTAGTGCCTATGCCTACCACTTTTTCAACAAAAGTAGTGACACTACCTTCGGATCCATCGACCGTTTGGTTCATTTTTAAATTATTTGGAAAAAATGGTTTGATTTTATTTTTAGAAACTACAAATAGAAAGCAGTTTAAATTTATTAATTGAAAAATAGTTGAAAAAGATGGTGATCAGAGTAGGTTTGACATTACATAGTTCAATACTATCATGGTTTTCAGTTATTACCCATTATTATCATTACTTCTAACCTAACTAAAATAATTTATTAGTCTAATAACTTTAATATATGTGTTTCAATGAAGTTGGTCCTTTTAATTTCTTAGGTAAATCTTTAGTTGGGTATTTGTATTCCCCAACAACCAATAGTTCCTTGTGTAATTCCAAAAATGTGTCGACGATCATTGATCACTCACCACCCATCCCTAATCTATTCTATTTTATACAAAAAATAATTTGGTGTAGTGAGATATAGAATATTAACTATGTAAATTAAAAAAAGATGCTAACCCTAATACAATCACATTTGGTATTAAAATATTTAATTATAATTGAAACTAAAAATAAGATGAAAGAAGGTATTTTATTTATTTAGTTCGAAAACTCAAACAAAGCACATAGTTTTAGCGTCCCCTTTCCTCGATAACTAAAAAATACCCCTCTATGGATGGGGAAGTAGAGTTGATTTGGGAGAGGGGAGACATCATGGGAAGTGAGAAAATAAAATAAGGAAAAGAAAACAAGAGAATATATGCAGTAGTGACATGTTATTCAGAGATTACCATCACTAGTTGATCTCTTTGAATACCCCATAGCCACTTATTTATAGGCATATTTCATGCCTGGGATTCTATAAATGGCATCGTAAATGGGTAAAAAAAATTATTCCATTTGATATTAGGGGTGCATCAATCAAAAAAGAGCAGAAACATAATTAAATCCCCACAAAATGTTGTTTCTTGGTCGATTCTGAGGGTTTCACAATGTGTATAATATACACGTTGTAAAATGCGCTAGTCCAAACATCTCAAGACCTTATTTCATGTCATGAAATATTTTTGGGTGTATCCTTCAAGTTTCATGGAATGATAATCTGTTACATTCCATGACATATGACATCATCATCCGTACTACCTCTTTTTATTTAAATCTTGGATTAGTGTCCTGTAATCCTACAAGGTTCACAGAGTGAATGATATTCTTGAAGTGAATTGGTTTTTTGTAGCTTATCTATCCAATTTTTAGCCTGGTTATTCTGTTTTAATCTCCGGGATTATATCTTAACTTATCCTTTAAAGTCGAAAATCTATTTCATGGTGAATTAAACACTTCTATAAATTTTTCCAAAAAAATGGGTATCATGATATAAAAAATAAAACAATTAAATTCTGGTAATTTTAATCATTTGAAGTTCAAAAAAATCATTTTATATCAAAATAATCATGAAAAATATGGTTCTATCAATTCCCCCCACAATTAGAATTTTCTTTTCCTCAAGCAAGTAATCTAAATATAAGTAAAAAAGGAATAGAATGTTACCAAAATTAAAATTTGAAAGAAATTAAAAAAATGATTATAAATTAGGAATTTAAATTTCAAGTTCTAAATAAAGCATCAATTCAACTTATCACTCTTAAAAAAGACTAATAAACCCAAGTATTTTACTTTTTCCCACTGGTAAATGGTGGGGTTTTTTCCTCTCATTCATTCATATATAACATTTCATTATTATCAAACATTCCATGTCATTATTTTCCAGACAATAGACTATTTTCTATCATCACTCATGATACAAAATATAATATAGTTATTCTCATATCTTGAATACATTCTCCTTTTCTATAATCTTACAAAAAATATATATTATCTACTTAGTAATGAGAAAAATCATATTAAATCATGTGGAATTTTAATATAAGGTAATAATGAATCTAAGGCTTAAGGTTGGTATGGATTGATAGTCAAAAAATAAAGTCTAAAATAATAGTTTTATCTCCAAAACATACTACATGATATTTAAAGTAATGTTCCATGAAAATATCCTCTATGAAATGAAAACTCCCTCTCTCCAGAAATAAAATAAGGGTCATGATAAATGTCATTATAATATAATAATTTCAACTTCTTTAACTTTAATCTATTCTTTAATATATATGTTTTTTATAAGTTATTCTAGGGAAAAATCTCATATTTCCCTACCTAACCACATATTATCAAAAGATCATTGGTTTGAAAATGGTGATTTTTTATTTCCCCAAACTACGACCCATTTTTTCAAATCAATTTTTTTAAATTATTTTTTTTAAGAATGGAAAATGATAAGTATAATGGATGTAAAATTATCGTTTCATAATACCCAATAAAACTCCAACACACATTTTCCATATAATATAATGAATCCCTTTAGCCAAGACTTCCCTCACCCCCACTCTTTAAGTTCAAAATATCCTGAAATGTAAATAGAGATTTTTGGGAATGTATATAAATGGCATGTATTGTGGATAATTCCTAGAAAGATCATTCCTGGATTCTATAGGCTACAAAATTATTTATATAAAATTTTGTCTTAAGGATAATGACTTAATAATAAAAATTGCCTCAATTATATTAAATGTGTTTTTTCATTGAATTATATTCCCAAGTTCTAATTAAAGTTATAGTATGTGGAATTCACCAAGATAAATAAAGAAATATACTCAAGATAATATAGACAGTATTTGGTTTTGAAAACATCTTAGGAATAGAGCATATTAAAATGGTAAAATCACTCATGGTATGAAATAATGGTAACAAATAAATCCACATAAATTTTATAAATTATAAGTATGAATATGGTAGGGAAATATAGGCATTCAATTTTATTTTAAATCTCAAAAATATATTTTCAAAAAATATATATAAGGAATTAAAAAGATAATTAATGTAAATGAAAAATACCCTTAGAAATGATGCTTTAGTTGAATTTCACAAGTCATATTCCTTTAGTTTTAATTTTTTCATTTTTATAATGTGTAAAAATTTTATGTCATGAATTTTCATTTCATATCTCTGTTTTTCATTATTTCACATCATAAATTCTACTTCTCATACCACAAGTTCAATTTTCACAATGTGAATTCCTATTCATGAAATAAATTCGATATAATTTCTCCAAATATACATAACATTCATTATAGGCCTACAAAATAAGAAAAAATAACAAATTATAGGGTTGACATGTTCAATAATGCTCAAATAGGAATTAGGGGAAGAGTTGACTAAGGAAAAAATGTGTGTTTCCTCCTAGAAGTGATTTTGTTTAACATCCTTGGCTCGACTCAAAAAATGAAAAATAAATAAAATAAATACTAAAATACAATATTCTGTCCCCCGTAATTAATTGATGTAGTGTCACAAGTGAATTTAAATTAATTTATCATATAAGGAGACTTAAAATAGAATTAAAGAATTTAATTAAATATAATGTAAATGAACAACCTTATGGATACTAATTGGTGATTTGGGTGAATAATTGTAATCTCTTACACTAGTTCTTGGGTATGGTGTATGTTCTATACTTTTGTTTAGCATGTTCTTCATCTTTCCCAAATTTTTTATCCAATTCCAATTGATTTTTCCAAACTACTGGGTATTCTTTTTGGACGTTCCTACCATTCTCTTTATTTTAAAACCTCATACATTTCATGGAATTTGGAACCTATATTTCTAGTTTTTCAATCTATACCTCACCAAAAATACCCTTTGGTTCTCTTCTCTTCCCTAGTAAAGACATGTTAAACCAACAATAATACAATTTGTGTGCATTCTAACCATAACACCAGTAAAACACTTGAAATTTTTTACTACATGTCTGTCTTTGATCTATCCAGATATTTTTTATTGTCTTGTTGAAAACTGAACCTCACTTTTACCAAGGGGTTGTAGCCAGATTTTATTATTCATTCTATCCCTTATTATTAAATATTTCCCCTCGATTTTCTTGACCCATATGTCCTTGGATTTGGTTCTTTCCTCTACACTTTTAAAAAGAATAGGTAGATTAAAAATTGATTTATTGTTGATTTAATGTTTTCTCATAATTCTTTATTATCCTGGATTTTTGAATATCCTTTACTAACCTATATAATATTAATGAATTTTTATCTAACCTTTTTCAATTTTTTTTTGTATAATGATATGTATGGATTGAATCTCTGTAAGATTTTCTCCCTTCACAGTAAGTTTCTTCTAGAGATTGATAAAAATGTATCCATTTTCAGCTTATTTATGTTTATACTTCTTGGTCTCATCAACTGATCTTGATTTTTATTATTCATCCTCATTTAATAAAATAAAAAAAAACTAAATTTTTATCTCTTCTTCAAACATAAAATAAAATTTTTGAATATTTTTAAACTCACTAGTTTTGTTGTATTTTTTATGAGAAAATGATCTACAATGGAAAATAATTTTCAAAGAATACATAATTGTTTAGTTTCTTCTATAACTTCTTTTTAGGAGAATGAATTTAGTAAATTATTGCCTGGCATAAGCTTCATGGATTCAAGTATGTTTAAATTCACTTTACTATCTCCAAGCTCTATTGAAATTATTCCTTCATGTATGTTGATGATGGTTTTTTATTTCATTAAGAATGGTCTCTAAAAATGATGGGTGAGTGTGATGAAATCTTATATTTCTCTATGTTTAGTATATTGAAGACATATGGGAATAATAGTTCTTTTACATTCATAATAACATCTTCCAAAACTCCCTATGGAAAAACAGGGGATATGTTTTCAAGTTGTACCTCTACTCCGGTGCACATAAATTTTACAATTTTCACAGATGTAAATATCGAGTGAGGAAAAAACCTTATTGAAGAACCTAGATAATATAAATTAAAATTAAAATTAAAATAGAAAATATTGTAGGTAATTGGTAATTTTCCTAGATGATGAAATTCATGTGGTATCGGAGGTCTGATCTATGTTGAGATGCTTCTTCCTAGGCTGATGCACTCATTTCCATCCAATTGAATTATTTTAGTTCATAGTTCATATATAAATTTTGAATAAAATAGTATTTTTTATATTACCTTTGGGAATGGAATATTAATTAAAAAAATTTAAATTTATATCAAATTTATTTTATTCTCCTCTTCAAAATTTGTCAAACAAATTAACATAGAAGTAAATGGTGTAGAAATTTTTCTCTTATCTCACTGTTTCTTTTTGAATTGTTATTTTGTGAAATTATTTTTGTATCCTTGTTATTTCTCATTCCTTATTTCATTCCCCTTTTTTGGATTGATGGTTTGAGCCTTATAATGTTTCATAAAATCATCATACTTACTCTTTTCCAGATTCTAGATCTCTTTTCAACTTCATGTTATAATCTCGTTGAAATTCTATTTTGGGTTTGGTATTTTATAAGACAGTAGTCTCCTTATATTCTTGCTCAGAAAATCCATAATACATATGAACTTTTTGGATAAATATTTTATGTTCCTTTAAATCCCCCCAAACTCATACTATAGTTGTTGGTTTTCACTAAATGAATTCTCATATGTCTTCTACTGAAAATGGGTAGTAGAAAGTTTTATTATTGGTACAGATATTTTTTGGACTCATGGTATTTTTGATACTAGAATAGAGGTTGTGATGGGTATTGATTTTAAATTTTCTTGTATAGTTCAATTGTAATTGTCTTGGAGAAAATGTAGATTCACAGATTTCTTTCTCCTGTACTTCAAGGCATTGGATTGTGTGATGGTAAATAGAAGATAAAAAACTACATACCTAATTCATGCCTTTTTGTACCTTCAATTTTTTTCGTATAAATTCGTCTTACTAACTTGGTGTATTTGTTAATTTAGTTTCCAAATAAATATATTAAATTATATGTGTTTTACCCATGTATTCCCCTCATTTTATACTTTTATTCCTGAATTTTTGTGTGTTCTAAGAAATATTCTCAATTAGACATTTGTCTTCTATTTATAATTTTTTAATTAGGGATCTTCTAGATGAGGTTTCAGGTATATTTCCATCATTTTTTAGTTGTCCTTTGTAAATTTACCTAAGGAAGTAGTGCTCGTCCATTGCTTGATGTGGGTGTCTTGAAAATAGTTTCCCGATGCATTCCTAGTACTCATAGAGAGTTTGTCCAATTGATTTATGTATGACACAAATATCTTTTCTAATTTTTGTGCTCCTAGATTTGGGGAATAATATCTTCATGAATCGTCTTTTGAGATATTCAAAATCGTTGTTCTTTTATGGTTTCAGATTGTACAATTATCTTTAAACTAATTTGTTGAGTGAGAAGAGGAATACCCTCGACTAGAATTGGTCTTCCGGTTATCTACTTGGACTAAAGCTTGAGAAAAAGTAGCTAAATTATTTAATATTACAATTTATGTATTTTCTTATAATACCATGAAATATTTGGAGCATAATAATCATATTAACATGAAATTTTAAATAACCTTGTGTAGTAGGCATATTAATTTTGTTTTCAGGATTAGTAAATTGGGGTGTGCAGATATCTCTAAGGTTTTAGTTGGGATTGAAAGAAATTTTATCAGTTTGAAATTGAATAATTAGAGTTTCACTTGAATCTAAAAGGTTTTATTTTCTCAAATAATACTTGTAAATTAATTTTCCTTAATTTTTTAATTGTTCATTCAATTTCTAGATCAAATTCAATCAATGGGTTGTTTGAAGTATGGGTTATTCAATATTAATTATTTTTGTTAAGTGGAATTGAATCCCTAGAAATAGCACTATGTTTGATGCATTCCTATTATTGAGAATAGAAAACCCAATTTTATTACCTAGTATAATATATTAATTAACCTCAGTTGTCTCATGAAGAGAAGTGCGCACAAAATAGGTTTTCGATTTTTATTTGTTGGATTAAATTGATTCGATTTGATTTGATTTATAGAAATTTGAAAAAAAAAATAAGTTTAAATTTATTGATTTAAATGTAATTGATAAAGAAGTTTACCATAGTGAGTTTTTCTAGACATAAGGTATTGATATCAAGGTTTTCAATTATTTCACATTCTTCTTCTTATTACTGGTAAGGGAGAGATTCTGTTATCACTTTATTTCTCTCCCATGGTCAAGTGGTGAATGTAAGAATTACCCTAACTGAAATATCATATTGGTTTAATCTCTTTACTATGTTAATTTCAACGCAATGGGTCCTTTTCTTAATTAGTTAAATCATCAAATAGTTATTTTTATTCACAAATAAACTCATATTTCCTGCAATAATTCCACACACATGTTGGCGATCATCGCGAACTCACCACCCAGCACAAATCTATTACATCATATATATTTGATAATTTGGTGGAGGTATATATAGATCATCAACCAAAAAAATTAAAATAAATATATTCTAACCCTAACAAAATATCATTCGATATTGAAATATATAATTATAATTGAAACTATAAATAATAGGAAATAATAGATTTTATTTCTTTAGCATAAAAAATCAAACAAACCACATATGTCTAACCTCTACCTTTCTCGAACACTCACAAAAAATAACCCTACCTGGATGGAGAAGTCAAATTGATTTGAGAGAGGGGATACATCACATTAATTGATAGAAAATAAAATAAGGAAAATAAATAAATAAAATTAGTGCAGTAGTAGTTAATAATCCAGATCTTCCCCTTAGTGGTCGATCTATTTCAATCCCCCTAGACTATTATTTTTAGGAATAGATCATGCCTATAATTCCATAAATGGAATCAAAATAGGTCCAAAATTTATTTCATATGTTCTTGGGGGTGGACATGTCATAAATGAGTGGCATCGGGATTAATTATCATCAAAACTGTCATTTCTAGGTTAGTTTTATGGATTTCACATCTTGTATTCTATTCATGAAATGTAATATGCGGGGATGAACCACTCATGACTATATATCATGTTCTAAATTTTTTTAGGTTTTTCCACCATGTTTCACAGTGTGACTATGTGTGTCACACTTTGACACATGACATCATCATCCATACTTCTTTTTTTTCTTCACATCATGGCATCGCATCTAGTAATCCTCCAATATTTTTTGTCATGAATGATATTTGTCACATGAGTTAGTGCTTTCCAGCTGATTTTTCCCAGTTTTAGATCGGTTCTTCAGTTTTTGAGATCCTAGATCAGGCCTCAACTTATCCTTTGATGTTGAACATATTTTTCATGATGAATTTGGCACTTTTACCTCGTTTTTGTAAAATCTAGTATCCTTCCATGAAGAAATTAAAAACTGATAATTTCAATCATTTAAAGTTAAAAAATAATTTTTTATTAAAATAATTAGGTGAAATATAGTTTTTTATACATGTGGTTAATGTATTTTGATACCACAAACTCAAATCTGGTGAATTGATGAAATAAATGAATAGACTTGTTCGTTTAAAAGGATCACATTATAAAGAAAGTGAAGCTATCTTTTCTGGAATGTTAGATGAAATAATTGTGTTATGTTATATGGGACCAAATTATGTAACAATGTTTAAATGTTATTATCTTGATACAGATCGTGGGATTCAAGTTTATATGTGACATTGAGTCATTTATATTAAACATAAAATTTTTTTTTCTAAAATTAACTTTTTATATTGGAAAATTAATCACATCATGTTAATTAAGAAAATTATTATTCTATTTTGAGTTATTTAAATGACTGGGGGAGGGTAATAAAAATGAATTCCCCTAATAATTAGTTTCGAAAATGAAATTAGTTCTTGTTGAAGTGTAAAATATTGAAATTCCTTAAGAAACATCCCCAAATACATCTCTTACTCAACATGATATAAATATTGATGATGAATCCCCCCAATTAACGGATGATATTATGGATAATATTGACAAAGAAATAATAGATTATGAAACTGAAAGTCATATGTAATTTGATGATGTTGTAGAGGAAGATGAAGACAATATCATTGATTAAGATGAGGATAAAGATGAAGAATGGTATATTATATTGAGGAGTTTATTATTCTTTTTATATTAATATATGTATTAACATTCATTTTTAGGTAATATTTTTTGTTTCAGTTGGTAGGAGATAGTCTTGATAATATTTTTTCCCCACACTGATGCTTGTATTTTTTAGTTTGTTATATTTGATATGTGTATTGATAATTTTTTATAGTTAATATTATTATATTCTGTATGATATTTATTAGTTTTTTATATTTTATAATTCTATTAACAATTATTTATATGTAATATTATTATTATATTCTAGTATTTATTCAGAGGTAATTATTATATTCAGGTATTTATTAGTTTTGTGTATTTAATATGTGTACAAATAATTATTTTTAGATAGAATAATTATTATATTCTAGTATTTATTAGTTTTTTATATTTCATATTTGTATTAAAAAAATTATAAGTGAGATTAATTATTTGAAATGATCGGAGATGGTGTCGATGATCCATTTTGTTCTCTCACTAATATCAGGCTCCCTAATGATAAACCAAATTCATTTGACACGCGATATACTAATATAACATCGTCTATTAGGATGGGGTGTGGACTTTATATATTGCTGATTCTGGACCATGTTCTATAATGATGGTTGTCTCTTCACTTTGATCATCATTCTTGGAGGTGTGTTAAATTGGTTAACTTATTTATTTTATATTAAGTTTTTGAATTAATTTTTATTATGATATTCTATGTTTTTTTCACAATTTTTCATATTTAGATATTGGTAAGGGTGGTTTGATTTTATGAAGTTATTTTTCTACGCTACATGTGTCATGGTATCCAGTTCTCATTTTTTTTGACATTAAATGTTAGAACACTAGATTGTACGTTAATAAATAATATATTTTATTTTAAATTTTTTTAATTAGTAAAATATTGTTTTTAGTTATCTTGTTGAATTTATTGTATCTAATCAATGATAACATGATAGATCTTATTCAGGAGGCAAGCGATATTTTTATAAATAAATTTCTTCATTGGTTTTTACACAACCTAAGAGATAAATTGACATAGCTTCTATTGATTTTTTAAACTATTATTTATTCTCTCATTAACTAAGTATATCACATCTCATGTATTGGTTAGACTATGATCCTAATGGATAAGAGTGAATTTTAATAGGAGGTTATCATCTGAGCATCAGAACTAGGGGAGGAAAAAGGTCACACATAGGGTTTAGAGTCATACATTTGGTATACATCAACAAAATATAGTAAGAAATAGTATATTTTAATGTATATATACTTTAAATGTAATTTTTTTTCATATTATATAGGCCACTACTGACCCCTATATTACATAGATCAAAATTTACAATAAGATATAAACTGATCCTAGTACAAGACATCTTTTCTACAACCGACAATGCCAGATTATAGTTTTTATTTTTTAAAAATCACTTAAATTAGTTTTATTTTAATTTTAATTTCTAATTATATTTGAAGGAAACCAATGAGACTGAGACTTCTCAATCATGAAATATTCAAGATGATATCAAATAATATGCCACCTGTGAGTTAGGTTTTAGTGAGGGGGTTTGCATATAGTTGACTATGAATGGTTTAAAGAAAGGACGAGTGACTAGTATCAGTTCACAATTGACACATATTTGTTATTATTTCACTTATACGATATCATCAGTCAACTCAGAGATAGATCATGAAAAGTTTTCATATTATGTTGCACAATATGAAGAGTGGTTGGTAGCTTAGGATGAAATGATACAACAGATGCAGAAACAGAACGATGAGGAGCATTAGAAGCATCAGAAAAGAGATGAGAAAGCCCTGGAGTATATGAAAAGGATTTTCTATGGTGATGGTATAGAGTCCCCCTGACCCTTTGGGTGATCCTCCTCTCACTGGTACTAGTTAATCTCTAAATTATTTTGTGACTGTTGTGAATTTTGATTTGATAAACCTATTGTGTGTAAAATATTGTAATAATGATTTATGAATGTTTTGATTATACATGTTTTTTTTTATTTTTTTAAAAAAAATTTCCAAAATTATTATATTTTTTAGTTTATTTTATAAAAATATTTATGTAATTATAATGGAATTTTTATTCTTTTTCAATTAGTTTTTTTAAACAAAATATTGTTTTAATTTTGATTGGAAGAACATTATGTCAGAACTAATAATTATTTGAGATAAAATGTCACAAATAACCACATTTGCAATGTCAAATTTTATGATGGTGTTTTTTCAATGGAATCCCATTTCTAAAAAACCATAGCGATGGTAATTCATCACAAAAACACCTTCATAAAAGATGGAAAATCCATTAGTGGATCCTTCTAGTTGAGGCCATCATGTAACCATTCTAAATTTAATATCACTAATCATTACCCATTATATACACTAATTCTAATGATATAATTATCATTAATCCATATAATTCTTAATCTTAATATTGACCAACAATCATATTAACCAATGATCAAGTAACGGTCAGATTCTAATAATCACTTTTCTATTTATATCCAATGTATACTCCACAATTATCAAACCTAAACATTAACTAATTCATTTAAAGAGATTATATACTTACCTTGATAATTTATATCATATTCTTGACCATAAAACACCAAAAATTTAGTTTAAAATAATATTATTCTTCATAGCTTTCTTATCATAAAACATTGTTCTTTAAATGAAATATTATATACTATAAGAATAATATTATTTAAATATGATCATTATAACCTAGTTGTTAAATTAGTAGTAATGAATAGTAATAAACACATTATAAATTATATGTATATATTTTTTATAATTCAATAGTATTGATTGATTAATAAAAAATTAGTACTCAAATTTCAGTTAATCCATTTTATGCTTCAAAAATAATATTTCTTCAAAAATGTATTTTATTACATTTTGTGTGTAAAAATTGTAATTAATTTATATGGTTTTTGAAATTTTAAGATTAAAAAATTTATTTTAAATAATTATATTATCATTATATTACGGTAAAATTTTAGGATTTTTGGAAAAAGATTTATTTTTTAGAAATAGTTAAAAATACTGATTTCTTGTAAAACTATCATTTCATATACTTAAATAAAGTAATTTAAAATTACTATTGTGTTTTAAATAAAATTAAGACTAATTTTATTATGAATAATTTAATTAATTTAATATAAATAAACTTTATACTTGATTTTGATTTAAGATCAGTTTTGGGATTAAAATAGATTTGTATAAAAAAGTGTTTTTATGTGTGTGATGTGTTCTTATCATAATAAATTAAAAAAATATTTATTAATGGTTTTGATTAATTTTATATATTATATATTCAAAAAAATATTATTAATTTTATTTTATGTCTTTTACTGGTTAATTAATGGAAGTAAATTCAATTTTATGCTTAAAATACATTTTTCTAAAACGGGTTTTGGTTGCGTTTTGCACGTTTATTTAACAATAAATTATTCCAATTATAAAAAATAAATATTTTAAAATTAATTGCATATTTTGAAACATCATAATTAATATAATTAAGTATTTTTAACTTAATAATTTTCATAATCAATAGTAAAAAACAATAGAAGTTTGTTACTACGACTAAGGTTAACATGGGTTTACCGGGGGTTAAACAAAGAGATAAGGGTAGGACCCCAACATAAATTTTATAATTATTATTGTTTAAATATATTTCAATGTTTTTTTATAATAATGTATAATTAATGTCTTTTTTGTCCACTTTCACATGAAATTTACCTTATATTATTGAAATCTTCTATGAAATTCCATGTGTGTCTCTCCCCTCAATTATAAAAGTGTGCATGTTCTCATCTCTTATTCACACAATTTCAGCCTTATAACTCGAAAAATATGTGATCCAAAAACTTCCAATATTACTTTCATTTATGCTATATCTTATGGTATTCTTCTAATACCAATCTTTTAAGGATTAAGGTGCAAGGTAAATGAGGTCTCTCAACGATTGGGTATAAGTCTTAACTGAGCTCTTTCAATTCTATTTCTTTTTACACCTTCTGTAAAATTATTTTTCAATAAAATCATCATTAATATAGTATAATAAATATACTAAGATTTTATTATAGTTATTTAACAATCATTTCTCACATATTCTCCGTCAAATGGGAGTTGAAAGTATCGTTCATGCGTACATGTGGATTGTCGCTTCCACATAGAGATAAGATTCATTTTACATCACCATATTTCATAGTAGGTTATTATTATGTATTAAATGTTTATATATTATATTTATAACACAATTATACTTATGTAATTATATTATATTTTCTACCTTTTTACCTTTTGATCCATTGCAAATTGATAGTGTCGCTTGTGCATATGTGTAGACAACACCTCCACGTAGCGATGTGGTTATTTTTTTGTTTATAATTTACTTAGTTGGTAATAAGGATTTATTTAATGAATATATATTTTATTTATGATATAATAATTATTCTTAAAATCTTAATTATCAATTACCAATTTCATTGTATTCATCAAAAGGGCGAAACATCACTCGTGTGTAAGAATGAATTACCATCTCCAAAAAGTGATGTAATTCATTTTTCATCACCGATTTATATAAATGGTCATAAAAGTGTATATAATTATAAAATATGATATTTATTACATGATTAATATTATATAAATTATGGAACCATGATCAAATTACAAGGATCAAAACTACCAAAACAAAACATACATGAGAAATGAAGTAGTTAACACCAAAAATGACAACTTTAATAGAGAATTATTAATAAACCAAAGATGAGATGTTATAAGTGTATCATATATGATATTTTGATTATGATTATGAATATTTTATATAATTATAATAAATTTAAATTTATTATACA
This sequence comes from Viscum album, assembly GCA_963277665.1. Taxonomy (NCBI): domain Eukaryota; kingdom Viridiplantae; phylum Streptophyta; class Magnoliopsida; order Santalales; family Viscaceae; genus Viscum; species Viscum album. The sequence goes on along the minus strand of OY728153.1, from coordinate 1,857,286,279 downwards.
TCAAGTTAAAATGCGTATGAATCAAGCAAGACATATGGTAAGGGTTCTTCATCTCAATTTTATTTCGTTGAGACATGTCTGATGTTATGCACATATTTATGTTTATGAGGTGTATATACTAAAAATTTGACTTGTTATATAATGTATCCTTATTATTTAATATTATTTAATGTTACAATTCAAGTTATTTCATCCAATGGGATTTGATTCGAAATTTAACAAAGTGGAATGGGTTTATCATCTCAAATTATATTATTTGAGACATATGTTATGTTATACACTGATCATATATTATAAGGTGTATCTAATACCCCTGTGAATATTTTTATTATTAAAATACTTATGTTTAAGTAATTTGAATATTCATTTTTATTTATTCATTTCATGGTGGTTATTAATCAAATGTTACCAAATCAATAAGGGTTTTATGTTTGAATCTCATTTTTACCAAGATTGTTTATGCTTAAAAGTTTTATGATGAAATTATATGATATAATTTCAAAAATATTATATATTTTATTATAATATTATTTTTTATATATATATATATATACTATTTTCTCCTTTCATTCTCCTCTCTTTAATTACTCAATATAATGAAAGATGTTTTTAAGTTAAACCGACCTGATTTCTCACTTTGGTCATGAATCGTTTCTCCCATGTATATATTTTCTTTAAACAATTTCAAGAATATTTTTACTATTCTGAAAAATATTTATTTCATTCATTATTCCCATGTTTTAATTTTTATAAAAAAATTAAATGAATCTTTTTTTTTCATTTTCCAAACATGGTACTTTTGACCTTTGACCAAAAATGTGACAGGAATCTTTATTTTAATGTATATATCATGAACGAATTTTACCACCTTCATGAATAATATTTTATTTGAAGCATACTTTATAAATTTTTTATGAATATTTTTAAATAAATTTTTTTTAATATTTTGTAAATTTTTATATTTCAAAAAATGTTATTTCAAAATGAAAAGGGTATTTACCTCATGAAATGTTCTAGTGATCTTTTACTCGTGTTTTTATTTATAACAACATACTTTGTGGTTTCTTATAATTTACTGGGGATATGATCCAATGTTACCATATTTATTCTTTCTCTATATGGTTTATGATTATTATGATGAAAATATTTGTGAAACTATTTTTCTTTCTATGGGTTGTGTTATGATGAAATGATGAATGTTTTATGATCATGTGGAATTAAAATTTATAGATTCTGATTATGTGATTAGTGAGCCTGATATAGATCATAATGATGGGTGGGTCTTTTATATCTCCCCAATTAATTGAGTAATGATGACAGATATGAAAAATTAATAAGATGTGATGGATTTAATAAACTTCTAATAGATTGAGGAGTTAACTATAAGTAAGTTATAAATAAGATAATGTTAGAAATAACATGGTAGGTATTACCATTATGGGACTTCATCCACATTGATAGTCTTGAAAGTGAATCTTGACTAAGGAAGTTATTTTATATTCTTATGTATATTCCTAAAACTTATGTCATATGATCATGAAATATTCTCATAGATCATTATTGATTATTGATAATTCCAAACACTTATGAATTACATCTATTATTGTGGAAAATCCTTATTCCGTGATTTATGATTATTGATCTTTGAATGATTGGGTAGGATTATTATAAGCTATGATCATGTTATCATACCCTTATACTTATCTTGTTCTTACTTATGATAATTGATTTATATCTATTATTTTCACCCTTATAAAGCATTTGAGATCACCATTTCTTAGGTTTCCTATCCTTGGGTTATGAAGAAAGTTTTTAAGTATGATTTTTCTAAGAAGGTTTTTAGTTATGAGTAAATTAATGGGAAATGATGTAGATATTTTACATTCCAATCTTTTATGTCTCCATGTTTCTAATGACACTAATCCTTTACAATTATATTGTATATTATAATGATATGTATTTAATGTTGATTTAATAAGATATAATATTTATGTATGTAAATTGTGGATCACTACAGTTTGTATCAGAGTAAATTTTATTTATTTTTAGAAACTAATAGAAGAAAACTTTCATGAGAATTCTTAGTATAAACCTTAATATAAAATAACATCCTAATATATGGTAAATAAAGGGGTGTGGTTTTCCTATAAAATACATCCATGTATAGATACTATCCAATGGATGTGGTTGTGGATTATATTAACTAAGGGTTGACAATTCCAAATATGGTTAATTGGGTATTAACTCAATCATCATCAGTACATGATGAGATGGACTAAGAATGAACACCTAGCTAGACACTCTTATGGGGTATGCATGGGTTAATTCACATTTTATTTATGAACCATTTTGAAGAATTTAAATAGATGATGGCCAAGGATGGTCTAGATTAAATCTATGGTGTCATAGATTAAAAAAAGGTGTCAATATTTTGACATCCTATAAATGATTTTCATGATTATATTTTTTACCACTATAATTATTATTTTCCATACTATGTTTTTTTTGTTTCAATCAACACCTGGAACCAGAATTAATTATCTTAATGCTTAATGTGATAGATGATGTAGTGGATGTCTTTATGAGAAACGAAATGAAATATGATATGGAATGTGAAATCTTGTAATTATGACTAACTAGATATCTTGAAATGTGACTAAAAACCAAAACACAAGTGATTTTGTGGTTGAACGTAATATAATAAGAATTTAGTTTGATAAATACCATGGAGTAAAGAATATTTATCTTCTTAAATTTCAAGAATGTGGGAAAAAGCACTCGGGTAAATGTATCAAATGAATGAGAATATGTTTTATTTGTGTAACATAAGGACATATAACATGTAATTAATAAAGAAAAAAATGTTTGGTTAACACTATGGATGAGAATAATTGTTTCCTTAAGGTATAATCTATAGTTGAATGTTTTTAATGTGTAAAGTATTGGAATTATGAAAATCAATGTCCTATAAGGAAATCTCAATAAGAGGATCAACAAGGTTGTATAAGTAATGGTTTTACTATTGATGATAAGAGGATACAAATTACATATTAAATGTATGAATTATTATAATAGAATTCTTTATTTTAATGGTAAAAACATGATTAAATTGAGTATAAGTAATATTAATATATAGTTTATATTTCATATTATAGGAAGGATGTATTAAGGAATAATATGATGGAGTTCGTTTAATGGTTTAATAATGGATTGGAATGATTGGAGTGTCTATGTATTAGTATTTTAGAATTTTATTTTGAAAGAGTTTTATCAATGATATTATGGTTATAGGAATCATGAAACATGTTATGATTTTATTAAGTAGTTTTCATTTATATATTTTTAGTAATTTATTTAATGATAAATAACCTAGAAAATTGATTTAGTGGTAAGGTGATATTTTTGGAAAATTCATGTTTAAGGGATAGATAACCATTTATAAGTGCCTAATGTTTTTATAATAATTTTTAGTTGGGATAAATAGATGATTGAAATTGATAAAGTAAATTGGAAAGTATTGGTGACCTTGAAATTAATTATTGATTTGATGATAAAGTGATTTATATTATCTTTGATGATGTTTATTTAATTTTTTTATATATATAAAATATTGTATAGTCTATGATTTTATTTAAGGAATAAGGATAGAGTTAATTTTATAAAGAATCTATGTTTTCATTTAGTCTCTATAATGATTCAGGTTATTTTCATGTTTTAAGAGAAAATATGATCAAGGAATTCACATGTCTAGTATGTGACAATAAGAGATACTTTATATTGCACAAGGATTAAAGTTAAGTAGATTTTATAAATTTAGTAACAATTTTTATAAATTTTTGGGTTTAGAATTTGATTATACATATTTTTAGGAGGAGTAAATTTTATTATTGATAGAATGGTTTAATTTGAATTTGGGGTGTTATTATTGAGGTTTTAGATATTAATGTATTATTTAATCATATAAATATTTATCCATGTTGGATAAATTTTAATAACCATTTTGATTTTGATAAATATATAGAGACAAAAGGAATTAGTTTTCATTATTTTATGAATCATGTTATTCATTAAAATACTACTTCAGTGATTAGATATAAAATATTCACTATATTTATTCATCATTGGAATATAGGATTAAAAGAGTTGGAAACTAATTAAATAAAACAACCAAAGTATGAAATTATGTTTATGGATTTTAAGAAATAAGGTGACTATATTTTTTAATATTATTTGGTAAAATAATTCTTAAACTATAGGGAATTTGACCATGGAAAAGATTTTTTTCCTTTTTTAGTTATTTCTAATGAAGGGATGTTTGTTTTCACCCCACACTAATTTTTTGTTTTGGGGTATTTAACTTTCTCATAATCATTTTATCTGTCACTCTATTATTCTTTAGACATTATATTTATCCTCTATTTCTATACATTCACTTCCCACTTATTTTCTTCTTATCTAAGAAAATGATTATGTGTTATTTTATGTAAACATTATATTTCCCACTTCTCCATTTCAAAGAAAGTTTTATTATCCATTTATATGATGTGGGTTTCCAACAAATCAATTTAAAAATATTTGACCTTTTATTAATAACATAAAATTTTCATGGATTCAATTTATTTAATGGGGAGAATGTAACACCCCAAAAAATGAGTTTAAAATAATATTTTTCTTAAGAGTTTGTTTAACTCACAACAATGAGCTTTAAGAGAACTATGATATATTATAAGAATAATATTATTGAAATATAACCATTATAACCTATCTATTAAATTTAGGTATGAATATTAATAACCACACTTTGAAAAATATTTATAAAGGTTTAAAATAATGAAACTTTATTGATTGATCCCTAATAAATAATTACTCAATTTTCAGAAGGGCCATTTTATGTTTCAAGACTATTTTTTCTTAAAAAATGAATTTTATTGAATTATTCACATGGAAATTGTAGTTTATGAAATTAATTTTTTTTAATCATCATTTCAATGTTATCTTTGGGTGAAGTTTTTATATTCTTCAAAAAGATTTATTTTTCAATAAATAGTGAATAATATTACCAGAAAAGCTCAGTCATAGGGTAACCCCCTAACTATTTATTAAAATAAAATAAAGGAATAGTAAACAAGTACCACAATCCAAAAGGGATAACTATATATTAATGAAACCATACCCATCACTACATCCCTAATAAAATTCTTCCTCTGCAGTAGCTGATTCCTAGTCCAAGCATTCATAATGCTTCAGAACCTTATCAGACTTCCTCCTCAGATTCATCTGCTCTAAGGATAGAAACTCTGTTCTTCCAATTGATGGCCTGGTGGACACTGGCTTTAGAAAATAGGATTAGTCCTTACTCGGGTTTATTTGTGGGGGAGCAGTCATGATTTATTGATTCCAAATCATCTTCGTCCTCCCGCCCTAAAAAATATAACTGTATGAAGGCCTAATCAAGCCTCCATCATTCTCCTTATCACTATTAGAGTTTTCCCCTGATTTTCATGAAATTTTAACCTCATGATTTCCATATTTCCTTCCTAGCCTTTTCTGAAATTGACTATTAAAGTCAATCAATGCAAGACACTTTGGATATTCCACAAACTCAAGAACATCCAAAATCCCCTGCTCCATGTCTCCTTTTCTGATTTTATCTTCCTAAGAAGGAATTTGAGGCTTGAAACTGACACCATCATCCATTTGAGAACCCTCCTCTATATTCTCCTACTCCAATTCTTGAAACTGGTTTCCAGTAGCAATTGTGATCACCACACCTCCATCACTCGCAGGTCTCTTTTTAAACCCATCAGCAGCATCCAAAATCCCCACGGGAACACCATCACAACCTGCAGTGCCCATATTCTCCATAATAATAGGCTACGACCCCTTTCTCTCACCTTTATCCTTCCTTCTAGTATCCAACAACAAACCAAACTCTTTCTATGAGTCTTTTGTGATCATATTTACAAATGATGACCCTTATATGTCCCCATTAATAGAGTTATCTTTGGCACCGGACTACTTCACCCCATCCCTTGAATTCAGATCATTCTTAAGATGAATAAACACCAAAGCTACCAATGGATTAGGGGGTGCCTAGCCAGAATCCCCTGATTTCAGGGAAACTTGGTTCACCAGACCATTTGCATTTCCAAAACAAGAACCCACTGCAGACAACGGCCTCTCACCAAATGACCTACCTATCTTCTCCCTCGTATAAAAAATACTATTTTTCATTGCTTCACATTTACATTAAGAGAAAATATTCCCTAATAGATAGTATTTCGTGTAATAATTATTCCAAGATTCAAAGATGACTGCATGCTTCCATCAAAATTTGTCACCAACGGTAATCTAGATCTATTCAACTGAAGGCCTCACAACATCCACCTCAACACAGAGGCGGGCGTTGATCAGTTGACTCATCGTGGAAGTTAGGACATTAGAAAAAAGAAATCAACCCATCATATTACCAATCATATGGATAATTTTAGGATTTTGAAAAGGTATAGGGAGATGAGGAATATTTACCCATGCCGCAATGGTGATTGGATCGTGATTCTTACATAAATCAAAAGACCATCGAAGGAGGAAAAACATGTAGTCGTTGCAACGTCAGGGCGCAGTGGACCAAGCTCAAAAAAATCTTCTTTTGAAGAAAACTAGATCATGAGGTGGCATTTTTCAAGAATACCAATAACTACACGGTCGTTCAAATCCCATTTACCAAAAAAAATGGTCGAAATCATCAACCAAGTGCCCTCGATGATTGAAACGAGCCACCAGTATCAAATCCAGATGAATTAATGCTTCATAGAACTCTAAATATTATATTGAGAACAATACACCTTTAATTATAAATAATTTAATTAATTTCATATAAAGAAACATTATACATGATTTTGGAATTAGCTCATTTTTAGGATTACAAGCACATTTTTTAAAAAACAAATTTTATGTGTGTGATATGTTTTTATCTTAATAAATAAAATAAATCTTATTTATTAATATTTTTAATGAAATTTATATATTATATATACCATAAAATATCTTAACATTCATTTTATGGTTTTTAATGCTAAGGAATGTAAGTAAATTCATTTTTATGCTTAAAAATACATTTTTCAAAAATGGATTTTCATTGCATTTTACACTTTTATTTAAAATTAAATTTTAAAAATTATAGAAATTTAATATAGAAAAATATATTGAGTATTTTTAATCATAATAATTCATATAATTTAATTTTTTAACTTAATATTTTTACACAAGGAATAGTAAAAACTGTAGAATTTTATTACCACGGTTAAGGTTGAAAAAGTTTATGGAGAGGGTTAAACTAAGGTATAAGGTTATTTTTACCACATAAAATTGAATTATTCTTATTTTTTAAAGATATTTAAACATTATAATATATTAAATTATAATTTAAGTCCTTTTAGATCCACTTTAACACTAAATTGACCTTATATTATAAAAATATTTTGAGAAGTTTCATGTGTGTCCCTCCCCTCATTTATAAAAGGGAACCTATTATCCTATATTATTCACAAAATTTTGTCCTTATAGATCAGAAAATACCTGATAAAAATCCTTCTTATATTTCTTATCTTTTTCCTAGATGTTATTTTATTCTCCAAAGACCAAACTTTTAGGTATTAAGGTGTAAGACAAAGGAGGTCTCTCAAAAAATATGTATAAATCTTAACCAAGATATATCAATTTTATTTATTATTCTAAATTATATAAACTAATTATTAATATAGTATAATAAATATTCTAATATGTTATTATGGTGATTTTAGAACAAGTTACCACCACTTCTTCTTCAAATAATTGATTAAAGTATCGCTCGTGCGAGTGTGTGGACTACCACCTGCATGGACTGATGTGATTATTTTTCCATTTATTATTTAATTGGATGGTAATAAAGATATATTTAATGAATATATATTATATTTATAATATATTAATGAATATGAAAATTTGAATTATCATTTACCTTTCTTTTGTTCCATCCATTGAAAAGATGAAACATCACTCGTGTGTATGTACGGATTATCATCACCACAAAGTGATGTGATTCATTTTTTATAACCATTTTATTAAAATTATTATAAAAGGGTATATAATGATTAAATATGATACTAATTACATGATTATGATTATTATATGATGCAACCATGACCAAGTACAATGATGAAGATGCTAACACCCAAAACATTGACTTTAATAGAAATTTTTTAATAAATGGGTGTTGAAATGTTATAAATGGATAATATATGATATTATAATTATTAATATGATTATATTATAGGATTATGATAAGTATAAATTTATTATAAGGTAATTTAGAGTTTTTATAAAACAATTTAGATAAAAGGTAATGGTTATTCATCTCAAATTTGTTTCGTTGAGACTTATTTGATTTTATGCTCCTATTTATGTTTATGAAGTGTATATATTATTACTTTGAAATTTTATATCATGGATACTTATTAATTAAAGGTTTTTAAAGTTAAGATTAAAATTTTTCATGCAATTGGGTTTTATTAGAAATTTACCAATGTGGTATGGGTTTATTGTCTCAAATTGACATATTTTGAAAATATATTTTGTTATACACCTATGTTATTTTATAAGATGTATCTAATACCCCTTTTATATTTTTTATCATGAATATAATTATTTTATTTGTATTTGAAAATTCATTAAAATTTATTTCTTTCGTGGTATTATGAATCAAAATTTACCAAAACGGAAAGGGTTTTATATTACAATCTCATTTTTACTGGGATAGTTTTTGCCTAAATTTTCGATGATGAAATTATATGATCTATCTATCCAAAATATTATGAATTTTATTATTATTTTTTCATTTATATATATTACATGTTATCCTTTAATTTTACTCTTTTTAATTACTCAAGTGACCAAAATAATTCTTTTAAAAAACCCAACTTTATTTATCACTTCAGTGGGTAACATTTTCTTCTATGACCATATTTTCATTAAAAAATCAAGAATGTTTTTATTATTATACATAGATTTATTAAATAAATTTTTAACCATGTTTTAATTTTAATAAATAAATTTAAAATGAATCCTATTATTGTTTTCCAAACATGGTATATTTGACCTTTTTACACAAATGTGAAATAAATATTTATTTTAATATAGAACACATGAACAGACATTCATGTTGTCATGACTACTCTTTTATTTCAACTTCCCTTTCACTTTTACATGGTTATTTTCAAAGAAAATTTTTCCTTAATATTTATTAATTTATTTTGATTTTAAATAAGTTATTTCAAAATGAAAAAAGTATTTTTATCAAGAAATATTTAAATGGTATTTTAAAGGTATTTTCATCTATAACAACGTCCTTTGATGTTTCTTATGCTTTATTAGAGATATTGTCCAATGTTGAAATCTTTATTATTTATATGTATGGTATATTTTTATGGTGATGAAATGTTTATAAAACCTATTTTCTTTCCATGGTTTTTGATATGATGAATGTTTTATGATTTTGTGCACTCATATGTATGGATTGTGATTATATGGTGGGTGATACTAATATATATCATAATGATGGGTGGCTTTTTTATAGATATAAAATTCATTGGTCAATGATTATAGAGTTTAGAAACTCCTAAGAGATAATATAATTAACTAGATAGAAGTTACTCCTAATAGAATGTTGTAAATGACTGAGTAGGCATTTCCTTTATGGGACTTTATCCACAATGATAGTATTGGGAGTGAACCATGAATACAAAAGTTATTTTATATGCTTATGTGTATTCCTAAAACTTATTTATTATGAATATTATACATTTTCATAGATCATGATTGATAATTGAATATTCCACACACAAATGAATTATTTATTTTATTGTGAAAATTCCTTATTCCATGATTTATGATTAATGATATTTGAGTGATTTTGTGGAATTATTTTTAATTATGATCTTGTTCTTTTACCCTTATGATTATATTATGGTAATTTATTATCATTGATTAATATCTCTTATTTTCACCCTTACTGAGCATCTGATCTCACCCTTATGTTTTCTTTCCCCAGGTTATGAAGAAAGGTTTTAAGAATAATATGTCTAACAAGGGTTTTGGTTGTGAATAAATTAATTATAAATGATGTAAATATTTTATTTAATAGTAATTTATATATCTAGGTTTCAAAATACACTAATCCTATATTGTTTTGGAATGAATCATAATGATGTGAATGAATATTCGTCCAATAAGATGTAATATTTATGTATATAAAGTGTGGGTCGTTGTAGTTAGTATCAAGAATGGTTTAGTTATTTTTGAAAACTAAGATGAGAAAACATTATTTAGAACCCTTAGGATCATCCAAATTATATGATAACATCCTAATTTATGGAAAATAAATGAGGGTGGTTTTCCTAGAAAAACATCTATGTATGGATACTAGAAAGTGGTTGCGGTTGTGGAACAAATGCACCTGGGTTTAACAAATCTTAATAGGATTGATTGGTTATTAACTCGATCATCGCATGATCATGATGATTATTCCTAAGACTACACAACTATCTAGACACTCTCATGGTATATTCTTGGATTAATTATCATTTTCTTTATGAAACATTATGAATGATTTGAATACATGATAACCAAGGATAACCTAGGATAAATCTAATGTGTCATCGATTGAAAATAATGTATTAATATTTATACACACTGTAAATTATTTTCATGATTATATGATTTCACATTAATATTATTATTTATCCTAAAATACTTTTCGGTTTCATTCAATGGCTAGAATAGGAAGGAATTCTTTTAAAACTGAATGTTTGGGATGATGTGGTTATTATCCTTCTAAGAAACTAAATGAAATGGGATATGGAATGTGAAAGCTTGTGATTATGCCTAACTATCTATATTTAAATATGATTAACAACATGAAAATGGTTTATTTTCTAGATGAACCAAATAATAGAAAAATATATTTTCATGAAGACCATAGAATAATGAAGATTCAGCTTTCTATATGTAGAGAATGTGCGAAGAAGAACCTTGGAAAATTTGTCAAAGTAATAGGAAGATGTTTTATGTGTGTAAAATAAGGACATATAACAGGTAATTTTATTGGAAAAATGAAAAAATTTGTTAATTATATGAATGGTAATAATGGTTTCAAAAAGGAATTATATATGGTTGAATGTTTTAAATTTTAAAATTATGGGAATTATGTGAATTGATGTTCTATGGGGAAAGCTCAAGAATAAGATCACCAAGGTTGACTGAGTTAAGGTTTTACTATTGATAATAAAGATACTAAGAATTACATATTAAAGGTATAAATTATTTTAATATTATTTCTTAAGTTAACTATAAAAACATAATTAAATTAAGGTTTGTGAATCATAATACATTATTAATATTTAATATTTTATGAGGAAAGTATTAAGGAATAAGATTATGAAACCTGGTTAATGTTTTAATAAGGAGGTGGAATGATTGTAGTTTCTATGTATTATGATTTGAGATTTATGTTATAGAAGTGTTTGATCAATGATATTCTAGTTAAAAGAATCATGAAACATCTAAGGATTGTTCTACATTAGTTTTTATTTAAGAATTTTCAAGAATATATTGAATGATATTAATAAGCTAGAAAAGAAATTTAGTGGCAAGGTGGTATTTTTAGAAAATACATTATTTATGGGTATAGAACCCTTAATAGGTTCTTGATATTGATAAAATAATTTTTAGTTGTGAAAAAGAGATTATTTATATTGATAAAAAATTGGATAGTATTTGTGACCTTAAAATTAATTAATAATTTGATGTAAAAGTGACTTATGTTATCTTTGATGAAATTTATTACATTTTTTGATCAATGGAAAATATTGAATAGTTTTTTATTTTATTTAAGGAATAAGGATTGAGTTAATTTTTGTAAGCATAAATGTTTTCATTTAGGATTTATGGTGATTTAGGTTATTAGCATGTTTTAGGAGAATATCTAAACAAGGTATTCACATGTTTGGTATGTGATATTAAGATATAATTTAGGTTTTTCAAGGATTAAACTTAAGTTTATTTAAATATTTAGTTAACGTTTTTATAAATTTTTCCGTTTTGAATTTGGTTTGACATATTTTGGTGCATTTTTAAAATTGGGTATTTATGGAATGGTTTTAGTTGAATTTGAGGTGTTATTATTGAGGTTTTAGATATAAATATATTATTTAATCATATAAATATTTATCCATATTTTATAGCTTATTATTACCATTTTTTGGTAAATATATAGAGAAAAAAGAAATTACTATTCATTATTTTATGGATCTTATGATTTTCTATAAGATTATTTTACTGCTTTAACTATGAAAAATTCTTCATATTCATTAGTTATTGGAATATGGGATAAAAGGATATGGAAACTAATTGAAACACACTAAAAATGAGGAAATTACATTATGGATTTGAAGAAATAGAGTAAGTATATTTCATCATATTTCATGGAAAAATAATACCTAAACTCTAGTAAAAATTTCCATAAAATGATTTTTTCTCTTTTTATAGTTATTTATAATAAATTGATTTTCTTTTTCACCACACATTTATTTATGGTTTTGTGATAATTAAATTTCTCACTACTATGTTCTCTATCATTATCTATTATTATTTGGATATTATGTTTCTACTCAATGTCCATATATTTACTACCCACTTATATTCTCTTGTCTAGGAACCTGATTGTGTGTTATTTCAGGTAAACATTATGTCTCCTTGTTCACCTTTTCAAAGGAAGTTTTATTATCCCATTGAATGATGTGGGTTTTCAAAAAAGATAATTTCATATATTAAACCTTATATTACCAAGATAAAAATTGTAGGGATACAATTTATTTAAGCAGTGGATAATTTAACACCATAAATATTTATTTTAAAATAATATTATACTTGATAGCTTACATAACACTCAAAAATGAGCTTTAAGAGAATGATTATATACTATAAGAATAATTTTATTTGGATATGACCATTAGTACATAGTCATTAAATTATTTTGTATAAATAGTAATATTATTATTATAAAAAATATGTGTAAAGGTATTTAAAATTTAAAATGTATTAATTTATGCATAATAAATAAATACACAATTTTCAGTAAAGTCATTTTATGCTTATAAATTATGTTTTAGTTAAAAAAAAAATTATTGTATTATGTTCCTGGATATTAAAATTAATTTCTAAAAAAATATTTTATGAAATGTAAATCATTTTTAAATAATCACTTCAATGTTTTCTAATGGTGAACTTATAGGATTTTTCTAAAAAAAAATTCATCAAATGGTGAAAAACACCGATTTCTTGTAAAATTTTCATTTATTTTCATTAAATAAAATAATTTAAAGTGTAATTACGTTTTAAATAAACATCATTATATTTTAGTTATAAGTAATTCAATTAATTACTTAGTAATCAACATTATACTTGATTTTGGTATAATCTCATTTTTAGATTAAAAACACACTTTTTTAATTATTATTTTTCTGTGTGTGGTATTTTTTTATCTTAATAAATTAAATAAAACTATATTTATTAATTATTTTAATTAAATTCAAAAATTATATATTAAATCCAATTTTTTAATATTTATTTTATAGTTTTTACATGGCATGGAATGGAAGTAAAATCAGTTTTATGCTTAAAATATACCTTTCTAAAATAGGTTTTCATTTCATTTTGCATGTTTATTTAAAATAAAAAATTTAAAATTATAGAAATTGAATATGGAAAAATAAATTCCATATTTTTAATCATAATAATTAATATAATTTAATAGGTTGAACTTAATTTTTGTTCATAATCAATACTAAAAACTGTAGAATTGTGTTACCATAGTAAAGGTTAAAATGGGTTTACCGGGGGTTAAAATAAAGGATAAGGATACAATTTCCACCAAAACTTGTATAATTATTATTATTTGAATATATTTTAACCTTTTATTATCCTACATTATAATTCATGGCCTTTTGGATCCACTTTCATAAGAAAGTGACATTATATTGTTGAATTCTTTTAAGAAATTACATGTATGTCCCTCCCTGCACTTATAAAAAGGGACCTTTTATCCTCCATTATTCACATAATTTTAGACTTATATATTATTCAATATCAACCCCAAATACTCCATATATTCATTCCCTTTATCCTATATCATCATGTATTCTCTTAAGACCAATCTTTAAATTCATAAGGTTTAAGCCAAAGGAGGTCTTTCAAAGAAGCGGTATGAATCTTAACCGAGATCTTTCAATTTTATTTATTATTTAAACATAAATAAATAATTTTTATATTTAAAAACATTATTAATATAATATAATAAATATTATTATATTTTATTATGGTGATTTCACATTCATTTCCCACCACTTATCCATCTAATGGGAGGTGGGAGTATTGTTCATGTGTACGTGTAGACTACTGCCTCCACGTAGCAATATGATTCATTTTCCATTATTATGTATTTAATATTTATATATTATATTTATTAAATAATTATTCTTACTTAATTATAAGATATTATATACCTTCTTACCTTCAAAGTAATTGGAAAATGATAACGTCGCTCGTACCTACGCGTGGACTATCACCTCTAGCAAATGATGTCATCCATTTTTTATTCCCCATTTACTTGGATGGTAATAAAGATATATTCAATGAATATATATTATATTTATGATATAATAATGATTATATAAATTTTAATCATCATTTTACTTTATTTAATTCCATACATTGAAAATTTTAAACTTCACTCATGTGAACGTATGGATTATCATCTCTGTAAAGTGACGTAATTCATTTTTCATCACCATTTTATATAAATTGTCATAATATTATATATAATGATTACTATTCTATATATTATGTGACCATGATCAAAGTACAAGGACCAATACTATCAAAATAAAATATACATGTGAAACGAAATAGTTAACACAAAAAATGATGACATTAATAGAGAATTGTTAATAAATGGGTGTTCAAATGCCTTAAATAGATAATATATGATATTATAAGTTTGAATATTATTATAGTATATAACTATAATAAATATAAATTTATTATACAAAAATTTAAATCACTTACAAATTAAGTTATACATAGGTAAGGGTTCTTCGACTCAATTTTGTTTCATTGAGACGTGTTTGATGTTATACACCTATTTATGTTCCTTAGGATTATATACTGATACTTTGAAATATTATTTTATGGATAATTATTAATTCATGGTATTTAAAGTTAAATTTTAAATTATTTTATCTAATGGTATTTGATTTGAAATTTACAAAAATAGTAATGATTTATCATGTCAAATTGTCTTCTTTCAGATTAATATTCTGTTATACACCTTTTTTATTTTATGATGTGTGTCTACTAACTCTTTTTTATATTTAATCATTAATGTAATATTTTATATATTATTTAAGTATTCATTTAATTTTATTTCTTTGGTGAGGGTTATGAATCAAAAGTTACAAAAGTGTTAAGGATTTTATGTTACAATCTCATTTTTACGGGGATTATTTATGATTTGATTATTTATGATGAAATTATATGATATATCACTCCAAAATATTTTGTATTCTATTATCCTATAGGTATTTATATATAATAAAAGTTTTATTTTCATTTTACTCTTTTTAAAAACCCAACATACTAAAAGAACTTTTTTAATAAAAAACCAACTTTATTTCTCTCTTCGGTATAGAATATTTTCTGATATATCCATATTTTATTTTAAAAAATAAATATTTTTTTACTATTATATAAATATTTATTAACATATTATTTTACCCACTTTTGAATTTATATTAACATTTTTAAGAGTAATTTTCTTGTAATTTTCTGAATGTTGTACATTTAACCTTTTTACTGAAAATGTAAAAGGAATATTTTTTTAACATACATTGCATTAATGGATTTTCCCACCACCATGAATAATCATTGATTAAAAGATTAATTCAAAATTTTCCATATTTCTTTTCAAATAAAAATTTTCCATAATATTTTTTTAAAATTTTAGGTTTTAAATTAGTGGTTTTAAAATGAAAAAGTCATTTTCCTCAACAAATGTTCTCCAGATCTTTTAAAGGTAGTTTTATCTATAACAACATATTTTTTGGTTTATTATGCTTTAATAAGGATATTATCCAATGTTACCATATTTATTATTTATATGGATGGTTTATTATTATGATGATGAAGATTTTATGAAACTCATTTCCGTTCTATGGGTTGTGCTATGATGAAATGATGAATATATTATGATATTGTGGCTCTCAAATGTATAGATTACGATTATGTGATGGGTGATCCTAATATAGATCATAATGAAGACTAGATCCATTATAGTTGTACAATGAATTAGGTAATTATGATAGATTTTATAAACTCTTAAGAGATGATAGAGATGATAAAATCATAAGAGTTGATAGATTTTACTAGATGGAAGTTACTACTAAGAGAATATTAGAAATGACTGGGAAGGAATGTCCATTATGGGAATTTTTTTGCAATGATATTAATGGGACTAAACCTTGACTAAACAAATTATTTTCTATGTTTATTAATATTATGAAAACTTATGTCTTGTGATTATGATACACTCTCACGGATAATGGTTTATTATTGAGGATTCCAAACACTTATGAATCACCCTCAGTTTTAGGTAATTAACCCTTAATTTTATTTATTTTAAGTGAATAAAGTAAATTTTTTATGTTTGGTAATTTTTAGATGAGTTCTGACATGTTTTCTGGGATTTTATGGAGGTTCAAGGTTTGAGAATAATTATTAGGAACCATGAAACACCTCTAGGAAACTATAAAAAGGGAGATGGTGGTCACTAGGTAGGTGCATGATTGGTGCACATTTTGACCAAACCATGTGGCCACTGAGGAGAAATATTTCATAGTGGAATGGAAAGATTAGGAAAATTTGGCATACATTTTTTCTAACAGTGTAATCAAACCATGTGACGGGTGTTTGGAGGTAGTGGTTGGCACATGTTTTGTGCACAAGTTGCCTAACCATGTTCCAAAACCATGCAATTTTAAAGCATTTATCATGATCTTTTGGCTATAATCTGAATAACCTATTAAAACAGTATATTTCCATTAATCTGACCATAATTCAAATCCATATCCTTTCAAAGTCTATGGATACCCTTCCCCTTGATCTGAGAGCAATCCATTGGTAAATCTTGGTGCATTGGAGGTTGTATTCCATATTAAGTGCTTGTTCTTGGTGGGTTTCCTTAGATTTATTCTTCTTACCAGTATTTTATTTATGGATATAATATTTTGGGGATATATCCATGTTGTGTGATTCCAATCATGATATATGGTTGTGTTGATGATAGGGAACAAGATCTAAGGAAGGTTTTTTGAAGTTACAAGCCATGTTTTTAGAGTTTTTTTCGTTCTTCATTTTCACCTAAGTTTGTGAGGTATGTGGATTCACTATTGACTCCTATAATTATAAATTGAATTTTTTATTTTATATTATTTTATTATTTGATCTTAATTTTGAAATTGATGCGAAAATCATGAGAGAAACCCTCTTTAGTGGTGGTTTTTGAAATTGTGGAAATTGTTTATTGTGTAAAGTAATTTCATTCATGATTTTAAAATATGATTTTTTTTATTCATAGAAATGGTTTGATAGAAATTTGTTCAATAAAAGAAATTTTTAAATAAAATGTCTTGAAAGGGTTGGTTTGGTAGGGGATTTGGCATAAACAGTTGGTGTGTGTTCATTTTCATTTATGTGATGTTGTGGAAGGGTCATGTTCTATTAGGGAAATTGGTATATTGTTACCTTATGAAGACTTGGTAGATCTAATAGGGACAACTCATGAGTATGAAATTATCACTTAGGAATCTATTTGCATATTTTTAGATGTTTTTATGTGTGTAATGGAATGGGTTATTCCAAATGTAATGTGAGAAATGGTTTTAAGGATTTGTTTTGGTTTCTTTACTTCGAAATTTTTTGTTTTGGAAAATTGTTTCGCTTTGATATAAACTATTTTAAATCATTTTATATATATTTCTTATATAAATTTTCTAACAAGTTATATCCTAGTGGCGTGAGTAGGGAATTAAATATTATTTCAAGATATGTAATTCTCTTATGTAAAATTCTTTCTATGGGATTCATAATAAAATCGACATTCTGAACCATTAGTTATTATACTAATATGGGAAAGAAATTTCATGTTGTTACATCCCCCCCTTAATAAATTACATACTCAATATTTGTACCCTACCTCAAAATAAATGCGTAAATTTCTCCTCCATCGCTTCTTCCAACACCCAAGTTGTTTCTTCAATCTTGAGGTTTCTCCATAATACTTTCACGAGTCATGTTTTTTTGTTCCTCAACACTTATTACCTTACATAAAGAATATATATAGGTTATTATTTATATGATATTTCTGGTTCTAATTCCACAGCATTTATATATATTATATTTTTTAGATCTAATATATACTTTCTTAATATAGAAACATGGAAGAATTCATGATCATCGGAAAATTTTAGAGGTATTTATAACTAATAGGAAATTGGTCCAACATGCTCTAGAATATAAAATGGTCTAATATACCTTAGTCTTAGTTTCCCCATTTTTTCACATTTCATCAATCCTTTTCAGAGTGATATTTTTAGTAATGCATGATCCCCAACATGAAACTATAATTCCCTCCGATTTTCATCATACCTCTTTTATTAACTCTGGGAATCCTTGATATGTATTTGGATCAATTATATATTATTTTTAGTGTATTTCACAATGTTAGATACCAATATTTTTACTTCTCCAACATTATCCCATCATGTTATATATTTACACCTCTTACCATACAGTGCTTCATATTGAGCCATTTGAATACTCATGTGAAATTTGTTGTTATATGAGAATTCAACAAGTGGAATATGTTACCAACTCCCTTCAAATATCAAGAGAGTTAGCCTCAATGTATGAATAGTCTTCTCAGACCTCCCATAAGTTTTAGGATGATAGGTTGTGCTATGTTTTACTTCAGTATTCATTCCTTTTGAAGGATCCTCCATAACTTAAAATTAAATCTAAGATCTCAGTAATAAATAATTGATTGTGGTTCCCCATGTAGTCTCACCACTTATTGAATATATAGACGATAAGATAACTCAAGGGATAAATCATCTTGTATAGAAATAAAATGGGTAGACTTTGTTAATCTATTAATGATTACCCTTATGGAATTATTTCCCTTATATGTCTTAGGAAGGCCAGTAAAAATTCCATAGTTATGTCGTTTCTGTTCTATATAGTTATGGATAGTGGTTGTACCACTCTATAACATATCAGATCTAGGTGCCACCCAAAGGTACCCCGAACCCAGTTGGTCACTTGACTTCAACTGCATTTCCCCATACTCTAGAGGTTTTCGACAAGTAGTGAGGGACACAGTATGATAATGGGGAAACTATGCCCCCATTGGAAGAGTAACACAGTGGAAACAAACAGTAAACATTAGCATAAACAGTAATACATACAATAGAAGTAAATAGTGGTAGAATGAATTAAATAAAAAATGAAGCAAACACACACACACATATATATATATATATGCATAGCATATATATCTAAGAAATCATCCAAACAAGTCACAATGGTGGAAAGCAATACATAAAAAAAAGTATAAAAAATCAGAAAACTCCAACAGCATCGGAAGCCTCAGTTTGGTCCCATGTTCTCTAGCTCCAATAGCAATAAAGTTCCTAATGAAAAAGTGAACTTTCCCTTATCTATACCTGCAACCATATAATCTATCTGCTTCCAAAAACATCACCCAAACAGGGTGTGAGACGAATCCCAGTAAGCAACCACCAAAATATCTGTTCTTAACTATCAGTGAATATATAGAGTAGGTAATATACAGAAATGAAGCAATAAACTAGGAAGTACTCAAAAGTAAACAATCTGATAGTTTTCAATTACATTCATTTGCATTGATTAATTATTCAATCCATTTAATGATGAAATATTGGGATATATCCTAAGATATGTATCACCCTGTGTAGTTGTAAAAAAATAGATCTCTCAGAAGACCATCTCAACAATCAAGTAAGACTGATTCCAAGCTTGTGATTTTTCTTGGCAGACTCATCCCATTCATTCAATCATTCACAAACAACCCTATGGGAATCCCCCATGGTCTAACCCTTATGTTCTCACAAAGTATATATTAATTAAAAATGACCTCTAGGGTATCTCCCACTATCAATACCCCTAGTCAACGTAGCATAGACCTCCTGGGTAGCTCTCATGGTCAATGCCCTTGGGTCTACATAGAATTAATGAATTATAAATGACCCCCGGGTAGCTCCCACGGTCAATACCCCCTGGGTCAACATATCAAAAAATAAATCATAAATGACCTCCTGGGTAGCTTTCATGGTCAATACCCCTGGTTTAATATCTACACCACGGCTCTCATAGTCCTATGAAAATAAACATGGAAACCTCCATAGTTTTCCTAGTCCAAGGCTCCCACAGTCCATTGGAAAAAAGTGTGCATATCATAACAAGGAAACACATGCAATCAATGACTACTACATGGATACTATTCACAAGCATAACACATGCAATTCATATAATCAAACAAACTCCATCCTAAATAATTCAAGGCATGGAAATAAGGTACGACTCATAGGAAACCTAGGCTAAACTACCATAATAAGAAAAAAAAGGGAAACTCACCCATGGGGTGTTCAGTAAACAAGGCATCTAACCTTACACATATGAAACAACCCCTTTTCAATCAATCAAACCATAGCAGGTAAATAATAGATTCAATTTTCCAATCAAGAAATAATCCGAAAGTGGGTATGCAGAAATTTTAGCAAATATATTCCAAAGATGAACAATGAAAGGAAAAAAACCAACTACCTCGATATCGTACGATCAATATACTTGAACATCGACCCTTGAATCATCCTAAAATGATGTATATATACAAAAAGCATAAAAATTATCATCCCAAAATAACTCGTGAGAGAATAATAATTAGGAATAAAGGATCTGGGAAAACGATAACTCATCAATTGGAATCCAATTCAACTTACTACGTCTTAATCAGATCTTGAACAGAGAATTGGGAGGGGATTGAAGTTTTCAGTCATTTTATCACTCTCCTGTACAAACTGATGGGAGAAGAAGATATTTCAGAGGATGAGACATGACCCCACATTGATTTATCAAATAAAAAGAAAATTACACAGCATGTACATTTAATTTAAATGTTATGTAGAATCCTTAACTGGCCCCCACTTTAGGTGGTCTGCCAGGTCACCACACGACCATGTACTCAGCTGTTACATGGCCAGTATGTGACTATATGTGGTACCCAGGCACACGATGTGTACTTATAAAATTCTCATTCCATCCCTTTTTCTAAAAAACAAACCGAAATAAATATCTATACCTGAAATCAAGATCCAGGTTCTTAAACCCCCCCCCCCTTAAATCTATTTGTCCTTGAATTTCCCATCCAAGGGTGTAAATGAAGAAACTTTAAACAACTTTGGCCACTAATATCGCATGTCGGCCTCCCTCTTTCATGTCACATCTTGTACTCGCCCGTGATTCCATAACACTTGTACCATAGGAACAGAACGACCATGGAGAACCTTCATGTTATGATACACAATCTGAATAGGGTGCTCCTCAAAGGATGGATCCACATCCAATTTAACCTCCTCAAGTTGAAAAATGTGAGATGGGTCTGAAAAGTAACTCCATAGGTATGAAAGATGAAATATTTAATGCATATCCTGGTACCTTTGAGGAAACTAAAACTGATAGGAAACTGGCCCGACTCTCTCAAAAACCTCAAACAGCCCAACGTATATCAGTGAAAGCTTTCCCTATCTCTTAATCATCCTATATCAAAACCTCGGTGTAACTTGTAAGAAAAAAAGATCTCTAACCTCAAACTCAAGAGGTCTTCTCCATCAATCAATATATTATTTCTGGTGAGATTTTGAAGTATCCATCCTCTTCCGAATCAACTCTACCAACTTCATGGTCTCTTGGACAAGATAAGGTCCCAATACAGCTTCCTCTCTTACCTACAGCCGATATAGAGGTGATCAGCATGTCCTACCATAACAATCCTCATAAGGTTTCATCTTAATCATTGCCTAGAAACTATTATTTTAGGAAAACTCCACCAAGGGTTTTTTTCTATCCCAAGTGCCCATAAAATTCAGGATGCATGCTAAAAGTATGTCCTTCAAAACGTGAAACATGCGCTCATAATGGACATCTATTTGGGAATGGTAATCTATACTCATAATTACTTATATACCCAAATCCCTCTGTAGTCACTACCAAACATCAGAAGTAAATTAGGTGTCCTCTGAAACGATAGAGTGCAAAACCCCATGAAAATGTACAATCTCTCATATGTAAAACCTTCTAAGCTCAACAACACTAAAGGTTTCCTTAATCATAAGAAAGTGTGAAACCTTTTTAATCCTGTTGATAACAACCTAAACAACACCATTTACTCTAGGATACCTTGGTAAAAATATCACGTAATCCATCATGACATCATCCCACTTCCACCCGGGAATGGGTAACTACTGTAATAGATAGGTTGGTTGTTGATGCTTTGCCTTGATCTACTAATAGGTGGAACATCTCATAACAAAACCAACAACATCCCTCTTCATGCCTGGCCCAAAATATTTAAGGTGTAGATCTCGATACATCTTGTTGACACCAGGGTAAACTTCCCATGATGAGGCATGAAAATATCATAACAGCTCCTCGCGTATGTCTGCTGACACTCATACGCATCCATGAATATGCAAAACCTCATCCTTGCCTATGGTCTACCCAGGAGTAGGGTCTTTTCCTGACAAACTCTCTCTTAGGAATAGGACTTAGGAATCTGATAGCTTCCTCATTTTCACTTGATCCAGAAGAGTAGAGGTAATAGTTATAGAAGAAAGAAATGACTTTCCCTGTTTATCATCCACCTCTAAATTCACCTTAGAGAAAATATCAATAAGCTTCCAATCACTACTAGCCTCCTAAAATTACAGTATCTGAGTACTCTTGCTCAACGCATCCACCACAGTGTTTCCTTTCCTATGTGTGTAGGAATTCACAAAGTCAAAATATTTAAGGTACTCAACCCACCTTCGTTATCTCAAATTCAGATCATACTGAGTAAAGATATACTTGAGGCTTTTTTGATCATTTTATAACATAAAATTATCTCCAAAAATATAATGTATCCAATAGTGAAAATCGAGCACAACTATAGCTAACTAGAGATCGTTCATAGGTTATTTCCTCTCATGTGGCCTCAACTACCAAGACCCATACATAAAGACTCCTTCCCCCCTCGTAAGCACTGCTCTCAGCCTGATACATGATGCATCGCAGTAAATGGTGTAACTCTTTCCCAAATCCTACAAAATCAGTATTTGTGCTGAAGTTAATCTCCCTTTCAGCTCATGAAAGGCTGAATCATAGGAATCTATACACAAGAAATTCTCACCCTTCTTATTCAGGCCCATTATTGGCACTGCTAAACATGTGAATTCTTTAATAAAGAGTTTGTAGTAAACATCGAGCCCCAAAAAACATTTTACCTCAGAGAAATTCTCCAGATTCTCCCAGAAAACTACTACTCTCACTTTCTTTATGTCTACTGATACTAATATCTCTGAGATGACATGACCCAAGAAGTGAATCTGATCCATCTAGAAGTGGAATTTTGAGAGCTTGTCATATGAATGATGTTCTCTCAGTGTACTCAATAAAATATCAAGATATATAGCATGGTTTTGTCGAGTCTGAGAGTACACCAAAATATCATCCATGAAGACTACCACAAAAAAATCCAAGTAAGGATGGAATACTCAGTTCATTAGTTCTGGGAAAATTGTCGACGCATTGGTGAGACTGAATGGCATAACCAAATACCTGTATAGACCACAACCTACTTTGAAAGGTTGTAATAGTTATATCTAATGGTCTGATGCACAACTTATGATAGCCAGATCTCAAGTAAATATTTAAGAACACCCAGGCTCCTCGAAGCTAATCAAAGAGACCATCATTCATCAACAAGGGATATTAGTTCTTAACTATCTACTGGTTCATCTTTCATAAATCTACATAAATTATGAGGGTACCATCCACCTTCTTCACAAAAAGGACCGGCGAACCCCAAGGAGAAGTATTGAGTTGGATGAAACCCTTCACCCGAAACTCCTCTAACAGCTTCTTGAGCTCCTTTAACTCTAGTGTAGCCATCCTATAAGAAGTAATGGACCCCAGTAAAACACCTAGAATAAGATCAATAGATAAATCCACCTACTTCTCCAAATGTAAACCTGAAACATTATCTAGAAAAAACATCTCTAAAATGATCTGCTACTAGAGGAAAGTCCATCTATGAAGTCCCTTGGTCATCAAGATATAAACTACAATATCGGATATAATTCTTCCCAATGCATGATGCTCAGGTCTCGCTCTGCTCTCTTGAACATATCATTCTCCCTTGTGTAAAAAATATATACCCTATGGTGGTGTGGAACTAACCCTACAGTGATAGCAGTCAATAAAGGCCTGAAAAAAACTAACCAATCCATTCTTAGAATGACATTGAAGCCTGACATCTCTAAGACATAGAGGTCCCATAAGAAGTGACACCCACCAACCTCAATAGGTCACTCCTTTAATTGTCGTATGTTATCCATCCTAGTCCCTAACAAAGTATCTAGTGTCATAACATCATCACATGTAAAGATACAAAGCCTAAGGATCTCCACAAAGACAACAAATATAAAACTATGGGAAGCCCTTGTATTAAAAAGAGTATAAGCTAAATCTGAGGTAACTAGAATCATACCTCTAACCACAGAGGGTTCGGGATCCTACTTTTACTAGGTCTGCTACATTGACAAAGTCTGACTTATACTGTATCCCTACGACCCTGCCTAACTACCCTGAGCTGATCCACTTTTCTTCCATTGAAAACATGTTGTTTAGCAACCCCGACCATGACCACCTCCTCAGCCTGAATGGCCTGATGAACTCTAGTTCCCTAAATGATGAGAAATTGGTGGACCTTCTCCTAAATGTGGAGTCATAATTGATCCCCAATCACTTGCTGCTAGTGATAAAATCCAAAAACAATTTCTAAATATGACCCATCTTTTCATAAGATCATCACTCAACTTGGTCTCCAGAGAACTGATGTATCATGTTCTCACTCTTCCCGCACTGGTAGAACCCCACCTGGATACCTATAGATACATATCTGCTACTGGAATCCACACATGAAGGCTCCCTACAGTGCTTCCTTCTATCAAATAAAGGAGAACCATTTCTGGATGTTGAACTGCCTCGGCTCACAGCTCCTAACTCCCTCAGATTGCACTAGATAATTAGCATTAGATTTACTATAGCAGTCACCGAAGTCATCCTGAAAACTTTCACCTATGATTGGATGTCGTACCTAAGACCATCCTCAAACCACATACCCAAAAACAACTCATCACCTTCCAAAATAGGTGTGAAACACTTTAGCTATATAAAGCGAGAAGAAGAATCCATCACTAAAAGAGTGCCCTGATCTAAATGCATGAACTCCCGAGATTGGTCAACTCTCAACATCTTTGTATAGAAGTAATCATAGAAGGTCCTCTGAAACTCTTCCCAAGCCATATCCAAATGATGTCCAGCCTATGAGATAACATCCCAACATCTCTTGGAGGAATCATGTAACATGTACATCACGAGCTTCACCCTCCTCTCAAGAGACATCTCTAGATGCACGTATATAATAAGTATGGCCTCCAACCATGTATCTGTAGCATGTAGTCATCCAACCCCTAAAAAAGTGGTAGAATGTTTCTACTAAAACACCCACGTCAACTATTCGGGGTAGGATGTGGTGATCCAAGTAAATCATGCATGATCCTCAAAAAACATTCACGGAACTGTGCATCGGCACCTGTATTCGGTATAACATCTAGTTCCAAGACGGACATTATGGGAGGATCTGTTGGTAGTCCTTAATCTATCATTTATGGTGTCTGATCATTTCCCTATACCTGGCGTAAAACTGGAGGATTTCGTGGTGGCATGACTCTGCAAGGTCAAGTGCACACCTCAGTTTAAGATTATCCAAGACTACAACTTAAAAGTGCAAGAATGGATCAAGAGAAGGAAAGAATTCATTTTTTTCAAAACAGGGTTACATGTCATGTACAACCTCTACGCGGTGTGTTCCCTTAAGCTTTTAACAAGGGAGTGTACCTCTTCCAACACGCACGTGTAACGCCCCTACACACGGTGTGTTTTGTCCTTTAACACGGTGTGTACTTGAATATTACCTCCTTCCCAATTTCTTCTACACATCTTGAACTACATGGTTCTCCCATGGTGTAACACTACATGGTGGGCACACTCAACACATGGAGTATACCATTTAAGTTTCATTCATCTGTTTCATTGGTCACATGGCTAGATACGTGGTTGAAAACTACACAGCGTGTATAAGTTAGACACAATGTGTAAAACCTATGTTTCATCCACCAGTGTTAATGGTCACATGGCTGGATACATGGTATATAAATACAAATCATGTAAAAGTTAGACATGGTCTGTAATACTTAAGTTTCATCCATTTTTTTCATTGGTCACATGGCCGGATACACGGTTCTTTACAATGCAATGCTTACAATCTAGACATGGTGTGTTCTACCAAAAGTTCCCCAACCCCATTTCTCTACTCACACAGTCAGTCAAATGGTCAAGAACTACATGGTGTGTACATTGTGTACACAGTGTGTAATTAATAAAATTCATTATTCCTGAAAAGAATAAAACATGGCATGTGTTCATAACATCACACGTTGTGTTGTTGGGGTTTCTAGACAGTAAGCCACTGAAACTTCTCTAGAACCCCCAAAATCATAAAATTTTATCCAAGGAATGCCGAGTTCTGATCTTTTAGAGCCCATACTCCCCGCAAATCAACGTTTTGAATCCTATTTAATATCATACCTTACTATAATTCTATTAAATTTAAGACATGATCCACAAAATTTTGATCCAAGAGGGCCGATAACACCTCATGGGCCAATGTTTGGTGTCCTTCTAAATGAATATTTTAACAATAACCTATAAAAATAGCAAGTATGTATATCAAGGATTCTTTCACAATAGCATACATATCTAGCATAACATCAATCACAACAGCATGCAATCAGTAATACACCCTTAATGGAATGAAAAAAATGCATGAGATGTGATCTCTAGCAAGTTCTTATATGATGCATGAGATCGAGTACCCTCATCTCATCAGGTTTCAACAGAAATAGAACCACAATGATATTAATAATATTTCCAAAAAATAAGTTTTTCACCCAATGGTGAAATAAATTCAACTATAATAATTGAGAAAGCAAAGAAATTAAAATATTCGAGGTGAATTGGCTTTTCCCTATATACCGGTTAGCTACTCACGAGCACAACTTATTACCAAGTACCTATTCCTTATTATCCCTGTCTATAGGCTCCAATTAGTAAGAAAAATTAGAAAAGAACCTCATTTGATACCACTTCATAATTTCCTGGATCCAGGTGTTGCCCAAAGGTGCCCTGAAACCGCTTCATCACATGACCTCAATCACATTTCTTTAAACTCTAGAGGCTACCGACTAGAAGTGAGGGCCATTGTGTGATAATGGAAAACTATGCCTTCATTGGTAGAGTAACATAGTAGAAAAAATAGTAAATAGTAGTGAAAATAGTAATACATACAACAGAAGTAAACAATGGAATAGTGATAGTAAATAAAAACTAAAGCATATATATATATATATGATTCAGGGAATATGTATCTATGAAAACATCCAATGAAGTCACAATGCTGGAAAGAAATATAGAAACCAAGGTGAATAAAATAAATAAAATTCAACAGCATCACAAGGCTCATCTTGGTCCCGTGCTCTCTAGATCCAAAAGCAATCAAGTACCTAATGGAGAAGGGTGATTCCCCTTATCTGTACATGTACCCATATAATCTGTTTGGGTCGAAAAGCATGACACAAATAGAGTGTGAGACGAATCCCAGTAGGCAACCACCAAAATATCTGTACCTAACTTTCAGTGAATATATATATCATGTAATATGAAAAAATGAAGCAATAAACTAGGAATTACTCAAAATTAAACAATCCTAGAGTTTTCAATTACATTCATTTAAATTGATTAATTGTCCAATCTCTTGAATAATGAAATTTATGGATTTAGCCTAAGCTATGTATCCCCCTATGTAATATTAACACAACATATGTCTCTAAATACCATCTCCGTATTCAAGTAAGAATGATTCCAAGATTGTTATTTGTCATGGCAGACTCGTCCCAATCATTTACAAATGACCCACTGGGAAGCTCTCATAGTCTAACCCCTATGGTCCCACATAGTAAAGATCAATTAAAAACGTCCCCATGGGTAGCTCTCACAGTCAATACCCATGGTCAATATAGCATATAATAATCATAAACGACATCCTGGGTAGCTATCATAGTAAATACCCTTGGGTCTACATAGCATTAATGAATTATAAACGACCTCTAGGTAGATCTCACTATCAATACCTCTTGAATAAACATATCATAAAATAAATCATAAATAACCTCCTGGGTATCTATAATGGTCAATACCCTTTAGTCAATATTTACACCAATTCTCCCATAGTACAATACAAATAAACATGAACCCCCCCCCCCCCCCACATTTTTCCTGGTCCAATTCTCTCATGATCCATTGGAAAAATAGTGTGCATATCATAACAAGGCAGAATATGTAATATATAACTACTACATGGATAACATTCACAATAATAACACATGAAATTCAAATAATCAAACAAACTCCATCCTAAACAATTCAAGGAATGGAAACAAGTTACACCTCATTGGCAACCTAGGCCAAACAGCCATAAACAGTCAAACTAGGGAAATGTACCCATGGGGTGTCCTATAAACCTGGCATATAACCTTACTCATATGCAACAACCCCTTTTCAATAAATTAAACCATATAAGGTAAATAATAGGTCTAATTTCCCAATTAAGAAATACCCCAAACGTCGGTATGTGTCACTTTTAGCATATACAATCCAAAGATGAGAAAAAAAAAGAATAAACCACCTACCTCGGTATTGTGCAATCGATGTACTTGAATGTCTTCCCTTGAATCTGCCTAAAATGAGGTAAATCTTAAAAATGGTTAAAAACAATCATCCCATGATAAATCTATAGATAGGAAGAATTAGTAATAAATGATCTAGTGGAAAGGAGAACTCATTGGTGGGAATCCGATGCAACCGATGGCATCCCAATAATAGCTTAGACAGAGAACCAGGAGGGTCTCAAAGATCGCGGTCTTTACATCACTCTCTTGTACGAACTGATGGTAGATGAAGATGATTCTGAGGATGATATATGACCCCACACCAATTTATCAAATAAAAATAAAATTATATTGCGTGATCATTTAATGTACCCGCTATGTACTAGACTTAACTGGCCCCCACTTTAGGTAGTCTACCAGGTCACCACACGGCCATGTACTCAGTTGTTGTACGACCAGTATGTGGTTGTACATGGTACCCAAGAACACAGCGTGTAGATATAAAGTTCCCATTGATTCCTTTTTCCTAAAAAAACCCGAAATAAAGATCCATACCTGAAATGAAGATCTGGGTTCTTACACACACCCTTGGGTAGTAACTATTTTTCCTTAAATTACTTACATACCAAATATCTAGTAGTATAATTTAAAATATCCCTTTTCATGTAATCCCGCAAATAATAATCTCATAAATTTATACACATTTAAGTGTTTCCATGATGTATATAAAACAAAAAGGTTTGAGATTCATTCATCATCTCTTTCTTTAAATTTTTAATTAATGGGAGACATATACTTTTACCAATCCTCAATACTCCCACTTGATCAACATTGAACCTAGGAAACTCCCAATTTTTTACAAATTCTATGTTATTTTGTTACATAGCATAATTTCTTTATTCTTTCTTTATCTTATCTAGTAAACATGTTTGGGAAATTATCTGGTGTAGGATTGATGATGTTCCTTATCTTATGACTTCCATGTCCATATTTACCAAATCCTTGATCAATGGATCTCCTTTAACTCTCATCATTTCTAGAACTCCTAGTTATTTACTACTTAACTTATAAATAACTATTTTTTTTCTATTCCAGGGTGATAATGAATAGAAAAAATATAGTTATTAACAATATATAACTATTTATTTTGTCCCATGTTAAATTCCTTTTGTGTTAATTTATACATCAAACTTTGGTGGTATGTGTATATATCACAATTCTCCCATAAATAAAATGTTTTCCATATCTTTATTGAAAATATAACTACTGATAACTTAAAATTATGGGTAGGATAATTTTTTCATGAGGTTTTGACTATCTAGATTCATAGGTAATCATATTGTCATTTTGTATGAGTACACATCCAAGTAATTTAAATTATGAATCACTATAAATGAAATATTCTTCCCCGTTAGAGGGTGAAGTTAAAACAAGTTCACTAACCATCCTTTTCTTTAGTTCAAGGAAATTTTCTTCTGACTCTTTTATCCAGATACATTACTTTTCGAGTTAACTTGGTTAGGGTATTATAAAACCTTGAAAAGATTCTCAAAACCTTCTATAATATCCTACTAGAATAAGGAAACTATGAATCTCAATTACTATACTGGGTCGAGGATAATACTCTATGGACATTGTCTTTGTTGGATCAACTAATAACCCTTCACTGGATATAATGTGTCAAAATAATGAAACTTTTTATAATCTTAAAACACATTTTATGAATTTAAAAAAAATCTTATCCCTCTTCAGGGTTTTTAATATAACCCTAAAATGATCCTCAAACTCCACATAATTTTTTTTAATATATCATAATATCCTCAATAAAGACCATTATAAATTTAAAAAGGTAGTCCCTAAAGACTCTATTCATCAAATATATAAATACGTTAGGAGAATTAGTCAATCAATGGTCATAAAAACAAACTAATTGTTTTCATGTCTTGTTTGTAAGGTAGTCTTTAGGATATATTATTTCTTCACCCTCAACTGATGATACCTCGATTCATGATAAATCTGGTAGAATAATTGATCCCCATAAATCAGGTCAAACATATCATCAATCCTTAAAAGAGGGTATTTCTTTGTCAGTGTGATCCTATTATGTTATTTCTAACCAATTCACAGTCACTTTGAACCATCCTTATTCTTCTCAAAGGGAGCAGGTACTCCTCAAGGAAATACCCTTAGATGAATAAAACCCTTCTACAAAATATCTGGATGTTTCTTCTTTCATTATTTTAACTCCATATATAACATTTTATATGGTTCTTTAATACTGTCTTGGATCTATATATGAGTTCAATTGATAACTCTACCTATCTTTCTTGGGGTATAGGAAATTCTTCAAGAAATACAACAATGTATTTCAGAAAAATGGGCACATATCCTATCTTTATACTTTCACTTTCTTCTCCTTCAGTAATTATTTCCAAAAATAATGTAGAAGGAGGTGGTTTATGATAAGACTTGGGTTAGTATATCTATCCTTTTAATATAATTATATTTTTTCCTACAACACAGCTATAATTTCTTTACATCTATAGTTTATCACACCATTATACTTTGACAGAAAATCCATCCCTCATATTATGTCAAATTCCACCAGTGGAATGGCTACCTAGTTTTTAGAGAGATTGTATTCATGAAAGTTAATAGGGGTATCTCTATATATACTTGATAATTGAATAGTTCATCTAGTATTTTTAACCTCTAAATCTACCTTTTTATGTTTTGGGTTTAATTTTATGTTCGTTAAAAAATTAAATAAAATAAAAATATATATAGAACTGGAATCAAACAATGGACTTTCTGGATTTGAGTATACGATGAGTGTGCCTGCCACTACATCATTTGTTTCCCCGATATAATCCATCTTTATTGATAAATAATTACCTTAATCCCTTGGAATTTATTGGGATTTATGGTGGATTCCCTTTATTATATTCTGAATTGAAAATTGATTAGAAAAATTCCCATGGTCCCACACTTGATTAATTACACTGTAATTAGTACTCACACAATAATTCTATTATAATTATAATTCAGATGTTTAAGAGGCCTTATACCACCAAATAATTAATTGATATTCCTATTATAATCAATGAAAAATCTCGAAGCATATCTCTCAATCCTTGTACAGTTAATATCATAACTCCCCGCTGTTTCATTTTCATTTTGTCTTAATTCAAGGAATTATTTTTCCATTCTCATTTGAAGTGTATGAGGATAATATTTCTTAGAAAAGTTTTTTATGAAGTATTCCCACTCTATAGCTTCAAACTTATCCTTTGGCTTCATATTATTGATCAATATCAACCACTGATCATATCCTCCCTCTA
The DNA here is from genome assembly GCA_963277665.1 of Viscum album. Taxonomy (NCBI): domain Eukaryota; kingdom Viridiplantae; phylum Streptophyta; class Magnoliopsida; order Santalales; family Viscaceae; genus Viscum; species Viscum album. The sequence continues at coordinate 1,857,253,647 of OY728153.1, read as the reverse complement.
TGTGATATACTACTAAGATAATATTCTTTTTCTCAGAACAATGTATTATATAAAATATATTTTCTGTAGTATTGATCCATTTTTCTATGATCAATGGATCAAAGGTTTCTCTATAAATAGGTGGTCTTTGACTCATGAGGATTCAAATTCTAGTTGTTCCATCCTTAGTAATATTGGATACTCCACATTGTTTAGGTTGTTATTCATGACCTGAGTTAATTAAATCATCATCATCTTGATGTTTTCAACTCCATCTCCGGTCATATTAGGAATAAAATAATTACATTATCTATCACATCCGTTATTTAACCAAGTCCTTATATTTCCTTTTATTTTTTAGAAGAAGAAAACCTAAGTAATAAATTTTTTCTATTTGAAATATTATAATAATAATTCAAAATAAAATTTTAATCCTTAAATATTATAATAACATAATTCTATGATTTTTATAATTCAATCATTAAAATAAAATACATTGTATATATATCCTTCATAATAGTTTGTAAAAAGTATGTGATTAACCAAAGAATATCCCCAGGAGTGTCAAACCAGAAGTATATTAAGTCCCAATACTCATGGTTAGGGTAAATAGAAGGTTATTACCCAACCATCCCTTTTGGATTTTATTACCCCTATGTGAAGCTATGCTAGTATTTTATCTAGTTATAGTATCTATACAGTGATATTATTTCTAGGAAACAACAGACTCTATAATTTAATAAAATTTAGGAGGTTTTAATATATTTATACTTATCCCAGTGTTCCTTACTCATGTTTTATATTCCTAATTTATAAATACAAGTAAACCATTATATTGATACCATATATGGTGACCCACATTTTTAATATATGACTTTTAACATAATTCCATAACAAAATATTAAATAAATAACTTCGAAGGAAATTTTGAGGTTTAGTGTCTTGGAAACTAGAACATAATACATGAAGTACACAAATCATAAAGACAAAAAAAATATTTAATTATCGTGAAATAAATCATTAAAAAATATACCATAGTACACTTCACAGTACATGATTTCAAAGGAGAATAAATCAACAGAAAAGGGTGAGCATAAATCCTCGAAAGGGACAAAAACGGAAAATGAACATGACTGATTATCATGAATAAAACATGAGGAATAACATAGAATAGTAATCATAAATATATTATACATAACATGGAAATATTAATATATTATAAAGATGATACATCCATAATCATATCACTATGGTTCAATATCAAGGTTTTGTGAAACATATTAACAATGTTATTCACCAAGGTATCGTAAAACATGTCATCTTGAGAGATTAATTATTTACCCAATGTATTTTATCACTATTAGGGAACACCCTTAATATTTATTAATTCATGTGTTCCACATAGATCATAATACATCATTTAATCAATAATCCATGGAGAATAAGGAGTGGGTTTTATATAAAATCATTGAGTACATAAGTGTTTAAAGACTTAAAATATTAATCATTTTTAACCCATGGGAAAGGAATGTTGGTTAAATAAATGGAAGTACCAATTAAATAAAGTGTAATTACATATATATGAATACCCTTGAATAAAAATCGGGTTGTGTATTCACAATATTAAAAAGGTGGTATGGAAAATCGAATAATGATTTTGGTAGCATAACGGGCATACAATGTGGTTTAAAGAATGGGAATAATGGGATCGAATAGAAGTATCTAATTGATAGAATAACTTTTTTAAAGTAATGTAATGATCATATGTTCAGGAGAAAATAATAAAATTGAAGTTAGAGAAATAAATACAAAGGAAATACTTGAATAAAAAAGGAGAGCAAGAGAATCTCTTACCATAAGTATCACTTCCTAAATATAGAGGAGTGATTCCGTAAGAGCATTAAATATTCAAAAAAAGACTTATTCAGAGAATAAGAGCGGTAATAATGTTCTAAAGAGATTGGGAGTGAATAAAATTTGGTGAAGTGGTGGGTATTTATAGCAAAGTGATGATAATTAATTATTATTTTTTAAATGTAGCCCTTGGAATTCTAGGTTTTGGAAAATAAATTTCTCATGGGACACATATATATTTTTATCATGGTTTTTGAAATAAATAAGTTTGTGTTTGAAATTTTATATTTTTATAACCAAATAAGACTACTTATATTACTTCTTTCATGGGAAAATATTTTTCCAGAAAAAAATGTTTTAGAAAGATTAAATTCTAATTTAGACTCTTGAAAGTTATCTCTAGTTTTGAATATTAATTTAAATTCCAAATAAATACATTATATTAATAAAATAAATCATTTTTTCATTAATTAACTTGTATTAATTAATAAATAATTATTACATAATTATTAAGTCATTAAAAATACCATAAACACTAAACTGATTTTTTACTATTCATTGAAAAATAAAGTATTTATAATATTCTAAAATTTTCACCCTAACCTAATTTTAATGTAATGATTTAAAAGATATTATTTATTTTATCAAAATTAATATCTAATTATGATAATTTTAACTTTTAAATGAAATTATTTATTTATTAAAAATTGACCGTTTTTATGACATAATCAACTTGATCACCATTATAAAAATTAACTGAGACATTATAAAATTATATTATCATTTATATTTAAATAAATACTATTTTATAAGAATATTTCATGAAAATAAATTTTATTTAAAATATTATTTAAAATTATATATTTTACAAAAACAAATTATGTTTTCTTTGTGTCAAAAAATCTATTTATCAAGTTCATATTATATTCACGTGTTTTTAATTAAATAAAATAATAATGAAAGTTAGATTAAAGAAAACTATATTTTATTTCTAAGAATAAAATTGCACATTTATGAAACTAAAGTCTAGATATATAAACCCATGTTAAACTTTCATATGCCATAAGGGTATGGTGTGTGATGGTGATAATTTCATGGGGTGGTTTAGTTAACATTGATCTAGTCATGATATCCACAAATATAAACTTCTCTCATAGTTAATTTTACTCAAGCCTTACATATTGAATATTTTCTTGGGCATGGTCAAGGGTGAACCCCAATGATTCTACCTCTCTCTAAAGTCTTGATAAATGGGCTTAAAAGGGAATGATCTTACTAGTTGAGGTCATCATTTCTTCCTTCTACATAAATTATCTCTTATCATTACCACTTTATAAACTAATTTTAATAGTAAAATTATTACCAATGGTCATATCTCCCAACTATCATATTGAAAAATGGTTGTATTAACCAATGGTCAGGTAATGATCGGATTCTAATGGTCACTTTACCCTTTATATCCTATATATACTCCATTATTCTCATACCTTAACATTCACTACTTCATTTATAATGGTTCTATACTTCCATTTATAATTTCTATCATTTTCCTAACTATTATAATTATTTTAATTTATTTTATAGCCGAAGATATCTTGGTTATAGAATTAAATCCTATGGAGTTTACATTAGTTTGTGAATTTTTATTTCTTTTCTATCTACCTGTATTATTTTTAACTATTATAGTCAATATTATTTAATGATATGTACTGTTCTTATATAAAAATAATTCTATGAGATTCATAATAAAACAAACATTGTGAAATAATAATTATTTTACAAATTAGAGAAAGAAATTTTGGGTTGTTTTAGTTTTGTAAACAAGAGTCAATGTTAATAAAATTAATGATGTCAATATCACTAACTAATTATTATATAGACACTATAAACATGAGTGATTTAACACTTTAAACATAATCTTTATGTTATATTAAACATGTCACACAAAATTATTAGTGCATAACCAGTTAGTCATATGATTTTGAGACATACCACGTGTTTAATCAATTGATACCACAAGTGATTGATAAAAAATTAATACCACTTGATATACTTTCTCTTTATTTCGTAATGGGACTTATCTATCCCTGTATAGGGATAAACAGACTTTGATTGTTTATCATCAATTATACAAGATTTATTAATATTTTTAATGTTACCAAATATTGAATCGGTCTTCAAAATTATGAAACCACTCAACAACATTTTAGTATCTTGAAACAATTATAAATGATAATAAATTTTTAGTAATAAAATAGACATAACGAATATACCTTAAAATTTGAATATTATTCTTCAAAAGTTTATCCCTAAACTTTTTTAGGGACTTCAATCACATTATATGGTCTGAAACATGTATAGAATTATCGATTTAGAAATATTCCTTAAATCTCTCAACTAATATGTATTTTAGATCAATTTATTTTCTTTCAAATATTGTATCATTTATAGAAACAAATTTATTTTCTATTGATTTAGAAACCATAATATTTCACTACACAAATAGTGAGTATTTTGATTTAATAAATGAAAACCAGGTGAATACACCTATTTATCGTGAATTCAACTTTTTATAAATGTATCTACCCCATAAATCATTCTCCCTTGTAATCCTACATCAATGAAAAAATTATACACATTAGGGGGAGGGATTACCTTCAACATCCTCAATTTAAGGAAAATAATTGATTATTGAAAAACAACCCTCTTCTTCCATTCTCCTTGAAATTTCTCCTAGTGATATTTATTTTAACTATACCACAATAAATATGTTCTACATGAATATTTTCGTTCTTCCACTTCTTCTATTTTTAATTTGTGAAAGTTCCATGTGTGGTAATCTTCTAACAAAAAATCCACTACTGTAATATTCACTTATTTTGATAAAAAAACATCATGAATCCTTATTATATGTCCTAGTATTTATTTCCTTAGTGATATTTACCTCACTAGTACAATTATCCTTTTTCCATGCATCATTTTCACATTATTTTGTATGTTTATTTAACCATGAAAATGTAACTCCACCAGTCTTCAATTCATGATTTTTATTTTTCATTTTTGAATTAACTTAATCAGGCTTATTTATTTGTCTCCATTAAAATAAGAGGAACATATTATTTCATCATTATTCTCCATGAATTATTCTTATCTTTACAATAAGTTTTCTGTGAGTAACCAACCTTAGGTTCTTGATTAACTCATTATTATATTTCTTCATTACTATATTACGAATATATGAATATATTTTTAAGTAAAATAGTTATCTACTTTGTCAACTCTTATTTCCTACTTGTTGAATAAGCATGATATCTCATCTTGGAATATCTATTATTTATATTAATATAATATTTTTATATATAATATGATCAAAAATATAACATCTCTCAATGAAATATTCACACCTTCCTTGGACTTACCTAAATGTGAGGTCTTGGTATGTATTTTCTGAATTTAGATGAATTTGTTCTTTAATTTAATTGATTTTATTTCAATAACACTTCTCATATCCCAATACCATGCCACATTTTCTTTCAAACCACATTAATAATATCTATTTTAGTGATAATTACTTCTTCTTTTAATATATGTATTTCATCCCAAAAATTTCATTCTGAATTTACTAATCATTTGTTGTTGTTTTCTATATTGATAACAAATATATACATAAGTATAATTTGATTTAATTTGGATGGTAATAGACATTATTCAATATTTTTATCTATTATTAAAACCACTATAAACACTTTTAAAAGGTTAATAATTATAAGAAAAAGATTTATACCTTATTTCTTAGGGAATGTGAAAATAAGATTTTTTTCCCTTTCACAATTTTAAATCATATCAATTGAATATTCACAATAGTTAATATTAAGATCATACATTCCACAAAAAACATATCTTTTAAAACTTATCTCTTGGAATCCATTTATTTGATTCAAACACTTCCTCGATTTTCTGATTAGAGTTCACTGCAGAATTCATGATTTTTTTGGATGACGATGTATCAATCATCAAATTTTCCTTTCTGATAATATTTGATCATATAATTTTAAGAAATTCATATTTCCTTCCTGATGACTCCAAAAATCTAAATAGATTTTTCTCATTTTCTGATAGTTATTCTTCAATATTATTTAACATTACCTCCTAACTAAAGCACTTAAAGATGAGTCAATATATTTCCAGAAAAAAATATTTTACATTGTCTTTATATTCCCTTTTGAGTAGTTTTTATTAAACTTAATTATATTCTCATATATATATTAAATAACTCTAATGTTTTTTAATTCTTTCCCCTTTTAATTCTAACTGATAATTCTTAATATAAATCCCATATTTTAATTCTCCTTCTACTAATTTCAATTTTTCTTCAATAGTTTTGAATGAATAAATATATTTAACTCCCTTATTCTCCTCCATTAACTGATCAAGTAAACATATTCCTTGATCTTATATCTTAATGATATTCTTATATACCCTTTCTATAGTACTTTTATAAATCTCTCTAGTAATTAAACCTTTTTCAGAAGATAATCATCACTACTATTCATTGAAACCTTATTCATCGCTTCTTAATCAGTACTAACATCATACTCATCTGACACATATTTTCAAATAAATCCTCTAAAACTTTTAAAGTTAAAAAATTCATCTTCTAAGGGATATTTGAAAGCATAATATTTAAATATAGTATTTTCTTCCTCTAGATCCATAATTGTTTCATCTCATTATTAATTATAAGAACTTAAACTTTCAATAAATTTTTCCCATTCTCTATAATTTTTATTCCAAAATATTTTTAACTTTAACTCTTCATGAGTTATATTCTTATCTTTAATAGATTATTAAATTTGTTTCATTTAAATTTCAATTTGTTCAATATATTCATAAGACTCCTTCAACAACCCTTTAATCATTTGGTTTTTATTCATTTTAATATCTAATTTCTTAAGAGTACCTTCATTGTTTACTTCAAGACAAAAAATTACTTAATTTCTATTCTCATCTAGAACAATCATTTTATTTAATTGATAAATATAATACATACTATCTAATAATGAATCTTTGATTTGATCTTTCAAGCATATTTTGAATTCAATACAGAAATGTTAGGCTCTAATACCACTAGTAGGGAACCAAGGCACCCTGAGAGTGGGGTGAAGGAGGATAGGATTAGGATTAAACCTTTTTAAAACATGTCCCTTTCTTATCTTTCACTTCAGGATCTTGTTCCCTTATTGGAAAGAACATAACTCAACCTTCGTTTTGTTTTTTGTTTACTCTATCCAAAAAAACACAAACAAAAATATTGAATTTAAATGAAAGGAACATATAAATTGTGATTTTTTACCTATAAAATACTACTCTAAGGATTATAAACTCATAATTAATATATCTTACCAAATATACTATAACTCATTTTTTGCATGGATTCAATTTTTAGGAAACGGAACTCCTAATCAATGCCCACTATCTATTCCTCTCATACACTCACTACTTTAAAGAGGGTTAAAAGTTTAGGGATATCACACCATATCCCAAGGTTCATTACCTATTATTATCCTCTATGAACTATTTTACCTAAGTTAAATTTTTATTGACTTGTTGGTATCTTATTAATTTATGGTCATGAACGTATCTACAAGATTTATATGTTAAATTCTTTTCATAAATTTCAAAATGTTGATGCTTTTATGAATTCCAATATTGAAATCAATTAATATTTTAGATATAAAAAACAATTTTAAGTACAGTAGAGTTTTGGATATTCAATATCACTTTTATATTAGTAAACTAATCCTCCAAATGAAAATTTTAAACAATATAATTATTCTTCAATGAATAATGTGTTCATCACATCAATAGGCCAGATGTACCAATGGAATACACAAAAAATCATGTTACCTTAGGATACCATATTATTCATGGATATTTCACAACTCTAGATTTTAGAAAACATATAAACAAAAAACACCCCAATTTAAATATGATCTTCAATGGAAATCCACACACCAACATTATAATTCATCAATTAAAATATTAAATAATCTATTTATTTTTTTTCTCCTCTATCTCTTCTCAAGGAATCCACAGTTCTTTCTCTCTCGATTATTATTTTCCAATATTTATCTATTTATATATATTTCATTCTAAATAGTAGATCTCTAAATATCTAGATAATAGTTTTAATCCCAAATTTGAAGTTCAAACTATAATTAACTTCCAACTTCTCTCACTTCAAATTAAACCTTTGTATCTTATTGTATTTAATATCAACTATTTAAATTTGAAATATAATGTTTTATATATTCAAATTACTACAAAAATTTCAAATAAATCATTTTAAAAATGGAATACAAAATGACCATAAAACACATTTTATGGTGTGGTTATATACTCCACGATGTATTTAATTTATTTTCACAGGTTAAACTCTAAATTTATATAGCCTTGTGATGTAAACCATATATTGTGGTGTGAGAGTCCTTGATTTTCAAAAACCATAAACTCACATCTGATCATCCATTGTGATATAGAATATTCCCTTATGGGGGATACTCATTTGACTCAACCGATTGCAGAATACAAGTCCTTCATTGTGTAACTCCATATAGCTTTGGTGGGAACCCCATTCGACTCACTGTAAAATAAAGACACACTATGGTGAAATTATATTTATGACATAAGATACTTCTTATTCATTCTAACTAAGTCATCATCATTGAATATTGAAGCACACTAAAAAATCTAAAACTTCATTGAAAATATCCTAGATACCTTTAATATAAAAAATACCCTCTATGATATAATCTCTTCCTTGTTAATGGATCTATGTAAAATATTTCTACAATGGTGTAGCCTTTTGAGATATAGTGTATAACTAGTTTGATACATCAAAATTGATTTTCAATAAATTTTAAACTTCTAGAAGGAAATCCAATGAACATAACACATCATGATCCATTTTTTACTAAAAAATATAGTAAACATTAGAAAATTATTTCATTAACTAAATCACTATATTAAAAAAACTTACATGAACATAAAATATCATCATATCTTCAATAGATTCAATGAAAATTCTCTACCATGTGTTCTTATATAAAACACCTTCTTTCATTATTCTAATTAATTCAATCCACTTCAACTTATTAAATTCCAATGAATAAATATATTTACATCCAACCTTAATTTATCAATATTTAATGGTATTAAACACTCTACATTAGTATCCATACATAACACAATCATTCACATCATTTCCATGAATCTCCAAGCATGACTTTGAATGATTATTATCAACTCCATGAAATAAAAAACTCTATGAAATACTAATTTCAATCTATTCACATAAAATCATAGAAAATCAATTCAAAATATAACAATATTATCTATAAATCCATCACATGCTTATGGTTTCAATAGTTTTTTGATAAATGTTTATGGGAGGCCTTAAAATTATTCAAGAGTTTCAAGGATTTTCATCATATGAAGCATAATGATTTTGGAGGAAGCCTGAAAAAATCCAAGTAAAGATTTATATTATATAAAATAAAAATTTTAATACCATTAGTTCCACATCATAGTCAATTTAATTTTTGTTTAATATTTTTCTGAGTGAAATGGGTAAGGAAAAATGATTATAGTGGTTTCTGTGGTGGTTGTGTAAAAAATGGATGAAAATGTAAAAATTACATGGATGGTCCTAAATATTCATAGCTCATGAAATTTTATGTTGAATAAATTTCTTTAATAATGGTGAATTTTGTAATGGGTGTGGATAATGTCATTGTGGTCTTCAAGAGTGGTCAAAAAGAAAAGGCTAAGTGGGTCATGGCATGTGGAAAGGCATTTCACCTATCATGTTTCTATAGACTTTGGTTAAATGGATTAATGCTATAATATTAGGAATCAGGAAAGGTGTTTCAATTTAAAGGTTGAGTATGTCATGGTCTAGAGTTTTTTTCTATATATTTTAGGTTTTGGTGAATACAAAACACATATTCTAGGGAAAGTTATATCATAGTGTAAGTATCAATGAAATTATATGTTATATATAAATTAAAAATATTGAGGGTATAAATAGGTGTTCAAAATGGAAATATCATAGGGGAACTAAAGTCAATGGTTGAGATGGACTTTAAAATAACCATTATGGAAGGCACCAGGCCCTAGTGGATTGAGCTGTATAAAAATATTTGTTTCTAATTTCCTATCTTTAAGGGGATATTTAGTGTTTCAAAAGGATATTTTGGGGCATTAAATTTAAATATGGAAATAGATTAAATATCACATAAATAAAATATATATTGGAGGATTTAATAAAGGTAAAATAGGGATTCTATCATGTATTAATGAGATATATTTCTCATTTAAAGGAGAAATAAAAATATAGAGAGATAAAAATGAAACATAGATAGATTGGAATATAAGAGTTAGATTCCAGAGACTTTTCTGGAAAGAATAAGAGATAATTGTTACACCATTATGGTGTAATTTTATTCTTGGTTTATAAATATCATGATAGTTCATTAGGATGAGTAATGTGTTCATTCTTATGAGGATATTAGTGACTTTTCTATTATTTTTTGACAGTTTTGAACATATAGGTTTAGTGCAACTACTCTAAATTACAAATAATAAAGTAGTGTACTTAGTATATTTGGTATATTATAACATTGTCTTTGTATGATCCTTATACATATCTTAGTGCAAGTGAACCAAGTAAAAATTACTTTTCTATCTATTTACTTTATTTATTGATTCTATATTTAAATGTGATATATTTAAGTGTTTCTCATAGTTTTATAAGAAGATAATAATCAAGGGGAATTTGATATCGACATACCCTAATTCGCCTTGTTCTATAAAGTTATATTCCACATGTGGGGCCAAAAGTGGTATTAGATCTCAGGTTTAGATTTTTTGGAATAATATTTCTTGGAACCCATGAAAGTAGTGAATAAAAAAGGTATTACAATATTTTATGGAATTAATTTTCAAATGTAAAAGAATCAAGTGAAATGGTATTTATGATCTTTATGTATGAATGTTTTTTATGTCCATCATATATAGAATAATGGTCAAAATGGATAGTGTATTTTTATCCAAAAAATAGAATGTAAATAATTAGATGTTAATTACAAAGAATAAACATGTTAAGGAGAGCCCTATATAACCCAATATACATGAAATTGATGTCATGTAAATCCTCACACACCATGTTCAAGAAGTTGATATTCATTTATAAAGGTGATACAAAGGTGTGTGATGTGTGATTATAGCATATATAGAATAATTCTAAGGATTTAAGGATATACTCAAGTGAATCTATCAATGTCATTCTTCTTTTGGGTGAATGAGGTTTTTTAGGAACTACAAGGACTTATAAAAAGTATTTGTGAAATAAAAAATTTTATAATAATTCTAAGAAGATTTCCACATCGATTCAATCTAAAATTATCTATTATTGAGGATAAGGATATAAAGAAGATCACATTAAATATTCATCATAACACTCTTTTTTATTAGGATATTATGAACAATTATAATGACTACTTTGAAAAAATTAAAATCACATAAATATTCACTAAATAGATGAAAAACTTTTAGGGTAGGAGGATCTCAATGAAATGGAATTTGATGGCCTAATGGAATTACTTTACTCAAATTAAAAAAAATGGGAAAGTAAATTTCAATGGAAATATAATACTAACTTAATTATATAATGGGAAAGTTGTCCACCTTTTCACTAAGTGTTCAAATAAGTTCTATTATGATGAAGAGTATGATTCACTGATGAAAAAATAATCAAAATATATAAAATTAAAGAGCATATCACAAAAAAATCCTTTAATAAAAAGAAATTTCTTTCATATGAGGATGTTAGATCAGAGGAAACCAAAGTGGAATAAATTAAGGATTACAAATTCCACAATTAAAAAGTTCTTTCAACTGTCATAGACAAATCATAGCATAAAGTGACAAGTGAAAAATATGATGGTGAACTTCTACGAAGAGTAGACTTCAAAATATAGTTAGAGGTACAAATCAAATAGATAGATGTTTAAATATCCAAAACAAGGAATTAAAATGGAGTGGCACATAGTTAAAAGATATATATTAAATAATAAGAAGATAAGAAATATAAATTGAAGGTGGAGACTAAATGGAATAGATTTGTAAATCCTGAAAACTTATAGAAGATGGTTGATATCAATCTTCAGGATGAAGATCATTATCAAATAACTGATATTTTACTACAATGTAAAAAAGATATATTCAAGTATATAAATAATATCAAATGATAAAATATCAGTCTATCGTGAATGATTGAAGATCAAAAAATGATCTTGACTCTTGAGATGACATCAAGAAGTTGGATCATACAACTACACAAAAGGTGAAAGGGAATCAGATAGATACAACATAGAATTTAGAGGATTACCTAAAAAATTAAAACCTATATAATTAAGAAAAATTCAATGTGGGGTTTGTTCAAAAGAAAAATTAAGGTATAGTTGATTCTAGGACATAATTGTTTACACCTTGAGGGATGTTTGATTTAGGTGAAACCAAAAATCAAAACAATCAAAGCCTAAAAGGAGTAATGGAGTATTATTTAAGACACATTGGTACAAATCACAAATCATGTGTTATTATTTTCAAGAGATAGTTCATAATTAATATGTATCTTCCATAGAAAAATATCACTTTAAGGCATAAGAGAAAAAAACAGACAATAATTTCAAATAATTTGTATGATTTTAATAGGTACTATTTTTGGTGTTAATATTATGGAAAAAATGTTTTGAATTTATCCCTAAGTTTTAAAAGTAATGATCTAAAGGAGACCCAAAGTAGAAGAGGATAGTAACAGAAAGATTCATCGAGTATGATGAAAATGAAAAAACAATTTGTAACCTATAAATATGAGGTTCATCTATTGTATCTGGAGAAGTAAAATCTTGGTTCACCACTAAAGGATGTAAATTGGAATATGTTGATCAAAAATAAAAATACTAAGAATATATCATTTATATAGATTTTTTTAAATAAATAGATTGAGCTGGAGTATGGATCCTTGATAGCGATTGGACTTCCCATATGATTGGAAAAATGATCTTGTAAAAAAATGATGTATGATAATGAGGGTCTGGTGCAATTAATTTATTCATAACTTTTTATCTACTCATATTACTAATATTCTATTTAAAGTTCATAAATGATGAGAAATTCCCATGTTTTAATATTAAATATAATTTGTGAACATTTCCTAGATTAATCCAGATTCAATTTATTTCACTTTTTTAATCATAAATATTAATATAACTATAAAACTTGTGTTATTTTTATTTTTTAGGGTTCCTAATTAAATTTACTACAAATCAATCAAATGATGCTTTGGATAATTCGGCCATATAAAGGGTCATATGGGCCGCATAAAAAAGTATCAAGGAATCTATGGAGAAAACTGGATCATCCATGAAGATTGAATTTATGGGATCAATAAATAAGAAGATATTTTATGAAACTATAAAAATATTTTCAATTATGTATAGAAACATATTGGATAAAAAATTTAAGGCCCTAACAAACCAACAAGGGTCCCAATTGATGCACGAATGTCCAGACCACAATTCTATCTAGGATTTGAAAATAGCCCACAATTATTTACTTTTATCCCAATCCAATTGCATAATTGAGCTTACATTTTGTGGGTTTTTACTAAATATTTAGCTTCATAATATTTATAAGAAATATTTTAGAAATTAATTCATATTACTTGCCTAGAAACCATTCATATTGTGGTATTTGGGTAAAACTAGACAGCAGTACATTGTTTTGGAAAACATACATAACTTTGGCTCCAAAAATTAAATAGCAATAAAGTTTTGAGGGTTAACTTTATACATCCATATATAAAACTTTTAAGAATAATATATCCATAGATTATGTTATCTAAATAGTAAAATGATCGATCTAAGTTGAGGGATAGTTTTGAAATACAAACAGTCTACCACCTTGGTCCATAAATACACTCCCCTGCTCTCCTTAAAATAGGTTAAAAATTCATCACTTAAGAGGATATATTGAAATTACCATATCCTTTAAAAAGGCCTAGTAGTACCAAAAAAACTTGATTTTCTACCAGAGAGACCACTCCTCCTTGCTTTCTTTTCATGTACTTCAATTGTTTTGAACTGTAATTGTGGAGATTTGACTGAAATTTAAATATAATTTTAATGCATTTTTTATATTCATAACATCTTTTCCCCATCCACAATATTTTATGTAATATAATTTTTATTAATTTTTTTGAAAATCAAGTTTATAACTATTCCCTTCTTTTGTTTTTTATTCAATCAAAATCCAGTGTTTACCTCCCTTCGATTGTGTGTATTCGGTGCACAATTAGTTTTCTCATATAATTCCTCTATTTTCATTTAAAAATCATTATAACTTTTCCAAAATTATTACTAAACATATAAATGGATGATTATATCATCAATTAGGGTGAATCATAATTTTTTATGTCAATTTATTGAGAGATTTTGTTTGTTAAATATTCTTTATATTAACATTATATATGCTAAACATAAAATATCTTTGATTAAATACATGTTTGGTTTAACATGTTGATTCCATTGATTATTAGAACAATAAATACACTACCATAAAAATTATTCATTAATATTATAACTTTGTTTTAATTCTTAGATTAAAGCCTCAATACTTGGGATTTCTGATCAAAATCATCTTGTGAAGTGGGTGTTAATTTAATTCAATATAACACTAATCTCGTGGGTATAATAAGGTTAAATATCCAATAATAATCTCATTTAAATATTTATGAAATTATTAAATTAAACATCATTCATGAATTAATTTAATTAATCGCTACAACCCCCCATTAAAAATACAAATAAAAAACAATTGACTATAAAAAATAGTATCGTTGTCGAGGATTAAATTAGAGTGTCATTATATACATTATAACAGAGTATCTAACCTTTGAAATGTAGATAGGAGACAATTGTTCATGATTCAAATGGATTCATTTCTACAACTAGTATTCATCTTTTTTTATTTTTATAAAAAACAACAAAAACCACCAAAAAATCAAGAAAAAATATCTTAATGAAAAAATATAAAGAAACAATGGCCTTATTCATTCATTAAAAATTTATACAAATGTCCCATAGCCTCAAAAATAATCCATCAGTTTTTTTACCCTAAAATTAAGATAAATATTCACTAACTTAGTAGGGACATTAGGGGTAATCAAATCACTCAATAGACATTCATTATCCATCCAATTGAACTAGATATGAATAATCCAAGAGAAAAAACCATTAAAGAACTCACTACCCCTGATATGAATTACCAAACCCTTAATATTTGATATCCAAATATCAAGGATGGGTTTTAACTCAAATTGGGTTTGATTCATCTTTTACCTCATTTCCATGGGTTATCTAGTGATGATCCTCTTATCACCTTGAAGAGTTCCAAGTGGTATGATCTACTGTGAATCCTCTTATGGGTTTCTAAAGAGTAAATAAAACTTAGAGAATTCTCTTTATCTCAAGCTAAATCATCCAATTCATAGTTATATTACCTCCCTATTGGTTCTATAAACACTTTGAATGACATAAAGATAATATTTTAAGAGAAATTTATCTTTTCTTTTCAAAATTATTATATCTAAAAGTAAATTAATTTTATCTATAAATTTCCAAATGAATTATTCCATTAGTATTGGGAGAGGTTCAAAACGATTTTTGAAACCTGATCCCACCACCAAATCCCTGACCAAATATTGATCCTATAATTCTATGAGGGGTTATTTTATATGGATTGAACTCTCATATGTGCTAAAAGTGGTGGTTCTATTGTTCAAAAAACACCTGAAACTACAAGAGATCCCATAAACAACATAGTTGTAAACATGCATAAACTTCGTACTTGAGCACATTATCAAGTAAAAAGGGTCCAAAAGAAACAATCTATAGAGCCCAACAAGATGTCTGAGTGGATGAGTGAACATATAAGTATTGTGTGACAACTAAATTTTGATACTAAATCATTAACCTCATATTATCCATAATATATATTCCTTGTACCTATCATAATATATGCAATTTATATCTCACCCAACTGACACATGACCACAACTACAAGATAATACATTAAATTCTTCTAGTCCAATGGATCTCAATGCAACATATTCTCAATAGAAAACTATCCCTCAATAATTACATCAGTTCATTAGAAACTCAACCCAACCCTACTCTAATATCTTCTCTTCTATCTATATCCCAGTCTTAAGGTATGGTAATCCCATCTATCTTCCCCCATGGTTCCCTTTTCAAAATCGTTTCCAATTCCAATATGGTATATGCGGTGGTAACTTCCAACAACCTTATCCTTTTGTTCATCAATATAAAAGGATAAATAATCCTCCTACTCATCCTAGTATTCACTATCCTAGTCAGCCTTCTAAATTCCCAACCTAATATAATCACTTACCTGATAACCAATATCAAGGGAATCCTGATGTGGTATATGCCTCTTATTAAAATAATTCATTGTAAAGTGTTATATAAGATATTTCCTACTTTTACCATCTTGAATTAAAAACATTGAAAACCAAATTGGTCAACAAACATCCCAACTAAGTTAGGAACAACAATCCAATTCTTCCCAACTTCCAACTCAACCATTTCCTAACCCCAAAGGAAATGTAAGTGCAATTGAACTTTGATATGGAAATTAAATTGTTATGACTCATAGTGAATCCAAAAAATAAAATTTAAATATTGATCTAGAGAAAGAAAATAATAAAAAACCATAAAAATAACATGAATCCACTCCCTCCCCTATTTCCTTCCCACTTAAGAACCTAATTCAGTTTCCTCAATCCATATCTAATCCAATGAATACCTTTTAACCTAATCATGAAATACTCGATATGTTTAGATGTTTTGAATTCAACATTCCCCTTTTAGATACCAAATATTTCCATCCATTTATCTAATCAAAGCACTTCCAAATATTCCCAAATACATCTTCCCCAACCTTGTTATATGTAACATTCACCCAATGAATATTTCCATCCATTTATCTAATCAAAGCACTTACAATCTATAGGGAATAATCAAGGATGTCCTTATCTAATTTAATTATCTTATCTTCCTAGTTGATTTCTATGTCCTTAACATGAAAGCTAAGACGTCTTCTCCTCGATCTCCACTATTTTTCTGAATACCATTCATCATGATAGGTATAACTAAGTTTTATGTCCATGAAAACATCTTAACCATGGAATTTGGTGGCCAATTTTTCAAGTTTAATATTTTTCAATCCATGAAATATCCATCAGATAATCACCCTACATTCTCTATGAATGATTCTCAATACACTTTTGAGAGTGTATGGAATCTTATTCCATAATGTTCTTAATAATATAATGAGAATAAAGTTTGGGAAAATTTCACTATGGGTAACCATGTCATAAATAGATATGTTGATATTGAACTTTAATTTATAGACTCCTTGAATCCAAAGGGTCTTTAAAACTCTTTAAAATCCCATATCACCTCACATATTTACTATCCCACCTTGGATAGTAATGAGGAAAATTAATTAAAACCAACTAAAATATCTTATTATATTTCTAAGTTGGTTGAACCCCAAATGAGGTATGATTATAATCAGAAACCCCTTCTTGAACACCTAAAGTATTCATTTATTTTCCATTATTAATCTTATACTGTCATTGTATCTGTTAACATACTAAAAATGAAAAGTATAAACTTGTTCAGGTGTTAGAGTAAAATAAAAAGTTCTCATTTTTTGAACCTATATTACATATCAAGAATCAAAATTTCTATTTTCATGCATTACATCCATATATAATAATCATCTAAACCAATCAGAAAACCTTAAAAAAGACTCAATCCACTAATTCTTAAGTTAGTTAGTTAAGAGATCACCAAGATTTTTCAAGCTAGTATTATCTACCCAATTTTATGATAGTGAATGTGTTATTCAGATTTAATTTTTAACTAAGAAGTGTGGGATAATTATTATCACTAATGAACATGGATAGTTGGTCACAGCTCAAGTGAAAAACAAGTGGATTTTGTGCATCAATTATCAAAAATTGAATGCTTAAACACAAAAAAGACCACTATCGGATTATTTTCTATGATCAAATGATAGAAAGATTATCTATAAATTTACATTATTACATTCTTGATAGAAACACTGGTTACTTCCAAATCAAAATCAAAGCTCAGGTCAAATAAAATATTACATTCACTTGCCCCTTTGGAATATATGCATATATGAGAATGCATTTTGTAATTTTAAATTCTCCTAAAACATTATAGAGGTCTATGAGTAGTATGTTTTTATAATTAATTGAGAATTGCATGGAGGTCTTCATAGATGAATTTACTATTTATGGTGATTCATTTGAGTCTTTCTTATATTCACTCTATTTATTCCTATAAAAGTCTTTCAATTGTTATCTTGTGTTAAATTTGGAAAAAAAATCACTTAATTATTGAAAATTATGTTATTATAGGACACATGATTTCTCAAGGGGGTATTCTAGTAAATATAGCTAAAATTAAAGTGATTCGATAAAATAATGAACCCAAATCAGTTTGATACATCCATTCATTCATTTTTCATGTCATTTTCTACCTAAGATTCATCCATAACTTTAGAAGGATTTTCCTCCCACTCACTCACCTTCTCCATAATGATGTTACATTCAATTTCAATAAGGCTGGTATGAGATCGTTCTTTAAGTTGGTATTATATAACCAATTTTTAATACTAAATGGGTTATTCCAATTCAATTGGTTCATAATAAGGGTGCGATAACTATTGTCACAAATGAACATGCAGAGGTGGTCACAACTCAAGTGAAAAAAATTTCATTTCTACATTGATTATCAAAAATTGAATAGTAAAACACAAATATATCACTAACAAATTCCTTTATTTGATCAAATGAAATAAATATTAACTATAAATATTCATTATTGCTTTCTTGATGGATACATTTGATACTTCCAAATCCCAATCACACCTCGGGACCATGAAAAGAGTACATTCACTTCCCCTTTAGAACATATTAATATAGGTGAATTCATTTTCACCTTTGTAATGATCCTATAACATTCTATAGGTGTATGATGAGTATATTTTCTGAATTCATTGACCATTTCATGGAGATATTCATGGATGAATTTACTATTTATGGTGATTCATTTGAATATTTCTTTTATTCACTTTCTCTAGTCCTGAAAAAGTTTTTTCAAATGTAACCTTATGTTGAATATTGAAAAAAATTCACTTCATGGTTATTATGGGATTTTCCTAGGGAGAAAAATTTATCAATAGGTCATCCAAGATGATCCAACTAAGATAGAGGTGATCCAATCACTTTATGAACACACATTATTTAGAGACATCAAATCATTTGTTGGTCATGCTTGTTTCTATGGGCGATTCATCCAGAACATCAGTATGATTTCCCTCCCACTCCCTCATCTACTCTATAATGATTTGAGATTATATTTTGATGAAGCTTTAAAGAGAGAATTTATTTAACTTAAATATTTTCTTATATCTACCCTAATAATCCAAACTCTATATTGTTCCTTACTCTTATAATTGATTTATAATATTTTTGATAGGTCTATTGCGGTTGTTCATTGTAAAAGAAGAGAAAAAATCATCATTTCATCTAATTTGCCTCACAAATACTAGATGAATCTCAATATTGTTAAACTATAACTAAAACGGAACTATTATTTGTGGTTTTATTTGGATATATTTTTTCCCTATCTCTTAGGTTCTAAAATCATCATATTTACATACCATTCAGATTTAAAGTTCTTACTCAAGAAAACTGATTCCAAACCAAGGATAATAAGATAGATCATAATGATCCAAAATTTTGACCTTGGGACCAAATATAGACCGAGAAACTAAAATCCTATATATGTTCACCTAAGTATAATTTTTAATTCTTCTCATTATGAAATCATTGATCCTAAATTTCCAACTGAGTACCTCTCAACGCTCGCTCCAAAGTAACAATGGTATGCCTCAATTATAAAATACGGCTTTTTGGTGTTTTACCTTAAAATGTTTCAAAATAAAAAAAATTGAATCTAAAAATTGATTCATAATTCTATTTTTTGTGAGATTATAAACATTGGAAAATCGGGCCCAACATGGTGATTAGGAGATGTATTGATAAAGATGAATATTCCTCCATCATAAAATTCCACCACTCAATGCTAGGATGTGGGAACTTTGGACCAAAAATGACCTCTAGAAAGGTCTTTTCCTTTGGAATTAACTCTTCAAGTACTCACATGAGTTCTATCAATCATGTCCCATATTATAAAATTTTGGCACAATTTCCAAAAAAAATTAAATGCCCCCAAAAGCCCCTAATCTTTTCTGAGATATTTGATGTGTGAGGAAATAATTACATGGGTCCCTTAACCCATTCTAATGGATTATTATATATACTTCTTACATTATACCATATTAATATGTGGATCAATGAAAAACTCACTAAAAATGATGATGCATATACTATTAGTGAGTTACTCAAAAAACAACATATTGCATCAATTTGGAACTCCATGTTCCTTGGTAAATTAATTAAGAACTCATTTATATAATAAAACCTTGGAAAATCTTATAAAAATAATGGGTTTGTACATAAAATATCAACTTCATATCACCCTAAAATAGATGGCATGGATGAACTTTCCAGTAAAGAAGTGAAAAGAGTGCTTGAGAAAATTGGTCAGACCAAAAGAAAAGATTTGTCTGAAAGACTCAATGAGGTTATTTGATCTTATCTAACTTCCTATAAAACACCCATTTGGATTTTTCCATTTAGTATAGTTTTTTTAAATCATGTAATTTTCTAGATTAAATATAACAAAAATCATTTTTGGATTTGAAAATTTTTTATTTTTATATTCAAAAATATATTAAAGAGGTATTTTTCAAATGAATTAATTGGAAGAGATTAAAAATGATTATTATTATAATTCAAATCTCTTCAAAGAAAAATGCATGGTACTCCATGAAAAACACATCTTATATATAGCATCCCGCCTTTTATCACATAAACTTTCATTACATTTTATAAAACCGAGGATCTTTAAGGTTTAGTGTCTTGGAAACCAGGAACTTAATACATGAAACAACAAAAAAAAACACATTCTTCTTAAACACTTGAAGGGCTTATCCTTATGTTAATCCTAGGTTCATTACTGCATCTCATAACCTAGGGACATAAATCAAAGGAAAGGGTGAGGAGAAGGCCCAGTAAGGGAAACAAGAGAAAAATTTTACATGTGATCTTGAGATACTTCAATAAGGACATGAGAAGAACTTTAAGGCATGGTAATGAAATAATGAGATACATCATAATAAAAATAACATTTTTCATTACATGAAGATGTGGCTGGAATATTTAATATTGACCATCGTTTCGTTTCACCAAGGTCCATCCCCAAGGTTTCGTTAAAAATTACCAAGGTTATTCACCAAGGCGTCGTTAAAATGGTCATCTCTAGAGATTAAGTCTTTACCCAATGCATTAGAGCGCTATCTGGGCGCACCCTTAAATTGTAATCTCTTGTGGTTACATCATTATCCAATGAAATGGGCCGCTATCAGGGCGCACCCTTAAATTTGCCTTTATTATCATGTGATCCACATATATCATCATCAAACATTTCATAAATAACCCGTATAGCATAAAATAAATGGGTTTCATTTCATAATCATAATGTTTTAAAAACTGCTTTAAAGACATGATCTTTACGTCACTTTAAACCCACGGAACGGGAAAGCGGGTCTCATGTATGTAAATCCCATAATTTAAAATAGAACATTTTTATATATATGTGAATACCCCTATAGAAATAAGAGCTTTGAGTATTCACTTTATAACGTAAAATAATTTTGGGAAAACAGATTGAGGCACTTTGAGACGAAAATTCTGCAGCATAACGGCTATGTTTCGGGGTTTTAGAAAACATTGAGAAGAGAGGGGACATGGGTAAAACATTAATAAATGACCCATAAAACAGTATAGGGAAAACATATAAGGGATTTAAGAACATGGTAATGAAATTTGAAAATATACCATATGAAATGAAGAAAATGAAAGGAAGAAAAATATAAGATTTCTCTTGTGAGAATTCGGCAGCCTAACGACGTCACTTAAACTTCAACAAAATTGAATTGACAAGGTCAAATAGGGTCTCTAATAATATAAACATAAGAGTCCATTATGATAGATATAGAGATCATACCGCAACATAATAGAAAAGAACTTGAAATAATTGACATGAATGTAGAACTTCAAAATGAGAAGGGTGAAGAACCACTTAAAAATTCGGCAGCCTAACGGCGCCACTTAAAACTTCAAAATACAGAATTGAAGAGATCAAATAGGGTCTCTCATCATATGGTCATAAAATATCAGTATGATAGATATAGATATCATACCACAACATAACAAAAAGGAACTTGAAATAATTGACATGAAAGTAGAACTTCAAAATGAGAATGGTGAAGAACCACTTAAAAATTCGGCAGCCTAACGGCGCCACTAAAAACATCAAAATACTGAATTGAAGAGATCAAATGGGGTCTCTCATCATATGATCATAAAATACCAGTATGATAAATTTAGATATCATACCCCAACATAATAAAAAGGAACATGAAATACTTTACATGAAAATAGATCTTGAAAAATGAGAGGGGAGAAAGAATCTGTTACAAAAATTTCGGCAGCCTAACGGCGCCACATAAAACTTCATAAACCGAAATAATGAGAGTAAGAGGGGATATCTCATTATATGAACATAAAAAGGGTAGTAAGAGAAGTATAAAAGAACATCCTACAACAGAAGAACATGGATCATAAAAGGAATGACATAAAAGATATCACTTGAAAAGAAAGAGAGGGGTCAGATCCCTTACCTTAAAATGTAACTCTTAAAACTCAAAGGTTGGGACCTTGAGGGCTTGGGGCACCTTGGGAGGAATCCTTGGGAGGTAAAGAGACTATAACCTCGTTGGGGAAGAGTGGGGAGTCGAATGGATGAGAGGAGGGCTTGGTATTTATAGGGAAAGTGAGGGGATAAGGCATTAATGGCCAAGGGACACCTCACATGTGCTTTTCTCAAACCCATGTGCTCTCCCTTGGCATTTACCATGGAGTTAGGCCACATGGGGCCCCCAAAACAATAATTAATCACCCTTTTCCGTCCAACCCTTAAAATATCTCATGACATCATCATGACACAGTTATGATGTCATTTAACATACCGAAACCCTAAAACTGTATTTTTACTATTCACTGAAAATTCAACTTTCTCAGAAAAATCCCAAAATTTCACACTAACCAAATATCAATGCTCTGATTTCAAAAATGAACCCCATTTTATAAATATAATTTTCTAAATATTTTTAAATTTATTTTTAAATAAATTCACTATTCACCGAAAATTCATTTTTTCAGAAAAAACCCCAAAAATTACCATAAAATAATATCGGTGCTCTGAGTTCAAAAATGAAATCCATTTTATAAAAATAATTTTATAAATATTTTTAATTTAATTTTTAATTAAAAAACACTATTCACCTGAAAAAACTAATACTTGAATAATAATTTATGAAACCGTTATTTAACCATTTTATTGAATCACATTACTTAATCAGGGTGCCTAGATTATTTTAAAACATTCTTTAAGTGAAATTACTAATCCAATTGGACACATTACTAA
The DNA here is from genome assembly GCA_963277665.1 of Viscum album. Taxonomy (NCBI): domain Eukaryota; kingdom Viridiplantae; phylum Streptophyta; class Magnoliopsida; order Santalales; family Viscaceae; genus Viscum; species Viscum album. Next base: position 1,857,229,957 of record OY728153.1, on the reverse strand, counting down.
TCCTAATCATAAAATCACTGTTCATAATTTACTATTCATCAAAAATCAGGTTTATCTTATTAGACTCTAAATTTTGTACTGAACATAATTGTAGAAGACCATTTTTTGAAAATCATTACACATTTTTAATTATTTAAGGTTTACATAAACATTTTTAAAATATCCTTTTTCTAAAATTCATTAAAAATATGCATACTATATTTATCCGGTCATTTGAAAATTCATAAACATCATCATAAGAAGAAATCCCAATTTTTATTTAAAACAAGGATTACACAAGGCAGTTACGGTCTCGTTACATAGCCCCTTATAATACCAGCATAGGACTTAAGAGTAAGGTGTTCTAGGGTGATAGAATCTTGGGGTGGCTTAGTCAACATTGCCCGAGTAGTAATTTCTATCAGTTTGAACTTCTCATGAAGGTGATTCCGTTCTAGCTTCACATGATGAAGTTCGGCTTGGGTTTGGTCTAGAGCAAAGCCCAATGGTGCTACCTCCTTCCCAAGTTCTGTTAGATGGGCTTCGATCGGTCCAAGACTACTAGGTGAGGCCATCGAATCTTCTTTCTATAATAATTAACCAATATTACTTGTATTTAGAGACAATAATCAAAACATTTTGTTCACAGTGGTCATATTGACCGATGGTCATATAACAATCAAAACCCAATGGTCTCATTTTCATTATAATCATATTTAACAAATAAAACATTTTTTCTGAGTATAAAAATAAAATAAAATAACACATGAAATTAGGAAACAAGATTTATTCAAAAATTTCGGGCCGTTACAATCTTCCCCCCTTAAGAAATTGCGTCCTCGCAATTTTTAAAATTGGGTTTTGAAATTTCATTGAAAGTCCCACATCGGAAAAAGAGTCAGTAACACCATTACTTTAAAAGAAAGAAAAGGAAGTACCAAGGCCACCCGAGTTTACTCATACTAGGATTCAATGTAGGAAACATGGACCTGGAGGAGAAAACAAAGGGTCGCGTTCTGAAGGAGAGTGATAGAAAACATGATTAGGAGGATATTAACCACCAGAAAATCCCAAAATTATGATGTGTGTAAGCGGTCTTTGATTACCTAGTAGGAAACGTAAACCAACAACGTTTTTGTTTTACGTTCCTTTTCATAACTTTGAGGAATTCATTTAAAACATAGAACAAAAACATAAGGAAACATATCTACTTTCATGTAGAGTTTCATACTTTAATAAGTTTATACCAAAACTAATCTTTTCTCCAAATGATGAGCATTCAGAACTACTTGGTCTCATCAAAACACAAGAATCGTCTTCTAGAGAATCACATAATCCACAAAAGATCAACTATCTATTTCTTCTATCTTTAAACATTATCCCAAAAATAGAAAGGATATGGTAAAACAACTCTTCAAAAAGAATCCCATAGGAATGGAAACTACTTTTAAATCTTCAAAGTTCCATGGTACTACCCAAAGTTCATCATAGACCATTCCATAAATAATGGTCCTTAAGATTCCTCAAAGTAAACCAAACTAAGATTGAAACCCAAATACAAGAGAGATTTGATAACATAGTCTTCCAAAATAAACTTCATTGTTCATCTCCAAACAACATCAACCACTCCTAATATCTTATAACAAAATTAGCTAACCTAAACATATTTTACCCAAGATAGGTTAATCATCCCCATAAGTAACCTAAATTACTATTATTCCACCTTAAATTCATCGATTCTTTAAAATATAAGTCAACCTTACTCCTCAATGAAAATACCGTAGTAATCTATTTACCTCGATCAAATACGGTTCCCAAATTAATGAATGTCTTCCAAAATAATAATCATCTTTTAATCCCCTAATCATATCTTTCATATTAATATGGAAATCGTTGCATTTCCTATCACATTGGTTATTGGTACATGTTCTTCCATCTCCCACCATTAACTAAGAGGAGAAATTATAATTAGAGGCTTAAATACTTAACCAATAATCATGAAAAGGAGCTTAAAGCATATAAGGATAACTTGTAGAAGAAAAGTATACCCTAACTTGTGATCCCCTAGGTTCCAACCTAGGTTATCCATGATCATATATTCTTATGTGAATCTTTTATCCTTTAACAATGGTTCATACTAAGCTTATTAATTTACCAAATCATATCCCCTGGGAGTGTCGTAACCAAGAGTGCAGCAAGGCCCGTTGTCGTGTACCCGTTCCCGTTCGAGTCTAGCCCAAAGCAGTGTTTTCATATTTTACCCCTATGTACATCTGTGACAGAGCCACCTCTACCTGCTCTTACCCAGACAGGGATGTATTTTCTTGGAAACCCCTTACTCAATAATCACCAAAATACCAGGAAGATTTCTTATATTTAACCTTTTCTATAGGGTTCTTCCTAATGTTTTCATATTATAATTTCTACAAATAACTAAACCATCCTTTGATACCAACTATAGCATCCTACCTTTTTATCACATAAACTTTCATTACATTTTACAAAACCGAGGATCTTTAAGGTTTAGTGTCTTGGAAACCAGGAACTTAATACATGAAACAACAACAAAAACACATTCTTCTTAAACACTTGAAGGGCTTCTCCTTATGTTCATCCTAGGTTCATTACTGCATCTCATAACCTGGGGGCATACATCAAAGGAAAGGGTGAGAAGAAGGCCTAGTAAGGGAAACAATAGAAACATTTTACATGTGATCTTGAGATACTTCAATAAGGACATGAGAAGAAATTTAAGGCATGATAAAGAAATAATGAGATGCATCATAATAAAAATAACATTTTTCATTACTTGAAGATGTGGCTAGAATATTTAATATTGACAATCATTTCGTTTCACCAAGGTCCATCCCCAAGGTGTCGTTACATATTACCAAGGTTATTCACCAAGGCGTCGTTAAAATGGTCATCTCTAGAGATTAAGTCTTTACCCAATGCATTAGGGCGCTATCTGGGTGCACCCTTAAACTGTAATCTCTTGTGGTTACATCATTATCCAATGAAATGGGGGGCTATCAGGGCGCACCCTTAAATTTGACTTTATTATCATGTGAGCCACATATATCATCATCAAACATTTCATAAATAACCCATATAGCATAAAATAAATGGGATTCATTTCATAATCATAATGTTTTAAAAACTGCTTTAAAGACATGATCTTTACGTCACTTTAAACCCACGGAAAGGGAAAGCAGGTCTCATGTATGTAAATCCCAGAATTTAAAATAAAACATTTTGATATATATGTGAATACCCCTATAGAAATAAGAGCTTTGAGTATTCACTTTATAACGTAAAATAATTTTGAGAAAAGAGAGAGAGGCACTTTGAGACGAAAATTCTGCAGCATAACGGCTATGTTTCGGGGTTTTAGAAAACATTGAGAAGAGAGGGGACATGGGTAAAACATTCATAAATGACCCATCAAACAGTATAGGGACAAAATATAAGGGATTTAAGAACATGGTAATGAAATTTGAAAATATACCATATGAAATGAAGAACATGAAAGGAAGAAAAACAATAAGATTTCTCTTGTGAGAATTCGGCATCCTAACGACGTCACTTAAACTTCAACAAAATTGAATTGACAAGGTCAAATAGGGTCTCTCATCATATGAACATATGAGTGAAGTATGATAGATATAGAGATCATACCCCAACATAATATAAAGTAACTTAAAAGAATTGACATGAAAGTAGAACTTCAAAATGAGAAGGGTGAAGAACCACTTAAAAATTCGGCAGCCTAACGGCGCCACTTAAAACATCAAAATACTGAATTGAAGAGATAAAATGGGGTCTCTCATCATATGGTCATAAAAGATCAGTATGATAGATATAGAGATCATACCCCAACATAACAAAAAGGAACTTGAAAGAATTGACATGAAAGTAGAAGTTCAAAATTAGAATGGTGAAGAACCACTTAAAAATTCAGCAGCCTAACGGTGCCACATAAAACATCAAAATACTGAATTGAAGAGATCAAATGGGGTATCTCATCATATGATCATAAAAGATCAGTATAATAAATTTAGAGATCATACCCCAACATAATAAAATGCAACATGAAATACTTTACATGAAAATAGATCATGAAAAATGAGAGGGGAGAAAGAATCCGTAACAAAAATTTCGGCAGCCTAACGGCGCCACATAAAACTTCATAAACCGAAATAATGAGAGTAAGAGGGGATCTCTCATTATATGAACATAAAAAGGGAATTAAGAGGAGTATAAAATAACATCCTCCAACAGAAGAACACGGAGCATAAAAGGAATGACATAAAAGAGATCACTTGAAAAGAAAGAGAGGGGTCGGACCCCTTACCTTAAAATGTAACTCTTTTACCTCAATGGTTGGGACCTTGAGGGCTTGGGGGCACCTTGGGAGGACTCCTTAGGAGGTAAAGAGACCAGAACTTCGTTTGGGAAGAATGGGGAGTCGAATGGATGAGAGGAGGGCTTTGTATTTATAGGGAAAGTGAGGGGACAAGGCATTAATGGCCAAGGGACACCTCACATGTGCTTTTCTCAAACCCATGTGCTCTCCCTTGGAATTTACCATAGAGTTAGGCCACATGGGGCCCCCAAAACAATAATTCATCACCCTTGGCCGGCCAACCCTTAAAATATCTCATGAAATCATCATGACACAGTTATGATGTCATTAAACATACCGAAACCCTAAAACTGTATTTTTACTATTCACTGAAAATTCAACTTTCTCAGAAAAATCCCAAAATTTCACACTAACCAAATATAAATGCTATGATTTCAAAAATGAACTCCATTTTATAAAAATAATTTTCTAAATGTTTTTAAATTTATTTTTAAATAAATACACTATTCACTGAAATTTCATTTTTTTCAGAAAAAACCCCAAAAATTACCATAACATAATATCGGTGCTCTGAGTTCAAAAATGAAATCCATTTTGTAAAAATAATTTTCTAAATATTTTTAATTTAATTTTTAATTAAAAAACACTATTCACCCGAGAAAACTAATACTTGAATAATAATTTATGGAACCGTTATTTAACCATTTTATTGAATCACATTCCTTAATCAAGGTGCCTAGATTATTTTAAAACATTCTTTAAGCGAAATTGCTAATCCAAATGGACACATTACTAATCCTAATCATAAAATCACTATTCATAATTTACTATTCATCAAAAATCAAGTTGATCTTTTTAGACTCTAAATTTTGTACTGAACATAATTGTAGAAGACCATTTTTTGAAAATCATTACACATTTTTAATTATTTAAGGTTTACATAAACATTTTTGAAATATCCTTTTTCTAAAATTCATCAACAATATGCATACTACATTTATCCGGTCATTTGAAAATTCATAAACATCATCATAAGAAGAAATCCCAATTTTTATTTAAAATAAGGATTACACAAGGTAGTTACGGTCTCGTTACGTAGCCCCTTATAATACCAGCATAGGACCTAAGAGTAAGGTGTGCTAGGGTGATAGAATCTTGGGGCAGCTCAGTCAACATTGCCCGAGTAGTAATTTCTATCAGCTTGAACTTCTCGCGAAGGCGATTCTGTTCTAGCTTCACATGATGAAGTTCAGCTTGGGTTTGGTCCAGAGCAAAGCCCAATGGTGCTACCTCCTTCCCAAGTTCTGTTAGATGGGCTTCGTTCGGTCCAAGACTACTAGGTGAGGCCATCGAATCTTCTTTCTATAATAATTAACCAAGATTACTTGTATTGAGAGACAATAATCAAAACATTTTGTTCACAGTGGTCATATTGACCGATGGTCATATAACAATCAAAACCCAATGGTCTCATTTTAATTATAATCATGTTTATCAAATAAAACATTTTTTTGAGTATAAAAATAAAATAAAATAACACATGAAATTAGGAAACAAGATTTATTCAAAAATTTCGGGCAGTTACAATCTTCCCCCCTTAAGAAATTGCATCCTCGCAATTTTTAAAATTGGGTTTTGAAATTTCATTGAAAGTTCCACATCGGAAAAAGAGTCAGTAACACCATTACTTTAAAAGAAAGAAAATGAAGTACAAAGGCCACCCGAGTTTACTCATACTAGGATTCCATGTAGGAAACATGGACATGGAGGAGAAAAAAAGGGTCACGTTCTAAAGGAGAGTGATAGAAAACATGATTAGGAGGAAGTTAACCACCAGAAAATCCCAAAATTATGATGTGTGTAAGCGGTATTTGATTACCTAGTAGGAAACGTAAACCAACAACGTTTTTGTTTTACGTTCCTTTTCATAACTTTGAGGAATTCATTTACAACATAGAACAAAAACATAAGGAAATATATCTACTTTCATGTAGAGTTTCATACTTTAATAAGTTTCTACCAAAACTAATCTTTTCTCCAAATGATGAGCATTCAAAACTACTTGGTCTCATCAAAACACAAGAATCATCTTCTAGAGAATCACATAATCCACAAAAGATCAACTATCTATTTCTTCTATCTTTAAACATTGTCCCAAAAATAGAAAGGGTATGGTAAAAAAACTCTTCAAAAAGAATCCCATAGGAATGGAAACTACTTTTAAATCTTCAAAGTTCCATGGTACTACCCAAATTTCATCATAGACCATTCCATAAATAATGGTCCTTAAGATTCCTCAAAGTAAACCAAACTAAGATTGAAACCCAAATACAAGAGAGATTTGATAACATAGTCTTCCAAAATAAACTTCATTGTTCATCTCCAAACAACATCAACCACTCCTAATATCTTATAACAAAAGTAGCTAACCTAAACATATTTTACCCAAGATAGGTTAATCATTCCCGTAAGTAACCTAAAGTACTATTAGTCCACCTTAAATTCATCGATTCTTTAAAATATAAGTCAACCTTACTCCTTAATGAAAATACCGTAGTAATCTATTTACCTCGATCAAATACGGTTCCCAAATTAATGAATGTCTTCCAAAATAATAATCATCTTTTAATCCCCTAATAATCTCTTTCATATTAATATGGAAATCATTGCATTTCCTATCACATTGGTTATTGGGACATGTTCTTCCATCTCCCACCATTAACTAAGAGGAGAAATTATAATTAGAGGCTTAAATACTTAACCAATAATCATGAAAAGGAGCTTAAAGCATATAAGGATAACTTGTAGAAGAAAAGTATACCCTAACTTGTGATCCCCTAGGTTCCAACCTAGGTTATCCATGATCATATATTCTTATGTGAATCGTTGTTCCTTTAACAATGGTTCATACTAATCTTATTAATTTACCAAAGCATATCCCCTAGGAGTTTCGTAACCAAGAGTGCAGCAAGGCCCGTTGTCGTGTACCAGTTCCCGTTCGAGTCTAGCCCAAAGAGGTGTTTTCAGGTTTTACCCCTATGTACATCTGTGACAGAGCCACCTCTACCTGCTCGTACCCAGACAGGGATGTATTTTCTTGGAAACCCCTTACTCAATACTCACCAAATACCAGGAAGATTTCCAATATTTAAACTTTTCTATAGGGTTCTTCCTAAAGTTTTCATATCCTAATTTCCACAAATAACTAAACCATCCATTGATACCAACTATAGCATCCAGCCTTTTTATCACATAAACTTTCATTACATTTTACAAAATCGAGGATCTTAAAGGTTTAGTGTCTTGGAAACCAGGAACTTAATACATGAAACAACAACAAAAACACATTCTTCTTAAACACTTGAAGTGATTCTCCTTATGTTCATACTAGGTTCATTACTGCATCTCATAACCCGGGGACATACATCAAAGAAAAGGTTGAGTAGAAGGCCCAGTAAGGGAAACTAGAGAAACATTTTACATGTGATCTTGAGATACTTCAATAAGGACATGGGAAGAACTTTAAGGCATGAGAAAGAAATAATGATATGCATCATAATAAAAATAACATTTTTCATTACTTGAAAATGTGGATGCAATATTTAATATTGAAAATCATTTCGTTTCACCAAGGTCAATCCCCAAGGTGTCGTTAAAAATTACCAAGGTTATTCACCAAGGGGTCATTAAAATGGTCATCTCTAGAGATTAAGTCTTTACCCAATGCATTAGAGCGCTATCTGGGCGCACCCTTAAACTGTAATCTCTTGTGGATACATCATTATCCAATGCAATGGGGTGCTATCAGGGCGCACCCTTAAATTTTCCTTTATTATCATGTGATCCACATATATCATCATCAAAAATTTCATAAATAACCCATATAGCATAAAATAAATGGGTTTCATTTCATAATCATAATGTTTTAAAAACTTCTTTAAAGACATGATCTTTACGTCACTTTAAACCCATAGAAAGGGAAAGTGGGTCTCATGTATGTAAATCCCAGAATTTAAAATAGAACATTTTGATATATGTGTGAATACCCCTGTAGAAATAAGAGCTTTGAGTATTCACTTTACAATGTAAAATAATTTTTAGAAAAGAGAGAGAGGCACTTTGAGACGAAAATTCTGCAGCATAACGGCTATGTTTCGGGGTTTAGAAAACATTGAGAAGAGAGGGGACATGGGTAAAACATTAATAAATGACCCATAAAACAGTAGAGGGAAAAAATATAAGGGATTTAAGAACATGGTAATGAAATTTGAAAATATACCATATGAAATGAAGAACAAGAAAGGAAGAAAAAATAAGATTTCTCTTGTGAGAATTCGACAGCCTAACGACGTCACTTAAACATCAACAAAATTGAATTGACAAGGTCAAATAGGGTCTCTCATCATATGAACATAAGAGTCCAGTATGATAGATATAGATATCATACCCCAACATAATATAAAGTAACTTGAAATAATTGACATGAAAGTAGAACTTCAAAACGAGAAGGGTGAAGAACCACTTAAAAATTCAGTAGCCTAACGGCGCCACTTAAAACTTCAAAATACTGAATTGAAGAGATAAAATGGTGTCTCTCATCACATGGTAATAAAAGATCATTATGATGGATATAGATATCATACCCCAACATAACAAAAAGGAACTTGAAAGAATTTACATGAAAATAGAACTTCAAAATGAGAATGGTGAAGAACCACTTAAAAATTCGGCAGCCTAACCGCGCCACTTAAAACTTCAAAATACTGAATTGGAGAGATCAAATGGGGTCTCCCATAATATGATCATAAAATATCAGTATGATAAATTTATATATCATACCCAAACATAATAAAAAGGAACATGAAATACTTTACATGAAAATAGATCTTGAAAAATGAGAGGGGAGAAAGAATCCGTTACAAATATTTCGTCAGCCTAACGGCGCCACATAAAACTTCATAAACCGAAATAATGAGAGTAAGAGGGGATCTCTCATTATATGAACATAAAAAGGGCAGTAAGAGGAGTATAAAAGAACATCCTCAAACAGAAGAACATGGAGCATAAAAGGAATGACATAAAAGAGATCACTTGAAAAGAAAGAGAGGGGTCGGATCCCTTACCATAAAATGTAACTCTTAAACCTCAATGGTTGGGACCTTGAGGGCTTGGGGGAACCTTGGGAGGACTCCTTGGGAGGTAAAGAGACCAGAACTTCGTTGGGGAAGAGTGGGGAGTCGAATGGATGAGAGGAGAGCTTGGTATTTATAGGGAAAGTGAGGGGACAAGGCATTAATGGCCAAGGGACACCTCACATGTGCTTTTCTCAAACCCATGTGCTCTCCCTTGGCATTTACCATGGAGTTAGGCCACATGGGGCCCCCAAAACAATAATTCATCGCCCTTGGCCGGCCAACCCTTAAAATATCTCATGACATCATCATGACACAGTTATGATGTCAGTAAACATACCGAAACCCTAAAACTGTATTTTTACTATTCACTGAAAATTCAACTTTCTCAGAAAAGTCCCAAAATTTCACACTAACCAAATATCAATGCTCTGATTTCAAAAATTAACTCCATTTTATAAAAATAATTTTCTAAATATTTTTAAATTTATTTTTAAATAAATACACTATTTACTGAAAATTCATTTTTTTCAGAAAAAACCCCAAAAATTACCATAACATAATATTGGTGCTCTGAGTTCAAAAATGAAATCCATTTTATAAAAATAATTTTCTAAATATTTTTAATTTAGTTTTTAATTAAAACACACTATTCACCCGAAAAAACTAATACTTGAATAATAATTTATGAAACCGTTATTTAACCATTTTATTGAATCACATTACTTAATCAAGGTGCCTAGATTATTTTAAAACTTTCTTTAAGCGAAATTACTAATCCAATTGGACACATTACTAATCCTAATCATAAAATCACTATTCATAATTTACTATTCATCAAAAATCAAGTTGATCTTATTAGACTCTAAATTTCGTACTGTACATAATTGTAGAAGACCATTTTTTGAAAATCATTACACATTTTTAATTATTTAAGGTTTACATAAACATTTTTAAAATATCTTTTTTCTAAAATTCATCAAAAATATGCATACCATATTTAACCAGTCATTTGAAAATTCATAAACAACATCATAAGAAGAAATCCCAATTTTTATTTAAAACAAGGATTACACAAGGAAGTTACGGTCTCGTTACATAGCCCCTTATAATACCAGCATAGGGCCTAAGAGTAAGGTGTGCTAGGGTGATAGAATCTTGGGGAGGCTCATTCAACATTGCCCGAGTAGTAATTTCTATCAGTTTGAACTTCTCGCGAAGCTGATTCCATTCTAGCTTCGCATGATGAAGTTCGGCTTGGGTTTGGTCCAGAGCAAAGCCCAATGGTGCTACCTCCTTCCCAAGTTCTGTTAGATGGGCTTCGATCGGTCCAAGACTACTAGGTGAGGCCATCGAATCTTCTTTCTATAATAATTAACCAAGATTACTTGTATTTAGTGACAATAATCAAAACATTTTGTTCACAGTGGTCATATTGACTGATGGTTATATAACAATCAAAACCCAATGGTCTCATTTTAATTATAATCATGTTTATCAAATAAAACATTTTTGTTGAGTATAAAAATAAAATAAAATAACACATGAAATTAGGAAACAATATTTATTCAAAAATTTTGGGCCGTTACATTACAAAAGTTATTTCATGAAATTGAAAATTTATTATTCTTAAATTCTCAATTTCAACTTCACACAAGTAAGATTAATTCTCATTACAAAGGTTCTTTTATTATTAGTAATTTTTAACCATTTGGTGAAATTAAATTCCAATACTCCCATTTTTAAAGGAAATTCACCATTAATGGATATCATTTAAATCATCAACATGAGATAACACACACCCAAGGAGCCACATCAAATTCCACTGATCACTAACTACTACAGTATACCTACCACTAGATGGAGATAGAGACCCGCAAAATCAAAACTAGGGGTCATCTATTTCCTATTAACTCCCTTTCCTTCTCTTCCTTATTATTCTCTCTCTCATTCTCACTCTCTCTCTCAATATTTCTACCACTTTCTACACCCATTTAATTATATTCTCTCTTTTATGTGGACGTGTTTTTAAAAAAAAGTCATAATTAATCACCACTCCCTTTTGAAATTTTGTTAACCATTTTTCGGTGTCCAATTACTTGTTTTCATCTCAAACTTTTCGCCTTTCAATCATGAATTTGGGTAAAGAATTTTTTTTAATTCTAATTATTTTTTAATGCTAAATTTTTTATATAAAAAATAATTCTTCCTCAACAATGAGGAAGAATGTTATATTTAGTTCCAAGGTCATCTATAGACATATTTTCATATTGTGTATTTTCCACCCATGATTGTGAGTCTTGAGTTTGTGGACTTTTGAGATAAATTTCCTTATTTAGAATACTTTAATATGATTCAATAATTTTCTAAACCACATGAGAATAAAAATAGTCAAATATCCTCCCATTACCATTTCATTGATCTTCCTTTAAAAATCCCCTTTGAGTATATAAACACCCTTTTTATATCCACATTACCATCCCAAAACCTTTTACTACCCAAAATTTGCATGTATTTTCATTGCATAATTTATTGAATTTTAAGTGTGGGGGAGTGGATTTAATTTTTGTTACTATTTCCTTTTTTCAATGTGTCATCATATTTCATTTGTTGATATTTGGGAATATATTCATTTGTATTACATTTTGTACAAATTTTATTCAAAATTATTCCAAAAATTAAAAATAAATAAAAACAAAACAAAAAAATGAAAAAAAAAGAATGGATTGTGTCTTGGGAAGGTCAAAAATTACTCTTACTCGGCCTTTTATCTTGTTATAACTATTTAATTAGTGTTATGAAGAGATCAAACAAAATTTGGGATATTAGAGAATGATTTTTTTCTAAGTGAAACTTATGGAAAAAAATTGAAGAATAAAATAAAACATACATCATGTGTTCTTAAATATTTGGGGAAGTTTTGTGTTTTTTACATATTTCATATTTTCATACCCTTCTAATTTTCTCCCTCTACTTTCTTCCTTCATACATTATTTCCCTTGTAAATATCTACTTCCATTTCCTTCTATGTTTTATTTCAAAAAATGATCCTTCATTTTTTCTAGGTTGGTGTTTTACCCCTATTTTTTTATTTTATTCCATTATATTACTACTATATCATATCCACTAAAAGTACCTAAAATACCTCTTTATTCTTTTTCACTTTTGGATGGGTAATAAAAGCTGATCGATATTAAAAAAATTATTATTTCAATTTTGGTTGGTGAACGAGTGAACCTCCTTTAATAAATTTACATCATATGGGTAGGAGTGAGTTTTGAGTTCCCATATTCTCCTTTTTTAATTTTTAGGATAAAAAATGAACTATTTTAGTGGAATTAATTATGTATGAGCTAACATTCCTATATTTCCCTAATTAGATAAAACAAAATTTTAATATTTTTTGGTGAGTGAAAATGATTTAGTTTTGTTTTTATGTCTATTATACACGAGTACATGAGCAAGATTAATTGTGAGAGAGTTGATATTATTGATTTATTCATTACTTTTTTATCTAAAACCCTTTATATTTTTAAATGAAGAGTTTCAAAATGATTTTAAATTCCAATTAATTAATATTAAATATAATTTATTATCATTTCTTGAATTAATCCAAAGTCAATAATTTTAATATTTTAATCACAAATATCACTACACCAGTTCAAATTGTGTTATTCCTATGTTTTAGGGTTTCTAATTCAATTTAATACAAATAATTCCACTAAATATTTGGATAATTCAACCATATGAAAGTTTATATAGACCACACAAGAAGGACCACAGAATCTATGGAGAAAACATGACAATCCATAAAGAATGGATTTTTGGGATTAATGAACAAGTCCATATTTGATAAAACTACATACTTTTTTCAATGATATAAAAAATAGTTTATAATAATTTTCAGGAACAAATCAACCAACAAGGGGACCAATTGATCCATGAATTTCTGGCCCACAATTCTATTTGGGATTTGAATATAACCCACAATTTTTGAATTTTCTCCCAACCCATTATCCCAATTGAGATGAACTTTTTTGTGTATAGATTCAAGAGTTAGTATACCAAATATTTATAAGAAATTTTTTTGTTCTGAATTTATATTCCTTACCAAAAACCCATTCACATTGTGGCATTTAAAAAAATCTAGGATAAAAATGGATAGTAGAACTTTGTTTAGGAAAATAGCTATAAATATGGAACCAAATGACTAATGGATATAAAAATTGGAGGGAGAATATTTCACATATATATCTAAATCATTAAATAATAATATATCTCTATATTGTATTTTATAAATATTCAAATGGTTGAGAAAATGTTTGGGACAATTTTGGAATCCAAACCGTCCACCACCTTGGTCAATAGATTCACTCCCATATTCTCCTTAAAAGAGGTTGAAACTTAAGAAATTAGGATGATATATTTGAACAACAATATAATTTTAAAAGGCCTGGAATAATCTTCCAACCCCAAGTATCTAATTGATATACCATTCACCTTTCTTTATTTTCATGTACTTTATGTTTTTTGTATTGTAATTGTGTAATTATGATTGTAATTTCATTTGAACTTTAATGCATATTTCATCTTCATAATATCATATCCTCATGAACCCAAAAATTTGTAATATTAATTTTATTTTTAAAAAATAGTCAATTTTATAACCATTCTCTTCTCTCTCTTTCATATTCAATCAAAATCATGTGTTTACCTCCCTTCATTTGTGTCTGTTCTATATAAAATTATTTTTCTCATATAATTAATTTTGATTTTCATTTATAAAGTAATTATAATCATCCAAACTAGATTACTAACCTTACAAATGGATGATTAAATCAACCACTGTTATGAGTTGTAATTTTTTTATGTCAAGCGATTGAGAGATTTTTTTCATTAAACATTATTTAGGTTAACATTGTGTATGATGAACTTAAAATGTCATAGATTAATGACATGTTTAGTTTAACCTATGTATTTAATTTATTATTGGTACCAAAAATAAACTACCATAAATAATAATTGATAGATATTAGAACCCCGTTTAATTTTTCTATGAAATCCTCAATAGTTGGGAATTACAATAACAATCATCTAGTGAAGTGGGTGTTAATTAAATGCAATATAACACAAAGATCATAGATTTTTTAATCTTAAATACTTGATAATAAACTCAATCCAATATTTATCAAATTATTAAATCAAAATTCATTCATAAATTAATTTAATTAAGCTTTTCAAACGAACCCCCCATTCAAAATAAAAAGAAAAAAAATGGAGTCCAAAAAATAGTACCATCATTGAGGATTCAACCCACGTTCCCCTATACACATTATAGAAGAGCACAATACCTTGTAATGGATGATAGGATACAATAATACATGGTTCAAGGTGTCATTATATTTGAAAATAATGAATTATTAAAGATCATTAGATCTGGGAAATCCAATATTATAGGTAAATACATGAGACACGTAGATATCTTATTAATATAAGGTTATAAGTGACACTTTATTACTACAAGTCAATTGTGCTACTTAGGTCATGTAATTAATTTCAACAAAATGAATTATATCATTAAGGAAAGATGATTTGGAATTTTTATATAAGATAAATTTATAAATATGGGTCTCTAACTCATTAGTGGATAAGAACATTTATTCTCTTTATCTAAGGAACTCAATAACAAGTTGTGGAATAAAATAATTTCCACTTAAGAAAAAAAATTGAAGGATTAGTGAAGCATGAATAATATCATGATATATTTATAATTTCACAAGATAATCCCCATATATTAAATATTTTATTAAATGAGATTATAATTCAGAAGAGTTACAATTAAAAAGAAAAAAGTTTACAAGATTACATAAGTTGGGGCATGTTGATGTGTGTATAAAAATATCACCTAAATATGTTGATAAAAATAGGTACTAGGTTTTATTCATTGATTATTTCAATAAAATGACATTTCCAATGCTAATATCCCATAATCATGATGTGTTTAATTCTATAATATGTTTTAGGAGAGTAATGAAGAAGATGTTGTAGAATAAACTTGTAAAATTCTAGAATAATAATGGTTAAAAGTTTACCACAACTAAGTGGTGTAATATCTTGATAAGGATGATATTGTGAACTATGTTTCAATAATAAGGAATCCTCAAAAATGGAGTAGTTTTATAATTAAATGAATCCTAAAAATCATCTATTATATGATTCTCATCGATAAATATCTACCAGAGAAATATTGGATGGAAGTGGTCTTGACATCAGTTTACAATACAAATAGGGATTTTTTAGGTCTAATTGAAGAAAATGATTCATATAATTTTTCATATGGGAAGAAGAAAACATTGAAATAATTTTCAATATTTGGACATAATTTCTTCATTAAAATCACTTAGTGTTGAGTTTTATGTGTTTCCAATAAGTAAGAACTCGATGAAAATGATTTCAATATGTGTTGAATAATAGAATCTTGGAAGGAGCATGGAGTACCCAATACTTTTTATTATAATATCGAGTGAATTACCCAATAAAGGTTCCTTTACATGTTGAGTTTAATGTATATAATAACATCTTAAATCTGGAATATTTAAGTTACCTCATGTTTGATAATAGTAAGGGAAGTTTTTATAAGGTTTAAGATGTAACTAAGGTGCTTCCATGCATTATTGAAAAATATAATTCAAGTGTAAGATGATGCCATTGGATTATTATAAATCCATTCAAATATGGAAAATGTTAAACAAGTGATTATGTTTTTTCAAAAGAAATAATAAATATTCTTATCTTTCTAAAGGTTAGAAAAGATCATTAATGTATAAATAATATTCTTGATGGTTTATGTGAATAATCAATTTAAGATAATTTGAAGAATTTTAGGAAGAACTAAATTTTTGGAGGTACTACAAGATCCATTGAAATACTCTGAGTATCAATATGCTTCGTAGGTTTTAGAACTATTATAGTGATGATTGAAGATGGTATAAAGATATTCTAAATTAATTTGAAGTATATCAAGTGTTTTATAAAATTTTTTATAATGATGGAAAAAATTAGGGTTTTATGTTTTTAGAAATATAATCAAGTATATGATATATAATAAATTTCTTAGACTCATAAAATTAGAAAAGTCCCTGGGAGACTTACACTGTGGTATGTAATATCCTTTTAGGAATACATAACATATATTTTGAAGTTTATTAAAAAATGTAAATGGTATAATTCACATTATGATATGTAATATCCTTCAATTAATGTTTAAGTATTTTATATGATGAAAAATATATTTTGTTGATATGTAATATCTCCTAGAGAAGTGAGCAACTAGAAAACTATGGAGATCCTTGTGATATGTAATAGTACTATGGATGATACGTAAAAAGAACTATGAGTTAGAGATAGAAATTTGAAAAGCTGGGATGCACTGTAATACATAAGGGTACACATAGGAGGATATGTATAGGATGAAGATTTTAAAAATAAAAATACTTTCTGTTCATATGTAATACATTTTAGTCATGTTTATTTGAATAAAAGTGGAAAAATACTTGGAGATACATAGCATATTTATCATGCATAACATTCTATCCTTTCATAAATTTTGAAAAATTATAGAACCTTATTATGATATGTATGGATAATTTAACTTATATGTAAAGGTAATAAAAGTTTATAAAGTATATGTAAGGGTAAATATATGACATGTAAAATCTACTCAGACAAATAATTTAGTAAAGTTTTCTATTTCAATGAGATACATAACGGTTCCTTTGACATTTAAAGGAATATGTAAGGGTTTTTAACATGATAAATAAATGTTATTTCTTCAATAAAAATTTAGTATTTTTATAAATAAGTATTCTGAAAGAGGATAAAATTTAGATGGTGCTTGATATATTCATCGGTGATTTAAATATCATGATAAAATTATAATCATGATTCAACTAACTAGTTTTGGTGATCAAAAAATAAAGAATATGAACTAGTTATTAATCTCGAAGAAGAATATCACCCCACAAAGTAGTATAAGGATGAAAAAAAAATGTTGGTTATGTTATCTGAGATGTAAGAATTACATGAGGAGAATTCCATACCATGGTGCTTGATGAAGTAAGTGTTGTGAGAGAGATTCACATCCCAAAAATGGCACTGCATGTTATTATAAAGATTTGTAAATTAAGTGCTTATTGATATTATGGAAATAAAAAATTATTATAATTATGGATATCACAAGGAAATTAAAAATAATTTCTCATAGAGATATTATAATTGATTGGGTTAATTGGGTTTTAATAACTAAGATTTATAGATAATTAAAATGATGATATTGAAGGGTTTTCATTTTTAATGTGTGAAAATAATATCCAAGATATATTATGGGTATATATAAATAGAATAAGGAGAATAGGTTATTTTTTTAAATGTTAGAAAACTAAAACTAATATCTATAATATCATTTGTGTCAAATAAAATAAGAGATCTAACATTTTGTGAGATAGAATTATCCTTGTGGATTAAATAGGGGAGATAGAGAGAGAAGGACTTACTAATTATCTATTGAAGTTATTGTAGGGTGGAGATAAATACATTTAAAAAA
Source organism: Viscum album (assembly GCA_963277665.1). NCBI lineage: Eukaryota > Viridiplantae > Streptophyta > Magnoliopsida > Santalales > Viscaceae > Viscum > Viscum album. The sequence continues at coordinate 1,857,211,878 of OY728153.1, read as the reverse complement.
CCATCCTATGATATCTCTATATTGTAGGTATTGGCATATTGAGACTGTCTCTTAAATATTGTTGTGTCAGACAACCTTCTAGATTATTATATATAAGAGGAATGATATAAAATTTATCTTTTTGAGAGAATATTTATTCATACCAGTTGATCAGAATTCAAAAGGATCCATTCAAATTTGGTTTTTATAGAGGTAATAATGGTCAGTGTCATGTCCTTATAAGAGCGCATGCTGGTTCTTACATGTAATTTTATTATTGTTGGATACAAAATGGTTCAATTTCATCCCCATTCCCTAGGTTGATTCTTGATAATAAAATAGAATCCATGTGTTTGTGGGATAATAATAACAATGCACTGAGGAATAGATCACACATTATAAGTAAACATCATAAATCATTGGGTACCTTGTTCTATCTATTTTCTTATTTATCATTTCATGTATAAAGTCCACATAAATAGAAGTGGGGAGAGATATCAATAAACTAAATAGGTGTAGAATACAAATATAAGTGAAAAGGTATTAATTAGTAAAATTAGGTTACACTAATTTACCCCCCCCCCCCCACCTCAATATTCTTTCACTAATCTTGGTGGAACAAAAGTTGGTTTCAGAGTTATATTCCCACATCTAATTTGAATCTATATAATTAAGGATTTATATATTTTAATGTTTTGAGTTCTCTTTCAAAATCCATACTAATGTAAAGACTTGGATAGTATGTTTTAACTTATAATAAAAAATTTATATCCTATAATAATTTAAATAATATAAATAATAAATATATGAGAAAGTTAAATAATACATTCCTTCTAATCAAATAGGAATAAAAAATAGTTTCCATGTGATATAATCATGAATATGTCATACCTAGCAGGGATGGATAGAATTTGGTGTAAAATACAAAAAAATGAGAAGATTAACAAAACTTATAATTAAGAAGTTTTAAAATATTACATGAAGATGAGGTAACTACAATCTATTGTCATAATTATCCCCTAGATGATCCAATTACAAGTGGGGATGATCACATCTATAAATAATCATGTGATGAAGTATAGAATGATTCATGAACTTATTTGATAAATAACTTGTATAAATTTCTTATAAATTCATTCACTTTTATTTGGGTTACTTTTAGAAACATTTAGTAGGATATCACCAAACTTTTAGAATATATAGAAATAATATAGTAAGTATTAGATTGAAGGAAATTGGATTGTATCAAATTTACCAAAAAATTTATTTCAAAAGTAATGAAAATGTAATGCTTATAGATATGTACTCTAAAACAAAGAAGGGTTTTAAAAATGAAATCTGTGAAATAGAGGAATTCATAAAATGGATCCAATATAAATTACATGCATTGGACTAAAAAAATTCCATAATTGATGTCAAATATGTTTGGTTAGAAATCAATGGAAAAAAGCTTAAGAAGAATGAAAACTTAGTGTAGGAGAAGCTCAAGTTTCATGAAGAACATGAGAATTATATTAAAGTCTAGAGAAAATAGTGTGAAGAAAAAGTTATATTAGTTTTAGATGACAAAAATATTCTCAACATGAAGTTTCTAGATTTTTAAGTCAAATTAATAAACATGGAGGTGACATAATTTTAATCTTCAATAGCTGGTGAGAAAAAACTTTAATATAACAATAGTTATAAGTTGGATATTTGTTCTAAAATACCTCTGTATTGTATCAATAACAGATTTATGTCATTTAATGATCAATATATTAAAATCACAAACAAAAAGGAACTATTTATTCCAAAAGATATGGTTTTCACTAAAAACAATTTCATGCACAGTACGTATTTGAAATGAAAATATGGAAAATGAGGATGGCGAAAAATGGTGAGAAACCCACCATTACATATATGGTGAATGTGAGAACATTTAAGAAAGATTTTTTTTAGAAAGTTATATGTTTCACCACTTATATTAAAATCAAGTAAAGAAAAGGAATCAAAGAGAATACCAGAATCAAAAAGAGAAAACCCCATATCAAACGGTTACCTACCTATCTTTTTCATCAATCTTTTAGTGATATTTATTTCCTCCTTTGAGAAACAATTCATCCCATCCATCCATGATCACACCCTCATCCTCTTGATCTCCCCCTACTTGGTGGTAGATATTGAATCATTTCCAGTAATGTTTCAGTATCAGTGCTATCATCTGAGCTATCTTTTTGCTGCTCCTAACATTTTTTAGGAGAGTATCCTCTTGCAACTAGATTCATCTCCTCTTTAACTTCAATTTCTTCAGATGGAGAAATAATCTCTACAGTAACCTACTTTAATGACCCAGACCTGAACAACCACCCTAACAGTGCTAAATGGGCTAGGTGTTACTACATTAAGCGCACCTACCTAAATGCCAAAGGATGTCGACTAGTAGCGAGGGTTTTATAGGTATAGTGAGGATGATATACCCTATAGGAGGATAATGATGGTACTGGTACGAGTATAATAATAAATATACAGTGGAATAAACGACTCACCAGACTCAAACTAGACCCGCAGAGTGGAAACACAATCAGTCACCTTCTTCGGCTGACACCGGAATCTATGTCATGTAACCTGGCACCATGTGCCCCCTGAAACTGGATGTCTCAAATACCGACGTCCCAAAGGCACACCTAAGAGATAGTAACCCAGAGGAACAACGATTCCTATCCTCAAAGAAGTAACTGAAGGGACAGTAATGTCTTCCCTCAAATAAAGTAACTGGAGAGACAGCAATGTCTGCACTCAAATAATGTAATCTGAGGGACAACGATGTATACCCTCAAAATAATGTAACCAGAGGGACAACAATGTCTAACCTCAAATAACGGCAATCCTTTTTCCCCAACCTGATAGCCTCAATGCTATCCCCTAAAGCCTCCTCACCTTACATGTGGCTTCCTACGACAAGCACCCCCAAACCAAAAGTGCCTAAACAGCAACTAATGAGGGCCTCTACCCACATGAGTGGTCAAAACCAAATCATCACGGAATCTCTCTATGTGCACACTACTCAAAGTTCCGAGTGAGTGGTAATCACCCAAATAGTACCCAAGCCACAACATCTCTGACACCTCATGCCCCTGCGACCATGTCTCTCAAGTCTGATGGCCCTGCCATCCAATTAACCTAGGTCATGCCCAACCTGACAGTCACACTACCTCAAACTAATTCCCATGATGCCGAATCTAATGATTATAAACACCCAACGTAACCCAAGTCGAACCCAAACTACGATCATCATCACTCAAGAATATCTGGGCTATGCCCAACACAACTGCAAGGGTTCCATCATGTGCAATTCACAAATTACAAATATAATCAAAATAATTACTTCTAAATAGGAAAAACAAACTAAACAGTTGAAATTCACATACCAAGTGTTGTCACATACCTACACTGAGGTCTTTAAAGTCTCCAACAATTCATATCAAGGTTCAATAAACTAAACTCATCAATTTAAAACAATGCAATTTATTATAACCATTTTGGGACCCCCATCCAAAATTCCGCAATGAGAAACGACCCTCACCCATCCTCACCCAAGAAAAATAGTTAACATGGCATATCCAAAGGTATCCCATAGGTCAGATAAAAATTAAACATGCAATAACAAGTAATACAAGGTTGTGCTCAAAATACCTAAAAATTAACCAAAGGTCCAGCCACCCAAAAGTCTGAAAAACACAAAAGAAGGTTTGAACCACCCACCTCATACTAATATGATGATACTCCTTCAATAACAGCCTCCAGTTAGGTCTAAAACGCAGTAGATCTATAAAATAATCAAAACCTATCAAACACCTATAACTCGAATTAAAATATAAATCAAGAAGAACGGCTCAAGAGGAATAAAGGCCCTACTGAGGGGGTTTTAACACATCCAGCAGTGATCAAAACGGAGTTCAAACGGACGATCGGAAGCAAAAATGAACTCCGGTCGGCTCTCCCCGCTCAAACCCATCAAGGGTTTGGGTTTCTGACTCAAAATGAGTCTACTACCTATTTTATTGAAAAAAATAAAATACATGGCATGTACTTATGACTACACATTATGTATCATTTTATTTTTCATATACCGACTGATATTTCACTGAGGACTTACCGAGTGACTAAACGACGTGTACCTATGGTACATTATGTGTAATTCTCTACAAGGCTGATATTCCCAACATGCCATGTATATCCCCATACATGGCCACTTTTCACGGCATGTACAAATGGTACACATCATGTACTTGCTAAACATATTCTACCCAATCCACAGGCCTACATGCCATGTATGGCCTTCTCACACAGCAAGGGTACACAACGTGTCGACAAACACTACATGTCGTGTAGTAGGAAAATTTATACATGGTCACCACAAGGTATGTACTCAGCAAGAACACGGCTAGTACCCGCCTAAACCATACACAGCATGTACTTTAGATTACATGGTGTGTAGTCTATAAATTTCCAGAACATCCCAGATTTTTTTAGTTTTTCTCAGAAACAATTCAAAAATTCAAAGATGGTCTAGATTTTGACTCGTTCTAAAAACTTGGGTTATTACACCTACTCAAACACCATTGGAGGATCAACCAGAAACTTTTCCTTTTTTTTAAACAATATTAAATTATTCTTTACCCAGAAATGGTTATGAGGATATATGATAATTTTTGGGAATGATAAGAGAGTCAGATTCTAAAATTTTCTTTCACTTTTGGTTACCTCAAGTAATAATACTTTCATTTTAAAGTTGTTGATCAACCTATTTTTCAAGATTACCTTCAACCATTTGATTATCCATCAAGTTATCAGCACTGTTTGATTCAAATTTTTTATTGCATTCATTCATCTTTGTAGAGAAGATGGTAGTCCAAGATTTTTTGATGCATGGGCTACCTCCCTTTTAATCAACTATGGATTTTTTCACATCCTCAGGTACAGGATCATCAGGTATAGAATCCTTCACTCTTTACAACTACTCATTGTTCTAAGAAAATATCTATGTAATAACATTAGACTTTTGAGGCTGTGTGATTTTGTGTTTCTTAAAACAATTAATTTCATTATGTCCCCATAACGCACAAAAACTGAAAACTGTGGAGCACCTACATGTAGATTGATCATGACGGATCACAATACATTCCTTGTAAAAAAATTTCACTTTTTTATAAATGATATTCAACTCAATAATTTCATCCTCTGTTGCAAGCAAAACCTTATCAACTATAGTAGAACCCAATTCAATCTCAACCAATAATTTGGAAAAGTTTTCAAAGGGAGATACTTTTGTTTCCTTATCAATTCTAATTAGAATTCAAATAGACATTTCAATGTTATATAAAATTTTGGGGTGCCCCAATATCCATTTTAAACCATAAACTCTAACACAAAATTGAGTTGTAGAGTTTCCAACATCAAATGGGTTGATTTTTTTTCATTCACAAAGGTGAATAATTCTTGGTTTGAAGGAAATGGAACCAAATACCCAAGCTCTATTTTTATCGGCTTGTGTGGAAAATATCATGTGGAAGTATCCTCTTCCCAATGAAACGCATTTCTAAGAGGAAAATCCTCAACAAAATGGTATTATTTTCTAAAGATCATCAATTTTCATGGACCGAGATCCTTTAGGTAAAAATAACCTAGATGTGATCGAATATTCTCCCATTTTGTCTCTCTCTGAAATAACATGAGGGTCCTCTTTAATGTGAGAAATTCTCCCTTTTCTTCTAATGGAAAAATCCGATGTACATTTGAAGCCAGATAATGAGAAATTTTTAGAGAACCCCTCATTAGGTTCACCATGCGGCACCACATCCACCCCTATAACAACAAAGCTATGGGGGACTGACTTTACACCGGCCATCACAAAACAAATCACAGACACTAGCCATAGACACTGTCGCAACACTCTTCTCAACCACATATCAATGCGGAGCCAACTCTCCATCATTTTTCATAGTGAACTCATTGTCCACATCATGACCTGCATCATCAAACATCGTCACACCACACTTCTCAACCATAGAATGCAGAGCCAAATCCCCACTGGTTTTTGTAGAGATCTCTCGATCAAAATCGTGACCCACAACATCAGACGTCGTCATATATCTAGTACATGAGACTATCTCAACTCTGTAAAATGAATGATTTTCAAATCTACCAATGGGGGAATCACTCTCTACCACCATTAAACCCTATTCTACCACCTGGTTAGAGAGATAGGGAGTCTCTTATCTCATTCTTCCCTTCCCCCATTTCTATTGTGTGAAACATAGAAGAAATCTATTTTCTTAAAAGTTTCCCAATACAAAGATGTTTTTACACAAACATTAAAATATGACAATGTTGGTCAGACTACTTGATAAAAAATAAATCAAGATTTTTTTGCTACTGATGGTGTTGTGGAAGGATTAGAAACAAGGCTATTTATTTTTGGAATAATAGGTAAACCTTTATATTTCAAATAAATCCTAAAATAATGGGTATAAAAGCTATGTTGATGTAAATTCCTTCAAAGAATTAAAATAATTAGTTTCCCTCAAACATATTTGAAAGTAATGATAAATTTGGTGGCATCTATAATCAAAGTTTTCCTAATAAAGATGAATTTTTATGAGAATCAACCAATAATATAACAAAATATCTTAAAGGAAGATGGACACAAAATAATAAATTAGAAAATTATAAAAGTGATTTATCTTGGTCCTGAAGCAAATGAAATATGTTAAGTAAATAAATGCTAAAAATATTATGAAATGTGTTACACTAATAAGTTGAAACTATTTTTTATATAAGAAAACACACCATGAACCATTGCAAGCATGCCTTGGAGATCAGTGTTGATGGATTGAAGTTTATGTAACATATAAAAGAATCAATCCATGAATGAAATAAAATAATTTGTTTACTGTAAGATATCCATGAAGAAGAACTCAATTATAATAAAAAGTTTACTAAATTTAGAAACATAAATATTCATGATAAACCATGTGGAAAATACAAACAAGTTGGTCATTATTACAAAGAATGTATGATCACTTAAATAACTCAATTTTAAATGGAAAATAAAATTAATTAAGTATAAATAAAAGAAATTTTTAAATGTAAAGAATTTATTCCACATGAAGAAGCTAAATTTCATGATAGGTTGTCAAAATATGATAACCCAAGAGATCATGAGGAATTGTGTTGATGGTGCAAGAGGGATGGATACATTTCAACGAATTATTTAATAATACCACCAGAAAAAGTTGACATATTAAAGAAAATAAATCTATTTCCAAAATAATCTTATTCTTTGATGGTTGATGTAAAAGAGACAATTTCATATAAGGAAAATATTAAAATAATCAAGAAGACTGTGATACCAAAAGGAAATTCAAGCTTGAAAATCATAAGTTAAAGAATGAAGATTTCTCCCAAATATACAAGTAAAAGGGAAAGAGTATCTTACTTTGTAATCAAATATCATCATTGTTTCCCTCACTAAATAGTAAATTTTTTCTACATTATTCCCATATAGAGTATGATTTGCTCTTTCTAGGAAATTAATTGAGGGTGATGTATGATCAAGGGGAAGAATTGGAGGAATTAATAAATTCGGAATAACAATTCTAAACATAATGTATGTATCTACCATGGGAGTAATCTCAACATTTTTTATCTAGAACCTTATCTCTGATAAGGAAATTAACCATGATGAAGTAAATATATAGTATATCCCATGAGGGGGATAAGTTTGGGAAGCCTATACAAGTTAATATTTCATGAAAATATATAATTAATGAATGTTATTTAAAAAAATTAATTTGTGTTGTATGTATTCATATTCTATCATCTATGAATTGCAAGAATAAATTTTGATGTTAAGGGGGATAGGTTAGATTTATTAATGGCATGAAAAACTAAGAAATTATAGGGTTAATTTCTTGGACTAAACCTGTTAGTTGTTTTTAATATTTTTAATCTATGTGTTATGATGAGTATAGGAATTTAGTTTGAAAATATATCTAGAAATTGGTATGTTCCTACAAATATTTGAACATCCCCTAAAAAATAATTCTAAGTGGGTATCTTATTCTGATTTTTTTGGATGAATTTTTTATTTAGATCAATCCCTCTTGTTTTCTATACTAATCGTTTATTTCATATGCTTATATTGAAATAATTATTCATGCATTCCTTTAAGTGAATTAATACCAACCTCTCTCAAGATTTTTTGTATTTATTAACAATAATTGTGAGAGTAAAGAAAATAAAAAACATTATACATTTATTTTCTATATTGGTATTGATAACAAATCCAATGAGGAATATTCTTGAACCTTCTTAGTGTTGAGTTGAATTTTTTCGATAAACATGAAGTTAATGATAATAATGTCAATATGTCTTTAATAATTGAAGATTAGAAGTAATTTGGAGTACCCAATCATGAAAATGAGAAGATTGGCTGAAGTGAATAAGAAACGGGTCTTTATATATTGGGTTTAGTAGATTGAAGAACATCTAAATGCATGAATATTGTAGTTCCATAATTGTTTATTATGCTAAATTAAGTTCATTTATAAGGGTGAATATGTAACTGAGGTGCTTCCATGCATGATTGGAAAAGTGAACTGAAGTTTGAGATGTTGTCATTGGATTATTATAAATCCATTCACATGAAGAAAATATTGAATAAGTGATTGATTTACTACTAAAATTTCATAAATATTATACTTTTTCTAAAGGATGGAAAATATCATTGATGTGTGAAGATGCTTCATGAATGTTCATGTGAATAATAGATTTAAGAATATTTCAGGAATTTGAGGATTAAATTAAGTTATGAAGGTAGTGTAAGATACATTGAAATACTCTATGTAGTATTTATATACTTTATAATATTTATAATTATTCCTATGATGGTTGAAAATGATTTGAAGTTATTCCAAATTAATTTAAATTATTTGAGATGTCTTGTAAAACTTTTGGAATAGGATGGGAAATTATTGGTTACAGGTAGTTGGAAATATAAAAAAGTACATGATATGTAATCTAGTTATCAAAAAGTGAACTGATTTAAAGTCCATGGTATTTTTACAGTGTGATATGTAATATCCTTCTAGGAATACATGAGATTTATTATAAAGTTCATGAAAATTTGAAAAGTCATAATTTACACTATGATATGTAAAATGATTCAAATAATGTGTATTGTTTTTAGATTATATAGAAGATATTTTTTTGTTACATAATATCTCTCAAATAAGTGAATAATTGGAAATTTATGGAACTCATTGTGATACATATGAGTTCTCAAGATGATACATAATATGAAAACTAAGTTGGAGCTAAAATTTGAAAAGGTCATGGATGAATTGTAATACGTAAAGGTACTTATAGGAGGATATAAAAGTGTTGAATATTTAACAAAGAAAATAACATTATTCCTATACAGAAGACATTTGAGGAATGATTAAAAGTATAAAAGGAACAAGTATCCCTGAGATATGAAATATTTTTATGATACTTAATATTATGTCATTACATGAAATCTAGAAAAGTATAGAACTGCAATGTGATTCATAAGGTTTATCAAACTCATATGTAAATGTACTTAGAGTTTCTAAATAATATGTAAAGGTCAAAATTTGATATATAATAGTTACATAGAAAAGTAATTTTATAGATTTTTTATTGGTGTTGAAATATGTAAGGGTTCCTTATATGTTTTAATGAATACTTAAGGGTTTCCAACATAATACATAAATGTTATTCCTTTTCCAAAAATGTGATATTTCAAGAAAGAATTATTTTGAAGGAGGATTAAATTTATACAATTTTTGATCTAGTCATAAATTGTTTAAATATCATGATTATTATTATAATCAAGATTCAAGTAATTGGTTTCATTGATAAAAAATAAATATGATGAATTGGTTACACGCCATAATGAAGAATATCATGTCGTGAAGTAGTATGAGGATGAAAAACATGACAAGTATAGTTCTGTTATTTTAGATATAATCACACCATGATGAGAAGATCATTACTTAGTTTATGATGAAGTGATTGTTATGGTATATATTTATGGCATTCTAGTGTCATTATATACTATCATACATATAAGAAAATTAATTACTAATACATAGTGTGGAAAGAGAAAGTTGTGATAATTATGGATATCACATGAAGACTAAAAACTGAGTATTATGGAGATATTATATGAGATTATCTTAAATTGAGTTTTGATAACTGAGATTTATAATTAATTAAAATATTGATATAGAAGGGTATTCATATTGACACTGCTATCTAGAATATCCTTGGTTTCAAATAAAATAAAATATTTGATTTGTGTGTGTAAAGATCGTCTATGTGAATTGAATAAGGTGATAGAGGGATACCACATTAATCGTTATTTGTTGAAATTGTTATAGGCCAAAGAAGAGGACATTGAAAATAATTTCCTATGATATCTCTACATAATGTGAATTAAAGTATTGATACTAATTCTTGAATATTTTTATGTGAGTTATCCTCTTTTATTATTACATATCTAAGGAAGTAGATTAAATTTATCTTTTTAGGAGAAAATATGTGATTACCTACTAATAAAACTTCAAAATAAGTTATCTGAATTTAGAATTTGGAGAGGTAGTATGGGTTGGTATCAAATCCTAAGAAGAGAATAAGTTAATGATTTCATATAATATGATTGGTGTCTGATATAAACGGGTTCAAGGCCATCCCATTTCCCTTGTATTATTCTTGATATTGAAATTTCATCTATGTGTGGTGGGATAACAAACATTGTACATCAAGGACTATCTCATACATTATGAGTGAACATCATAAATCCTTGTGATCCATGTTTTTCATATTTATCATTTATCATTTAATACATATAAACCACATGAACATGAGATGGAAAAGTGATTGATTCACTGAATATGTACCGATGTAAAAGAGAGGGTAAAATGTTTTAATTAGTAAAATTATATCACACTTATTCACCCTCCCCTCCCCTCTCAGTTTGGTTTCACTAATTCTATGGGAAATATAATTCATCATAAAGACAACCACATTAAGTTTGAATATTTAGGAGATTAATATATTTTTCTTATTTATTCATCCATGATTAAGGCTTACAAGTGTTTCAATAAATGTCTTGGAAATATTTTTGAAACAAAATATTTCATTATGGTTAAAAATGAGAAAAATTCCAAACAAACAAGTGAGAAATTTCCTGAGGAATGTAATAAAATTATGAGGAGAACAATGAACTATGAATGATTCATAGGAATGATCCAATTATAAGGTTAATTGAGTAATATCAATTTTTATGAGGAAGTCAATAATTAGGGATGATAATGGATGAATATTACATCATCAAGGTAGGAAAACTCTAGTGAAAACATAGAATAGATACAGTGAAAAAAATAATAAGAAGTCTCCATATGAAATTTCATTCTTATCTAAAATTGAGCCAAATAATTTTGTGGAGGCTATTAATGATGAGATTTGGATCAAATTGATTCATTAAAAACTTGAAAACTGATAAGAATTAGATATGGGATACTATTTCAAGGCCAAAGGACAATAAAAATATGGGGACCAAATGGGTCTTCTAAAATAAACATAATGAAGAGGGAAAGTTAATTCTAAAAAAGGAATAAATTTTTTTAAGGGATAATCCTTGATTGAATGAATCATTTTAGAAAATGTAACAACTCATACTTGTATATATATTTAATTTTCCTTATGAATAAATAATAAGTACTATATTTAGTATTAAAATATAGTTTAAACACATGAAACAAATAATAATTTATTTAATTAACTATGAACATTACAATTATATAATAAATATAGGCATGAAAATGAAAATTTGTATAATGGGACAACAAACAAAAAAAATAAAAGTAGAATTGGAAAATATGGATCACATTGATCTCTTAGAATTATTAAACTTGTGAACAATGTTATAAAAAAGTTACAAATATTATTAATCAAATTGATGTTTTAGAAATAAAGAATATATAACCCGGAGATTATTTTAGGTGAATGATGAATGAATTAATTTATAGGTATTTAGGGGAGGTAATATTACTGTTGGAATAGAAATACGACCATTAGAATAGTAACCTAATCATTAAGAATAGTAACATGACTGTTGGGTATAGAAACCTAACCTCAAAATAGTAAAATTTTATATAAATATTATTTACTATGAATAATTTAAGAAAATATATTATTATAATTTCATGAAATAAATATCAATATTAAAAACTCGATGAAATTATAAGCACTTTTTAATAAACTATTTTTTTGTATATTTTTTAAAAAACATAATTTTTATGTTACTAAATAAAATTACCCATGTTGAAAATTTATTTGATTAAATTTGTTTAATTTTTATAATTCGTTCTTCAAAATTGTTTGAGGGTTATTTTTTGGGAATTTTTTGAAAAAACATCAATTTTTAGGTGAGTAAAAAAACAGTTTTTACATAATCAGTATATTTTAATTAAATCATTCAATATGTAATAATGAAAAAATAAATTTTATAATTTTAGTCTTGGAAAAATAAATTTTTAATAATTTTAATAATTAAGTAAATTTATATTCTAAACATAAGAAGTATTTTCCAAATTCTAAAGTATAAATTACTCCCTTAAAAACAATTTTCCATTTTTTCACATCCATTTTTAATAAACTATTGAATTTGGTTTATAAATTTATTGAAAGTCTTAAAAATACATTTTTTTAATAAAATATGATTCATAATGTCAAAATATAAATATTATATGGTTTACCTTATAAATTATATTTTAATCAATTTTTATCATAAAAACACACTTCTCCTCGAGTATAAATACACTCTCTCCCTCCCGTTGGAAAACCACTTCCCTTACACTTCTAAAAGGTTGAATTCTACCAAAATATCCTATATATATCCCCTTATAATCCTTATTGGTGTTATAAATTCATATAACTCCATGCTTTCAAGGCTTTAGGGGTCATAGAAAAGGAACAACACTTAGAAAAAGGTAAGGTTGTTTCATCTTTTATTTTCATCTTCCTCTTCTCTTCCTCAACCAATTCATTATATTCTAACCCAAACCTCCTAAAAATAATTAAATAGGAGTATATAATTATGTTAATTCTATAAACTTACTTTAATGGTTTTATTTATAACATATTTATTTGTTATTCATCACTCACCTCCTCTTTTGACAATGTCTTATTAACGGTAAATTAACTTCCCAAGAAAATGTTTCCAACTCACTAACTATCACTTCCTTTATGAATGGTTATAAATATTTATTTATAATATATAAATTTATAAATATATGCATTTCTAATCTTCTATATTTAATTTTAATAATTTATAAAAAAAACATGAAATCGAAGAAATATGATATATTTGAACAAAAATACAATATCAAAATCTTTTACCTTTAACGAAGAAAATAAAGAAATAAAATTCAATGATTAAAATTGATAAAGAGTGAGAAAAAATAATTTACTTATGGTTTATTGTTTCAATAAACATAAATTAATTATATAGTAGGAGAAAAATTAATGAAATAACATGGGACCTAAGGTAAGGTAATTCTCAAACCCAACTCTTGCCTTTGGGGTTATCACCTATTTATATTTATTTTTAGTATGGATTCCTCTCAAATATATTAAAATTTTTCTTTCAATATTTTTTCCTTCTTATTATTGGTTATATACTTGATTCTACCACATTGAAAATATTTCTTAACAAATTATATATATTTTTGAAGGAGAATTTATTTTCTAAAACATCTCATTGACTCATCTTGAGTTGTTTCTTCTTCTCTCAAAGAAATATGATCTTTTATGGAAAAATATGATATCCCATATTAATTTGGGAACCCCAAAGGTTATTAATTGAATTATTATTTATGATGTCTTTATGAAACCTATTTCTTTCTATGGGTTAATTTCATAATTTCATTTGTTATATCATTCCTTCTTATATGAAATTCATGATTATGAGAATTTTATGATGTGATCGGTGGGACCAGAATTAAAAAGTTCTCCACTTTATTAGTCAATGTGATATATCTCATTAAATTATATGTATTATTAATGAACATTATTCTATATTTTTTTATAATTATGATGTTATAATTTATGAACATAGTTTATGTGTGAACATGATTCTAGCTATGTTTATAACTTGTGTCTGTTATTTGAACACAATGTTATTATGTTTTATTATTATACATATGCCACATTCCATGGCTTTTTAAAATGATTCCATACTTTTTATGATTATGATCCTATTCTTATGATATGATTATAATAATTACTCTCTCCCATGTACTATTGATTTGTGACTCTTATTCCTTAAATTTTATTCCTCCCTTTACTAGGATTTTATATCACCACTTTATTTGATGTATATACTCAAGTAAATACATATAATTAGGATAAAATGAGATAATTTAGTAGTACTATGAATAATAATGTAAATAATGTTTAAGTTCTATTATGTATAAGTTATATATAAACCTAATTTTCCCAAGATAATAAACCTTTTGATTCTGGAATATATTATTATAATTTTATTCATCTTATAAACTATATGATAATCATGTATTAAAAAGTCATAACATTATGGTAAAGATGTTTTCTCCCATGGATTGGTCAGAAATAATTTTATTGGCTTTTCTATAATGGTGTAAATAAGGTTTAAACTATTCCAAATGTATGTCAAATAATCTTTCATAAATGAAATATTTTCATAAAAAACTATACATTGAACTACTAGATGGATTTATTATTCATAATGATGAAAACATGATTTATTGGTTAAATAAGGTTTGGTATTAGATAAAGAAATCACTAAGGGATTGTTTTTCTCCGATTGATCAATATTTAAAAAAGCATAGATTCTAATTAGGATTTGATCAAAAAAATTACATCAAGAATGAGAATGATCAAATGATTAAAGTACTCATTTTTGTTAATGACCTGATATTTAGAATATTTAATGAAACATACTTCCAAGTAGTTTGTAGAATTAATGAGGTGAAAGTTTGAAAATTTAATGATTGGAAAGTTAATAGTTTCTTTGGTTTTCAGGTGTTATAATGTATGGAACATTTATTTCTCAATCCAAATATTCCAAATAGTTTTTGAAAAGGATGGTAATAGAATATTCCAAGATGATGAAAACACTAATAACTACCTGAATTAATTTTTCAAGGGATGTTGATGGAAAATAGGTTAATGTGATAGAGTATAAGAAAGTTATTAGGAGAAACACCTATAAAACCTGACATTTTTTCCACTTATTAAGTTGCATGAAACAAAATTTATCCTGAATAAATCCACTTGTAAAAAATAAATAGAATAATATGACATGTCAAAGGCATGGTTAATTTTAGTTTGTTTTATCATGATTCATTACAAAAGAATCTATTGGGTTTTATAGATTCATATTGGGACGGTTCAATGGATGATAATAAGTAAATATTAGGTTATGCATTTGATTTTAGATATTTATGTGATTCTCAGTTGATAAAAAGTAATATTTCATCATGTTAAGCACTATAGAAGTTGAATACATTATTATCACTCAATAATAGACTCAAATTATTTATATGAATCAATAGTTTGAGGATATTGGAGTTAATGTGAAGTATCTTATTGAAATCATGTGTGATGACTCAAGTGTTATCAATATTTGAAAAAAACCATGTCCATTACTCAAGGGAAAATAAAATAAATGTAAAATATTACTTAATTTAGGAGAAGGTTGAAAAAATATTAGTGAGTCTTGATTATGTGTTAACACAAAATCAATTTGTGACCATAATGAAAAAGGCAGTTTCCAAAGATGGTTTTTAAATGAACCGATTGGCTCTTGGAGTCCAACTGTCTCCATCCACCTATATGGATTAGATAAGGGACCCAAACTCCCCTAAAAGTGATTTCTTTTCACTCATATTTTTAATATCTACTTTCATTAATATTTGGTCTATATAAATTAATTATTTCCCTAAATATTTGATTTATTTGGGAAAATATTTATCTTTTTTGAATGAACACAAATGTATTTTTTGGTTTTGTTGACAAAGGGGGGATATAGATCCATGTTTTTTATGGGGATATTTATTTTTTATATTCTTATGTCAACAATAGGGGGTATTTTCTATTTTATAGGGATGTAGAGAATATTACATGTTTGATAAATTTGGTAGATCAATGAATTTGTGCATAGAATGGTGTGTTTGTAACAAGAACTACAATAGGTTAGAATATCATAGAAATAAACATAGTGATTTATGTGAACTTTACATTAAAAAATAAATTTTAATGATAAGAATTTATCATGTGGGATTAGAGTGGATAAGGAATTAAATCATTGAATATGGAATATAATAAAGTCTAGTAGTTGTTGGAATATGGTGTTGGTTATTTAAGTTTTGATTGAATTGTTTGATAAAGTGTTATCTACAAAACCAAAGGGTAATATTCATATAAAAATTATTTATAGAGTTTTTAGGTTGTTTTTATTGATATATTATGGTGTAATTCTTCAAAATTATTCAAGATTTTCATTGAGTTTCATTATATGAAGCATATGAGAGTTTGTAGATTTCTTTTAGAAAATCCAAGTGGAGTTCGGTGTTATAGAAACTATAAATGGAAAAACTTAGAGCACCATGACATGGTAAAGGTAATTTAATTTTAAGATTTTTATTGAATAAAATAGGCATGTAAAATGAATGTATTGGTGGTCATGTTCATGATGAAAAATAGATAAAAATGGAAAATGATATGGATGGTCTGAAATGAATGTATCTCAAAGATTTTCATATTAAATAAATTCCTTTTCAAAATATGTAATCTTATAATGGTCATGGTTCATGACACTATGTTCCCCAAAAAATAGAAGTTAAAACAAATAGGGTGAGTCGTTCATGGTGAATTTCTAGGGGTGTTTCCTATCATGGTTTTCTAGAGTTTGGATAAAATATCCTGAAGTAATTATATTGGACATTTTGGAAGTTTTTTTAGTTTAAAGGTGGAGTATGTTGTGGTTTTGGAGTTTTTTTAGCATTTTCAAGGTTTGTATGATTAAAAACTCCCATTTCAATGATGCTTATTTTTTGGTGGAAGTCTCAGTGAAATGATATGATTTGAAGAAATTATGAATCTCATAGGGAGATATGAGTGTTCAATATGGTGAGATGATAGGGGAGTTGAAGTTGATGGTTAATTCATACTCAAAAAACACATGTTTGGGATTACACCAAGTTGTGGTGGATCGAGCAGTATAAAAATGTTTCTTTCAAAGTTCCTTTATTTTAGAGGATATTTGGATTTTCAAAAGGGTGATATTTGGATTAAAATTTGAAGATGTAAATGGATAAAATTTTCCTTAAAATGAGGATAATTCAATGGTTTTAATGAATATAAATATGATGATTCTCTCTATACTTTGATAGATATCATCCGCATTCAATAGGGGAAGAAAAATTTGTAGAGATTAGAACACATCTTGAAGATATTATAAGAGAGGAAAAGGATTTTCGATATTTTTCAATAAATAAATGGAGTTTATTTCTATACCATTGACATGTAATTATATACTTGGTTTTTAAATATCAATATAGTTCATGAGGATGAGTAGTGTATTATTTATTATGAGGAGATTAGTTAGTTTTCCATTGTTTTATGATGGTTGTGAACTTATAGTGTCGGTGAAATTATTCTCTATTATAAATCAATAGGCAGTGTACATAGTAGATTTAGTACAGTGTCACATGGTTTTTTATAATCCTTGGATGTAGACCAGTGTGGGCGAACCAAGTAAAAAATATGGTGTGAATCTCTTTACCATATTTATCACTTCCATGGTAAATTATAAGGGAAGTAAGTGATCTATGAATCCTTTGAAATTTAAAAGTTAATATAATCAGATGGTTATCAAAACGGAAGCTTCAACCCATAATGATTTAGGTAAACCTAAGAATTGTATCATGTTACGTAGTCTTTTTTGTGTGGTTGTATTAATTAATACTGTAAACACGTTTTTGGGGGGGATTTCTTGAATGGTTCAATTTTTAAAAATTCCCTAAATTTTAAAAAAAATGGAAAATCAATAAAAAAAGATATTCAAAACCATTATTAGTTATACCTTTTTAATTTTCATTAACACATTTTTAAATTTTAAAGGTCTAAAAAGTATCAAATTAATTTTAAATAATGCAAATCCATATCTTCCTGGAGTAATCATTTATAAAAGTTATAAAATAATTTCATCAAGTATGAGATGCATCCCTAGAAAGAGATCACAAATCAAAGTGTGAATACTCAAGTGGTAAATTTTATTTTCATTTGGATATATTAAAACCTATCCATTTTGATTTACCAAATATTGAATTTTCAAAAAGGGTATACTACCTGGTGTAACATTACTTAACAGCCCTTTTTAATAATTTATTTTAATCCATTAGCACTAATATAGACAAGTATATCATTACATTATGGTGTGTTATAATCTATTATGATATATGTGTATCTTGATTTTATTATGTGGGTATTACTATTGAATTCATACAATCCATTAACAAGAGATCCTCTCGAAATAATGAGTGATCCCTTGGTATTTTTTAGTTGATCCATCTATGATTTAAATGAAATACCCTTCTGATCAAGGATTAATAATAAAAGAGGTTTATTTATAACTTTGTCTCCCAACTTAACTTGTAAAGAGATTTCTCAAAATTAACATGCAATTCCAATAAAACATAATTTGTACCCATGCCTTTATAACTCATTATTTTCACTTTTAATAAATTCATAGAAATACTCTTTTCTAAGAAACATGTAAAAATAATATGATAAATCTAAGACTTATTCATCACCTATCGTATTACTAGACACATTATAGACCTCAACAATATTCTAACTTATTTCGACAAACAACAAATTTCTAAACCCTTCTTATGAATTGCAGTAGAAATTACTATTAAAAAATTCTTTATATATCCATGTTTTTTGAAATTGTAACATTTTATGAATATATAATTATATTTTGATAAAATTATCCACCTGGACTATTATATCCCCCTTTACCTTTTTTTCTATGACCTACCTCTCATATTTAGACCATATACCTCAACCTTAACACCTTTTTAGGATTGAAGAGTTCAGAAATTAATATGAATTTTACCGCTTCAAGTGTTCATGTCCCTCTATCATACATCATAATTTCTATTGAACTATTAAATTAATTGTACAAAGTGGTTAAAATGTTATAGTTTGGTTTTTATCTTCTATTTTAACAAATTTATTTTCCAAATATAACAGTATTTTATTAAAATCGTCTATGTATAACCAAACTACAATTCCAACATGAATTTTAGAAGTATACAATCTCATTTTCTTATAAATTCTAACATCTATATGTATACATTTAAAGGTGTTAAAAATTTAACTAGATAGAAGTGGAAGTCGATTCATACATAACATTATACAATACTTTACCTCTTAAAGATAATAAGAGTGATCAATGATAATTCTAAAAATATCAAAGGATTCATAAATGAATGCATAATAGTTTATCCATATATGAAGACAGATGACCTTCTTTTTAGGGACACCTATAAAATTCATTCAACCTCATTAGACTAAGAGAGAAAACATTTTTATACAAAAATGAATAAAATAATTATCTCTATAAAACTTTTATATTTTAAATTTTATAAATGACATAATGATATTTAGAATGGATTATATACCAATTATTGTGGGTGATATTTTTGGTCATTACAGGACATCCACATGTAATGGTATAAGAATTTACTAATTATCTTTATCTTTCCATAACCCAAAATAAAAAACTGAAAGAAGTGGAAACAAGAAACAAGTTTTATTTACAAAGACAATGTGATAAATGTAATGTTGAGAATCTATATGCCTTTATTTTCAATAAAACCACAAAAATATTTCCACTTTGACCAATGAAATTTCCCCACAAAAATAAGATCATTAAAAAATGTGCATTAGAAATATTACCTTTAACTAAGTGTGCTAGAAGTAGGAAGTCATCACAACCTACTCACAACAAAAATTTTACCCTGGAGAGAATACACATTAATCAATGTAAATATATATAAAGGAAACATAGATAATAGTGAAGAAAAACAATTATTTTGTGCTTTAAAAATATGTGTCTTACGTTCACAGGAGAATCACTTCAACTAATTTTCATCATAATCAAAAGTTCAAGAGATTATAGAATAATATTACTAAGTAAAATTAATCTTGTTAGGATTTTACACTTTCCTTGATCACTTATTCATACTTAATTCTTATCATTTTGGTCCCACGCACTTATATACTAAGTGTTATATGGTCAAATAGTTAAACCTTCTCCCCTAAAATTACTGACAACTTAGCATGACCACTTTATCTAGGAAACTAACACAATGACCCCTCAACCTCACCCAAATTTTATACTTTTAGTGCACCATCATAAATGCTTCAGAAGATGTAAACTTCTAATGGTCCTGCTACCCCTAGATAGAACCTCTCATTTCTTTCTACAAATTGAGCCTAGCAATCATCAATTTAATGAAATTTTAATAAATGTAATTCTAATAAATTAACATCCAATTAACTGAAACTATAATAAAGCTCTAATTATCTACCTCTTGATGAATTATTTCAGGGAATCTTTAGTAACTCTCTACTAATTTGGAAAAAAATTCTTCCTCCATCATAGTATGTATTGTTTCTCCACCTTCCTTCTTCCATTCACCTAAGTCCCACTAAGTCATGATATTTCCTCGGACTTTCTCACATTATCACCTTGGTGAACATGTCTACTAGATTTTGGATTTTTTCTATCTTCCATAAGTTTGGAACCTTATCCTACAACAAATTTATGATAAAATTATACTTCATGTCAATATGTTTTTTCTGATCATGGAACTCTAGATTTTTATCCAAGTGAATTAAAATTTGACACTCATAGAAAATAAATCCCCCATCCATAGTTCTCTGAATTTCTTTTAGTAACCACATTAACCAAATAATATCTTTCTCATCTTCCTTGTAACTACATATATTGCATCTATTGTACATATAGTGATAATATACTATAACTATTAAATTAACCTTGCCATTGGTCTACCAAAGTTAAAAAAGAACCCTATTATGCTCTTACGTGTGTTTGAATCACCAGTGAAGTCAGTATCAGTATATCTACAAAAAGATTCATTTATCCCAAATCATAAGGTTGAATCTTTCATTCCTTTTTAAATAATCCACTTTATAGCCTCCCACTATACCTTTCCCAACTTAAACATGAATCTTCTAGTGTTTGCACATGTATGTTAAATACTTTAAATATTTCTGTTTTGATAAATTATAATTTCCTCACATTTAATTAAATTCAAATTGCTTAAACATTTATATTTTTCATAATTTTGTAATTAGAATATTTGAATTGTTTAAAAAATTGTTAGTACAATATTATTACTAAATGTGTTATTATTTTAATGTTTTTAAAAATACTTTCAAAAATTTTATGTTTACAAATTGGTTATGTTTATTAGTTTTAATCGTTAATTTTTTTTAATGTTATAGTTTAAAAATATATATTTATATATTTTTATTTTTATTATTTTAAATTAAATATTTTATAGTCATTTTTTATTTATATATATATATCTATCTATCTAATTTTATGGTATATATATATATATTATCTAATATATATCATATTCTTTCTCTATAGCTACACGAGAACCACCGCCTCTACCAACACCTCCAGCTCTTCTAGTTTGACCAACACACGAAGACACTTCTTATTCTCATCACCCACATACAGTGCCCACCTTGTTCAACTCTCACTACAGCATATATTACTCCACCATGGTATCTTGGATCAACTCTCTACATTGAATCATATCTCCAAAATAGTGCAGTGGATACATCCTCCTATCCTCTATCGATCGGCACTGTGCATCACTCGCTCCGACAGTGCTCCATTTTCTAGGGAAGCCACTCGACCGTCCTTCTCTATCAAGAATCCCATCACAGGACTAAAGCTCCTCATCCATGAAAGCATCCCCTTGACCACCTTCACAAGCACAAAAACTCATCTGTATAACATCAACTCAGAAGTCGGTCTCTTCTCTTTCACGCTTGAGGAACCTATCACGAATTGTCTCATTACTTCTAGTGTGTATGTTAAATACTAATCATGAATCGAATTTGGTACCTACCATGTAAATGGTTTGAAGCTACCATGAAGGTAGGGGAGAACTTACCTTGAAGATCATTGGTGTACTAACCTTGCATTGTGCACTAGCTACCAAAAGGAAAGAACAACCTACCGTGATGACTATCTAAAGTGGAGTAATTTTTAGTACTGATCATGGGTATTTGAATATTTTATTTTATTCATGAAATATTTTTAATGTTATATTTTATATTTTTATTGTGAGAAAAAATTTATCTTTTACAACCACATGATATATTAATTTTAAGTGAATGCATGATAAAATTAGTCACATGGTCAGTATAATGATTGTATGCGCATAGAAAGTTTACTGATCAAAATAGAATTTTTTTTCACACGGTAAGCATATTGGCCACATTAAATTAAATGGTCCTTATATCGATCATGAGGTGAACGTTCAGTATTTTAATTTTCTTACCTTTTAGAAAAACTATATTTTTATGATGCTAAATTTTTATGTCATTTTTTTATAAAATGTATTGCTGTAAATTCTTTTAATGTGTTATAAATATTTTATTGATTTCAAAAATAATTAAATATTATAAATACTTATTTATAATTTGTTAAATTAAAATTATCATAGAAATTATTATGAAATTAAAAAATTTCATGTTAATATTTTTATGAACTATATTCTATAATATTTGAATTATTCATTTACTATAATTTTATGAGAGAAATTTTAATTTTTTTCATTATTTAAAATACTCTCATTTATTCTAAAATATATATTATAAATTGGTTTAGCCAGTTTAATCCTAAAAGTAAATCAATTAGATATTATTATTGATCATGAGTTAGGTATTAACAAGTAATGGTGTGTTTCATTATTTTAAATAAATATAACTGTTGTAAGGTGGTGATTAGATTAGAAAACTCCCATGCGAAGTAAACATAGATGGTTTTTGATGATTAATTGATAAAAATTTATCAAGGAATAAAGTGAAAGGGATTATGCTTTTACTCTTAGTGAATTTTTTGAATTCTTGTGATGAGAATGATATTATTGATATGTGATGAAGTTCTTCATGCGACTTATGTTTCCCTACTACGGTAATGAAGTGACTTCTATTCTACCATCCCCTAAAGCTGAAGTGATCAAAATCATAAAAATTCATCATCTTATTCATTTGACCTTTTTACTAGTTGAATTTGTATTATTTTTTTCTTGGTTTAATTTTTTTCTTTAATTATTTATAATCTGTTCATGTTGGTTTATGATTTTCCCAATCAAAACTAGGTTGTGTCTATTTGGTTATTCAGCTACACAAAATAAATTTATGGGTTTTGACTCCCGAAAAAAAGTTAGGTCACATACTTGGTTAAGGCTCCTTTAAAAAAGTCTGGGTTGTACCTCTAGGTATTTTATAAAAGGAAGATTCTATAATAGGTTCTCACACCTTTAAAATTGAGTTTCTTAGTCGGTATAAATCATCTCACATATTAGATAAGATAGAATAGTGTACTAGGATATTACTTATCTTAACCACTATAAAATCTTTGTTTTCTTCATTTTTATTTCTACTCCACTACACTTCCTGAACACAACACTCACTAAATATTATTTAATTAATTAAACTCTAATTGATTTTTATTTTTAAATTTTTAAAGTGACTATCTAACCCCCTCAAGTAATTATTATCATTAATTATGATCCAATAATTGGTATCATATCTATTTTAATAACATATGGTTTTGATGCCAAGAAATTGATATCATAGGTTGATCTTTCATTAGTAAGTGATTTTTTTGTTTATTTTTAACTTTGTGCCAACTTGATCAACCTAGACCTAACAGTATATAGAATATGTATGTAGTTATATAATATAGAAGGTGTTAATGATAATGATAGATTTTTTCTACATAAATATCCATTCTTAGATGGTAGTGACTTGGGCTATTAGAAATACCAAATGAAAGCCTACTTGAAACATCTAATTTTGGATCATTTTACTATCTTGGAGAATCAATATAAGCTACCCAAAGATGATCTAGAGACACTTTTAGGTAATGATATGACTAATTATGTTTTTAATTATAAAGTTAAAAATATTTCTTCGCTATGATATAAGTATAAGTGTCTATATCCATGTTTCATCTTGTAAGACAACCCATGATATCTAGAGAATACTTCAAGTGACTCATTGTGGGACTAAAAATATCAAGATATCCAAGCTAGTACTTCTATAAAAAAATACCAATATTTTAATATGGGATATGAAGAGTTAGTAAACCATATTTTCCATCAGTTTGAAGGTATTACAAATGGAATGAGTTCTCTTGGAGAATTACTAGACAATACAGATAAAGTGGAAAGAGTTCTGATATCTCTACATAAAATATGGAACGAAAATAATGTTTTCATTGATGAAATTAATAATTTTAAGAATTATACCTTAGATAAACTAATATGATATTTTTTCAGTATGATTTCAAGTTGAAAAACAATACTAATGAAGAGGCTACAAAGAGAAAATGTATAAATTTTAGGTCTAATGTTAATGAAATCCATAAAAATTCTGAATATGATTTCTTGTAAAGTGATAAAGTGATGGAAAACTTTAGAAAGAAGTTTTTCAATTTCATTAAAAACAAATGTGGTAAGATATAGTTCAAAAGAAAGTTCAAAAAGGGTTACAAGAAAGGTAATTCTAATAATAGTAAAGATATTTTAGAATTAACCTATTATGAGTGAAGGAATAAAGGTCACATTATAACAAAATGAACCAAACTCAAACATACAAATAAAGACAAATTGAAAAGGAAAAAATAAAATCAAGCTTTGTTTGTAGGTTGGGATTTCTTAGACTGTTCTAACTCAAGAAGTGATTCTGGAAGTGAATGGGAGATATGGGACTTTGATATGATGGGTATACTATGTGAGGTAACTAATTCACTTTTTACTCAAATAATTACTCCTACTAATGTAGATCATTATTCAATATCTAAAGATGATAAAGAAACTGATCATAATTCATGTTCTGGTTTTGATTCTATTAATCCTAAAGTTAAAAATCTTTTTAAAAATGATGAGTAATTAAGAAATGATAGAGTCGGGATAATTGAAAATTATACTAATATAAAAATTAAAGATAATAATTGGTTAAATAAAATGATAAAATGGAAATATATTTTCATAATTTTAATTTCTTTGTATCCCAAAATGAAAAATCTAAATATAATTATAATTTTGAAATGTTAAAACTAAAATACCAAAATAATAGACTTAAAAAATTTATGGCTATGAATGATAAAGATTGAGAAATAATATATAATTCTATTTTGTATGATTTAACTTAATGTGAAAATTAAGTTAAGAAAATTAAACAAGAAACTAAGAAATTAAGAAGCATATATTCTGGATCTAATGTGAAAGTTTATAAAGATTTAGAGACTATTCAAAAGGACAATATGAATTTGAAAAGGAAATTTTTCAATCTTAAAGAGAATTTATCTACACTCGTTTAGGGTATATAGAATTATGATAAAATGATGTCATTAATGAGACTAAACACCAATAAGAATTTTTTTATTATAATAGTTTATGACCAAAGTTAAATAAGAAATATTTTTAAAAAGTCAAAGGAAATTGTTTCTCGTGTAATACATTTCAAATGTAGAATTAATGGGAATTATACCAATGAATATTCACTAATATTTAAATGATTATTTGGGTATACAAAGACATTTATTTATAGAGATTTATTTTCTAAATATACCACTAATAATTTTTTATATCTATTTGGGTTCCAAAATTTTATACTAATAATCTAGTTGGACCCAAGTTAGAATGGGTACCAAAATAGAATTTTTGATTGTTTAATTTTAAGAAATCTTCCTTAGAAGTCTCAAAGACTCATGGTAGTTAAATATTGGATGCTCCAGACACATGATAGGTGATATTTGTAAATTTTTATTTTTTAATTCATTTGATGGGTACCTAGTCACATTTTTAAACAACTCTAAAATTTATATTAAAGTTATTTGTGAAGTTGGTTTTTTAAAAACTATTATTATTTCAAAGGTATTATATATAGATGGTTTAAAACACAATATAATAAGTATATCATATCTTTTTCATGATGTATTAAATTTTATTTTTTAAAATGATAAATGTACAGTTTTGAAAAATAATTCTGTTTTATAATCTTTAAATAGAAAAGAGAATATTTAAATTATTTATTTTTATGATATAACCAAACAAAATGTTAATTGTTTAAATGTTACAAAAGAATATGAAATTATGTGGCACAGGAGTCTTGGGAATTGAAAAATTATACTATTTGACATGCTGTCATAAAATTAATAGGTTCTATAACTTCCCAAGTTACATAAAAGTAGGTTCTTTATGTGTGATTCCTATTTAAAGGGTAAGCATTAAAAATAAAGGTTTAAATATATAAATTATGTTAGTACTACTAGATTCATAAAAGCATTAAATCTTGAATTATTTGGACCTACACAACCTATAAGTTTTGGTGGTAAGAATTATGTTTTTTAATAGTAGATTATTACAACAGATTTATCCAGACTAATTTCTTTTCATATAAAAATGAAACATTAGCTAAATTATGTGCTTTTTGTAAACAAATTCAAAACATCAAAAAAAAATCAATAATTTCTATCAGAAGTGATAGAGGTTTCAATTTTTTTATTTTGTAATTTGATAAATATTGTGAATAAAATGGATATAAACATTATTTTTCAAACACTAGGATAACACAAAAAAATGGTGAGGTTGAATGAAAGAATAAACCTATACATGAAATAGCTAGATCAATTTTTATGTAATTTAATATTCCTAGGTATTTTGGGGTAGAATATATAAATTAAATTTTTCATGTTTTAAATAGATTTTCTGTTAGACCATATTTAAATAATACCCCTTAGGAAATGTTTAAATTTTTTAATCCTAAATTTGGGTATTTTAGGGTATTTGGTTGCAAATTATTTATCTTAAATGTGAAAGATTATTTAGAAAAATTTGATTCTAAAAGTGATGAAGGAATATTTATAGGATATTCCAATACTATCAAGAATATAGAGTTTTTAATAATAGAACATTAGTTTTTTAAGATGTTTTACATGTTAAGTTTAATGAAAATTTCAATAAAAATCAATATTTTGTTTTAGAAAAGATGATGATGATTTTAGGGAATGTATCTTTCATGAAGATAATGACCAAGAAAATGAGAATGAATCAATTTATGGGGATGATATCTATTCTAAAACTAATCTTAAATAATGGAAAACACTATCCAATTGGAAAAAGTAATTGGTAATATAGAATCTGGTATAAAAACAAAAAAAAATGTTTTACTTTACTATGAAAATTCTGCTTTAGTTGTTGATTTTGATCCAGAAGAAATTAATAATTGTTTAATTGATTCAAATTGGATAAATTATATGAATGATGAATTAAATAGATTTGAAAGATATAAATTATGTAATTTGGTTGGATTCCTAAAAAATAAACCAATAATATGAACTGAATGGATTTTTCATAATAATCTTAATGAAGATGGAAACATAGTTAAAAATAAAGCAATACTAGTAGCTCAAGGTTATTCTGAGGAATAGGGAATTGAATTTGAAGATTATTTTTCTTTTATTATTAGGATAGAATATATTAGAATCTTATTAGATTTTTTTTCAAAATATGAAATTATTTCAAATGGATGTAAAAATAGAATTTTTAAATGGAATAATTTATTAGGTTGTTTATGTTAAAAAATCTCCTAGATTTGAAAATAATAAATTTCCAAATAATTTTTTTAACCTTAATAAAGATTTATAGGGTATTAAGTAAGTTGCTTGAGATTTTTAATAAAGACTAACTCAGTTTTTAATTCAAAGTGATTTTTTAAAAGAAAAGGTTGATCCAAACCTATTTATAGAGAGAGTTTCCAATGATATATTGATTATACATATTTATATTGATGATATAATTTTTAGAGAAATAAATAATTTATTGTGTAATTATTTTTATAAACAAATGAAAAGTGAATTTGACATGAGATTAATGGGAGAACTATAGTTTTTATTGGTTTAAAAATAAATCAAATAAAGATGATATTTTCATAAATCAAGATAAGTTTGATAAAGAAATTGTAAGAAGTTTTGGTCTTGATTCTAATAAGACTATGAAAACACCAATGAGTACTGATTCTAGTTTAGAATTGTAAGAATCATGTAAGATAGTCAATATTAATCTATATAGAGGCATGATAGAAATTTTATTATATCTCACTGCATCTAGAAAATACATAATGTTCTTAGTCTATTTATGTTCTAGATTTCATTCCAAACCTAAGAAAATTCATCTTAAAAATTTTCATAGAGTTACTAGATATATTAAGATAAATTTTTTAACTAGTTTATTTTTTCTCAAACAAATTTATTTAATTTGTTATCTTAATCTGATTCTGAATTTGGAGGTTGTAGGCTTGACCAGAAAAGCATAATAGGTATGTGTCATTTTCTGGGTAAAAGATTAATTTCATGTAGTTATAAGAAACAACTATCAGTTTAAGTGTCTATAAGTAATGAAAAATATGTTGCTTCTATTAGTTTTTGTTTATAAATAATATGAATTAAACAAACTTTACATTATTTTAATATTTTTTTAATAAAAAACTAATATTCTGTAGTAACTCTAGTGAAATTTTAGTTTCTAAAAATACTATGAGACACTCAATAAAAAAATCACATAGATGTTAGAATTCATTTTCTAAGAGATCTTGTGGATAAAGGTAATATTTTTTAAAAATATTTCTTACCAAAAAATAGTTGGGTGATAGATTCATTAAACTTTTTGAACCTATCAAATTGGAGAAAATCAATTTTAAACTGGGTATATTAGAAGTTTAATGTTTTGTTATTATAATTAGTGATTTCTTAAAATTTTACACCATTTTAATTATCTACTTACATGTATAATATTATTAAAAGTTATTTTTTTTTAATTGACACTCTGATTATTTAAGAGGGAGTTTTTTTACCTTTTTATAAATTTACAAAGGGGGGAGAATGTTTTTGAAATTTTAATTAATTTTTTTCTTTTTAAATTTAGAAAAAAGGAGAGATTGTTAGTGTCTGAACATGTATGATAAATAATTTCAATAGTTTTTTTATAAATTATAATTTCCTCGCATTTAATTAAATTTAAATTGCTTAAAATTTTATATTTTTCATAATTTTTTGATGGGTATATATGAATTGTTTAAAAATATGTTAATGAAATCTAATTATTTCATATGTTGTTGTTGGAAATTCTTTAACAATACTTTCTAAAATTTAAATTTTACAAATTTTTCATGTTTATTGGTTTTAATTGTAATTTTTTTTTAATGTTATAGTTTTAAAATATATGTTTTATATATTGTTATTTTTATTATTTTAAAATAAATAGTTTATAATAATTTATATATATATATTATATTATATGATATATTTATATTTTTTTCACTACCTTAAATCATATTCTTTCTTTGTAGCTCCATGCAAAGAAGAACCTCTAGTAACACCTCCAACACATTTGGTTCAACCAGCACCTGATGACACCAACATCTTCTCATCACCAGTATGTAGTTCCCACCTAGTTTGAATCTCACTATAGTACTTCTTCCTCCACCATGATAGCTTGGCTAAACTATCTATATCGAAGCACATATCCACAACGTTTCATGAAAACCTCCTCTCATGTTTCAACTAATATCATACATCACTAGCTTTGATTTTAAATACTTACCATGAACTAGATTTGGTACCTACTATGAAGATGGTTGAAGATACCATGGAGGTAGCTAAGTACATACCATGTAGTGAATGGTGTACCAATCTTGCATTGTAAACCACCTACCAGAAGGGTGACTTACCATTCTGACTACCAACCATACAATAATTTTTAGTAGTGACCATGAGTATTGAATTATTTTTTTTATTTTATGTAATATTTTTCATGTTATATTTTATATTTTTACATTATTTATAAAAATATTTTTTTCAACCACATAAAATATTTTTTTTAAGTGACAGCATGATAAAATTAGTCACATAGTCAGCATACCAGCTATGTAACCACAGTAGGTATACTAATAACATGATCATTTTGTTTGTAAATCAAGTATTCTGATCATTAACAATTGTATATTCAGTACTGTGATGCACACAAGTATTATTTTCCTTTGCTTTCCTTCTAGAAAAACTGTATTTTTATGAAACTCTGTTTAGTGCCATTTTTTTATAAAATGTCTTGTTGTAACTTTTTCTATAGATTTTTAACTGTTTATTGATATGAAAAATAATTAAATATTATTAATACTTTTTTATAATTTTTTAAATTAAAATTATCATGGAAATTATTATGAAATAAATAATATTCATGTTATTGTTTTTATGGTATGTTTTCTATAATATTTGAATTATTCATTTACTGTAATTTTGTGAGAGTAATTTTAATTGTTTTAATTATTTATAATTATCTAATTTATTCTAATAAATATATTGTAAATAATTTTAGATAGTTTAATGCAGGAAGTAAATAGAGTCAACATTATTATTGATCACACGTGAGGTATTAACAATCAATGACATGTTTTATTATTTTAAATAAATATAACCATTGTAAGGTGTTGATTAGATTAGGAAACTCTTGTGTGAATAGATCAAATATAGTCATTGGTGATTCATTAATAAAAAGTGATCAAGGAATACATTTCAAAGACTCATATTACAACTCTTAATGAATTTTTAAATTTCTAGAGTAAGAATGATCTTCTTGATATGAGACAAAGTTCTTCCTATGAATTTGGTTTCCCTATTGTGATCATGATGTGACTTCTATTATACCATCCCATACTGCCGAAGTGATCGAGTTCGTCAAACCTCGTCATCTTTTTCATTTGATCTTTTTACTATTTTAATGTATTTTATATTTTTCCTCATGTAATTTTCTTCTTTATCAATTTTAAATCTGTTTATATTTGTTTATGATTTTCCCAATAAATATAAGGTCATGTCTATTTAGTTATTCCACCATCTAAAAGGAAGTTTTGGGTTGTTACTCCCAGATAAAATTCAAGTTACACACTAGGTTAAGACTCCTATAAAAATTCTGGTTTGTAACTTCAGGTATTTGTTGAAGGTATAGTCTATAATAGGTTCTCACAAATTTAAAAGAGAGTTTTTTGGTAGGTATCAATCTTCTCATTGAGTACATAAGGTTGAGGAGTGTAATAGGATCTTGTTGATCTGAAACATTATAAAATCTCTACGTTCTTTTTTTTCACAAAACTTCTTAAATATGACACTCACTGAAAATTATTTAATTAATAAAACTCTGATTATTTTTGTTCTTAATTTTTTAAACTATTTATTCCCCTATCTAGTCATTATTTCCATCAATTAAAATCCAACATAATCAACTTACAACTCCCACTACAAAGTTAATGCATGTCCAAGTGAAAATAATTTTGTACATTAGACTTCATACTACATATGTGAATTGAACCTTCATCATGTAATTGGACTCAAATTTTATTGTTATTCCATGTGCCTTAGATGACTTAATGTGATTGGTAAGAGTATTTGAGACTAGATTGCAACCAATCATTCCAAATCATTCAATGACCTTCTTAATGTACCCTTTTTGATATATCACTAAAGTTCCAACTTTCATATCTCTCTTAATCCCCATACCCAATATTTTCTAGAAATTCCCCGAATGCTTCATTTTGAATATTTTGATTATCATGAATTTCATCTATTGAATCTACTGAATTTATGGAACTAACATAAGAATATTATATATATACAGCAACAGTAAGGTCTTATATTTATAAAAATCATACTTTGTGTTTTTTTTTGAGATTTAGAGGTGTTGAGAGGGTGATAAGACACTTATTAATTTTTAATTTATAAGTTAATTTAGTGAAAAATATGTGTTTCTAAACTTTTCCTTACCCTTACACAAAAAACCCCCTATGTAAAGCTAAACATGGTTACTTTTATATAGGGGTGTTTTTGAACTCTATATAAAGGCAAGTGAGATTTCATTTATATCATGTATGGGTAATCCTAAAATTCCTTAAACTATATAAGGGTCATATTATCATAAAAATAGGTAAATAGGTGTTTTCCTAAGTTTCATTGGGGTAGTGTACCACTGCGTAAGGGTATTGGAACGTTTTTTAAGCTCATCTAAAGGTGGTCTGTAGCCCATATTAGGGTAGCCTAATATTTTCAATACCAGCATTAGGGTAACCGTACATGTAATGGAAAATTGTGTTACAATTAAATAGTACATGGGTATAACATAAAGGTATTTTTTTAAGTAATAATTTTATTTTTACCTCTTCTAAATAACTTATAGTGTGTTTTTAATAAAAAATGAGAATAAAATAAAGGGAATTGTGGGTTTTTAAATCTGTTATGAAAAATATTAACTTTGATCTTTGACTCCTAATATTTTAGGATACTTGAATGGGTAATTAGAGGAATTAAAATTTAAACTAAAATATACATGAAATTAAATAATAAATTTATAATGAGTTTCCTATAAATTTTATTAATGATTTATTCTTTCATAAAATCGAAGAACCTCCTTCCATTATTTGAGTTACTTTCTATCTCCCAAGTTAATGAAATCAAAACATTATTATTCAAGTTTTTCAAGCCTTATTAAAATCATCTGAGGCTCCCTCTCATGATTTATTACCTGCACACATCATCTTTACTCTCCTATTCTTGAGCAGTAAGTCCCATGAAACATCTTTCTCTCTAGGTTGGGGATCAAATACTTATCCTTAATTTTAAGCATGAGTGTGATAGAATAATTTCTACTTTTCCTTTGTCTAAATGGATGTGATAAACCATTAAAAATATAATAATTTATTTCTATCACATAAATAATAGTTATTATTATAAAACTGAGAAACTATTTTGTATAAAAAATGATTGTTAATTGATCTAGGAATAATAAAAAGGGAAAAGGAATTATTATTGCATGATACTATTTAAATTTATTTTATATAATTAAACATATTATTATGAGTAATATTACTGTTCATGAAATAGAAGGATTGTCATATGCAGTCTAAATAATGTTTGGTTATCTGTTGCTTGGAAAAATATGTTTATCTTTAGAATATGAAAATCACATGGTGTAATATATGATTAATGTTTTTTATAATAATTTCAACAATGGGATTTAAATAAATCAAATTTTATTGAATAATTATTATTATTTTGAAAATTATTCATGAGAGATAAAAGGATAATTGCATGGTGTAGTGTTAAACTTTATAGTAATTTATGATGAGAATTGTTTCTAAAATTATGGGAATTAAAATTTTGAAATGGAAATTATTTATTATTAAAGATAATTAATATTTCAGGATATAGAGAATAAATAAATGATAGGGTCATGATCACATGTTGTTTTTTTCCTCATCTTGTATCTTGTTGTTTATTAGGTAGTGCAATATATATATATATGTGTGTGTGTGTGTGTGTGTGTGTGTTTGGAGGTATTTTTTTGTAGTTTATTTAGAATGGTTAATTGTAAAAAATTGTTAAAGAAAATAAATTTGGTTATGATGTTATGATTAAATGAAAGGTACATGATTAGAATAACTACTTATTATCTTATAATTTTTTTCATGAGGAAATAATTCATAAAGCATGTTTTCTATTGTGTTATAGCTATAGATAGTTACTACCTTAGCTTTACTTGATGTGTAAAACCTATACATAATAAATCATTTAATTTAAGATGGAATTAAAAAGGGTTTTTTATAAATATAAATATTAGGGTTTGAATGATCTTTTTCCTTCTTGTAGGAGGCTTGAATGTCTCAATTCTATGGCCTTAGTGCCTTTGATCATGTGTAGAAAACATGCAACTAATATTTATGTGTACTTTAGGGTGATTAGAGCCTTTTTGTGATTCGATGAGATGATGATAACTTTTACGTGGATGGGAACCTTTGATAAGTAATGGGATGGGATCCCATGTTTTAGTTATGGTCAAAGTCGGTGATGGCCGGAAGGATTATACTATGTGCAATTATGTGGGAATGACACTGGGGCAGTCAGGATGAGTTAAAATCAAGGCTTGATTGTAAATATTTGTTTTATTATTTCTTGATAAATATATGGAAATATGTTATTCATATTATCATTTTTTGATTTCTCAACGTAATTTTATGTTATGCACTTCAAGTTCATTCTTGAAGTGAAAAATTAAGTTGAGCCCTAGTGTACATGAAGGATTGAGAAACGATTATCAAACTAATAAATGAATGTGTTTAGATCATGGTGTTAACATATGATGATGACATACTTGAGAATATAATGAAATTTTAATGGTGTTGAAGGAATCACTCTTATAATATTAAAATGTTAATCTTCAAATTCTGAATATCGAATAATATTAATTAATGAGTAATTAATTAATTAATGTTGAACTTAATTATAATACTATTTCTTAATACCTAAACCATTTTAGTGGTAGTTGGGGTCCTACGTGACAATAAAAAAATATGATTCTGTGTCTAGGTAGTTACTCTTAGTGTGGTTGTTCATGATAATATTTATATTTTCTAATTTCATACACTACCCCACCCATGTCTGTAGGGAAATAGACATCCAAATGATTTGGGGATATTTTTTCCAATATTTGGGATAGTGAGGGAACATATGAATGGATTCTCTGTCTCTAACTATTCCTTTGTATGTAGATATGGATAGTAATATCCCAGGATATAGTGGATTATGGTATAGGTTGTGTTCATAACTAGTCTTTAATGGCTCTCAGTTTACTATACATTTATTTGAGGTTTGTAACAGATTGAGGTATAGCACATACTTTTATCCGAATATAGTTATTATGTATTCCCATGGGTTCACTTACATGTTTTGTGATGTATTAATGTAGAATAAATTTACACGATCTATGGTGGCATCTAGATTACTATCTAATTACTATTGAGATGGTTGAATGAGGTGCATGATGTGATGATGAGAATGATATATGGACTGATGCCAACATGAGATGTTGGTACCTACATGGGACTGAGGTAGGTAGTTTCAAGGTCCAACTCACATTGTGTATGGATTTATATATGGAAGGTATGTCACAGTATTTGATTCATTAGGACATGAGAGTGAAAAACCAATGGCGAAGTGTAAGTAGGGTACCATCAGTTTAGTATATATCTACTTTTGATAAAGATTGATTCACTTCTGTTTTTTTATTTAGTGATTAATTTAAATTGGGTATGAGTAAAATAATAATACATATTTATGTGATGAGTAAATATTATCTTTTTATTCACTGGGATTTAGTATTCTTCATTCACATTTTACATGAGTGGTTTTGGGGTGGATCCAACTAAGTATACATATTATGATCACCCTATGTATGTATAAACATTTTTTCCATATCCATATGAGTTAGTTAGTGATTAAAATGGTTGGTACTAACTTGAGGAGTTGTTTAAGAGATATTTGAGCTTTTTGGTTACTGGTAAGGATTTTCCTTAGGTACTTACATTTTTCTTTTTAGTTGTATTAGTTTCTATATTACTTTACATGCATTGGGATTGTTTCTTTATTTATGAATGGTGTTGGTTGGTGAATTTAATTCATATCTCTTATTCCATAAACTATATGAGGTTAATTTCTCCCATGTGTTTGATTGTATACCTTTAATTTTAGTCACCAACATGTGGCATATTATAGGAAGGCTTCAAGAATCATTATCTATAATTCTTTATTGTCAAACCAGGAGGGGTGCCTTAGGAGAGAGGTAGTAAACAAAGAGTGGTATCAAAAATAATGGTTGAGAGATAGGATAGAGTTTGTAGTTAGTTACTGGTGAGGATACATGAGTTTATAGGGAAATAACTTCAACTGGGATTATTATTTTTTGTAAACAAGGAATACTCTCTAGGACATGGGATTTTATGGTCACATGTGATCCAATGTAAAGACCTTAAATATTATTGAACATACTAAGTGAATTGATACTGCTTGAGTGGTAGAGAACTAGGTAAGGATAAGACATCATGATATTCTACTCTTATATATAAATTAGGTATAAAATGAGTAATTTGGATAAAATAAATTACTTAATTAACTTTAAAAGTTTCTATTTTCTAGATTTAGGGCTTAATGACTTTTATTATTTGGTATATATGGCACTAGGTTGATGTCCCTATTATGTTCATGAAAAATAAATTTTGTGGGATATTGGGATATTCAAACAAGTCATCAGAAATGAGGATACTCTTAGATTTCTAATGCTAGTTTATTAAAAAGTATGGGGAATCCATTTTAGATCAGGAGATATGGGAATGACTAGAGGAGTTGTAGATAGACTTTAGATTGATTCTTTCTTGCAAAGATCACTAGGTTTCTTTAGCTGTTATTATGTATTGTTGTTCAGCTCAACATCGGAGGATTTGTTTCCATGAGGATCGCGAGGAGTCATCTATTTCATGTGAAAAGTTCATGGATGAGTTTCATGTTGATTTTATATCTTATATCACTAAGGTGAATTGATGACAAGAGATCTTTACCCTTCAACATGGGAGTTCCAGGGTTTGATATTTTATCATTAGGTAAAAAAACCTCATATATTATGTTTTGGATCTTTTTTCATATGATGAGGCTAGGGAGAGGCTTTTGAGGAGGATTTTTACCCAAATATCTAGTGTTAGGTCACTATATTTATATTGAAGTTGTATTATATGGTGTAAGTAAAGGCATAGGTCATTGAGATGGCATTATCTAAAACTATACTTTCATGTGATTTGAATCATCAAGATCTTATGAGGAGTAAAACTATGACCATATCTTAGTTTTTTGTCAAAGTATGAAGGTTCAAGTAGTAAGGATCAATTTCCAACCTTCTTTAACAAGTTTCACTACTACTAGTAGTTATCTAACCCCTGATAGTGGATCAAGAATAATTTTTTCCATTATAGAGTTCATTTCTATAAAGTGAGAGTGTCCAAACTTCCTTAATAGTCAACATATGGTCGGTGGTTTGATCCAAACACTGCCCTTACAACTGTTTTATCCGAGACAGTTATAGCAGTAGGGAATTCCAACTTATGATAAGTGGAGAGGGATGTGGAGGGTAGAGGTAAACCTCATGATATCCCTAATCCTATGATACATTAGGGAGGGTGTGACCATGTAGGTAGTCTCTCTTAAGGCTAGAGAGGTTGGGAGATGGACATGGTCAGATGCATGCTTTAGTGTTTCAAGTTTCATGCGATCCCAACGTCATATGAGGTACTATCTACATATTTTTTACTTTGTTTTATGTATCTCTTGACTTGATAACTATGAACTCTTTGGTTTCACCTACTCTAGTCCCTTATTTAGGACTTGAGGTTTATAGACTTCTAGTGCCCTTAGGATAAAATATGCCAATTATAGGTTAATCAAGCATGTTTAATGTGTGTAAAGACTATAAATTGTTGTTGGGGAAGTAGCTCTCTTGGGGAGAATTCCTGTGTTTATGGATACATAATCCTCAACATGGATTAGTTATATTTTATGAATTATATCATGGATTTATTGAGAAGTTGAATCATATTCTATAATACTTAATGATACCAAGTGGTGTTCATTGGTGAGCAAGACCCTCAGATGGGTCAGTGGCGTATTGAGTCTCTATCTTCTCTCATGGCAAGACTAATTTTGAATTATGTAGAGGATCATATGAAGGTGTTTCCTAGGGTGGTATAATAGTACCATAATGTCTTCCTTTAAGAGGTTGTAACATTACCCCGTGATGAGAAATTATTCTTGGGATGGAACTACAATCAGGTGTTTCTTTGATATCGATGTCTCTATATCATATGGATCTTTATGATCTATGAGAGATGAATATTCAAATTCATTATCTCTTCTATAGGGATTTAATTTGGCCCAGTGTGTTTCCTTAGTAAGATCAAGTTTAGTACATGAATAAGGTGGGTGACAGTTTTCAGTTGTGTTGTGATTATCACCAATTAAATCAAATGAAGATGAAGAACCACTACCATCCCTCATGGAATGATGATTTATTTCATTAATTGAATGGATATATCTAGTTCATGAAGATTTGATTTTAGTTTTTATACCATCAAATGAAAGTGAAGGAAGAGTATATCTCAAAGACTGCATTTCAATGTAATTATAGGCATTACAAGTTCATTGTGATGATATTCAAAGTAATGAATTCTCCATCCATGTTCATGGGAGTGATGAATTGTGTTCTTTGAGTTTCTATACTGGTTCATGGTGATATTTATCAATGAAATACTTATGTTTTTAGCATCTAAGTAAGAGCATGTAGAGCATCTTCAAGTCGTATTTTAAGTTTTTTAGTTTCATCAGCTGTTCAAGAAGCTATCGAAGTGTAAGTTATGGGCCCATGATTTCTATTTCTTCAGATGTGTTGTATCTCAGTATGGATTATCCAAATATCCTTTGAATATTGAGTAGTGTTTTCTTAGGTAACACCTAATAATGTTACAGAGGTATGGACTTTTCTTGGTCTCACCAATTATTATAGGAGTTTTGTGCCCCACTTCTCTTTGATTAAGACACCTTTGATAGTGTTGATGAAGAAGGATAGGTAATTTTTGTGGAATAAATTGTTCCCGAATACTTTTAAATATTTTATTTATAATCTGGTCATTTCCTTGGTTCTTTGTCTATCGATGGAGGGCACTGTTTTTTAGGTTTATCATGATTCTTTTTATCTTGGATTAGGTTGTTTGTTGATTCAGAATAAATAATTTATCTCTTATGTGACTCTATAGTTATGAACACACGAATGTAACTATACCACCCATGACCTTGAGCTTCATGTGGTAGTTTTTTCCATTTGTTTTATCACTATCTAATCCATGAATGATTTTTTCTCTTCACAAATCGTAATATCCTAGAATATATTTTATCCTAGAATGAATTGAATTTATGAAATTAGTGGTGGATGGATTTCTTGTAGCATTTTGATTTTGATATTTCCTTTACACCTGATAAATTGAATTTCATGGTTGATGCCTTGAGAAATAATTCATGTGGTGGTAGTTTTTGTGATCCTAGAGACTCTTGGGGATTGATGAAAGATTTGGAATCAATGAACATTGATAGGGGGAAAATTGATGGTTAAGGTTATATTTATTAGATGGTGGTGAATTCATCTTTAGTAAAGTAGGTAGAGGGATCTTATTTAGGGGATTATAAGACATATTTTTTATGTGATCGATTTTTTTATAGTGATGCTCATGAGGGATGGTCAGAGGATAGATAACATTGAATGTTATTATAGGGGAATCTTTTCATTCCTTTAGTGATGTGTGAGGTGGTTCTCCATGAGTTATAAATTTATTCTATAACACCTAGATATTTCAATATATAAATCTCCTTTAAATTAATAATATTTTTTATATTGTGTACCATATTCAACACCGAGCACAAATAAACCATGATATAAAATAGAAATATTATTATTTAAATATGACTGTTATAACCTAGTCGTTTGATTGGTGGGTATAAATAGGTGTAACAAACTTTTGAATTACATTTATATGATTTTTCATTAATAAAAATTTTCTAATTAATTCATAGGAAATAATAACTCAATTTTAAATAATATCATATAATATTAAAAGATATATTTTTTATAAAACTCATTTATATGAATACAGTATTTATATCAAAATAAATTTGGTTAATTATTATTTATGAATGATTTTAATGAAATTTATAGATCATATATTTAATAAATAAACTATCATTCACCTAATGGTGGTTAATAGATAAGAAATAAGTATAAATTCAATTTTTATACTTCAAAAATATATTTTCTTCAAAAATGGTTTTTATTTATTTTTGTGCATGGATATTATGACTAATTTTACCACTTTTAGAAATTATATTTTATAAAAAATAAATAATTTTTTAGATCATCACGCTAAAATTATCCTAATATATATTTTTGGGATTTTTTTTTGAAGAGGATGATTTTTAGATGAATAGTCAAAATACTGAGTTTGCAAAAAATGTCATTTCTTTACTTTTAATCAAATTAATTACAATGTTATATTTGATTATTTATTTATTTTAAATTTTCCTAACATTAATTTTATTAAATATATTCTAATTAATTACATTTGAATAAACTTTATACTTTATTTTGATGTAAAATCA
This sequence comes from Viscum album, assembly GCA_963277665.1. Lineage (NCBI taxonomy): Eukaryota > Viridiplantae > Streptophyta > Magnoliopsida > Santalales > Viscaceae > Viscum > Viscum album. Next base: position 1,857,171,374 of record OY728153.1, on the reverse strand, counting down.
TTTTTATGCAAAAATAGTGTTTTTCTAAAAACTATTTTTCATTGTGTTTCATGCACTTATATTAAAATTTATTTTTACCAATTGTGGAAAATAAATCATAGAAAATTGATTAAGTATTTAGAATCATAATATTTATATTATTTAATAAGTTATATATCATTTTTAGTCATAATTAATAGTAATCTTGGTAAATGTTTATCACCATGGTAAAGGGTAAAATGGGTTAAGAAAGGTTTTAATTATGGGATAAGGATTTAAAATCTCTCAAAAACTTGTATTAATTTCATTGTATTACTTTATTTAATTCATAATCATCATAAATTTTAAAATAATATAATTTTATGCCACTTTTTTGTGATTGTGGCCTTTATATTATTTTAAGTAAAGAGTAATTAAAAAATGTCACTCTCTCTCACTAATATATTCTCATGATTCTGATATAGATAAAAATGATATGTTAAAAAATAAATTTGATAATATTAGTGATTAATAAATTATATTTTTTATATTAATTATTTTTTAATTTTTATAGATGGTATAATTATCTTGAATTCTTTTGTAACGTCGACTCAGCAATTGTGCATGCAATAGAAAAAGTAAGTAATTTTTTTTAAAAACATTAAAAGTAATATTTTTTTGAAGAATCATGGTTCTCCAAGAATTTATTTTATAATTATAATGTATAATTTATGGTTAAAGAATTTAATATTTTAATTACATTTTTTTCTTGGTATGTTTAAAGTCACATTTGGTGAATAGACCCAAAATGACCTTAAATAGCATTTAATGTTTAAAAAATTAATTTTAAATCATTATAAAATCATAAAAAACTTTTCATAAATAAATTTTATTTTAAATTTTATAGTATATATTTAATTTCTTATATATTTTAAACTTTTAATTTCTAAAATTACTTTCATGACCCTTAGAGATTGAAAATTTTGTTGTTAGAGTTATGGTTAAAAGGGTTAACAATGGGGGTTAAACTAAGAGGTAAGGTTCAAAATGCCGATTAAACTTATCTAAAGTTTATTTTTTGAATTTACTTAGAATATAAACTCCGTTTATACTAATATATGGTAATTTGTATCTATTTTAAATTAGTTAGACACATATTATGTAATAATATTTCATGTATTTAGAAGATTGTCACCCTCCTCGCTTATAAGAGGACACTGCCTCTCCTCTCTTCCTCACACTTCATGAGCCATTTATATTAAACAATAACTACCCAAATATATTAAAAATCTTACTCCACATGTACTATAGATTATTATCTCCCCAAAATACTAATCTAGAAGGCTTAAGGTGAGATCCAAAGGAGGTTTATAAAAGAAGAGGTATAACTCAAAACTGAGTGTTTTCATGTTTATTTCTTCTTCAACCTCCTTAGAATATTCTAAAAACTTTCTGATATGAAAATATATATATATATATATTAAATATAATAAAATATTATTATGTTTATTTAAAAACCATTTTCATCTTCTTTTCCATCCTATGGGAAATTAAAACATTGTTCATGTGTATGTGTGGACTACCACCTCCACAAAGTGATGTGTTGCATATTCATTCACCGCCTCAAAATGATGGTTATTATGATGTATTTAATGAATATGTATTATATTAAGGAAATATTTATGATTATATGAATATAATATATTACTTTTATTCTTACCCTTTCACCTCTTAAAAATGATAATGTCGCTCATGCGTATGTGTGGACTACCACCTCCACGAAGTGATGTGATTCATTTTTCTTGTCTTCCTTTAATAGATGATTCTAAAATTTTATTTAATGTATAAAAATAATAATTATTTAATTATTAATATTATATATATAATGTAACCATTACCCATTTTATTATGTTCATCCTACCAAATTTGTTTTGGAATTATGAACCGAACATCTTCAAAATGTTCGATGTAAACTTAACTGATTTAGTAATTAAATAAGTCATGGTAATAAATGAAATAAAAGTAATAATTAAATTGGAATGATTATAAAATGTTTATTAATAAATTATAAGACTAAGATAGTTTTATTATTCAGGAGATAGATGATGTACAAAATGATTTGGGACATGAGGTAAGGAATTTTCTTTTAAAAATATTTATCTTCTATGTTCATGTTCATAAAAGTTTTCAATAATGTTATTGTTTATGTTTAAAATATTGTCAAACTTCATTAAAACTAATGTTGAACTTCATTACTAATGATTAAGCGGAATCTTTTTTTTAATCTATATGAATCACTTTTGAATTTCCACAACATTATGAAAACATTTTATATTTTAACGTATATGACATGAATATATTTTCCCACCATCATGATCATTATTTTATTTAATACTTAATTTAAAATTTTCTATTTTTATTTTTAAAAAAATCATTTTCTTGATACTTTATAAATTTTTATTTTAAATTTTATCTAAAGAAAATGAAATTTTTTCTCATGTTTTCAAAGAAGGGTTTGAATGTGTTTTTAATGATATTTTCATCTATATAAACATTAATTGATAAATATTATTCTTTACTAGGAATATAAACTAATGATATTATCCACCTTATTTCTTTGAGTGTCTTATGATCATGTTGTTTTATTTATTTAATGGGAAAAATATTGATATTTTTTATGTTAGTTTTTGAATACGAATGTTTGTGTTGATTATGTATTATGTTGTTATTTATTTATTTCATATAATAAATTTAGTTGACTTAGTAAGTGATATACAAGACCTATTATATCCCCTTAATGAATAATAAGGTCTCATGATACAAACTAGATTGGGTATTTGGAATATTACTTACACATTTATGTATGATGTCTTTTCCTGAGGCCTTGATGATAAGATTATGATGTCCAGCATTATGCACTCTGTCATTATGAAATCAGTTATTATTATCTATGTGATTTTTTAAATTTTTCATGGATATATCACATATTCATTTCATTTTTGGGTTTTCATGGAAATAATTTGTGTTTATATAGTTATCAAATGAACTAATAATTTAAAGAAAATTTTATGGTCTTCTATTAGTGAAAAGTTTGTTTTCATGGAAATTTTTTATGTTTTTAAAAGATGGCCTCATGAATTATAATGTTTTTCCTTTATAATTTCTTATAAAATATTTTATGAAAAAAAATTTCTCAAATTTTTGATTTCATGAGTAAGTAAGTTTTCATTTTGAGCTCAAATTTTATTACATGAAAAATGTAAAAAAATTTATAGGTTTTCATGTTTTTCACTTGATTATCATATTTTATTTATTTTTATATCCCTTACTGATATTTTTTTCTCATACAAGATTTTAAAATTTTTTCACAATTCTTAAGGATTATTAGGTTCTATATAAAGGACTATATTTCCATTATGGGGTTTCAAGTTAAAAGAAGCAAACATTTCTGTGTAATAATGGTTTGATATATAATAGTTTTTAATAATTCTCTAAAACCTTAATCTGAAATGATCCTAAAAATGTAAGAAAGTGCATACCTTTTTATAAATCATATGATTATGAATTTTTTATGTTATGGAGAATTATATCTACCTTGGTGGTACATATGGGTGTAAAAAATATGTATCTTGCTCTAAGAGGCTAGTTTTGGTGGTCTGGTGTAATAAAGTTAGTTGCAAAGTTTGTTTCTTGGTGTTTATACTTCTAAAAGGTGAAGGTTGAGGATCATTTTACCAGTGGTTCAATTCAGTTTCTTGATGTTCCCTAGTGGATGTGGGAGGACATATAAATGGATGTTTTCACCAATTAACACCTAGATTAGGATGGTTATGATATTATTTTTGTGATAATGGACCTCTTGATCAATTCATATCACTTATTAACAATTAAGAATCCAATCTCAGTGGAGGTTTTTTTAAGGTAGTACCTAGAGAATATAAGGAGGCTTTATAGATTTCTAGAAAAACCCATCTATGGTCATGATATTAATTATAACTATAGGGTGTAGAGAGGTCTCTAAAATTATTTTAGCTCTCATTTATTCCTTAACATCACTTTTTATCCATAGAAATATTGTCAGATAGATCTAGTTATCCAGACATTAGAAGACGTATTGTGTGCATGTATTCTGGATTTTGGAGGATCATGGGTGAATAAAATTTACTTGGTGGAGTTCATTTATAATATAAATATCAATCTACCATTGGTATGACCTTTTTTAAAGCAATGTATGGATGAAATTTCAGTTATCCATTATGTTATACTGAGGATGAAGATTTAGCTATTCTTGGATTAGAATTTGTAAAGATTATGATAGATAAGGTATGGGTGATCTACGAGAAAATAGAGTTGTTAGAGGATAGTTATAAGTCCTATATTGATTATAAGAAGAGGTATGTAGAGTTAGATGTTGGAGATCACATATTTTTTAAGGTATATCCACATCATGGGAAGTGATGTTTTAGTTTGGGAGTAAGATTTCTCTAGGGATTTTTAGGCATTTCAAGGTGTTAGCACACAATAGGGTTGTGGAATATCGATTAACACTACCCCCAAAAATGTTTCAAATATATGATATATTCCTCATATCATATCTTTTCTGATATATTCATGATGATTCCCATATCATTGATTGTGAGGAATTGGATGTTTAATATGACCTTCAAGAGAAGGAATTTCAGGGGAATGTTATTCATTTGGTTTATGTCCTTTATCAGCACGATGGTATAGAGGAGAGCACTTGGGAGTGGGATTCATAGATGCATGCTTAATATCATGATTTGTTTTGATGATTTTTTATTTCCTTTTTATAGAGATGATTCATTTGACCTTTTTATTTTATGATATTTATTCTCTTCCTTAATGAGATGCTTGTTTACGGATTTATTCTTCTTTGAGAGGTGTATATTGAGAGTGTGTGTTTTGAGGTTGGTTGTTAATTTTTAGTAGTCATTTTATTTGTTCCTATGTATGAGGGTTATGTTCCTGTTTTGTTGAGATCCTTGAGAGTCATCTCAAAGGGGATTTGTTCAGGCCCCTTCCCTTTTATTCTAGGTTTTGTTTTAAATTATCAAGGATAAGAATTGATTTAGAGGTATCGGATGTATGGCTTCATATTTCTAAAACTCTTCCTTTTTATTTTTTGGAGGCTTAAAGGTCTCAAGAGAGTTACCATACCCTAATTCCATTTTAATTTATAAGTTAATTTAAGGAAACATATGCTTTTATAAACATTTCTTTACCCATGTAAAAAACCACCTCCTTGTTAATGTGAAACATGTTTACCCATAAACAGGGGAAATTTTTTAACTCAATCTAAAGGTAAGTGTGAATCCATTCATAACACATAAGCATAAAACAAAAATTCCTTAACCTACATAAGGTTATAATTTCTATTACATTATATATGTAAAATTAAAATTTTATTTTTCTTAGCCATATAAGGGTAGTGTACCGCTGCGTAGGGGTATTGGAAAGTTTCTTAAACTCTTGTAAAGGTAGTTTGTAGCCTGCAAAAGGGTAGCCAGAGATTATCAACACCCACGTCAAGGTATCCATCTATGTAAGGGTAAAAGAAAATAATCTTTATGTGGTGTATGTGTGTCATGTAAAGGTATCCTTTTAAGTAGTAAATTTTGTTTTTCTTCATCTACACTATTTTCAGTGTATTTTTAACAAAAACAAATATAGAGAAATTAATTGAAATAAGGTGTTTAAAAGTATATTATAAATAATATTTATTTAGATATTTGACTCCCAATATTTTAGTATCCTTAAATATGTTGTGTGTGGAATTAAAATAGAAATTAAAATAAATTTTAAATTAAATGAGGAAGTTGTAACGAATTTCCTGGAAGTTTTATGAATGCTCTCTACTTTCCTAGAATCATATAACCTCCTTAAAAAATTTGAGTTTCTTCTTCTCTATCGAGTTCATTTGATCCAAACATTGTGGTTTGAGTTTTGTGAGACTTATGAAAATTGATTAAGGCTCTTTCTCATGATTTATAGCCTATATATGTCATTTTCTCTCTCTCGTTCTTGAGTAGCAGGTCACGTGAAGATTTCTTCTCTCTAGGTAGAGGATTGACTATCTCTTGTTTTTTTAGTGAGAGTGTGATAGAATCATGCCTAAGTATCCTTTGTATAAATGGATATGATTAATCATTAAGAAGATAATATTCTCATTATACCCCATAAAAATGGTTATACTGATGAAATTATGAAACTACTTCGCATATGTGAAAATTTATTATTTTTTAATCAGAAAATAGAAAAGATGAGAAAAATAATTAATATTTCATGTTTTTATTTAAAATTATTCATTGGAATTAATCATAGTTGTAATAATAGTATTATTATTCAATAGACATAAGGATTATTATGTGTGGTCTAAATAATGTTTGGTAATATGTAAATCACATGCTAATTAGAAAAATATGTTTATCTTTAGAATTTAGAAATTGTATGGTAGAATATATTACAAATATTGTTGATAACAACTTCAAAAATGGAATTTAAGGAAGTCTCATGTTGTAGAATAAAAACATTTATTCTAAAATTTATCAATGAGGGAGAAAATGATAATCACATGTTGCAGTGTTATACTGATTAATAATTTATGGTGAGAATTTTTTATAAAATTTTGGGAATTAAACTTTTCAAATGGGGATTATATCTAGTTAAAGATAATTAATATTTCCTGATGTATATATTAAATAAATGTTTGGGTTGTGATCACATGTAGTATATATTTTATTGATGATACCTATTGATTTTTATTTGGATTTTTTGTTTTTTAGGATAGTTAATTACTTGAAACCCTTAAACAAAAAAAAATTTGGTTATGATCTTATAATTAAATGGAAGTTGCAAAAGCACAATAACTATTTCTCATCTTGGAATTTTTTAGACATATAAATAATGTGTAAAGGATGTTTATTGTTGTGTTTTAGATATGGATAGATATTTTATTAGGTTTCTATTTTATGGAACACCTATGAATAATAAACCTGTTAATTCAAGATATAATTAAAATGGTTTTTGATAAATAAACGTGTTTGGGGATGAATAGGAATTTTCTTTATTATGGAGGCTTGAATATCTTGATGGAATGGCCTTAGTGCCTTGGCCAGTGTGTGGAAAATATATAGTTAGAATGTATATGTGCTTTAAGGTGATTAGAACCTTCATTTGAGTTTATGTGCTTATGATAAGTTTTACTACAAGAAAAATAAGCATCATTGGCCACTAAAAGCAGTTGTAAAAGGGGTTTTCATCACACATATGACTATTCTGCGATCACTTTTGACGATCATGGTAGATGGGGTGGAAAATACCCCTTTTGTGATAGCTAATTTTGGATACTATTGGTCATTCTGTAAATACCACAATAGTGACTTCCAAAGGAATATGCCATAGTTATTTTCTATTATTATATTTTTATATTTATTATTTATCTATTAATTTGTTGGAAACTAATATTATATATTTTAACTCTCAAAAATAAAGAATCAAATATTATAAATTACATGATCCAACGCATATCAATAATATTAATTACAATATAAAAAATGTACTCATAATTTATCTTAATTCATAAATCTAGTAGAAAAAAAACCATTAACAACCTTAATCCATAAAAACAACCAAAACCAACTATAATACGAAACACATCACCCCACCCTAGTTTTTTGATTCACGACATCAACAAATTTTCCTGCAAAGTAAAAATTAAAAATTAATCAAAGCCAACAAAGAGTATTGATACAATCATGTAAAATAATAAAAAACCTAAAATATATAGTTTTGTATAATTAAATTGAAAAATAAACAAAGACTGTGGGAATTTTGGCTTTTTCCAATTGACTATTTGCGACAAGAATAGGACCCGTAGAAAATAGTCCGTTGAAATGTACTATTTTCTATGGGAATTTTGACCCGTCAAAAATAGTCGATAAAAAATAGGTATTTGTGATAGGGCTAAACCCCCTTTGCAAATAATCTTCCCAATTTTCAGTTATTTGCGAAGGGGAACTACCCTCATCCCAAATAATGTGTAGGCAGGTTAGTATTTGTGACGGGTCTCTTCACAAATACTATTTTTTACCATCGCCTCAATTAATAATCATCTAACTATTTGTAACAGGACCCTTCACAAAAGATCAAGCCTATATATACCGCCCTCCGAATTTTTTCCTTTCACAACTTCTCTCAACTTCTATAACCCTCTCTACTATGATATTTTTTAGTTTAAATTTTTTAGAGTTTCAAACATTACAAGGGATCAACTTCCAAGTATTATATATGCTGAAAGAAACAATTTCAAGGATAATATTTTTTTATTTTTTATTTTTATAAAATTTATTTTATTTAATATTAGTAATTATTATTATTATTGAGTAGTAGTTAGATTTAAATAAAATTAATTTTTTTTTTCATTGCTTTTTCGTAGAAATATTTAGCTTCTAAATTACATTAATATTTTTAATTAAAATTAAATAGTTTTAATTTGAAATAATTTATTTTAATTCTCTATAATTAGTAATAATTAGTTGTAATTATTAATAATTTGTTGTAGTTAGTAAATATTTTGAATAATTACTGATAATTTGTAATAATTGGTCGTAATTAGTCATAATTGGTGATAATTTGTAATAATTGTTAATGTGTTATATAAATTAGAAATAAATTATTATACATTAATAAAAATTAATGTTATTCAGTGATAATTAGTAATAATTAGTAATAATTAGTAATAATTAGTAAAAAATAGTTAAAAATAGTAAAAAAATAACAATATTTAGTTGTAATTAGATACAATTAAAGGTAATTAGTAATAATTAGTGGTAATTAGTAATAATTAGTGTTAATTGTTAACAATTAATAAAAAATAGTAATAATTAATAAAATTAGAAATAATTAATAAAAATTAGTAATAATGAATAAAAATAGTAAATATTAGTAATAATTAGTAATAATTAGTGGTAATTAGTAATAATTAATATAAATTAGTAATAATTCATAAAAATTAGTAATTATTAGTCAAAAATTAATCATAATAATAAAATTAGTAATAATTAATAATAATTACTGAAAATTATTAATAATTAATAAAAATAAGTAATAATTTGTGTTAATTACTAATAATTATTAATAATTAGTAATAATTAGTAATGATTAGGAATAATTAGTAATAATTAAGAATAATCAAAAATAATTAGTAATAATTAGGAAAAAAATATGATTAGGAATAATTAGGAATGATTACGAATAATTAATAGTGATTAGAAATAATTAGAATAATTAGGAATGATTAGTAATAATTATGAATAATTAAGAATAATTAGTAATAAAAAGGAATAATTAGAAATAAATATTAATAAATAGTAATAAATTGTAGTAAATTCTAATAAATAGTATTAAATAGTAATAAATACTAATAAATGGTAATAATTATTATTAATTAGTTATAATAATAAAGATTTGTAATAAATATAAATAAATTGGAATAAATAGTGGTAATTAGTGATAATTAAGAATAATTAGTGGTAATTAGTATAAACAAGGAATAATTGGGGGTAATTAGGGATAATTAGTTGTAATTAGTGGTAATTAGAGATAATTAGCGGTAAATAGATGTAAATAGTAACAAATGGTAATAAATAATAATAAATAGTAATAAATAGAAATAATTATTAATAATTAGTAATAATTGGTAAAAATTGTAATAATTTGCAATAATTAGTAATAAATAGTAATAATTGGTAATAAATATTAATAAATTTTTTCTGATGCTTTTGATGGGCCACTCATCCGTTTGTCAAGGACGCATTGTTTGTGGCCCCGCATTACCGCTTTACAAAGGTAGGGCGACATCTGTCACTTATTCAGGGACGTTTTCTCCTTGATCGAAATCGGATGATGGGATATCAGTTTCTCCTTCTGTGGATTCCTCCTCAAAATTTGTTACATAGTCTGGGTCTCCCTTATAGATTAAGACGTTGTTAGTGAAACTCTTCCCAACATCATATCTTCATGGATGCCGGTTAATTACACTTCTTCGGTCGGGACATTCCAAGGGGTCTGGTTAGGGCAGCAACCTTGATTCGGGGGAGTAGTCACGTTGGACATCACTGGCATGTTTGAACATTAGAACACTGGAACGTCTAGGTTTCTTCCCCTTATTATAGGGCTTCTTGAGGGCACAAAATCCCCAGGCATCCATCATTGAATGAGGGGAATTATATGACATAGGCATGTCTTTGAGGTTTACCTCAGCTTCCCATGTTTAACACAGGGTATGTCGTGAGTTTAACGTCTAGCGGTGACAAATCAGACTGATCATAACACTAACGTGAGTGGATCAGATGGGTGAAACCACTAGTGGGAACACTGATTCTAGGGATAACATGGGGTTAGTTACCCGAGGACTTCTAAGAGTAGTGAAGAGGTGAATTGGTATGATCTCACTGGGATGTGGCGGCCTAGGTAAGAATCATGATGGATGATGGAGAATTGATTGAAGTGATGGGGGAATGATATGGAACCATCGTGAAGGTGACAGTAGTATTGATCTTGAGCCTCGAAGAGACATCCTACGTATCCCCGTGGTAGGGAATTAAACTCCACATATTTCGGAGGGGCAATAAGATACCTAAGGAGGCGACCCGTATAGATGGGACCCAGAGGAAGTGGAACCTTAGGGATGGGGCATGACCATCCTGAAAAACATAGGCTCGAGGGGAAGACTAGGATGAGGCATGGGTGATGGGCTTGAACCTCAGGGAGGTATCCTACGTACCTTTCCTTGTCAAGGATCAAAGTCCACGTAGTTTAGGATCATTGGTGATTATTCGGGGTGTGCGCAGAGGATAGAAACCCAATGATATAATGGGGATTAAGCATGGTTAGCATCCTGAAGTTGGTCTGATGCCATTAGGGTAGACCAGATTTGCAGGTCCCAACAAAATGGATGGCAACATCTTACCATCGATTGTAGAGTACAATGGCTTACCACTAGATGGGGGTGACAATAGCTTACCACTGGATGGGATTGACAACAGCTTACCGCTGGTTAGAATTGACAACAGCTTACCGCTGAATGGGATTGACAATGGATTACCACTGAATAGGATTGACAATGGCTTGCCACTGAATAAGGGATAGTTTAGCGTCATTCATGACAAAATGGATGTACAATTTAACATCATGCAAGATGGGGGTGGACCGACATGAAGTGGTCGGGACCAGTAGGTGTTGGTCTTGAACCTTAGGGAGGCTTCCTACATACTATACCTTGACAAGGATCAAAGTCCATGTAGTTCATATGGTGTTGGTGAACCGACATGAAGGGAGTCAGAACCAATGGTTGTTGGGATTGAAGCTCAGGGAGGCTTCCTACATACCTTGCCTTAGCAAGGATCAAATTCCACATAGTTTGGGATAGTGTTGGGGCTTATTCTCTAAGGCATCCCAGAAAGGATTCCATGGTCAATGCTTACTCTAAGCCCACATGATTCATTCTTGGTGTGATAAACAAGAGGCAGTAAAGACTTGATGATCACATCACGAAAGGTGAGTCTATGGAAGTGGAATGGGGCGTACACGTGGTTAGCGGCCCAAAAAGGAAATAGGGGCTTACACGGGGTTTGCAGCCCAAAGAGGAAACAAGGGCTTACGCATGGTTCATAGCCCAGGGAGATGGAGATTGGGACTTACTCCGAGATGGAGGCAAGGGTGGTGAAAAATCACGGAGGGAGAGGGACGGGATGATGAAGTTCCTGGTGTCCATCCCCCCTCAGGTCCTTGGCCTAGAAGAATAAAGGAGGAGTAAGGGTACTATCTCTTGCAAGAAAGTATAGGGGATTACACCAAGGTGGTTTCCCTTTTCCACGCGGACAGATTCCACTCCACTGAATAAGATCTCATTCCATGTGGGGAAGATCACACTTTCGTGGAGACAAGTGGGCATAGAGAATGTCCGATATGGGGAACCACATGTATGATGCATGGGGCGGGGTCATAGTTTAACATCATGTGCTGAGGATGATGAAGCTTGGTAGATTAACATCTTGCATCTCGGACGAGGTGGGTTCACTCTGCACCCCTATGACTTACATAACTGATACCCACCTTCCCTTGGGGAAGGGAAGGCATCAACAATTACATTGTGAGAGGGTGTCGTAGAGTGATCCAATGAGGGTTCCACATTAGCGTGGCTATCTGAAGAAGAAATATCCATTAGTGTGCCTATGTGAATAGGCATAAGGCTAAGCAATGCAACGGGAAGCAGCACTTGAGGGATCTTGAAATTAATTCTTGCAAAACTGGAGGGTTTTATGGGAAAAGGTACGCGATACAAGTGTGTTGCGCATAAGAGGGTCTCGATCAAGGTGCATCAATGTAAGGATGGCACATGGAGTGCACAAGGATGGTGGTGTGCAAGATGAGAGTTTTCACTCAAGATGGAAGGTGTGCACGCAAGTAGGAAGGGTGCGCGCAAAATGAGAGGTGTGCGCGCAAGCCGGTATGGAGAGCGCAATATGAGAGGTTACATGCAGGATGGAACATTTCCACATACAATCAGTCTGATGCAGGGGGAGACTTGTGCTCAAGAGATATCGTTTTCACATAAATGACCCGGGGTAAAAGGAAATGGATGGGGATCACTCCCAAGAGGTCCAAGCTGAAGGAGGACCATTGGGGGACCTATCATGATAGATCTAATGCCTTCATTCAATCATGTGCTTCGCACGGTTGTGAAAGAGGTGTCTTTCTTGTAGTAGAGTATCGCTTCATCCTCTGTCAACGTCCCTGAAGGGTAGAGTCTAAACTTTGTTTTATAGCAGAAGTCCTCAGAGGCGGTACGCAAGGGTCGTTACGCTCAAACTGCCATTTGACATTGCATTGGGCAAGTGAGGGTTTGCACACTGGAGGAAAGTTTACATGCCAGTGCCTTTGGCGGTTTCTGGGGGTCATTGTAGAAGCCTTCCTTTGACTTCGAATTGGGTGCACATGATTTTTCATGCCACATGGTAGCATCACGCTCAGGCCTTAACAGATTCTTGATAACACTGGTGCGCAAAGTCCCATTTGACGTCACATTGGGCTCACAAGATTTTTCATGTCGTCGGGTGCCTTCGCACTTGGGCCTTAATTGATTCTCGAGCACGCTGGCACAGAAAGACCCCTTTGACGTCGCATTGGGCATGCAATATTTTTTGCACTGGGAGAAGTGTTGTGCGCAACTTCGAGCTCTTTCTCGCCATCACTTTTGGTGGTTTCGAAGGGGTTGTCGTAGAAGCCTACCTTTTACGTTGCATTGGGCACGCAATATTTTGTATGTCGGTGGTATATTATCATGGATCCCTTGAATCTTGGGTACACTTGCCTCCCATGTCACAAAATCTTGTCCTTCTATTCTGAATACATTTGTTTCTATTTATCGTCCTGATTCTATCCCTATCCAAAATTCATTGTCAAAAAATCCCCCCCCCTCCAAATTGGAGCTGAAGGGGGACTTGAAGGTCGGATTCTGAGGGTTTTGCCAAAATGTAGGGAAGTGTACGATTACTGCATGCAAGAACACAATTTGGGAGTGAAAACCTCCTTAATGCAGGCAGAAGGCACGTTCATGCTTATAAATTGGATAAGGTCCCCCACAAAGACCCTTAATTTGACTATTTTTCACACGATAGACACTTTTCTCTCACGCGCGAAAACAGTTTCGATCTGTACGTAAGTTTCTGCGGCTAACTCTGGGTTTCACATGTTGTCTGACCTTTTTCACATAGATCGATACTCTTGCGCACCACAGAATATTATGTGCAGTGAATCTTCATTCTTTCACGCCCACCCATTAGTATTTCAAAAATGGTCGCCCAACAGACTAATGCTGAGAGGGAGGCTGCTGCAACTGTAAGGAGTACTCGAATGATCACGAACCCTCAAATTATTCATGCGAGGAGGGTTTTTTCTGATAACTAGATGCTTTTTTCATTCATACACAAGCTCAAAAAGATTATTTCCTGAGCAATAGCCTACCATTATGGAACTTCGGTTTTCTGGAGGAGGTTCTGAGGCTCGGTTTCGAGACGGATACTCCGCAGTCATGGATGACATGTGAGGATAGTCTCTCGCAGTTCCATATTACAAAAAATGAACACCCTAATAGGGAAACATAGAACACAACCATCTATGTCCTGAATTTGAAGACTAGGACGGTTGGGGGAAGAGATCTGGTTCTTGAGGAATCTCCTGCTCTTTATGAAAGTATTTTCAGAAGCATTATTACTGAAAAGATGAAGGGTTGGAAAGAATGGGATTTCAGATATGGGGGAAACTTCACCAATGAATGGGAAAGGGTGTACTGGGTACGCTATACATGCGGGGAATTTGGGTCGGAGCTAAGTTCTAGCAAACTTTTTGAATTCGTTTGGATGTCCCAATTCCACTTCTACTAATAGTAGGATCTGGTAGTGAAGTTATTCAGTCGTTGGTCCCCTAATACCAATACCTTCCACCTCCACCATGGGGAGGTGGGCATCAGTCTGTGGGATTTCCACTACATTGGGGGAATCCCCTTAGATGGGTACTAGTACGATGAGTTCCTCCCGACGGGGAATGTCTTTGGGGATAGGACACGCGCCCCAATCCTATCATGGAATCTGCTTAATCTGGCTAATGATAAGTTGAGAATAAAATATATCCTAAAGGATATATCCTATTTAGGGTGGTTTAGTCTTTTCTTGACATAGGACATGGCTGTAAAAATGCTAGGCTGAGGGAGTTAATGCCCGAACACTTCTCATAGGGGAAAGGTAGGATCATACTGGAGGGTCCTGGAGGCAGGAGAGTTTCGATCATGGGGCTATGGAATAAATGAAAGTTGGGACCCAAATTTATGATATGCTAGGTTTCATGCCGCATTCTTGAGAGGATGGTTGTTTCCAGTGTGGGGCACAAGGATGGGGGTCCGCCCAGGGATTCTAGTGATGGACGGGATTATGGCGGTGAAGAATAAGGTAAACCTGGGGGTGCTAGTGTTGGTCAGGTTGTACAGTATTCTGGGATATATCTCGAGGGGAAGTATGCCTCGGAAAATATGTGGACCATTCCATATTTTTCATGGCTGGGTTGCAGCCCTCTATGGCGGTTATGAATTTTTAAATGCCATTCTTTCCCTGGTAACGCTATATGGCCATCCCTCTGAAAACGTTGTCAGAATCCGCCCATTGATGCTCAGATAAGAGGGGATCAAGCTCAAGATTGTCAGCCACACCCACTTCAACTTCGACCCATTACAAACCTCGGTCGGTCAAATGGTATATGATGGGTGGGGTCATTAGAGTAGAGGGAGTACCTTCAAAGAATCTAGGGAAGTGTACTAGTAGCCTGGATTAATAGTAAAATGTTTTGCGAATCGTACGTGCTGACCAGGTTTTCGAGGAAGTTCAGATGCATGAAACGGATGCTAAAGAATGTATACAAAGAGGTTCACAAAGAACTTCATCCCTGTATTCTCCTCCAACTATGTCTTATGTTCGAGACAGCAGGCATGGGCGAGATCATCACTCTTCCCCCCACCGACATTAGTGCAGGCCTGTCAACAGAGTATGTCGAACCCTAGACAAAAAAAATATCCCAACGTGATTCTTTGGAAACTCATCCAGCAAATCAAGGCAGTTAGTGTAGATCCCAAAGAACAGAGAGGTAGACTAGGTTCCAAATGAGAGGTGAGGTAGATAATGTGTCGAGTTGCTTGCATAGCACAGTCCAGTACTTCATCACCAGTAACATCGCAAGCTGAGAACGTGCCTCCACCTTTCGGGGAAGGGTGGTCCCACATGCGGCCTCATGGGCTAGCTAGGGAACTTCTGGGAAAGAAACTCAAGTATCTCCTGAATCCGACTGCAGACTCAATATTCTCCTCTCTATGGTCTGCCTGGAGAATGGTGCAGCAGTCTATTCCCACTAAAGAATTGTGGTGGAGGTTGGTACACACCAGGTTCAATTTTCCAAACATAGGGCACATCCAGATGATGTATAGGGTAAACATTCACCACCGACATGCATACCTGATAGTTATGGATATGTATGCATGCTAGTGGGGGTGGTATGAATAACTGCATCTTCTGGTGAAAGTGATGCTTGGCTAGGAACATGACCCAGAAAAGCTTCCATATGAGGATGAAAGTATAGAGGAAGAAGAAGAAGAAGAGGAAGGAGAGGAAGAATAGGAAGGTAAGGAAGAAGGTGAATTAAAGGAATAAGGTGGAGATGAAGGGGAGGAGGATGAGGAACAAGTTGAAGGTCTTTATGGAGAGGTAACCTCAGAAGCTCATGCTCATCAGTGAAGCTCTCGGGAGAGTGGACAAATTCTAAGCTCTGACATAGAACTGGACGAGCATCTTGAGGTGAGTCTTACTCTTATATTCACTAGATTTTATCTCCTCACAATCCTCAATTCTTCAAACACACTTTGTCCAATTTAGGAACAAATGGGAAAGGATACCCAGGAAGCCTTCCCTGCAGGGGATGAAGACGCACCTACGGACGTAAGGCAACATTCTTAGTAACTTTCCCTCAGAACCGAACAAGGTGGGGAACCGGTTATGGATGGGATAGGCGGTGATGATACCGAATGAAGAGATGAAATGGAAGCCTCTGAGCTTCCCACCATCCCCACGATTTGGGAGGAGACGGTACCGGTGATTGAGTTAATAAGTGTCGACAGATCCCCTATGGTGGCGGTTCACACTATGACATTGGCGCTGGACACTGACGTGCTTGGATCCCACAAGCCCTTATCTTCACTGACTATGTTCTTTGTTGGTCACTTCGGTTAACCCCAACACAGATCCCCAATGCAATGACTGCAAGGTCGGAGGCTTGATAGATCATCAGGCCTAGAACATCTACAGGAGCCCTGTCGGTGACCACATCAACTCTTGCAGAAAAAACCATTTGAGGTGGCCCCACCCCGGTACTTGAAGAGTCGGAGGTTGAAATAATGGGAGGTAATGTGGTCTGGGTGGAGTTCCAGCCCAATGAGGGTGAAGTCTCTGACGAAGAAGGAGCCCCCGAAGAAGACCATGTCGCTGAACTCCTCGATGCTTTCCCCGAATATAGGCCTGCAGACCTTGATAAAATAGACGATTATGACTTGAACGCTGTTGAGGAGAGCCATATGATACGCCACAAGGCATGTAAGTGTGTCAAATGCTTTCTCATCCATCCACAGGAAGAATGGATAAGCCGTATGGGGTTGCTTCCCACCTAGATATGCTTTCTCTACATTGGAGGGGTAAATGCTCACCATATTCACATAATGATATGTGATTACATGGTGGAGAAGATACAGGAGAACAACCAATGCTCCAACATTTCCTAGTGCCAGAAAGAGTTAGAGAATACTCAGGCATTATTATAGGTAGATCAGGAGGTCCAACACCTTGAAGAACAAGTGAAAGAAAAGTAATAATTCATTGAAAACCACTCTGAGCTCATTAAGTAATTGAGGGCCCAGCTGGTGGATGCTCAGGAGTAGATAGCGTAGGATAATCTCTGAATTACTAAGCTCCAAAATGAACAATAAAAGGCATAGGCTAGGGATAATGAGTTACGCCATGTCACTACACTCGAAGAGAAGGATCTTAGGGGGTGGGAAGTAATACTGGAGGCCACAAACCAGAGGGTGGCAATACTGGAGAAATTCATCCAAAACGTTGATCCTTAAGGGCCTTGTTTTGACAAAACTCATGAACATATTTTTCTTTAATATATCTTGTTCTGAATAGTATGCATGAACAGATTATTTACTTGATTTTTCAGTTTAATTCATTCCAACCACAATCATGAGATAATTAGCAATCCATCCCTAAGGTCACATAGGTCGTGATTGATGTGATAAACAAGGGATGGTCACATTGTAACTTCGTTTGAATATGATAATTCCAACCAAATATCAAGAATACAAGGTATAAATGACCCCTATGGGCTCCCGAGAAGAAAGGGGGAGGCCTGACCATAGAATGAGTCTCTCAGAACAGTCAAACTATCACTTTCCCAATGTACTATAGTGCACAAGTGGGGCAGCGCCAGGGGCGTTGGAATTGATCCGAACATAGGGGAGTGGAAAGTGTGAATCATGATACCCATGATTCGGATAATTTTAGGGATGGCGTGACAATAAAGGATAACTATTGACAGTGTTTTAAACACATTATCCTTATGGCGTTATCCTGAAATGGGGATAACAAATGAGGGTCGACTGGTTAACGTGTTCAAAACATGATGCCTGACTCAAAATTTCATCCATTAGTCTTCCATAATGTTATCCTAGGATAGTAGGAGATCCATAGGCTAGGAATCCATACTGTTAGGGGGTTCCTTTAGACATGAAAGAGGATTAGGGTCCAAATAAAGGGCACGCAAAACATGGAGGGTGGAGTGATGGGTTGTTCTAATAGAGTCCAAAACTCCTAAAATTACACCACCGTGTTGAAAACACATTGGGTGGTCATATCTATCTAATCAGGGATCAAACATACTTCCAAAAAGGACCTCTCGATTAAGGACCTAGAATTCTCTGTATCTTTATTTTAGACCAATTATGATGATAGACACGTAGTTTATCGTCGTATAGTGAGGATGGTTCAAATAGTTTAAAGGTCACACTGCCCGGACCAAGATTGGGGCTGATGGGCCAGAAGAGTTAATGACCCAAGGGTTGGTCCCAAGGAAGAATTCTTGGGTGTCGCTACATATCCCATAAGGATGATAATCAAGAAAAACGTAGTTCTTGAGGGCAGTGTGGATATAGACCAATGCTGGTAGGGGGAATCCTCTCTGGCAAGGTATTTAGGGCATCCCATGACTAACATTGGGCATCCAAAACTTTTTCAGGGTATAACTGTAGTTTAGTGTCATGCATTGAGGACATGTGGGCTCGTGCAATTTAACATCATATAATAGAAAAAGGAGTAAAAGGGGTGATTCCAAGAAGGGATTATGTGATGCGGTAACTATAAACCCAACATGAATGAGGACATTAGTGGTCCATATCACACCATGCATCCCCGGAGGAAGTTCTTTAGGTCGAGGGACCAAAAGTAAAAGTTAGGATGGGCCTGAAGAAAAGAGTTCGGGCATTCCTACATACCCCATGAGGATGGAAATCAAGCCACACATATTTATTTGAATTTAGTTTAATGTCACACAGGATGATGAAAGGCATGTGTGGCATGGTTGAGCCAGTACACGTCCTACCAAAACTACTAAGCCCACATGAGTCGTGCTCGATGTGGGGAACAAGGATTAGTGATTGGACTTTCC
This sequence comes from Viscum album, assembly GCA_963277665.1. Taxonomy (NCBI): domain Eukaryota; kingdom Viridiplantae; phylum Streptophyta; class Magnoliopsida; order Santalales; family Viscaceae; genus Viscum; species Viscum album. The sequence continues at coordinate 1,857,152,078 of OY728153.1, read as the reverse complement.
TAGAATAAGAAGTCATGTGTTAGGAGCCATGGGATGCTAAGTGAATGACTTCACCATAATGTAGGCCCACTTTCTTAACACATCTGGATGCGCAAAGGGGTAAATCCAAGTATGTTGGAATTCCACTTAAACATAAGGAAGTGGAAAATGTGAATCATGCTGCTCAAGATATGGAACACAATGACGGAGGCGTGATGATAGGGAATAGCTGTTGATCATGCTCAAAACACAGTATCCATATAGCGTTATCCTGAAATGGAGACAGAAAAATGAGGGTTCACCGCTGTGTAACACCATGAGCTTCCACGATATGCTTCTCATTTAATAATGCAATAGCTTGCATTGTACGCAACTTCGAGTTCTAACACACCGTGACTAATCAAAGTAGCCATTTTGAATAGTAATAACCACTTTTTAAAATTATATAAATTTTATATTTAAAAATGGACTTCATTTTTGAATTTGTAATATCGAAATTAGCCTATGTTGAATTTTTGGTATTTTTCTGAGAACTTCCAATTTTCTATGAATAGTGAAAAATACATAAAAACAACTTTTTTAATCAAAATAATTTATAGTGATAAATTATAATATTGAGTGGTGTTAAGGGATAATTAGAATATATTTTTAATATTTTATCCAATGGAGGTAATTAGAATTAATTTCACTTTGAAATCGGACATAAACAATTGTCAATCTTTTGATATATATTGTTTCTTAAAAACACGCTATTTGTTGTGACGGCGGGAATTAATTATAAAATTAATTAATGAAACATATATGTTTTTAATTTTTTAAAATATAAATCATTTTTGGATTCGGAATATCAATTATAGATTAGGGTGAAATTTTGGCATTGTTCTGAAAAACTTCAATTTTTGATGAATAGTGAAACCACTAAGTGGTAGTTAAAAAACTGATTTTTCATTTAAATGAAACATTACTACTTCTGTGATTTGATTTTCAAAAATCCGACATACATGGTTTTCATTAGGATTTAAAATTTGGTTCAATGGGATTAAAATAATTTTTTGGTGAATAGTAACTTTTAAGTTTAATTAATCGCGATTAAAGGTAATTAGTGAAATTTAAGGTAAAAATAGTATTATAAAAATATGGAATGACCTTTACACTTGTACAAACACTATTGGATGTGTCGTGGCCGACCAAGACAATCCATGGGTCAACTTGGGGACCCCATGGAGCCACTTTGGTAGGAAAAGGACATAAATAACTTTTTATTTAATGTTAAAATAAAAATGTCACAAACAAGAGTTGTTTTACTAAAACAATTTTTAAATGGGGTTATACAAGTCATAGTTTTTACTATAAATATTAATTAGATAGCTAAAAATATTTCCTAAATCATGATATTTTTTTTATTATTTTTATACATTAAATAAATTAAATTATTTATGACACCATGATGATGCAGCGATTACCTCATTAATTAACGATTTAAAAAAATGAAAGGATAATGTAAAATATAAGGCTTACACTTGTGAAAAACCTATTGGATGAGAATATTTCAAACCCTTATCACCTTAGCCTCGAATTATATATGTTTGGGACCTTTGGAATCCGAAACGCATTGTATAATAATGTAACATTTCATTACTTTCCAAGAGTGCCCCTCCTCTCCACTTATAAAAGGCCCCCACCACTACCACCTTACTCACACTTTCAAAGCCTTTTGGATCGGCCAACCTCTTCCAAAATACTATCCCAAATTCCCTCCCTTACTCCTATAATCTTCACTTTGGGCATAATTCTTCCCAAGGAAGTCTTTGGCTCAAATCAAAAAGAGTTACCCGATTTTTAGGTAATGTCTTCTCTAATGTTGTTTTGTTTTATTTAGCTTCTCCAACCCCTTAAACTCTTTTTATTACTTTCTTTTGTAACAACACCAGTATCAACAATATACTAGGATGTTTTTATGATAAGTATTTGGTTTACACATACATACACCTTCGTCTAATGGTTAAAGAACATACTGTTTCTGTGGGTGGCGAAATACTACCTCACGAAACGATGATTGTTCAATATTCTTTCAACACCTCTAATGGTGGCCATTTTGATGACACTATTTTCATATATGACATATATATTATGTTTATGTTTTCATTATGCTTCTGTATTTCTCATTTATGTCATACCTTTATGATTTCCATTATGTGTAAACACGATAATTTCATTTTAGGAAGTGCGGACTACCGCCCCCTCAAAGTGATTTGAATCGTTAATGCCATATGTGGGATGTATAAAGGATGGATTAAATGGTATTATACACTATATTATACTGAAATTATATTATACATTTATATCATTATGATTTCATTCCATTAAATACGAAATAGAAATGAAAGTAGCGTTCATGCGTACGTACGGCTTACCGTCTCCATGAACGGTGCATTTCATTTCTTACCTCTAAATGTTACGTAATATTATAAATGAATGTATATACTTGATATATATGATATATATGATATCTAAATAATGAAAATAATTCTGTATATAATGGATATTTCACCACATGGAAAACTTGTAATTATAAGAAATTTATTTTTGACTCAAGTACCAAAGATCGACAAAACGACCGTTATTAACATAAATAATTACCTAATGTTAATAACATGGTAATAAGTGATATAAAAGGAATAAAAAACTTGAAAAATGTTCTTATGCAATTATAAATTAACTCTATTTTATTATTCATGAGGTTAAAGAACGGTCGAGTCAAGACAGGACGCAAGGTAAGGGAATTTCTTAACCCAATTTCTAATCTATGGGTTAATCTCCTACTTTCAAAATATGTCATGATATTATTATGTCCTATATTGTATTTGTACTTTCTTTATTTGTACATATAGTGAATACATATAATAGATCTATTTTATTTTAAAAATGATCTTTGTAAGGACTTCGTCTCAATCTCCTTTCTTTGAGGCGTATTTGGTTTTATACACAACTTTCTTTTATACGGTGTATAAACCCCTTTGACTTTGACTTTTATTCAAAAAGGAATATTTTTTTTACAAATTGTTTTAATAAATGACAAAAGGAATGTTTTTGTCTTATGTATGTGGTGACAACGACTTCTCCGCCGCCGTCACCATTATTTGTGCTTCGGCTTCCTCTACAAGCCATAACTTTTTTTTAATAAAAAATAAATACAAAGTTTTAACTTTCTTTTATTTTGGTATTAAAAATGGTTTTGAAAGTGTTTTTATTATATCAATGTGTTGTATTGATATCTTGTGATTGAAATGTGGAAATTTTATTTTTCCTTTATGCATGTTTTATGTGATACGATTATGTTATGGTTTATGATATGTTTAAACCTATTCATATGAGGAATGCATTGGACTTAATAAGTGACGGGTGGAGCCCGCTACAGCTCCTCGATGCATCGGTAGGTCTGATGAGACAAACTAGTGTCTTATCACGAGGCCTTGACAAAATCTTATATGTGGACTTGGCACGAGGCCTTGGCTACGTGGTTATGATAGCCTAGCATTATGCATTCCATCATTATGAAAGTGGTTATTGATATTTCATGTGATTATTCGACTAGTAGAATATCCATGTGAGTAAGTAAATGACATTATTTCATTTTACTTTTTCCATACTATGCTAAAGTTCAAGTTTAAAAGGCTTTTTTTTAGTTATACATTGCCTTAAATGTTAATGTTTATTTATGAAAGCTTCCGCTATATTGTTATCCTTACTGAGCATCTGAGCTCACCCCTTTCAATGTTTTAATTTTTCCAGGATGTGAAGAAGTATATTATGAATGACCTTCAGGGATAATATAAGGGGATATGAAGAGAAGATGTTGTAGTTTTGTTTTACTTTATGATTTAATGTAAGACTTATGAATGTATCTAGTGTTTCCAAGGCTACTAAACTGATCGGTCTTTCGAGACATAATCTTTTGTGATCATGCCAATGTTACGAAGTAATGCACCGACTCTGGGTAGTTGGGGTCGGGGCGTTACAGTTGGTATCAGAGGCAGTTTAGTACTAACCTTGGAAGCTAGATTTCAATAAACTCTGATTAGAGCACATATCCCAAAGATAGACTTTGAGGATTAGTATAGAAGAACTTCCTAGAATTTTGGTATTATATAGATTTTGTGAGTTTTCCGAGCAATACATCCCTGTCTGGATACGAGCAGGTTGAGGTTGCTCTGGCACAGATGTACCTAGGGGTAAAACCCGAAAACACCGCTTTGAGCTAGACTCGAACGGGAACTGGTGCACGACAACGGGCCTTGCTGCACTCTTGGTTACGACACTCCCGGGGGATATGCTTAGGATAATTCTCGTTTTCTTTACAAACCACTATAAAGGGTTATGAGTATATACTTACTCAAAGAAAACATTTTTATGATTATGGATTATATCCATAAATAGTTCAATTTATGTTAATTATTTTATAAGTATGGAATTATATATTTTGATTCATAAACTAATCTAGTTTATGCCATTGTTTAGAAATGGCGCCTAGTGGAAGGAATGGAAACCGTATCAATGCACGCACTCCGTGTAGGGATTTCCCTCCTACTCAAGATAATTATTGTGGATCTGGAGATACAACTGGTGCTGATCAACTTATTACCATACTGGGACAACTCACTCAGGTTATGAATAATAAACTTACTCATATGGAGCACCCTGATCCGCAACGTGGATGATCAATGTTAGACCGCTTCATGAGGAAACAACCACCAACATTTAATGGGGGTAAAAATCCATTAGTAGCTAAGCAGTGGATAAACTCCTTAGAGAAAATATTCCACGCCTTGGGGAGTAGCGAAAGGGAGAAGGTTATCATGGCAGTTTACCGCCTCACTGGAGATGCCGATCAATGGTGGTCAATGATTCAAAATACAAAGGAAGATTAAGAAGTATCAAGTATGGAATGGAGAGAGTTCAAAGATCTTTTCTTAGAAAAATACTTTCCACATGACCATCGAGCAGATATAGAAAGGCAATTTCTGAGTTTGAGGCAGAAGGAGGATGAGAATGTCGCAAAGTATGAGGCTAACTTTACAAGGTTAGCGAGGCATGATGCAGATTATATACATAACCCAAGAAGTAAGATTAATCGTTTCTTTGATGGATTGAAACCATTTCTCCATCGATCTTTAGTATCACAATCTTTCTCAACATACGAGGATATAGTCTCATGTGCTATAAAGACAGAAAAGGAATTCTCTAAGTCTTATGACAACAAAGTAAAGCAAGAGAAGAAGAGAACAGTGGAACAAGAGACAGATAAAGGGAAAAAGGGAAAGAAGGATTTTCCATTATGTGATAATTGTGGGAAGAATCACCCTGGTACTTTCCTAAAAGGAATGGGAGTTTGTTACAAATGTGGAGAAAAAGGTCACCAAGCTCGTGATTTTAAGGGAATGAAAGAGGATATCAATGTCAAATGCTACAATTGTAGGGAAATGGGTCATTATGCAAATGAATGTCCTAAGCGTCAGGGAAACATACCTCAAAAAAGGCCAAGGGATCAAGGCCAATCTTACGCTGTGACTTTAGTTGAAGCGGAATAATTAATGTATTGGTGCTTTTGGACTCATGGATTATATTCTGGTTATTAGAATAATGTGATATATATATAAGGATTTTACTGCAGTACATGTTGATTTCATTAAGGTTTTAATATGATGAAGGTAATCATATTTTTGTATGTGACAATAATAGAAACTTTACTTTGTTTAGGGAATCTAATGTTACAATTGATTTTGGAATTTAAGGACCCTTTAGAGAAAGTCTGGATGGAGGTATTTTGGATAACTATAAAGGTTGGAATGGATTAAGTTGATCTTTGGATAGTATTGTTTAAGGTTAAAACATTTCTGAAGATTATTTTTTGAATATTATAATACTATAGTTTTAAGAAAATGACAACCTGCAGGGTGGGTCATAACCCATCGCGTCAGATAAAGCAGCAGGAATCGAACCCACAACCATAGTGTGACAAGCCTTTATTACCTACCACTAGCCTACAGGAAGTCCCTGGTTATTACAAAATAGTTTTACTAATCTAAATGGTAAGTGTTAATATTTAGAATCTTATACAATTAGGATAAATAGAATATTTTTGAGTTCTATTACCTTTTGGAGTAAAAGATGGGTGTGTGGTAAAAAAAATTTAAATAATGAAAGTATACATAACAAGTATTTATATTCCCTTATGTTCATAGTAAATCTCCTAAATAAATTCCTCAACTTTATAAAAGGTAACTTAAAACAAAAACATTTTCAGTTAACTTTTCCTACTGGGGAATCAATGATCGTTTAACCAATCACAAGTTTGTGATTTTCTTGTAGTTAAACATTCTCCTAATCCTGTTTTCTACAACTCTCCATCAGACCTTGATGGTTTTTTTCTCCTCCATATCCATATTTTCATAGAATCCTGGTATGGTCTATCTCGAGTGACCTTTGTACTTATCTTTCGTACTTTTAATGTTATATTTTTATTAACCTTATTTCTGATGTGGGTTTTCCCCAAAGGTACTTTCTATTTTCAACCTTTTATTTTCAAAGAAAAATTTCAAATTGCGAGGATGCAATTTATTTAAGGAGGGGAGAATGTAACTCCCCGAGCTTCCATGATATGCTTCTCATTTAATAATGCAATAGCTTGCATTGTACGCAACTTCGAGTTCTAACACACCGTGACTAATCAAAGTAGCCATTATGAATAGTAATAACCACTTTTTAAAATTATAGAAATTTTATATTTCAAAATGGACTTCATTTTTGAATTCGTAATATCGAAATTAGCCTATGTTGAATTTTTGGTATTTTTCCGAGAACTTCCAATTTTCTATGAATAGTGAAAAATACATAAAAACAACATTTTTAATCAAAATAATTTATAGTGATAAATTATACTATTGAGTGTTTTTAAAGTATAATTAGAATATATTTTTACTATTTTATCCAATGGTGGTCATTAAATTAATTTCACTTTGAAATTGGACATAAACAGTTGTCAATCATTTGATATATATTATTTCTTAAAAACACGCTATTTGTTGTGACAGCGGGAATTAATTATAAAATTAATTAATGCAACTTATATGTTTTTAATTTTGTAAAATAGACATAATTTTTGGATTCTGAATATCAATTATATCTTAGGGTGAAATTTTGGCATTGTTCTGAAAAACTTCAATTTTTGATGAATAGTGAAACCAATAAGTGGTAGTTAAAAAACTGATTTTTCATTTAAATGAAACATTACCACTTCTGTGATTTGATTTTCAAAAATCCTAAATACATGGTTTTCATTAGGAAGTAAAATGTGGTTCAATGGGATTAAAATAATTTTTTGGTGAATAGTAACTTTTATGTTTAATTAATCGCGATTAAAGGTAATTAGTGAAATTTAAGGTAAAAATAGTATTGTAAAAATATAAAATGACCTTTACACTTGTACAACCACTATTGGATGTGTCATGGACGACCAAGACAATCCATGGGTCAACTTGGGGACCCCATGGAGCAACTTTGGTTGGAAAAGGACATAAATAACTTTTTATTTAATGTTAAAATAAAAATGTCACAAACAAGAGTTGTTTTACTAAAACAATTTTTAAATGGGGTTATAAAAGTCATAGTTTTGACTATAAATATTCATTAGAAATATAAAAAGATTTCATACATCATGATATTTTTTTTATAATTTTTATACATTAAATAAATTAAATTATTTATGACACCATGATGATGCAACGATTACCTCATTAATTAACGATTTAAATAAAATGAAAGGATAATGTAAAATCTAAGGCTTACACTTGTAAAAAACCTATTGGATGAGGAGATTTAGAACCCTTATCACCTTATCCTAGAATTATATAAGTGTGGGACCTTTGGAATCTGAAAATAATTGTATAATAATGTAACATTTCCTTACATTCCAAGAGTGCCCCTCCTCTCCACTTATAAAAGGCCCCCACCACTACCACCTTACTCACACTTTCAAAGCCTTTTGACTCGTCCAACCTCTGCCCAAAAACTCTCCCAACTTCCCTCCCTTACTCCTAGAAGCCTCACTTTGGGCATAATTCTTCCCAAGGAAGCCTTTGGCTCAAATCAAAAAGAGTTACCCAATTTTTAGGTAATGTCTTCTCTAATGTTGTTTTGTTTTATTTAGCTTCTTCAACCCCTTAAACTCTTTTTATTCCTTTATTTTGTAACAACACCAGTATCTAAAATATACTAGGATGTTTTTATGATAATTATTTGGTTTAAACATACACACACCTTCGTCTAATGGTTAAAGAACATACTGTTTCTGTGGGTGGCGAAATATTGCCTCACGAAACGATGATTGTTCAATATTCTTTTAACACCTCTAATGGTGGCCATTTTGATGACACTATTTTCATATATTACATATATATTATTTTTATGCTTTCATTATGCTTCTGTATATCTCATTTATTTCATACCTTTATGATTTCCATTATGTGTAAACACGATAATTTCATTTTAGGAAGTGCGGACTACCGCCCCCTCAAAGTGATTTGAATCGTTAATGCCATATGTGGGATGTATAAAGGATGGAGTAAATGGTATTATACACTATATTATACTGGAATTATATTATACATTTATATCATTATTATTTCATTCCATTAAATACGAAATAGAAATGAAAGTAGCGTTCATGCGTACGTACGGCTTACCGTCTCCATGAACGGTGCATTTCATTTCTTACCTCTAAATGTTACGTAATATTATAAATGAATGTATATAACTGATATATATGATATATATGATATCTAAATCATGAATATAATTCTGGATATAATGGATATTTCACCACATGAACAACTTGTAATTATAAGAAGTTTATTTTTTACTCAAGTACCAAAGATCGACAAAACGACTGTTATTAACATAAATAATTACATAAGGTTCATAACATGGTAATAAGTGATATAAAAGGAATAAAAAACTTTAAAAAGGTTCTTAAGCAATTATAAATTAACTCTAGTTTATTATTCAAGAGGTTAAAGAACGGTCGATTCAAGACAGGACGCAAGGTAAGGGAATTTCTTAACCCAATTTCCAATCTCTGGGTTAATCTCCTACTTTCAAATTAGGTCATGATATTATTATGTCCTATATTGTATTTGTACTTTATTTTTGTGTACATATAGTGAATACACATAATAGATCTATTTTATTTTAAAAATTATCTTTGTAAGGACTTCGTCTCAATCTCCTTTCATTGAGGCATATTTGGTTTTATACACAACTTTCTTTTATACGGTGTATAAACCCCTTTGACTTTGACTTTTATTCAAAATAGAATCTTTATTTACAAAGTGTTTTAATAAATGACAAAAGGAATGTTTTTGTCTTACGTATGCGGCGACAATGACTTCTCCACCGCCGTGACCATTATTTGTGTTTCAGCTTCCTCTACAAGCCATAACTTTTTTTTAATGAAAAATAAATTCAAAGTTTTAACTTTCTTTTATTTTGGTATTGAAAATGGTTTTGAAAGTGTTTTTATTATATCAATGTGTTGTATTGATATCATGTGATTGAAATATGGAAATTTTATGTTTCCTTTATGCATGTTTTATGTGATACGATTATGTTATGGTTTATGATATGTTTAAACCTATTCATGTGAGGAATGCATTGGACTTAATAAGTGATGGGTGGAGCCCTCTACAGCTCCTCGATGCATCGGTAGGTCTCATGAGACAAACTAGTGTCTTGGCATGAGGCCTTGACAAAATCTTATTTGTGGTCTTGGCACGAGGCCTTGGCTACGTGGTTATGATAGTCTGGAATTATGCATTCCATCATTATGAAAGTGGTTATTGATATTTCATGTGATTATTCGACTTGTAGAATATCCATGTGAGTAAGTAAATGGCATTATTTCATTTTACTTTTGACATACTATGCTAAAGTTCAAGTTTAAAGGGATTTTGTTTTAGTTATACATTGCCTTAAATGTTAATGTTTATTTATGAAAGCTTCCGCTATATTGTTATCCTTACTGAGCATCTGAGCTCACACCTTTCAATGTTTTAATTTTTCCTGGATTTGAAGAAGTATATTATGAATGACCTGCAGGGATAATATAAGGGGATATAAAGAGAAGATGTTGTAGTTTTGTTTTACTTTATGATGTAATGTAAGACTTATGAATGTATCTAGTGTTTCCAAGGCTACTAAACTAATCTGTCTTTCGAGACTTGATCTTTTGTGATCGTGCCAATGTTACGAAGTAGTGCACCGACTCTGGGTAGCTGGGGTCAGGTCGTTACATGCTGACCATGTTCGAAACACGAGACCTGTCAGAAATTTCATTTGAGGTCCTCGGGGATGCTGGCCCAAGATGGTAGGTAAGCCAATGTGGCATGAGACCAAGCCATAAAGGGGGGTCCCTTCCGATGTGGAAGAGGGTGAGGATCCAAATAATGGGCTCACGAAGCTTGGACATGGAACGAGCGGAATGTCCCCGTGAAAATTCCACACTTCAGTCTCTTTTTCACAACGTATCCGAGTACGACAATAAGACATATCAGATAGAGGGAGTCGAATCCCTTTACAAAGAAAAGGGTCTCGGGGTTGCACTCTTCCAGCTGAAGGTTTTAGTATGGTCCATTAAGGGGAGATTAATTTAATGGACTGTGCACAGGGTGGAGAAGTAGCCAAACCCGACGCATGGTTCTCATAGGGAGATCTTAGTTTAGGGTCATATAACTCAGACCAGATTGGGAAAAGACAAGGGAGGCACATGGTGCAGTTGTTACAAAACCCAACATGAATGAGAACCCAAGAGGTACTCACCACACCACATGTTCCCTAAAGATTTTGGGACAAGGGGATAAAGAGAGGGGTCAAAATTTTAGATTCCAGGGGTTGGACCTACAGACGGAATGTCTGGGCATTCCTACGTATCCCATGACTATGGGAATCAAGGCATACATAGTTTTGTAAGATGTTGTCCATATTAACATCTTGAGAAAAGGATATAGAGTGGTCTTAGTTTATGGTCATAGAGCTCAGACCATAGATGGAACTGGAGGAGGGATACATGTGGTGAAGTAATTACTAAACCTGATGTGAATGAGGATAGTAGGAGTCTGTATCACCACAATGTGCTCCCCAAGAAACATCTAGGTTAGGGGACTGAAAGTGAAAGTTAGTTTGCGCCCAAGGCAAAGTGTCTGAGCATTCCTACGTACCCCATGAGGATGGGAATCAAGCCATACATAGTTCTAAAGGTGTCATGGTAAGATACCATTTTCAGGGATACTAAGGTCGTGTGGGTCTAACCTCCATATGAAAAGAAGAGAGCTTTGATAGATCTTGTTTTTCCTTTAGGATGAATGTGTGTTTTTTAAGCGATGGACCTAAGATGGAGAGTCCAGAAATTTCCATAAGAATGAAGTTGTATACAGTAATTGAAAAATATTATGGTGGGTGAACAATACCAAACATGATGTCCTCTCGAATGAGGGAACCACGATGCAGTGCCGTTTTTCATTTTGCGGCCAGGACGATAATGCCATAGTTTAAGGTCATGTGGTAGGACCAACCATGCATGTTAATGCCGTGAAGTACATACGCAACAGTTTAAATTCTTGTGGGCTAATAGCATCATTGTTTAAAGTCATATGGCTCGGACTTATACAGTAGAGATGAGGTTAAAGAGGGGATGTGCCCATCATGATAAATCATACCTGACATGAATGAGGATGAGGTCCACATCACCCCCATGCAATTCCAGGAAAGAAATCTTAGTCCAAGGGGCTAGAAAAGGTTAGAGAATATGGGGAAGAAGATACTAGATCTCAGAAGGGAAGTACGTGGTGCAACTCTTGCAAACTTGACGTGAATGAAGACCAATCCACACACACCACACCATGTAATCCTATATGGTTTGGGGCCTAAAAGACTGAACAAAAGTGATAATTAGTGAAATTTGAGTTGGACCCAAATATGAGATTTCCGGGTATTCCTACATATCCCATGAGCATGGGAATCAAGATAGGTGTAGTTCTAGAAGAATACGTATAAGGAGATCTTAGTTTAAGGTCTTAGATCTCAGACCATGAAGAAGAGAAATGATTCTAAGTTAGCGCAGACCTTGATCCGGTCCCTAAGCCCACCTGAGTCAAACTCGGTGTGGGAAACAAGGGTGGAAGAGGTCTTTGCAACACATAGGATACACGTAAAGGGGAAGTAGGTGCGGAGCCCGGGAAGATGACTTACCGCAGCTTCATCCTCCTAATGTGCTAATACGCACTGAGGGATAGTACTAAGAGTGTCAAAATTTCACTTGAACATGATGGGGTGGAGAATGATGTGAATCATGCAACTGACATTTAAAGATTGATGGGGTTGGTGTGACGATAGAGGATAACTATTGACCATGTTCAAAACACCACATCCATGTCATGTGACTTGAAATGGGAACAACAAATGGGTATCAAATGCTGACCATATTCACAATGTGGGACTAGTATCAATTTGTTGTTTGAAACCCTCAAGGACGTTGGCCCATAATGGTAGGAAAGCCCTTGGTCTGAGTATCCATGCCATTTGGGGTTCCCTTCGGATGTGAAAGATAATGAAATCCCAAATGAAGGGGAACATGAAACTTGAAAAATGGGTGAAATCATGTTGAGGTAGAATCTGACACTCCAGGTTCTGAACCAAAGTACTCATGAGCACATTGTCAAATCACTGAAGAGGGTAGAGGGACCCCATTTAAGAGCAGTCGACTCAAAAATATGAGTGTAGGTCACGAGAGTGAAGGGTTCTCAGGGGAGAGAGGTATGTGGCCTGGTTGTTACAAACCCGACATGAATGGGGACACAATCACATACCACACCACATACCCCTCCCCTGAAAGGACTCAGGCCAAGAGGCTAGAAAGATAGAGAGGTTTATAATTGATGGGGCTTCACCCAAAGACTTAGACGTTCAGGTAGTCCTTTGCATCCCATAAGAATGGGAATCAAGCCACATGTAGTTCTGATGAAGGATTCTATGTAGTTTATCATCATGAAAAAAGGACGCAAATAGGGTCAAGGTACCCCCAACGAGGGATAAGTACGGCATAATGAGTAGACTAAGGTGAATGAGGGAATAAGATCATACCATATCATACAATCCCGAATAAACACTTGGGCCAAGTGGCCAAAAAGGTTGAGGGACCTGAAACGGGAATTCCCAATCAATTCGCAATTTAATGTTTTGCAGTAAGGACGATGGTGCACTAAGATTAAGGGTGTAGGGCTCAGACCATATATGCCTAGTTTAATGTCATGTCCATGGGGAAATTTAGTGGAGAGGGTTCTTCATCATGCCTTTGAAAGAAAACAAAATGGAAACAAAGATAGAGGATAATTGTTGACCTTGTTCATAACACAATTCCATATTTATTTGACCGAAGGTCAGGGGTGAACAATTGAGCGTCGAATGTTGACTTTATTCACAACATGGGACATATATCAATTTTTCTCTCGAAATTCTCAAGGACGTTGGTCCAAAATGGTAGGATCCCTTGGGCCAAGCATCTATATTGTTCGGGGGTCCTTTTGGATATAAACGATGATGGAAACCCAAGTGATGGGGCGCACGAAGCATGGTGGGGCCTGTGCTCACAGAAAGGACGATAAATACAGGAGGGATGTCTCAAGGGGATATGTGTGGCATGGAAATATAGCCTGACGTGAATGAGGACATGAGTCCATACCACACCACACAATCCTAGATGAGAACTTGGGTCGGGGGACCAAAAGGGTCGAGGGACCTGAGGCTGGGTGTCCTAGATAAATGTAGCCATGTGATCTCTCATGCATGTGTTTCCTTACCTCATCTCATAAGCCCACAAGAGCAATGAATGGTGTGGGAAACAAGGATTAGGATTATGCTATCCCCAGCATATAGGGGTACGATAGCTGGACTCACACCCCTACCTGAGGCATATTGAAGCTTGAAAAGAGAGCAGGGAAGAATGAACCACTACACTCAATATTTGGGACATATGGGGGTGGTGACAATGAAAAAGGATAGATGTTGGCCAGGTTTGAAAAACAAAATCTATATCATGTGACCTGAAACGGGAACAACAAATGAGCATCTACTTCTAACCATATTCACAACGTGGGACTTATGTCAACTTGTTGTTCAAGGTCCTCGAGGTAGTTGGCCCGAAATAATAGAAGATCTCTTAGGCTAAGTATCCATATCGTTCAGGGGCCCTTTAGGATGTGAAAGATGAAGGAAACCCAAGTTATGGAGTGTGTAGAGCATAAATGTTCCCATGAAATCTAACATCAAACTGTATGGTGAAAGGATTGGAAATATCTAGGGAAGGGGATATATGGTGTGGTCAAGATGGATTCATCATAAAAAAGAGCATAAGCTAGAACCACACCATGTTTTCCGACCCGAGGGGAGATTTTAAAGTTGGGGTTGGGCCAACAGACAAAATGTTTGGGCATTCCTACGTATTCCATGATGATGAGAATCAAGCCATACTATGTTCTTGAAGTCCATGCAGCTTAACATCATGTGGTGAGGACGAGGGAGAAATAGAAGAACGAGGATGGGCACATGGTGTGATCATCGTAAGCCTGACGTGAGTGGGGCTAAAGAAGCATACATGATATAATGTGGGATCCTCCAAGATAACTATACCCAGGGGGTATTCGAATGAGAGGAGCAAGGGGCTGGACTTAAGACGAGGCATTTGAGCGTTCCTATGTATCCCATGAGGATGGGAATAAATCCATACGTAGTTCTTTCAATTTAACATCTTTCAAGATGACATGCAGTTTAATGTCATGCGGGACATCATAGTTTAAGGTTTTGTAAGATCTGATAGTTTAATTTCATGTAATACCAGATAGTTTAGGGACATGTTGGACCATAATGCAGTTTAGGGTTGTGTGGGACCATACAGTTTAAGTTCTTGTGGGTCCATAATGCAGTTTAGGGTCATGTGGGACTATAAAGTTTAAGGTCATGAAGGACCATAATGCTGTTTAGGGTCGTGTAGGACCATACAATTTAATGTCATGTGGGACCATAATGCAGTTTTGGGTCATGTGGGACTGTACAGTCTAAGGTCATGCAGGACCATAATTCTCAGGAAAAGTATTGTTTGAGGAACTTGGCATTGGTGGGAGGAGTTATACGATCAACATCCATGGTAACCGGGGAATATATGCCATTGGAGTAAACCTTATGAATGATGTAAGGCTCTTCCCATATGGGCTCCAACTTGGGTTGTTTCCTTCCAGGTTTCATTGGTGTTCTTAAGGCCAACACCATGTCGCCTTGTAAGAAAGAGTGGAGGTGAACTATCTTGTTTAAAGCTCTAGTTATCTTGTTCCGATGCCTTTCCAGATTGTGCAGGGCATGAAGCCTATTCTTTTCGAGCGCTTCCAACTCTGCCAGAAAAGTTTCAGCTACTTTATATGGCGCTTTTTGATCATACACAGTTGTGCGCAATGAAGGAAACTAAATCTTGATGGTCAGGACGACCTCTATTTTTTACACCAGGGAATAGGGGGTCACCTAGGTGGAATTTCAAATTGTTGTCTGATAAGACCAGAGGGAGTTGGGGATCTTGTATGGACAACTCTTCTTGTTCTAACCAACCATTTTTTGTAGAATATTAGATAGGGTCTTGTTGAACACCTCAATCTATTCATTTTTTTGTGCATGATAATGGGTGGTATGGTTAGAACAGATGTTGTACTTTAGTGTACAATCTCTTCATCTCATCTTCCCAAAAGTTCGTGTCGTTATCGGTGAGGACGAAGCGAAGGACTCCAAATTGGTAGATGATGTTGGATTTCACAAACTCAGCAATGGAATGGGCCTTGACCTCCTTGAGCAGGACTACCTCTGCCCACTTTGAGAAGAAATCTGTATCGGTTAGGATGAACCTTCACTGGTGAGCTGTCGTCGGTGGATATGGTCCCACAACATCGAGTACCTAGACTACAAATGGCCAAGATTATTTGGTAGTATGGAGAGTCTCTATAATCTTATGCATAAAGTTATCATGAATTTTGCAAGAATGGAACCTTTTGTCAAACTCGATGCAGTCATGGATCATGGAGGGCCAAAAATACCCCAGTCTTCGGATCTGGGGAGATAGTTTCAGCCTGGTCTGATGAGCACTGCAAGAACCGGCATGATCCTCATACATGAATTGTTAAATCTCAACTCCTTGAATGTGACAGAGGAGAACCCCTTCAAACACATGCTTGTAGAGGATCTACTCGCGACCAAGACTGTCTTGGAGGGTAAACTGTAATGTGTGGTTCCATATTTGCTCGTGCTCAGACCAATCCACTGGGAGATTACCGTTTTGTAGATACTTGAAAAAGGAGGTTCTCTAGTCAGAAGTCACCTCAATCACTAAATCCAGGGGACCTAGGGGTCCCCACATGGAGGTGCCAACAGTAATGTGGCTCACCTGCGGGTTTTCATCATCATTTGGAGTTACGGGAGTGATGAATTTCTAGTGTTACATGTAGATAATCAAATCACAGTGTTTAGGCTCAGAAAGTGATGTAGCTAGGCTGGCCAGGGCATTTGCTCGACCATTCTGAGATCGAGGAACATGAGTAAATTCTGGATGAGATAGAAACTGGGCCATTAACTAGAGAGTGCATTCCAACAATGATACAATCTCTGGATTTTTGATAACATAGTCACCATTTATCTTCTTAATTACTCGTTAGGAGTCCCCTTTCACATGAAAATGGGTAACATCAATCTCGAGGGCTTGCTTGAGGCTAGTAATTAGGGCCTAATACTCTTCCTCATTGTTGGTTCAGCCTTCTGACAATGGGAATGAATACGACAGAATGGATTGTGTTGGGGTAATGAAGACAATACCTAGAACTACTTTATTGATCCTATGGTCATTGTGCCTTTTACTGGTGGGGCTCTGGCAAGCACCATCGAAGTGATTTTTCTAGTATAGAATGGCTTGGTCTACCAAGAGAATTGCCTCATCATGATAATCAAGGTCCAGAGACTGGTCTGCATGAGCTGGATGGGCGGCAAGGAATTCTTCCAATGCATTCCACTTAATGGCCTTCTAAGGAACGAACATGATGTTGAACTTCTTAAGAATAACTACCCACTTATCTAGTTGGCCTGTATATATTGGGTAGTTCAGGATGTACTTCAATGGATCTACCCAAGACACTATATGTACCTCATGGTGATTCAAGTAATGTCGCAATTTCTGTACTATGAATACCAGCGCAAGGAAGCTCTTCTCGATAGGGGAGTACCTAGTCTCTATATTGAGGATCATGTGGCTGAGATAGTAGAGATTGTTCTCTATCCCCTCATTGTTCTTCTATGTGATAAGGGTGCTGAGAGAACATTCTAGGGCGGTCATGTAAAGGACCAACGGCTTTCCAGGGATGGGTCGCATTAAGACCGAAGGCTAAAGTAGGTACTTCTTGATTTCCATGAAAGAAGTGTGACATTATTCATCCCACTTGTAGATAGTTCCTTTTTTCATGAGTTGAGAAAAAGGCTTACACTTGTCGGCTAGATTCACGATGAATCGGCGTATGTAGGCTAAGTGGCCTTAGAACCCTCGAAGCTCCTAGATATTGCTCAGAGGAGACATATGGATGATGCCCTTGATCTTCTCTGGGTCGATCTCGATGCCCATGTATCTGAAAACAAAGACGAGAAACTTTACGGAGGTAACCCCAAAGACACACTTTAGTGGGTTCATCTTCAGGTGTGGGCACAAAGGAAGACGAACACTTTCTCAAGGTCTTTGAGATGGTCATAACGCTGGCGAGATTTGACCACCAGATCATCCATGTAGCATTCCACAAATGTCTCGATGATCGACTTAAATATGCGATGCATAGACCATTGGTAGGTGGAACCTATATTCTTTAAACCAAAATGCATGACATGGTAACAAAAGGTGCCTTGTGATTCCCTAAAGGTCGTAGACTCCTTGTCCTTGGGAACCATTTGGATTTGGTTATACCCAGAGTACCCATCCATGAAGGATAGGTCTGGTAACCCATTTGTAGCATCGATCAACAACTCTATCATAGGAAGGGGAAAATAACCCTTCAGACACTGACGGTTGAGATCTCGGAAGTAAATGCAAACTCTGATCTGTCTGTTCTTCTTCCTAACTGGCACAATGTTGTCTAGCCATTTGGGTTATTGGACCTCCTTAATGAAATTAGCTTTTATGAGCTTATCAACTTCTGCCTCGACCATGGCACCGTGAAAAGGGTGCATCTTTCTGGGAGGCTACTTAAACCCATGATGATTTGCTGGGAGACCGAGGCGGTGGACGACTACCTAAGGATCTAGTTCTGGAATCTCATTGTAGCTCCAAGAAAATACATCACGGTGTCCCAGCAAATCATTTTGGGTTTAAGTAGCCTCCCAGAAAGATGCACCCTTTTGATCTTACAAACTGCAAGCAAAGGGAGAATGAAAGAGTCTCTGATTTCATTGCTCGTTGGAAGGGATTAACGTATTCCTTGAGTTTATCACTCCCTCAGGAGGAATTGTTGCCAATCTGTGTGGCAAATTTGCGTGACGAATTACGCACGCCATTGATCCCTGTGAAATACACAGGAGGGTTTCGAGACCTTACTTCAATCGCTCAACAGATTGAATATTCCCTTATACAGGCTAAGGTTAAATCTCGTGTAATTCCATCAGCCCCAGGAAGAAGAATGGGTAAAGCAGAAACTGTTACAGTTATGCTTAAACAGGCACCTGTACCTATTTCTACTTCAAAACCTTCATCTTCTCGAAGAGCTCCACCTCCTGAACGCCAACAACAAAGGCTATTTCATCCAAATGATCAAAAAGATCAACGACGAAAACAATTTGAGGATATGAAGAGTAAAACATACTCTTTCCGAAGTGAGCAAGTTCCTGGTTACTTCATTTCAGCTCTGGAAAATAATTTGGTTCAATTACCAGTGACGAAGAGGCCAAACAAGGAAGGAGATGAAGACCGTCCCAATTATTGTCCCTTTCATCAAATGTTGGGGCATCCCATCCAGGATTGTTTTGTCTTTAAAGACCTCCTGCAAAAGATGGTCGACTTGGGACAAGTCAAATTGAAGGGTTCTTCAGCTCATGTAGCGTGTATTACCGCTACAGATCCAGAAGAAGGAGGCGAGTGGCAGGAAGTCAAAAGCAAAACTGCGAAAAAATATGATGATTGGATGGTCAGAAAGACAATCAATCGGACCCATTCCATTTTGAGAACACAATTGAAGAATCCAATTGTGTCTCCTACAAAAGCTGCAGTAAAGCCTCCATCAAAGGACAAATCCTCAAAAGGGCAGCGCAATTCAAAGAAGAAAGAGGAATCGGGAGAAGATGAGTATGCATCAAAGCCTAAATTGTCTTTGACTCTGGCAGATTTCATGCCATCTACTTCAAAGCCACGGGCACCGTCCCACCAAACGGCACAGCCTAAACAGGCTAACCAGGCAGAGTCTTTATCAGACGAAGAGTTAATCTTTGGTTCTGTTAATATGATTCAATTAACAGATTCATATTCCAGTCTTGATGAGCCTGAATTCCCTGTATCAAATAAGGGAACCCGAGGAAGTTCTAGAGGTTCAGGATATAGGGGAAGACGTGGATCTTTCCGAAGCCACTACTCTAATTCTACCCCTGCTAGCATTGTATATGCAGCAGAAACTCGTGGTAGAGCCCTTCAGCGAGCTCAAAAAGAACAAGCAAGTTCTTCTACCAATGGCCAACTCAGCTTCGGCACAGTTATTTTGGAAGATCGATTAAATGTTCCATCTTCTTTATCTCAACAAGTAAATGGATCTAATCAGTCTAATTTTCCAAAACCAAAGATGTTGCCAACTTCAATACAAGATGCATCAGCTTCCAAATCATCTGCTTCCAAGGTACCTGCTAAACCGCATATTCCTATTGGGAAACGCAGGCCTCTAGATCAAAAGTATGATATATTGAAACACTTGGCCCAAGTACCAGCCAAATTATCAATTTTGGATGCTTTGAATCTATCAAAAGAACTTCTGGAAGCACTCATCGAAGCTTTGTCAAGTCCTCAGGAGTTTGAAGCTGAAATTACTGCGGCTGAAATTTATCACATAGAGAATAATCCTGCAGAATGTCATGCAGTGATATATATTACTGATAAAGATGAAGATGATGTTGTGCATGGGCACATAAAACCTTTGTACTTATCTGGCAAAGTCAATGGTATAGATGTTCGAAGAGCTTTTATTGACAATGGTTCAGGAGTCAACCTCATGCCCATTCGTACACTTCGTCGATTGGGCCTCACGGAATCTGATTTATCTCCTTCTACCATGATGTTGCAAGGATATGATAAAAATGAACAAGAACCACTGGGAGAAGTTACACTCAGAATTCAGTTTGGAGATCTTGTTTCCAATTCGGATTTTATGATTGTTGATCAGGACTCAGCTTTCAATATCTTGCTTGGAAGACCCTGGCTAC
Source organism: Viscum album (assembly GCA_963277665.1). Lineage (NCBI taxonomy): Eukaryota > Viridiplantae > Streptophyta > Magnoliopsida > Santalales > Viscaceae > Viscum > Viscum album. Next base: position 1,857,131,525 of record OY728153.1, on the reverse strand, counting down.
ATCAGCATGCAGCTATTTCGTCATCATACCATCAATGTCTCAAATACTGTTTCGATGGTCAAGTTGGAGCATTGTATGGTGATAAGGCCCCGTTCAAGACATGTGAGTCTCAATACATTGAGGCGGAATTTTATCACATGAAAGGAAGAGAAAAATCTACAATGAAGGAAATTACCAAAGTTAATGCTCCATATGGTTTGGAAAAAATTCCAATAAATCCATTTCCACATGTGAGTACAGATTATGTGTTACCTATCAGTCAAATTGACAAAATAGGCCCAAATCAAAATACTCTTATGGAAAGATCCATAATGTCAATTACGGCAATCGAGCCAGACAACATGGGAGAAATTGGTAACTTACCAAGCAGTGATGAAAGCATAAGTGGTGACGTTTTCATTTCGTCTGCTGAAATCCAACAAGTCTATACTTCGCTAATCAGGCCAGAAGAAGTTATAGAAACACCAGAGGTGAATATTGATGTCGATTCTCAATCCATCATCTCCTCTTTAATTCCCAAAGAAGACCCTTTATCATCAATAGGGTCGGAAATGGAATCTTCTTCTTCAAAATGTGAAAATTTTGACATCTCTTATGGTCATGAGAATTTCATTTTTTCATCTACTTTGCAAGTAGAAACGGAAGAAATAACACATGATGAAGAGGAAGAGGAAGATCTTAGAGATGCTCCTCCAACATTTGAAGAGGGTATCTCTACCACTGTGGATGAACTCAGAGAAGTAAATCTGGGTACAGAGAAAGATCCACGCCCCACTTTAATTAGTGCGGCCATGACCCTTGAAGAACAAGTGATGTATATTTCTTTTCTAAAGAAAAATAAAGATATTTTTTCTTGGAATTATACCGAGATGCCTGGCCTTGATCCTAATGTTTCCACCCATCATTTGGGTTTGCCAAAAGAACATTGAGGATTCAAGCAAGCCGCGAGAAGAACACACCCAACCTATGCTTCCAAAATCGAGGCTGAAGTGGATAAGCTTATCAAAGCTAAGTTCGTTAGAGAAGTTCAATATCCCAAGTGGTTGGCTAATATTGTCCCTGTAAATAAGAAGAACGGACAAATTAGGGTTTTCATCGATTTTAGAGATCTTAATCGGTATTGTCCCAAAGATGATTTTACAGTTCCGATTACAGAATTCTTAATTGATGCGACGGCTGGCTATGAAGTACTTTCTTTCATGGATGGATATTCTGGATATAATCAGATCCGAATGGCCCCAGAAGATGAGGAATATACAGCCTTCAGAGCTCCTCAAGGTTTGTTTTGTTACCGGGTGATGCCCTTTGGTTTAAAGAATGCAGGTGCAACATATCAACGCGCCATGCATCGTATCTTCAAACCTTTTCTAGGGAAATTTGTTGAATGCTATGTAGATGATTTGGTGGTTAAATACAAACAACGTTTTGATCACTTGGCTGATTTGGAAATCATATTCCACAAGCTTCGACAACATAATTTGAAGATGAACCCCTTAAAATGTGCTTTTGGGGTAACCTCAGGAAAATTCCTCGGCTTTGTTGTACGCCATCGTGGTATTGAAGTCGATCCTGAGAAGACCAAATCAATCCTTGTTATGTCACCTCCTCAGAATTTGAAAGAATTAAGAGGACTTCAAGGACACTTAGCCTATATTCGGCATTTCATCGCCAATTTGGCAGGAAAAAGTTTGCCTTTTACCAAATTATTGAAGAAAGGAGTCACTTACCAGTGGACTAAAGAATGTCAAGAAGCATTTGATGTTCTCAAGAAATACCTCTTGAGTCCACCAGTACTCATGCCACCTGTTGAGGGTAGGCATCTTATCCTCTATGTGACAGCTTTAGAGCGATCATTGGGTGCCTTTATCGCTCAAAAGAATGATTCTGGGAATGAAAATAGTCTCTACTATCTCAGTAGAACTATGCTTGAAGCAGAAACCCGGTATTCGAGTATTGAAAAGTGCTGCCTAGCATTAATCTTTGCAGTTCAGAAACTGAGACACTACCTGCAACATCACGAGGTCCAATTGGTATCTCGTAATAATCCACTCAAATTCATCCTTAGTCGTCCAATGCTTACAGGACGTCTGGCAAGGTGGGCGGTTATTCTACAGCAGTTCGACATCCAGTATGTGTCTCAAAAGGCAATTAAGGGCCAAGCTCTGGCTGATTTCCTGGCTGAACACCCTTCAGTGGAAGACACGTATTCAGATATCGAACTCCCTGATGAGGAAGTTTTTTCTATTCAAGAGAGTCCTCAAACATGGGAAATGTATTTTGATGGTGCTTCTAGAAGTCCAACAGGGAAGAAAATGGAAAATCCTAAATTCAACAAAGTTGGTTTAGGAATTGTGCTCATTTCTCCAGATAAGGCAGTGTTACCTTATTCCTTTTTGTTGTGGGAAGGTGGTACCAATAATGAAGCTGAATACCAAGCTCTCATTGCAGGCTTGGAGTTAGCACTTCAAGCACAAGTGAATCACTTAAAGGTGAAAGGTGATTCAGACCTGGTAATCAAACAAGTCAATGGGGATTATGCCATCAGAAAAGAAGAATTAATCCCTTTGTATGATTATGTCAGAGAGTTAATGTCGGAATTCCCTTCAGAACCGACATTTTCTTATGTCCCAAGATCACAAAATTCTCAAGCTGATGCACTGGCTAATATAGCCACAGCTTTAGCAGATCCAAATCGGGACGAGACAACCATCGGTATTGCCCACCGTCGTGCAATTTCACCTTATGTTCAAGTCAGAACAGAGGAAATTAATGAAATTAGTCCCATTCCTGAACCGTATGGTCATACTACAGGATGGATGTCACCTATCAAGGAATACCTTCAAAATGGAACACTTCTACCTGATAGAGACGAGAAAGAACAAATTCGGCGACGTGTGGTCAATTTTACTCTTTATGATGGTCCAAACCACCTCGAGAAAATTATCTACAAACGTGGTTTTGATGGAGTTCTCTTCAGATGTATTGATGGTGAAGAGACAATGGCTGTCATAAAAGAAGTACATGCAGGAGTTTGTGGTGCCCACCATTCTGGACATAGACTGTCTGATCAAATTCGAAGGCTTGGATACTTCTGGCCTTCAATGATACAAGATTGTGTTAATTTCACAAAGAAGTTTCATTCATGCCAAGTATATGCCAACTTCGTTCATCAACCTCCAGAGTTGCTTCATACAGCTAAATACTCATGGCCATTTTCCACATGGGGAATGGATGTGGTGGGACCTTACCCTTCAGCTACGGCCAAGCAGTTTAAGTACATTCTTACTGCTACTGATTTCTTTTCCAAATGGGCAGAGGCAGTACCTCTCAAAGAATTCAGTTCTAAATGCATAGTTAGCTTCATCAAGTCTAACATCATTTCTAGATTTGGTGTCCCTCATACCATATTGACGGACAACGGCACCAACTTCTGTTCTTCTGAGGTAAAGAAATTGTATCAAGAATACAACATTAAGTCCAACCATTCATCTCGATATCATGCAGCGGCTAATGGCCAGATAGAGGCCTTCAACAAGACTCTTTCAAACATACTGCAAAAGATGGTGGATAAAGATAAGAGGTCATGGCCTGATAAACTCTATCATGATTTATGGGCTTATTGGACTACCACTCGCAATGCAACGCGGTCTACTCCATATTCATTGGTATATGGAACAGAAGCAGTCTTACCAATTGAAGTTCAATTGCCCTCACTCAGAATAGCCATTTGTGATCAATTATCAACAGATGAGCAATCCCAAAAGCGGTTGAATGAATTGGAACAGTTAGATGAGAAGAGATTGTGCACTTTGCACCACTTGGAAATCTATCATAATCGGATAGCACGAGCTTTTAACAAAAAAGTTCGTCTTCGTTCATTCATTCAGGGAGAATTGGTAATGGTTCTCAGAACACCAATGATACCAGGAAAGAAGCCTCCCAAGCTTGAACCAAAATGGGAAGGACCTTATTCAATACATAAGGTCTACTCCAATGGAGCGTATTCTCTGATTTCAATGGATGGAGAACACATCACGACTCCAACTAATGCCAGATTTCTGAAGAAGTATTTTGTATAAACACAAAATATTGTTCCCAGAACCAAGACTCTTACAATTGGTTCATACAGCAATGGTCCAATATGACCTTAAACTGTAACTTCGTCCAACATGACGTTAAATTGTGTCACCTTCAATCTCCTACATGACATTAAACTGTATAATGTCCTATCTACATGACATTAAACTGTACAGAAGTTCCTTATTGGTCCAGTATGACCTTAAACTGCAACTTCGTCCAACATGACGTTAAACTGTGTCACCTTGAATGTCCTACATGACATTAAACTGTATAATGTCCTATCTACATAACATTAAACTGTACAGAAGTTCCTTATTGGTCCAGTATGACCTTAAACTGCAACTTCGTCCAACATGACGTTAAACTGTGTCACCTTAAATGTCCTACATGACATTAAACTGTATAATGTCCTATCTACATGACATTAAACTGTACAGAAGTTCCTTATTGGTCCAGTATGACCTTAAACTGCAACTTCGTCCAACATGATGTTAAACTGTGTCACCTTCAATGTCCTACATGACATTAAACTGTATAATGTCCTCTCTACATGACATTAAACTGTACAGAAGTTCCTTATTGGTCCAGTATGACCTTAAACTGCAACTTCATCCAACATGACGTTAAACTGTGTCACCTTCAATGTCCTACATGACATTAAACTATATTGTGTCCTAGCAACATGACATTAAACTGTGTGGCACTTTCATCGTCCAGCATGACGTTAAACTGTAAAAAGTCCCCAGAACTGATATCCTCATATTGGTTCACCTTAGTCCTAGATACATGACTTTAAACTGTACAGCACTAGTTCGTCCTTGCTATATGACGTTAAACTATACAGCAATGGTCCAATATGACTTTAAACTGTAACTTCGTCCCACACGACATTAAACTGTGAAAAAGTTCCCTAAACCGTCCAGTATGACCTTAAACTGCATCATCCCTGGTCCATGTATATGACCATAAACTATTTGCAAATCCCTTTTGTCCAGCAAGACGTTAAACTGTGACGTCCTAAATTACATGACGCTAAACTGTATAAAAGTCCCTCACGTCCGGAAAGACGTTAAACTATATAATCTCAAAAGTCCAGTATGACATTAAACTGCACCATCCACGGTCCATGCATATGACCTTAAACTATTCGCACTTTTGTCCGACATGACGTTAAAATGGTACACTCTTTTGTCCTTACTGCATGACATTAAACTGCACAGTCCCCCTTTTCGTCCAATATGACGTTAAACTATTTTATCCCCATCGTCCTAACTACATGACGCTAAACTGTACAGAAAATCCTTGATAGGTCCTACATGACATTAAACTGTATTTTGTCCCTGCTACATGACACTAAACTGTGCAGCACCAATAGTCCTAACTGCAAGACTTTAAACTGCATAGTCCCCTTTTTTATGTCCTACATGACATTAAACTGTACATCGTTAAGGTTGTTATTACCTCTTGTTTCTCACACCAAGTATGACTCACGTGAGCTTAGAGCGAACATCAACCATAACACTCCCTTTGGGCCACTAACCATGTGTAAGTCCCAACAATATTTTTTATTAGATCATTGTCCACAAGAACAACTTGATCATTGATTCATTCTTTAATTGAACTACACAGACTTTGATCCTTGCCCTCCAGGCTGGGTATGTAGGCAACCTCCCAAGGTTCAAGCCCAAAAACAATCTCTTCACATCGGTTCACCACCATCTCATATGATGATGATTTGTGAAACCACCCCTGGAATCAATATCTTTACATTGATTCACTTTCGTCCTTGTTATATGACGTTAAACTATACAACACTTTTGTCCGGTACGACAATAAACTACAATTTTTTTTTTGATTTCCTCATTTGAGAAGGAACCATTATTGACATTGATTTTTTCAATCATGTTTCATTTCAAAAGACTACGTGCATACATGGTAATGCCTAAACTTTTTATCTCAGGTTAAACCATCATTGCACTAAAGTCCCCTTTCACCCTTCACATGTACGAACCAAATTTGTACAAAAGGTAGTTCTAGAACTACGTGGACTTGATTCCCATCCTTATGGGATACGTAGGAACATTCGAGTGTCCCTCGAATCTAGTCCCAAGTCTTTTGGGCCTAACCCCAAATTTCACTTTTAGTCCCTTGGCTGAAAAGTCCTCATGAAAACACACACTGTGTATTCATTATTATGGTCCAAATTCTATGACCCTAAACTAAGATCACTCATACTTTCGTCCTGCACGACGTTAAACTGCATTTCAAGAACTACATATGGCTTGATTCTCATTCTTATGAGATACGTAGTGAAGTCCAAGTTTCAATTCAGGACCCAGCCACAACATGATTATGGTTTTCATTGACCCATGTATCTCTATATACATTGTACAATACCCATCTTTATGTATTATAATCCTAACCTTAAATATTTTCAGATCTTCATAACCCTTTTCATGACTTCTAGTCACAAAAATGTCAAACTTCTGAGAATTCTTTTGCCTGACTATGCAGCATGTGCCCATAGGTGGCCTTGCATAAACAGTCCACATAACAGACTTGTCAGCCAAAAGATGCTTTTTATTTGACTATGCATCCAATGCCCATAGGTGGCCCTGCATATTTCAACCCCCTAACAGGTTTTGTTAGATAATAGTAACTTCATTCTTGGGAAGAATGCCTCTTTTGTCCTTATTTGTCTTAAAACGACAGTATGTAGGGATCCGCAAAAAATAGCCATCCTTAACATATTTTTCCCATATCCTTTTTCATGATCTGAAAGTATTCAAGTCTATGGTTTATTCTTCTTCCCTACGTTTGGGTCAGACCTTCGTAGGAGTGATATTCATCCAGTTCTTCGATATTCTTGTTTGGAAATATCTTCTCCATATTCAAGTATCTCTTTCCATACAACAAACTCTATGCTTTAGAAAATTTGAATCTCCATAAACTTCCACTGGCTTTTAGCACTAGGAAAGTAAATTTCTGGGAGTTCTTTTGCCTGACTATGCAGCACGTGCCCATAGGTGGCCTTGCATAAACAGTCCACATAACAGACTTGTCAGCCAAAAGATGCTATTTTATTTGACCATGCAGCCAATGCCCATAGGTGGCCCTGCATATTTCAACCCCCTAACGGGTTTTGTTAAATAATAGTAATTTCATTCTTGGAAACTATTTCTTCTAATGCCTTTTAGCTCTTTTTCATATCATTCCTCAGATTCAAATGTTCTTAAGCCATAGTTTACATTTTGTCCCTCATACTTGAGTATGGTAATATGTTTTCAGATAAATTTTCAAGGAATTGAATCCATTTTTAATCCATTTTCGGTCAAAGCTATTTCGACCTTAAACATTAGCCCCTTTATGTCCGGCATGCATGACTTTAAACTGCCCACAAAAGACAAAGGAACTCTGAATAAAAGTCAAGTTCCAGCACACTTGCGCGCTGCCTTCTGCGTACTGAAGACTTGCGCACCACCCTTTTCCTTTGGATGTCTTTTATTTCCTCAGAGTCAAATCCTCATTTCTCTCCGGATCCAACTCTGAGGGGGGACTTTTGTTGACGCTCCTTTCGTCACAGAATCTAAAGATCGGAAAAGGGAATATCTCAGCTAAAAGTGATTCATCCTTTGAAAAAAACATAAAAAATCGACAAAGGCATGAACAAAGGATCAACAGCAAATCCACCGCGCAAGTGATACCACTGCCGCGCAAGTATACTTGCGCGGCTACCTTGGTCGCGCAGGTGACTTGCGCGACCTAATTGGTAACCGCCCGGTAACCGCCCTGGGTCTTCTTTTGCCTATAAATAGACCTTGTGGGCCCCCCATTCGAGAGGATCTTTTTTACAGAAACTCGGATTGAAGCTCCCGACGCCCAAGTCTCTTCTCAAAGCTTCCGGAACACTTCTAAGGTAATTTCTTACCTAGAACGGAAGATCTAAAGAGAAGAAGGAAGGCCTAAGTGTTGAAACTTATCAAACACTTGCGCGCCGACTTAATTCCTTCAATATAACTTGCGCGTCCCTTCTCTGGAAGAACCTCAAGAGGATTGTAAAGGGTTTTCTAAAGAGTCGCTCAAGCATTTCAATGCTGGTTGAAAATCGCGCAAGTACCACTCATGTCGCGCAAGTATACTTGCGCGACCAATACTTGCGCGCCGCCGCAGGACTTGCGCGCCTTTAAAGAATTGCGCGCCCCTATCTTTTTGGGTGCCCATCTTGCCCATTTTACCCCTCTTAAGCCATTTCACCTTTCCTATTCAAGATTCAGTCTTCAAGATACTCTTCAAAGCCATTTATGGCATGATTTCTTGATTTGACATCCTTGTCTGAAAGGAATTCTGTGAAATATCTCTCAAAGTCTAGTGATTTAAATATCTTTATGTCACCAAAGATTGAGAGTTCATTCATTCAACCTCATCCTTTAAAATGAGAGAATCCTTAACCTGGGTCTCCTTTTCAGGAATAATCCCCAGTTATAAAACCTTTGATCTGGGCATCCTCCTCAGGAGTAAGCCCCAAATCTTAATCCTTAACCTGGGTTTCCTTTTCAGGAATAAGACTCAGTCATAACCTTGGGCTTCCTTTTCAGGAATAAGCCCCAAGTCCCCTTGAACTTCTCTTAACCAGTCATAAATTACCTTTGATTTGGGTTTCCTTTTCAGGAATAAAACCCAATCATAAGTCCCCTCCTAACTGGGGCATCCTCCTTAGGAGTAAGCCCCAAGATTAGAGTATTCAAATCTCCATGAAGCACATATAACTTTGTGGACCCTGTTCATGGATTTTCTCCCTAAAAGTAAATCCTAAACCTTCGTCTATCTGGGCAGTCATCTATACATAAGCCCCAAAACAAATTCTTATGATTGCATCTTTTATGGCACAATTGTATAAATTTTACCAATACCTCTTGTTTCTCACACCGAGCATGACTCACGTGAGCTTAGAGTGTAAAAGTAATTATGACATTCATCTTTGAGCCATCAATCATAAACATCATATCCCATTCCTCGAACTACGTGGGTTCTGATTCCTTTTCCAAAAGAAAGGATACGTAGGTAGCCCATTTATGGGTTCGATCCCAACTTTGAAATAATTTATGTCCTTCTGAATGACAATAAACTTCAAGTGCCCCATTGAGTGGCTTTAAAACCAGTCTGGTCATCATAAATGACCAAGAGACTTTTATATAAATGTTTTGAAGGATACCATTGACCAAGAATCTCCAAACAGATATAGATGATTCTCTATTGATGAAGAACCTCGAATATCTATAAAATATTATCTAAATTTCTTGCATATTTAATCATTGATTGTTAAAACTAAAGGAAAGCACATTTTATACTTGGTAATGTAATAAGGATTCACGAACATAACTTAAATCTATAAAGAGAGTCCCGGAATAGACAATAATTCCCCTCAAAAAGGTGTGATGAGTCCGACCTCCCATCCTCTCGACCAATGCAAATTCCTAAGCTTCATTAGCCCACAAGCTAATGAGCGCCTACCTTTGGAAAGTAGGTCCAAACAGATGTGGAATCATTGGATGTTTCCGGTTCTACGAACAAACCCGTTAGAAACTGATTGGAACGTTTGAATCTCCCATCCAGGAGGTCATCCTCGGATTCCGCAAGAAACAAAAATGGTGAACCCGACGTGAATACTTAACCAAGTTAAAGTGATGTTCTTCTTATCTGTTAGGCCCCTTGGGCCAACAAGGCAATCATTGACATATGATCATCCAAAAAATGCAGTGGCCGGATTCATCTTGATTATGTCTGTTACATGGAACAGGCACTCTTTTTTCAAGATCTTCTGCAAAAATGGCTTTCCTTAAATTCACCCCTGTGAATACTGCTGCTGGGAACACCTCTACTGTGAGGTCTGCTGCTGTGAAAACCAATGCTGCTACTCCTGCTGGAACGTCATCCGCTCTGAGGATGACATCACCAACTCAGCGTCTTCAACGCTGTGTTTCTAATGCACTGGTTAAGGAGTACCGTCACAACGGTACTATCCCAACTCTGGAGGCCGCTCGTCAAGCCCTCCAAGTTAACAATTCTACCTGGTCGTCCGGACAACGGCGACCAGCAATCAAGAAGCAGGCGGTGCTGACTACCGTCTCCAACCGTTTCGGGTCGTTATCCCCGGAACGCAATTTCCATTCACTCCCTTATTCCGAGGAAGTGAATGAGCAGGTCCCTCGGGGCCTTAATTCAAAAAGACAGGAGTCCTTCCCGAGGGATCCCATCAACAATCGCCGCCAGACTCGTGCGGTAGTGCGCCCTCAACATGATGAGGGTACTGACTCCAGGCATTCAGCTCAAGTTCCTCGAACCCGAGCAGGCAAGATGAACCGCCAGAGACGGAATCCGGTTAACAATAGGCAGGTTGTCATCCCTGCCATCTCCGGAGAAGTCCACCAACCTAACTTGGTGGCAAACAACGAGAAAGCATACACACCTGCCCGTTTTAATTCAGTTGTCCAGCAGACTCGTCTGACAGCATCAAGCCAATCCCACCAGGAAATTCCGGCGGAGTACCATAGGCAGGAACATACACCTGCTTATACATCACCAGTTAGTCAGCAGGCTCGTCTAACTACATATGGTGGATCTTTTCAACCGCGTTTGGCGAAGTGTAATCAGCAGGCACATACACCTGCTAATACTAATCAGGCCTACCAACAGTCTCGCTTGGTAGCGCACAGAGAAGTCAGTCGGAAAGTCCCGACGACAAACAGGGGGCAGACTAAACTCTCTGCCTCCACACTTGAGTACTGTCAGGATTCACTGACAGGAAAAGGAGGACAGGAGCAGGCACATACACCTACTCCAAGCTCGGAATGGATGTATATCCCTGTTTCGGCGGCTGAAGTCACCAAACATATTTTGTCAATGGTGAAAGAGCAGAAGCAAATTCCTGCTCATATTCTGGATGCTTGCCAGGATATCATAACAACTTCAGCATCATCTCAGGGACAGACACATAAATCTATCCCTAGCAATGGAGTGACACATCAACGATTCACTCCGGAACAGACACACACATCTGTTCCAGTCCAAGAGGTTTATGGGGCATACTCCCCCATATCATACGGACAACCAAGTCAGGCACATACGCCTGATTTGAGCGATGATCGTCAGCCTAACCTGAACATCTTTCCTGATTAGGCACATACACCTGCTCAGAGCAATCACTTTCGTCATCAAGTGGTTTCTAAAGCGAGTAAGAAGGCATCTAAGAAAAAGATCCGCCCAGCACAGTCAGGAGATCAAAGGCCAATCTGCAACCAAGCCTTGCTCGATGCTGGAGTTCTTGAAGCCCTCAGACATTTATCTGTCGGAATTCAAGATTCTACTCCCTCAGTTCCCAATAACAGGAACATTAATTTTGAAGGTCTTCAACAGACACTTCCTCATGAAGACTTGCTTCATGAAAATTCGGTCAATCTTGAAGTTTCTTCTTCAGATGAGAGCCACAGGAACCCTCTGTGTGGTCAGAAGGCCAAGGAGCAAGAGATTTCATCTTTTGCTGTAACCCATCATGACGGTCCTCCTCATGGTGATGAACTTCGCTGCGAATGTCCTCTCCGCAGTTGTGATTCACGTTGTCTCGAAAATTCTTCAGAAGGCAATGTAGTGACGAGAAAGCCCTCCTATCTCGAGGCACTTGCAAACGTAAAACCAGTCATGTCTGATGCTTTACTATCGGCAGGTGAAACTCTTTCTCCATCAGAAGATAGCCTGGGGTTCAGGTTATTCTCCGAACCTTCCCTGGGTCATTCATCTTCCAGCATGAATAGTGATTTCTCTACCAATCTTGTTGAATCCGATGAAGCAACAAGGAAACACCAACTCTGGTCCAAACAGGTAGAAGAATCTTCATTTAATGATAAAGAGGAAATGCTGAACATGAGGAAAAAACTGGCAAAAGGTGAAGTACCAGTCATGTTTTGGCCTTTGGCTGATTCCCAGTACGACATTCCAAAGATGTTGACGGATGATGGAATCCATGATATTCGTCTCAACATATGGAAAACTCTTTGTCAATTAAAGAAGAAGGTATTATCTTACGATGAATATGAAAATCATCTTAAGATAATAGAAGGGTTACAACGCCAGATTGATTTGGCATCTCTATCAGTCTCTCGGTATCCGAAGGCTGAAAAGCAACAGAGAACCCTTCAACGTTCATGCCTTGGCGCACTAAGAAGATTGTGTCAGTTAATTTCCAATGCTCCATCTAATGTTCATATCAGAGGATGGGGTGTTCACGGAGCACTACATTTCACAGTGCTTTCCGGTCAGCAAAGCCCGCCGAAAATGGTCTCATGCAATGTTATTGCCCATGGCCGGCCACAGTCAATGGGATTTGTTCATAATCAAAAGCTGGCTCGAGATCAAGCTTCAACTAGTTCCTCTCAAAATCAAGTATATAGAGAACAGGTTGTTGAATTGCTCCTACATCAAGCAGGCAAGAATATTGCACAAGCCTCTCGTCTGGAGCAAACACGTCATCAAATGACAGAAGTTTCGGAAATCATCCAACGGTCTGTTGAACCAGGTGATAAAAGTGGATACAGGTTAATGCATCCAGCTAATTTCCGAACTAATATTCGCAAGATCAAGAGAGATTTCAAAAAGATCTCAGACATAGCATGTCAAGAGACACCCCAGCTTGCCAGACTGGGGACTTCTCTAACCCAACCCTCAGAGTCAACGAATGGGATTCGAGGAGTTGAGCGGAAGCAGCAGGAACACCCCCAGTCCACCGGACTGGGGACTTTTTCAAATCTTCAATCCTTCCCTTAGAGAAAGTCAGTATTCTCTCGATTAGGGAATAAGCCTCAAGAGGAACGAAGAGCCAAGCTGTCAGGAGATTCTCTCCAAGTGACGGTTCTCCAAGAAATTCCTGAGGGATCAAGTCAACGGAATGCCATGTCTTATCATGGACATAGAAGGAGACAATATCACAGAAATGCTGATAGAAAGGATTCCATGCAATATGCATCCATTAATGTCATCAATGTCGTTGCTGCTGATTCACCAGATGAGGCTCAATCAGAGGGATCAGACGAAGAGGTTCCTGCTCAAGAAGTCACGCACACAGACCTAAATGAAGAAGGTGTGTGCACACGTAATCAAAGGCTTACCCAAAATCTGGGTATTCCTTTAAGTAACCCACTTCCCCCTCTCCGAAAAGGATCCAATAAGGGGAAAGGTAAGAATCAGGTTACTTCTCACCCTTCCTCTGAAGGAGGTCAATCGCTCTCATTAGAGCAAAGGTTTGCACAACAGGAGAAAGAAATGAAAGAATTAAGAAGGTTGAATGCAGAACTACTTCAGAATAGTCTTCTTCTTAAGAATGCTGAAGTCCGACAGCCGAAGGAATTTGTTGTAACTACTGAGATGGATCAAGAATATCCTCCTTTGTCAGTACACCCACAGAGGTCTAATCCTATGGGTCAAACGCAACAACGGTTGGCAGCACTACCATCAGTTGCAGCACCAACCACCATGTCTGTCCAAGCTCCATTCATTGCACCTACCCAAAACCAAGTTCAACCTGACGTTTCTCAAAAGTTAATAACTACTATTGAGTCATTAACAGCTCGGTTAGAAACTATGGAAGGGAAACAGGCGCAAGTTCAACCTGAAAAGAAAGTTTACCCTGAATGGGTAGATTCAATTTCTCCTCCATCCAGTTTTGGAAACCCTATTTTCCCTACTTTCAATGGATCAGGCGACCCTGAACAACATTTGACGCATTACGTATCTTGTTTTGATCCTATGATGGGAACTCCAGAGCAGCAAGAAGCAGTGAAACTCAGATGCTTCGTGCGAACCTTGCAAGGACCAGCTTTTGTCTGGTATACAAGCTTGAAATCCCGGTCAGTCATCGGATGGGAGGATCTTCGTCAAAAATTCCTTCTTCAGTTTAGCTCAACTTTGCCAAAAACGACAGTTTTTGATCTTACAAACTGCAAGCAAAGGGAGAATGAAAGAGTCTCTGATTTCATTGCTCGTTGGAAGGGATTAACGTATTCCTTGAGTTTATCACTCCCTCAGGAGGAATTGTTGCCAATCTGTGTGGAAAATTTGCGTGAAGAATTACGCACGCCATTGATCCCTGTGAAATAAACAGGAGCGTTTCGAGACCTTACTTCAATCGCTCAACAGATTGAAGATTCCCTTATACAGGCTAAGGTTAAATCTCGTGTAATTCCATCAGCCCCATGAAGAAGAATGGGTAAAGCATAAACTGCTACAGTTATGCTTAAACAGGCACCTATACCTATTTCTACTTCAAAACCTTCATCTTCTCGAAGAGCTCCACCTCCTGAACGCCAACAACAAAGGCTATTTCGTCCAAATGATCAAAAAGATCAACGACGAAAACAATTTGAGGATATGAAGAGTAAAACATACTCTTTCCGAAGTGAGCAAGTTCCTGGTTACTTCATTTCAGCTCTGGAAAATAATTTGGTTCAATTACCAGTGCCGAAGAGGCCAAACAAGGAAGGATATGAAGACCGTCCCAATTATTGTCCCTTTCATCAAATGTTGGGGCATCCCATCCAGGAGTGTTTTGTCTTTAAAGACCTCCTGCAAAAGATGGTCGACTTGGGACAAGTCAAATTGAAGGGTTCTTCAGCTCATGTAGCGTGTATTACCGCTACAGATCCAGAAGAAGGAGGCGAGTGGCAGGAAGTCAAAAGCAAAACTGCGAAAAAATATGATGATTGGATGGTCAGAAAGACAATCAATCGGACCCATTCCATTTTGCGAACACAATTGAAGAAGCCAATTGTGTCTCCTACAAAAGCTGCAGTAAAGCCTCCATCAAAGGACAAATCCTCAAAAGGGCAGCGCAATTCAAAGAAGAAAGAGGAATCAGGAGAAGATGAGTATGCATCAAAGCCTAAATTTTCTTTGACTCTGGCAGATTTCATGCCATCTACTTCAAAGCCACGGGCACCGTCCCACCAAACGGCACAGCCTAAACAGGCTAACCAGGCAGAGTCTTTATCAGACGAAGAGTTAATCTTTGGTTCTGTTAATATGATTCAATTAACAGATTCATATTCCAGTCTTGATGAGCCTGAATTCCCTGTATCAAATAAGGGAACCCAAGGAAGTTCTAGAGGTTCAGGATATAGGGGAAGACGTGGATCTTTCCGAAGCCACTACTCTAATTCTACCCCTGCTAGCACTGTATATGCAGCAGAAACTCGTGGTAGAGCCCTTCAGCGAGCTCAAAAAGAACAAGCAAGTTCTTCTGCCAATGGCCAACTCAGCTTCGGCACAGTTATTTTGGAAGATCGATTAAATGTTCCATATTCTTTATCTCAGCAAGTAAATGGATCTAATCAGTCTAATTTTCCAAAACCAAAGATGTTGCCAACTTCAATACAAGATGCATCAGCTTCCAAAGCATATGCTTCCAAGGTACCTGCTAAACCGCATATTCCTATTGGGAAACGCAGGCCTCTAGATCAAAAGTATGATATATTGAAACACTTGGCCCAAGTACCAGCCAAATTATCAATTTTGGATGCTTTGAATCTATCAAAAGATCTTCTGGAAGCACTCATCGAAGCTTTGTCAAGTCCTCAGGAGTTTGAAGCTGAAATTGCTGCGGCTGAAATTTATCACATAGAGAATAATCCTGCAGAATGTCATGAAGTGATATCTTTTACTGATAAAGATGAAGATGATGTTGTGCATGGGCACATAAAACCTTTGTACTTATCTGGCAAAGTCAATGGTATAGATGTTCGAAGAGCTTTTATTGACAATGGTTCAGGAGTCAACCTCATGCCCATTCGTACACTTCGTCGATTGGGCCTCACGGAATCTGATTTATCTCCTTCTACCATGATGTTGCAAGGATATGATAAAAATGAACAAGAACCACTAGGAGAAGTTACACTCAGAATTCAGTTTGGAGATCTTGTTTCCAATTCGGATTTTATGATTGTTGATCAGGACTCAGCTTTCAATATCTTGCTTGGAAGACCCTGGCTACATCAGTATGCAGCTATTCCATCATCATACCATCAATGTCTCAAATACTGTTTCGATGGTCAAGTTGGAACATTGTATGGTGATAAGGCCCCGTTCAAGACATGTGAGTCTCAATACATTGGGGCGGAATTTTATCACATGAAAGGAAGAGAAAAATCTACAATGAAGGAAATTACCAAAGTTAATGCTCCATATGGTTTGGAAGAAATTCCAATAAATCCATTTCCACATGTGAGTACAGATTATGTGTTACCTATCAGTCAAATTGACAAAATAGGCCCAAATCAAAATACTCTTATGGAAAGATCCATAATGTCAATTACGGCAATCGAGCCAGACAACATGGGAGAAATTGGTAACTTACCAAGCAGTGATGAAAGCATAAGTGGTGACGTTTTCATTTCGTCTGCTGAAATCCAACAAGTCTATACTTCGCTAATCAGGTCAGAAGAAGTTATAGCAACACCAGAGGTGAATATTGATGTCGATTCTCAATCCATCATCTCCTCTTTAATTCCCAAAGAAGACCCTTTATCATCAATAGGGTCGGAAATGGAAGCTTCTTCTTCAAAATGTGAAAATTTTGACATCTCTTATGGTCATGAGAATTTCATTTTTTTCATCTACTTTGCAAGTAGAAATGGAAGAAATAACACATGATGAAGAGGAAGAGGAAGATCTTAGAGATTCTCCTCCAACATTTGAAGAGGGTATCTCTACCACTGTGGATGAACTCAGAGAAGTAAATCTGGGTACATAGAAAGATCCACGCCCCACTTTAATTAGTGCGGCCATGACCCTTGAAGAACAAGAGATGTATATTTCTTTTCTAAAGCAAAATAAAGATATTTTTGCTTGGAATTATACAGAGATGCCTGGACTTGATCCTAATGTTGCCACCCATCATTTGGGTTTGCCAAAAGAACATTGAGGATTCAAGCAAGCCGCGAGAAGAACACACCTAACCTATGCTTCCAAAATCGAGGCTGAAGTGGATAAGCTTATCAAAGCTAAGTTCGTCAGAGAAGTTCAATATCCCAAGTGGTTGGCTAATATTGTCCCTGTAAATAAGAAGAACGGAAAAATTAGGGTTTGCATCGATTTTAGAGATCTTAATCGGTATTGTCCCAAAGATGATTTTCCAGTTCCGATTACAGAACTCTTAATTGATGTGACGGCTGGCTATGAAGTACTTTCTTTCATGGATGGATATTCTGGATATAATCAGATCCGAATGGCCCCAGAAGATGAGGAATATACAGCCTTCAGAGCTCCTCAAGGTGTGTTTTGTTACCGGGTGATGCCCTTTGGTTTAAAGAATGCAGGTGCAACATATCAACGCGCCATGCATCATATCTTCAAACCTTTTCTAGGGAAATTTGTTGAATGCTATGTAGATGATTTGGTGGTTAAATCCAAACAACGTTTTGATCACTTGGCTAATTTGGAAATCATATTCCACAAGCTTCGACAACATAATTTGAAGATGAACCCCTTAAAATGTGCTTTTGGGGTAACCTCAGGAAAATTCCCCGGCTTTGTTGTACGCCATCGTGGTATTGAAGTCGATCCTGAGAAGACCAAATCAATCCTTGGTATGTCACCTCCTCAGAATTTGAAATAATTAAGAGGACTTCAAGGACACTTATCCTATATTCGGCGTTTCATCGCCAATTTGGCAGGCAAAAGTTTTCCTTTTACCAAATTATTGAAGAAAGGAGTCACTTACCAGTGGACTAAAGAATGTCAAGAAGCATTTGATGTTCTCAAGAAATACCTCTTGAGTCCACCAGTACTCATGCCACCTGTTGAGGGTAGGCCTATTATCCTCTATGTGACAGCTTTAGAGCGATCATTGGGTGCCTTTCTCGCTCAAAAGAATGATGCTGGGATTGAAAATAGTCTCTACTATCTCAGTAGAACTATGCTTGAAGCAGAAACCCGGTATTCGAGTATTGAAAAGTGCTGCCTAGCATTAATCTTTGCAGTTCAGAAACTGAGACACTACCTGCAACATCACGAGGTCCAATTGGTATCTCGTAATAATCCACTCAAATTCATCCTTAGTCGTCCAATGCTTACAGGACGTCTGGCAAGGTGGTCGGTTATTCTACAGCAGTTCGACATCCAGTATGTGTCTCAAAAGGCAATTAAGGGCCAAGCTCTGGCTGATTTCCTGGCTGAACACCCTTCAGTGGAAGACACGTATTCAGATATCGAACTCCCTGATGAGGAAGTTTTTTCTATTCAAGAGAGTCCTCAAACATGGGAAATGTATTTTGATGATGCTTCTAGAAGTCCAACAGGGAAGAAAATGGAAAATCCTAAATTCAACAAAGTTGGTTTAGGAATTGTGCTCATTTCTCCAGATAAGGCAGTGTTACCTTATTCCTTTTTGTTGTGGGAAGGTGGTACCAATAATGAAGCTGAATACCAAGCTCTCATTGCAGGCTTGGAGTTAGCACTTCAAGAACAAGTGAATCACTTAAAGGTGAAAGGTGATTCAGACCTGGTAATCAAACAAGTCAATGGGGATTATGCCATCAGAAAAGAAGAATTAATCCCTTTGTATGATTACGTCAGAGAGTTAATGTCGGAATTCCCTTCAGAACCGACATTTTCTTATGTCCCAAGATCACAAAATGCTCAAGCTGATGCACTGGCTAATATAGCCACAGCTTTAGCAGATCCAAATCGGGACGAGACAACCATCGGTATTGCCCACCGTCGTGCAATTTCACCTTATGTTCAAGTCAGAACAGAGGAAATTAATGAAATTAGTCCCATTCCTGAACCGTATGGTCATACTACAGGATGGATGTCACCTATCAAGGAATACCTTCAAAATGGAACACTTCTACCTGATAGAGACGAGAAAGAACAAATTCGGCGACGTGTGGTCAATTTTACTCTTTATGATGGTCCAAACCACCTCGAGAAAATTATCTACAAACGTGGTTTTGATGGAGTTCTCTTCAGATGTATTGATGGTGAAGAGACAATGGCTGTCATAAAAGAAGTACATGCAGGAGTCTGTGGTGCCCACCATTCTGGACATAGACTGTCTGATCAAATTCGAAGGCTTGGATACTTCTGGCCTTCAATGATACAAGATTGTGTTAATTTCACAAAGAAGTTTCATTCATGCCAAGTATATGCCAACTTCGTTCATCAACCTCCAGAGTTGCTTCATACAGCTAAATACTCATGGCCATTTTCCACATGGGGAATGGATGTGGTGGGACCTTACCCTTCAGCTACGGCCAAGCAGTTTAAGTACATTCTTACTGCTACTGATTTCTTTTCCAAATGGGCAGAGGCAGTACCTCTCAAAGAATTCAGTTCTAAATGCATAGTTAGCTTCATCAAGTCTAACATCATTTCTAGATTTGGTGTCCCTCATACCATATTGACGGACAACGGCACCAACTTCTGTTCTTCTGAGGTAAAGAAATTGTATCAAGAATACAACATTAAGTCCAACCATTCATCTCGATATCATGCAGCGGCTAATGGCCAGATAGAGGCCTTCAACAAGACTCTTTCAAACATACTGCAAAAGATGGTGGATAAAGATAAGAGGTCATGGCCTGATAAACTCTATCATGCTTTATGGGCTTATTGGACTACCACTCGCAATGCAACGCGGTCTACTCCATATTCATTGGTATATGGAACAGAAGCAGTCTTACCAATTGAAGTTCAATTGCCCTCACTCAGAATAGCCATTTGTGATCAATTATCAACAGATGAGCAATCCCAAAAGCGGTTGAATGAATTGGAACAGTTAGATGAGAAGAGATTGTGCACTTTGCACCACTTGGAAATCTATCATAATCGGATAGCACGAGCTTTTAACAAAAAAGTTTGTCTTCGTTCATTCATTCAGGGAGAATTGGTATTGGTTCTCAGAACACCAATGATACCAGGAAAGAAGCCTCCCAAGCTTGAACCAAAATGGGAAGGACCTTATTCAATACATAAGGTCTACTCCAATGGAGCGTATTCTCTGATTTCAATGGATGGAGAACACATCACGACTCCAACTAATGCCAGATTTCTGAAGAAGTATTTTGTATAAACACAAAATATTGTTCCCAGAACCAAGACTCTTACAATTGGTTCATACAGCAATGGTCCAGTATGACCTTAAACTGTAACTTCGTCCAACATGACGTTAAATTGTGTCACCTTCAATCTCCTACATGACATTAAACTGTATAATGTCCTATCTACATGACATTAAACTGTACAGAAGTTCCTTATTGGTCCAGTATGACCTTAAACTGCAACTTCGTCCAACATGACGTTAAACTGTGTCACCTTCAATGTCCTACATGACATTAAACTGTATAATGTCCTATCTACATAACATTAAACTGTACAGAAGTTCCTTATTGGTCCAGTATGACCTTAAACTGCAACTTCGTCCAACATGACGTTAAACTGTGTCACCTTCAATGTCCTACATGACATTAAACTGTATAATGTCCTATCTACATGACATTAAACTGTACAGAAGTTCCTTATTGGTCCAGTATGACCTTAAACTGCAACTTCGTCCAACATGACGTTAAACTGTGTCACCTTCAATGTCCTACATGACATTAAACTGTATAATGTCCTCTCTACATGACATTAAACTGTACAGTCTTCAAGATACTCTTCAAAGCCATTTATGGCATGATTTCTTGATTTGACATCCTTGTCTGAAAGGAATTCTGTGAAATATCTCTCAAAGTCTAGTGATTTAAATATCTTTATGTCACCAAAGATTGAGAGTTCATTCATTCAACCTCATCCTTTAAAATGAGAGAATCCTTAACCTGGGTATCCTTTTCAGGAATAATCCCCAGTTATAAAACCTTTGATCTGGGCATCCTCCTCAGGAGTAAGCCCCAAATCTTAATCCTTAACCTGGGTTTCCTTTTCAGGAATAAGACTCAGTCATAACCTTGGGCTTCCTTTTCAGGAATAAGCCCCAAGTCCCCTTGAACTTCTCTTAACCAGTCATAAATTACCTTTGATTTGGGTTTCCTTTTCAGGAATAAAACCCAATCATAAGTCCCCTCCTAACTTGGGCATCCTCCTTAGGAGTAAGCCCCAAGATTAGAGTATTCAAATCTCCATGAAGCACATATAACTTTGTGGACCCTGTTCATGGATTTTCTCCCTAAAAGTAAATCCTAAACCTTCGTCTATCTGGGCAGTCATCTATACATAAGCCCCAAAACAAATTCTAATGATTGCATCTTTTATGGCACAATTGTCTAAATTTTACCAATACCTCTTGTTTCTCACACCGAGCATGACTCACGTGAGCTTAGAGTGTAAAAGTAATTATGACATTCATCTTTGAGCCATCAATCATAAACATCATATCCCATTCCTCGAACTACGTGGGTTCTGATTCCTTTTCCAAAAGAAAGGATACGTAGGTAGCCCATTTATGGGTTCGATCCCAACTTTGAAATAATTTCTGTCCTTCTGAATGACAATAAACTTCAAGTGCCCCACTGAGTGGCTTTAAAACCAGCCTGGTCATCATAAATGACCAAGAGACTTTTATATAAATGTTTTGAAGGATACCATTGACCAAGAATCTCTAAACAGATATAGATGATTCTCTATTGATGAAGAACCTCGAATATCTATAAAAGATTCTCTAAATTTATTGCATATTTAATCATTGATTGTTAAAACTAAAGGAAAGCACATTTTATACTTGGTAATGTAATAAGGATTCACGAACTTAACTTAAATCTATAAAGAGGGTCCCGAAATAGACAATAATTCCCCTCAAAAAGGTGTGATGAGTCCGACCTCCCATCCTCTCGACCAATGCAAATTCCTAGGCTTCATTAGCCCACAAGCTAATGAGCGCCTACCTTTGGAAAGTGGGTCCAAATGGATGTGGAATCATTGGATGTTTCCGGTTCTACGAACAAACCCGTTAGAAACCGATCGGAACGTTTGAATCTCCCGTCCAGGAGGTCATCCTCAGATTCCGCGAGAAACAACAGGTCAGTCACAACCGTAGAATACTCAACCTCGTTAGCCTGAATCTGTTTGTGTTTGCTCTTGTAATAATCGGCATACAGATAACGGGCATCACAAGAGGCAAAGGTAGATGCATCGCTTTGAAGCATGCCCACTTTACCATTAAGGTAGTACTTGAGGCACTGGTGAAACGATGAAGGAACTGCCACATGCAGGTAGAGCCATGGTCTGCCCATCAACCCATTGTAGGCGGTGTCCTGAGAGACAACCATAAACTCGGTCCAGAAAACTAGGCCACCGAATTGGGTCTTCAAGCATATCTTTCTGACTGTTGTTTGTTATATCCTATCATAACATTGGATTCTTAGGTCATAAGGACTCATATCATCCTCAGACAACCCTAGATTTTCCAATGTCCAAGTCGGGATTAGGTTGATCCTGAAGCCTATGTTGAAAAGACAGTGGAGAACCTCCGCGCCATTAAACTGGTTGGTGATGTACAGTGGGAAAATGTGCCCCTATATGGGGGAGCCTTTATCTTCCCCATATAATGAGATAATGGCTTGGAATTCAGCATGCTCAACCGCATCACCATGGAAGGCTTCTGCGGCTGCTACCTCTATCTCAAACTGGAGTGGGTTCTTAAAGCCTTGGCTTGGGCTTCACGCCTATCTTCGGACAGGCGAAGAGCCTCAAGGATGGAGAGCCTTGCTGGAATGATGTCATGATGCTTGAGAACATCATAATTCTGTACTAGGTGTGAATTTCTGCTTATAGGAGGTTGTTATATGACAGGAGGTATGGTGGGCCCTACCATCTAGACTAGCGGCTAACAGGTGCTAGTAATATCCTGTTGTTCACTAGTCAAAGCCTATGGAATGACTACTAGATGAAGACCAGATGACTAAGACTAGTCCATAGTAAATCATTTCTATTCACGGCATGGTCTAGGTGGCTCTACCTGATTCAACAATACAAACAGTGGAGAAGGCGGACCTAATGACACCAAATGAGATGGATGTGTGTGTTGAGCTCTACGTTGGGCCTGCTGCTTGGTTTCGTTAGCATGAACAGCCGGACTGGAAGTACTGACCGAGGCACTCTGATGGCCCATATATCCATGGCTCTGCCGATGCTAGTGACGGTTGGGGACGTTTGGAGGATCCTACTGGTGCTCCTCATCATCAGGAATCGTGTAGGGATTTACTAGCTCTACGGTATTAACCGAGGAATACCCTTGACCATCACTTGAAGATTCATCCACTAATGGAATAATTCTGGGAGGAATCTCAATCTTCTAGGGCATGAAGTCTCCAAGAGTACGAAATGATGATGGAATCTGTGGGGGACTTTTTTTCCCTTACGTTGTCGATGCTTGCTCTTCTGGTAAGAGGACGGCTGATCCATTGACACATAATTTCTAGCGGTGCATGGTGCGGCATCTTCTAAAGGCTCAGATCAATTCAGGCATGCACGGATAATACCATGGGCACGAGAAACTGTCTTACGAGACATCCAATCATCATACTTCTGGGACCCATGGTTAGAAACCTGATGCCACTCACCTTCATTGTCACTACTGCTATCTGGCTTCACAAAGACACATGCCACATATTCCGGAGTTGGGCATAATCATACTATGTTATTATCCACCAAGTCTTGAAGCCAGTCTTTAAACGCATATCCCTACTTGAGGGTGTTCCCTCAAATCTAGTGATAGGGGAAATGATTAGGGAGATCAGTGAGGTTCACCTATTCTGGACTCCTACATTCTAGAAAACGTACAATCCCTTATTCCAAGGCACTTCAAAAATAACCGGGTACTTGATGTTCATTGAATGAGTAGGTCCAATTCCTCCTGTCTGAGAATGGGTCCATAGGATCCTGACCCTGAAGAGGGGCTAGAGGAGCCTATCAAGGAGGTGGATCTTGGTTATCTCTCCTAGTCGGTTGTGGCACATTACATGGGGAACCTTCTAATTCTGAGGTGGGTGCTTCTAGGCAAGAGGTTGCACCTTAGGTGGAGGGCCTCTGTGAGGTTATGGAGGCATCTCCACTGGTAACAACTCTAGTTTCCTGGGGGCCTCTATTTGGTCCACCGCGGTGGGCTTGGCCCTAGCGGCCCTTCTCGCGGGGATTTCAAGAGTCAATAGACGTGTCTGGATGGCCTATTGCAAGGATTCTTCTAGGCACTGGGCCTTATCAGAGAAGTCTCAGAATCCCTCAGGGTAATTCTGAGTAATAAGGGAGGGGACTAGTTCTGTCTTGACATTCTCCACACACATCGCCATCAGTTTCTCTTGATTCAATGGCATGTCAAGGGAGTATGTGAGCCCTTCCCATCAGGTGAAAAATTCAGTAACGCGCTCATCAGGACTCTTCTTTCAGTTGAAGAGGTCCATTATGCTCATCTTAAGAGTGGTGGAACTAAACTGGTAAATAAATTGCCTACGGAGGTCTTCCCAGTCAGCTACTGATCTAATGGGTAACTAGTTGTACCAAAAAAATGTTGTCCCTTCCAATGTCTGCACAAAACACCAGAGTTTGGTGGCCTCCTAGTTCGCTGGAGATTGCAACATGGGTCCACACCTTGAGATGAAGTGGGCCAGATGCTGCAGTGGGTAACTCGTCCCATTAAATGGGGAGAAAGTGGGATTTTCGAAACCCGGGGGTGTTGGCATATCATCCACCCATGCTGGATATGGCTTTCCATCGGGTAGGAATGCCACATGTCAAGTCTCTAAATATTTGTGTCGGGCGATGAGTGCCTTCATTGGATCATTCAGGTGGGGGTTTCTATCTTGATGAGGATCCCTGACCACCAATGCGTTGGAGAGTTCTTCAACATGATAAGAAGGCCCGACGGCTCGTGGAGGGGTTAGCGGGATGACCTACAGAGGAGCTGGGGGAATCTGAGTTGGATCTCAGATATTGTCTCGTCACTCTTGTGGATTTGGTGACACATACTTCACCCTCTTGTCGTAAGTTCCTACTTCAACCTTGACTGCGTGGAAATGATGATCAGGGTCACCTAGAGGCAATTCGCCAAGGAGAGGTTGTGCATGTCCCTACTGCTCTGACTAAGGATCACTATATTCTGGACGTCACTCTGTAGCATGTTCATCAATGAGGTCATCAACCATCTTCTTGTGCTCTACAAGTTGTTGACACAGCGTGGCTTTTTCAAGATCGTCTTCCACCTTCTGCACTAAGCCAGACAGGTCAGAGGGTTTGACGTCTCTGAGGTGTTACTTACCCTAGTTGGGATTTCAGCTGAGGACCAACACCTTAGTGGGCATGGGAAGACCTAGTAGATTCCTCTATTGATGATTAATCCTTCCTAATAGATCCAATATGTGTGAAAATCCCTCTGGTGGGGGGAGATCCTCACTAAGAATCTCTTGCTCATTCTCACCCCTAGTAGGTCATCCATGTTAACTGAAACCCTTCCTGGAGGTATATCCTATATGTCACCTGGAAAATCAGGCTGGCGCTGGATGGAACTGAAATGGGGGGACACTTACTACCCTTAACCATGGATTTGTACATGGGGATAATCCTCTTTAATTATCCTACAGTGCACTTTAAAGATTTGGATGCATCATTGTTGGAGGGTCCTATAGCGACCTAGTGACTCAGGGTGATGGGCCATGGGGAGGGTGACCAAATCAACCAAACGGTATTTTTTTCCAATTTCTTCAAAATACACTTGGATTTTGGGGTAAGGCACTCGCTGATAACGAAAGAAGAAGTTATTTTCCAAGAGTTTTTGGTGGAAATACTTGACGTCCTTCTGGGTGAGCGATTCTATTTCACTGAAATTTAGCGTTGTAACTGGCCAAAACATCTCAGGGAAATGGTCTCCACCATGAATGTCCCACATGCTCTTTGGCTCGAACTCGGGGTCTGGCCCCTGGTTTCCCCACTCATCAACTGGGGGAAGATGAGAAACTGGTAGTTTTACTGAGGCAGACCACTGGGACGGTGGGTTAGACAGTGGATAATATGGAGAGCGAGCTGAAAAACGGCCACATCTCGGGCTATCCTCTGAAGATTATAGTGAATTAGTCACCACATCATGGTAATATGGACTAGATACCATAGTTTCTGGTGCAGGGACTATAGATACTAGTTGTAGACCATGCTACAGCCCATCCACCATTGGTCTCCAAAATAGTTCTTCGTGATCTCTAGTCGTGGTAGAGAGTGCTTCTGGTGATGATTGAGGTGATTGCATGGCTGGAACCTATGGAGTTTCCAAATATCAGTCCTCCTGGATGTACTTGCAGAGGGAGGTAGGAATCTGATGGACCTCACATTCTGGAAGTATGAGGCCAATGTGCCTTGTTCTTGCCTCGACCCTTGACATAGAGGATCTAGGTGAGGGTTCCATCGTTGAGTCGTATTCCACCTTAGAATATGAGAAGCAGACTGGTTTAGTCTTGGTCTAAATCTTCTCAGTATTCTATTTATGGTAGAAATGACCCATCCTCCTACCCAGGGATGGTTCTTCGGGACAAGGTAAATTTCCAGAGCAAGGAGGACCTTCATCTGTACTAGTGATAGGGCGGAGAGGACTTTCGTCTGAGTGAGCTGGGGTGTGAGGAACAACTGGGCATATGTTGAAGGTAATATGGGGAGGACCTCTATATCCACTAATTGACGTGTGGAGGGAATCTCCCCAGAAAGTGTTGGAATGGGTAGGACCTCCGCTAGAGCTAATAGAAGTATGGGTAGGACCTCAATGCTCTTTTCCCCTGGCAGCGTCAGCACAAGGAGAGTCCTCGTACTAGTCAAGCCAAACACGGGTAGGACCCCCGCACTGGGTGCCAATGAAGTGAGGCTTACCCTCAAACCTCTGATTTCTGAGGCATAGTAGACATTCGACAATCGTTGTAAGGTCATGGGGGATTCCACCACACTAGAGATAGATCGAATGCGTAACATCTTTATACCAGCAGTCTGTGGCTGGAGGAATGACCCCATACCTGATGTCATGATCCTAGAAGAGGCTTCTGTACTGAGTGTCACTGCCATGGGGAAAACCCTCATTCGGATTGAAGGTGGACTGGGGCAGACCTCCACACTGATTTTAGAAGTCGGGAGGACCCTCATTCTCAATGGTGATGGTACGGGGAGGACCTTTGTACTGGGTGTCGTTGCCGCGAGTCAGTTCGTAGCTGCCACTACCTGCGTCAACAACCAAGAGAGTCGACCCCGCTTGCCTGTGGGGCAGTTCGGTCCTCGATCCGGGTTGGGTATATAAGTTCCCATGGTTATCATACATAGGGTGGTGATGGTATACATTGGTGGTGGCCCGATCCATAGTAGTTGTTGAACTTGACACCCCTTGGCGGGCGTCCTCCTCAGCCTGTGCCTGATGCTGGTGTCAGGTTAACCAGACTAGGGCCGGTGGTGCTGGCACATATCTTAACTTCTCTTCAACTCGTGGGGTTAGTTAGCAGTGTTTACATGGCCTAGTGGGAGCCCTCCTTGGGATCCCCTGAGGTGGGATCCCGACCGGGTTGACCCGGACATCCCCAACCTCATCGGTGTCAGGGAGGGAGTCATCGAAGCATTCTAGGGGGAGGCTCCCAAAACGGTTGCACATCATAGTGGGGAGAAATGGATCCCTACATGGCCCTTGGGGGTGACAGTGGTGAAGATGTGTAGATGCCTCCAGATCTTAATAGGCCATATCCCGAGTTGGGATAATCCACTCATCCACATATCGACGGACAAGGTTGTTTATCACCCTTAGTTGAACAAATTCAGAAGGGGATATGGGGTGTGGTCACCCATCAACTATGGTTGTGGAAGATTTCGTAGAAGTGGTGGAGCCATGTGGGACTGCCATGTTAGCGCTTCCCATGCCCCTGCGTTAGCGGGGGGGTGGTGATTGATTTCTTATTGCGACAGCTTGGGTCCTGTAAGGCAGGTAGATTAAACCATTAGTGTTGCAAAATGGAAATTTATGTCTAGTTCCCCAACGTCATTCTGTCTCCCCTAGCTAGTAAGAAGGATCCATGCCGAAAAATTCGCAGATCAAGATGTCCAAAATTTTAACTACCCTGACTTCTGGTCAGTTTCACATCGGGCCCGCTATTTTCTTGGTAGGACCCGACATCGGATAACTGGATCTTGTGACATGTTAGTCTATTGATGCCTCAAACGCTGCTAATCTTCATATTGAGGATAATAATTTCATGTCGGGTATACCATTTCTGTTTTCAATGCTTTCATCGGGGAGAACATCCGTCTATCAAGGACGCACTGTTTATTGCTCTGTATTCCCACTTTCTAAATGTGGGTGGCATCCGTCGCTTATTCATGTATGTTTTATCCATGATCAAAATGAGATTATGGGATGTCATTTTCTCCTTCCATGGATTCATCCTCAGAACTTGTTACCTAGTCTAGGTCTCCCTTATAGATTAGGACATTGTTTGTGAAACTATTCCTAGAGCCATATCTTTATGGATTCCTATTAATTACATTACTTCTATCGGGACATACCAAGGGGTCCGGTCAAGGCACCAACCTTCAGTTGGGGGAGTAGTCACATTAGATATCACTGGCATGTCTGGATGCTGGAACACTAGCGCGTCTGGGTTTCTTCCCCTTATGATAAGGATTCTTGAGGGTGTGGAAACCCAAGGCATCCCACGTCGAATACAGGGAATTATATTCCCTAGGCATGTCCCTGATGTTTTCCTAAGATTCCCATGTTTAACACAGGTTATGCTGTGAGTTTAATGTCTAGCATATATGGATCTGACTGATCAGAACACTAAAGTGAGTGGATAAGATGGGTAAAACCCCTTGAGGGAACACCGATGATAGGGATAACACGTGGTTAGTTACCTGAGTGATGTTAAGACTGGTGAAGAGGTGAATTGGCATGATCTCACCAGGATGTGGTGGCCTAGGTAAGAATCAAGATGGATGGTGGATAATTGAGTGAAGTGGTGGGGGAATGAGACAGAACTGTCTTGAAGGTAACGGTAGTATTGGGCTTGAGCCTCGTAGATACTTCCTACATATCCACGTGGCAGGAAATCAATGTCTGTGTAGTTCGGCAGGGAAATGGGACACCAAAGGAGGCGACCCGTATGGATAGGACCCAGAGGAAGTGGAACCTCCGGGTTGGGGAATGACCTTAATGAAACACATAGGCTAGAGGGGAAGGCCAAGATGAGGCATGGTTTATGGGCTTGAACCTTTGGGAGGTGTCCTACATACCTTTCCTTGGAAAGGATCAAATTACACGTAGTTCAGGATGGCTGGTGAAGAATCGGGGTGTGTGCAGAGGACAGTGACCCCATGATATACTAGGACTTACATGTGGTTAGTAGTCTGAAGTTGGTCTGACACCACTGGGGTAGACCAGAGATGCGGGTCCCAACTAAAATGACAAAAATAGCTTACCATCGATTACAGAGTACAATGGATTACCTCTAGATGGGGGTGACAATGACTTACCATTGGATACGATTGAAAACATCTTACAGCTGGATAGGATTGACAATGGCTTACCCTGAATGGGATTGAAAATGGTTTACCACTGAATGAGATTGAAAATGGCTTACCACTTAATGGGGTACGATTTAGCATCATGCGGGACAAAAGGGGCGTATAGTTTAATATCATGTAGGATGGGGGTGGACTGGAATGAAGTGGTCGGGACCAGTAGGTGTTGGGCTTGAACCTCATGGAGGCTTCCTACGCACCTTGACTTGGAAAGTATCAATGACCATGTAGTTCAAATGGTGTTGGTGAACCGACGTGAAGGGAGTTGGGACCAATGGTTGTTGGAATTGAACCTCAGATGGGGGGGGGATTCCTATGTACCTTGCCTTGGCAAGGATCAAAATCCATGTAGTTCGGGGTGGTGTTGGGTATTACGCTCTAAAGAAGCCCAAATAGTATTCCATGGTCAATGCTTACTCTAAGCCCATGTGATTTATGCTCGGTGTGAGAAACAAGAGGCAGCAAAGACCTAACGATCATGTCGTGAAAGGTGCATCAATGGAAGTGGAATGGGGCTTACATGTGGTTAGAATTCCAAAAACGAAATAAGGGATTATGCATGGTTCATAGCCCAAAGAGGAAATAGGGGCTTACGCATGGTGCCCAGGGAGATGGAGATTTGGACTTACTCCTGGATGGAGGTTCGGGTGGCAACAAATCCTAGAGGGAGAGGGACGGGATTATGAAGTTCCCAGTGCCCATCCCCCCCTCTGGTCCTTGGCACGAAAGAATAAAGGAGGAGTAAGGGTACTACCTTCTGTAAGAAAGGATATGGGCTTAAACCAAGGTGGCTTCCCTTTTCTGTGTGGACAGACGCCACTCTAGCAAATAGGATCTCATTCCTTATGGGGAAGATCACACTCCCGTAGAGATGATCGGGCGTAGAGAATGTCCGATATGAGGCACCCCGCGTATGATGCACGGAGTGGGGTCATAGTTTAACATCATGTGCTGAGGACGATTGCACTTGGCAGTTTAACGTCTTACTACTCGGACGATATGGTTTCACTCTGCACCCCTAGGACGTACATAATTGATACCCACCCACCCTTGGGGAAGGGAAGGCATTAGTAATGTCGTAATGAGGGGGTATCATGGAGTGATCTAATGAGGGTTCCATGTTAGTGTGGCTATGTGAAGAAGCAATAGCC
Organism: Viscum album; assembly: GCA_963277665.1. Lineage (NCBI taxonomy): Eukaryota > Viridiplantae > Streptophyta > Magnoliopsida > Santalales > Viscaceae > Viscum > Viscum album. The sequence continues at coordinate 1,857,100,731 of OY728153.1, read as the reverse complement.
TTTAGCGTGCCTATGAGAAGAAGCATAAGGCTAAGCAACACAGCAGGAAGCACCACCCAAGATATCTTGAAATTAATTCGTGCAAACCTGGATGGTCACACGGGAAAAGGGCACGTGACACAGGTGTGTTGCGCATAAGAGGGGCTTAGACATGGTGCCTCAAGGTAGGACGGCACATGGAGCGCACAGGGAAGGTGGCGCGCAAGATGAGAGGATGCACGTAAGATGGAAGGTGTGCGTGCAAGCCAAAAGGGTGAGCGCAAAATGAGAGGTGCGTGAAAAATGAGAGGCAGCACACAGGATGAAATAGCTGCGCACAAAATAGGTCTGATACAAGGGGATACTTGCATCCAAGATAGATCTTTTGTGTGAAAATGACTTGGGATAAAAGTAAATGGATGAGGATCACGCCCAAGAGGTCCCACCCAAAGGAGGACCCTTGGGGGACCTATCACGCAAGATCTAATACCTTGACGCCATCGTGTTTTCCGCGTGGTTGTGGAAGAGGTGTCTTCTGCACAGCAGAGCATTGCTTCATCTTCTGTCATCGTCCCAGAAGGGCGAAGGGTACGCTTCGTTTTATAATCGACGTCCGCTAAGGCGGCGTGCAAGGGGCACTGTGTGAAAATTGTCATTTTACATTGCATTGGGAACGCAAGGGTTTGCACGCCAGAAGAATGTTTGCGCGCCCCTCGGCATTTTGTGCGCCGATGCCTTTGGCGGTTTCTGGGGGTCGATGCGGAAGCCTTCCTTTGACTTACAATTGGGCGCGCAAGATTTTGTGCACCGCTGGGAAGCTTCACGCTCAAGACTTAACTGATTCTGGAGGACGTCGGCGCGTGAAGGACCCTTTGACGTCGCATTGGGCAGACAAGATTTTTCACGTCGTCGGGTGCCTTCGTGCTCGGGCCTTAACTAATTCTTGAGCACGTCGGCGCGCAAAGACCCCTTTGACGTCACATTGGGCGCACAATATTTTGTGGGCTGGGAGAAGTGTTCTGTGCAACTCTGCACTCTGGCATGCCAGTGCCTTTGGCAGTTTCGGAGGGGTTGTCATGGAAGCCTGCTTTTGACGTTGCATTGGGCGCGCAAGATTTTGCGCATCGGTGGGACGTTTGCACGCACCCCCTGAATATTGCACGCACTTTCCTCCCGAGTCGCGGAATCTTCTCCTTCACTTCCGAATACATCTGTTGCTCTATATCATTCTGATTCTGGCCCTATCCAAAATTCAGCGTCAATATAAATATTAATAAATAGAAATAAATATTAATAATATGCAATAATTAGTAATAATTAGGAATAAATAGCGGTAATTAGCAGTAATTAACGACAATTAGTGGTAATTATTAAATATTAGGAATAACTAGTGGTAATTAACGGTAGTTACTGGTAATTAGAGGTAATTGTTAATAAATAGAAATAAGTGGTAGTAAATAGTAATAATTAGTAATAATTAGTAATAATTAGTAATAATTAGTAATAATTACTAATAATTACTAATAATTACTAATAATTAATTAAAATTTGGAATAATTATGAATTAAGAGTAATAATTAGAAATAATTAGAAATAATAAGTAAATTTTAGTAATAAATAGTAATAATTAGTAATAAATTGTAATAATTGGTAATAATTAGTAATAATTATGAATAATTATGAATAAATAGTAGTAATTAGTAATAAATAGTAATAAACAGTCACAATGAGTAATAATTAGTAATTATTAGTAATTATTAATAATAAATTGTAAGAATTAGTAACAAATAGTAAGAATTAGTAATAAATAGTAATAATTGGTAATAATTGGTAATAAATAGTAATAAATAGTAACAATTGGTAGCAAATAGTAATTAATAGTAACAATTAGTGGTAATTAGTAATAATTTGCAGTAATTGGTAATAATTAGCAGTAATTAATAAAAAATTGTTGTAATTAGTAGAAATCAACGGTAATTATTAAAAAATAACGTTAATTAGTAAAAAATTGTTATAAACTAATAAAAATAATAATAATAAGTTGTAATTGGTAGTAATTAGCAGTAATTACGGATAATTAGAGGTAATTAGTAAAAATTAGTGGTAATTGGTAAAACATTGTTATAAACTAATAAAAATATTAATAATAAGTAGAAATTAACAGTAATTAGTGATAATTAGTGGAAATTAGTAATAATTAGTAAAACAATGGCTGTAATTAGTAAAAATTCAGCGGTAATTAGTAAAAATTTGCAATAATTAGTAAAAAATTGTTTTAAAATAATGAAAATTAGTAATAATAAGTGGTAAATAGTAGTAATTAGTGGTAATTAGTAATAATTATAAAAAATTAGCTATAATTAGTAAACATTAGCAGTAATTAGTAAAACATTACGATAATTAGTAAAAACAATTATTATAAAATAATAAAAATTAGTAATAATAATCAGTAATTAGTGGTAATTAGTGATAATTAGCCGTAATTAGTAGAAAATAAATTTTTTGATATCTAATTAATCATAAATAATTTATTCATTTTATATTCTTTAGAGTATTATGAAGCAAGGAAGTCAAGAATAATCTTTATTACAAGATCACGATTGGATTAATCGTCATAAGAATCTAGAAAATTCTAGTATAAATTTTATATATATTGAGGGTGTTGAATCTTTTTTATCATTTTCATAATCAAAACAAAAAAAATAGAAAGGATAATTAAGTTTCCATGCAAGAAATGTGATCTACGGATGTTTGTCACATTTGACAATGTCAAAGGTTATTTATTGCGATTTGGTTTTCAAAATGATTAATTTTTTTGGTATCAACATTGTGAAATCAGTTCCAAATATAATACTAATAATTTGGTTTCAAATCCATCAATGTTTTAAAATTTAGTACATGATGTTTCTAGTTCGTCTTTTCAACAAACTAAAACTCAGAATGATATTGATTAGACTCTAAAGTTGGAACCATCCCAATTTTATGATTTATTGAATTCTTTTGAGGAATCCTTATATCATGGTTGCAAGATAAGAAAATTTCAAGCATTTTCAAAATTTATAGCTATTAAATCAGATAACGAAATTTCAAATAGAGTTTTTAATCATATTTTCTCTTTGGTTAAAGAACTTTTACCTAAAGGATATGTGTTTCCAATAAACTTATATGAGAGCAAGAGGCTTGTTCATAATTTGGATCTTGGTTATTATAAGATTAATGCATGTTCAATTGATTGAATATTATATTATGCTAATAATTAGTCATTCATTTTTTGCCCTGCATGTGGACAATCAAGATACACAGAGGCTTAAAAAGGGAATTCTAGATTGATACTTGTAAAAAAATTGTTGTATTTCCTGATTACATCCAGATTTCAGAGTTTATTTATGTCTCAGAACACAACCCCATTAATTTCATGGACCAAATCCAATATTTCAACCAGTAAAGGCTTAAACCATCTTACTGATGGTGATTCGTGGAATCCTTTTGACCAAGTAAATCAATATTTTGCTTCAAAAGCTCAAAATAAGTGATTGGGACTTTGAACTGATGGTTTCTATCCATTTTTTTCATATGTTAGTCAATATTCTTATTGTCCTGTCTTAATAACTTTGTAAAATTTACCTCCTTGGATTTTAATGAATGAGTAATATATCTTTTTAACCTTATTAATTCCATGACATCATAAAAATAATCTATATGTTTATTTGATGCCATTGATTGATGAGTTAAATTTATTGGTGATTAATTATGTTAGTACATATGATATTGTTGAGAAACAGAATTTCCAACTAAAAGCTTCATTAATGTGGACAATTAGTGACATCCTAGGATATGGAATGTTATCTGTTTAGAGTACACATTCTCCAAAATCATTTCCTTACTTTATGAGGGACAGAAAAGAATTTATCCTCGTCAATGTAAGAAAACCTTGTTTCTTTTCCTTTTATCAAATATTTCTTTCTAATGATCATCCTTTTCAGAGGAATGGATATCATTTCAGAAAGGGAACAATTGAAAGAGATGGACCTCTAAAAATGAACTTAGTTATTGTGTTAAAATACATTATCTCCTCATTACCACCCATTATATTTGGACCGACTATAAACCAACAAAATATTTATGGCTTTGGTAAAGAACACATTTGGATAAAACTGAGTATTTTTGGGATCTTCCATATTGGTCTGATTTATTGGTTTATCACATGTTTTATGTCATGCATATTGAGAAGAAATATTTTGATAATATATTTTATATTGTTTTGGACACACCAGATAAGACCAAAGATAATGTAAGTGCATGATTAGATCTTTCAAAAATTTACAGGCGACAAAAACTTGAACTGTTAGAAAATGATAGTTCAAAGAATTTAATGAATATGAAAGTATTTTATAATGTTTACAAAGAAAATAATTTATTATTTTATCATTGGATTTAATATTTGAGGCTTCTATATGGTTATGTTTCCAATTTGGAAAGATGTTTTAGAAATGCACAAATTAAAGGATTAAAAAGTAATTACTATCATATTATAAAGGAAGACATCTACTGATTGGATTTAGTGGTTTCTTGAATTCTATTATTTGGGATACGTTAACTGAAATATAATACTTTTTTGAGATATTTTTGTGGTGAAAATAGACTCTAATACACTAAGTAGGTTGTAAAAAGATGTTGTTTTAAATTTATGTAAACTGGAAAAAGTCTTCTTGCTAGATTTCTTTGATTCAATGGAATATTTTATATTACATTTTCTGCAAGAAGTAAAATATAGAAATTATGTATAGTTCCTATGGATGTAATCATTCAATATATTCATGTAGAAATTGAATAAAAATGTATGTAATAGATTATTAGTTGAAGGATCAATTATAGAAGCTTATTTGAAAGAGGAAATTTATTTTTTCTAATCTCATTATTTTCAATCTTTTTTTCTGTTTTTAGCATGAATGTCTAGAAGGCCTTCTTTTTTATTTTTATTATGGATAGTCCCCCTTTTAAGGGTTTAAGGGGAACCCTTACATGACTCGTCGGCCAAAGGCACAAGGTCTGACAAACCCACAATGCATGACACGAAGGCCCAGAGGCATACCATGCCCAATACATGACCCGTAGGCCCAGCCCACTTGAACTGCCCCTCCCCAGATTTCTGTGTCATTGATCACCTAGCTCCCCACCTTGCATTGCTGGTCGGCTAGAATTGCCTCATACAAAGCTGCATGGTGTCTGGTCCTGATGGCGGCTGCCATACCCTCTCATTCTTCCAATCCGGTTAGCTCTGCATCTGGTGAATGCTACTCATGTTGCTCTGATCCTCTTCTAGGGCCTTTTCTGTGTGAACTGGGCTACTCCATGGTCTACATGACCCGAAGGCCCTATGGACTGAAGGCCTTTGATGAATTGAAGGCCCTGGATACCCGTAGGCCCAGACCGGTGGCCCAAAGGCCCAAATCGGGTGAATAGTTCTGGCTGCTACAGTACCGAACAGTACCTACTACAGTACTACTATAGTGACTGCTATAGTACTTCTATAGTACCCGGAAATTCACCTCCACCCGGTTTTGAACCAGGGTCTCTTGGATGCCAAGCAGGAGCGCTTAATGAGAGAAATTTTGATGATAAAATGAGAAATAAATTATTATTTTTTAATCAGCCCGGCCTCGGCTTTGGTAGAGTTCATGAATGATGGCTTTCAGATAATGAACATCAAAGGGCTCATACATATGTTCTTCTCTACTATGAACAAGTGAAACCATTTACAATATGAGTGCTATTATCACTTATTCTATTATCTTTGTTTTAGTAAATCAATATTATTTTATTTTTAGATTGTATGATAATCATATCAAGGAAAAATTTTCACAAATTATAGTATCTTCCATTGAAGAACGTCGGAAAAATAATTCTTCCTATTGGTTTCAAAAACTGGTAAAATAAATTTTTTATGGTTTAAAATAAGAAAATCAATTTATTAACTTTTATAATGAATATGTGGTTAATAGTTTTAGATTTCATACATGTTTATACGGGGAATCAAAAAACAATAAATAGTGGTGTTTTCTTGAGAGGATCTAATCGTGAAGAAAGTGAAGTTTACTTTTACAGCATGCTGGAAGAAATAATTGAACCAAATTTATCTATGAAATAATTACCTAGTGAGGTTTAAATTTCATTGGATGGATATTGAGAGATGCTTGCATGTTTATCTATGGAATAGAATCATTAATTTTAAATGTAAAATTTTTATAGCGGTAAATGAACAATATTTAATGTATTATCATCAAATTTATTATGAAAATTATTGTGATACTTTAAGAGAGTTTAGTGATTGTTAGAATATAATAAAAATGAAATCTTTAAAAATATGTTTATTAAAAGTGAACGTGGTTCTGCCTAAGTTAAAGTAATTGAAATTTTTCAAGATCCTACTCCAAATCTATCTTTTCCACGAAGAGACATGAATATCTATTATGACACCCCCATAGTTAAGGGACAATGGTGATGATCATGTTATTTATGTAACAAATAAATTTGAAATAGAAAGATATGATGAAAATGAAACTCCTATGGGAATTGATGATACTTAGGAGGAATATTAAGATATTGAAATTAACATATACGAAGATGTGGATGGAGATAAATATTAAAATAGTTAAATGGTGGTTATAAGTATATATAATATATATCTCTATATAATAGTTTTTTCTACTATTTTCTAACAAAAATAATTTTTGGTTTTTTATGGACTCGGATCTATTTAATGAGTTTGAGTGGGATGATCTACCTGGCGATGAGCATGATTTTTAATCATTTAACCCTCAGACTTATGGTGGTTCAGCAACAACTCAAATGGGTCATGGTTTTATGAGATTCTTGATTCTTGGCCCTATCCCCGAGAAACATCCACATCTTGACATCGATCGACGCATTTGGAGGTATGTTTACTTTTGTATTTTAGTTAGTTTTCATTAATTATCATTAATTTATTTATATACTAATTGTTTGATTATTTGTTCTGTTTTTTCATATCTTTTCACATATAGATATTGGATTGGGGAGTGCTATATTGTATAATTATTTTTCTGGATCATCGGTGACATGGGATCATATTCCCATTGATGTTCAGTGATGTATGTTTGAGCATTGGATGGTATGTAAATAAATAATAGTTATTTTGAAATTTATTTACTTAATAAATTGATATTATTAATTATTTGTACGGTTTATGGTATCTCGTCGATGATAGCATGTATGAATCTATCTGGGAGGCATGGGAGATCTGTATTCATGAGCATTGTCACCAATTTTTGCACAATCTGAGGAGGACAGCAATGCAGAAAGTGGGAGTCACAAAATTTGATCAGTCTTTCTTCACCCACTGACGAGATTACATATCATCTTAGGTTTGAGATGGATTATGTTTATATTGTATGATAGATAATTTTTAGTGGAGAGCATCATTAGGTCGATAGAAATAGGTGAGGCAGGAGGTGACACATCAAGTTGTTAATCATACATCCAGTACGCATTGGTGACATTTGGTAAGTACTTTTATTAATAATTTATATAAATTTAAATGTAAATAATTTTTTTTATAGTCATATAGGTAGTCTAACAACCTGGTATTACGGAGATTGACGTTTATAGGAGGATTTATAGTGATCCAATTACTGGATAGATTAGAGGTGATCTCCAACGTCATATTGTGGTCATTATATTTTATTTTTGAGTTTTAAAATTAATTGTAAATAATATTTTAACTATTTTAATTTTAAATTTCAGTTGAAGGAGTCATATGAGGACACGAAGTCTCAGTCACAGGATGAGATTTAGGCTGAGGTTGAGGATTGGACCTCTAGTGTGGCAGGATTTGATGATGCAACATAGATGCAGGTGACACAGTATGCCCTTGAGAAAGGCCGAGTTGTTGGTATTGACTCTCGATAGATTCCTGAGAGTTATTATGGTATTGTTGCAATGTCCATGTGCATATTGAGAGGAGCTCATAGAGATTCATCATCATCTTTTGCATAGTATGAGGAGTAATTATGAGCTCAGGGTGAGCTTATAGAGGCCATGCGTAGGGAACATGAAGAGCTCTATCGACAGTAGGAGGAGGAGGAGGAGGAGATGCATCGATGGTAGCAGTAGTAGCACAAGAAGATTATGGAGTACATGTGACATCTGACTCAAGGTTTAGGGATGGAGTTCATTCCACCATCTCTTTCATCTCCTCCAGATAACCCCCAGTGAATTATATACTATTTATGATAAACATTTGAATGTAATTTTTTTTAATATTTTTATTAATCTATATATTTATATTTATATATACTAAATTTTTTATATTTTTGTGAATATTGTGTTTTTTATTATTTATTAGGTTCTTATTTTTTAATATGTATTTATTTTATTTCATTTATTTATTTATTTATTATTATTACTATTATTATTATTTTTTATTTTTTTATTTTTATTATTTTATTATTATTATTATTATTATTATTCTTGTTTTTTTTGTTGCTGTTGTTGTTATTTTATTTTTATTATTATTATTTTATATTTTTTCAAATATTGTGTTTTTAAGTAATTTTATTGGTTTTATTAGTTTTTATTATTATATTTATTATTTTAATTATATTTTTTTTTATTTTTTTTATCTTTTATTATTATTTTTATTATTTTATTATTCGATTATTATCATTATTTTTTTTATTAATTAATTTATTTATTTATTTATTTATGTTTTTTACGAGAGATTTGTCGCAAAAAATGTTTTTTAAAAACCCAGATAAAGTATTTGCGATGGGACCCCGTCACAAATGCTTTTATTTTCAATAGTGAAAGTCCTCAATTTATAAAGTACCAAAAATATAAGGGTTGAACCGATAACATATAAAAAAACTTTTACACCTTTGGAAAATACTTATAAACTACTAAAATTCCTAACTAACAAGGATGCACAAAAACATGAAAAATATAATAATTGATAATTAAATTGATAAATAATGTCCCCAAATCATTAAAAATCTATCAATATAATGATTAATTTGGTAATTTACCAAAAAAATCCTTACATATTTGGAAGTACATAAAAACTACTGAAATTCTTAACCAATTAGAGATGAAAAGAAAAATATGAACTTCTAACTAGGAACACATCCAAAAAAATACATCACCATAAACATTCAAAATCATGTAAGGTATACATACCAATAGGAAAATCTTCCACCTCATTCATGTGAATACTCGCCAATGGAATCATTTTTTTCATATAAATTATTACCCATGTATATATCATGTAATGATTGTTATAGTTAGTTACTGCAATATTACAAAACTATAATTTAATAAAATATTTATAATTACAAACATGTGTGTCGGGGATAATATTTGATCGTGATCATGCACGACCGCACTACTTATTTACCCAATTTTCAAACTCCATGAGTAGTTTCTGGATTTGTGTGTTCAGCATAATCATCTCATCAAACTCCTCTTCAATATATACATGTGGGTCATCATGTTCCTCCTTAACCCACCAAATATTTCCATAAGGGATTTTGGTTCCATATGAAAGTGTATATCCATGACCATCTACACCTATGATGTGATGAAATATCTCATCACATCTGGTCAGGAGTTCTCATTCTCCCTCTGAAAGTTTTTGTATCTCTTCATTAAATTGATCCCTTTTAAAGTACTAAAAATATACTTAATCAGTTTTTTTTAAAAAAATTATAAGTAATAATTGCATGAGAGGGATAATTAGAAATACTTACAACTATATCAAAAACCTCTTGGTATTCTTCCTGGTGAGCGGGGGCTCATACTTCCATTAAATCAATGTACTAGCTAGCTTCATGGAACTATATATATGTGTGTGTGTGTGTGAAAATTTAGTAATTAATAAATATATAAACATTTCATTTAATTTCACTAATAATAAAAGTAAATATATTGAATATTAGATCTAAGACTTGTGATGAGATCCTAGCCAATGAGGGCTTACCTATACTACATGATTATTTTCATTACGCTCAAACTCTACCTACAGTGGAATTTAAAATAATATATGAGTATCAAATTAGTTTTTTTTAAATAAAAAACCCCTCGCATGTTTAGTCAAACAGTATTACACCAATATATCCCATTGATCAGGAAAAATGCATGTTGGTACATACAACCTAGTATCAGTGGAAGTAGAAAAGGGAACCCAAATCTCCCTTTTTATCTCTTATTTATGATCCCCCATATTTTTTAACACTTAGATATACAAATAGGTCGAAATTGATCTATAAAAAATTATAAATTTCTCTATACATAATGAATACATGTCATTATGATACATTTATTAAATAATAAATTTACAATTTATATCACATCTATACCTTCATCTCATCCTATAATATTTCAAGAGTCTCCTTAAAGAATGTATCCCAATCAAATATGGTGTGGAGGATCTATGGGGATCTCAAACAATATGTCCCAATTTATCATTAAAAGAAGTTGTATGTGTCCCAATTGGGTGAATGGTCTCATCAATATACATTACTAATAGAGTACTAGTATTCCATGTATGAATACCATTGGATTCTCCGCTATGTTTGATTGAAGAATTGCTTAATGAAACTGAAACTGTGTATAACATATTAATGGTAATTAAATAATATAACATATATGTTAAAAATCATGTGAAAATTAAATGATACTAGTACCTAATGAGGTCTATGACGATGTTGTAGATAAACCTCATGCAATCGACATAAAAGTAGTTTGTCTGGATGTGGGATAGATGGTCGGGAGTGGTAACTATCCTTTGTAAATTGAAGATAGAAATACATCTCATCCAATATGAGGGGCCTCCTTAGGCAAATATATGACTTTCCTACTCCCTAATTAAATATCTACACAACGAAACAAAAAGTGAAAAGATACATTATTATATTATAAAACATTTTCACATAACTGTAAATTCATATTACCTATAGGAGGGGAGCCTATATATTAAGGTCCAATTGCATGATAGATTCACAAATACATGGGGATGTGTATTCTAACTAATAATATCATCCATCATTTATGCAAAAACTCTCATCTTATTTGGAAACATACAAGCATGTACAAAAAATGAGAAAATTATATATGATAAATTATTGATAACGGTTCTCATATTTGTAGAATATAATATAATCATAGTAAGGAACAAAAAACAAATATTTCTTTGCTAATTAAAATATATTACATACCATTTAACATCCTCTCTCACCCAATGGATATCTTCATTCTACAGCATCACTGTATTTTTATTAATATTTTTAAAGAAAATACACTAATATCCAGTTGATCACGATTAGTTACAAACATCCCTCTCCATGATATCTTTATGACCACTTTTCAATTAGTATCTAAAAGATCTGTGAAAAAGTAAACTTTCTCATCTTGTGAGGACAATATGAACATATCATTATTTATATTGTCAACTCTATAAAATAAATTGTTTAATTTGGCTAATGTAAAATAAAATTTATCAAATTTGGTTCCATGAATTTTATCCACATAGCTTCACTTCAACAATAAATATTTATAAACTTGGATATATATAACTTTAATGATGTCTCTCAGTTGTCCATAGTAGTATCTGACATCAATTAAAGGAAAAATGACCCTTTAATTTTGTGTTGTATGATTTTGATCAGCATCCAAATTGTGAAATCAAAACTCATTTTCTCACATGTATATCCTTGTGTTTTATATAAAGTTCCATCATAAAGTTCTTTTAATTCATATGATAAAAGATTAATTTTTTATTTTTGTATGACATCGACCTATATAGGGAACATATTAAATAATATGGTACTATTTCACCACCAAATATATTATAATGCCTATAAATAAAAGTGTCATACAAATAATTACATAATTTTTGAACCACTCAAGGAATTTTTCATAGTGAAACTATTGAATCTAATGACTAGTTTCATGAGGAATCTCTCTTTGAATCACATAAACGTCTGTCATGATTATTAAATAGAATACTTCATTACATAAATATAATTTTTGAAATGTTTAATATAAAAAATTATATTCTTGAGTTAGTAACAACATACTGGATCAACACAACAATTAATTGTGTGTTGTACATTTGAATCCATTCAACATGTCTTAAATAAAATGAAATTCATTACCCAATGGGACCACTATGGATACATGTTATTTTATCGAAGTTTTTTTCAACATCATAAAGATATGTTGTATAAAAAATTCATACACTCATACATTAAATATCATTTTATAATTGATGCTTTAGGATGTGATTTATTATGAAAAAACCTATTTAATGTATTAATATACCTCTCAATTGGGTACATCCACCTAAACTATACAATTCCACCAATCATTACATTATTGACTAAATTTATAGTTAAGAAAACCATCACATAAAAAAATGAAGGTGGTAATAGTTTTTCAAGATGATACAATGTAAGCATGGTCCTATATTACATACACCAAAAATTAGTAGTTCAAACATTTAAAGAACATAGTTTCCAAAAAAAATACTAAGATCAATCAACAGTTTCACAACATTATATGGAAAACCATTATGAATTGACATAAGCAAAAAATTATAAAGTAGAATATGTTTGTCATGTATCTTTATTCATTGTAGTTTTTTAAATAACTTTTAACCTGATTTGAAATATTTGAAAAATTAACATATAGAACCTTAATTATTTTCAACATGGAGAAATATTTCTGTTTTTATTCCTTAATCATTGTAAATTGTGCATCTAGAATGTATCACTTGCTTCCACCAACCAATTGTAAATTTAAAGGTTCTATCAAACCCATTTTTTATAAATCAAGTCATGAATTTAAAGTATCTTTAAATTTCCCCTTAATACCCAAAATATTTCACAAGACATTATCACATACATTGTTTTCAATATGCATTGTATAAAGGTTATGTATTAGTAATTTTTACTTCTAGTATGATAACTTAAAGAAAATACTTGTATTCTTCCAATTATGACTATGTGTTATCTATGAAACAAGAATGAAAGGAATTTTTAAAAGTCATAAAGTTTTCAGATTTTCTCTTGGGTTAGTTGTGTTAACAATTGACACCTATTAATTTTTTTTGTGATTCACTATGTTCTATTATTCCATCAAATGATACTTTATCTTTTCTAAACTAATGCAGCCCAAGAATAAAATGTATTTGACTAGTGTATTCCCATTTCTTTAAATGTTTTAGCTATGTATATTTCATACTTTTATTATAACAAGGGAATGAAAATTATCTATTTTTACTCCACCCTTATAGTTTTTCATAAGCTGGAAAGTCATTAATTATCTGAATCAAAGTAGACTAAAGATTAAACACTTCACAAGATTAAGCATCAAAATTCCTCACATCTTCAAATAATAATTCATTCAACTCATCGATCAATGTTTGTAAGTAAACATCAATCTTTTTAGTAGTACCTCTTGAATCATAGATAAGTGTAGAAAATTTTAGAAAAGGTTTCTTCATGTTTAACCATAGATGAATATTGTAAGGAACTAACACCATTTTCTACATGTTATGGGTTTCTCTAACCATTGATCTAAATGGATTGAAACCATCAGTTTCCAAACCGATATGAACATTGTGAATGTCTTGAGTGAAATTTATTTTCTTCTTATTAAACTCCCTTCATGTAAAAGAGTCTTCTAGGTGGGTTAGTTTATAGATTTCCATATTCTTCTCTATATTCCATTGTATCATGTTTGAAATTTTAGATGGCATAAAAAGTTTATTCAATCTCAGTTTTAGTGGAAAATATCACAATTATTTCAAAGAAATATGTTTTACATGTTTTGTACCTATAAATGATTGACATTGAAAAGTTCATTTTCATCCACCATCCTTCCACTTAGAGGACTTAAAAATAATAAAACTATTAATATTAGAATTTTCATTTATAAACAAATGCAATTATTTGGATATTTATCCACTGTATCATATGTAAAACTAATATTTTCAATTAACCTATTTTAATGGTAGTAATTCTCAGGAAGCTTCACACCAACAGGTAAGAACTTATGCAATAGTTATAGTAATGTATCAAAAGACATATCAGTCCATTGATTAAGAGTCTTAAAGTGTATCAATTCCACTATAAATGATTTTTTTTAATTTATATGGGTATAGTTCAATATGATCGCATCAAACATCTCAACAAACATTAATGTTTCCCCATCAACACCTAAATGGGGATCATTTCAAACTACTCCATCAATCCCTACTTTAATATCTTCATGTGTGAACTCTTTTCCAAGGTCATGTTATATTACAATCATCATGTTTTCCATTGTATTATGTACCTCTATGTTAGTGAAGGGTATTTCTTAACTACATGAATCATAGAATTCTCCATGTTTATTCCATATATTATAATTATTCAAAAAACCATTAATAATCAATTTTCCTTTCAAAATTTCTCATTTTAAGTATTTCCTATTTGTACATTTTCTATAAGGACAACAAATGTAAACATTCTCTATCCCTTTCTTGAAATAAATGAATTGTTGAATACCCTCCATGTATTCCATATAAAACGTATTTGGTATATCAATCAAACTCTTATCAATGCCATAAACTAATAAAAAAATTTATTAATAAAATAGAGAATAATAAAAATAAAATAATATTATGATTTTTTAAGAATTGGAATAATTTATTTAGTAATATACATTAAGAATATATTTAAAACAATTTAATGATATTAAAAATAAAAAAACATGTTATTGAAAAGTAAAATGTTATGTTTAATAATCTAGTTATTTTGCAACATATAAATTAAATCTCTAGACATTAAAGATCACAAACATTAAAAAAATAACCAAAAAATTTAACGAATTTAAAAAAAATTAATAAATAGCTAAAAATAATATATCATATCATTTAAAAGGGTCCATTTTAAAAAAATACCAATATAACATTATCATAACAAATAATAATCATCCCAAAAATTAATTAGGATTTGAACCATAAATTTAAATCTTGTGCAATAATTGGATGAATAAAAAAATTATATTTATATTTTATTATAAAAATCAATCATATTCAAATATTCAAATTAGATTAAGTACAAAATATGATTTAATAAATAAAAAATTCAAAAGTAATACATAACTATTTTTAAAAAATTTCACTAAAAAAGTAATACCTGACTAAAAATAATATATCATATCATTTGAAAAAAAATTTGTAAAAAAAATCAATAATAATATAACACTATCATGATAATGTATAATCATTCTAAAATTTAATAAATATTTTAACCACCAATTGAAATTCAATATAAGAGTTGGATGAATAAAAAAAATTCAGTTAAATTTTAATATATAAAAAAATAAACAACAATCAAATCTTTAAATAAAATTTAGTCCTACATATGATTAAATAAAAAATCAAATCAAATTTTAGAGATAAATTTTCACATTGTTCAGTGGGTGTTGCAACATAGATTAGAC
The DNA here is from genome assembly GCA_963277665.1 of Viscum album. Classification (NCBI taxonomy): domain Eukaryota; kingdom Viridiplantae; phylum Streptophyta; class Magnoliopsida; order Santalales; family Viscaceae; genus Viscum; species Viscum album. The sequence continues at coordinate 1,857,085,230 of OY728153.1, read as the reverse complement.
ATTACTAATAAAATTAAAAAATAATATTAAAAAATAATTTGAAAATTTTTCATAAATATTCTTCCAAAAGTAATGTGAAGTGGAGTCTCCAGTGGTAGGGGTGGAATTGAGATGAACTGAATATGTTGTTCCTTCTTTAAGGCATTGAAAGCATGGGGATATGGTGGATTTGAAAGGGATATTAGGGTTCTGAGTTGGGTTTTGGGGGTGAAAGGGGAGAAGGGTGTCAAAGAGGCATGTTGGAGGTGGGTATATGTCACCAGTAGTGATAGAGAGGCATTGCAAGGGCCGACGGGCTGGAGGAGGTCTTGGAGGATGGTGTGGGAAGGGTCGACATTGCGAGCGGTTTTGAGAAGTGGGGCCAAAATCCATGGTGAGGCGAGTAAGGGGTGGGGTCATGAGTGGAGGTGCATAGTGGGGTTAGAAGTAATAGTGGAGTGTTGGGTCATGAGCAGTGATGAGGGGTCACGAGTGATGTGGGGAGTGGGGTGCTGAGTGTTGGTGGGGGTCAGGGTCACGAACAGTGTCGAGGAATAGATGATTCATCATTAGTGGGGCGGTGGGAGGGGGTGTCATGAGTGATATGGAGGTTAGTTTTAGGGGTAATTTTGTTAAAAAGATGGTGACTAGAAAAGATGGTTGCCAATATCCACTTTTGGTGACTACCTTTGTACGTTATCCATTTCTAACCTCATCTAATACATATTTTTATATTAGTGTTTGATATGGTTTGAAACCTTTGAAAAGAAATGGTTTAGGATCTTGAGCTATAGTGATGGTCAATATCAGTGATGGCATGATAGATTATACTATGCACTACTGTGTGAGAATGACATCTAGATAATCATGATGAGTTCAGATTGAGACTTATTCAGTGATATATTTAAAATTTCGTGATTTATTCTTGATGTATAGTTGATATAATTTTATTTATATTATCATTTTCCAACTGTTTGACATAGTTTGATGCTATGTGCTACCAGTTCATTCATGAAGTGGTAGCTTATGTTGTATCCTAGAGTGCCTGGATGATCGAGAAATGATAATTAAACTAATAAATAAACATGGTTAGTTAATGGTGTTCATAGATGATGATAACATACTTTAGAATACAAGTAAAGTTTAATGGTGTTTAAGGCACTAGGATTATGATATTAAAATATCAATCTTGTAAATTTGGATATGGAATAATAATAATTAATGTATAATTAATTTATTAATTAATCAATTAATATTAAACTTAATGCTTAAATGATTTCTATATATCTAGACCTTAGTGGTGGAAACTGGGGATCCTGTAATTCTTGTATGCTTTCTGATTTCATACACTACCTCACACATGTCAGTAGGGTAATCAACACCCAAATGTTTTGGGTCATGTTTTTTCCAATATCTTGGATAGTGAGGGAATGGATGTTTGAATTCTCACTCTCCCCAAATCTCCCTTTATACATAAATATGAATGAGTGTATTATAATATATAATGGATTACGATATAAGGTTTATTCCTATACAGTCTATAATGAATCTTAGTTTACAATACATTTATATGTGGGTTGTAATAGCTTTAGGTAAAACGTACAATTATATCTGGGCATGGTGGTTACGGCTTCCCATATGTGTACTTACATGGGTTGTGATGGATTGACGTACAATGCATTACAGGGTTGTGGTGGATTCTAGAATAATACATGATTACTATTGAGATGGTTCTATGAGGTTTAATATGGGATGGTGAGATGGATATATGGATGGATGTCAACAAGAGATGTTGGGCCCTTCAAAAAAACTAAGGTTAGTAGGACTGAGGTCTGACTCTCATCAGGGATGACTTTACTTATGGAATGGATGAGCACAGGACATGGGTTGTTGGGACGTGAGAGTGAAAAAAAAATAGGGAAGTGGAAGTGGGGTACATTTACTTATATATATCTATTTTGATAAAGAATTGTATACTTTTATGCAATATTTAGTGAGGGATTCATGGTGAGTATGGAAAAACTAGTAATACTTTTTTAGGTGATGAGTTAGTTTTATCTATTTATTCATTGGGGTGTAGTATGATTATTTCACTTTTTACACAACAGGTTTCAAGTAGGATCCTACTAACACTACTAGAATTTATAACTATACCAATTTTGATAAAATCGTTCACATATGTCCCCTATATTAATGTTTTTAGTTAAATATAGGTATTAGATGGCTCTATGTGGGATATTCCAATGGTTTTAATAAATATTTGGTATATTCTCAAAGTTATACCTCCCCTTTACTTTGTGCAAAATCACACCCTCACAGATGGATTCTCCTCCCCTATGATTCCCTTTTATTTCCCTTTTGATTATACTTGGATTCATTATTTTTCAATGATTTTCAAGTGTAATTATTAATGTGTTTTAGTTTCTTTCACCTTTTCTCTTCTTTTATCCTATTATTTCTATATTTTCATGACTTATATTGTAAATAACCTAACCCAATTAAATAATTTACATGTTTCTATATTATTTTATTAAAATATCGTGTGAATAAGTTCCACCCTATTGAAATTAGTTTTCATAAGGTATATTAGTTCCTTTGTTTTTTTGAAGAAGTTCTCTAATCTACACTCATTTCTTATGAGGTTTATTTGAATGATTTTAAGGTGATCTAAAAATGTATATATACTATGGTCCCTCTTAATTTATGATGGGTATTATTTCACACCCATTCTTGGTTGAATTTTCACTTGTGGATCAAGCAGAAAGTTCCCCTACATTCCAACCAAAATAGTATAGCTTGATTAATTCTATTTTAATCCTTTAGAGGAAAGTATATTAATTTAAAATCACTTCATACTTTGTATTTTTTATTCTTAAATTAGTTAGAGAAATATAATTTGATCTGGATTCATAGAATTGGAGACTTACTAACTAGTAATTCTTTGATTGAACTACTTTAGAGCTTCCTCTACACTTTAAACGGTGATTTACTTGAAATTTGGGACATAAAAAATCTTTTGGAGTTGATCCAATATTTTCTAATTAGGTGTATTACCCAATAAATCATGGCTTGGTTTTTTATTTATATTCCATGATAATTTATCTATATAATATTCCAAAAATAAAAACTTATAAGTTATATCTATTTTATCTGATAATTTTTTGGATTTATATAAAAATGATAATTATTAAAAAAACAAGAAGAGAATTTGTACAATATTAATATTTATTTTATTAATGTAGTAATTAAGTTTAAAATTGGTTCAAATAAATTTTCAATTAATATTTTAGTTTTGATTGATTTTTGTAAGGATAATTTTTAATACTTTACAATCTATATGGTATTTAAAATCCCAATTGGAAAATACAGAATTGTTTACATTATATGACTTTATTGAAACCCTATTATGTGAAGGTTTTGTAGAAAATTATATTATATGGTATTAAATTATCATTATTAAATCATAAGTGTGCATTTTTTGTAACTGTATTGAAGATTTTTGTGTTGTATTATGTATATTTATTACTCATTAATATTAAGGATTTCAATATTATTATTTTTTAAATATGGTATTTTTTTTATCCAATGGGATTGAATTATGAGATTAGGGATGTAGGTAACAAATATAAAGTTTGAATTATTTTCAAAGGGCCTTTTCCTTTATCAAATTGGATTTTTCATGACAAACTAAGTTTTTTTTATAATGATATATTCATATATGTTAATTTTGGTTTTTACACATGGAAATGGAACGTGATTTAAAATGAATTTGACATCAATATTATTTCAAAGATTTTAGAAGTGATTAAAATAAAGTCAAAATATATCATTTACTTAAATATATTTTGGATTTGGTAATGAAATTTGGTTTGTAAACTAAATTATTTTTAGTTTTTTTATGCATTAAAAATAAATGTTTTTTAAAATTGTAATATGATATTATACATTGAGATTGAATAATTCAAGATTTATTTTAGAATTATTGAGTGGTTATGAGTATTAATTATGTTACAATTGGTTTTATTTTTAATGTTTCAATAGTTTTTTATATTATAGTGTTTGTTTTAAAAATATAAGATGGTTTTTAAGGTTGATATGTGTTTATATAGTCTATATTTTTTAACCTTTTAACCATTTATCTTGATTATACAATGTGTAGATACCTCTTGAAATGTTAGGTTATATTCCCAATTGATGATCTCGTCTTTCACCATTTTAATGACCTAGATTGAAAATGGTCTAACTTAATAATATATGTTTCATGTTTCCATATTATTTTGTAAAATAAATTTTAAATACCATCAATACCTAGTTTTAGTGGGATGTTTAAGTCAATGTAAAACCATATTTGTTTGGTGTAGATAGCTGAGATCATGTTGGTTAAACATTGGATAACTCTCCACTGTCATTAATTTTTTACTTATAGTCTACTTTATTGATATTAATATAAATTTTGTGTAACATAATGGATATAAGTTGTATGTATGATATTTATTGGATATCAACTGAGTTTCAAAAGAAGTTGGATTGTTTTCTAGATTTTGAATTCAATAATGATGTTGATAAAGGTCTTATACACTTCCATTGTTACAATTTTTTTGGAATACCATAGTTAAGTCATGAAGAATCTAGCAATTGTATTAAAAAGATATGTTTTCAAATAAAATATTATGTCTAGTGTCATAATAGAAAGAAAAGGAAATTGAATATTGTTCATGATCGAAATGAAATTAGTGGAATGCAGAATTTGGTATTTAGAAAATTTTTATTTATTCATAATAATGAGAAAGAAAGTATTTCAATGAAAGAAGAAAATTATATGATTACACATGATGTAACTAATGAAAATGATAATGTTGATAGGGTAAAAAATTTATCAATTATTCCCGGACTCCAATATATATACAATGTGAAAAAATGAAAATGCTATAATTTTTACTATGGTTATACCATGGTAAAAACATGAATGGAATTTCTAATATTATAATTGATTATATTATGAAAATTTTAAAGTAATTACTTATTAATGGTGTAGATATTCCATAAAATCATTATTTGGTATGGAATTTAACTCACCAACTTAGATTTTATAAAAATATAATTCATGCTTTTTAGAAATATTGCAGCTTATTATGGGAGAAAACTATAAGACTAAATGATTTTAAGAATGTGGTAAATATCTATAGAATCCAAATATAGATGTAACACTATATTTTTTCCATATAAACTAATATGGAACTTTCTATGGATTTCTAGGCCCCAAACTATTTTCTTGTCTGATGAAATATCAACAAATATGTGATGGCATAATGCTAAGAGAATTAAGGATAATAATGAGTTGGTTTATCCTATTGATGTATTATCATGGTATATATTTTATGCATGAAGTAATTGTGGTGTGTAATGTCAGGATAGGTCTATCATGTGATGGTTTTGATCAATTTAGTTAGATACTTAGCACAGCACATACCCAGTTTTCATTGACATTTATAACCTTATTCCATGGATGTGTAGGAGGAAACCATTTAATTTCTTAATAATACTCATATATGGACCTTATGATTCTAGAAATGAAATATATTTTTACATGAAACCTTCAATAAAATAGTTGAAGCAGTTTTGGAATGCGGGTGTGTGCACACACGATGCTTCTTTGAAATACATATTTCAAATGTGTGTTGTTCTTATATGGATAAAAATAATAATTTTCTTACTTATGAAATTATTTATAGCTAGAGAATTAAGGGAAAACTGTATTTTGTTATTTTTATAAAGGATACATGTTCTAGAAGAAGTAAATATCATCTCAGTTCTAGTTTCATGGTACATTGATGATTCTTGTCAATCGATCATCCATATAGGAATAATCAGTGAAGTTTTGATAATACCATTGAGATTAAGAATACACCTCAATGTATGTATAGAATTGATGCACTTAAATAATTTCAAGATGTAAATTTTTCATTCATGAAATCTTTTACAAAATATAAAAATAGAAAGAATGTTTCTATTGAATCTAATTATAATTGGAAAAATAAAAGTATCCTTTTTTATTTTCCTTATTGGTCAACCAACTTGTTTCATCATTTTTTAGACATAATTCACATTGAGAAAACCATATGTGAAATATAAATTTAAATTATTCTAAGTTTCAATTAGAATACCAAGGATGATATATGATCTCAACGTGACTTGGTGGATTGGGGTATCATACTAGAACTACATCTTGTGTCTATCAGTGAAAATAAATGGAAATTTTTGTGTGCTTATTATGTGATGAAACCTTAATAGAAAAATAATTTTGTTGAAGTACTATATACTATCAAGGTTCTTGTTATTTATTTAAGAAATATATCAAAATGGGTCATTATAAAAGAGTTGAAACTGAAATCTATAAAAACTCATGACTACCACATCCTTATACGTGAATTGATTCCAATAATAATAAATCATTTATTATACAATAATTTAAGTGTGATGGTTATGAAATTTTTATAGAGATCTATGTTCTAAAATATTATATAAGTCTTTATTGAAAAAAAATAAAGAAGAGGTAGTGTTTATTCTATATGAGTTATATAAAATTTTTCCTCCATTTTTTCACTTACATGTCTCATCTAAATGTCCATATTTCAAAAAACAAATACTTTTTGGGAGACTCATTTATTTTCATTATATTTATCCAACTAAAATAAATATGTTCTCAATAAAGTATTATGTCTAGAAAACATACTAAAGGTTCCATTATGAAAGGTTACTTGGATGAAGAATGTATAGATTTTTGTTCAGTGTATTTGGGTGACGTGAGCACCATACAAAACTAGCCAATGAGAAATAAATCATATAATTATGAGAAAATTGAACTCACTTTACCACCACTTCCCCAAATAGGTGTAATTATTATATCATATTCATTGGTTTTATTGATACTTGAATAGCGAGAGATGGAATATCGCACATTCATGTTTAATTGTAATTTATTAGATGATTACATCAAGTGAGTAATTTGAACATGTATATGTTATCTTATACAAAGTAGTTTTAAATATATCTTATGATTTTATTACCTTTTTATATAGTTAAAATAAAAAAAATATAGGTATAACTCATTGTCCATTACCTTTGATAATGAGAGAGACTTTTAGAGAAAAGGGTTTCATGTTTGGATAAAAACAAAGGTATGATAATTAATTTAATAAAATATATATATTCATATAATTTTAATATTTATTTATATTTCATGTATTGAGTTTACCTATTGACTCTATCTTTGAAAAAATAAGAGAATTATATTTTGGTTCCAATTACTTAATTCATGAATACAGATCACTGATCATAAATAGGTAAAAATTTTCTATAACTGATTGGATAGTGAACATGAGAACATAATATTATGGTATTATGTTAACTACAATGAAAGACTATTTTTTGTGCATAAAAAAATAGTACCCGATGTTAAAATGTGTATTATTATAGAGTTATTTATTAAATAATAATAATGTATTATTACTCCCATGGTTGAGTCGCTATGATAAAATGAAAGTGGTTCGATTTAAAAACATAGAATGGAACATTTATTTATGATTGTGGATTTAGAGTTATTAACATGACTCAATTCCTAGCTATTGATGATCCATATATTCTGGAATCAATGGTGAAACACATATCTTATGTGAAAGACCATCTAAGACCTAAATTCGGTGTCATTGGTGATCTAATCCCAAGAAATATTTTTTATGATAGTGGAGATGAATTTGGCACCATTGATTCCATCATTGGTATTGATTAATATATTACATATAATGACTCAAATGGTCCAATATTTAGAGTTGATTATGAACCTGAAGTAGTGGTGGATGATATATATAATTAACCATATGTGTTCTCAGTTCATTCACTTTAGATCTACTTGAGTATTTTAGGTTCATTATATTAAAATTACTTTATTTTGGTTTCATTTTTTAAACTATAAACTGATTTTAAAAAACATTACATGTAAATTGATTTTACAATTTAGATGTAAAATTTTAAATCATTTTACATGTAAAGAAAATTAAATTTACATGTAACATGTTAAATCAGTCTTTCGACTAAATAATATAACCCAAGAGTGTAAAAACCTATTTTTTTATTTAATATTTGGAATATTTTTAAATGGTATGTTTAAATTAAGTCATAGAGTAAGCATGGTTTTCTAGGCCCCATGAAAGGTTATTAGAATCTTAAAACAGTTTAGATCTTTTTGATTGGTCACATCCAACACCACGCCTTGTTGAAATCCATGGAAGTCCCTATGTGTAAAATGACTTACCAAAATATATTATCTAGGGTATATCCTTGAGTGTGAAATACTATATTAGATCTTATGGTTCATGGATTGTGTGACCTAACCAAGCCCATTTTGGAGGCTGTTGTGGGGGAAAACAGCTTGGTTCTTGTCCCGCACCCATGGTGGATTTCTATTTCCATCAATTCATTAATAAAACCACAAACAAGGCTAGTATGTGGTGGATATTGTGGTGATAGTTAGTCTGGATTTGAAATAGTTGAAACCATTATCCTTCTTCTTGTACCTTGAGTGTTTTCAAAGGGGAAACATGTGTGTGTTCAATAGGGGTCTTTAATGGACTCTTAATTCATTTCCACCCTATTAATCACTTAGGATGCTCCTATCTTTAGTGTTTTCATTTGATCCCTTCATTTTCTAGAGGGCCATAAGGTGATTTTGATGAACTAAAAATATAAAAAATTCTCTCTCCTTCATTGTCATTGAGAGAGGTTTGTGTGTTCCTGCTAGAAGGGTGAACCTTTGGTGTTGAAGGATCATTCTCGATGATCAACAATAGATGGGGTTGAGGATTCTTTGATCCCGTAACAAGAAAAAAAAATTATCCATGTCTAGTTCTTATAGATGTTTCCTCCTCTATTAATCAAACCCAACTGTGGTTGGACCATTTTTATTTTGGATTCCTTTTTTCTTTATTCTAGAATTAAAATGAATCAACTCAACCCATTGAATCCGTGTTCCTATGAGTTAAATTTTTATCTATTTTGAGAAATTTTAGTTTATTCATTGGTTTTATTGTTTGTTTATCTACCTTGTATGGATTCCACTGACGAGGTAAAAATTAACACGGTCATCGTTTGATTTTCAATCTTGTGTTATATGCCTTCCTTGCTTCATTCTACATTCATCATCATCATTATATTGGATAATAATTTGACTATATCTAAAAACCTATTTCATGGTGTGTTTGACTCTATGTTTCTATGAAATATTTATACATGTTCTGTTTTTGGATTGGAGACATGATAGAGGCATAGTGGAAAGGATAAAAATCTGATTATGGTGTGGGTGAAAATGGTTTTACGAGTAGGATTGTATGGGTGTTTCCTTATTGAGGTGTGGCGTTGATGAATTCTTCATGGTCCACATAATCTATGTGATTTTAAAACAAGAACTACAATGGAATTAGAGGATAAAGTGGTTTGGGTGATGATGTGTGGAATATCCTAAGTTTCTGAGAAACTCTAAACTTGATAGTGTGTATTTTGGATGAGTTCACATTGGGCAGACCCCTCTTTATGATGGCTAGACTTTTGGGCTATGATAATATCACACGTACATGTACTTTTTCTACATGTCAATTGAATCCTATAATGGTTTCATTTTTAGTATGTGTGTGTTCTCTCTTTCACCATTCCCATGAGGGTGTAGTGAGGTATCTTGTACTGTGTAGAGAATGATTGATCCCCTCTATAGATGAGTTCTGGATAGAGTCATGTATCCCCTCAAATGGAACAGGGTGTGATCCTCTATCCCTTTCTTACCTAGGTTGGGGAAGGTATCTTATGACTGACATCTACGGAATGTGATTCCCTTCCTAGTGGGTTATTCTAGAAAGGTTCAAGTATCCCCCATAGGCACCAGGCATGATCCCCTGCCTGTGTATCAACATCATAAGAGTACTGTTACATACTTAAACTTCGAAAGGCTTAATGTGTATAAACTTTTGAATGAGTTCCATCAATGTTGTAAAGACTACTGGAGTTAGTTCTCTTGGGTTGGAATTACCTTGGATCTTTATGTAAAATGCCTTGGATGGTATTGAAGGCATACCTCACTAGAGACTCGAAGTCTTCCTTTGAGTATATATGGGTTTTATCTTCTTTTCCCTTGATTTTGTGATTTAGAGTTTACTCCCTACTTGATACATTGTGTTTAGTGTTTTTACGGTGTTCTATTTGATATGTTTATACTCACCCCTATATAGGATTAATTTGCACGTGTCGTGTCTTATATTGATGACATTCCTTTCAATAGATTCCTAGGTGTACCAGGAGCTGGTGGATCTTAGTTGGACTAGACTTACTATAAATGGATTCTTGATTCATAGTTTGGTAGATATTTCCTTTTTCTACAAGGTCATACTATTTTATAGTTTTTAGTAGTATTTTTTTCCCTTTTTATATTTTCATGCCCTTTTATCATACACTTATGTGGGATTATATTTTTTGAATGAATTTATAGTATTAATTGTTTATCTTTCTACTTTTTATTTTTGTATGGTGTTTGGTAGGGTGGTAATTAGGTTAAGGTATATCATGTGTGTGATATTTCTACTCTAGTCTAGATTCTATTACCAAACCCATTATTGGTGGGATTGGGGTGCCACACTCAGCTTATCACCTTCTAGGAAGGCCCTGGTAGGTTGGGTCATTACAGAGTGGTGTCAGAGCTATGTTGTCTTGAGAAAATAGTTTGGATATAGTCTAGTTGTAAATATAGGTATATGAACATGATAAATAGTGATAAAGTTTCTTGAGTTCATCACTTGGTCTAGGGTACCCAGTGATGGTGTGTCCACCAATGTATCCATTCAATGGGACTTTTATAACATGTTTGTCAACTCAGTACATTTTGGAACTTGTTTGAAGGAAAAATATGGTACATGAATCATATAAGAATGTGTTTTGGTTTCCATGTCCTTCTTGATTCAGCTCCCCAGATATTCTCTTATGAATATGGCACATCTTTATTATTTTAGGATGTCTCCATGATGACAAACAATTAATATTCCACAGCTAGATTTTTATGATGATCCTCTTAATGATGTGGTTTTAGTCTAATAACGTGTGCAAGAGGCGATTCCTCTAAGTGGATTATCAATATTACCTCCACCTGTAGAGAAGCCTATTATTCCAGTGGTGTCGAAATGTAACATACATAGGCTTATCATGCATCACAAGTTTTGTAGACAGATATCTCATAGGTTTTGGGGTGATTTAGGCCTCAAGAATATGATATTGTCTTGAGGTAGTATAGTGAGTTTTTAAACTTGTGAGGACCACTCCCAACCAGATGGTAGTCCTGGTGGAAAAAATTATCCATGGACCAAAAGGGTTATAGTGGATCTTAGTGGTGCAGACACATGTTGAGGCAACCCTTGCTTGGGTAGAGTTTTTATGCCTATTCAGGGAGAAGTTTTACCTAGAAACATTGTGAGAGATACATATTCAGAAGCTTCTAGAAATCTAGCAAGGTATTCTATCAGTCATGGAGTATGTTTTGAGGTTTACTAACCTCATGCGGTATTCTATGGTTATAATACATGGTGGTTACTTTTGAGCATGAACCTTTGAGTGTGGCCTTCACCATGATATATGATCTTGATAGATATCTATTTTCATTCCTTATTACATTGGGGTCTTAGAGTATGCCTTGGTTGTGCAGAGCTTCTTAGAGAAGAAGATATCGACAGTTAGGTTTCTAAGTTGACACCTTAGATCTAAGACTATAGAATCTAGTAGTTGACAATAAACACGCATTTCTAGGTTCGTGAGTCATTTTTGGAGATACTCTCGGGATAGAGGGTCTACTGCTCAGGGATCTTAGGGATATTTTAATCAGCTGAGAGAGGGGTAATGTTTTTTCTAAAATGATCTAGGTCAGGTCACGTGGAATTTTTCATCCCATTGTTCTAATAATAGGTATCTATTCAGTGGATTTTAAAGGAAGATAAACTAGCTTGATAAGGGAGCTCCGTAGGGTGGAATTCATGTCATGTGAGCTAGGATAACTGCTAGTGGTGGATGACTTTATGATCCATTTCCACCACTACTACCCATATATGGTCCAATACAAGCTCTAGGAGATGGTCGTCAGGGTCATGGAAAATTTTAGCTAGTAGAGGATTATGACCCGGAGGCTCTGGGTATGATCCAAGGTATGATCTATGTATTCTCAACATTATCTTTATTTTTTATTGAAATGTTCATGATATAGTACTTACTTACCAAATATCTTGTTCAATACTTTGATATTTAATTGTATCCTTTTGATCAACCTATATGTTAAGAGACTCCTAGTAGTGGAGACTCGATGATCACACACTTTTTATGATAGTGTGACCTAACTCTTGGAGGTGATATCTACATACGATATCTCTTCATATCCATGATGATACCCTATGATTTCATTATAGGTATGGATTGAATATCTAAAATCTATGTATGGATTGATTGTTTCAAATAGAGGATGTGGTGTCCCTAGGTAGATGGGATGAAATTTTCCTTCATCATTTAGAAGGAACCCCAAGATGAGTAGTATGGGCTCATACATAGTACGATACAATTAATTTCTCATTAGTTGGATGTTATATTCCTTATATTAGTTGACACGATGAGCTTTCAGTTCCCTACAGTGGTAGTGTGGTATGAGTAAGTCGTTCCTGAGTATGTTTCAGGCTTACCTACCCATCGAGAGGCTGGTTTTTTCATAAACGTGCACCCATGAACTACCATGATATATCTGTCAGCATATCATATGGACCTCATATATATGTGAGAGTTGAAGTTGTAGTTGGAGGATCTATATATAATTGGACTCATTTGACCTAGTGTGTCCCCCTGGGCATCCCCCGTGCTATTATTCAAGAATGTGGATGGTAGCTTGAGGTTATGCATGAATTATAATCTCCTGAATTTGGTGACCATTAATAATAAATATCCAATACCTAAATTCAATTATCTCTTCAACCAGCTAAAAGGAGAAAATTTGTTCTGAAATATTAAACTTATTTTAGGTTATCATTAGCTTCATGTTCAAGAGGAGGATATACAGAATATGAAGTTCTGATGTCTCTATAGGAACTATTAGTTCTTAGTGATTCCCTTTAGTGTGAATAATTCCCTATACGTGTTCATGGAACTCATTAACTAGATCATTCATCCCTTCTTGGATCGGTTCATGGTGGTATTAAAAGATGATAACCTCATATACTCGTCATCAGAGGAGGAGTACAAGAGACATTTGAGGATGGTCTTGGACATATTCTGAGAGAACCATCTTTATAGGAAGATCTTGAAGTGTCATTTTTGGATTAAATAGGTCCACTTACTGGGACATGTTATCTCATAAGAGGGAGTGCCAGTAGAATTGGCTAAGATAAAGTTAGTGTTGGATTGGGAGGCACATAGAAACCTGATCGATGTGTTGAGATTTCTTGGGTTGGAAAACTATTAATGGATATTTGTACCCAATTTCTCTAGATTCGTGACACCTATGAATTCTTGATCTGAAGTTAGAAACCTTTTTATAACACCCCAAGTTTTTCTAAAAATAAATAGAAATGCATGGAACTTTGTTTAAAGTAGATATTTATAACTAGCCATTAAACATAATTTTCCACTACTATGTTTTTAATTTCAAGAAATTGTCATCTACAATTGTGTTTAGTAAGTTATTTGGAGTCTTATGAAACCAACTTGTTTTTTGTGAATAGTAACATACCCTTATGAATAGTAATATGACCCTAATGAAAAGTAAATTTTATTATTATATTATTTTCATAATGATTAAAGATAATAACATCTTGGTTAATTTTTCATCGTGATATTGAAGTAGTTATAGAATTAGAATTGTTATTTTTTGAATTAAGTATGATTTTATATAAAAATTAAATTAAAAATATTTAGAAAATTATTTACGAAAAATGGACATCATTTTTGAATTCTACACTTCAAAAAATGGTTAGGGTAAATTTTTTGGATTTTTCTGAAATTCTTTAGTTTTTGATGAATAGTGAAATACGATAAAATACCGTATAATCAAATTATCAGTAAAATTCACTATTTTTGACATCATAAGTGATGAAAGGCCACTTGGTTTGAACTCACATTCCATTATTACTATTTTAGGTCACATTAAATAAGACTATTCATAATCTTGGGCAAACATATTATAATAATGATTAAAATAATGAAAAATACCCTCTCTCCTCCACTATAAATACCACCCTCACTCTCCTCTTCTTCCCACACCTCTCAAGCCTTTATCCATGCATACGATATGACCAATACTCCTCCCAAGTCTCTTACCCAAGTCCTAGAGATTTTGGTCTCACCAAAAGACCAAAACCAAAGCCCTTAAGAAGGATCTCAAGGAGAAAAAGATCAAGAGGTAAACATCCTCTTTTATTTTCTTTCTTTTCTTCATTTTATGTTATTCTCTTCCTTCCCCTTTGGATTATGTTGGGATATTTCCGTTCATATCCCCCATTACTGTACATATTATTTAAGAGGTATGAGATATCTCGTTTATCTAATCAAACTCTTTTTATGAAATTTTAAGAGATGTCATTAGGCTGCCGAATTTTCGTGAGAAATTTCTCAAGTTTTCTTTTATTTCAAGATTCATTTCTTTTCTTCTTCTTTCTTCACCTAGTCTTAACAAAGAGGCATGAAATATCCAAGAATCATCTATATTATTTATGTTCTCATTTTCATGGAAAATTTATCATCATTCTTCTTCTCCTCTCCCACTTATCAAAGGAATTAAAAACATTGTCCATGATGTGTCGAATTACCGACATCATGGATGATGTGATTTAATTTTTCTTTAAATCCTTCAAGTCTTTTCATGGATCCATTTTTAGGGAAAAACCAGGTTATAATATATGTATTATTTATCATACATGGTTCTGGAATTCTTTTTTACCCATGGTTTTAATGTATAAAACAAAATGAGGTCGTTATTATCAAAGAACCACTAAAATGATCTAAACAAACATCATTATTGTTTTAACTTATGAATAATCCTCATGTAATAATTCAAAATAATAAATGGTATAAATTATGGTAATTGAAATATGTAAATACCTTTCCATTCCAATTCTGTAGTTTCACTTCCAATCGACAAGAACATCCATCATGAACCAATCTTGGAAATCATGTAAAGAACTCACCCAAAAACATTGCAAGGAGAAAAATACTAACAATTAAAGGGTGAAATGATGTTATGAAATGATAATATAAGATGTTATAAACATTAAATTTTTTCTTTCAAATACTAATAACACTATTTTAACCATTATACATGAAGTTTAAACAATTTTGATGTAAGACAAGCCCGAGGAAAGGGAATTCTTAACCTGATTTCCATTATTTGGGTTAACCTTCTACTTCATTATTTATGTGATATTTAAATTTTTTGTGTGATGGTTTCAATTTATATTATGTTTTATTATGTTTATTTATAGTATATATATGTACTCCATCGACTCTATTAAGCCTCTCTTCAATTGTATGTAATTTATAAGTGGATTTCCTTTTTAAAACCCTCTTTTAAAATTCGGTTTTACAAAATTCCAAAGAAATGTTTTTATGGAATTATTCATGTTTTATGATTATGTTTTGGTTCGTGGGAATTATTTATGATGAAGGGTGGGACCTATATATCCCTCCAATGCATTGGTTATGCATATGTTGGAGGTCAACCGTATGGTTACTCCAAGTGTAACTGCGATGGTTACACAAAGTAAGATAGTTGTAAGGGTTACAAATTATAAGGTAGCCAAGATGGTTACAAGATTATGTAAGTAATGCCCCAATATACCATTATGGTTCTAATTATTTTCTTATTTATTGTGGAAATCTCATGTTTAACAAAGTATGTATATATGGGTGACAATCATTTCTTTTGAAAGTGATTTCATATGTTACAAGTATTATTGGACTAATGTTTTTTTCATTCCTTACTGAGCTTTTGTGCACATCCCAAGTTTTTAAATGATTTTCACAGGTTAATGGATGTGTAAGAAAAAGAAATAATCCATGTTAAATGATGAATAATTGTCAAAGAATCATGTTTTAAGTTTTAATGTTTTATATTTTGAAAAAAATAGAGACAATTTTCATGGTATCCACTCTATAACAATGTTTAAAGTTATGAATGTATTGTCCTAATTCTCTAAAGATCTAAAATTGAAATGATCCTCAATGTAAGATAAGTGTTTTATTGACTAAATTGAAGATTATTTATGTATTAAGTTTGGGTCCTTATACTTTTATTTGGTCAAAGACATATCAACATGATTTAAAAGAATTGTGTCAGAGACTAAATTTCACCCCCATATTGAGATTTAAAAAGGATGGAGTTGAGTTAAAGGTGTTTTACTATTCCTTTATACATGTACTTGGATGTGTTCTAAAGCAGAGGTAAGTCATGATATATTATAGGCCCCGATATCTGAGACCACATGATCAGAATTATGTAACCCATGATTTGGAACTAGTATTAGTGATGTTCACCCTAAAAATTTGGTGAAATTGTATTATGGTCACATGAGCAGAATTATATAACCCATGATCTGGAACTAGAAGTAGTGATATTCACCCTAAAAATTTGGTGAAATTGTATTATGGTAGAGTTCTTCATCATCTATTATGGTCATAAGAATCTTAGGTATATATTTACTTATAAAGATCTTAACCTGATGCAGATATGATGGGTGGAGTTCTTACAAGGCTATGATTTTGAGATATTCCATACTCCTAGGAAAGGAAACATGGTGGAATATTATTTCAACAAGAAATCACATTTTTTGATTTCTAAGTGAGGAAAAATAGTGTTTGGACTCTTTATATTTGGCCCTTATGGTTGAGGATGGAGAATCTTACCTTTGATTGATGGTTGTGAACCCACCAATTCTTCAGTGTGTTTGGAAGTCACAACATGGAGATAATGATTATAAGGTCTTCGGTAATTGAACATTCATAGGAAAATATTCTAGTATATTTTCCAAAGGTAGGGATAATATCATACTTTTCCAAGGATGGATGATAGTACCAATCATGTTTTGGGATAAGGTGTTGAGGAAGTTTCATACATCCCCTATAGTGGTATATCCTAGAGTGGAAACGATATACTAGGACCTTTTTTGTCAGTTATAGTAGTTGGGATGAATGGGATTATTTCTATTTTTATCTCTTGGTACCTCACGTTCCATTGGATTAATGTTGAGAATTATGTTCCATCTAGTCTGGAACAAACTCTTGAGGTTACAAAGTGGAAGTGGGATGGTATCTCCATGGATTTGTTTAAGGGACTTCTATGATCATCTAGAGATCATGAAACTATCTAGGTGATCATATATTGACTTACCATGTAAACCAACCTCTTATCCATATAATATCATAGTTTTTTGGAGAGTGTGTAATGCTTGTATGTGTGGGATATAGTATGACTTCATGGAGTCCCCTAAATGATTATTTCATACCTTGATGATCTCTTCCGAACATGATTTTGGAGAGGGTTAAAAGAGGATTTTAGGAATCAGTTGTGGTTGATCATGTAATTTCATCCCCAAATAGACGGTCAAATTGAGTGGACTATTTAGGTTATGGAGGACATGATGTGGTCTTGCGTGTAGGACTTTGATCAAAGCTGGGAAGATCATCTACCCTTACTAGAGTTTGAGTATAATAATAACTATTATTCCACCATTTGTATGGAACCATTCTAGTCCTTTTCTAGGATACCCTTTAGGTTACTTCTATTTTGTATGGATCCAATGTAGAAAAAACTTATGATCCTATAGATGATAAAAGAAATGATATAGAAGGTGAAAATCATTCAATAGAAAATGGGGACTGCCCAATGTTATCAAAATTTCTATGTGGACTGATGAAAGGTGGATTTTGAGTTCAGTGAGGGAGACCCTGTGTTCCAAAAGTTCTCATATTAGTGAGGAGTATGGATATTTGGACAAGGAAACAAGTGATCTATAAGGTTCATTGTACCTTTACATATACTTCATAAGGCTGGGGAGGTGGCGTACTACATATCCTTACCACTGCAGTTAGATCGAGTGCATGATGTCTTCCATGTGTCGCAGCTGAGGATATATGTTAATAACCAATCGCACATTATTTACTTGTGTGGGATAGATATTGTGGTTAGAGATACCTTCTTGGAGTACTAGTGGTGGTCAACTATCAGTAGTAGAATATCCTCCATGGGAGATAAATTCCCTTGGTGTGTATTCCTTGGTAGTATAGGATCCTCTAGGATAGATCATGGGAGTGAGAGAACTAGATGTGAGCTCAGTACCCAAACATGTTCAAGAAACCATTTTATTTTCCTTATTTTTGGGATGAAAATCTTTGAAGTGTGGATAATTAACTGAATCTATTTTTCTATTTAATACATTGGAATATTATTAAATTGTATTTTAAAAGTAAGGTGTTGATTCAATGTGGTTTTTTGAGCCCCTGGTAATGTTGTCCTAATATTAAACTAGTTTTAGATATTTTGATTCACCACAACCAACACCATTATTTAGTGCACATATTGGTGGTCCCTATGTGTAAAATGGTTTTCTAAAATAACATGTTGATGGCATGGCCATGGGAATAGATCATTGTGGCGTCTCTTGTGGGACATGTCCTGGAAGACATCACCATGCCCATTTTGGAGTCTATAGTGATTGAAAATGGTTTAGTTCTTTTCACATTCCCATAGTGGATATCCATTTATCCCAATGTGTTAATAACACCAGGACCAAGTCTAGTTCATGGTGGGGGAGTTGGTAATGGTCTGGATGTATTTAAAATAGTCAAAACATTCTGCCTTCTTCTTAGGTCCTGAACATTTTTAAGATGGAAACTTATGTTTATTCAATGGGTCTATTGAATTTTATATTAATTAATACCTCCCCCCCCCCCATTAATTACTACAAATTCTCCTATTTTTAGTGTTTTCCTTTGATCTAAGTGTTTTCTAGCGGTCCGTGAGACACTTTGGATAAACTAGGAAGAGAAAAAAATCTAACTTATTCATTTCTATCGAGAGAGGTTTTATTATTCTTGTTGCAAGGAGAAACTTCAAGTAATAAAGGATTGTTCTTTGTTATCAATGAATGATGGGGTTGATGATTCTTTGAGATAGTAGTACTAATTATAGTGAGTTATCTATATCTAGTGCTTACAAACATTTCATCACCTATCAATCTAACCCAGTCAAGGTAAGAACTGGTTGATTTTTTCTTCCTTACCATTTTATCCTAATTCTAAAATTAAAATGGATCAACTCCTCTCATTTAATCTATGATCTGATGAGTTGAAGATTTTTTTATAGTTTGAGAAATTTTGTCTTATTAATTAGTTATATTTTTTGTTTATCTATCCAATTTTTAATATGTCCATAATGTCCAAATGAAGACAACCTCCATTTGACATTCAATTTTTTGTTTTATTAATTCCTCCCTTAGTTATATATTTGTTTCTGGAATTTGAATGGCTAATGATTTGAAAATATATAAAAACTAATTTCACACTTCATTTGACTCAATGTTTTTGCATATTATATATGCAAGCTTGATGTTAGGATTGGAGATATGACAAAGGAAAGGAAGTTAGGATGGAAATCCAATTATATTATAGGTGGTGCTGGTTTTTCAAGATATATTGTGAGGGTTTTTTCTTCTGGAAGTGTGACAAAGAGGACTCTAGAACAGTCCACATAATTTGTGGGATTTTCATATGAGAACCATGGTGGAAGAGGAGGAGGAAGTGACATGAGTGATGATGAATATAATATATAGAGTTTCTAGAAAACTCTAACCTTAATGATTTGTGTTTTGGAAGAGTTCATATCTTATGAACCCCTCCTTATGATGGATATACTTTTGGGGTATTAAAATATCACATATTCAGGTACTTTATTTGCATATCATCTAAATCCTAGGTTGGTTCTAGTTTTATTATGGGAAAATTCTCTATTTTATCATTCCCTTTTGGTTATAATGATTCATACTATCCTGTGTAGAGGATAATTGATCCCCTATGTTAGCTAGTTTTGGAGAGATTCATGTATCCCACTATGTGTACCAAGGTGAGATCATCTATCTCTTTCTTCCCTGGGTTGGGTCAGGTATCTCATGAAAAACATCCAACGCGTGTGATTCCCTTCCTAGTGGGTTATTACAAAGAGGGTAAAGTATCCACCATAAGCCCTAGGTATGATCTCCTACCTGTGTATCAACATCTTATAAGTTCTAGTGTGTACTTCAACTTAGAATGGCTTGACATTCATAACCTATCAGATAAGTTTCATAATTGTTGTCATGATTGATGGAGTGAGTTCCCTCATGTGAGTTTCTCCTTGGATATTTGTAAATAATATCTATCCCAGTGGTGTGGACATACTTAACTTGATACTTAGAGAATTACCTTTATAATATCTCGATCTTATTTTGTTTTCCCTTACTGTTGTGATTAAGATCTGACTCTCTCTTTGGTGATTTGTGTTTATTGTTTTTAGGGTATTCTACTGGGTATGTTTATACTCACCCCATCATGATATATGCTCACATGTTTCATGTATTATAAATATACAAAGACATTAATAGAGTCCTAGGTGGAATAAGAGCCTATGGAGCTTAGTTGAACTCGATTATCCACAGAAAAATTCTAAAGTCATGATTTGGTAATTGTTTCCTTTTCCTAAAGGGTTAGACTTCTTTATAGTTTATATGGGTTTATATATTGTTCATGAATTTATAATGTTAGTTGTTTATCTTTCTAATTTTTTTTGTTGTATGGTGTATGTGTGTGTGTACAAGTACTTAGGATAGGGCCTCTTATGTGTGTAATATGTCTCCTCAGTGCTATCCACCAGCCCCTAGACTATTTATGGTAGGTTTGGGTGTCACTCTTAGTTTATCATCATCCAGGTGATCCCCACTAGGTTGTATCATTATAAAGTTATAAGGTGGTTGATTATCTATTACTCCCTTAACTGCTAACCAGTGTGTCTCACTGATTTTCAATTTGGTGTGGTGGAGAGCAAGTGGCTCTGCCTTGCTCACAGATTGGCTGGTGTGGGTGGTAGATAGAAAGTGGATCTTCCTTTCTCACTATTTGTCTGGTGTGGCTTCACTGAGTATTCAATGGGTTAGGTAGAGAGATGATGATTCTTTTATACTCATCGGCTATTCAATGGTAATCTCTGGCTAGCTAATGTGATCACCTATAAATTCCCTTCAAAATGTACCTAAACATTTATCTTAAACACATATATTGATCTATCAAATTCCTAATACCCAAATAACCTACCTCAAAATGAATAAACCCAACATATTACTCAAATAACCTAACTTTAAATTCACCAAATAACAAGACCCAAAAATGAACCAAATGTATTAACCTAAATGAACAAATTGAAATAAGTCAAAAATGAAAAAAATACCAAACCCAAAATAAATTGAATGAAATAAACCAAAATGAACATAATGATCTAACTAAATAGACAAATAACCAAATAAAATAATAAAACAATAAACCAAATTACCTAATAACCTAACCCAAGATAAATTTGAAAAAATTTAACATATACGAATAAAACCATATCATATCCATATTAATCATGATAATGGTTGTTTTGAGTGTAGAAAAAGTGGTTATCATGGATGATCTTGACTTAGAAAATGTTGGTTTTGACAGATCATTCTCATGTTGTGCAAGATATAAACATCATGACCAATGAAATTTTTCCAATTGAATATTGACAAGAAAGGTTGTTGGAACTAAGATAAGATCTTTTCCACATTAAATTTATAATTAATTTAGTTAAATTGAAAGAAATATTATTTCCTTGTTGAGAAATTTCTATGTATTAGATATTGATCTTCTGAAACCCTTTTCAATAATATGTCATTATTCTTGTATGATCCAATTGTAAAATCACTATAGTGGTGATATGCATGTGCTCATATGATCATTGAATGACGCTGATGAATCATCATGTTATAGCATGGGAAATTTATCATCTTGCTTTGTTTGTCTTGGAAACTTCACATTTCTTTGGTCTAGAATAAATTCTCTTGATCTTCTAATTCTTGAGAAGATGTTAAAATAAAGAGGAGGATTTTGGAGAGAAATATATTATTCAAAATTATTTGATTAACCTCACTTAAAATGTATTAGTTATCTATTTATAGACCTAGGGTTGGGTTGGTGATTTAATTAATTTCATAAGTACCCTAAATAAAATGGTACAAGCATTTCTAAACCCATTCCATGTATTAAAATATTATTATTATTTTTATTCCATGGTGTGAGATAACTGGTGCAATAATAAAAATTATTTTACCATCTTGTAAAATAATATTCATCAAAGAATCAATATTAGTCCTCTAGTCCTCCTTGGAATTTATTGAATACTTAAATAAATTAAATATTTAATCATTAAATAAATAAATAAATATTATATATTCATGTAATTTAATAATTAGCTTATGAATAAATATTTATTTAATTTATGTGATCCTTAATCATAAATAAAATTATTCCTCAGTATTGATAAAATTATTTATTCTAATAATTAAATTCAAATATAATTTTATTAAGGTCAATGGAAACACTTAGTTTGTGACCGTCTATGATTATTTCTCATTGTAAATAGGTGGTCTTGTCTAAAATCTGAGATTATAGTCTAGCAATGGGTCAAGGCACACAAGATAAATAAGTTAATGCAGTAATGTCAATTACCATATACGATCAATATCTATGTAATATAATCCTTTTTTCATGATATCTCATCAGGAAAATTATACACCAATGTCATCAACCTATATGCTTGATATGTATTTCTTTGTCTATTTAAAATAAACTCATTATTTCACAATGTAGATGGAGTTTAATTTGATGGTTATATTTCAATCAAAGGTTCAAGATATCAATTTCCATTATTATGGAAGAGACAAATCCTTCCTCAACTTATTCATTAATAACACTTTAATTTTTACACACCCAACATATCCAAATTCACTAAAAAACTATTATCTTCATGTTTTATATAAATAAATCTAAGTGAGTGAATCATGAAATGTTTTAATAAAAATATTAAATTCTAAGTACCATTTCACATGATCGCATATAAGAATATCTAATGACACGTAAACATGTGGAATTTTGATTGGCACATTTATTATTATAATCTCTCATATTGGATATTACCAAGTGTGAACTTCATGATAAGAATTATAGTCTTATTATGAGTTCTTACACCTAATAGTCAACATTATATATGTTCTATCATATAATATTATCTTTTCGTAAAACTAGGTTTAAGAATATTGTCATAGAATTTCAAGTTTCTCATCACAGTAGAGAACTATTATTCCCTTTTAATGTGAAATATACTCTAAGATATTATAATATTAAATACACATATAATTTTTAATGATATATACTAATATATTTAAATTAATATTAGCTTATTTGAATATATATGTAATCCAAAGTACAAATATTTGGTTCAAAAACACCAACTCCAACAAAATCTCACTTGGACTAGATCCAACTTCCAATGAATTTCAGTCTACTAGACCTCACAAGATGATCATGTTTTTATTGAGTTAAAGCTTTATTTGAGGGGTCCTCCACATTATCTTTTGTGAAGACTCAAATAACTATGAATTTATCTCTTTGAGAAAAATCCCTCAATATACTATATTTATGAAGTATCTACTTCATTAATTAATGTGATCTTGGATCCTTTGAAAGGGTCACCACTCCCTACTATATATAAGGCCATTAGCGACCGCCATTGGCGGTCGCTAAAGGGCTTTAGCGGCCGCGCAGCGACCGCCAATGGCGGTCGCTGTTGCCTCGTCGCTAGAGGCCTTTAGCGACCGCTAATGGCGGTCGCTATAGGTGCCCCGCAGGTCGGCCTTCAGCGACCGCTTGGCGGTCGCTGAAGGCCCTCTGCCCGGTCCCCTATAGCGACCGCCATAGGCGGTCGCTATTCTAAAAAAAAAAAAATTAAATTTTTTTTATTGAATTGAATATAAATATATATATATATACTATTAAATACAATATTTTAAATACAAATCATTGTGCTATAAATATATATATATATATACAATTAAATACAATATTTTAAATATATATATATATATAATATATTTTAAATGTTTTAATATATATTTAATATATATATAATATCAAATCATTGTGCTATAATAATTTAAAAACTTCGATTCAAGAAATAATCTCATTTCAGGTCGTTCGGAGCACGTTTGCTCCGAATCGGACCGCCGCACGCCGTTTTGGTGTTTAACGGCGCCGGAAACGCGTTTCCGGCCGCCGCGGTCGCACGGCACCTCCGAATGAGGTGCCGTCTGGCCGACCATTTCACAATTGACGCCCCGGATGTTGTCGTACGGTTTCGTGGCATTCGGAGGTCGTTCGGGTGGTTTTGACCCCCCAACGCGCCATTTCAGCGCGCGCCGCGCTGCTGAAAACGACACAATCGGGCGTGCCGCACGCACCCGTGCGGTTTCAGGTCGTTCGGAGCACGTTTGCTCCGAATCGGACCGCCGCACGCCGTTTTGGTGTTTAACGGCGCCGGAAACGCGTTTCCGGCCGCCGCGGTCGCACGGCACCTCCGAATGAGGTGCCGTCTGGCCGACCATTTCACAATTGACGCCCCGGATGTTGTCGTATGGTTTCGTGGCATTCGGAGGTCGTTCGGGTGGTTTTGACCCCCCAACGCGCCATTTCAGCGCGCGCCGCGCTGCTGAAAACGACACAATCGGGCGTGCCGCGCGCACCGCACGTCCGATGGTCGTGCGGCCTCCTCCTGCATCTCAAGAATAATATTCCTCTCGTCCCCGTGCGGTTTCAGGTCGTTCGGAGCACGTTTGCTCCGAATCGGACCGCCGCACGCCGTTTTGGTGTTTAACGGCGCCGGAAACGCGTTTCCGGCCGCCGCGGTCGCACGGCACCTCCGAATGAGGTGTTGTCTGGCCGACCATTTCACAATTGACGCCCCGGATGTTTTCGTACGGTTTCGTGGCATTCGGAGGTCGTTCGGGTGGTTTTGACCCCCCAAGGCGTCATTTCAGCGCGCGACGCGCTGCTGAAAATGACACAATCGGGCGTGCCGCGCGCACCGCACGTCCGATGGACGTGCGGCCTCCTCCTGCATCTCAGGAATAATATTCCTGTCGTCCCCGTGCGGTTTCAGGTCGTTCGGAGCACGTTTGCTCTGAATCGGACCGCCGCACGCCGTTTTGGTGTTTAACGGCGCCGGAAACGCGTTTCCGGCCGCCGCGGTCGCACGGCACCTCTGAATGAGGTGCCGTCTGGCCGACCATTTCACAATTGACGCCCCGGATGTTGTCGTACGGTTTCGTGGCATTCGGAGGTCGTTCGGGTGGTTTTGACCCCCCAACGCGCCATTTCAGCGCGCGCCGCGCTGCTGAAAACGACACAATCGGGCGTGCCGCGCGCACCGCACGTCCGATGGACGCGCGGCCTCCTCCTGCATCTCAGGAATAATATTCCTGTCGTCCCCGTGCGGTTTCAGGTCGTTCGGAGCACGTTTGCTCCGAATCGGACCGCCGCACGCCGTTTTGGTGTTTAACGGCGCCGGAAACGCGTTTCCGGCCGCCGCGGTCGCACGGCACCTCCGAATGAGGTGCCGTCTGGCCGACCATTTCACAATTGACGCCCCGGATGTTGTCGTACGGTTTCGTGGCATTCGGAGGTCGTTCGGGTGGTTTTGACCCCCCAACGCGCCATTTCAGCGCGCGCCGCGCTGCTGAAAACGACACAATCGGGCGTGCCGTGCGCACCGCACGTCCGATGAACGTGCGGCCTCCTCCTGCATCTCAGGAATAATATTCCTGTCGTCCCCGTGCGGTTTCAGGTCGTTCGGAGCACGTTTGCTCCGAATCGGACCGCCGCACGCCGTTTTGGTGTTTAACGGCGCCGGAAACGCGTTTCCGGCCGCCGCGGTCGCACGGCACCTCCGAATGAGGTGCCGTCTGGCCGACCATTTCACAATTGACGCCCCCGGATGTTGTCGTACGGTTTCGTGGCATTCGGAGGTCGTTCGGGTGGTTTTGACCCCCCAACGCGCCATTTCAGCGCGCGCCGCGCTGCTGAAAACGACAAAATCGGGCGTGTCGCGCGCACCGCACGTCCGATGGACGTGCGGCCTCCTCCTGCATCTCAGGAATAATATTTCTGTCGTCCCCGTGCGGTTTCAGGTCGTTCGGAGCACGTTTGCTCCGAATCGGACCGCCGCATGCCGTTTTGGTGTTTAACGCGCCGGAAACGCGTTTCCGGCCGCCGCGGTCGCACGGCAACTCCGAATGAGGTGCCGTCTGGCCGACCATTTCACAATTGACGCCCCGGATGTTGTCGTACGATTTCGTGGCATTCGGAGGTCGTTCCGATGGTTTTGACCCCCCAACGCGCCAATTTCAGCGCGCGCCGCGCTGCTGGGAAAACGACACAATCGGGCGTGCCGCGCGCACCGCACGTCTGATGGACGTGCGGCCTCCCTCCTGCATCTCAGGAATAATATTCCTGTCGTCCCCGTGCGGTTTCAGGTCGTTCGGAGCACGTTTGCTCCGAATCGGACCGCGGCACGCCGTTTTGGTGTTTAACGGCGCCGGAAACGCGTTTCCGGCCGCCGCTGTCGCACGGCACCTCCGAATGAGGTGCCGTCTGGCCGACCATTTCACAATTGACGCCCGGATGTTGTCGTACGGTTTCGTGGCATTCGGAGGTCGTTCGGGTGGTTTTGACCACCCAACGCGCCATTTCAGCGCGGCGCCGCGCTGCTGAAAACGACACAATCGGGCGTGCCGCGCACCGCACGTCCGATGGACGTGCGGCCTCCTCCTGCATCTCAGGAATAATATTTCTGTCGTCCCCGTGCGGTTTCAGGTCGTTCGGAGCACGTTTGCTCCGAATCGGACCGCCGCACGCCGTTTTGGTTGTTTAACGGCGCCGGGAAACGCGTTTCCGGCCGCCGCGGTCGCACGGCACCTCCTGAATGAGGTGCCGTCTGGCCGACCAATTCACAATTGACGCCCCGGATGTTGTCGTACGGTTTCGTGGCATTCGGAGGTCGTTCCGGTGGTTTTGACCCCCCCAACGCGCCATTTCAGCGCGCGCCGCGCTGCTGAAAACGACACAATCGGGCGTGCCGCGCGCACCGCACGTCCGATGGACGTGCGGCCTCCTCCTGCATCTCAGGAATAATATTCATGTCGTCCCCGTGCGGTTTCAGGTCGTTCGGAGCAAGTTTGCTCCGAATCGGAACGCCGCACGCCGTTTTTGGTGTTTAACGGCGCCGGGAAACGCGTTTCCGGCCGCCGCGGTCGCACGGCACCTCCGAATGAGGTGCCGTCTGGCCGACCATTTCACAATTGACGCCCCGGATGTTGTCCTACGGTTTCGTGGCATTTGGAGGTCGTTCGGGTGGTTTTGACCCCCCAACGCGCCATTTCAGCGCGCGTCGCGCTGCTGAAAACGACACAATCGGGCGTGCCGCGCGCACCGCACGTCCGATGGACGTGCGGCCTCCTCCTGCATCTCAGGAATAATATTCATGTTGTTCCCGTGCGGTTTCAGGTCGTTCGGAGCACGTTTGCTCCGAATCGGACCGCCGCACGCCGTTTTGGTGTTTAACGGCGCCGGAAACACGTTTCCGGCCGCCGCGGTCGCACGGCACCTCCGAATGAGGTGCCGTCTGGCCGACCATTTCACAATTGACGCCCCGGATGTTGTCGTACGGTTTAGTGGCATTCGGAGGTCGTTCGGGTGGTTTTGACCCCCCAACGCGCCATTTCAGCGCGCGCCGCGCTGCTGAAAACGACACAATCAGGCGTGCCGCGCGCACCGCACGTCCGATGGACGTGCGGCCTCCTTCTGCATCTCAGGAATAATATTCCTGTCGTCCCCGTGCGGTTTCAGGTCGTTCGGAGCACGTTTGCTCCGAATCGGACCGCCGCACGCCGTTTTGGTGTTTAACGGCGCCGGAAACGCGTTTCCGGCCGCCGCGGTCGCACGGCACCTCCGAATGAGGTGCCGTCTAGCCGACCATTTCACAATTGACGCCCCGAATGTTGTCGTACGGTTTCGTGGCATTCGGAGGTCGTTCCGGTGGTTTTGACCCCCCAACGCGCCATTTCAGCGCGCGCCGCGCTGCTGAAAACGACACAATCGGGCGTGCCGCGAGCACCGCACGTCCGATGGACGTGCGGCCTCCTCCTGCATCTCAGGAATAATATTCCTGTCGTCCCGTGCGGTTTCAGGTCGTTCGGAGCACGTTTGCTCCGAATCGGACCGCCGCACGCCGTTTTGGTGTTTAACGGCGCCGGAAACGCGTTTCCGGCCGCCGCGGTCGCACGGCACCTCCGAATGAGGTGCCGTCTGGCCAACCATTGCACAATTGACGGCCCTGGGATGTTGTCGTACGGTTTCGTGGCATTCGGAGGTCGTTCGGGTGGTTTTGACCCCCCCAACGCGCCATTTCAGCGCGCGCCGCGCTGCTGAAAACGACAAAATCGGGCGTGCCGCGCGCACCGCACGTCCGATGGACGTGCGGCCTCCTCCTGCATCTTAGGAATAATATTCCTGTCGTCCCCGTGCGGTTTCAGGTCGTTCGGAGCACGGTTTGCTCCGAATCGGACCGCCGCACGCCGTTTTGGTGTTTAACGGCGCCGGAAACGCGTTTCCGGCCGCCGCGGTCGCACGGCACCTCCGAATGAGGTTCCGTCTGGCCGACCATTTCACAATTGACGCCCCGGATGTTGTCGTACGGTTTCGTGGCATTCGGAGGTCGTTCCGGTGGTTTTGACCCCCCAACGCGCCATTTCAGCGCGCGCCGCGCTGCTTGAAAACGGACACAATCGGGCGTGCCGCGCGCACCGCACGTCCGATGGACGTGCGGCCTCCTCCTGCATCTCAGGAATAATATTCCTGTCATCCCCGTGCGGTTTCAGGTCGTTGGGAGCACGTTTGCTCCGAATCGGACCGCCGCACGCCGTTTGGTGTTTAACGGCGCCGGAAACGCGTTTCCGGCCGCCGCGGTCGCACGGCACCTCCGAATGAGGTGCCGTCTAGCCGACCATTTCACAATTGACGCCCCGGATGTTTTCGTACGGTTTCGTGGCATTCGGAGGTCGTTCGGGTGGTTTTAACCCCCCCAACGCGCCATTTCAGCGCGCGCCGCGCTGCTGAAAACGACACAATCGGGCGTGCCGCGCGCACCGCACGTCCGATGGACGTGCGGCCTCCTCCTGCATCTCAGGAATAATATTCCTGTCGTCCCCGTGCGGTTTCAGGTCGTTCGGAGCACGTTTGCTCCGAATCGGACCGCCGCACGCCGTTTTGGTGTTTAACGGCGCCGGAAACGCGTTTCCGGCCGCCGCGGTCGCACGGCACCTCCGAATGAGGTGCCGTCTGGGCCGACCATTTCAAAATTGACGCCCCGGATGTTGTCGTACGGTTTCGTGGCATTCGGAGGTCGTTCGGGTGGGGTTTTGACCCCCCAACGCGCCATTTCAGCGCGCGCCGCGCTGCTGAAAAACGACACAATCGGGCGTGCCGCGCGCACCGCACGTCCGATGGACGTGCGGCCTCCTCCTGCATCTCAGGAATAATATTCCTGTCGTCCCCGTGCGGTTTCAGGTCGTTCGGAGCACGTTTGCTCCGAATCGGACCGCCGCACGCCGTTTTGGTGTTTAACGGCGCCGGAAACGCGTTTCCGGCCGCCGCGGTCGCACGGCACCTCCGAATGAGGTGCAGTCTGGCCGACCATTTCACAATTGACGCCCCGGATGTTGTCGTACGGTTTCGTGGCATTCGGAGGTCGTTCGGGTGGTTTTGACCCCCCAACGCGCCATTTCAGCGCGCGCCGCGCTGCTGAAAACGACACAATCTGGGCGTGCCGCGCGCACCGCACGTCCGATGGACGTGCGGCCTCCTCCTGCATCTCAGGAATAATATTCCCTCTCGTCCCCGTGCGGTTTCAGGTCGTTCGGAGCACGTTTGCTCCGAATCGGACCGCCGCACGCCGTTTTGGTGTTTAACGGCGCCGGAAACACGTTTCCGGCCGCCGCGGTCGCACGGCACCTCCGAATGAGGTGCCGTCTGGCCGACCATTTCACAATTGACGTTCCCGGATGTTGTCGTACGGTTTTCGTGGCATTCGGAGGTCGTTCGGGTGGTTTTGACCCCCCAACGCGCCATTTCAGCGCGCGCCGCGCTGCTGAAAACGACACAATCGGGCGTGCCGCGCGCACCGCACGTCCGATGGACGTGCGGCCTCCTCCTGCATCTCAGGAATAATATTCCTGTCATCCCCGTGCGGTTTCAGGTCGTTCGGAACACGTTTTGCTCCGAATCGGACCGCCGCACGCCGTTTTTGGTGTTTAACGGCGCCGGAAACGCGTTTCCAGCCGCCGCGGTCGCACGGCACCTCCGAATGAGGTGTCGTCTGGCCGACCATTTCACAATTGACGCCCCGGATGTTGTCGTACGGTTTCGTGGCATTCGGAGGTCGTTCCGGTGGTTTTGACCCCCCCCAACGCGCCATTTCAGCCGCGCGCCGCGCTGCTGAAAACGACACAATCGGGCGTGCCGCGCGCCACCGCACGTCAGATGGACGTGCGGCCTCCTCCTGCATCTCAGGAATAATATTCCTGTCGTCCCCGTGTGGTTCAGGTCGTTCGGAGCACGTTTGGTCCGAATCGGACCGCCGCACGCCGTTTTGGTGTTTTAACGGCGCCGGAAACGCGTTTCGGCCGCCGCGGTCGCACGGCACCTCGAATGAGGTGCCGTCTGGCCAGACCATTTCACAATTGACGCCCCGGATGTTGTCGTACGGTTTCGTGGCATTCGGAGGTCGTTCGGGTGGTTTTGACCCCCCCAACGCGCCATTTCAGCGCGCGCCGCGCTGCTGAAAACGACACAATCGGGGGGGCTGTACGGGGGTGCGGGGGGGGGGGGGGATGTACGGGGGTTCGGGGGGCTGTACGGGGGTGGGGGGGCTGTACGGGGGGTGGCGGGGGGCTGT